>OU015657.1:7505000-10005000 GCA_907165275.2 Zygaena filipendulae
ATGATCAACGTATGCGAGGATAAGAGCTCGAAAGCGCATTTTCATCCGACTTGCTTCAAATTTATCGTCACTGCTCAGTGCTCAGCTCCTATGTGTCTTAGCGTTATGTTATATAGCCTATAACCTGCCCAGGAGTATGGACTACAATCGTACCAAGTTTGGTTAAAATCCCTTCAGAAGTTTTTATCCATGCGTGCACATATAGACAGACAGACAGACAGAAAAAAAATTTACTGATTGCATTTTTGGCATCAGTATCGATCAAAATTCATCCTCCAATATTACTTTTGAATATATATTCAATGTACTGAATTGACCTCGCTACAGTTTTATTATAAGTATAGATAGATAAATACTTTGTACTTCGTTATTCAGTCTCAACTACACTACTGTATCTACTATTGGTACTACTTATACTATGCAGGCTATATACTGTTGTTACCTACTACTGCGTGTTGATTCATATACTACTCACGGTATACTTAGTATACTTAGTATACTTCTTACGCCTTTTGCACATTATAAGAAATTTTTCTTGAGTCTTTTATGAAATGTCTAATATGACATCCAGTCGCTTTCATTGTTATATGCGATGTTATAAAAGGCTAAGGCCTTATGCACATTTTAAGATATTTTCTTGTACCTAAGACAAAATGACTAGTATGCGTATGTCTTATCCGACATAAGAAAAAATTTCTTGTAATATGTTTAGTCTCATACAACAATCAAAGCGACTGAATGTCTTTTAAGATATTTCATATAAGACACAAGAACGGTTTCACACATAATGTGCAAAAGGCGTAACGCCTTCTTTCTTGTGTCTACATAGATAGAATCACGGTATAGGTAGTTGATGACGAGTAACTAGGTACTTACATAATATTATGTAGGTAGATACCTAGTTTTTGTTTTTATGATACAATAAAATTATCTAAAAGTATATAGTATACATATGTACATATTACATATATATAAAACTGTCAAAACTATAGATCTAAAATTTTTAATTACATACTGATTTATGCTTTTCTATTTTTCATTTAAAATTTCTGAAAATGTAACTTTCATCATTTACGTTCTAGATTTCTACTTTCATATAATTAACTGTAAGAGCTTTATCAAAACTCCGCTTGCACTAATTACTAACTAGATTTTTAAATATTATAAACCGTAAATCATGACTCCTTACTCATAATTACTTTCGAATTTTAATCAATTGAGATCACAAAGTTAATATTCTAAGGTTATAAGTATTCATTTGCTTGTCAATTTTAAAATTAATGTATTATTTTTATCAGTGATTATATTATTATTATGTTTTCACCGGTATCTAGATAATTATTTTTACCAAATCTTCAACAAATTATTTATCATTATATAATTACTAGCTAACCCGCGCGGTTTCACCCGTGGTAATTTCAGAGTTCCCGCTGGAATTCCAGGATAAAATATAGTTATAAACCTTCCTCATGAATCACTCTATCTATTGGTGAAAACCGCATCAAAATCCGTTGCGTAGTGTTAAAGATTTAAGTATATATAGGGATATAAGGACAGAGAAAGCGACATTTTTTATACTATACTATAGCTGTCCTCCGCGATTTCATCCGTGGTAATTGCGGAGTTCCCGCAGAGGTTGCGGGAAAAAAGTACTTTATTTCCTTATTTGTACCCCGACAGTAGTTGTCTGTTCCCCGTATTAGTGCCGGAGTTCCCGCGGGAATTCCGGGGTAAAAACTATCCTATCTTTTAAGTTGGACCATATTAGGTATTATAAATGGTTACGAAATTTTATCAAAATCCGTTCAGTAGTTTAGGAGTCCATTGCGGACAAACAACGTGACACGTGATTTATATATATTAAGATAAGATTATAACTATTGGTATTAAGATTATAACTATTGGGTACACTAGCTCGATACGTGGGCCTTTGTCTCATAAATTAAGGAATTCATCCTTAGGGTACATATTAAGTGTATGTCCATTGTCCATTCATTGTAGTGTTAACATTATTTTTTCGACAGCAATTGGAAAATGTATAATTTGAACTGTTGATTTTTCTTGCTTACTATACAACATAATAGAAAAATAATATTAGCAACTCCAATGCATCACATAGTTTGTTATTGTTCCGTGCATATCCTAATCGGTCCAACAAACCATTGTCTTTTTTTATGTAGCTTGCCGTTATACTCCCTTTGATGGGCAAAAGTATGTACGTGCAATATTAATTAGCACTACATATACATACACTTATACGAAATCAATGTCCGATAATAATTCAGACGCAGTGCGTCAGTGTACAAGTGCGGCGGTCGGCACCGTACGAACTCCCCTCGCGGCCGAGCGCGCGTCGGTCGTCGCGCGCGCACCAACCGCATCGTACGTCTACGTCTCAAAATAAAGTTCACAGCGCGTGCTCGCGTACTTCAATCCGTTTATAATTATCAGTAAATCGCCGCGAGACCGCCCGATTGCGTCGACTGGCGACTGCTCGCCGAAAAATTATAACATATCGCAGTCGCCGACCACGATTTCCGTCTCGCGAGCCCTTCGAAAACATAAACGAACGATACGAATTCCTTGACACCGCTGTGCTGGCGCTAAACGTAGCTATCTCATTAGAATCGTCACTCCTACGCATGAGATACCGGCGTAATCGATGTCAAAGCCGTAGTTGATTGGATGGTTTGTTTTATGTGACCGTGTTCAAAGTGTACTTTATGATAACAGTTTAGTGAAACATGCCGAAACGTAAGAACAATAAGAATAAACGAAAAAATAAAAACCGAAGTGATGTTAAAAATGTGAGTGATGATAAAGGATCTGATAAATGTGAAACATGTAGTTCCGACAGTAGTCATGTGATAAATAATGAACAAATAATTGTAAACGACACTAAAAACCAATTTGTAAACGCGTGTATGGCTGAGGTAAATGTAGAAAATACTGTATTGAAGATTCCTGAACTCGTTCTCGAAAGTTCAAGTTCAAGTCTAGATCAAGACCTTAACAACAACAGCAATGATGTCCAAATGTTAAATCAGCCTGTTCTTAATGAGACAAATAAAGAAATGCAGGATAAATTATGTGATATAGATAACCCAAATCTTAATATTTACGTTGTAGAATCTCCAGAACAGTCATTGAAATCTAAATCTAAATTAAGTAGTTCGATTAAAAGTAAAAGTTTAGATGACGATGATAAACCAAAAATTGTTGAAATAACAGATGAAGTCATTTCTCAATCTGAAGAAGATAACATTTCGTCTATTGTAAATACGACTAATGTCATAATTTCTGACGCAGAGTCGGATATGGAATGGCAAAAAACTGATGATTTAGAAAATCAAAATACAAAAAATGAAGTCACAGGAAAACTTTCAATAACAACCATACCTTTAAATGTGGCGCAATGCGAACTAACCAAATCCTTAACACCAGAAGAAGAAGTTTCATTACGCAACTATTTACATACGTTAAACCTATCAAAACACCCCTCAAACTTTGATTCAATAGAAATAAATGCTGAAATTGAACACATAGTAAACCGCGAAATTTGTCACAGATTGCGGAAGAAAGGGTTAGCTGAAGACTTTTTAGCTCAACGGCTTTGCCCTCCTAGAATTTTAGATGTTATAGACGAAGAGAGTGGTGAATCATCACTGACTTCACGACGCCATTCTTATTTAAGTGATAAAAAAAGCGATATAGATGAATTAGAAGACGACGTTTTTGAAGAAAAAATAAAAAAAGTACCTAAAATCGGCAGAGATATAAATATAAAACCTAAACATATTTATAAAAATACTGGTCGTCTTGTTCCACAACAATGTATTTTAGTAGACGCAAAAATCAAAGAACCCGAAATTTCAGAAGCTCGTGGAAATTGGACAACGAGAACTGTTGAAAAAATGTCTGGTGCTGAAATAATATATTTGACAGACTCGTCTAGTAGTACAAGTTCTTTACATGATTTAGGAGGTGACGAAACAGATGATGGCGCTGAAACTGATTTATCAGTGCGCATGATAACACCGACTATAGAAGTTACTGACACAGAAAACCTGTTGAAAAAGACTTTTGTATCAAACAGTGACTATAATAAAACTAAAGATAGCGAAAGTATGTCTTCAAAATCAGATCCACAATTGGAAAATTTGAAAACAATCATAGACAGTGGAGATAATGCTGCTCATGAAGTAATCGTTTTATCAACAGATAATATTAAAACTGATTTGTACGTAAAAGAACTTGACGCTAAGGAAATTAGTGAAGCTAATGATCACACAAGAACAGATATTGAGCTAAGTACCAATAAAATGGTTTTAAACGAAAATACTTTGCATAAAACCAGTGATCAGTATGACTTGGAAATAAAAGTCTTAAAGTGTGAATTAAATAATGCTATGAACAACCTAATAAAAGAATATTCTTCTGATTCTGAAATCGCAGTAGAAGATAATATGAAAGAATCATTTACTCGTCAAGACTCTTCGAGTAGTATTGGCTCCTCACAATGCACGGCAAAATATAACCCTACTTATTCATCCCTTAATGATGTTTCTAACATTATCTATGACGAAGCACAAGAAATAAATCAGACAAAAACAATATCTTCAATACCAACAGACAGCACCAAAAGTCACGTAATAGATGTATTTAAACACATTACAGAGGACACAGCACACAATAAAAAACAATATTCAAAAAATTCTAAGCAACCTTCAAAACTACGAGATTTATGTGTTTTAAAAATAGCTGCTTTCCCTTATGGAGAAAAAATACTGCAAGAACTCGCTCATGTTTCTAAACGTTTACAAAACATTAATGTTTTTAGTTCGAAATCAACTGACGTATTGGAAAAATCAAAAACAGATTTAATTGAAGAAACAAATAATAAAAGGAAACCTGTAGAGGAAAAGTCCTTAAATCCTGTATCCGAAATATCTTCACTACAGAAAAACAAACCATTACCACAACAAAAAAAAGATATTGCACCACCTGTTCAACCTCGTAAATCATCTTTTAAAAAGTCCCACGTTGATCACCCTCAAACAGCAGTACACAACGACATGAAGTCGAATCCTACTTATCTTTGTCAGTCACCATCACAGAAAATGCTAATGGATAAAACTAACTCTGTCATTAGTGAAATAAATGACATTTCAAATACTACCAAAAATAAGTCATTAGAAATCACAAAATGTAACGAATTTTATGCTATTAAAAAGGCAAATGATGAAGATATAAATCCTTCAGCTGTCCCGTTTAAATCTCAAACTGGCAGTCGCTTATTAGCACTTTTACGTGATCCTTCTGTCTCGAATAACTTGAAAAATTCTACACTTATAGTGAATAATAAGAGTTTTGATAATCGTAATCGTAATTTTACAGAAACATCTGCAAGTAACAAATATGGTCAAATTATATCAGGAGAGCGTATAACAAGTGCCAAACCTATTCCACCACCAAGACCAAAAAAATATTCTGCATTTTATGAAAGTGACGAAAGTTCGGAGTTCACAGATAATTCATTGAGATCTATTAAATCAGAAAAAAAAATATTTCACTATTCTACAGGAAATTTAAACAAAGAAATTGAAAACGATGTGTCGTCTATACAAAATATGCATAGATACTATACAAATGTCCGTGATGAATTAAATGCTTTTCCACGTCGACCATCTTTACCCAAAGATTTATGTGATCAACAAATGGAATATATTAAAAAGAAAGAAAAAGAAGTTGAGGCCGAAATTCATCGCTTAGAAGGTCAAAAAATTAACGCATCCTTCATTCACAAAATTGGGCCAAAAGCCCCGTTAATCTCTAAAAAAGAATTTGTCAGTGAAATGTTCGGTGACGCTGACGATAATTATTACATTTCTCATAAGAAAGATGCATCTTACAGTGCGAGTGCTTCTCGTCTGCCTGAGAAGGGAAAATTATCATCTTTATTTAGTAGTAGCCAAGAAGAAATATTTCGAAATAAAATGTACTCTGAATATGTGAGTCAAATGGCAGAACGACAAGAAAGAAAACAGCAGAAAATTATTAAAATAACGAACAATCCAACCGTAAAAGATAAATTCTTCTCGAAAAGCATGAACGAACTAGATAGTTTGGACATAAAATTGAATAATCGTATTGAAAAAGAGTTTATATCAAAAGCCAGGGAAAGATGGAACAAATTAGGAATAAAGGATCCAGAAACCGAAGATGAGAGAGAAGATAAACAGAATGTTTATTGTGAACCAACAAAAAAAGTTATTGAGCATAAAATAAAAGTTTTTGAAAGTGGCGAGGAAAGAGACGTGAAGAAATTACCAAATCATTTGCAAGAGTTTGTGCGATTTGCAACAAAGGATAAAAAGAAAGAAAGTGGAAGTCCTGGTGAGTCAGAAAATGGACCTGCATCTTCGCACGTTGTGATTTTGTGTGCAGTGATGATTATAGTATTGGCGTTTGGAAAATATTTTCTACATTTGTTTCGAAATAAGTAAGAACTAACATGCTAGTTGCTAAACTTTAATAACTATATTAAGTTTATTAATTTTGAATGTGTGACCAATGTTTTGTTTTTCTGTTATCGTTGCATGAGTGTTTGTTTTTGTATTTAATATAGTCATGTGGCCAATATTACTTGTCTGTTTACATATTTAGTTCAAGCCTTGTGAAGCCCTTTTACAGAAACGGTTGAAAAAAGTTGTACAAGTGCTTTTCATAAAATTTTTTCTTCTTTTTTTTTTCATTGTACCTATATATTCGTTTTAATTTTGTGAAAAAGAAAAAGAAATAATATGTTGTATTATCGGTATGAGCGGTACCACAATTACACCTCTTCGGCAATCTACGTAACCAACATTAATGTATCGCTTACATTGTGTTCGTGATTGAATTGAAGCAAGTGACAACTGTTAGAGAGCTGTTTGTGGCTCAGCGGCTATTAAAGATAAATACTCACGTTATCATAAATCATCTGTTTTTCGTAAAATATATAGGTAGCTATACATACATATAATTGAATTTTATATGACTTTTGCTAGTGTGTTTTGTAACATATTTATGCACTAGTTCATTTTATTACCATCAGATAAACATAAATCGTGATCATACTTATTATGGTGTAATAGATAGTTTTAAGCGACTGCAATAAAGTTCAATGATGTCTTTTATGGCTATTTATGCTTACCTATTCTTTCAAATGCACTAGTTTTGAATTTTGAGACAGTGTTTACTCTTTAGGTCTTCTGAAATCTAAATAGGTACTGACTTTATAGCTAATAGCTATACTTATTTTTATAATATAGTATTAATTATAAAACATAAAAATAGTTTACCTGGAGGAAGTGCACTTACGTCAAACCTGAAATTGCACTATGCGAGGTTAGGTAAAGCAATAATTTGTAATACAATATTCACGTTCACAATAAAGCTAGAATATTTATACCGAGCGAGTCAAGTGCATCGCTCGTGGAAATATTTGGAACATCTAAATCGGTGCCGAATGGCTTTTGGCGACCGAGGCCTGCAAACAAACCCGTTATTTTGCTATGTAAACACATTATTATCATTGTTAAAATAGTCAGATTTGCATGTTTTATTGCGATTTAGACAAGTTTACGTAATTTCTAATTACCATTAGGTATCACATTAGCTTTTATAATATTATCTACTACTAGCTGTTCCCCGCGGTTTAACACGTTAAGTGCGGAACGAGGCCTAAATCACCCCACATGCAACTTCCTTGTGGTGCGGCAAGGAAAAACGTGAACATCTCTGTCGTGCGAAGGGCATAGCTTTGGTTTGGTCCAGTGTAGAAAAGAGATAAATGTATATTTGAGATGCGCTAATGGTCCCGGACTCGGTGGTATACCTACCTTGGTACCGGATGTCTTAGGCCTCGTACCGCACTGAATTAATACAATTTTAATGCAGTGCGGAACGAGGCTAAAACGTCCCATATCCCCTCGGACCTCGTACCGCACCCAACGCGAGCTCCCCGCGACTAGTGTTGTGCATCACGTCGATTGGAGAGCACGTCCTTTTACATTGCCGAAGATGTCTAAACGATGTCGGAAGAAGTTAATTTTAAAAAACCCAGAAACGGAACCAAAACAGGTAAGTTTTTAATTGATATTTTTGTAGGTAGTGAAAAACTCCACAAAAAACGCAAAGCAGCCGTTGACAAAACAGGTAGAGGAGTAGAGTAGTAGGAGAAACTTATAGAATCTTTTATAAAAAAGGAAATCGATGAGATCCCAGGTAATGTAATGCTCAGATATATTTCTTGACAGTTAAAACAAGTAAACTTTCAATAGGCTGACGATAGTCAACGTGTAGAAGCTTTTATAAACTAAGCCTGGTCATTATTAAGTTATTTATTATTGTTTCATTTTCGCAAAATTAAATTATTTTGAATTTAAGCTACCTTACCTACCTACTCTTTCAACATTTTAAGCATAAAGCAAACACATTCATTTAATGCAGTTATACATTATCATTGTTATTCTCATCTACGATCTAACCTAAGTAACAATGCCAGTTTTATTACGTTATCTTTACATTTTTGTTATTTTTCAGCACCTGAAAGCAGCGCACGTCATTGCCTTGAAAAGAAGAAGATGTGTTGGTTTTTAACAGAAACTACGCACATTTTTACCATCTCGTGAAGCTGACAAAAAATCCAAAAAGATTTTGACTCAGTGCTCTAAGTGCAAAAAATCTTATTGTCTACCCTGTTTCAATGAAAAACACTCATAAATAAGTACAAAATATATATTGAGATTTTTTATAAAAAAGTATATTGTTACTGATTTTTTTATGTCAATTAAAGTTTTAATAAATGTATTTTTAAAGCCCGAGGCAGAGTAAATAAGATAGTTTCTTTTCTACTTCTGGTTTTCTTTTTTTTCTATTCTGTGACTATTATTTCACACGAAAATAGTTAAACGTCGTTGCGTCGATATTATTTTTCTCATCACTAATCTTAGCGAAAATTTACACTATTTCAGTGCGTTACGAGGTGTATAAGATCCCATATTTTGTTTTGCCAATAATTAATAAACTAGCTATCAGATCCCGGGGCGACGGTACATTAAGGTTCATCAATTCACTGTCTATGTCGTTAAGCACCAAAATTTTCATTTATCTTTGATTTCGCGCCAGAAAATGGATTTTAGTCTGTTAAAGGAGGTGGGGTCTAATAGACCGCGTGTCGCCCTAACGTCTGGTCACGGTGCGGGCCGATAATACCTCGTGCCGCAGGAACGGAAAGTTTGCAAAAATTGGTGCCGCAGCTAACGTGTTAACCCAACTTTATTTCGGAGTTCTCACTGGAATTTCGGTATGAAAAGTATCCTTTATCCTTTTCTGTACACTTAACAACGTGTAATGCAAAATTTTAAAAGTGCAAAACCGTAACAAGCAAACGGACGAACTCACAGTCGCATTTGCAGCATTAGTTACGAATACGATAGTAAGGATAATTAATCCATTGATTAATTATTATTATGTTTTACACTCATCTCAGTTAACTCCACTTGCTCTTTGCAGCTTTTTGAACTGAGCGGTAGTAAGTTATGATGACGGACAAATTATAATGTCTGATTCAATCATCGTTTCGTATTACGATGTAGGGAGTTTTGATTGAACGAAATTTGGTGATGCGTTGACGATATTGATCGCAGGTCTTTATTACTCGACCTCTGTCTAAATTATCGGTGCCCGTCAATTAAATTATCCAATCTAGTGGGTAGAGGCTGTCGGTGATGCTGGGTGCCGAGGTAATAAGGTTGGCATTTCAATTAACAGAGACTACTTCATATACAAACAAACGATTAGTTATCGTACTAATATTATAAATGTAAAAGTGTGAATGTTTGGATGTTTGTTTCTCAATCACGCAAAAACGGCTGAACGGATTTGGATGAAATTTGGAATGCACGTTGTCAGAAGGACATAGGATACTCTCTATCCTGGAATTCCCGCGGGAACTCCGAAATTACCGCGGGTGAAACCGCGGGGCACAGCTAGTTTATTTATGATTCAATGTTGAATACGAAATTACCTTGAGATTTTATCGAGATTTGGTGAATTTTATATTTTATTCAGTAGGTAAATGAAATAATGTATTTTTTTAATGCTTTTTTGTGAGAAAATCGTTTGAAACTTATACATAGTTAAACGAGCGACGTAGACATATTTGAATAAGGGTATATATTCTGTGTTTGATCCTCGTCTCTAAAAATATCTTAAAAAAAAAACATTAATAATGCTGAACTAAATAACTTTACATATAAAAAAATCGCTGATGCGCTGACAGATCTAAAATTCATTCAATCCTTATTTCCTTTCGTTGACGCGCAGGAAAATCAAATGTAAGGGTTATTTATCAGATTTAACAGTGTTTTTAAAATATTTGTGAGTAAATAACCCGGTTTAAACCCGGTTGATTCTATTCGGTCTATATTTGTGATTCCGGTAAATTAATGTATCATGTATATTATGTATGGATACACTTCCGGGATTCCGGGATTTCAACAATATTAAAATTTTTGGTGTTAGTTAAATTTCTAGTAAATTAAAAGTTTTAACAAGTCCACAAAACGGTATTTTTCTGTAATTCACAATTTAACTTTTAAATTCTGATACCTACGAACTAAGGATTTTTTTTTTAAAGGCATGCCTACAGTAAGATATCATGCACCAACTGTCGTGTAAGTACATAAAATCACCTTACCTACTCCGATCACTAGTAAATGGTAATTGATGCTTTCACGCATCTACAAAAATATACAAAAAGAGAAACAATGATAAATAACAAAGAGAACTTTGACACAAAATACGGATTTACGCAGGTGAATCACCTTTACATGGAGCATTGAACCTTAGGATGCCTTTAGGTATGATCCGTCAACGCGTCTATTTCTTGCGTGTTCAATTTACATAAGTAATGTAAGTATTTTAAGTAAAAACTTCACGAATTTAGTTTTTTAGGTAGGTGGAACATATTTGGAACGTTTAACTTTACACTTTATGATGATAGAATCATTCGAAATAGCGCTTACCTACTCGCTAGGATGTAAAAGGGGTTTTAAACCAGTTAAAGAGGCCATGTTAGTGCACTGTCCATTTCAACTACGGAAATGATGTGTGATAGGGTCGCAGTCACTCACACTACGTTTCAAAGGAAGTACACTCAAGGCGGGAATTTATTGATTTAGCAAAATTTACTGACAAAATGAGTGGGCTAATTTTTGTCGACTGATTTTCATACAAAAAAAATTATCACTAACTGGTTCCCCATTGCTTCACAAGCGTGAATTTCGGAATTAGCTTGGAAACTCTTTGTATAAAGTAAAAATATTAGTTAACTACATTTTTTAACTATGCGCAAAATTTTATCGGAATTCTTCGATTTGGTGACAAACTCTGATCGCATTGACATCTGACTTATCCTAACTAATAGGTATACTTACCTACTTAGTATTGTTTAAATGTGAATGTGAGTTTGTGTGTGCGTAGTTGCGAGATAAAATATTTTTAACGTTTAATTATTGACAACTTGTATTTTGTTTTAGTACCTACCTACCTAGGTATAGACAATGGATTTATTAGAACGAAGTTCTTTATTTAATTTGTAATCAAGACGTGTTTCTTGTACAAAATTATGTAGCGAACTACGGCCTACTTAATCTTTGAGACAGATAAACAAACATAAGCTAACCTAACCTAACCTTTCATTGAAATCCGGCGAGCAGAGATAGACAAATTGTTGTCTGTGAAGAAAGATGTTTTGTCCTTGACGCCGCGCTGTAACAACAATACAATATATTATGAAATATTTAACGACCATGTTAGGTACGTTTCTGTTATAAATTATGTATAGATAATTAGATACAGTGATTATTTATTTATCCAGATTCTAGATTATTCGATAACAATATTATTAAAAGCGTCATCTGTTTTGTTTTAATGGAAACATTGGAGTAAGTTCTCGTTATCGCCAGTAGGTGGCAATGGCCTGTGGAATATTTAAGCTGAAGTAATAATACACTCGTACGCCCCTCACGCTGACTAATCCACTAATTATAAGTTCTGACAGAAAACTTGCCAATATTTTCTGTAATATTATTATAATAATGACAGAGTTTGCACGTGTCAAACAAAAAATAATCTTCAATCCATTTGCGAATTGGACGAAATGCGCCTGAACGATATTTATATCTATATAATATATTATGTATATTTTTAACTGCTCTGTTGACGATCAGCGAACGTAATATTTGTAGTTATTTACGAAATTACTAGATACCAGCTGTACCCCGCGGTTTCACCCGCGTGAGTTTTGGGATCAGGAACCTTTGCGGACGCAGGCAGAACAAACCGCGAAAGTTTCATCACAATTGGAGCAATGGTTTCGAAACGCATAGAGGACAGACATAAAAACATTCATTTTTTTTATAAACAAGAAGAATATTTGTAGTTTGTAACGAGTCAAAAGCACTACATAATGCGATTTTCTAGTTTAGGTGTACGGTGTACCCCAACCAAATTTCTGCATCAAGATTCTTGGTTAACAGAACTGTGTATATGACACGATTTAAAAAAATGGGTAGATACTTACACTTTTGTACGAGTGCATTAATTTAGAGACCAGTTGAATACACTGACTTCCAAACTAGGGATCTCCACTTTACTAACTTGAAGATATTCCTACTAGTAGGTAATATCTAGAATACTACAGCCGTTTCCTGCGGTATCACCCGCGTTAATTTGCGAGTTCCTACGGGAACTCCTTGAAATCAGTTCTATGCTGAAGTCGCTTAGATACTTATAAACTATCTAGGTACCTGCCAAATTTCAGTTTTGTAGGTCAAGTAGTTTTCGAGATTAAGTGTTTAGTTAATACCTAAGTCTGTATTCTTTCGCTTCTGAGTTGCATTCTATGAACCCCAAGGCATATAGTAATGGTTAGGTGGCACTCTATAGCATACTGAATTCAAAGAGTATAATATAACCACTACTGAATTTCTGACACTGACGACCAAGGGATAAAAAAAACAGTGCATGAGCGTGGCGTGTGGGGTATCGTTGGACAAAGAAGGGGTTAGATTTAAAAATAAAACGACGTTTGTTTGGTGAAATTTAGTGAAAAGTGTCCCCTTCCCCGGACCCTTTGACTGTTAATCAGTAGTGTGGAAAATTTTGAAAATTATATATCAGATTGAACTTAAAAACAATTTGTTTGAATACATTTTTAATTATTATGTATGTCGTGTAGATTTTTAAATGTGGGATTTTAACCTGTAAAAAATAAAGAAAAAACGATTAACTTACGAATTTTTTCAGTCTTCTCTAGGGAACTTTTCACTAGGTACGTGTAGTCTTACAAGTACTTGGATGGTTTTTTGTATTAATTTTATTGTAATATTTACCATCGTAATACCCTCTATTTTATCCATGTGTCTACGAGTTCAGACTGAATCAACATCTTCGTAAATAATCTGCACAGAACTATTCGAGTATAATTTTGCACAATAGTTGTGGTACTTTCATCACGAATGTATCCGCAATGCTTAGTTTCGACAAAGAGCAATTATTATTTATCTATCCATACTACGTAGGTGGAGGGTGTACCTACCTACTGAATGTGAATGAGGATTGTACTCAGCCCTGGAGATCGGGTACGTGTGTTTCGTTATCAACATTCTACAAGTTTACTTAAGCTGGCGCAAGGATTTCTTACAATACGTTTACTTGCTGTTTCCTCCGTTAGTTTTACCCTAGCTCACTTCAGCCGTTGCACCCCTTAATGGTTGTAATAACAGATACCTTAAAATACTTTTTTTTTTAATTTGAATAGTAGGTACGTATATATTTTGAACTGTAGGTACTAACCTAAATCCATCTGGTAGTGTTTGTCTAAGTATGTAAGTAGGTACGTACATAATTTTTTAGATCTAAGTGTTTGATGAATCAGTCAGTTAATCAGTGAATGATGCTTGTATTTCAAACTTGATTTTCTTAAACTGAGTCTTTACTGTGTTAAATGGTATTAGTAACGACGCGAAATGCATTTTTTAAATAGATACTACTATAGGTATGCTAATGGAGGAGGACTATAATTTTTATTGTTTCCTTCTTTTAATTCGAATCTTTGGCGACGAAAGGGTTCGGTTGGTTCGATTCAAACTGAAGCAATGGCTCAGTATAGTTAAATTAAAACCGACTTTCAAAAACACATAACTAAAAAGCAAAAATAAATAAATTACCGATTTAATCCAAAAGACAAAAATACACGTAATATTATTATTGGTTAGTGCTACCACTGATCGGTTTAATCTTGGTGCCAAACCCGCTTGTCTGCCTACTTAGGTTGTTTTGCTCACGACGAGCACTCCATGGCCAAATGGCTTGTCACCGATTTAAAACCGATCAGTGGTAGCACAAACCAATAAAATATTACGTGTATTTTTGTGTTTTGGACTAAATAGGTGTTTTGTTGTTTTAAGCTTTTCAGTTTTGTGTTTTTGGAAGTAGGTTTTAATTTTTTTATTTTTTTAAGTACCTAATAATAGCCTAATTTCAACTGCTCATCACCTTTTACAAAATATTGCTTTTCCCGATGCAGGGACGTTAATTGTTGAGGGATTCTCCTGGTACATCACCATCAATTCCACTTCGCCATACACATTGTAACGAGCATAAATTGTTTAGACACCATATTAAAGTTAACGAATCAGAACCAGTGAAATATCTTTTATTGAGTAGTTCCGATGATCATCTGTGGTCTTCATCATCTGTTCCACTTCTTCAAATTTTGCTTTCCGAAAGCAAATAAACGATTTACTATTCAAAATATCCAAATCGTTTTAGGTATGCCTATAATTTTTTAAGAGTTCTCGATTTCTCCAAGATCCCATCATCAGATCCCGACTTGGTGGCAATGGGACCAACTTGGGAGTAGTATACCCTTTCAAACAAAAAAGAATTTACCGTCTTCGAGTAATCGATGAATATACATAAAAAAACATACATACAGCCGAACACAGAACCTCCTATTTTATGGAAGTCGGTTAAAAATAGAATAAATCTCGAGTTTTTTTTTATCGTCTACGTCTTGCGAAGTGGGGATGTTGCCACTCACAGTAGAAGTAGAGGTGACAATTCACTCGTACGTTTGATGGATAACACTCAACATCGGAAATCGATCATCGCTAGGCACTTCTAGGTGACACACAATTTTAACATAGCTGATTTTCACGGTTTCACCGGCGCGGAATTTGGATTTTGCGTACCTACAGATTTAAACGTTTTCGGGTCTCAGAGAGAATGCTGGAGTTTTGATAAAGCCGTTGATTTACTTTGTCTATATATAAAAGGTACTCGTACCTATTATGTACAGAATACAGAATTTGAAAAACATTATAAAAACTTTGAATAAAGTAAATTAATAAACGATCATGCAGATAAATGATTAGTGAAATTGTAGTTCTCGTACTGTTTTAAACAATTTTAAGTCATGTCAGGCCGAAGCGACGGGCGGGCGCGAGGCATTCGACTCGAGTGTGTCTAGCTTCATACAAGCGTACTGCGGCACAGTGCCGTTGTGGCCGTGGGAAAATCCGCAACGGACAAGATTAATTAGAGTTGTGGTTAAATTAATAACACGACCAACACGCACCCTGGATAGATCTCTAAACCCTTCAGTTGTATTTGTTCTATTATAGCATGGAATATATATTCGTGCTAAAATACATTATTCACTCTATGAATAATGTATTTTAGCACAAAGTACTATCTGTCTTGTTTGCTTTTAATAACGTCAATTATATTGTATATATACTGTATAAGAAGTGACTTTAAATTTCAGCTGATTAAAATTTTATTGCTCTAGTAGGACTAAAAGTACCTTTGACAAGTGCAACGTCATTGGAAATATTTTGACTATTGTGTTATACCTACTTTGATTAGGTAAGCGATAATTTCGGAGTTCCCGCGGGAATTCCGGATTAAAATATAGCCAATGTTACTAAGGGATAATGTAGCTTTCTAATGGTGAAATATTTTTTGAAATCGGTCCAGTAATTTTTGAGTTAAATCGTATACAAACAAACAAAAAAAAAATCTTTCCTCTTTATAATATTAGTACAGATGTGTTCACATTTATGTAACTGTCATGAAATTGCTGAGATAGTTTTAATTATACGCCTGCACAGACCGGTATAAACTTTTTGAAATGCATGTGTTACCTCAATGCAAGTAGGTATACCTACTAACGACTCCCGTTGGACTCGTACAGAGGTTATTTTGGGACATTTATTATTGTGTACCAGGCTTATTCTCGGCCTCACCTCTTGCGCAGGACGTGCAAATTGAAGGGCTTGTAAATAGTTGCTACATAATTAGTCCCGGCTAACCAATGTTATTTTAGGGTTATCTTTTCGTTGTGTAGATATTTTTATTATTTTATTTACCTTTTAAATGGTATAAAGGAGAAAAGATTTAATATGGTCGTTTGTTTGTTTGTAATGAATTAAACTCAAAAACAACGTTTTAGGGAAAGCTATAGAATAGGTATGCTTAAGTGACATATTTATGTTAGATGAGAATTATTATTTATTAATAACTTTATAAAATTATGTAAGATTTAAGTAATAATTATTAATCTAAACTTAACATAACCTAAAATTAATTATTACTTTTTATCAAGGAAATACCACTGGAACTCCGAACTCCGAAATGCGAGTGAAACCGTGTATGGGGGACCGACTGGTTATAATTAATATAATTTAACTAACTTTCCCCGCGGTTTCACTCGCAAAAAGTTCAAAGTTCCCGCAAGAATTCCGGGATAAAAATTACCCTATGTGCTTCTCTGTACCTCTGACAACGTGTATGCAAAATTTCATGATACGCCTTTAAGGCGTAAAAGCGTAACAAACAAACAAAAACTTTTGCATTTATAATATAACTAGCTGTCCCCCGCGATTTCATCCGCGGTAATTTCGTAGTTCCCGCGGGAAAAAAGTTCCCCGCATTAGTGCCGGAGTTCCCGCGGGAATTCCGGGATAAAAACTATCCTATCTTTTAAGTTGGAACATATTATAAATGGTTACAAAATTTTATCAAAATCCGTTCAGTAGTTTCGGAGTCCATCGCGGACAAACAACGTGATACGTGATTTATATATTTAGATAAGATAGTAGGTAAGGATTCGCTTAGTTTCTGAGTAAGTCAGGGTTGGCATGACTTAAACAAGTTGTTTTAAAACACGTACTTAAAAGGTTGTCTGCCAGAGAATGCCACTGTGGCATTAAGTCCGCCTTTTGTACCATGATGTGCATAATGTTTAAATAAATAAAATAAATAAATAAAACAGTGTTTAAAAGAGTTTGAAATAAAACTATGTTTTTTATTAAGTTTTTCAAAACACAGTTTAAAACAAGTTTTAAACAATGTTTAAAACATGAAGAAAAAAACAAGGGTTTAGGACTACCATTAATTGCAAATGAATAGAAATAAATCCAAACGAATAAATATGTATGTAGGACTCTAAATAGCTTAAAATAAATTTACAAGTTGAGGCTTTGTTGTATTTTTATTCAAATTATTAATTTTAATAAGATAAGGAAAGCTTTATTTCCATCCATTTGACTGGCACAAAACAATGATGATCGTGATTTCTTTTTTTTTTGTACCGGTCGCTCTTTTTTTTAAGAAAATCGAAAACGTTATAAGGGAAATTTTAATGAGGGGCCTTAAAAATAGACATCTCTAATAATGTGCTTGTGTGTCTACTGTCTAGTGTACCTACTCGTATAATGGTGTATTGTCGTTTCCCTTTTCATCATGTTTTCCATTTTCCGCGCGTGACGTGTCGCGCGGCGTTATCAGTGGTGCGCCGGCCGCGCCAGTCGCACCGCGGTCGCTCCGCTCGCCGCACGCTTGTCCGCAGCCGCACTTATCGCATAATATCCCGTCGTTTTCCCGCGCGCTAGTCCGCCTTCTCCCCCGCACCCCCCGCCGCCCGACGGCGACCGAACGGGAAATGTCACCGTGATTTGAATCCAACGGTGTGTATAAACAAAACCCATACTTTAGTGGCATATACGAGTACCTACAATACGAGTTGATTAAGTTAATGATAGTTAATGCGTGCCGATTCCGGTCCGTGTCGCACGTGATACGATTTAGGATTTCAAGGGTAATAATATTATTTGTTGTTATTGACATAGGTAAGTTGGTGATACGTCAGCGTTATTTCATGAGGGTATGTGTATAAGTGATACAGCTTGATATTGTTCGGTTCGGAGATTATGAACGATAATAGAGTCGAGATATCGAAGGTCGCACAGATTAGATTATTTATCTTTTATTTTTGGATATTCTTTATGTAAGTGGTAGTTAATATTAACTGACGTTATTATTATCGAGTAATTTAACAATGATGATAAATATCTAAGTTACAATAACAATAAGTAAAAGCAATAAAATGACATGTCAACTGTCTCTACACACTATGGTCTATACAACAGGGTCCAAACCGCTGGGTCTATCTAGACTAGACTAGAGGTCGTTTTGAACTTTTGATGCTTTTTTTTAATGCAGCCGACATAGTAATGGAGTTGATTTAATTCAGAAATGGAAACGAAATAGATTTACAATTGAATTAAATACATTACAACACGATTTTACAGAAAGAATATTTAAAGTAGTAATAGAATCGCATCAACGTCAGTGTAGTGCGTCCCCACTTATAATCACTCAAAATATCATTGATCCCCATTGATTAAAATTATATAGGTACCTAACTGTAATCACCATTTTTTCTATCAGCGTAGGCAATATAATAATTATGTATTTATAAAAAATTATCGGCTGCTCTACAGAAAAACAAAGCTTTTCCGAAATGAGTTTTTTTTTTTGCCAATTTTCACGCATAACCGACTTTGCTATATGGACGCAGATAAGCAATAACATGTTAACCCACAAACTTAAGTTATTGATTCAGAACGATTTATTGAGAGTTAGGGAACGTTTTTTAATAATGTGTTTACCTTATTACACTGCTTAAATATGTAGCTAAATATTTAACATAAAAAATGTTGACACAAAATGGCGCTATACTTTTAAAACACGATTTACGCAAAATTTATCCAGTGTGGGTTAACACACTGTTGCTTATCTATGTCCATATAATCACAACCGTCAAAAAGGCTTTAGCCTTAGAGAAATTAAAATTAGGACAATCGCTAAACTATATGGAAGACTTGTTTTGAATAAAGAGATTTCCGGTTTTAAGATTTATTCAGGTGCAACAATCATCAAAAAGGTTTTAGTCATAGAGAAATTAAAATTAGGAAATCTTACTATGGAAAGTTTGTTTTAAATAAACCGATTTCCGGTTCTTTGCTCCTTTAATAGGTACCTACTTTATTTTTCTACCTAACGATAGACTGAAAATTCTGGGAATAGGACCTAACCGTACCTAAAAGTTTTACGTACTATATACTTTGTATGTTTTTTTTTTCTAAATGTCCTAAATTAGATTTATGGCGATTTGAATTTACGGCTTTGGTTACATGAAAGCATTGACAAATGCAGACTAATTCGTTAAAGTATGGTATTATTGACTTCGCAGTATCTTATCGGATCTGGAATTATGATAACATTTGATGGCTCCATTTGAATTGACTTCGCATTTAATTAAAGAGAGATCAAAGGCGTGTGTATCTAAGCTACATGGAATTAATAGAGGCTACACCAAGGGAGGCATAACAAAAGTTTATCTTTGCGGATTCACTTAGGTAAAAGCACAGTAATAATATTAAACAAGAAGTAAATTATGTACCAATAAATAGTATTCCGCTTCCCGAAACAATAACTTACATTAAGTACATTACACAGATTCTAATAGGTACTAATTAGTTTATTTGGTTAGAGAGAAAAAATATTTAAAAAAGTGTTTTAAAATCTAGATATAGGTATATTTGAAAATCCTTAATAACAATAAAATAACCTACTAAGAATACCAAAATTAAGCCACTTTCCAATCCGTCCAGCAGTTTTCGATCTCCCCTCCATTACTAATTGACACCTACATCATCATTTGTTAAAGTTTATTTCTCACTGTTCCCGCGGTTTTATCTGCGTCAGTCCTGGAATTCCCGCAGGGTCTCCTTCCTTCGCGCAAGCGCAAGCAATAATGTTGACAAAGTTCGCAATCGAAACATACGGCAGCGCATAAAATAGAAGCAAACAAACAAACCTTGAGTATTATATATAATATATTAGATGTAGAGACACTGCATGTTTACTATGTCGTTAAATTGTCAACATAAAACTATTTTACACACCTAGCTATGTCTAATGTGTATGTACTTGACGTATATAAATATTATTTTGCTGACTACAGGTAACATTAAATGTAAACAATTTCCTCTTATCGTTTTAAAATATACCCATACCTACATTTCGGGCTTTCCAGTGGACACGGGGCCAATTGAGAAATATAATACGTAGGTGCGTCTTCGAGCCGGTGGCGGCTGTCGGACATTCCGATTTCACAATAATGACCGCGGTTCCAAATCCAACGGGCCGCGCCGCCCGCTGGCGGCTCCAGGGCCCTTATTCACTATGACCAACAACATTCTCTGTCCATAACGCGCTTCCCCAAAACACTATCCCAAACGCTCCAGATGCAAAAATATCAGAAAATTATATTCTTTATGACAAAAGAAACGTTGTAAATGTATTTTTTTAAAGTGAAACTTCTTTCAACACGAGGTAAAAGTTAATTTAAGTGGCGTCTTATCTTACCGCGACGCGTTATGGTCGTAGTGAATAAGGGCCCTGATGTATCCATCCATTTATTCATCCATCGAGAATAATCCAGTATCCAGTTACACTGTGCTACCAATAAACGTATGCCGCAATACGTGACGCAACTGAAATGTATTAATTGGAAAATTGAACAATTAAATTAACTTCGTTAACTACTTATTCCTAAAGACAAACTAGAAAAGCCGAGGGAGTTAAATAAAACTCATCAATAGTTATATAACTTTAGCTATACATCTTTTCTGAAAACTAGCCGTCGCGTCTCCTGATTTTTGCTGTGAGAATTTTTTGATTCCCTCGGGAACTCTTAATTAGAACTTTCTATGTTTCAATTCAAATTTCATCTAAATCAAAACTTTGTTCGAAACTGCGAATCATTGCAACGTTACTCAGGGATAATGTAGCATTCTAATGGTAAAGAAATTTTTGACAAAAAAACAACAAAAATGCAAATCTTTCATCTTTTTATTAGTATTAGTAGGTAAGTATGAATGAATGATATCGACTTTTTTACTTGTAATAAATCAACATCAACGAATAGGTAATTTTAGAGACAATAGCACAATTATCGTATGAAAGCGTGAATGTTGTTAGATATTCGAACATTGAAACAATGAAATTAGATGAGGTAATTCGAGGTGAGCCGTGGGCGAGACTGTCCAGTGCAGTGGCGACGATTGTCCACATCCATACCTTTGTGCAGTTATTTCACGGTCTAGTCTCAACCACAGATAATATAATACAGCTAAACGCTTATTTACTAAGTGCACTTTGCCATTTATGTATCGTATGTAGGTACTTTATACAACTATATATGGTAGTATAATGCGACATAAAAGCTCTGATACTGCGAACCCTATTGGATTTAGCCAATATACTATATTCGTAATATTATAATTGGATTTATTTTCTATGGATGGATCGAATAATTTGCTGATACTGGAACTACTAGGTACCTAAAATAAAATGAGTTTTATAAAGGATTCTGTAGGTACCATGTCAAGTTAATAAGAAGACTATTTACTAAAATAATGGTCTCACAAAACTTAATAAAGTTTAAAGCTATTTGATAGGAATCGTTTCAATTGATTTCACTCATTATTAAGATAATTTCATAACCAAAAAATTCATAAAATCTACTTCTTTCCACCAAATTTTTTAACAAATATGGTTTGGTATAACCCTATAGATAACCGTTTTTAAATATAAACATTGTATATACTTACTGAAAACTTCCCATATTACAGATTACTCTAGTCATAAAATCATGTATTACCTATATTATTATCAGCATTAGTTATATAGTTTCTGAAAAAATCACGCACCCGCAAACTATGTAAATGCGCGCAAGAACGCATTCTATTTTCAAAGTTGGTGTAGGTAATTCACTCGCAGGAATTTAGAGATAAGTATTCAAAAAAACTCTCCCTGAGATTAAACACATCAGTTGCACTTATATTATAAGCACGGATATACATATTATATAAGGACGAGAACTAAAATCCACCTGTTTATTTAAGTATTTTAGTATTGTAGGTACATTTTACTATACGTAGGTACATTGTACCTTTATTTTGTTATCCTACATCGGTTGTTGTCTAAACCGCTTCAAGAATTAAATTCCCCGGTCACTTCGTTACGGATATCAGTCACGGGTCAAGCTGATAATCACGTTATCTCATGGCAATATTAAAACTACTACCTACTTACATCACGTAGAATGAAAGTCGTAAATTAAACTGATGAAAAATATAATTAACTATTTTAGATTTTAGGACACTTGATGACAAATAACATCAAAATATCGTTAGAAAATGGAGTTATAGATGATATACGAAGCAATTGAGGGACATGAAAACACGTAGGAAACAAAATATGTAATATTATGAATAATAATGAATATTATTATGTTAAATAATGAAATATCTAAGTTAACTCCATTTATAAAAAATATGTAATAGGTACATAAATAACGAATGTCTTTAAAAAGAGTACATTATTAATAAAATCCTTAATCAACGTAATAGTCCTTACCTAATTCAAACCGAGACAAATTAACCGCCGCACTCAGAGGCGACTTTAATGATTACTTAGTTAAGTATAGATTTTTAAAACAAAACCACCGCAATCAGAGACGTTCAGTAAATTAATGTTAATTGGCATTTAATGACATGTAACTTAATTAGTTAAATGCCAATTAACATTAATTTATTAAACTTGTCTGATTGCGGCAGTTTTGTTTTAAAAATCTTTACTTAACTAAGTAATCATTAAAGTCGACTCTGACAGCCGCACTCAGAGTCGACTTTAATGATTACTTAGTTAAGTATAGATTTTTAAAACAAAACTTGCGCAATCAGAGACGTTCAGTAAATCAATGTTAATTGGCATTTAATGAGATGTAACTTAATTAGTTAAATCATAATTTTCATTAATTTATTAAACTTGTCTGATTGCGGCAGTTTTGTTTTAAAAATCTATACTTAACTAAGTAATCATTAAGGTCGACTCTGAGTGCGGCGGTGAGTGCGGCGGTAAATGATGTTTTTTTTTACAAATGAACTGGTGTCAAGTTGAATTACAATAGGACAAAAAATTATAAATTAAATTGTTCGTATATATCGATTTATCAACTTCCTGACTTTCTGAATTTTAATAATACATAAAATAATTTCATCACAGTATTTTATTAGGGAGCTTATGCGGTTAATTTAAAGGTAAAATAGCTACATAGTCGCTATAACGATTTGGGACAAAAGAAAAACTACAATTTATACTTTGTTATTCGATTAGAAGTATTCGATTGTTGACCGACTGAACAGCTAAAATTTAATCCACCTTGACATGTTTTTATGTTTAGATTTGATTAAAAAAATCCCGAAAGGCATTAAAACTTGAGCTGGATAAACAATAAACACACGTCACGGATAAAGACGGTCATCGACTATCGGGGTCAGGGACGGAACAGGGCACCTTGGTCTACGCCCTCGTCGCCCATATAATGCCGTGCCGCATTAGTTAGTAGCTTATCTTTATTCCATACCCTAGATTAGATGTAGGTACACGATAGTCCGCATCCCCGATAAAATATCCCATTTCCACAAAAACAATTAACTCCAAGTGCTGTGCAAAATCACTTTACATAAATGCCAGCAATTAAATCGTACTTATCATAATGTTATATCGATTTCATTCGATACACAAGATTCCTCGACGACTTCAACTCGTTCTACTTAATTAATATTATGTTGACAACCTTAGAGTGGAATAAATATTTGATTTCTTAATTTGTATATTAATTAACATAGTCAATGACTTGTTCAATATAAAAATTGAATGAGTGCTGAATGCTGATTAATTTTGTCTTACCGCCGCACTCAGAGTCGACTTTAATGATTACTTAGTTAAGTATAGATTCTTAAAACAAAACTGCCGCAATCAGACAAGTTTAATAAATTAATGTTAATTGGCATTTAACTAATTAAGTTACATCTCATTAAATGCCAATTAACATTAATTTCCTGAACATCTCTGAATGCGGCAATTTTGTTTTAAAAATCCATACTTAACTAAGTAATCATTAAAGTCGACTCTGAGTGCGGCCGTGAGACGCTTAATTAACTATTACGTATTCTATCATTGTAAGAAAGGTCTGTGATTTAAAAGGGGATATAATTAATTTTCGTCCTATGGTTTTTGTTCACAAATAAATAATATGGTAAAATATTATAGTCAAGTCAAGAATAAAGGGGGATTTGCCGCTTGCGCAACTAAATATATGTATAAGGTGTTACGGAAAGCTGTAGTAATATTTGAAGACTGTGATCTGGCAATCTTATCAATAATTTGACCCCAAGGCGATTTAACTCAAAAACCTTACTTCAAAATTTCATAATCAAAATAAAAGAAAATTTGTATCGGCCACTTCAGCAATAAAATAAACATCACTGGTTAGGTTATAAACTGGTTACAGGTGACGGGTTCAAGATCATTAGATGCAATCTATTACTGTTGGGGTGCAGAAACAATAACAGCAAACCTAGCAAATTTTAGGAAATTTTGTTTCATGGTACTTATTGGTCAAGTTACTAGTGTCAAATCATTGCAGACGATAACTTGAACACGATCTTCAAATATTATGACTACATTTTTCTGTATGGAATCATCCCATCCCATGTATGGAGTCGCGATTATTTATTTTGTTGGGTCACTATCTTTTTTTTTTTAGAAAGAATAAATTTAGAAATAATAAATTTTGGAAATAAAATTTAAAAATAAATTTTTAGAAAGAAATAAAAGCTTTATTGAAGCAATTATTGGATTTCGAAAATAAACGTAAATTTTGAAACTGTATGAATGAATGAAATGAAATGAATGAAAAACACTTTGTTGAACACCACAAACAGTACAATAAAAAAATATTTAGAAACAGAAAGTATTAAGTGGCTCCAAAAGGCGTAATGTTTCAATAAAATGACGTTAGTGTAAAAATGGAAGCAACTTTGAGTTCAGTAACTCCACTCAACGTAATGCTGTTTAGTAACTACATACATGCACTCTAGTTTTGAAGCACACACTGTGAAGTTTAAAGTTGAAATTAGCTGTGGACACTGAAATTCAGTTGTGGATTCAGCAATGGAACAGTCCGTTGTAAATTTTTAATAGAATTCTTTTTAAACAAAATCACAGTTGGATTAATCTAATAACTTTAAACGAACAATTCTTTGGTATATGTAAGTATGTAGTTTACACAAAAAACCTTTTTTTATGCTTTACGTAGATTTTTAATGAATTTGCATTAGAAGATGTTACATATATGAGAGATTAGATTAGATTAGATAATTTATTTCTCATTAAAAATTACATTTAAATTTGATGTCAAAATTAAATAAATTCACTAAAGAGATTGTCAATAAAATAAAAATTTTTAAATAATAATACTTGATAACATTTTTGTAACGAAAAATGTAAGCTTTTCAAAATAAAGAAATAGGTAAACAATTTATTATTAAATAAATGTCACCTTAATAATAAATAATGATAAGTAAGCCTACTGGTAGGTACTTCAAAACTCATGACAGCATACTACGAGATGACGTTACAAAAACAACGTTAGACCTACCTGAATATTATTTGTTAAATTTTTTTTTAAAGACCTCTGAAAAAAAACACGTTTCACCCAAGTACTAAATTGTTAAACAACCTAAGTATTTTGTTTAGCACCTAGTCATATCGACATCAGATACTTTTTGTTAGTTGTTAGATAGTTAACTGTTACTTTTATTTAGCTGAGTGGCTCTAATGAGTCAGGCCGGCTTGGTTGATTAGACCGCGCTCCACTAGTACAAAACCGCATTACATCACTAGCCTATTATTTCATATGATCTAGAGCGAACCCAACGGTTGCTTGGCCTTTTCTTCCTGCAAATCAAGGTGGGAATAATAACCCTAATACCCACTATAATATATGATATAAGAAAATTTAAACATAATTTATAAAGGAATCGTTAATAATAGGGATTCTTCATTAATTTATTTTACTCTATTTATTAATTTTTCGTATTTCTATTATATGTAGGTAATGAAAACGAACGAGATGCGAACGATAACTTGTATGTAAAGACTATCGGTTAAGTTGTTTTCTCTTTAAATCAATTTGAGGATAACTACCTACAGATCTTGGCACCTATATTTAGATCTCAATTCTTTTGTCGGCGAGGTCGACAATCCAGCATATTTATGTATTTATTTTTATTTAATTAAAGAACTTTATTGCACTTTATTGTCCAAAAGCGGACTTTATGCCTAAGGCATTCTCTATGTCCAGTCAATCGTTTGGCTAGTCTTTTGACCGGAGGGGCTATTATGTAACTTTTGTTTCTATCATTTTTCGGTTGCAATCAAAAACATGGTGGTTTTTCGGTTACATTATGCACGTTTTGACACCTAAAATATCTAGCAATCAACCGAAATAAACATACTTGAAAAGTTGAAGCTGTCTAAACATGATTAATTATTCACAAAATCGATATTTTTCTGATTGAAACTGAAATTTGATTGCAACAAAAGTTACATAATTGCCCTGCAGTTCATAATACTGAACTTGACTTCTACTTTCACATTTATGTTTTTGATAGGATACTAGGATAGTCTATTACCACATTGAGCGTGTGTAACAGAAAAATAAATAAAGTACCTACCTATGTAGATTGAATACGATGTCGGGCGCGGTCGGCTCACACATGTTTCACTCACAACACAACACAGGATCTGGGCTCTATTTGCTGCGCCCGCGCCGCTCAACTGTAACGGACACTCCTCAATATAATGTGTTTGTTGATGCCTCCCTCTTGTGTAGAGTCAATAAAATTTAGGTATGAACTCGGCGTTAAAACCATTTGGGTGGTATGACAACAAGTTACCTACAGTTTTCTTTATGCCTGGAAAGAGCAATTTATTATGGCCACATTATTATTATTCTTAATTATATTATCGATGACGTGTAAACCACATAAAAATTACAGTCTTGTTTTTTGTACAATATATAATATCCGATCAGTTATCACACACTTCGGTAGATATTTTCCCACCCTCTATTACCTACTCAAATATCATGTTGTTATGCTTGCTTATTTTCGTCTCTGACTGTCGGCCAATTCGATTTCACGGACCAACCGTTGCCAACAGGGCTACCCGATTTACCTGTCGAAATCATATTTTATCTCAACTCACCTTTCAGCTGAAACATTCTACGATCACAGGAGATTAACTCATCTATTTTGTATAAAACTCGAATCAATACCTCTTTCAGTGCAAATAACAATATTATCTATACAAATACACTATTGAGATAAAGTTTTTGAGGTATTATAAAGGAGGATTATTATAAATAAAGATAATTATTTTTTGTTATTAGAAAGCAAGTTAACAAACCGTTGCGTTTTATAGTTACAATTTGTTCTTATTTAGACGCATTCTAATGATTGTACTCAGACAAGTTGAGTTTTCTCCTCAAATTATTCCGAACACGTTAATTCAATATTGGTTTAGCACCGTTTGTTGAGTGAGACCCGAGACGAGACCTACATCCTCTATCTAACCCTGTCGGTTTGCATTTACCCATAAGCATACCATACTCATAATTGTTTTTAATTATCTTGTTATTGTTTTGTTTTTATGTAATTAAGTGATTCTGTACGTATAGTTTTCAAAGCTGTTAAACAATGATTGGTCGTGAATAGTATTTTATAGCATGTGTTTGTGATGGTCAAACAAACAGGCAACGTCATTTAACTTATATGATACTCTTTACAGTATCGATTATAATTATATTGTATTCTTCTTCTATATCTGTAATTTTATTTTTATTTTTTACGATACCTACTAAAAATACATCAAGTTAAAAGTTTCATAGACAATTTTTTTACTGACGGAGTATTGTGTTGAGAAATCAATGAAAGAGGTGCTTATCAAGAATACTAATTTATTCCCAAACTAGGACATCTCGTAGGTACCATGTTGACGAAACGAGGAATAGCAAACAGTACACCAGTGATGTCAGGATTAGAACCACTAGAACCAGGTAAAATATCCCCAAACCCTAGCGGGATTGTAAAAACCACAATTCTTAAACTCCAACGAATAAAAGTTGAGTACGTTTTAAAAAAATTCTTACGATTTACAGCGAAATCGCGTATATTGGGATAGTGAAATTGGTAGGTAGGTATAGATACAAATAGTTGTTTTATTAAAGTTGCAAATTTTAAGCAAACATTGAATTGCGGTAGTATTTAAACAATATATGCGTAACTTATCAAGTTGCGAAGGGGAAGTTAAATTGTGACTGTGACGATTGTGATTTGCAGAGACGGTGATGATCACGCCGAAGTTCAAAGCGCGCTCGCCGTCACCAGGTATCTCAGAATGATTTGCCTGTGCCGCACAGTGTACCTTTACCTTTATTGTGATAGTTCGTACCTTGCCTCTATACATATGCCTCGTTTGAACCCTCATCAACATTGACATTCATATGCCTTTTTAATATTCTCCCTTTTCACTTTTTTCGTTTCGAGGGAATTATTTACTTACCTGCATGTATTTAACATAGAAATACTTTATGTATGTATCTGAAGTAACATATTATTATATGTAATCTACGCCAATTATACAAATGATAACTACTTTGATATTTTTTTTTTACTAAACAATATCTTGAGCTGCTGAGCTGATTCTAAACAATTTTTTCACAAATACAAATACGGTATCCCTAAGAAACAAGATTTGTTATATGCCGGGAAAAACCGTTCTCGAGTAGATCCCGAAATTCTCGCAAGTGCAGCCACGAGCAACAGCTAGTTCTACATAAAATATGTGTGGCAAACGAATCAAATCTGTCTCCTTCGTTTCCATTTTTAGGTTACTCGGTAGGTGATATTCAGTTAGTTCAGAAACCTGAAAAGAAAGCGACACATAAGTAGTTAATTTCGATTTTTATATGTCAAAAACCTTTTCAAAGCAATAAACGCTGATCTCAAAGAATATTTCCACGCACGAAAAAAGGATTAGACTCAAGCGAATCATATATTAAAGTACTTTTTTACGTCCCTGGCATATGAATGTTCATAATATATTAAACGTTATAAATGTGAAATATTGTAATTTACCTACCCAAGTATACAGTAACAGTATGGCGTTATAAAATGTATGTATTATTAGCATAAGAATGGCATTGATCGACCTTCAAATGTGTTTTATGTCACGC
The DNA here is from genome assembly GCA_907165275.2 of Zygaena filipendulae. NCBI lineage: Eukaryota > Metazoa > Arthropoda > Insecta > Lepidoptera > Zygaenidae > Zygaena > Zygaena filipendulae. The sequence continues at coordinate 7,534,612 of OU015657.1, forward strand.
TCATGTTAATTGATAACGTTATCCGTTGAAGTTGACTTTTGTTTGAATTCCTTTTATTAGTAATATTATTAATCACTACGCATTTAAACTAAATTACAATTTGAACTAATAATAAGGTTTTTTTGTTTTGCATACGTTGTGATGAGTGTCTGTGTGCGTGTTATTTCGAATGGTATTACAATTAACCGTTACTAATTAAAGTTGCGTCACCGTTGTGGAAATATTTACTGCATGAATTCGTGATGTTACATACATAAATAATTGTTTTTATACGCATTAGGTACTTGTCTCACCACTAGTACTTTTTTCTAAAAGCATAAATAAAATAAAGCAATATGTTGGCAAATAATCTACACAAATCACAATTTTTTTTAAAGGATTTTTAAGATAAAATTCTATAACTTGCTATAAGGTATATTTTTAATAAAATTCTAAGTAAACGTGGCAACTAGTAACTTACTTGTGGCTATGAGTTAACAATTATTATTAAATAGTACCTATACCTATAATGTAGACATACTAATAAGTATATATAATTTAGTTATGCGCTTCTCAAAGAGTTTTGTAGCAGTGCATTCCAAGTTACAACGTACAGAAAATATCTTAGGAAAAATAATTGTGAAACTTGTCTTTGAATAGGTATTTCATAAAAATTTTTAAATACTTAGTCAGTCAAAATCGATAAAAGTGGCCGTTTTTAGCAGACTGATAAAAATTTCTTAATTTTATTTCTTATTAATTTCTCTGATGTATATTAATGTTCAAGAGCTGATGATAAACGTTTTAAAAGCTTTGAATTATTGATATATATAATTATTGGTATAAAAAAGGTAATTTTACGAAATTGTTCCAAAATCCTGACGGAAATAACCGTAAATAATACAGTGCTATAAGGTACATAAGCATTACATGATGTACAGTAAATATGAAAGGTATAATTGCGGTTTCTAAAACTTGTTAGGAAAATGCCACTTTATAATATTTAGTTTTACATGTAACTAAATGATAAGAGAAATATTTGATAAAAGTGCATGGGTTTATGCGGGTAAATGGTCTTTACATTTGATTTGACACCGCAATACAAAAGAAAGAGGCGTTGAATGACCATTGTGGACTGCTCATTAAATCAGCAACATGCGCGCTCAATTATTTGAATAATTTGGTTTTTCGTCAAAAACTCATGTTATGTTCTCTTTTATAAGTATATTTGAGACGAGAATCGTAGGTAGGTATACTGAATACTCTCCTACCATACATCCCTTGTTTAACCTTACACCCTGTAGATTATAATAATAGTATTAAGCGGTGTTTATTTATTAAAACGAATCAAGCAACCCTAATGTTCTATAAAGGTAAGGTTCGCGGGTGGTCTTTTTTTACTCTAGGAACGAGCGCGTCGGAGCTTCACGTGCATGTAAATATTACATCACGCTAATGATAAACCCATTCACTTCCCGTTCACGCCACATTCCATACAATTATAACGCATAGATTTTACCTGTGGCTTCACCTGCGGGAATCTCATTAATTGATGATGACTAAATTTTAATTTATGATAAAAAAATATTGCACCCGTATTTTTCCTTTTTTATGTAATCAAAAAATAACGACGCTACATTGAGTTGTAATTCCGTGTGACAGCACACCTAGGTAGGTAGGTACACTTTACACTTAGTTATGACGTCGTGAACTTCTACTCCTAAACTTTGATGCGTTTATTCTAAGTATTTTTTCAATGATTCGAAAAAGCAAAAAAATACTTGTACTAGGTATATTATTTTCTTACTATCAAACTGACGGACTGAATAGAATTTTGATTTTTATACCTTGTTATCATGCCCATTATGTAGGTACCGAAATGTAAAGGATTTAGGCATAATACGTAGGTATATCTATTATGATACTATCCTAAATCTTAACTCAGGTAATACGTTGTTTAACATACAGAGTTATAGATATCTCGATGTATTCCAGATAGAAGCAAATAGAGAAGCCAAGCCAATCTCTGTAAAATCTAAATTAGGTAGGTACTATGGGCAAACTTCGATGTAAGGTCTCACTGATAAAAGTACCTACTTATACCCTATGTTCTTTTCTGTAGGACTGATAAAGTTTTAAATACAATATTAATAAACTCACATTTGCATTTTGGATATTATTTTTTGTTGACCTGAAATGTATAGGTACGTAGGCTATTTTACTTACCAAGATTCACGCGCGATGCGTGCACAGACAAATAGCCAACATTTTATATGCCAGCCAGGTGACACGTGTCAAACACGTAGAAGCCCCTTCTCGGCAGACCACATTTTAAAGGATCACTTTGACGGATTTCCCAACTCCTTATCGTCAAGTAATGTAGGTAATGAAGCAAAAAGACAATGGCTCAGACGCAAATATTAATGGATTTTAGAAGCTAAAATAAATTTACGCAACGGGTACTTTTATGATGTCATAAAATAAAAAAACAGGTTTACATTAGCCATTTTACGTATAACTCTGATTGTAAGTACGGAAAGTAAAGAAGTGGAGAAGGTACGGTGGCTCTTTGTTAAATGGTTCTGTGCATTCTGCTGCGCTACTATAGATATTGTCAATGTCCAAATGTTGGATATGTCGTAAAAACTAAAATCGGGGTTACGCAGTATCGCGCTTCAAGGTATACAGAAATACCTTATTTATACAGGGCAGCTTTGACGCCAGTAGAGCATAAGGATTACCTAATGATTTCAAATTCATTATAGACCGGTACTACAAATATTATTTTAATATTGATTAAAACAGTTGAAATACGACGCAGAAACATTGGCACATAGTTATTATTTGTAACCTACCTACATAGGTATTATACAACAAAGCCCTCTGCTACGTCTGTCTGTCTGTCTATTCGCGATAAACTCAAATACCTACTACTGATTACTGAACTACAAAATACTACATATATTAAGTATAAGTAGATGTAGAACTTTGCGCGTGGCATAAAAAAAATCGTTACATTAGGTACACGTTACGCAATAAATTAAATTTTAAATTTTGTTTTATAATATTAATGTTAAAAATTCTAATGCGTTCTTCTTTAAATAGGGATAAAGCGTAGCTGTCGACCGCAAGTTTCACCCGAGTGTTTTTTATTTGTCATTACATTTTCATGATTTCTTTTATTATTCTTTTCTTTTAAGATTAAAAGTTCTTAGCGAGACAAAAAATTTATAATTCCAAAAATATGGAACTGTCTGCAATTTATATCTCTACTTGCCTACTTTGCCATTAAAATTCTTTGCACGATGCGCCCTCTAACCCAAAACCGTACGTGGGATACCGGTGTCAGTACAGTATTACTTTATTTACATAATTATGTTATTGTTTGTAACGTGAACTGTGTGTATTTTTAAGGTTAACAATTTACATTAAATATTGTTCAAATAGGTAACAATCCGCCCTAATTCACGCTTCTCTCAGATCCGAGCACTATAACTTATACAGACATTGTCCCCTACAAACAAACAAACAAACAAACAAAAACGAGCTTCTCATCTGTGTTGACTGTTGATGGACCCTGGGAAGCTAGGTTGTACTAGTACTCTGCGACCTTTGCAGATATTATGCTTTTGCCTCTTGATTATACTTAGGTATACGAATTTTTCAAACGAAAGGTACATAAAATAGGTATGTTTGTCCATTGAAACTACTCGTTCTAATGTAATACTTCATATAGAAGTTATATACTAAAATAAATATCCTTTCCCTTCATTCAACGTTTATTATAAAAACAAAGCGGGTTAGACAATAAAAGGTTTTGCTGCGTCCAAAAACCTTTCACCGCTATCCACTATGCAAATAATAGGCGTTTCACGATGGAAACCTTTTGTGGGGCAATATTTCAAGAAACGTTAATATGAATGTTGTCATAAGATGGTTTCTGCTTTTATCCTTTTTGTTTCTAATCGTAGTGATTTAATATATTATTATCTACCTGAATATACATAGATGTACCGACGTATATTGTGTACCTATTATGTATATACATAGTCTAATGTTAAGGTTGAATCCTTTTATCTATGCAGAATACTTATAATTTATGCCTATACAACTACTAAATCCACCACGCTACTTCATAGGAATACAATTCTATTACAAAAATATCAAAGCTCAGTAGGTATCACAGTGAACTCACTAAGTACTCAACAAAGTCTAATAAACAAAGTATAAAGAAGTATTACAGTGTGTACTTTAATTTAAACCTTTTTTCTGTCTTAGATATTACATATCAATAGAAGCTTTATAATTATTCTAAGCTATGTAGTTGTGTATAAAAATAAGACATTAGTATTTAACACTGAATCTAATTAAAACCTAAAGAAAATCTATAATTATTATGAATCTATAATTATTAATGCCGCAAGGCATTTAGTTCGCCATTTGTACTATTTTGTGCAAGAAGAATAAATAAATAAATAAATGGTGAAAAGCTAAAATAGTGTCAAAGCTAAAAAAAAAAAATTGTTGTTAGTAAATAAGTTGATATAAATATCTATTGTTTCCTTGACTTTGTTGGCTAGTATCCTTTCTTATTTTACATTATTATAAAACTGCCATCCATTTCGTGCTGCTTAATGAAATGGAAAATCTTTTGCAAAAAAACTCTAAAGAGTAATAGTCTTAGTTGAGCTTTGTTGTATTCATATGAGTATACCTAATATCTTCCATCACACATGATATTATAGCTTGTTTGAAAGAAAAAAAAACGCGTGCGGTCATTGGAACCGCGTCGGGAAAGTTAATCGTACCTACCTATGCAAACGGTGCATTTTCATATTTTGATACAAGTACATATTAATCTACATGTGATCTATTTTCCATTCTTCCAATCTACATTACAAAATTGCAAATAATCAGACAATCTAAATCACGTATGAATTAAAACAGCAAAAAGTCACATTGCTGTAATATCATTCTTACATAATGTAAACAAATATTTCACCTACTTAACGCTTTTTCGGGCCGTGACGATTTCTGCGAATTAACTCCTATATACCGCAAGCCGCCTTAAGAAACTTCATTTCAAAAATTACTTCTAATTTATTTTATATGTATCAGTAGTTCCAAAGGGTTAACAAAATAATCGGAAAAAATAACTAATTTAATCGAACATACGTACGGTCTGTTACCTATATTTACCTATATAGTTACCTATATTTTCCTTATAATACGGGCAGACGGTTACACAAGTGAACTTTCATAGAGTCCGCCCGCGTCGCCTCCCGTGGCGCGTCGACAGCTCGTCAGAATATTAATGAAACATAATATGTTCTGAATACTTGTTACAACTTTTCCCATTACGACGTTAAAATTTACACCGACACAGAGAAAAAAAAATTATGCAAAAAGGACGCTCGAACAGAACTCCAATGAAAGTTGGTCGTAGATAGGACACGGTGTGAATATGGGTACCTACCTAAAGCGTCACTTATACTTGTTCATACGCTAAGGATCAGTTAAGACTTAAATGTATTTAGGCTTATTACATTCTGTTAATTATTATAATAGCTGTACCCTGCGGGTATCAGCCGCAGTATAAGTTTTGTTTGTGAAAAATATATCTTATCTGTAGTCGACAGTACTGATTAATGTAAAAGGTTAAAAAAGAGCTGCTAAAATATGTAGATAAACTGTTGAAAATAAAATAATTGGCAGTGAATTCCATTTTTAACAGACTTTCAAAAAGGAGGAGGTTCTGGATTCGGCTGTATGTTTTTATTTTTTTTAAGTATGTTCACCGATTAGAAAATTTCTTTTTTGTTTGAAAGGGTATACTCCCAAGTTGGTCCCATTGCCACCAAGTCGGGAACTCATGATGGGATCTTATGAAATATATTTACTGTGTTGTATCTAGGAGAGAATAAGTTTCAGAAATCTTTTTCGACTATGGTTTTACGGAAACTATTTTATTATAGATTATCGGATTTCTTATAAAAGCGACTCTGACACTGTTACAGAACTTTATTTTTTTTTCCAAATATCATTACAATATGGTAGGTACACACTGAAACGCAAACTAGTTCTTTTATGTATCTATTATATATACTAGCTGTCAGTGGCGAAGGTACCATAGAAGCCGATTCCCACCGGCTTCCCTTCAGACGCAACATCTCTCTCCGTAATTGAGAACGTTATCAGGGATACAGGGAAGGACTTTTTTTACCGGAATTCCCGCGGGAACTTCGGAACTTATCGCAGGTGAAACCGCGGATAACAGTTAATAGTTTAATAAGTTGAAATTAAAGTAGATTTCCGGCTTCCCTCTCTCAATATTTCACCCTTCGCCACTGCTAGCTGTTCCCCGCAGTTTCGCCGGCTTTCATTTCGGAGTTCTTGCGGGGATTCCGGTATAAAAAGTACCCCTGACAACGTGCATTAGAAAATTTCACGATGATCGATTAAGTTAAAGGGTACAAACAAACTCCGGACTATTATGTGAATGCTTAGTAGTAAGGATTACGGATAAAAATGTTCAAGTAGTCGGCGCTGACTTACTTTTGTGTTTTAGGTAGATACCTATACTTAAAGGAAATATCCTATTACCTATAGGCAATATATTTTTATTCGTTTCCCTTCTATGTGGGATTATTTTTAACGATATGTCTTTCAAGCATGTAGGTATCGTTACCTATATGTATTCTAAATATACGTTCTATACCTGTACGTTCGTTCCCTTTGTTTTGGTTAAATAATTTATGAAACATCATAGGTATTTTTTATCGTTAGCTGCGGTGTATCATGTTAGTACTAACAATTAGTATCTACCATTTCTTGTATGTACATATTTGCATAATTAGAATTTACGGAACATCTTATAGCAAAGAACAATCCGATTTCTTATTATAGATTAATGTTTATTTAAACATTTTATATTACTACGAGTAGTTAAAGCTGACAAGTGATCGGGATATTTAAAAAAAAAAATTATCTCGTAAGGCTCGTAAGAATGCCCCACCAGTGATCATAAGCGTATATAGAGGGGGGGAGGGGGTCCTCCCCAGGATGATCTAGTGCCCACCCCAGGATATTGGGCTACACCGATTCGAAAATCTATAATACTGATAAATAACTTCAGACGACTCTTCAAATTTGTAGAATTAAATTTTTGAAACTTTCCACCCGCGACTCCCGCGAGTATAAATATGACATGTCAGGGGCATGGCCCCCCCTGAAAAATAACCCTAGATACGCCAATGCGAGTGATTCCTCACTTTGGGATTAAGATTACCCTAGTGCAGATCTAAAGCATCGATATATTATATGCCTGGCTGTATAAAGGCCGCACAAGAAGGCTCCTCTTAAATAATTAGATCTGACACAACGCAACGCTGTCGCTTTTTCGGCACGTTTCAGTTACCCCGTGCGATATCAGTTCTGTGAATGGTGATGATAAAAATAGCGAGCACATGTTCGTTCCCCGCCAGATGCCCTGCGACCTTACGCGCTAGATTTTATAGCATACGCATTCTATATCCATGTAGCTGAGCGATATAAAAGTAGATACGTACACACTTGCCAGCCCATAATATCGGCGGTGTTTTCCACAACATCAACGTTTATTGTGTTGAGCGATTGCCGTTACATTGCTACGATGTGGTAACCGTCTAACGGCCGCACTCAGTCGACTTTAATGATTACTTAGTTAAGTAAAAAACAAATTAAAACGGCAATTTTGTTTTAAAAATCTATACTTAACTAAGTAATCATTAAAGTCGACTCTGAGTGCGGCCGTAAGAATACTATATGTATACCTACTAGGTATAAAAAATATACGTTTATTCACAAAGTATAGATGCTCGTGAATAGTAAATATAATTGTAATTTTCGAGGGGGAAATGAATTGGTTTGCATTGTCTGGTAGGTATCAACACGCTCGCGCTCCTATTAAGTTTCATTAAGTTGATAAATCAAGATTAATGAAAAAATGCTATTTAATTCGAGACATTTATTCGTCCGACCGAACTAAAGGTGGATATTTAAATCAAAGATAAAATCGGATTTATCCCGAGATATTATAGACTCTACATTTCACTTCGGTTGCGAGCAGTTAAAACAGTGATGTTGGATTTTGACGTTATTAATATTGTAAATAAATATTAATTTTTAATAGCAAAATAATGTCAAAACATGAGGGGCACCAGAGGGAACCGGAGAGGTTTCACCACAACAATATGTTTAATGTACAAGAGCATGAAAGCCTTTGCTCGATCGAGTCGATAGTCTCTTTTTGTTTTTGACATTTAATACATTAAATTATAATATTATGTAGGTACGTATTTATTCGTAATAATGCTAGCATATTCAATTGAATCATATAGCCAAGTTCAAATTATTCCAATACAATAACGAACCAAATTCCAATCACGTTGTAGGTATGCTCGTCATGTTCTATAGATATTCGTGTTAAAGCTCTCCATCAATTCGACTTCGGCATCTATTATGCATCGATTTGGTTAATTACTACACTTTATCAAAATAGCAATCGGATATCATTCCAATATTTCCAATATTAATATTATAATAAAGCCTGATATTATAATGTCAATCGTATCGATATTATTTATTACCAATTTGATCTGTGAAATTATCATGCAATAAAATTGTGTTTAGTAGACGTTTATATTATCCCAACTAGCTGTGCCCCGTGGTTTCACCCGCGTTAATGTCAGAGATCCCGCGGGAATCACGGGATAAAAAGTACCCTATGTCCTTTTCTGTACCTCTGACATCGTGTAGTATGCAATAATAATTAATTCTATTTCACCCGCGTTAATTTTGGAGATCCCGCCGGAATTCCGGGATAAAAGGTAGCTTATGTTCTTTTCTATGTCAAAGGCTTACATGCTTGCCAAATTTCATCCATATCCATTCAGCCATTTTTGCGTGATTGAGTAACAAACATCCACACTTTCACATTTAAAGAGGTAATAATGACCAGCATTTTTTTTTAATACGTATATTTCGAGTTCCAGATGGAATTTCGAAAAAATCGAAACTTGAGTATCTAAGTTAGACCATTAGCAATAGAACAAAAAAAAAACCATTCAATTTGGTGCAGCAGTTTTTGCCTAGCTTGAATACAAACATACAGACAGACAGACAGACAGACAGACAAAAATTCTAAAAACGGTATTTTTGGCTTCTATATCACTCATAGAGTCGCCTAATTTATTATTATTTTTTTATTTATCTCCCATGTACAGACATCGACCTGTTACAATTTTATTATATGTAAGTATAGATTATTACTTGTAATTTTTCTAATGTTTTTTTACCACTCGCATTTGCATAATCCATACTATAATATACTCAACCGATCATCGTTTTTTATACACGTTTTGGGGGCACAGAGAAGAACATAAATTACTTTTTTATCCCAGAATTCCCGCTAGAACTCCGAAATTGACGCCGGTGAAGCCGCAAGGAACAGCCGGTATTATAATAACTATGGCACAGGGCTTATAGTCATTAACCGGGGTGGCAGACGGAAATAACTGTTGCTATTTGAGATGCACAAATGTGTGTCAACGCTAATTATATAACAGGTCACTCAATAAAACTCGAGGCTGACTACTTCAAAAGTAGGATCCCTAGAGGTAATGGATTTGTTGGACATGAACGAAAAATTGGAGTCACGTGTAATTTTGACACGTCATATTCGTTTGAAGGTTGATGATTTCTGAAATCATGAATCAGCTATGGAACTCATTGAGTGACTTTTTAAGATAAGTACGTTCCAAATGTTTTATATTTACGAGTAAGCTTCAAAACTTTAAAACATCAGTATTTTAATGACACTAGTTTTTGATTGATTCAACGAATGAGATTTGCTCATTCCTTGATTTAGGTAAATGTAAGTACTATGTATATTGTTATGGAAAATGTTATTAGAATAACTGTAGGTATCACTGTAACCTAAATAAATTTTCCTAAAATAAGTAGGAAAATTTATTTAAAACATTTTTTTTTAATTTTACTACAAAACACTCTATATTTTTTTTTTTTTTACTTGAAAATCGGATACATAATATTACGTATTTTATTATATCTGCAAACGAGAGAAAACTCCAATTTGAATTCGACAGATCAACATAATATGCAAACGTTCGCAGATATAAACAAACATTCACGATTTGTAGAGACACAGGTACAGTTAGCATCAAGAATATGTAAACACCTTTATCAGTCATTGAATTTTATCACTATTGAAATGTGAAGTGATGAGTTTTAGTAACTATTATTAATTTGATTTTGGTATCCGCGGAAGACCAGCGTTGTGGTTTGCGCCACAACAATGCTGAGCGGAGACCTTTTTTGGTATAAAATAATTTATATAAAAATGTTAAACTAGTATTAAGATTTTTACCAAAATAAACTTTTTTATTATTGTTATTATTAATAATAACACTCAACGACTGTGAAAGTGATTATACCTCACTATTGTAATAACATTCAACGACTGTGGAAAGTGATTATACCTATATTTCTAATGCTGACTGTAATGTCGCACTGCGACATTTCAAAGATGAAAATTCAAAACATATAAGAATTCATTACACACATGACACAAGTCATTCGTGGATGGTTATTGCTTCATCGTAGGTTGAAATTGACTTTGAAATAATAAAATTAACCTTTGATACACGTACAGAACTGTCCATCATACCTCCGCCGTGGACACGGGTCAACAGCTAGTCGTGCGGGGTGCCACGTACCCAAATGATTGACACTTTCCGCACTAGAATTAAAATATACATCACTACATAGTATAAAACAAAGTCACTTCCCGCTGTCTGTCTGTCCCTATGTAGGTCTTTATAACTACGCAAAGGATTTTCATGCGGTTTTTACCAATAGATAGAGTAATTCATGAGGAAGGTTTATATCTATATTTTGGCCTGAAATTACCGCGGGAACTCCGAAATTACCGCGGGTGAAACCGCAGGGGATATCTAGTATTGGTATGATATTGTTGAAATAGTCTTATTTTCTCTCTTATTCAACAGTAGTCGTATCGTAATTAAGACAGTGATTCACGATAGGATGTGGCGACAAATGCGTGACGACAGTGCAAAAGGTCCGGAACACCTGGACGCTTGGCTCGGTGACAAGTTGCATAATCTTGAGACGATCGTAGACGCGAAAACAGGAAATACGACTATTTTAGTATATTATACACAAGTGACAAAATGTATCGACAACGCTTACAATAAACCCGCTGAACTCAGAGAAAATGAATGAAGACGTAAAGTCTATTATGATCTCTAGAAATATTTTCTCCTCGTATTATAAAACTGTGATGAGACTGAGTCTGTACTGTAAAGTAGGTACCTATTTTTTTGAAAATTATATTGCCTTTTTCCTTGTGATAAAAAGTGCCAGCCAGGTTCGATAAAACCAATGCATCGAACACCCACATTTTTTCACATCAGTGGAGGAGAACAGTCTTCACCCAAGGATTTTGGACACCACGTTATATTGTCTCTGCCTAACTTTCTAGAGATCTTGCATATTATATTATGTATTAATATAATATAATCGATTAAAATATATAAATAATATTCCGTTTGCTTAGATCATGGTTTGAAAGCTTTTGGGAACGACAGGAAAAAAAATCGTTCGTTATTGGGGGATTTTCATTATAATCCTTAATCCCGCGTCATGATATTTTAAATTAATATTTGTTTTTACCCTGAATCCGGGTGTATATATCATAATTATCATAGTATTATTATTATAACATGTGGCGTAATAACAATACATTTAGAATTTTTGTAAGTTTGTTCATTTGACTTAATAACATAAAATAATAATTATTTGCAGTGATAGGTACATTATGCAACCGTTTTTTTACTGTAGGAATATATAACTTTACCCACATTATTTGTTGAATTTTGTGGCCATTTGAAAAACACTAAGAAATTAAATAATTCGATAATCTAAAAAGGTTTCATAAATTCTAATGTCCGTAGTTAGTTGACTACGTAAGTGCCTGGAATCTTATCAGAGGAAACCGGAAGTATTTGCCGACTAACTATGTAGAGTTCACGCTTAGTTTGTATCGTAAAAGATTATTAGAAAAGTCGTCGGGACTATCCTAACGAGATTAAATTACAAAGCTGAAAACATTAAAAAGGTCTTATATAAGAATGAGCATCTTATCATCTACGTAGGTATACTTTGACATTTGACAAAAAGATGAAATACTATCTACCTTTATTTATTCTTAAACGCTTATTACACTTTACAATTTGTCAGACACCAATCTAGGAAATCGGAATCGAAGTAATCGAAGTTAGAGCAATTGGTTCCAATTTAGGATCAGTGAGCGAGAGAGAGAGCGAGTGATCACACTACATTAAAATATACCCTATAGTCGATTTAGTGTACAATTTAGTGTAGTGTGATTACTCGCTCTCTCTCTCTGACTCATACACTGATCCTAAATTGTATCCGATTTAGATTCCCTAAATTGGAAGTAGTGTAATAAGTCCATTTAACTAGCTATTCCCCGCGGTTTCACCCGCATTAATTTCGAAGTTCCCGTGGGAATTTCGGATAATATAGCCTATGTTACTCAAGGATAATGTGGCTTTCTAATGGTGAAAGAATCGTGACAAACAAACCAAAAAATCAAATCTTTCCTCTTTATAATATTACTAGCTGTGCCCCGCGGTTTCACCGGCGGTAATTTCAGAGTTCCCGCGGGAATTCCTGGATAAAAAGTACCCTATGACCTTCTCTGTACCCCTGACAACGTGCATGCCAAATTTCATCCAAATTCGTTCAGCCATTTTTGCGTGATTGAGTAACAAACATCCAAACATCCACACTTTCACATTTATAATATTAGTAGGATTAGTAACAATAATTTAAAGTTCTATAAGCTTAGGTATTAAAATGAGTAAGAATTTAATTTTGACTGTGTCCGTCCCTCCGCCCGTAAATTCCTATTTCTATAAAAAAGGGGTTTAAAAAAATTCTTATTAATTTTAAATACCTGTTAATGTTGGAATAAAGAAAAAAAAATATTGTCGGCCATATCATGAACCTATGTAGAGCTTATCTAAGCTAAAATAACGCGCACCTCCATCGAGCATACGCACACGCACAACCGTTGAAATATTATCGATATGACATCTAATATATAAAATTCTCGTGTCACAATGTTACCATACTCGAAACGGCTTGACCGATTTTTATGAAATTTTGTATGCATATTCAGTATGTCTGAGAATCGGACAACATCTATTTTTCATCCCCCTAAAGGGAGTTCCTGCGGGAATTCCGAAACTCACGCGGGTGAAACCGCGGGGCACAGCGAGTAATATATAAATCTGCTCTTGCCATTCGTCCTCAGTTGCCGCATAGAGTCGCCGCACTCACACTATTAAAGAGATATTTATCAACACATGGTATCGCACATCTAAAAATGCTTATTGAGTGAATGGGGCGTGTCATTTTAGTTTAGATAAGCTCTACATAATAAATTTGGTTTGTACTGCTGACGAAGTCGCGAGAGCCGAGCGAGCGAACGTACCGAGCGAGCCGCGACAGTCTCAGGCTTAGGTATTGCGTAAATTTATCAACCTCTTGATAGATTGGTAAAAAAATTGCACAGTGTCATAACTTGCGTAATTAATAAATTAAACCTTGTACCTACTTAATTTGTCATTTAATCACTACGTAGTATAAGGAAAATTCAAGGATTATTTAAGCCCATAAAAGTTAATTTTTTCGCTCTCTCTATCACAAATTGAAAAAGACGAGGTTTTGTAATTAAATTTATTCTATCGTTACATTTTAGAAAGGGTGTAAAAAGTCAAATAAGAAAGAAATAAATGGGAAAATTGAATAAAGTTTAATTAGTAGTGAATTTGACGAAATCTCTTTACATAATATGTACTTCTACCTACATCAGCTTAGTATAGTGCGCAACTGACCACGCACAAGGAACGGTTTCTTATAGTGAGAAAGGACGTTCACAGTTAAAATTCAAAATCCCTACTAATCCTTACTAATATTATAAATGCGAAAGTGAGCTTGTTTGTTTGTTACTCTTTCACGCTTTAACGGCTCAACCGATCATCATGAAATTTAGTAAGTATACAGTTTGTCAAAAGTACAAAGAAGGACATTGGGTAGGTACTTTTTATTCCAAAATTCTTGCGGTATTCCCGAAATTTCAGCGGGCGAAACTGCGGGGAACAGCTTGTTAATAATATAGCTTAATTATTCTGAACTTAGACTAGTAGGTATCTAGTCTATCTACGCATATTTACAGATAAAAATTATTATTATATTAAATAATTTCAGACAGACTGACAAAACATATTAGAACAATATTCAATTCGCATATTGTTAAAGTAGGTATCGTATGTATGCATATCTTACTTATTTAATGAAAGAGTTTTTCTAATTCTGAATAAATTTTCTACGTCCATGTCATAATGTGGAAAAAAAGGAACAAAATACTAATAAGTTTTTAACAAACGACATGCAAGCGGTATTATTTCTCCAGCTCGTGACAATGCGTATTGTTTCCCATAATTGAGGCATTACTCCACTCAGCCCGATCTCAAGAATTTTCTTTCATTTAGGTATGGCCTTATAATATCTAATAATAAATTCACGGAAAGAATTAATTTAATTCTCTCATCAGCAAATCGTTGAAAAAAATTTAATGGAAGTTACAGAAGTTAAATTTTCATGTTAAGTATTTGGGTACCTACATACGCAGGTGTTATACTAAAAATAATAACCCACTTCACAACACACAGATTTACTTGATCCCACAGTATTATTAGCTTGTGTCGTGGAAACCAAGCTAACGTGGTATATACTACATAGAATTACATAATGTATAATATACTATAGAAATACCTATATAAAAAAGGGGTAAATAAAGATCAAATTACTTCTCCGCCTAAAAATTACCTTATATTTCACCAACATAAGTATTCAGTCATTCCTTAGGTATCTTTACTATTATAATAAATGACAAAATTAGTTTGTTTGTTTATTTGTTACGCTTTCACGCCTTAACGGCACAATCGATCACCATGAAATATGGCATACACGTTTTCAGGAGTATAGATAAGGACATAGGGTACTTTTATGCCGGAATTCCCGCGGAATCTCTGAAATAAACCCGGGTGAAACCGCGGAGAAAAGCTAGTTTTCTTAATAAATCTAATTTACCTACTCAGCGCTAACATTGTGTTGACGATATTTATATTGTAGTCTAGACTAATATTATAAAGAACCACCTACCTTAAAGTTTGTGAACTGAGTGAGAAATCCCCATGGGAACTCTGAAATTACTGCAGGTGAAACCGTGGGGCGCGGGTAGTATGAAATAAAAATTGAATATTATAAACGTGTAGGTAATTAAGAAGCTGGAACTTATTGTATAACGAATATCTTTTAAATTATTACCTAAAACTGTTTGTTTTAAATCTGTGATATTTAGATATTTTAGTAAAATAATCCAGTATATTATTATATAGGTAAGTGGTTTCTTTTCTCTCTTTGTTGGGAAAAAATAATGATAAAACAACGTTACAAAATCAATAATTTTCCCGATTGTCTTGCAAGTTAATACGATTTGAGCTCGATTTTTAATTTATACTGTGTGCACTCCTCCACTTTGATGTAAGTATCTATAGGTACGCGCTTGACATATACCTACTGCATTATTGTTTTATACATGGTAGAGTCATATTTGAAACAGAATATAACCTTTAAATACGCTTTTATTTAAGCCGAGCCCCGCGGTTTCACCCGATGAGTTTTGGAATTCCCGCAGAAACTGCAAAGTAGTCTAAGTAATTTACTTCTTATAACATTAACTAATTAGCAGTGAAAGTCTCGTCAAAGTCGGTCCAAGCGTTTCGGTGATTCACTCCCGTGAGTTTCGGGATTCCCGCAGGAACTCCAAACTTCTTTCATAATAACCTTCTTCTTACAATAACAAACAATATAAAAGAATTATCGAAATTGGTCCAGTCGTTCACGCGTGATGCCGTGACCAAGGGAAATAGGGATTCCTTCAAACCGATCAGTGGTAGCACAAACCAATAATATAATAGGATTACGAGTGTTTTTGTCTTTTGGATTAAATTGTTATTTTATTATTTTTAGCGTTTAAGTATACTAGTGCATTTTTGTATTTTTGGAAATCGGTTTTAATTTTTTTGTTATTTCAAAAAACCACGAAGAGAGAAAATCCTTAGTTATTTACATAGTTTTTATTTAGTAATTACTTTATAGCTCACAAAAGAACAATATGACAAGACCGCTAGGCACAGCAGCTAATTTCTAAGAGCCATCGTTGTCGCTACATTCGATATGTATACATGTCGTAAGTGAAGAACTAGACAAATACACTCAAGGATTTAGATGTCGAAATCAAAGCGAATCGCAAATATGTGTATTTATACAAACAGAACGTTGGAAGTAAAGTATTATTGGACGCAGATAAGCAACAACATGTTAACCCACAAAACGAAGTTATTGATTCAGAACGATTTATTGAGAGTTAGAGAACGTTTTTTAATTATGTGTTTACCTTATTACATTGTTAAAATATGTAACTAAATATTGAACATAAAAATTTCGAAACAAAATGGCGCTATAATTTTAAAACTTTAATTTACTCAAAATTTCTCCAGTGTGGGTTAACACACTATTGTTTATCTATGTCCTATTATGGTCGCATTACATCAAGAGATATAGCTTGATTTTCAAGATGAAAAGTATCCTATTATCTATCCCATAATTAATCTAATTAGCATACATTTCGTATCAAATAAAATATAATTATTCGGCGGTTAAGGAACTGGAGACGTATTTCTGAATCGTTCGAATTACTTTCGCACCCGGAATCGCAAGATTCGCATGCGTGCATGAAAATATGTACCCTGATTGGTTACAAATCATAATATATACAAATTTTCTGATTTACCCATATACCTATATGTATGTTAGGATTAGGATGACATCATCAAATACCTAAGCGCCCCAGCGGCGACCTATCTCCACACTAACCTAATTTGTGCAAAATGTTCAAGTAAACATAGCTGAATACAATACGTTTATCGAGATTTATTGCGAGATCGTAAAATGCAGCACTTTATACCAAAGTACCCACGTAACCCACCAAAATTGGAGTAGGCCTCCCTATTAGGTATATACCTATTTATCACACACACGTTTTTACTGTTTGTGTATTTAATTCATAGAGCGTTTAAGTCGTATACAATTTGAAACGAATCTATACTATAATAAAAGAGTAGAATCCGTGATTTTATTTTATTTTATTTTCTTTATTTCAACATTAACAGATATTTAACATTGATAGGACAATACACAATTACAGTTTGACATGCACTTAAACTAATTAAATACCCTTAAACAATGCTGATCTATAAGGCAAATTTATGGGACGTTGAGAGAGAGAAGATTAAAAGAGAAAAAATACAGCTGATTCTGCTCATTAAATATTTTTACCAAAAATAGAACCTATAGAACATATTATAGAACCACGAGAAAGTTTTTAAAATTTTCTTCTGTCTGTCTGTCTGTCTGTTCAAATAATCTCTGAATCTACCTAACGAATTGTAAGAGGTTAAGACACGTAAATGTACCTATATATTTTGTCATGAAAATTCTTTAAGCACGAGGGAAAAACCATTTTTGTGGCGCATTAATGCGTTAATAGTGAATAAGGGCCCTGTTAAATTCCTCATTTTTTGAAGTCGGTTAAAAATACAAAACCACACCAATAAAATAGGTATATGTAGGTATCTATAAAGTTGGGGACGTAATATCAATACTAGCGTATTCACAAGCCAATCGACCGCGTGACGAGGGAAAGTACGTACATGAGGGCCGAGGGGAAACCCTTAAAGATGCGGCGGATGAACGCTTTTATTAACTTCACTAGTAGAGTTGTAACTAGCAAGGTAATAAAATTTTAGAAATTAAATTTTAATCTCCTTCTAATTGTCGGTTAGAATTGTCGGTTCTAACTATCAAAATTTATGACTTTGTATGTTTATGTAGTTTGAATGACAAAACTATAAATTCGTATCTTGGCGCCGATGGAGCCAGGATGTGGGTAGTGAAACTCTTAAATGGCTACTAAGAAACCCTTAGAATTTGGACTCAATTCATGTATCCAAAGCGAATACTTTAGGTATTTTTTTTTTTTAAATATACAGTAGGTACCTACATATTTTTGTATTTTACGTAAGCTTTAGCGCTCTGATTAATTTAAACATGCAGTCTGATTCGTATTCGTATAAATTATACATACCCTGTAATTATTGCCCCGATTTGGTATATAACGGAAGCAATACCCTAGGACAGTGGTCGGCGGCTCTTTGACTCCTCGGCTGCGGCTCTTCCTCGAAATGTTAAGTGCAGGCACAGAATATTACTATTATCTTGCCTTGTGACAAGTGAAACTTTTTTAAATGCAGTCTCCTACTAAAGCGAAGCTTAAGTTAAAAAAAGGCTCTTTGAATTTCTAATTGTGTATCGTCTATAGGTATTTAACTCTTTTGAATGAAAAGGTTGCCCACCACTGTCCTATGGAAAATAGAATACCTACACATATTGAGAAAAAACAACTGTTCGTTCTAGCGGTGTGGAGGCCTGGGGCGCCGACGCCGCCACCTGCGCCCGCGCCCCTGCTGAGCGCCGCGCGCAGCCCCGGTGCTCCGCCGCCGCCCCCGCCGCCTCCTGTCTGGATCCCCAGCAGCGCGGGCACCTCACCCCAGTCGCCCCGCAAAACCTTCCGCCCCGTTCACTTCGAGGAAACACCACCCGCCCGCCGTAAATTCTCGGTAAAGTAAATACGTATAGTAATCAACTGTTCCCCGCGGTTTCACCCACGTTCGTTAAAAGTTGCGAATTTATAACTTAAAAACACTTATAAATTCAGGTCCCTACCTACTCATTAGAATAATTTTAACTTTTTGATGTGCTACGATACCTAATAATCAATGCTGAATTTGAGTGATAGTTGTGTAACTTTCATGACGAAAATTACGTATCTCTCATATTTTTACAAATAACAAATTCACATTTAACAAAATTAAGAAAAGATTCTCTTTTTTGGTTAGTTTGTGTTTCGTGAAGATTAGACTCTAGTTGAGGATTGTTTAAAATACGGTTAGCAGTTCCTACAGTTCCACCTGTGTGAATCTCGATACTCTCTCGGGAACTGTTCCGGGATAAAAAGAGGATACTTAATCTTCCTTTCAGTACCTGTACCTACCTTATATACTCATAAACCCATACAACAGACTTTCACTCTTTATAAATATGAGTACCTATAGATAATTCAAGGTATATTTTATACCTTGAACTATCTATAGTTAACTCATATTTAAATAAATAGAGGTCTTGTAGGAGATAATATGATGATTTATGTATTTAAGTTCACTATGAAAAGTAATATCTAAGTGGTAGTAAAAATAAGAATTGACATGTGAATCGTTTGGAATCTAATCAAGGATAATTATTATCATAATAAATAGCGTACAGCCGCCTCGTTTAACTATGTAGTTTTATGTTGTTATTGTTTTTTGTTTAAATAGACGCCTCCCGTCGTTTGTTGATTTGAGCCTCCATGTTTTGCAGAACTCTGAACAGAACGGTTGCACGAGCGGCTCGGAGAGTGAGAGCAGACTTCGGACGTCCCAGAGCGCGCCTGCCACAGGGCTGAGCACATTGGGAGCTAACTCATCGAGTCGACTACCTAAAGCGCAAAACCCTACAATCACACTCCTGCAAAAGGCACGAGGTAGGAAGACAATGTACCTACACACACTGTGCAAATCTGCATTATTGTCGAAATATTTCAAGACGAAATAGCAAGTATAATTCGTTTTTTTTTAAAGGAAAACTCTTAAAAAACACGAATGAAAAATTGCATTTTTTTTTATATTTTTCAAAGTATTTATCAATAAACCAACGTTTTTACTATTATCACTGTTTGCCTACGCCTCATTCTATGCATGTGAGGCGATAAGTAGATAATATGAATCTATCTATGCTAATATAATATTATAAAGAGCAAAAGTTTATTTGTGACTTTGTGACGTTGTAGGGGGATCTACTGAGTACTGAACCGATTTTGAAAATTCTTTCACTTATAGGAAGCTACAGTAATCCTGAGTGACATAGGGTACTTTTTATTCCGGAATTACCGCGGGTGAAACCGCTGGGGTCAGCTAGTGAGCTATACGTTATGTTGTCCGCGTGGTAGTGTCGATAAAACTAAATAGGTATTAGGTATAATTGTTTTAATTTTAATATTAGGTACTTATTCACATTAACTTCTCGCATAATTGATCTTGAAATATTTGTGGAAGTTCAGGGGAGGTTTCAGAAGTAAATTAGGCTACTTTGGAGTTCCTGCGAGAATTCCGAAACTCACGCGGTTGGAACCGCGGGCACAGCTAATATTATAATCTTCGAGGACGATTGATTCTCCTTTATGTAAAAAATAATATGTTTCTTAAAATATTTGGCCAGTTACGTATATTTTACAGGATGCTTCTAATTTACCTTCACCATTGTTTCTAATTTCAAAAACTTGTGACTACTCTGACTTGTCATTGAATGAAAAATATTCGCGGATATAATTTGAAATTATTTCTAAAAAAAAAAAAACAGAATCTTTTGAACTCTTATAAATAAGCTTGAAGTTCTAAACAATTTCCAGGAAGAACTTTGTATATATACTTACATAATATGTACATATATTGTTACCAACTTCCTTAAAAGCAAACAGCGGCGTTTCAGTAAAGGTTATCTTAATTGCTGCTTATTATAATAGTCAAATAGTTACTTTGGGGCTGTTCGCACGTCGCATTCCGCCGTTTGCACGCGTCAAACCACGGCATTGACGTCGTTGAGATAAACCTGACTAGGTACCTTTATTTAACTTTACCAAATTGTTTGTTTATGTAGACTTTCCTCAATGAGTGAGTTTTTTTATACTTAAAACTAGCCGTTCTCCGTGGTTTCACCGGCGTCAATTTCGAAGATGGCGTGAGAATTCCGGGATAAAAAGTACTTATATCTATCATATTATGTCCTTCTCTGTACCCCTGTAGGCCAATTATGAGAAGTATTAGAGCAGTAGTAAATTTATAGCAATATGATATTTACGCATTGGAAACAGAGTGAAGAAAACTCAAATAATAGCAGTTCAAATTGTTTATGAAAGGTTCTTCAGTTAAATTATACCGGGCCCACCGATAAAACGTACGATTGAAGACAGTAGTGGTGCGTGAATTTTAAAAACCAGGACACGACTTAAAAGTCAGGTTCACACCCCAAAAATCAGAACATGACCTGGGAAAACAGTAGGTACGGTTGGCAACTCTAAGTTAGGATGAACTAACTTTTTCAAAAGTTTGAGTACCTATATAGTATTTTAATGCGCTATTTTAATAGTATACCTACTACCCTTGACAATATTTTAAGGTAATATTAAAACCTCCTCTATAAATTAAATTATCTGGAAAGGTGTCCAAGTTGGATGAAAGTGCCATCTCAGTTGAAGGACGAGGGTCGTAGCCGTTATTAAAGTTTTTACGAGGTGAAATTGCTGGATTGACACTAAATACTTCGCAATATCAAACACATTTCGTGGAGTAGGTACGACAAACTTTCTAATATCGACGAATATCTAGGTATAATAGTTATCCAATTAATTATTTTAATGTCAAAGTCATTAAATAACAGAGCTCATTTTATATTATATTCGGCCGACTTACCCATACCGATCAGTATTTTTTATTATGTAAATTAAACTAAAATTAAATTATATCACATTAAATACTCTCGTTCAAGCTCTTACGGCCGCACTAAAAGTAGTTTTAATAATAACTTAATTTTAAGTTAAAATTGGAAAAACCGCGCCCAAGTGGTCACCAATAGTCGCATATCACATATCTATTTCAACACAACTGTATTTTTATATTGTTATGAAAAAAAAAACTATTTTGCAAGTTACATAAGTAATAAGAAAAATAGTATATTTCATTACAAGTGCGGAAAGGCTGTCATTGCAAAGAGTTCCGAAAAACTCTTTGCAATGACGGTTCCGCACGTGTACTGAACAACTATTTTTAATACAGTTGCGAAAAAAATGAAGAAATTTAGTAAAATAATAAAAACACAAACTCAACTAAGTTCCAACTGTGATCAAGAGATGGCGCTAGTCGTATTAGTAATACGAAACCTACGTTGCGCAATACAAAAAGTGTGTCAAAGTCGTTTCGCCATTTTTGACAGTTGGGAAAGAGAACGCACGAGTTCGGAAAAGGTAAAGAAAAAGCTCAAGTATGTAATAGCCCACTTCCCGAACGCTATACGTCCCTGCAATATGCCACTTTTTGAGCAACTGTATTAAAAATATCTTTTTCTTTCCACTATGCATGAAGAAGTTGTATCTAAATAACAAAATAGATCAATAATTTAGGGTGTTCAGTACATATTTTCAAATAAAAAAGATAAAAATATTTTGTTTAACCGAATATGTTGAAATATGAAACTTTTTGTTTTTTTTTTTATAGAGGGGCAGATAGCTCGCGGGGCGAACTATCTTCAATTAGACGCGGCTCGTCTGCCGCGAGACAGGGCTTCTCCACCGAAAGGTGACCCAGGTAAGGATGACCTACGTAAATAAAGTTAGCTATATTATTATACCTATTAATACTAGCTGTTCCCCGCGGTTTCACTCGCGTTAATTTTGGATTTACGTTGGGATTCCAGGATAAAAACACCTATCCTGTAGGTATCCGGTATGGAAAATCATGTCATTTTACCTGTTTTAATTTCAGTGTTCCCGTCGGAATTCCGGGATAAAAGTACCCTATATCCTGCCCTGTAAGTTTTATGATGATCGGTTCAGTAGTTAAGACGTGAAAAGGTAATAGACAGATGCTTTTACATTTATAATATTAGTATGGTGAACCATTTTACCATATTTGCCGAGGTTTACTCGGCTGCAAGGGTTTGAATATAAAAAAATCTTTATTTAAAAAAAAATCGTAAGTAATATAATTTATTATAGATTTAGTTAAATAGCATTCGGCTAGTGATAACTTTGGCGCAGTTTTCAGCCTTTAGAACAGTTTGTTTAAGAAAATTTTGTTGATTTTTAATAAATTATATAAGTACCTAGGTATTTAAATTAAGGCGGGTAAAAAAACTGTCACCAATTAACATCAGTGTTTTATGAATTATCTTAAACCTTGTGTTCCAGTGCATGCATTACGTCGCGAGTACGCAAGCGAGAGCGAAGCTGAGCGCAGCGATTACGAACGAGGCGCACCGCGCAAGATGGCCGATGCCCAGAAAAAAGTGGAAGGAATTGGACCCACTACGAAAGAAGGCATGCCTGTTGCACTCAGATCTGTAAGTAATCACTATGAATATTGATAGTATAAATTAAAATCAGTAGGTATGTGATAAATAACTGAGGCTAGTGTGTAATATGTATGCATAATATATATCTACATATATCTATACACATAAAATCCTTTGTCCTGAATTACTGATGGATCAACTCACAGCCGAAACCGCTGATCGCAGAGACCTGAAACTCGGAGGGTGTGTTCTTTGTATGTCGTAGGCATCCGATAAGAAAGGCTTTTTGAAAATCCAACCCCTAAGGGGATGAAAAGGGGTTGCAAAGTTTGTATGGAACAATTCCGCGGGAACTTAGAAATTATCGCGGGTGGAACCGCGCGGGACAACTAGTCTATTTATAAAAGGTAGACGGTTTTAATGATACGGTGGAAGGAAATTTAATTTCCGTGTACCTACCTATATGTTATATAGAATAATGATAAATCGACAAGACTTTGAATGTGAGTTTTGTTTGTTACGCTTTGTCGCCTAATGGCGGCTCATCCAATCATCATCAAGTTTTACTTATCTGTTGTCAGGGGTACAATGACGGACAGCGGATTTTGTCCAGGAATTCCCGCCGGCACTCCGAAATTAACACTGATGAAACCACGGGAAACAGCTAGTTCTTAATAACTATAATAATTTTACTTAATATCTACTTAATTGCGATAATTTTCCAGTTCCCGCGGGAATTCCGGGACAAGAAGTACTCTATCTCCTTCTCTGTATCCCTTACAACGTCATGCAAAATTCTAAGAGGATTGAGCCGTCAAGGCATGAAAGCATTACAAACAAACAAACAAACTCACATTCGCATTCGTTATTGTAAGGCAAATTATTCCCAAGTCCCAACGAAGTCGATGAAATTAAGTAATTTTTTACATTAACTTTGCAACAATACACGTAGATGCAAAGTACCGCGACGTGCATGCTAGTTTAGGTTCGTACTGCTGAACATCAAAGACAAGTGGTTTCTACAGATTAAGAAGCTCTACTTGGCAAGTTACGTCGCCTTTGTTATAAAATAAAAGTCAGTCCAGTAAAATACATAGTATAAAAGTGCAGTGAAGTGAAGCTGTTTTCGAAACCGACTTTAAATTTATTAAACAAATTGTAGGTACCGATACTATTATTATTTTTCACTTTTTACAGGAGGTCAAAGACCCTTCAAGATGGTACAAAAAGATGTACGACACAATTCACAAAAACAAATATGATGGTAAGCATAGCCAAGATGTGCGCCACGATCTGTTTATCGAACGAAAGATAAAATTGTCGATACGACAAATATTTGTGGGCGTCCAAGCAAAAAAGTTCAGTATTGGGGTATTGAGTTAAGACTAGATTCGGTTAAACATTTTTGCTGCCATGTTACCACTGGTAGACAAAACGATATAATATGTCGACGAGATTCGATAAAATGGCTCGATAAAATTTTATCGTGTTGCGCATCCTAGCTCCGAAGGATTGAAGTTTGTATTTTATTAGCCACTTGAATAATTATATTTAATCTATACGCTATCTGTACCTATATTGTAATGTATAGGAAGGACTATAATATGTATTTAATTATTATATGTACCTATATACTTGTAACGTTTGTTTTATTTATTTCGGTTCGTTTTAATTCTTAAGTTTATTATCCCCAAAACATTGTAATTTTCTTTTTTCAGACGACTATGTGACAATACGATACAAAAGTCGCCGAGGTGATTATAAAAATAACTTTTTCCAAATTTATTTTGCTCATTATGCACATCGGTGATTGTGATGTGTTATACAAGATGCATTCAGGATTTGATCCATTTAAACAATATGCCATAGCTTAAAAATTAACCACATAATAATTAATTTCCATAACCATAAATCTTCTTGTACCTATAACGTTTCGGCCTTGTTGCTTAAACAAAAACCTGTAGAATTGCTGTTATAATTTTCCTCATATTCTGTATCTATTATGTATTTATTTATTTACTTTACTAAGTAATTATAATAAATATTAATATCGCACTTAAATAACCAAAAAACATTAATTTAATACTTTTATTTACCAACAGTCCATGGCACACAAAAAGACGTGCAATAATTTTATTAACAATACTTACATCGATCGATACAGACCACCTCAACAATAGAGGGGCTATTATTTAACTTTTGTTTCTATCATTTTTCGGTTGCAATCAAAAATATGACGGTTTTGTGATTACAATATGAACGTTTTCACACCTACATTATCTAGCAATCAACCAAAATAAACATACTTCAGAAGTTGAAGCTGTCTAAACATCATTAAATATTCACAAAATCGCTATTTTTCTGATTGAAACTAAAATATGAATGCAACAAAAGTTACATAATTGCCCTGCAGATGGCGTGGGAAGATATCACACCAAGCTTCACTCGATGCGTATGCAACTTTTGTTCCTATCATTTTTTGGTTTCAATCAAAAACATGGCGGTTTCTCGATCACAATATGCACGTTTTGACACCTACAATTCATATCTAGCAATCAACCAAAATAACATACTTCAAAAGTCGAAGCTGTCTAAACATGATTAATTTATCACAAAATTGCTATTTTTCTGATTGAAACTGAAATATGATAGCAACAAAAGTTACATAATTGCCCTGCAGATATTGCTATTTATATGTACCTACCTACAGGTCGCTATGCTCACACAAACATTTCATACGTAGACCTACCTACCTATTTACCACTACGTTCAATATATTAAAGTCCCTAGTTTAATATACAACGTGTTAATGAATTAACTGAAAACCTGATACACCCCATTTAAAAAAATAAAACTATAATATGATTAAAATATATTTTACGTCGAAAAATTTATACTTTAAAAGTTATTCAACATTAGTTTGGAGGTGACATATCTACGAAATTCCATGCGCTACGCCCGCGCCGACCGGTTCGAATTTTTTTGCTGCGGGCGGCGTACGCGCCAAATATTGTATTATAAATAATTTAGACATGGGATAATACAAAATATGAAAAAATATAACCTATATTAAAACATAGTGCGATCGATTCGCTAGTTGATTCTGAACAAACTACTTTCTAGTTTTCAGTTAATTCATTAACACGTTGTATACAGGGTGTATGGTTACATGAAGACCTCTGTATATAACGGATGTGGGGTTAAACGAGGGACTTATTGAAGGTGTACATCACCTTCTTGTCTCAAATAACTTAAAAAAGATAGGTACATAAAATCTCTGTGATTTATCAGAGATTTTTTATAGTTAATTGTAAGAATGAACCATCGAGGACTTTATTAATCTCTCGTTTAGAATTACGCCTATATAATAATTAGTTTAAGGGAACACGAATTCGTGATAACCAGTATCAGTAGAAATTGGCATCTGAGAAGAAACGGAGTGAATAAGTCTGTCACTCTATTCTTTTAAATTGAACACCATTCACCATTTTAATAACGATAGTAATAGGCTAGTTTCCTAAATTTTCTTTTTTAGTCCGTTTTGTAGATTATTAAAAAATATTGGACACCTATTTTTTTATTTTTTATGTAACCAAAAAATAACGGAGATATATCAAGTCGAAATTTCACATGACGTCACGCCTCGCTACAGTTTGTTCGCACGTTATAGCGAGCTGTGACATCACGAGTCCCTCACCCTAAACTTTAATGCGCTTTATCTATGCATATTTCCATTATTTTAAAAAAGCAAAAAATACGTGTCTTTTATTTTTTTATTATCTAACTGACGGACTAAATAGAATTTTGATTTTTTTACCCAGGAAACTAGCCTATTATCATTTAGGCACTTAATTCCGGTTGTAGCATTTCACAACGCCTGTTCAAACTACGCACCTACGAAAACTCGAACGCAACTCGCGTCGTGAATAGTGTAAATTTACATTTCGATTTCAGGTCAACCCCCCGTGCGTGTGACGAACAAATCGCAGTACGCGTACTTCGACCCCCGCTCCGGGTACTTAAGCGAGCCCGAGGGAGGGCTCAGCAGGATAAGCTCGGGCGCTTGGAGCGACGCGTACGACAGTGACGTCACCACTGGCCCACGGAGGCGGACCGCTTCCGTGCAAGAGGATAAGCGCAACGATGACGTCACGTCGCCCTATCTACCAAATAACAAGTGAGTACATCAGCATTGTAGTAACTAATATAAACATAATAAGTACCTGCATAATATTCTGACTGCACTAATTAAATTTTAATTGAGCAGTTCATAAATAATGCGCCCGCAGTATTTGTAGTAGGTATCTACGAAAAAAAAAATGGTACCGAAAGAGAGCTTGAAAAAGGGAACTTTGAAAACGGCACCAAAATGAGAAGCAAACCTATATTTAACGTCCATAGACTTTTTTAGTTTTTATTATGCGTCAAGGTAATAATAGTATACCTGTGACATATCTAGGGCAGTAAATTAACTGGACAAGGTGTGTCTATACTATTTACGCAGTGGGCCGAAAGTTGACACTTTCCGGCCAGAGGACTGAAAAATATTTTTTTGGTAACCACTTGTTACACTTTGTAATTGTAATTTGTTTAAGTTTCCTTAAATTGTTGCAGATATAGCACATTAGCTTCAGCAAGGGCTAGTCAAGAGATATACAAGAATCAACCAGGGAGAATAGAAGACTACGTACCAGGCAGGTCGTCTGTAGTGGACAAAGAAGCCAAACAGGTTACAGTAATTTCAAACCTCCTACTATGTCCATCACTGATCATCATGGAATCAAAATCATAATCGCAAAATAAATATAAAAATTATCATATCCATGGATCTTTTAACTCCATAAAACCATTACCAAGCTTCATTGAAACTAATCCGCCTGAAATCACGGAAACAGCCAGCAACATCAAAGATGTCGTATTTTTTCTTTTTCTAGTGGTGGGACGAGGTCATGGACATTTTTGATGGGGTACGAATCTTTTTTATTATGCTATTAACATATGTCAATGTGTCTTAACTTTAATATCTTTATGTACATATTCCTCTTCATAATTGTTTTTTTTTTGTTATAATTTATCACAGTAACTTTTGGATTTCATAACCTAAGGTTTCTCAGTTCTCTTCTAATTACCTTTTTTAACTATATTCTCAATAACTGTAAGATATCTCAAAAGAAAATTTAAATTTGGAATATAACTTTTTTGAAATACGTTATACTTAATAAATTACTATTCTATGTATTGAACCTCCTACTTTTTGGAAGTCGGTTAAAAAGGAATTCTTAGTGATAAAATTGACAAGATAATTTGAATGAAGATTCGGTTTCTGAAAATGTCTAAAGATTAAACACATTTTGATCATTAAATATAAAATTTATTGCCTAATGTTATACAATATATATTTAAATTACTACTATATATACTAATTACTTAAGTCGTAGGATGATTGAAAAAAATTAGCATCTTTGCGATGGTTTCTAAATGATTTCATAAACCATAACTTAATCAAAACCAACTGATACTTTGCGACAATCGTGGAATTATCACAGAGATCCGATTTTCAACCTTTTTTCGACAATCCTGCGACATAATAATTATTATTATTATTAAATCATCGCAACGCGTAAGGTGGGTGTCACACTAATCTCTAACGCGTATGTTCGTTCCGCATCGGTCGCTGGGTGGCGATGGCACTAACAGTGGCTAGACGACAACTCACCCCTGCCTCCTTACACCACGTTGCTCGCGCGAGCTATTCAGAAGAGTGTAAGCCCCTAACCCTGTTTGCCTGTTGTCATGTGGCTCGCTCGTTATAAATACTCGTTGCATGGATTTTAGAAGCATGTTTTCGGTCAAAATTTTGTCCAAGAGCCCCCGCACATTAATTAGTTTGATCGGTCTATAAATTACCATGAATATATACGTTCTAATCAAACTATCACCCTATCCAAAGTATGTGCAGGGGCTATATTTTTTTTAATATGTGTTTTATGGTAACTATCCTTGAGACACATCGAAATGAGATTAGCATGGGTTAGTCATGAATGGTGAATTGTCCAAAAATTGGAGACTTTGACCATTTTGATTGGACTTTGTTTATCTTTCAAATAAACTGTTTTGTACTTAACGCATGTGTTTTGTGTGAATTCATCGCTGTAAATAAGTAAGTATCGAATTATTGAGAAACATTTTGTAAAAAATCGGCTAATTATTCTGTAAGCCATTTTCTTTTTCATTAAATAAGTTACTATGATTTTTTTTATTATCTTTAATACTTTATTTTTGATTTTATAAAGTTTCTATAACGTATTTTATTTAATATTTTTATATTTAACATAATATTATTTATGTTATTTTTCGTGTCAATGAACTGTGTAGATCCTTGTTAGCTAGGTAATAGGTATCTCATAAACTCTAAAATTATGACTACTTATATGAGTTTTTAATAAAGTTGTTAAACGATTATGTTTGCCATGTTCTTTTGTATAACTCATTCATTATACCTAAAAATTATGTTATTAAAATATAGTACTTTCTTTGCAGCAAATATCAAGTACAACATCGTTGCCTCAAGCATCACCCAAAGACAAGAAAGATTTGACCTCAACTATATTGTCAAGATCAAATATGGCAAGGTAAATTGCAATGTAAATAAATGCTTATTATCTATCATATCCTTAATAATTAATAAGTATCTGCATCTGAACAGAAAAAAATGTTTAATGGGAATCGCTCATGATTATAGTTTGTGTTTGTGTATTATTATTCGGTTTTTATACGAACGTAGCCCACTCATTAAACGTCTTTTTAATTAATGTTTTCCGCGATTTACTCGCGTGAATTTCGGAGTACCCTCTGGAATTTTTTTTCTGCCGGTTTGCCGATTTTGACATTTTGGTCTTGAAATCTGAAATCTGGGTATGACTTTTCCACACGTCAGATTCGTAATACTGCATTTAGTATTTCGAAACATTATGTAGATCTACATTAATGATAAAGGGGTTAAAGTTTGTAACTTTATAAGTTTGGACGTAGGAGAAATCTCTGGAACTACTGATCCGATTTTAAAAATTCTTCCAATGATAGAAAGCTAGAGTGGATATGGTATAGGATACTTTTAATTCCCAGAAAATTTACATGCATGAAACTGCAAGGGGGTCCAGCTAGAAACTAATAAAATGAGTTATTTCAGAGCGCTCAAAGAATCGGGATACGAATCTGACTCGACGCTAGTGTTCCGAAGGCGTGAGGAAGCTGATGGGCCCCTCTCACCTGCCGAGAGACGTGCGGCCTATAAAGACCTCCAGGCCGGCGGCGAACCTCCGCTTAGAGGATTTCGATCCCCCGCTCCACCCAGGCAAGGTAAGAGAAATTAGCAATCAACCTTTACAATCTGTATTATGAAATAATTTAGCAAGTCAGTCCACTGCAGCTGTTTTACTATAAAGGTGCAGACCCACCGCGACGCATGCTATGCACGGGCACGCGGCTCATTTTAGCTGCGTGGATTCATTAGTTTGACAACGTGGGTCTACGATTCCACTGCAGTACACACTACACTAGACGAATATTAACCCACCGCTATGTACATTGTACAACTGTAGCGTAGCACATACAAAGTGATACGCTATGTGGAAGTAGCCGAGTACCGCGTGCACAGCGTGCATAGCGTTGACATCGTTGAGCTATGTAAGCACCTATTCGAGCGACCCACGCGTGTATCAATAACGTCAGTTGATGGGTAGCGCGTATCCGTGGGTTGTAGTGGACACGATCACTCACATTTTTAAGCGCATTGTCAAAGCGAAGCTTAACACACGTGCGTAGCCTCTCCGTGCACCACCGCGGTGGGTCTGTGCCTTAATGATAGGTTAAGGTATATGAATTTTTCGTGCGGAATTATCAGTACTTCATGGGTTTCATTCAAGTTATTAGAAACTTCAAGTTAACCCTATCAAAGTTTGAATTATGTAAAAAGTGGAAAACTGAATTAGCTGCGGTGCTGCGTATTCAATGGGTAGTAGCTAAAATATTATGATGATAAAAAACAGTTGTTTATAAAACAGATTTATTGAAAAAATTAAGGCTAATAAAAGCATGGTGTGATAATATTTTTAGTTACTTACTATAACAATAAAACTATTAATAACTTTTGGTGACGGCGCTTTAACCTGGTAAAAAGGTACATAAAACTAACTCTTTAACTCGCAAATTACTTAGGTATATAGAATACCAAAAATTACATAAGAGAAATAAAATAATAATAATGCTGTACTTGATTAAAATTTTAATGAATATGTTATATACATACACAAATATATACATCGTGTTAATGAATTAAATGGAAACTAGAAAGTAATTTGTTCAAAATGGATTTCCCAATCGATCGCACCATGTTACAGGTTATGTTTTTAGTTTTTGTTAGCCCATGTCTTATAATATAGTATTAGGCGCGTACCTACGCCGCCCGTAGCAAAAAATTCGAATAGGTCATTGACACGTTAGGTGCGGGCATAGCGCTTAAAATTTTGTAGATAGGGCATCTCCAAACTAATGTTGATTTTTTGACATAATTTATATTTTGTTTTTTTTTTATGCGTTGTATCAGGTATTGGATTAATTCGTTAACACGTTGTATATATATTATTTATTATCGCTTAAAAAATAAATACAAATGGTACAATGAAGGAAGAGTCAAATATTCGTTTTATATTCTCTATTTGGCATAAGCGGTCGGATATTTTACTAAATTAGAAGTTGGATCAAGTGCCGAATTTACGACAAATTAATTCTTAAAATTTCCTGGAGGTATAGGTATCTTCTTAAAATTTCTATAGTTCTTGAAAAAAAAACGATTTTTTTATCTCGATATATGTAGAATATTTAAAAATTCGGTCGTTATAGTAAAAATTAAAATTTTACCGTGAGATAAAGTGGAATGTTTTCTCCTATTATATCGTAAGAATTACAATTTAAATGTATTTGTTTAACCTTCCTTATTGGTAAAACCAAATCATCTAATTTTCATGGAACTTTCATGGAACTTGGTCAAGGCCAGTGCATAATATTACTGTCTACAATATGTGACCTATTGTTACATGTGTTTAGTCAAGGTTAAATTTTAATGGCCCAACTATGCTCTCTGATCGCATTATATAGTTTGTAGCAACGTAGAGAAGAGGTAAGTTTAGTTTATTATTTTTTACATTATTATATCTTTGCATGCTCTTTTGCTCATTAACGTGGTGATGGAACAACGGTGCTGCGTATTAAGGTAACGATAATACTTACGTTATGCATGTACACAAGTAGACTCCAAAATTAAACAACCACGGAGAATAGCGTTTTGACACATTCGTAATGATACCACGATCACTTTTAGAAATCGCAAGAAAATAACTGTCACGGACTATTGCAGAAGCACGAGAGTCACGTTTTCCGCACGGCTAACGACTACAAATTAGGAAGAGTATCCTATTGAACAGCGGTTAAAATTTCACAGACGAAACGGAAATCGAATATATACCGATTTCCCCGACGCTTACCAAAATAAGAGTTCACAAGAAAACACCAAATGTTCACGAAGTCGTCTGTTATCCTGTGACAAACATTGAATCGGATCTACCAAAACAATGTAAGAAAGTTACCCGTGACCCAGCGAGCAGAGCTTGTGATTATCCATTACCGCCGGCCCCACCACGCAGAATATCTTCTAGAAATAGCAGAACACTTAAACTAATAACATCTACCACCTCGACATCATCTTCACCAAAAAGATCGGCGGCATTATGTAGCCAAACAAATGTTAACTATTTAAAAGATAAAATAGGCCATAAGCTATGTAGACAAAGCACTCAAATAATTTCAAAACGACTTACGGATACTAAATGTACAGGAAACCATAAAAGTAGAGCTGTAATGTCTAAATCTGCCCCTCCAGCCGTTAATAGAAAATCTAACATTTCCATTGTAAGTCAACAAAAAACAGCAACTGACTCAAAACATCCTGGAACCAGTAGTTTTGGTTCTCCTAGAAAAACTTTACTCCCGACTGAATATGCAAAGTCGGTGCACAGTGAATATGGCAAATCGCATAGATCTGTTCTGATTGAGGGTGGTGCTGGAAGAAAAACACCTATTTCAAACATATTAGATAAAGTCACATCTCTAGACAAACTGTGGAGTTCTGAAAAAAGAAATGAACGTATTGATCTAGCAAAAGTTAAAGCCAAATCTATGGCAAGAAGTAATAACATATTAACTGCGAAACTAAATTCTTCTTCGGTGAAACCTATTACTATTTCTACCCATAGAGGTAGAGATATGATTCGAACAGCTGAAAAAGTTCAAAAGCTTAAAATTTCTGGTGTTCTTGCTAAATCTAATCCCTGTTTAAACGTAAAAAATGAAAAATCCTCAAAAACTGGAAATCTTCAATCGTCTATAAATATCGCTAAATCAGCATCAAATATTTCTGCCAATGTTAAAAAACAAAATCAAATAAAAACTGCTGTTGTGACCAATCTCAAAAAGAAAAAATCTTTGGAAAGCCTTGTGATTAGACCACGTAGTGTTCCTTGTCATGAGTCATGTAGTAAAAAATCGAAGGAATTACCTAAAAGTGTAAAAAGGGCATCAAAAAATAAAATAGGAAAGAAAAATATTAAGTCATATCAAGATTCTGAATACTGTAGTCAATTTGGTGAGAATTTTAGAGAAAACTCTATCATTCATGGATCAATGGACAAACTTGCGGGTAAAAATCTAAATTGTAAAGAAATAACGGAAACTCACGATGCTGTTGTCTCTAATTCGTTCTTTCAACATCTTTTCTTTGGGCACAATGTCGCACCCTTGGCTTACCCTGTTTTGGATGAAAATACTTCAGTTTTACAAAAAGCAAAAATGTTTCAATCTTTGCCACATAATGTCAGTTTAACAAAATCATTAAATTCATATTTAATACATAGAAAACCAGTTTCACTATCTCGCTTTAAAATGTGGGATAGGTATTCTAGTCCTGCACGAGCTCAAAGTCCCCGTTCAATCTCATGGCCTGGTCGAATACAAACAGAGATTCGTAAATTCGACAGCTTATCTAAGAATGATGAATTTGGATCAACGTCGTCTTTAGCTACAGTTCGTAGTAGAAGTGAACCACCAGCTAATAAGATTTATTTTTCCCAAACTACTCGACCGAAATCGCCTACTGTAATATTTCATAAAAAAGAAAAACCTCAAATCGTACTAAGCAGAAGTTCATCGTCACCCCCAAAATTTGTTTTGTCGGAAACTGTTCGGGCAAAATCTCCCACAGTTGAACCCAAAAATTTAAATCATCGAGTAATAAAAAATAAGGCAATATCTCCATCTAGAATAGTATTTAATGAAGTTGTTCGATCATTATCGCCAAATTTAGCTTGTAATGTACATTCTGATACAAGTCATATAAACAAAGATGATGATAAAAAATATCCATCAACAATCTTTTTTTCACAAACTTCACGACCAGTATCACCTAAAGTAACACACAGAAGTAGAAGTCAATCAACATCCCCAGTTTCAATTAGATCACCATCTTATCGAAGAATACACAGTGTTCGATTACAAAATGGAAAACAATTGCCAGAAACAACCACCAAAAAATCTTTCCGGGCACGAAGTGTTGAAGATGCTAAAGAGAATAAAAAATCTGGGGAAGTGTACTTATCAAAAACTAAAAGTGACATCAATTTGAATACTGAAGATCCTGAATATCACGAATATGTACAGGACATGCAGAATACAAAAACTAGATCTGAAAGATTTCGAGAACTTAATAGATATTATGCGTATCTTGAAAGAGTTGGTGAACTAGAAAAAGCAACATCTACTTGTGACTTACGACATCGGAAACGAGATGAAGAAATCATAGATTTTGATCGATGGAAAAAAATAAGAGCAATAGAGAGAGCTGAAGAAGAGTTAAATAATCTGTATTATAAATTAAAAATGGCTCAAAATGAAAAAGATATCCTTTTCTATCCAAGAGACGTCAAAGATTTTAGATGGAATTTTGACAAAGATAGAGGACTTCGAACTAAAGAGAGGTCTGTCGAAGATCTTAAAGAGCATTTTCGCCAAATATCATACGATGAAACTATGGAATTAGATCAAAATCTCAAAAATGATTCATACAAACCTTTGTGGAGAGGAACCAGTGTTGCTGAAACAGCTTTTAATATAAATAGAAAAAACGAACGTGATAGTTGTCGATCACGCGCAACCATAAAACCCACTGTAACATTGCAAAAAGAATATACTTTAGCCGATCTTCGTAAAAAAATTGGTCTCGGCAGTCGTTTATGGAGTAGTTTATCAATGGACCAGGTAAACGCTTTAAAAAGTCAACTTAATGCTATATATAGTAAAGAGTTGGAATCAAAATCAAACCAAGATAATGAAAAGTATATAATTGATGTAAATGACCAAAAAAAATTATCACAGCATGCTCTACACGTTAGAAGCAGCTCTTTAGTTACACCTGCTCCGGCACAAAAAAAGGAATTGACCAAATCTGAATCTATTGCTGCTATAGCCTGTCCCATTACTTCAGTCAAGGATTTAAAAAATAATGTCAATAAAATACAAATGAGTTTAAGTGAAAATGAGAAACGTAAAATTTTACAAACTTTAAGTAACGAAGTTTTAAAGCGCATTAACAAACCAAACACTAATATTTTACATGAAAGCACGCAATATGAAGACGATATGAAATGTATGGAAAACAAAAATAATGTTGTTAGTAATGTCACTGAATTTCAAGTAAAAAAGTTTGATTGTGAAGAAAACCAACGTCATATTGTTTTTCCTGTTCCATTAGAAAAAAACGAAACACAACAACTATCTTCTGCTAGTGAAACTGAAACTGCAAGTTCAGACATTTCAAACAAAACTGTTATTTATAGAGGGCCCAGTAAAGAAGTCAAAAAAAAAGTACAATATTTTGAATCTGTTAAAAACGACCCAACTAAATCAAGTATCGTATACCAAGCAAGAGAAAATTCAATGGAAGCTGAAAATAATGATAAACTAAATGATGAGCCTACCTCGGTTACAAAAACAACGCAAAATCAGTATCCCATTGTCCAGTCTCAGTCGTGTACTAATTTTAAAGAACTCTTCGGAGAGAGTGAAAAAAACAAATTTTTATCACTACCACCTCGAGAGTCAAAAATACGTTCAAGATCGTCATCACCGCGGTCGGATTTTAACATCTTAGAACCACGGACTTTAGACACGCTACGGTATTCCAGCGACGAGTCTATCTGGCACAGTCGCAGCCCTTCGCCCGACCCAGAGAGTTACTGGCACGCATACCTCAATCTGGCGCGGTCGGGAGAGGTACGTCGCCTCGTACGGCGTTTCGATTCACCCTCCACAATCGGTACGGCTGCGCTGCGACGTCATCGTAGCGACCCTGAAATTACCCGAAATACATTACCTAATTGGTCGACCGTTGAACAGTGTTCCTTACGAAGCGACAAACACAGATCTACGAGTGTGTTACCGGTAGCGCGAGTACCGCTCCGTTCGACGAACCGCTACATGCCACACATTGACATAATATCAAAACTAGCTTCCCTAAGAAGACGCATCGCACCACGGTCTAGATCAGCAGAAGACACATTGGAATGTCGTGCTGGCGAAGTAGATCGTATTCGTCGCAGATTCGAAACGATGTCGTTACTGGGTCAAATATATACTTCTGCACCTGACGTTAGTGAGCTCCGTGATATCGCACCGTACCTGACAGGCCCTTGGATCGCTCATCGTTACCCTAAGCGTTCAGATAACAATCGTTCGGTTCAAGATCCAGCGGTTTTAGTACTCGGCAGGACTTCACCGGTAGCGAAAGAAATTAAACGTGCAGTGCACGCAAAGCCTGTTAAATTGAATTCTATTTTGAAGAGTGATGAGTTAACGAAACAGGAGTTTGATCCATCGGTGCACCGCCCCATCAGCCGGTACGAGCCCCCGCGAGCGCCGCCCCGTCCCCCGCCCGCAGCCTGGCCATACCGCCTAGCGCCCCACGTCACACCATCCCGGCATCACACAGTTACTTTTCAAGGTTAATTATATATATGTTTATTTTAGTTTGTTTAATTTAAGAACTACTAAAAAAGAACAATTGCATACAACATAAACTGTTTAATTTTGGATCTGCGCTTTCAATGTAATTCGTTATGTGTTTTGTATTTGAACTATAGTGACAGTTTGTTATTGTTTCATGACTAATCATGCAAATACCCTGGTAATTCTAATAGTGTCACTGGTAGTCACCAGTGATCAAATGGACAAAAGGCATAACGATATACGTACATTATCATACACGCATAAGTACCTACAGTTGTATTTATTTGGTTCCTCATCATCATGTTTTATGATAGAGAGCGACTTGGCACCGGACCCGCCGCGCAGAACGTCGTATGGGATCTACTCAGACACAGGCAAGTACTATTGTAATTTACATTTACAAATTAAATGCATAACAAATTAAATATAACTTGATTATGTATTAGCTGTTCTAGCGGCTTCACCCGCATACTTCTGATTTTCTTTAATCCAAACCTTATCCTGACAGTTACAAACTTAACAAAAAAGCAATCGGCCAGTTGAGCCAATTTCGAGTTTTAGAGAGACTAACGCACTCCAATATATTTTTATATACGTGTACAACTTGAGATTATTGCGGCACAAAAATACCATATAATATGTAATATACTGATATGATCGATAATAATAATAATCAAACGACAGCAAAATCAAATCAAATCATTTTAAATTTAATTGCAAATATTTCAATATTTCAAATGTTATTAAATGTTATGTACTTTCATGCGGAAAATTTGTGTGAAAGCTGGAAAAGGTTTTGCAATTACTATTATATTGTCTACTTAATATGTAGGTATAATTTTATCTGTGTGAATAAAAAACAAACAATAGCCTTTGTTCAAATTACTTCCATCTTATTTATTCGCCTGACCGAAGTCGACATGCGTGGTCATGGGTCCAACTCAGAAATATATTTTTTTCTTATTATTACTCTATATTATACTGAAAATTATTTAAAAAGTCTTATTTAAATATTATTATATACGAAAATGTAGACAGTTAAGTTATTGAATTTTCTGATCAGTTTATCTCGTATAATGATTCGGCTCGTATAATGATTGTGCCTCCATGAGTTACCAAAACTCGTCGGTTCAGTTTTTTTAGTGTAAATAATTATGTGGCCTTGTGTGTAACAGTGTGCTTTGGGTCGTGAACTAATGTATAATATTTTGAACATTATTCATACGTAAGCCTCTTTATTGAAAGGTATCGGTATGTGTTATCTGGTGTTCTACAAACGATAATACTTTATCTATTCTTATCAGTGACTACAATATGTACGAAACTTATAGAATTAGTGCAGTGGCAAACGGAACAATGAATTGCGGACTGGAAATGAATCAAACAGATCATAGTGAACAGAAAAGGGAATCCGTGAAAAGTGTAGACAAGTTTTATGAAGATGATGGTTTCTACATTGATGTCCCGCTATCTAGACCATTATCTAAATCGTTGCTGGCGCTAAATAAGTATGTGAAGAAAAACTTATTTTACGACGAAGACGGAGAAGAGTTCGAAGTTGAGGAAGACAGTGCATATTTTACGAAAGAAACTAGTCCTAACACATCTGTTTCAAAATGTGACACTGAGAGTTATAAAAGCAGTGAGTCTTTTGAAAAGGTAAGTCTAGCCAGTCTACCTCCAAAAACAAAAGAAGACGCAAAATCCAAAAAGCCTACTGAGTTTGAACCTCCAAATAGACCAGAAAATATCGTCAAACAAACAGACGATTATAAATCGTTGCAATTGTTAAAAAAAACTAATTACGATTACGTTGATGACACGATAACGAAAATTGATAATGTTGAGAAACATGATCAACCAAATTTACTACAAGAAATCAGTTCGTCCTCTGTTCGTGATTCAGTTGGAGAACGCGTAGTAAAAAAACTAGATAGCCGAGAAACTCCACAAGTAAATTTAAGAAAGAAATCAAGCGATAAACAAAATTATACTGACAATCGTCACACATTACATGACTTTTCCGGATGGTGCAATAGAACCAATGTGTATCCGGACGTCTATGCGCCGTTGCCATATAGTAAGTTGTCTATTAGTATCTCTTAAATAGGTAATTTTGTGTTGTTCGTTATCACATAAGTGATTTACAAGCAAGTTTCATTAAAATTCGTCCAGAAGTAGTTAGTTAGGGACCTAACTTCGTTACTAGTAGGTATTTTCTATCAGTAAAAAACTTTTCAGAAGTATTACAGAGATTCCCCCTAAAAACAAATCGTTTATTAGTATCTTGCTAATTAGACATAATATCTATCTGTATCTGCAATACCGCAAGCATAAAATCCGACAACTTGTTACACGAAAGTTAAAATGTGAGTACAAAGTTTTTGACGGGAGATATATCATTCGCAAAGTCGAAAGTAAGTTTACTTGAGAGTTTACTAAATGCAAAGTGACATTCGACCAACGGGCGACGGCAGACGTCGCGGCCGCAGTGACAGGGAACGTTAACGTGATCTAGAAGATTATTATAAAGTTGCCATAATATATATAATAAAAAAGAATAGAATTGTGTTCGAACTGCGTTAATTTTTGTTGTTGTTTACTGTGCTTTTGGTGATATTCACAACGATGGGTCTGTTGAAACAGATAAAAAAAATGACGACGAATGGTGTGTATACTTTATTTTACATGAGTAATTATTTAGGATATATTTTAACATTTTATCTTTAAAGACCTGCGCATTTCCAAAATTACTCGTAAGCTGACTGCCGAGCAGTACCTATACCTATATCTACTGAAGCTATACATATTTCTTTTTTTCTACAAAGAACAGGCCTTTTTTTTATTTTTCTGTCATGCATTTATTTATGTTGTTAAGGTTGATAGCGGGCTTTTCACAGAAGTATGCGTCGTTGTGATAATTTAATTTATTAAAAAAATGTATTGTTCGCGAGGCATCATTACCTAAACAAGACCTTACCTGCGTTGATCTCAAATCCACTATCTGCAAATTTCAATTAGAAGGACAAATAGACGGACACAAAAGGTTTTGACGTTATATTTGGAGTTTACAAAACGAAAAATATCTTAACCGAACAAATTTATATACACTTTTAAATTATATAACAAGTATTGATTGTAATAAATCATCTTTAAATATCTTTCAAAAAATATTTCATAAATAGATTAGATTAAGATAATTAATACTGGTTCCAATGGTTCCACTTTAAGTTTATTAGGTGGATAGCCATGCTTGACTAATTTCTGTCATTCTAAAGCTGCGAAACGAGTGATTGGAGGTCATTCTATGAAATAAAATATCCACCTATCTATTAATCTTTCTTGCAATATTTCCTAACTCAGAAGGGAATTTGAAATATATCCGTGAGTTAAGATTATTGTAACGCAAAAAATACATTTCCTTAGGTTACTCATAGTCTAGGTTATATAATTTATAAATTGGTAGGAATCGATAGGAATGTACTGATTATATTTTAACAAAGTATCTACAATCGCAGACATAGTTTTGCCCTATGAGTGTGCTTTTGATATTTAAATTGTTCTTTGTATACTCATAGCTTTTTATATTTATACTTGTTATAACACTTTATTGTTATATAGATAAGTACCATGTATTTTAGGCACATGAAAAACTTTTTAAAATTATAAACATATACCTATAAAGATATTTTATAATACTTACTATAGCAAGCTTCGTAATTTATTAAATTTCTCATTAACTGCCGTTTTCAGTGTGATAATGTTTATTGCTATGTTTTAAGTCAAAATTTAATTCGCATCACGGTCATAATCACAAGACACTTGCCGGTCCATCGATGGTGTTACGACATCGATGGTGTTACGTCATTGATGGCGAGGCACATGGCTTTTAGCGTTGACCACCAACCACTTTCACTTCTACTTTTGCCGAAATATATTTTTATCGTATTACTCTACCAACGCTGTAAGTATCTCGGCGTATGTAATTTAATTAAAAACGGCATGAACGTTTGAAAGTAATTGCAGAGTGCGTTAGGTATTTTGCAGATTGTTACCATATTGTTATTTCAGCTTCGTTAGCACCTTAATAATCGTTGACGAGCCATAATCTGAACTCTACGTATTGTGAAGAGGTAAAGTTTGTAAATTTTGCAAGTTCGGATGCATATGGGTTAATTTCTAGAACAACATAGCTAATAAAAGAAAATCACTGATAGGAAACAGCAGTATACCTATCCCCGAAAGACATTGGATACTTTTTATCTCGAAACAAAGAGTTCCTGCGGGAATATCAATATTCATGTAGGTGAAACAGCATGGGAAATACATAGGTATTTGGTTAGTCAGTTGGGATTAAATTACGTCTTGGAATAGGACTAATCTTTGCTAATATTATAAAGAGCCAAAGTTTTTGAGTTTGTGAATTGTGAGCCTGTGACGTTGTAGGGGATAATCTCTGAATCAACTGAACCGATTTTGAAAATTATTTTATTTATAGGAAGCTACGGTAGTCCTGAGTAACATAGGGTACATTTTATCCCGAAATTCCCACGGGAAACCCCAAAGAATTCCAATTGACATGAATGGGACCGCGGAGGGCCAGCTAGCTATAGTTAAAAAAATAAAATCAATGTCTTTCAATATATAATTTCACTGTTGTATCAAGTGTAATTAATTAATTAATTTAATTTATTCATTCATTTTTACAAAGTAGGGAATTTACAAGATATTATGAATAAACTTAAGTTTCTCCTCACATTTCTAGAGGTACCTCAGTACTTATACAAATGCTCGATGTTTTTTATTTGTAAGAATGCACACACGTTTCCTTTACATTAGAACAGTACTGACCACACAGCCAAATGGTACCAAATTCCGACTAACGAACGGTCCAAAACACATTTGCCCTTGGCATTATATAAAATGCCTATTTTCGAAATGTCGACATAATATAAATATATCGAACAAGGTGGACACCCCTATTAAGTAAAAAAATCGCCGGAAGCTCTTTGGATAAGAATTGCGTAAGACTGCTCGTAAAGTAGATAATTTGTGATAATACAAGAACGTCAAGAACCTGTCTTTTATTTGCAACTTTTTTGCAGAGCGTAGGTATCAAAAAGTTTTTTTTATTTAAATTCCATGAGACAAATACCCTGCCTTATCTGTCCTACCGATAACCGAGAATGTAGTATCCATACTAATTTAATGTCTCTTACAATATTTTCTTTATATCTATTCTTAATATATATAAATCACGTGTCACGTTGTTTGTCCGCGATGGACTCCGAAACTATTGAACGGATTTTGATAAAATTTTGTAACCATTTGTAATATGGTCCAACTTAAAAGATAGGATAGTTTTTATCCCGGAATTCCCACGGGAACTCCGGCACTAATGCGGGGAACAGCTAATCACCGTAAACTACTGTCGGGGTACAAAGAAGGACATAGAGTACTTTTTACCGCAACCTCCGCGGGAACTCCGAAATTACCGCGGATGAAATCGCGGGGGACAGCTAGTCTTATTTTTACAAGTTACGACTTACGACCTTCTTATAAATATGAAGTAGACGAATAAATTTTCTCTGCGAAGAAATATAAATAGTAGATACTCATATTTAATTGATTATATTATAAGTATTAAGTAGTATAGTAATTATATATGTAGTATCTAATATCTATACTTAGTAAAATAAAGAAAAAATGAAAAATTAATGCAGTTTCTTATTATTGTTTTTGATTATTAAAAATGTTTGTATGATGAGTCGGTTTCTAGGTATATAGTTTTGTATCACAGTAATTAATTATTATGCGATTCTTTCTTTTTTAACTCTTAATCTTCGTTGCATCTATTTTTATTATGAAGTAATGGTGTGATACCGAATAAAGATGTGTAATATGTAGGTATAGGTATCTAAAAACTATTGGTAGGCAATAGGCTAGGTGATTAAATTTTAGTTTTAGTATAATAAAAAATAAAATGGAAAAATAAAAAATTATAAAACTTATAATGTAATAGTAGTCAATAAAGAGTTTATTATTATTATTATACTTAATAATAAAAAATATTTTCGTATTTTTTTCTTTTTTTAACGTATAATCAAAAAATAACTGAGTCGCGCGTGACGTCACGATCCGGTACAGTTTATGCGGTGTTTATACCGGTTTTTGATGACACGAGCCTCCACTCCTAAACTTTAATGTGCTGTTAAATTTCCTTCTAGAATCCCCTCGACGGTACGTGGAGAGTGACGTCAACATCCACTACCGGTGCCCGGTGCGGCATGACCCGCTGCCCCTGGTCCCGGAGCGCGAGCTGGCGCGCCAGCAGGCCGAGCACATGAAGAGGCTGTACCGGGAACAGAAACGGAACAAATACCTGCAGGTAATAGGACTCAACTGTAGTAGGTACCTACTTTCATTTGTCTCAGTAGAGTGGCGTTGATGGGCTTTCTCTATAGGTACTTTCATTTGAACAAAAACAATCTTTCCAGAACATTAGATTTTCTAGATTATCTAGTGGTAGTTTAATTTAATATACAAAATGTGCTTTCGTCATTAGCTGGCCGTAGGACTTTTGTGTGATATTTTTAAGAACTCTATACATACTGTTACAGAAATCGATAAATATCTCCCATTTGTTAGGACGTAAATGTGTTCAAAATAGATGGTTTATAAACCCCATATAATTTAAATATTTGCAAAATTCTTTATGAAAGTTTCGCCTTTATCAGAACTGAAAGTTATACGAGTAGGTATATTATAAAGTTTGATTTTATATAAGTACTCGTATAAATATTCCCCCACATTACAAGCCTTTCATCCATAAGGGTCGCAATTGCGTTAACCCTAATATATGTCTATCA
Organism: Zygaena filipendulae; assembly: GCA_907165275.2. Lineage (NCBI taxonomy): Eukaryota > Metazoa > Arthropoda > Insecta > Lepidoptera > Zygaenidae > Zygaena > Zygaena filipendulae. The sequence goes on from OU015657.1 coordinate 7,579,026, forward strand.
ATGAAAGAAAGTCTTGTATACAAATCAAGTTTCTATACTCGGCAGTTTGGTCAGAGCTTTACTGAATAAGTCAGTCGGTTAGGATCTCAGAAGGTTAGGATATTATGAAGTTTTATACTATAACTACGAATAGATTGAAAGCAACCGTCTGAGATAGGTACTCGTGTCAGGGTGAACGTCAATGCATTTATACGTCAAAGTAAGGCACGATAAGGCTATTACCACGTCAGTTCGCAAGCTTGTTTGAAAAATATTTCCTTTTCGAAAAGAACGTCTAGGTAAGATTGAGAACCGACATGTAAATTAAATGTTATACTTTTGAAACTATACAGTAAAACTGGTTTTATTTGAAATATATAGGTAAGTACACGTACTTCTTCGTACCTATTTATTTTATGCGAATGTGGTATAAAAATAGAAATGATACCAACCCTACCGAATCTTTTGAGACCGTAATTTCATTTCCTGCAGGTTTCATTGAATGTACAAGAAAATATGCAAATTTTAGGATATAATGATGAAGGGCTTGGTGAATTTTAAATTTTATTTTATTTATTTGTTAGTGCGCATCAGTACTAACGTAAAAAAATAAATAGTTAACTAAGTAAATATGTAAATATTAGGTCTCCCCCAGACAACCTCTTTACTATTGTATGATACAATATTTAATAGGATACCGTGTCGAGAGCGCATCGCGTTCGTGTGTTTGTGTTAGAAGCTAAACTCGGAGCGGTTGAATTAGGTATTTTACATAATATCACGATTCGCGTGGTTGTACGCACGACAAACTGAATACAAAACGTAACCGTCCATAATCTGTTCATTGTATGTCGCCTGGTATGACTCGCCAGCTCTATTTACACACGATTCACGAACAATTTGACCGTAACGTACAGGCAACAACAAAAATGAATTGGTATAGAGTTTCAAATTTTGAATTATGCTTGGAAATTGTTACACAATGTACCTAACACCACCTGATGCCAAACTAAGCAGAACTTGTAGGTGTTATACACCAGACAATAGACAATACTTTTTTAATATAAATAAACTGTAATAAATACGCGGAGTGATAATATCATTAATAGAACACAAAGGAATTATAATTAGAATTTCTGTTTGTCTATCTGTATGTTTATAAGTACCTACCTACACGTATTACGCGCAACCACAGAATATAAATGAATCATAATTTTCTTGCATATAATGATAAAGTTTTGTCACAATTGTTTTAAGAAGAGTACGCACGTATAGTGATTAAAGTACAAAATTGTATTATGATTGTTTGTTATACGAGTTAAAAAATATAATTAACGCTGCCTATTAAATTGTTTATTATATTTTTTATTAAGTTATTAAGATAACATGAATATGAAATGAATATGAAATTGATAATAGGTAATTAAACTACAATTAAACAACATTTGAGTTTAAAAAGAAATTAAAAAAACAAAAGTTTGCGCCGGATGTGTGTATACTGTATAGAGAGTAAGGTGCGTTCCACTACCATAGAGATTTCCATCTTTCTTGAAACTGTGGCTCACGTTGCACTGTTATTATGAAAATGTCACTTGCAATTAAGAAGTTTCCCTTGTAATTACGGAATAAATATAACAAATAAACACTTTCTTTGCTCTTTTTATCTTTGCAATATTGTGGTTCCGATTTTTGCATGCTGACCGTCGCGTCGTACTTATATTGTAAAAGCTAATAGCAGTTCATTTTTCCGGAATTCCCGAAGAAAGTCAACACGGTTAAAACCACGGGGAACAGCTGTAGTACATAGTGCATACTGTAGCGAATGTTGTTTCTGGGTTCGCACTCGGGGTAACTGCCACGCCGTCGCTAACGCAGCACTCATGTGGCTGGCCTGGTCGTCTCTGCACTGGGTCACGTAATCAAGCCTCTACTATAGGCTATAGGTCAACAACGCTTTTAATAGATGGTTAGGAGAATAGATAAGTGGGAATAAAAGATTTGCTTTGATAATAACTTATGATCAAAGACGTTCTATATAATCCACTTCTAGTTATCGATATTCATATCATATTCCCTCTCCCATCTGTCAAAATCTTTTTCTCTTTTTCAAAATAAAAAATGACAGTACAAAAGAAAAAAAATAATAAAAAAAGTTGATATTGTAGCAGAATGCTACAATACATAGTATTATTATAACTATTAGTAGTAGTATTATAACTATAGATTATAACCTTAATTTTCACAAACCTTGCTGTGTTTTAAATATCTTCTTATGAATAAAGGCTGAGGAAAAGATAGGCGGTTCCGTGGTTTTTATGCGGTTTTCACAGATTTATTGTTTGATCGAATTCGGTGGTCAAAAAAATTGATAGTCATTTACAGGCGTTTCACGCGGGTGAAACTGCGAGCACCATTTAGTTAACAGGGTATCAAGGCATGACGATAAAGAATAGAGAGCGTAACGATGAGAGAGGCAGAGACAATACGAGTTGTTACGAGTCGACTGTGACTGTGAATAGGCGTGCGCTACGGTCGGTGGAGCGCCCACTTTCCACACACATCTGAACTTGTTCTAAACCTAGGTCTGCGTCTGATCGATGGTAGGTCGATGATGATGTTAGACAGTTTTCTTCAGCATAAGCAACTAGAAAATCGGCCGTAATTTGCCATCATGTTGACACGATGTTGTTTCTACATTGTCCTACATTCGTTTATTTGCTAGCTTTAATATTTCGCCGTTTTCCATCTCTATCTTTTCTCGTTTTTGAAAGCTTAAATAGTCTTATTGTAATTTCTACTTTATACAAAGTGTGTAAGGTCAAAATTTAAACGAACGAAATGACAAAAATTGTTTGTTAATCGACCTCTCACACCCAAACCATGAGCGTACATTGATAACGAACACAATACGTACGAATAATGCTGTGAACGTAACTAATTTGAAAATAATAACGTGAATTTTCTTGATAGGTACCTATTAATAATTTTTCAAAACCATAAATATCATTTTGAAATGTGACAACAAATAGATAATCATAAATAACAAAATCATACCAAAAACCGCGCGTCGCGGAGAACCCTAAACTTTTACAAAAACATTTCACGCGCGAAATTTTTTTAATATAAAGAATAGGTAAATTAATTTTGATTATTAGACATACCTATACAATAGATGAGTGTTGCATTTTAGGCAAAGAAATTAACCTAGGTTTTAAATTATGAACCTATGCACCTATAAACCGTAGAATTTGAAAAAACTTCGGCTAAGAAGTTTTAATAAATATATATTTACTAGCTGTGCCCCGCGGTTTCACCCGCGGTAATTTCAGAGTTCCCGCGAGAATTCCGGGATAAAAGTACCCTATGTCCTTCTTTGTACCCCTGACAATGTGCATGCCAAATTTCATCCAAATCCGTTCAGCCGTTTTTGCGTGATTGAGTAACAAACATCCACACTTTCACATTTATAATATTAGGATTGGTCAAAATTCTGCATTTTCGACGCATTCAAGTAATCTAGATATTTACCTGACTCAACTACAAAATCCTAGCTAATATTACGAATGCGAATGTAAGTTTGTTTGTTTGTTACGCTACGTTGTCAAGGTTAAAGAAAAGTATGTAACCAAAAGGATTTTCCGGTAAACAGATAGTAGTTTAAACCTATTCATACTTATTGTTCAACACACGTGGTCATGTTAAAAGGAAACAATTAAATAACTGGCATTAAATAACTGCGTATACTTAAAAATCGATTGGAATGTGAATTACCTTGACATTAAAATTAAAACGTTAAAACCAGGTTCTCGATCTTGTTTTGTCACAAGTAGGTATTTTTGCTTAAAAAAAACAGCAACATTAGTATGTTTGTAGTGTTATAGTGTTAAAGGTGGTATCACCATACACCGTAATACACGCGTGGTATATTGGGTAGAGGTGGTCAGTTAGTCGGCGCGCGCGCATCATGTGTGTAGCGTAATGCTACCATCATGGTAATTGCACTAGTACGACATTTGTTTGCGTTAATTTGTACGACACCCGAGTACCTGCATCTAGGTGAAGTGAAAGTGTGTGTTCATGCGGTTGTGAATGAAAATTTATAGGTTATAGGAACATTAATATGATGGTGCGTTTATATGTCCATGTGTTTCTCTTTATACGGTTTTAATACCACCATTGTTTTCTGGATTTATCCATGGATTATTTACATAGAATATTATTTCTTCTTTTAATCCAATTTTTCTCACTCTTTGTTTACCTTCTTCCATGTTTAACTTTTCACTTTGCAGGACCATGCCATACATCCTACCGACATAGAGGCCTTTGATACTTACATAAAGGTGAACTATGACAGAGTGTGTGATTGACGAGTGCTGTTTCATCTGTGATCCATAATCAAACGTTATCCATACGCAATAACATAAAATATTTCCAGCTATACTCATGATATTAAACTTCATCTTTGTATATTGTTTTATCTCGTTTCTATAGAGTTCTTGTGATAATATATAATATAACTTTCGTTTAACTCTTTTATTCAGAAAATCGATTAAGTATATAAAAGTGCTGTATATTTTTGGCATGGCACGTGTTGCAAATGAAAATATTTTCGCTTGAAAATTTTAATTAGATTTTTAAATAATGAAAACAGTGTAATGGACGGTGACGTAATGATTTCAGGAGCTCCAAGATTTGCAAAACCGACGACACCAAGATAACTTCACGCCATCACAGAAGGCAATAGTACCATTGAATAGGTACGACGAAGCGGAGAGAGTTGTCGCGCGAGCCCTATACGCTTTCAACGGTCAAACCTCAAGAGAACTGAGCTTTAGAAAAGGCGATCTCATCCATGTGAGGAGACAGATCGACGCAAATTGGTACGAGGGTGAACTCCAAGGCAGGATAGGGCTGTTCCCTTACAATTATATAGAAGTGAGTTTGTCACATTATCTGATAACATTTAAAGTCTGTTGGAGACTTCTTATAAAAAAAAATTTGATAGTAAGTTAAACGTTAATATCTATTCAATACATAGGTACTAGTAACCACTCGGGATAAACATAAATGATCAAATGAATGATCGAACTCGCGACACCTGGCAACTCAGTGGGTTCGCTAATCATGCACTAGACCAAAGATGCTTCTAAAATTATTTAAAATATATTATATACATATACAGTGAAACTTTCGACAGTAAATACTAATAATGTAGCACAAAAGTGCACAAAATTTACGTAAGGAATGAGTGATAGTAAATGGATGAAAACTGCGTTGTTTTTAATTAAATAAAATAACTTCTTCTCATCTTCGCAAACGAGCCAAAATTATTCTGACGTACTATGTATAAAATTTAAAAGTTAATATATATCGTATAAGTTATGAGTCATTTAGGAATCCAAGTGTGAATTTGTTTTTACTTTTCGTTTTTATTTCTTTTAAGACTAATTATACGTACCTACACCTGAGATACCTATTGCTTTTGGATAAGAAGTAGGTACCTACATTTCCCAATGTAACTAACAATACATATAGTTATTCCTGAAGGACGAGTGTTTTTGTTTGAACTTACCCGATTAGTTGTAGGAACCTCAAGGTTGGGGTTGCTAAAAGTTTAGTTTTTGACTCTCTCTCTTTACTTGTAATCTAGGGCCATCAATTCAGTATTACATAATTTCCCAAAATAATTGTCTCCTATTTTTCTTTGTAGATACTAAAAGGTAACGTAGTACCGTCACAAAAGAAAGCATCGGTCATAGAAGGGAGAGCTAGAGCGAAGTTCGACTTCACTGCGCAAACCAACCTGGAGCTGCCGCTGAAGAAAGGCGAGGTGGTCGTTCTGACGAGGCGCATCGACCACAACTGGTGGGAGGGCAGGAACGGCAACAAAACGGGGATCTTCCCCGACAGCTACGTTACAGTATTACAGGAACCCAGCCAAAGTAAACCTGGTAAGTACATTGGAAGATAAAATCATATTGTATGAACACACTATTTTAGGTTTAATTAGTTAGGTACGTATTCAAGCGTACGATTCATGTTTACATGCTTCTAATAAAAGTGCACCAAAAACATTGGCAAATGAATTGAAAATTTTTGAAAAACGTGTGGTAATTTCGTAAGCTTTCTCTTGCTGCCTCCCCGAAGATGATGGAAACTGCGTTGAAAATGAAAACTAAAATAAAAATAAAAAGCTCAATCTACGCATATTATTTCAATGATCCAATTTTTGTTTTGTTATTTGCCAACAGTCAGTTAAGCAAAGTTTTCCCGATTTCAGAGCAACAGGTAGTGTCAACAGACAAACCGGTCGCCTCCCCGGCAGCACACGGCCTCCTCAACGGGTCTGCCAAGCAGAGTATGGGAGCACATAACTACATGCCTCAATTCAATAGTCCATCGTTATCCAACGCGCCGCCATCCACGCAGCCATTGCCAGGTTAATATATCCTTATTACTGCTGCGATTTTAACTGTCACCAATGGGCATGTTGACCAAATTTTTTTTTAGTCCGTCTTGTATAGATTAATAAAAAATATTGGACACGTATTTTTCTCTCTTTTCTTACGTAATCAAAAAATAACGGCGATACATTGAGTTGAAATTTCGTGCGACCTCAATAACCAGTGCAGTCTTATGGCAGCTTGTAGCGGTTAGTGACGTCACGAGCCCCCACCCTAAACTTTAATGCGCTTTATCTCTGTGTATTTTCATTCATTTGAAAAATAAAAAAATATGAGTCTAATGATTTTTAATTTTCTAACTGACGGACTAATTAGAATTTTGATTGAAAAGTCGTCAACGTCCCTATTCTAATTTTAGGCATAATATTATAAAAAAAAGAATAATGTCAAAATTCAGGTGGGTTTCCACCTAAATGACCTGAAATAATTTTTTCATCGTCCATTCGTGCACTAAATAAGTAGGTAGGTATGCACATTGAAAATATGAGATAAAAACATGTCCTTATACTTAAAGGGTACGTTGCGAAACCTGCGCAAGCGACGCTATCCGCATCGGAGCGCGGATACGGACCTCCGTCGGGGCCCGGGGTCGACCTCAACAACACAGAGCCACTCTACGTCGACACTAACGCCGAGGCTGTGCCGTAAGTATTGTTTAAATTCCTTTCGTAATGACCAAATTACCTAAAATAGACACAGTCATGGCACACAAAATTAAGTATATCTAACTAATCTAACTATGTATGCTTAGGACGTCGAAGTCTATTAAAAAACACAGGTAGGTACATAATATGTGATAAAGGTAAATACATTTTTAATTATTGTACTAACTTACATGAATTTATCAAAATGGGAACTTTAGTTGAGTGTTCATATTTACATTCTTAAGTAGATACCAGCAAATATATACATAGTTATTAAAAAACAAATATTTAAACATTATGTTATTAAATTTTTTACTTTCTTTTATTTAAGTCTCAAACGAAATAATTTCGTCTGAGATTTAAGTAAATTTTTAAAGTTGCGGGATGTGGGAATCAAACTTAAAAAAAAAACCTTCATGTTATTAGGTACCTATAGGTATACTTATATAATTTTGCTCCAGATACCGCGCGATGTACAAGTACCGCCCTCAAAACCCCGACGAATTGGAACTGAATGAAGGCGACACGGTGTACGTGCTGGAGAAATGTGACGACGGCTGGTACGTGGGCTCCAGCCAGCGCACCGGCCGCTTTGGCACCTTTCCTGGTATGTGTACCTATGTATATAATACTAGCTGTTCCCCGCGGTTTCACTCGCAGTAGTTTCGGAGTTCCCGTAAGAATTTCGAGATAAAAAGTACCCTATGTCACTCGGGACTACCGTAGCTTCCTGTAAGTGAAAGAATTTTCAAAATCGGTTCTGTAGATCCATCAGAGATTACCCCCTACAACGTCACAAACTCCCAAACTCCCAAACTTTATCTCTATAATATTAGTATAGATGTCGTGGTCACATCTAATAATTAATCAATTCACGATGTGGCCGGTCATTCCATGAAATGGTTGCGTTTCATGAAACTATCAGAAACAATCGGTTAAAGGTCAATGTTTGATGCTTTGGGTAACAATGTTTTGTTCACATACGTAGGTACTAGGTATAACATTTTTGAAGAAATTGTAGTAACATTATGTTTCTAGCTGTTCTCGTTGTTCAATTGAAAATGACTAAAAATTCTAACCAGCACGCATCTAAAAGAATGCACATATAAAATCTAGGTACAATATTTATTCTATATTACCGACTTCAAAAAAAGGCGGAGGTTTCTTAATTCGACCTTAAAAATATGTATGTTTTCATGGCATTCTAGATTGAATCCGTATTTTGTTTTATTTTCCACTTTTTTAATAGTAGGATAGTGCATTTTTTATGCTTTAAACTTGTGCTTTACTTTTAACATTAAAATGTAGGCTATAAAAATGGACTAAATCAACACCTTAAACAGATGGTAGTGGACTCCCTGGTGCCTCTTAAAACTAGTGAAGTGATTCTAGCACGTTTTCGTATTTGTGTGTTTGATCGTGACTGTTATGTTTCAGGTAACTACGTACAGCGTATTTGATAGCGCGAAACGTCACTGCTGCGTCGGCTGCGGCGCGCCGCGCTGTGCGCCCGCCGCCCGCGCACGCACCACGGCGCACAGCACCGCACGCAGTGAGCGCGCACCACTAGCGGCCGGCCCGCAGCGTCGCCGCACGCAATACAATGAGTATGGACGGCACGTGGAGTGACCAAAATGACTGAGTGCTCACGAGAATGCCCAAACATCACCGTACGCGCAGTGTTTAGGATGACGGCCAACATAACACCGCACGCGACGAGATCACACTACGATAACAAAAATTATCACCACGCTAAATGAGCGCTCACAATGATAGCCAAAGCATCATCATCCGCGTAGAGTGCTCACGGTGATGACCAACATGTCACCGCACCGAATATGATCACATGATGACGGATCGTACGCGTACAGTGTTAAGGATGATGACCGTGACGTATCGAATCACACAATGATTGCTCAGGATTATGATCCAAATGTACGAGCACGCACGTAAATGTAGTATTCGTGAATTGTGATTGAGATTCGTGCAAACGGGTGCGTTATGGCAACTGCGATTGTGGTTATCCGTGTACGCGCGATTCACAAAAGCGTACGGTAAAAGCGCACTCGTTAAAGTGCAACACTCATTAAGTGCGCGCGCGGAACATGTGGGCGTGTTCACTTGGCTCACTTTGAACTGCGTAGGTACTGTCTGCTCTCCGACTTTCAGTCGTTCACTTGCACAGTCAACGGCGCGGTGTCCCAACCTCAAATCAGTACCTATTTAATTTGCGTTTGACTAATGCTAAGCAAACCACGCTGCAAATCAGCCGCTGGGATACGAGTCTGCAAATGTGTAACTGCGTACCTACTGTTCGCTTATAAGTGTGAACGCTCTAACTATTAATCGGATACTAACGGCCGCACTCAGAGTCGTTTTAATGATTACTTAATTTGAAGTAAATATTTTCAAAAAAAAACTGCCGCAATCAGAGACGTTCATAAAATTCATGTTGATTGGCATCTAACTAATTAAGTTAAACTTAGTCAAATAAACTTAGTCAAACTGATTGCGGCAGTTTTGTTTTAATCTTTTCTTAAAATTAAGTATCTAATCATTAAAACGACTCTGATTGCGGCCGTAATTGTTTGGTCACAGTGAGTCGCTAACTTTGAGCTACGTGAATACGCCCATAGACTCTTTCACTATTTATCACTACGCACCGTGACCGTACAGCAACTTACAAGATTTAATACCACGTAGTTATTAGGTTATTACCTTCTTTTTATTACGTTTAGACACAGTAAAATAGTGACTGTGAGGCCCACGAATGGGGTGTTTCATATGCACTGTAACCGGATTCAGTATATAATTGGGTATTCTCCAAGGTATGAATATCAAAATTCTAATTAGTCCGTCAGATAGAAAATAAAAAATAATAGACACGTATTTTTTGCTTTTTCAATTTAATGAAAATGAACATAGATAAAGCGCATTAAAGTTTAGGGTGGGGGACTCGTGACGTCAATATTCATTATAAGCGCCATACAAACCGCACAGAATTGTGACGTCACGCGAAATTTCAACTCAATGTATCTCTGTTATTTTTTGAGTACGTAAAAAAAGAAAAAATACGTGTCCAATATTTTTTACTAATCTACACGACGGACTAAAAAAAATTTTTTTGTCAAGTAGCCAATTGCGCCAATTTTTTTTAAACATAACCATGACTTATTTTTACTTATTTAAAGTTATCGCTAACACTCTTCTACTTCGCGTCCGCTGACGAACGTAAAAAGTGCCGTTAAAACAACGGACACGATGCGTATATATGCAAAGAATGTCCATATAAGAACAGAAACTTTATGTTTTAACAAGTGAAAGGAAAAATTATCAATTTTTATAGATACATAATCAAAAATTTGCGCTAAATTTTCTTATAGAATCTCACGATATTGTGTCAATAACCATAGTTACGATATAGATGAAATAAATAAATTATTATCATAATTGGACGTAGATAAGCAATAACATGTTAACCCACAAAACGAAGTTATTGATTCAGAACGAATTATTGAGAGTTAGAAAACGTTTTTTAATTATGTGTTTACCTTATTACATTGTTTAAATATGTAACTAAATATTGAACATAAAAAATGTTGACACAAAAGTTTTAAAACTTTAATTTACTCAAAATTTCTCCAGTGTGGGTTAACACACTATTGCTTATCTATGTCCAATTGTAAAATTAATTGGATACCTACTATCTATGTTTATAATGTACCAACTTACTCAGGAATTACAATTTTTATATCAGTTTTAAGTACCTACGTATACAAAGTACCTAATATATCCAAAGTTGTCTTACGCAGCCCAAAGAATATGTTTATAACGGACGGTGTTTAACTATAAAGAAAATATAAGATGTACCTATATATAGTAGAACATAGAAATAATATTAATATTAGTGTTAAAGTTATTTATTTTACATTATTAATTACTCGGGGGCGGTTCGAGCTCGTCTCTTAAAAGTGACATTTTAAAAGATGGAAGCTTACCACGTTGATTAGGTACTAATCAATACGACGTACTAACAAACTACACGTTTCTTACCTAACTCACATAATACGAGTATATTATTTCGACAAAAGTTAAACTTTGCTGTCAAAATTGTCACAAAAAAACAAAGTTTACACGTTTTGCAACATTATTTGGCTGCAAATTAATAATGAACGAGTAAATACCTTTTCTTGTACGTGTAGGTATATCGAATGTATTACAAACCTTCATTGAAATACTCAAAGTAATTGTGCAGTAGTTAAATAATTATTATATTTCTATAATATAATATAATTATTATATTATTATAATATAATTATTATATTTCTAGAATTGTAATTAATACATAGGGCGAGTAATTTTTGGCAACGGTTGACAATACAATGTATAGTATGCTTAATTTTATATACTTATTATACATAATATATAATATACTATTGATAATAAACATTCATATAATATGATACCTATCTAAATAATATACAGTTAATAATACTGCTTAAAACTAATTTGTCGTTGTTATTTGAAGACTAACAAAATGATGACGTGAATGGAATAAATTAATGTCTAGTCAAGTACCTACCTATCAGATTTTGTAAGTATTTTTACATTGTTGTTTCAAGCAAAATTATTTTCAATATTTCTATAAAAATATTTCTCTTTACAATGCCTAAAACATTTTTGATCTTTACGTACCTATATTTGATGTACCTACCATAGTTACGATAATAATAGATATATTATAATCTCGCCCTAAATGCTTGTTTTGTGTAGTGAGTGTCAAAATTATTTGCTATTCACACATTTTGTTGAATTTATTTTTGTTAATTTATTTTTAAAAGCACAAATGTTTAATTTTTTTGTTGACACCTCGTCATGCAATGTACCATTAACTCCTACTGTTCAAAAACATCACATAATAAAGTAATCTTTTTATTGGATTTTAACCCTTTTTTTTCATCAACCTACTACTAGGTACCAATTAAAATTAAAAAATTACAGACTTAAAAACGTTCTTGAAAAAACTTTTATTTACAAATTCAGCTTGATCGGATACCTAGACTGTATAAGAAATGTTCTATGTATATACGAATGTTGCTAGTTTCACCCGCGTGAGTTTCGGAATTCCCACAGGAACCATTATTTTTTTTTTGATAAAAGCCTAAGTTACTCGTCATAACATCAGCTATTTGCCAGTGAAACTCCTGTTAAATTCAGTACAGCCGTTTCAGAGATTAGTTGGAACAAACAGACAGATAGACAGACAAAAATTTAAAAAAAAAATTTTTGATGTACCTATTACCTAAGTACCGTATATACTTACCTACTTTCATATTATGCATTTAGTAAAAAATTGACAATTTGGAATTACAAACAGACACTTCAATTACATACATATAGATACAGAATTGAAATTTGAGACGGGTCAATAAGGGAGACGCCACAGCCACGGCGGCGGCGGTGGCGGCGGCGGCAAAAACAATAGGGATGTGGACTACTTTTGAAAATCAAAATTCTAATTAGTCCGTCAGTTAGAAAATTAAAAAACAATACACACGTATTTTTTGATTTTTTAAATAAATTAAAATATACAGAGATAAAGCGCATTAAAGTTTAGGATGAGGAGGTCGTGACGTCACTAACCGCAAAACCGCCATACAAACTGTCAAAATAGTGATGTCACGCGAAATTTCAACTCAATATAGGTATCGCCGTTTTTTTCGCCACCGCCGCCGAGACTGTGGCCAAGGGGTAAGACGTCCTTTGTGCTCGGTTTGAAATAACTAATGACAACAAAACTATTTATTTCAGAAAAAAGAGTATGATACCTCCAGGCTCCATAATCCATATTATCGTCTTTGGTTAGTTAAAAATACGCTGTTTGACCCCGTTGCTAGGTAACCACAATTACAAACAGTGGATAAATTATGTTTGCAGCAAGATAGTGGTTATATACTCTTTCGCAGTACCTAAGCTTGCAGTAAACACAACGTGGTGATTATATTTTTTTTTTATTAATATTACATTATGATATAATCTATATTATTTATTTCTTTGATATTATTTATGATCACTCCATGAGTCAATTCTACACTACTTTATATTTGGGAAACATCATTATAGGTGCACTTTAGCGGTCATCGATTTGCCCAAAATTCATCAATATTGAAGAATAATAATATATTATTTTATAATAATGGCAATGGTGGATGCAGACTGGAGAGAAATTTTAAATTTTTCTCATAAAGAACTCAAGCAAGCAGATAAAGAAAAACTATGTGATAGTCTGTCTTGGATGGACGCCGATGACATCGAACTAAACTTCAGTGATCTGAAATCATTATTCAGACTAGCCCAAGATATTCTCAAATTTAAAAACGAACAGGTAAGTAGGTATTTATCACGCAATGATTATACTGTCTGTCTTTGATATTTATTCTGTGTGTATTTTATGTAGGTACATACCTGGTGAACGAATTTTAGTTCATGTTTGTTACCTCAGCACTTAAGATGCATCACCCATATAGGCATTAGGTACCTTAAGTATAGAAACTTTTTAAAATTTTTAAATGATTTATAAATAATTATATAGTTCACAAAATACTTCATTATCTCTGAGCGTGCCTATTAGAATAAGTACCCCGAAAACCTCGGCCTTAATTCCACATTTTTAATAGAACAAACCTAGGTAGGTAAACTTTCACCTATTCCCCGTCTGTCTTGCCTATACCACCAGAGCGACACAGTGTCAAAAATAGAATGTTTTTATATTTGTTATATGTATGTTAGTTTGTAAGGTATTTATCTATGGGCCCATTTTGCCTGATAACAAAACAATAAATAAAAATAAATATAACAATCGCCTTACCCACAAGCGTTGACATATTCTCTGATAGCTTAAAAAAAATTAAGTATAAAATTGTGAATGCATGCTGCCGAGCTCCTACTCTGAAGCTCCACTCATGCCTGCCCTTTTTCTTTCTTTTTGTTTTTTCTCGAATTGGCTAGTATATAGATATGCGCATGCTGTGGCCATCTATTATCTGCTTAGGTACATAATTGTCAACTTTGTAAGATGCACAGATGTATTATTATAGTAACCTGTTGATGGTCCTAAAAAATAAATAAATAAATAATGACCCCTAATAGATGTTTTTCTCTGAAATGACTGAGTATAATAGTTCCTGAAATAATATATTGTCCTACGAAGTTTAAAAGTCTATTAGCATACTGATGCCTGACCTGCCTGCCATAATAAGGTTGCGGCCAGTCAGGCGCCACGCTGCGCGCTGATAGACTTTGGGATGAGAGCTGGCACTCGCATTCTGTGTTTTTTACGTAGTCGCACAATTTGTCTACAGAAAGTTTTTATTAACTCTGAATAACTCTTCTGGAATAGCCCAAAATCGTATAGTAAAAGTCTGAGTTCTTAAGTCAAATGAAGTGTTTTTCCGAGTTTTTCCAACTTAATAGATAAGAGTATTTCAAACTTCGTAGGAGAATATAATATTTTGGAAAGTATTTATTATTCTTCTTATTAAAAAAAGGGTAATTTCAATTCAATCAATTCAAAAGAGTCAATTTTAGAGTAAGTTGTAAAATCAATTTTGCGAGAATGACCTTTACTTTCATACGTTCTAGAATCTAGATGATATTTTGCAATAAACTGGAAAATGTTATTGGCAGTAGCTTTAATCATTAAATGTGTACATAATAGGCTAGTTTCCTGGGTAAAAAAATCAAAATTCTATTTAGTCCGTCAGTTAGATAATAAAAAAATAAAAGACACGTATTTTTTGCTTTTTAAAAATAATGGAAATATGCATAGATAAAGCGCATTAAAGTTTAGGGTGGGGGACTCGTGATGTCACAGCTCGCTATAACGTGCGAACAAACTGTAGCGAGGCGTGACGTCATGTGAAATTTCGACTTGATATATCTCCGTTATTTTAAGGTTACATAAAAAATAAAAAAATACGTGTCCAATATTTTTTAATAATCTACAAAATGGACTAAAAAAGAAAATTTAGGAAACTAGCCTATTATACCTAGTGTTAAGTACTGTGGATTATGTTAAATAAATAAAATAAAAATTAAAATTAAAATCATCATTATCCTACCGATTCAAAAAGTTGCTGCGCTTGTTAATTAATAGAAAGTTTTGCTCATTATTTGATTTACGTGAACGTCATCATATTAGCCGACAGAAATATATTTCTGGATGAACAATCACCATGATATGATATCTTTTTTTGGTGCTACATGTAACCATCGCCATTTGATGATGGTGCTCTTTTTTGTTCCTGTAGGTGAATAGTTTATTGGGACGGTTAGAAGCATCTAAAAGAAAAAATGGAAAAACAAAGCATAAAGGATCTCCATATACTGCGAAGTCTGAAGGTACCTATCTATATAAATCCGTTTGTCGTTATAATTTCTCGCCGCCTCCGGAGGATGAAATGATAAACGCAGCTGTCTTAATACTTTTAATGTTTTATGATATTACGTTTCTGTGAAACGGAGGGATGGTAACACGGCGGGTAACCACTATTAATTATTTTTTTACTTAGGTGTATTATGTTAATAATGTAGTAGATTCATTCCCAGGAGACTTGGCAAGTAAAAGCTCTGATGATTTATTGGAAACGATGCAATATCAAGAAAAGATAATAAAAGCTAACAAAGAAGTCCTAGATCAACTTAGTTCCGAAATAGCGGAAATAGAGAAGCGTAAAAGTAAATTGAAGGACGAAAGAGTAAATTTTGACGGAGAAAGTGAATCTAGTCGTGACCCAATATCTGAAATGAATGAACTAGCACAGTTGGAACGTGATAATGCTATAAAAAATAGACATATCAACAAGCTGCTTAGTGATGTTACGGTAATAAAAGGTTGTTTGAGTTTAAAGTAGCAAATAGTAACTAAGGTCAATGGCCTTTATTGATATTTTGCAGAAACTTGAAGAGGAAAATACAAAGTTAAAACAAAAGGTATCCATTCTTAAAGACAAATTATCAGAAGCTACACAAATAATAGAGAATCTGACTGAAAAAATATATAGCATCAATAATGAGTGTACCCAATTAAAAGGTAGACTACCATAACTTTATATTAGGTCCTTACCTCTATTATAGTAGATTAAGAATGAAATATGAAGACTGGGATTACTATATTATATTTTATACTTTTTCAGAAATTTTAGGAAATTCTGAACAAATTAAAGCTCAGCTGAATATCGAAAATGAAACTCTAAAAAGAGAAATTACAGAAAAAGAATTACAGAAAGAAAAAATATCGAAAGATCTCCAATCTAAAATACAACACTGCAAGGTATATACTTTGCTCTATATGTATAATACTTAAACAAAATATATCATGGAATTAAATTTAAAATAGTTATTATAATATGGACTTAAGTTATTATTAGGGATCTAGTAATGTGTTTCTTCTTTCTGTAGAATATTATGCGTTCAAAGAAAACTGAATTTGAAGCCCTTGTAGCAGAAAATGCAAAACTGAATGATGCAATACAATCATTCAAGTCTTCTCCTAAAGTGAGTATCTAACATTTAATAGTGCTAATATTGTCTAAAGTGATTTCAAATGAAATGAAACTACGAGTAGGTAAAGTATATTGGCATTGTATATATAACTAGCTGCCCGCGGTTTGAGCCGGGGTGATTTCAGAGTTCTCGCGGGAACTCCGGAACAAAAAGTACCCAATGCCCTTCTTTATATCCCTATGTATGCAAAATTTCGTGGTGATCGGTTGCGTCGTTAATGCGTGAAAGCGTAACAAAGTACTTTTTCCGACACTTCTTCCAATTATTGCTATATTTCAACCCATTTACACAAAACCTCGACAAATTATTATATACTTAAACCTTTCTCATGAAGTGCTCTATCTATTGGTGAAAAAGCATATTAAGATCTATACAGAAGTTTTTTTTAAGTTTATTGCGTACAGACCGACAGTACTTGACGCTGCAGAGGACTTCGTTTTATAATATATTAGGATATTACATTTTTTAAAATTATACTCATTTAAGAAAAAAATAGACGATTGCAAATTAGTTGAACTTCAATCTAAGCTGGTAGAAGCAACGAATGAAATACTTCAATCAGCAAATATAATAGAAGCACTTAAACGAGAGAATAAACTTCTAAGTGACTCAATGGACCAAATACAAGATCATTCTGAGGAATCTGAAAACAATAAAAATGAAAGTGACGATGGAAAAGAAAGAGTTATTATTATCAAACTTAGAAAGAAATTAAGAAACTTAACAGCTGCTCATGAGAGCGCAGAGGAAATGATTGGCATAAGGGAAAAGGAGGTTTGTTAGAACATAATAATAAATAGATAGCCTTTATTTTAATTTAACTATTATTTTAAATAAATCCGTGTAGCTTTCAGAAATAACATCGCAACTACAATTATTACAAACTGATGAAGGCATAAATTCTTTAGTTGAAGGTTTAAAAAATTATAAAAAGCAACTGAAATTTAAAAACGAAGAAATCAAATCGTTAGTCCAGGAATTAAACAATGTGAATCTACTTGTTGATGACTTACAACTTGAAAATGAAGCAATGAGGTAGTTTTATCCCTATTTTGGTATAATTTTTGTACATATTAAGTATATTTTTGGTTTAATGTTATCAGTAGTTCATGCTTTAAATAAATACCAATATCGTTTTGTACAGACAACAGCTAAGTATAGAACCAAGCGAAAAGATTTCAACAAGAGGTATTTTAAAAAAGTATCATAATTTAGAAAAAAATAACTTAGAAATGATCAAGAAACTGAAGAAGTTCGAAAATGAACTTGTGAATTCAAAATTGGAAACCTACAATAATAATTTTAAAATCTCTAAATTGACTAAGTTATTGATAGAATTAGGTTATGAAGATAAAATAAATGATAATAGTGAAGATGTGGATGAAAAACTATTTTCGTAAGTTCTCTTCTTATCTTCCATTCGTAAGAATAATTAAAATAATAGATGTACAAATATTTAATGATAGTCGTTTCAGAGAGAATGGGAAAAATTCCGTTGCAAAAACTGAAAGTAGAAACTATGAGGTTCAAGCAATTTTTGAAGAAAACGAAGGTCTTCGCAAGGGATTACAAGAAATTCTAAACTTTTTAAAAGACAGTAGTAAGATACACGTGTGCTTTTGCATTTTATATTTTATTACGTAGATACGAGTATTTATAACAATAAATCATGTTCAACGGTCTTCAGATGCTGTGACATCAGGAACATTAGCTTTGCAATGTCCTAGTTTAGAAGCAGTAATGAAGTCAATGGAAGCTCGTCATGCAGCTGGATGGTTTGCTCCTCATATGAGTACCGTAATGGAATTAAGAGCAGCGTTGGGAGGAAAAGATGCCCTCTTAACGGCGTTACATGAAACTAGGTGAGTTTTATTGAATAACTAGTGATATTCAGTAATAAATATAGTGAATAATAATGTTGTTAATGCTTGGAAATTATCACATAGCGTGATGTCGTCCCAAATTAATAGCAGAGCTTGTATTATTATATCAGATGTCTTGTACCCGTAGGATAATATGTTAATATATTTTTTTTGTAAATAACATACCACAGACTAAATACACAGGCTTAGAGTAATCACATAAGTGATTAATCTGATGGGGAAATCTAACTCCCCATACCTGACTTAGGGCTCAGATTCGGTAATCAGAAGACTAACGCTGTTATTAGGATAACGGATAATGAATTTTTCATCATTAACATTTTAGGAAAGAAACATTTGAAGTCATGGCAAAACTTACAGAAGAATCAACAAAATCTTTAGAACTACAGCAAAAATTAAATGAATTACAATCTGAAAATAAATCCAAAAATAAAACCGATGAAATTTCATTTAACGACGTTGAGATTGGTGAATTTGGGACATGGATGATTGAAGATGAACAAGACGATATTGAGTTTTTTGAAAAAAGTGAAATCGAAAAGATAATAACAAAGGGAAACTCTGTTTACGAAAACCAAATAAAGACTGCTTTACGATATTTTCACAGTAAATTTAAAAATCTTTTTGATAAAACGACTGCTTTGGTGATACAGACATCTGATGATCAAAACAAGTGGTCAATTCAAGAAGAAGAATATAAAGCACAAATAGAAAACTTCAAAACGCAGCTAAGCAAATATAATGTTGAAGAACTAAGCGATAGTTGTTCTGAAGGATTAGTTCACCCTACCAATTTTTTTGTGAGGAAATGTTCATATTTAGAAGAAGCGTATAAACAAATTAGAACTTTGAATTGTGACTTAAAAAACGAATATTTTGAACTTAAAAGAGAAACAATGATTAGAACATCAGAGTATGAAAGTCAATTACAAACATTAATATTTAAGATAATTGACCTTACCGATAAGTTGCGTAATACTATATCCATTGAGTTATTTTGGAAGCAGAATGAGACGTTAAACGATTTTGTTACAAAATATCGAAATTTAGTTAATAATGGTTTTTTAATGCTCGAGCGACCTCAGGACCTGCTCAAATACCTTGAAACCGATAAAATGGAAATTATAAACAATCTTCGTCGACATTCGTCTGATAAGAGTCGTACGTACTAAGTGTTAATTTGTACAACAACTGGAAATGTCATTTCACTGTCTTGATTTCTATTTAGATATTATAAACTTACATTTTTTTTTCAGAGGAAAATATTCCTGAAGAAATGAAATCAATATTGACCAACATGGAAACGACTGTATACCAAAAACAGTTGGAACGTGTTTGTATTGAGTTAGAAGATAAATATAAAAGAATTAGAGAATTGGAGACAAAAAATGTACAATTACAAGAATCCATGGCAAAATTAATGTAAGGTTATTTTAATAATGTTTACTCATTATTTTCTTTGTCCTCATATAAGGTTTTATGTATAACTCCCATACTTTTAGAGATGGTACTCTTGCTTCAACAAATACTGAAGAAGTGGTTCAAATGAAAAAGCAACTAAAAGTTTTAACTGAAGAAAATAAAATCCTAAAAGAGCAATGTCAGCATATAGAAAATCAGCTGGATTTATCATTGTCACAGGTGGATGCAACTATTTTTTTTGCCTAAATATTTTTACATAAACAAATAGTGTATTTTTTTTTTACTGAGAGGTAAATAATATACTGGTACTGTTTTCGAAAGCAAAAATTGTAGTTACTAAAATAGTGAATACCTACAGTAAAATCACATAACACACACAGAGACACACAACAGAAGAATTGGC
This sequence comes from Zygaena filipendulae, assembly GCA_907165275.2. NCBI lineage: Eukaryota > Metazoa > Arthropoda > Insecta > Lepidoptera > Zygaenidae > Zygaena > Zygaena filipendulae. The sequence goes on from OU015657.1 coordinate 7,599,385, forward strand.
GTTTTTGTGCATTGGATATACATATTATTTACAAAAAATTTGAGGGGGCGGTAACCAAAACTACTAAACGAATTTTCACAGGTTGACTAGGTTTAAATTATATATAATTTAAATTTTGTTTTATCAAAACCAGATGTTGTGAAAAAAATTCGTTATCGACATCTAAAGGCGTTTTACATAAACTGTAATTGTACTGTCAAATACCGAATCATACTATTGAGTTGGTGCCCCAACTAGTATAATATCAATGATAATTACAGACAGACAGCTGACCTTTGGTTTTTATGACGTTTCTTAGCTAGTATAGTATCACCCTGCATTTGGATATCTTTTACAAGCAACACTAGTAGGAATATATTATAATACTAGATTCGCCCTGTGAGCGAGCTGCGAGCAGCTCGCGAGGCTTGGTCGCCCTGTGCCCGGTTGCCCCCCATTGATCTCTATTTGTTCGAGCACCCCCCATCTGACTCTTTTAGTTTCGGAGATAATCGAGTTTGATTTTGTTCGGCGGCCATGATTTTTTCCGCCATTTTGAAAAAAAAGTTTCACTATTGAAATTTGCCCAAGGTGTGGATCAAACTTTGTAAGTAACAGTTTTACTTTTGATGGATAGTTTCGGCGGGCAGTCAACTCACTACCTGATGAGGAGCAGGAATCGAAGATGTCAAGGTTTTCCCACAATCACAGAAACCTCCTTTCCACATCTTAAATACATTATGTCGACCTAGAGATGCTCCTTCTGGGAGAACAATTATGCTTAACTTTTTTTCGCCAGCCATTTCGAATCCGTCCGCCATCTTGGAATTATTTATATCCCGATAGAAGAAGATAGTGCACCACCAACTGTACAAATTTTTTTTCAATACCCACAGCCGATAGTTTCCGAGCCAGGGCCGAAACAATTTCCCCATACAAGCAACTAATGTTCGGCGGCCATCTTGAAAAATAACGCAATCGAAAAACTGATTCGATATTTGGCATCAGCGACCCCAAAAACTCCCGGATGCCGAACCTCACCCGGATCGGATCAACTTTTTTTTCGGCCGCCATTTTGAATCCGCCATTTTGGATTTTTACCACGCCAGGCGGTTGCCCCCCATTGACCTCTATGACATTTGTTTGAGCACCCCCTACCTGACTCTTTTAGTTTCGGAGATAATCGAGTTTGAATTTTGTTCGGCGGCCATGTTTTTTTCCGCCATTTTGAAAAAAAAGTTACACTATTGAAATTTGCCCAAGGTGTGGATGAAATTTAGTTAGAAACGTTTTCACTTTCGATGGATAGTTTCGGCGGGCAGTCGACTCACTACCTGATGAGAAGCAGGAATCGAAGATGTCGAGGTTTTCCCATAATCACCGAAACGTCCCCTCTACATTTTCCATACATTATATCAACCTAGAGATGCTCCTTCTGGGAGAACAATTATGTCAATGAGTGAGTGGTAATCCAGCTTTATATATTATAATAATAATAATAACTAGCTGTTCCCTGGGGTTGCACCCGCGTTAATTTCGGAGTTCTCACGGGAATTCCGGGATAAAAAGTAGTCTAATTATTCCTTATAACATTAGTTATCTGCCAGTGAAAGTCCCGTCAAAATCGGTCCAGCCGTTTCAGAGATTAACCGGAACAAACAGACAGACAGACAGAAAAATTTTAAAAATTTATTTTTTGGTGTAAGTACCGTATATACTTACAGACACTTCAATTTTATTTATTTTTATAGATTTATGCACTAAATTGTTGATACCAATTTTATTTTCAGCTTCAAAACAATCAAAACAAGCAAATGAGCAGTGATTTAGAAATTAATTTGTTAAGACATCAAATTTTGGATCTGCAATCTACTGACGATAACAAAGCTATCATAGCCAGGTAAAAGATTGTTGTTAAAATACTGAGTAAAGCGTAATTCATTATATACTGAGCCCCGCGTGCGTGAGTTCCGGAATTCTCGCAGGAACTCTAAACTTTTTTCATTAGGACCTTCTCCTACAATAACAAACATAACAAAAAAAGAATAAGCGAATCAAATCAAATCAAATCAAATATACTTGTCGGCGAGAGGGTAGTTTCATTAAAAATAACTTTTGTTTCCCGCCGTCGAATAGCGGTTGTAGAAAGTTCGTTCCCCCGCTCCACTCCATTGCCCGACTCGTCTTTGTTAGAACTTGATATAAAATGCGGGTATGCGTAAGCGACGGTTCATTGTTATTTTGTGTTCGGTTCAGTGCAGTTAAATAGTGTCGTATCAGTATCGTATCAATCTAGTAGTGATTACGTGTGCTGTGTCATCTAATTGTTTCCAGAGGTTTGCTTAAGTCGGGAGCACGGGCAGTGGAGGTGAGCGTTCATGCATTGTAAAGGGGCCCCATTAAACCTACACCTGGGTCGCAAGTCCCAGGCACTGCTCCGTGTTCCCTACGGATATCTGGTATGGTGTACAACTTCTAACTATGTTGGTGCAATTAATTGTAACAGTTTCTAGTTCGTTCTAGATGTGTCACTCAGCTAATAGTCTCGGTCATACCTACCCCTACCTTCAGTTACATTGTGTTATGTTATCATCATCAGTTAGTCAGCTATCTTTGCAATAGCAGATAACTATCTGCCGTTATCTGCTACTACTCTTCCTTTCTATTTCCGACATCAGAAGTGGGATTGTTCTTGCGTCCACATTTCTGCCGATAAGGTTTCTACGTTCGGTTTCTCTCGGTCAAATATAACGTTTTACACAGATCCTGACAACGTCCGATTAAGTTAGATAAATAGGCTCGTAGGAGCATTACCTATATCGTCTTCGTAAAAGCATTGTCAGCGCCTAGACGCCTATTCAAGTGAGGAATGTGATTTTGTGATTTCATTTTAAAGGTTTCGATACCTTTGTAGTTTTGTGATCATTCGATACCTTTGTAATACCTATATTATATAACCTAGTTTGATTAGAATTTCGATGCGTGTGAATTCTAAAATTTCAAGTTGTTCTAGTAATGATTTGATAACTACCCACGTACCCAGCAGTCGTTATTCAGGTTTTGTCTGAGCGTGAATTCTAGATAATTAAGATGGTTTTAGAATGAATCGTTTTTCTAATCGCAAGGTAGATTATAAACGTCGCTGAGTAGGTAATAGGTATGCGGTATTCTGACTAGTTAATTTAGGAATTCAGTCAAGTTGCGATTTTTATTTGGTTGTGAGTGTGACTATTCGAAACGTCAACGGTGTTCGCGCGGTCTTACAATCGGTGAGATAGTTACTGTATTGGAGGCATTCTCAGGAGTAGTTTATCATAGCGAGGAACGAAATCAAAACAAATTAGATCCGAAATATAAAGGTCCGTTTAAGGTGGTGGAAGTTTTGGGGGGTGACCGTTGCACACTACAAGCGCTCAATTCTAAACGTACCTATAAATACGCGCACGATAGGTTGAGAAAGATGCCAATGGGTCAAGCTGAAGTTGATGATTTTTGCGAATCTAATAATGATGAAGAAGTTTAAGCTTTAAATAATTGTGACGAAAACTCAAGTAAATATCTCTAACAACCGTACAATATTCGACCGTACCAGTAATTATTACGTAGCCGTAGCCCGGTGGAAATCGGTTTCTCTTGAGGTAGCTCAAGTAGTCCGTGGGTGCGCGGTGCGCGTATGATTCTGGCGGAGGTCGGGGTCTTTGGAGACCGTACGATGTGCAGTCAGCGGGTGATGCACACGGGTTAGCTGCTCTATGGTAGAGATACGCTAACGGTCCTTATGCGGGACGTGAGGGCAATGATGTTGCCGGTCGGCAAAGAAGCCGTGGTGTTGGAGATCTTACTTGAGAGTTTGTATTCTACATAGTAGAGTTTGATAAGTGGTTAACGGTTTTCCTTTCGAACTTCTATTGCACGTTTTACCGGATAATTATTTAGAGTGACGTAATGTTAGGACGCGAGATTTTAAATTTAGGTTTTGTAGTTAACATGACGGCGAGATATGATGAAAGTTGAAAGTTACTCAGTAGTTAGAGAACTCAGAAAGACAAACAAACAAAAATAAAAAAAAATGTGTGGTGGCTACAGGGACAAAAAAATGCGTCCGGTCTAGCATAACCCGGAAAAAGAATGTGTCTGCAGCTACTACTTCGGACTAGCACGATTCAATCCAGTTTTACTTAGATATCATTTTCTAATAGTTAAATTGTGCCAGTGTTTTTGAGTGTTTCGAATAACTAGTTGCGTAGAGTTTTTGAGTGTTTCGAAAGCTAGATTGTACGAGTGTTTTTGAGTGATTTTGAGAGTGAGATATTATGTCAGGATGAACGAGCGTTCGTATTAGTTTTCTATCTCGGATTTCTTCCTGTGATTTAGCGCCCGAGGACGTGCGCATGTCAGAATAGCCGAGCGAACTTGTTACTCTCGTAAATTATTTTTCTTTGGATATTGCATCACACGGGGACGTGTGAACGTCAGAATGGCCGTGTCGGCGAGAGGGTAGTTTCATTAAAAATAACTTTTGTTTCCCGCCGTCGAATAGCGGTTGTAGAAAGTTCGTTCCCCCGCTCCACTCCATTGCCCGACTCGTCTTTGTTAGAACTTGATATAAAATGCGGGTATGCGTAAGCGACGGTTCATTGTTATTTTGTGTTCGGTTCAGTGCAGTTAAATAGTGTCGTATCAGTATCGTATCAATCTAGTAGTGATTACGTGTGCTGTGTCATCTAATTGTTTCCAGAGGTTTGCTTAAGTCGGGAGCACGGGCAGTGGAGGTGAGCGTTCATGCATTGTAAAGGGGCCCCATTAAACCTACACCTGGGTCGCAAGTCCCAGGCACTGCTCCGTGTTCCCTACGGATATCTGGTATGGTGTACAACTTCTAACTATGTTGGTGCAATTAATTGTAACAGTTTCTAGTTCGTTCTAGATGTGTCACTCAGCTAATAGTCTCGGTCATACCTACCCCTACCTTCAGTTACATTGTGTTATGTTATCATCATCAGTTAGTCAGCTATCTTTGCAATAGCAGATAACTATCTGCCGTTATCTGCTACTACTCTTCCTTTCTATTTCCGACATACTTTATTGCACACACAGTAGAAGACACAAAATTTACAAAACACAGAAACATATTTAATCCAACCATTCACGCGTCATGCCATGACCAAGCGAAATAACCAAACTAATTATCAGTTTTTCACTAAATGCATATAAAAGTATATACGATACTCAGTACTCACATAAAAAAACAACTTTTAAAATTTTTCTTTGTCTGCCTGTCTATTTTTCTGGCTTATCTCTAGAACGGCTAGACCGACTATGATGAGACTGTCAGTCGCAGATAGCTGACGTTATAAGAAGTAACTTAGGCTACTTTTTATCCCGGAATTCCTGCGGAAACTCCGACATTAACGCAAGGAAAACCGCGGGGAATAGCTAGTTTTCATCAGTCGACTCTCGTTAATTCAAACCTGTGATAATTCGAACCACTATAATTCAAAGTTATCACGAGTTCCCTACAAAATCTCTTTATATTTCGAGCTAAATCAATACATTTTTACGCACTTGGTAATTCGAACGAATAAATCATTGCTATAAGTAGTATAACAAAACGACGCGTTAATTTGAACTCATCGGCGTCCAACACTCGACAATTCAAAGGTGCAGAGAGCAAGAGACGGAAAGATTGTAAGTTAAAAAAAGTTATTGAGCAGCAGCAGCAATGTGCTGAGTTCTTTTGAAAGATTAATGAATTCACATTATGAATACCTTGTATGTACACGAATGTACCTCTAAACTTTTGCCATTGTTATAGAATAGCAGTTAATACAAATTAACTGCAGTAAATAATAATATAATTGATTAACACTTAATAATTTGAAGTTTTATTTATTTTCTCTCACAAATTTCGAACTATTTGATATTTCAAACACTCGATAATTCGTAATATTTAAAGAGTCCCCCGAGTTTCGAACTAACGAGAGTCGACTGTAATCTTCTTTTCCTATAAAAAAATTAAATTGCTGTTCGTTTGTCTTGGTAAAAGTCGAAAATGGCTGGACCGATTTGGCTAATTTTTGATCTTGAAATATTTTTTGACGATCAGAGATTACCGATTACCTCAGAATTTTATTAATATTTACTTAATGCATCTTGTTCAGACTCAGTGGCGAAGTATTATTAGCTCATTTGCAATCATCGGAGGCTTACAGAAAGATAGAAAAACTTTCCTCAGCGTTAAATAAGGAAAAGCAATTAAAAGTTGAAGCTGAAGAAATGCTTAAGACTCGCCAAAAAGTTTTTGACGTTTACGCTTATAAGTACGAGTCTAAATTCAGGTAAGTATAAAATCCTACTTCCGTTTACCCACCTACCTAATCATCAATATCTTTGTTGCAATTTCGAAATTTCTTTTCTAAGATACATCTACGAAGTTCTGCAAACCCTTAGATTACAATATCAAGGAGCTATTCCTCTTTCATCGTTAGAAAATTATCTGAACAACATAGAGGAATACCAACGTAAAAAAAAATCCATGAGTGAGAGCTTAGATGAAATTGAAGATTTACGATCTAGTTTAATGACCAAACATTCAATATACGATCAAATTCTAGACGTCTCTAAAAATAAATGCTGGGATAGTGAAGATAATTGTCCGCACTTGTTAAAATGTATTGTTACGGTAAGTACTATTTTGACTAATGCGATTAGTAGTAGAGCTGTCAAATCGGTTGTTATTATTTAATTTTGTATTACAGCAAAAAACGCACTATCGTGAAATAGGGCATTTAAAAAAAAAACTACAAGCATTAGAGCATTCGCGAGAAGAAATATCAAAGCAATGCCACAATTTAGAAAGATCTCTTGTACTAGTAAATCAAGGTTTTGAGAACACGTCAGCTGTTAATTTAACAGTTGATAATGAGAAAATACCGGAGCTGAAATTAGAAGATATGTCTGATGACGAACAAAGTTCAAGAAGTGAGTTGAAAAAAAAAAATCGTTTTACCTACTTCATAAAATTTTATCCAACTTTTTCCTTTTTTAATGATAAAAGTAATTGAATCTTACTTAAAAAAATTTACATGTACTTTTTTCTTTGCTTTCTTCTTTGCAAAGATACACAAACCTGTAACCTATGTGGGTACATATTACGCAAAATTCTTTTAGTAATTTTTTTTTTCAGGAAGTAAAACAATTACACTACCGAAACCAAAAATATTGAAACTACCAGAAATCGAATGCTTCGATACAACTAAACATCATCAGGAACAAGTGGAAGTTTATCTCCCAGGTTCACCCGGAAAACTTGCACAGGCTCAAAACCCGCCGGAATTAAAAAATGTGTTTGTACAAACTATGGAAATAGACTCTCGAAAAAAATCTGAATTAACACAAACTGACGCAGATAGCGAAATATGTGAATTAAAAAAACAAATTAATATACTTAGAAAAAATTACGATAGCAAAAGTAAAGAACTATCTGAATATATTTCTTTTACTCAGAAAAAAGATACAGATATAGAAAATTTGATAAAAGAAAAAAATAGTTTGGAATCTACAGTTAAATTTTTCGAGGATAAAGATATAAATGTTAATAGAATTTACGAAACATTGCAAGCCGAAATAAGGGAGTTAAGAACACAAATTTCTAAGAGCAAAAAAGATCAAGCTTTAGAAAGAACCAGAATAACAGAGGTGGCCAATGAAGAAAACCAATCTTTACTACTTGCACTTAAACAGTTAGAAAGTGAATATAATTCTATAGTAGCGGAATATAAGGAACTATTGAAAAATGAAAGAAATGAATATTTGGAATCCACAAAAAAATTGAACTCGGAAATAATGCAGTTAAAAAAAGAGTTAGATACGTAAGTATACAGTAGTCTTTAATACTTCTATTATTTAATAAATAAAACCTTTTTGGCAATAGGTACTTGTTTTTTTAAATTTTATAATAATTATAAAATTTATAACCCTTTCATATCAATTCTAAAACTCACAAATAGTTACTTTTCACACTTCTTTCTTTCTCTTTTCACTAAAAATTCTATACTTTATCAATAAATGGGTCCAAACAAGCAAGTTATTTTTCAGGATGCGGAGATTAATAATATGGCATACCTTTAGATTGTAGATAGGTACCTACTTGTTAAGTTATGCAACCGACAAAACTAGTAATATCTAGGTACAAAAAATAAAAGAAACTGTATCATTTCCATACAAATTTGCATTGCACACACTGACCCATCAATCATCCCCATTATTAAATGATAAGAGAATTTTATCTCTGTACGGCGCCTGCGATTGACGTAATAAGCAGTCGATTTCGTGTATTTATTGCAGAAGATCTACAGAGGCGAGTGGCTCCACCGATGAAGTAACCAAAGAAATTATAAGAAAATATTCACAGAAGGCTGTAGAACTGGAAGACAAGTGTTTTAAATTACAAAGTGAATTAGATGACTGTAAAACTGAACTGTTAGTATTATTTAAGTAATTGTAATTTGATTTTAAAAAATAGCTATCGTCACTCTTTGCCAAAAATCTTGTGACTTGATATAAAAGTAAATTTTACAATCTATACTAATATTATAAAGAGCAAAAGTTTGTGAGTTTGTGGGTTTGTGAGTTTGCGGGTGTGTGAGTTTGTGAGTTTGTGACGTTGTAGGGGTAATCTCTGGATCTACTGAACCGATTTTGAAAATTCTTTCACTTATAGGAAGCTACAGTGACCCAGAGTGATACAGGGTACTTTTTATCCCGGAACTATCTCGGGAACTCTGGAGTTTGTGAGTTCGTGAGTTTGTAAGATTGTAGTGGGTAATCTCTGGATCTACTGAACCGATTTTAAAAATTTCTTTCACTTATAAGAAGCTACAGTGATATTGACTGACATGGAGTTCACTTTCAAAAAGCTGCCGTGATCCTGAGTGACATAAGTGCTTTTTATCCCGGGGTTCCCGCGGGAACTCTGGAGTTTGTGAAGTTATATTTTCTGGATCTACTGAACCGATTATGAAAATTTGAGCTACACTAGTATTTGCAAGGAGCTACAGTGATTCAGAATGATATAGGGTAATTTTATCCCGGAATTCCCGCGAGTATTCCGAAATTACCGCGGGTGAAACCGCGCGGGTCAGCTAGTATAATAATAATAAGTGTAAAGTTTAATGACATCTCTCTGATCTGGACAGCCAGATTCTGGATAAGGTTACGAAGTTTTCTACTCAATAATAATATATTTAGAGAAAATAATGTTGTGCTTTACGAGATTTTCACTGCGATTATATACACACCGGCAGAATTAGCGGAACATAAAAAGGCAGAGTATAGAAATAATTACGTATATATATTAAAACAAATTATTATCAGGCATGAAGTAATAAACTAATATACATCTTTTAACATTGACTTTAAGAAATTTTTAGTTAAATTTTATTAAAAATTATCAAAATTAAAAAAAATAAAAAAAATCTGTAGTTTGTGAGAACACAGACAATGTTGCAAATAAAAGTTAAATCACGAAGGGGAAACACACGTTATTAATCGTTCATTTATTTAGTGTTAAAATCACAGTAATCTTTAATTTGCAACATTATTTGTGTGCCCACAAATTAGAGAAAAAGTGTTTTTTTTATTATTATTTTAAATAAAATTTAATAATTTAATTACAAACTTTTAAAGTGTTAAAAGATGTATATTAATTTATTACTTCACGTCTAATTATTATTTGTTTTAATATATATACGTAATTATTTCTATACTCTGCCTTTTTATGTTCCGCTAATTCTGCCGGTGTGTATATTAAGTAGACGTGATTCAATTACGTTAAATATATTTTACAGGACAACTTACCAAAGCGAATTAAATCGGTGGAAAAACTTGGCTTCTGAAAGACTTAGCAAAATGGAACAACTGAATTCACAACTTGGAGAACGTCACTCTCAAGAAGTAAGTTGAAAAATAAATTATGATGATAACTGCTATGATTATAACTTAATCGACAGTGATGTTAATCGAAATATTGCAGGTGGAATCATACAAAGCTGAGAACCAACACTGGCTATCGCAGTTGAATGATACTCAACGTGAACACCTGGAGTTGCGCTCACGACTCACTGAGCAGAAGTCGATGCATACTAAGCAATTAGCCGACAAAGACTCTATAATAGAACATTTGCGATCCGTCGTGAATAATTTGAAAGTAAATTTTTTCTTTTTTCGGTCCTCCGTTGAATATAAGTTTTATTATAAGTAATAAACGTATTTTTTTTTGCAGAGTCAAATGATAAGTATGCAGACATTGATGTCGGTGAACGATCCCAATTTCGATCTCTCGGCGATTGTTGAAGTGGACGAGACTAGTGACGTTAACTCTCAACAGGGCTCGGAGAGACTTGAACTGAAGTTTGATTCGACAATAGATTTACACGAACTGCCTGAAGAAATCCTGAGGATACCAGCTACTTCGACAGCTATATGGTGAGTTATTTTTATTGCTGGAATATTCGCAAGATACATAGTAGGTATAGGTAGTAGGTACATAATTATTTTGTTTGGAGTTTTGTCTCACATATTTGGAACAGTAACAGCATGCTCACCATTCATGTTTGAAATTCATTCAAATATAAAGTTATAAAGACATTTAGATTTCTAAATAATGTTTTACTAACTTTTTCCCTGTGTTTATGTGGACGTGAATACGTGAATTCGAAAATTCCCTGGGAACTTTTGTTCCTGCGTAAAAGACCTCCTACGTGATAATCTTATTCAATACAAGGAGTATTGAATATGTCCCCTAGGTATACATGACGTATACCTACCCCATACAGGCTGTAAACCCTGTACACGTTTTCCTGTGTGTGTTTGATCGTGTTCTGGTAATCATACTTACACAATAACTAGCGGTCCACCGCGGTTTCATCCCGTGGGGATGGGGATGTGGACTACTTTTAAAAATCAAAATTCTAATTAGTCCGACGGTTAGAAAATAAAAAAACAATAGACACGTAATTTTTGCTTTTTCAAATAAATTTTAATATACAGAGATAAAGCGCATTAAAATTTCGGGTGAGGGGGTCGTGACGTCACTAACCGCTAAAACCGCCATACAAACTGTCCGTCAAGTGACGTCACGCGAAATTTTAACTCAATGTATCGCCGTTATTTTTTGATTACGTAAACAAATAAAAAAATACGTGTCCAATATTTTTTATTAATCTACAAGACGGACTAAAAAATTCCCATGCCCATTCCAGGTTGAAAGTACTCTATATCCTTTTCTGTACTCCTAACAACGTGTAGGTATGCAAAATTTTAAAGCGTTCAACAAACAAACAAACTCGTTTTCGCATTTATAATAATAAGGATTTTTCACTAGTAGGTACATATTTAGGCCAAAAACCTTAATAAATAATTTTATATTATAATTAATTTGAAAAAATATTTTACCAACTTTTGCAAGCATATCACGTAACTAATGACGTCATTAATTGGTACCTAACTAGTGATGAGTTCAGTGCAATTTATCGATATTAAGGTGCAGAGATAAGTTAAATCCAGCAAATTTTGTGAGGAGATGCAGTGTTGGCACATTTTTCCGTATCTCCCCATGTCAGTCACTTTTAATAAGAGGGTGACATTTAAAACTAAGCGGCACATAGTTTACATTAAAAAATACTCACACAAGCAACACAAATTTTATGTACGGGTATATATCTATCTATACACGACCTAAATTATGGCTCCTGAGTCCTGTTATAATTATTACTTAAGTGAAAATATATTCGGTTACTTATCTATAATATAATAAAAGAGTAGAATCCGTGTACAGAATACGTTGAATATTTTTACCTAAAATTGAGAGGGGTGATAAAAGAAAAGTAACCAAGCCAAAAAAAAAAGTTTTAAATTTCTTTTCTGTCTGTCTGTTTGCGATAATCTCCGAATCTACTGAACGGATTATCATGCGGTTTTCACAGGTAGATTAAGCTTAGCCTAGAGCTACATAATATAGACTTTGTTTTATTTAAATCGGATGTCGGGAAAAAAAGTTGTTGTATAAAAACGTATCACACGGGTGAAACCACGGGGCACAGCTAGTCATATAAAAGAACCATCTTTTTATAACAAACCATCATTCAAAGGCTATAGCTGGAAGTCACAAAGACCCCTCCTTTACCATTATTGTGACAACGTATATAGATCGTTTCACTCACGAAGACGCGGCACCTTTCATGCTAATAATCATTCATGCTTTGCATATGCATTATGCATGCATTAAAATAAATGAACCAATCAGAAGAAAACTTTAAGACCAAACTGAAAGATACTCTACTTGGAAAATGGTGGGGCGCGTCTTCGTGAATGAAATGATCTATACGTAGATTTCATGAATATTTCTTGTTCAGGCAAGAACCGACAATAGAACGTCTGCGCCGAGAGAAGCAGTTTGCCAATAAGCAAAATACAATACTTCGCCGTCAGATCAAGGCGCTAGCAGCAAGGGAGAAAAGAGCTCGTTTAGATGCTCAAAACTTGAAGAACCAAGTATTTCGAATGTAAGCTAGAATAAAAAAAATATAGTTCACTTAAGAAAAACGTATTACCTAATTTTAGAATTCTTATACCAATGTCATTAGCTCTGATAGTGCATATTTTCAACACTATGTCATTTGATAGATAATAATATGCAACTACATTATTTCTCTCTGAAGTTTTGTTTAGTTTGCAGTTCAACCTTTACTTATTTACTTTAAAGATAAAAATAATTTTAAGTATTAATTTGTATTTGCATTCGTTTCGTTACCTAACGTAGGTATTCTTGATAATATCAATACCAACATTCATGATATATAGTTGACTAAATATTTACGTATTTCATAAATGTATTTAATTATAGCACTTTAACCCTAAAATCACTTTAACACTGGATGCTAACCTTTACTTTGCAGTACCTAAACTGCTACATACCCGCCACTGTCTATTCGGTTTAAGATTGTGACGTGATTCGGCAAGTGATTCGTGTAGCACAAATCTTATTATTGAAATTTAACATAATCATTGACAGGTTGAAAACCACAGTGGTACAAGTGAAATGAAAAAAAAAAAACAATTTTGTAAATGATTCTGGAGGTTTTGATGTTAAAGTTATAATAAAACACACGATGTATTTAGAATCAAAATGCATCGAGTAGGTACCTACAAATATATTGAGTACACAACTGTTACACAATATTTATTTTCCATTAAAGAAATGGAAAAATAAAATCCTCAATTTCGTTTTGTCGTTTGTAATGGTTTGGTTGTCTATGGTTTTCAACCCGTCAATTTATCTTTATTTCTGCAGAAGCACATCTGGTAACAGCAGATCAACTACAGCGGAGACAACAGCACTGCACAGCAAGATCGCATCACTACAAGCTCAGCTGACGAGCGCTCGCCGTGACTCGTCCACTACTGTCGCCCTTTGGGACAAGTGGAAGAGGTAGAAACGCTTGCTCTTAAGAGTTTAAACTCTACCAATATAAAGATTTGAGAGAATTGGTTAAAAATAGAGACAGAGAGGTTATGTTAAAGAAGGAATAAAGTGTAATGTATAGTGTAAATGAGTCTGTGAGTGAAATAGATTACCTACATAGTAATAATCTCTACATTTTATTTGTGTATTTTCATAAGTTGCGTCTCTACATTTTACTCCATTACCTGGAAGAAATCGCTCCTCTTTAATGAATTTTTGCTAGTGGCTATTTGTATAACTCACTGTGTTGAATAATTTTTATTCATTCATTCTTAAAAAGTCTTCTAGTGTATTAATAATAATATAAGGTATTTTCAATGCTTAGAGCGCAGCAGTCAGCAGAACGTTGGCAAGCCCGTTATGAAGAGAAATGCGCGGAAGTTAAGAAACTGGAAGCTAATCTTAATCTTGCCAAGTCAACAATATCGAGGCTGGAAAGGGAGAAACGAATTCTTTTATCTAAACTCTCGGAAGTAAAAAGTAAGGCATATATTTAATCGTGAAACATCTAATATATAAAATCTCGTGTCACAGTGTTTGTTATCGAACTCCTCCGAAACGCCTTGACCGATTTTTATAACAATTTTTGTGTATATTTGGTAAATCTGAGAAAAGATCGTATATATTTTTTATATGATGATGATAAGAGTAACCCTCTCCGCAATTTTTTATTTTATTTTTTGGACAAAACTCCAAAAGTCACGCGGGTGAAACCACGAGGCATAGCTAGTATACGTATAATTAACTAAATCCATTCATATAATTTTTAATACATAAATATCTGACTGCTATTGCACACACAGAGCGATCCGAAATTGAAGCACGAATGTGAATGTGCGTGGCGCCGCAATATAATGTTCACGCCGAGAGACCACCTTACAAGATACAAGTAAGGTCAATGGGGATGTTGACTATTTTTGAAAATCAAAATTCTAATTAGTTCGTCATTTAGAAAATAAAAAAACAATAGACACAAATTTTTTGCTTTTTCAAATAAATTAAAATATACAGAGATAAAGCGCATTAAAGTTTAGGGTGAGGGGGTCGTGACGTCACTAACCGCTAAAACCGCCATACAAACTGTCCGAATAGTGACGTGACGCGAAATTTCAACTCAATGTATCGCCGTTATTTTTTGATTACATAAAAAAATCAAAAGTACGTGGCCAATATTTTTCATTAATCCACAAGACGGACTAAAAAAAAAATAGTCAACATACCCATTCCATGACTTCAAGGGCTTAATTCCGTTCTATGCCTTGTCTCGTTCTATCTTGTGACCGCGCGCCACGCTAAGCTTAAGTATTGTTCATAAGTCGAAGAATTGGGTACTACAATTGACTATTAATTGAATAAAATTTAGAAAATTGCTACATTATTTCAGATGAGAAACTGTTAGCGATAGAGAAGCAAGATAGTGAAGTGTCTGAGAAGAGTGATCAAGTTCAAGTGAGCAGCCGAAGGTCGCTATCAGTACAGGAGGGAGTTACGGAGCGGGCGCTCATCGAGCGAGTGGTCGCGCAGCAGAGGCGCATCGCCGCATTGCAGGCTGCTGAAAGGGTTAGCATAAGATTTGAAGCTTAACCTACTGTGTTTATGTCATGGATCAAGTAATGAGTGGATAAATTTTCCGAAAATGAACTTGTTGGATTAGTTTAGGAAGTGATGTTGTTACATTGTAAAAATACCTGCAACTATAAACTAAATTTTATTTGTTAGCAGCCTTGACGACGACAGGGGCTCCGTAGACATTGTTAAACAATAAAAACAAATTTGCCCGGGCCTTATGGTTAATGGCATATAATTCATAACTCGGCCCATGATAATAGGCTTTACGGAATAGTATGTACCAAACTACCAATCTATTAGTAAAGAATCTCATCTCATACTGGCAGGCGAGGTTTGAGGAGCAGCTCTAATGGAAATTCTTATAGAGCGTCCTTGTCTAATAAACAACAACACTTTCCTGCAAACGTGACAAGGAACGTCTGCCGCCTGAAGTGAAGAATCCACTTCGTTGTTATGTTTCTCTGTTGTGGTACCTCTCAATTTAAAGCAAATTAAACAAAACTTCTAATTCTCAAAATAATAAGGGAGTCTTTAAGTTAGATCAATTCTGGAATTAAGTAGTTCTATACTACCCACACAGGAGTAATCGTAAGATCTCCCAGCAATAATGTAGATTGTAGGCCGTATATTATTTCTTAGTCATTCAAACGTGACTAGTTCTCTCTATGCTCAGAGAAGTTAAAATACACCAAAGACGTATATGTTTTCTCTTTTAGAAGGATTAGTACTTACGTACTTTTTTATTCCAGGGAAATGAAGTGTTGGTGTCAGAATATGAAAAGTCACTAGCTGAAATCACTGCACTAAAAGGACAAATATTGAAACTCGAATCAACACTGCTGGAGTCACAAATACGCTCCCCTCTGAATAATGCACACGACTCACAACCAGAACTCGAATATTGGAAACGGTAAGACGCCCTAGTATTTTAAGTTTTAAGTTCCAAATTGTGCTATCATCTCTTTTTTCGATTATATTGAAACAACACCTATATATGTTTACCATTTATTTATGGATAACGAATCCTCTAAATTCAATTCAGTACTTTTATGGCGATGTATGTAATTTTAGATGATAATAGATTAAACACAAATTTTCATCTAATAAATGTTTATCCTGACCCGGTAACCAAACTCGCTACCCCTGGCGTAACAATCAGTGTCACTAAGCACTTGGTTAACGATGTTATTAATACAGATGTAACCTCATGTTGGTGGGTATTGTTGCCGATACCGATGATCGATGTGCTGTGACCCTAGTGCGTCGGCTATTAAGAAGTATAACATTTATATTTCCATATCAGCTACTGCGAGATGCTTAAAGATGAGAACGTGCAGCTCTCACTGCGCGTGAGAGCGCACGAGTCGCACGTACCCACGCCCTCCACTCACCGGGTCAACGATCTCGAGCAGACCGTGCTTACCCTCAGAGGTATGCTATATCATTTTATCCCTCCCCCATTGGTGTAGAATTGGATATCTCTAGAAGGACCCGAGAGTTATTCTCTCCTCTATATTCTATTATATATTCTATATTCTAGCAGCCTTCTAAGCGAGTGTTAAATTCAAGTTTTATGATGCAACTTAACGAGTTTAAAAAAAAATTCACAATTTTGTGTTTTGAATGCTGTTATGATAGAGTTCTGCTGTTTTTAGTCGTAACCTATAACTCTATGACTTTCGTCACAAATGGCATTATTGTGATTAAAGTTTTGTTTGAATCAAAGTCAAAAAGTAAAAGTCAAACTAATTAAATTTGTAATACATTCAGGGCTAGTCAGCAAACTGCAAGCGGAGCAGAAAACATTCGGTGTTTACAAGAGAGTTGACTCACGGCCCAGCAGTGGACGAAGTGCTACTGACAAGGTGAATTTAAACTAGAACATAAGAGCGAGTCAGGTCCACACAAATAGGTTTCCGTTAGTAGATAACCTACTTTACTACGATTAGTCGATAGTCGATAATCATACAAATCGGTCTTTTTTTCTTTCAACTACTTATTCTACTTTTTAAACCGTTAATGTCTGCAGTATTACTATGCAGAATCTTGTAATATTTTGTTGTCTTTTATATTGTTTTTGCACATTTTTACTGCTTACTAAGACCACCAATAATAATATATATATATATATATATATTGTAATATTTTGTTGTCTTTTATATTGTTTTTGCACATTTTTACTGCTTACTAAGACCACCAATAATATATATATATATATATATATATATATATATATATATATATATATATATATATATATATATATATATATATATATATATATATATATATATATATATATATATATATATATATATATATATATATATATATATATTCTTATACTTCTTTGTGAAGCCTACTTAAGATAAAATTAAAAAAGTAGATATTATTATAATATTCGATGAAGTATTAGATAGGTTCCTCATTGGCAATCGAAGCCATATAACCACATGCTCTGACCACTTGTAGCCGCCCTGTTAAAAGCTGGCACTTCTTTTACAAAGTAATATGTGATTTAACCTTCCCGAAGAGGGCATAGGTTTCTTTTATTTTGTTTCTTGAAACTTTTCTTCTATTTTGTTTTTTGGCTTTGAACCCGCATTCGGTAAAAGTCTAATATCATTTATATCAATTTAATTGTAGGGTCGAAACCAACTTGAGTCATATCGCACAGAGATAGCCAATCTCAAACGCAGCATTATGGACAAGGATCTTCTCCTGGAGCGATCTAAAGAAATGCTCAAAATTGCGGCGGAGAGGGAAGACGAACTACTGAGAGAGGTGGGCACTGGGCATGGAGTTTTCTTTTATTTAATTTATTTAACAATTAGTGGTAGCACAGACCAATAATATGTAATATTATGTGAATTTTTGTCTTTTGGATTAAATCGGTATTTTGTTATTTTTAGTTTTTTAGTACGTGTATTGTTGTGTTTTATGACGTCGGTTTTAATTTTTTTGTTAAATTTTTGTTCCTAGGTACCTACTTATTGTTACGGTTTATGTTTTTGGGAATTGTCTCATTTTTTTTTTTTCAATATGTTCGCCTTCTACTTATATAAACAGTACCGAAATAGGTACATTTAAAAAAATATCTATAAGCAAATCTAATTGGAAAACTATCACGCTAGTGGCGTCACAAAGTTTGAATAGTAAAAGATATAGGTATCATGGTATAACAATACCAGTGGCGCAGCGTGGGGGGGGGGGGGGGGGGGGTCCGCACCGAGCGGCATGCAAAAGTAAGGGGGCGGCAATGGGATCCGCACAGGGTGCTAACTTGACCTACGCTCGTTCACATTACTTTGTTTTTGTGTTTCAGAACGCAACGTTGCGTCGCCGTCTGGACAATGTAACCAAGTCTGCTAGCGGATTCTCATCAGCTTAAAAACTTTCCAATTATAATTTAATATTATAGGGATCCTGCAATTAATTATCAATAATTTATTGTAAGTGTATCAGTATGATTATTTCCTTATTGTAACCTAAATGGCAATGTGAGTAGGTTGTCATGTAAGTTATAAAACATAATTTTATTTAAAAAACAAAGCGAAGAAAAGTGTTTTGATTGTCATTTCTAATTCATAATTGAAATAAATAAGTTTAAGTTTTATAGTTTGATATTACTTTTAGAATTTTTCTTGAAAGTATTTCACTAAAAGGTTTTTACGCACTAAAAAGCTTTCATACTCAGACGTCTGAGCTTTCATAATATTAGAAAGCATAGCCGTGCGGTGATATAGGTAGTGATTGGTGTAGGTACCTACTACTAGAATTTGCCCTAATACTACCGTGAGTATAATGTACTAGCGACTACGACTACTTAACTGTGCTTAATCTATACTTATAAAAAAGCTTTGTGCTAAATGACTGACTGACGGATCAACCCATAGCCTATACCGCTGATCGTAGAGACCTGAAATTTGGAGGGTGTGTTCTTTGTGACGTAGGCATCCAATAAGAAAGGATTTTTAAATATTCAAACCCTTTTTAATTGTTATGAAAAATATTATTATTGAATTATTATTACTGAATCGATTTCAAAAATTATTTTATCATTTAGAGTTAAGAGTACTTCATTATTTCTAACTAACATAGGCTATAATGTAATCCGGAATTCCCGCGGGAACTCTGAAATTACCGTGGGTGAAACCACGGGGAACAGCTAGTAGGTACTATATAATTTACGGCTACGGTAACTTTGGAGTTCCCGTGGGAATTTCGGGATAAAAAGTATCTACCCTATGTCACTCAGGACTACCGTAGCTTCCTATAAGTGCAGAATTTTCAAAATCGTTTTAGTAGACCCAGAGATTACCCGACACAAACTCACAATTCACAAACTCAATATTAGTCTATGGATTAAAATATTATGTACTAGCTGTGCCCCGCAGATTAATCCGCGTGAGTTTCGGAATTCCCGTAGGTAGTCCAAAGTAGCCTAATTTACTCCTTATAACATCAGCTAATTAGCTAAACGAAGACTGCTTACGGGAGTGATTAGATCTATCCTGCTATGCGGCACCGGTGTGGAGTAGGGGGCTAAACTATCGAATAGCCAAAACCAAAATCGAGAGCTGCTACAGACTCGCAGCAATACGTGCTGCGTGTCTCTACCGCATGGTATCTTATGAGGCGGCTATGGCTATCGCAGGCATAACTCCCATTCGTTTAATAATTGATGAATCCTGTCAGGCATACCAGCTTACTGACAAGACCGACAAAATGAAAGCCGATCTAAGACGCGACACGCTCTGCAAATGGCAAGGCCTATGGACTGACGCAGAAAAAGGTCTCTCGACAAAAACCATCTTGCTGGATGTTCAAAAATGGCGCAAGTGTCTCTCTGGTCATGGGATATTCACCGGCTACCGAAACAGAATAGGGAAAGCACACTCGGATATTTGCTGGTACTGCGAGAACGTCGACACTGCGGAGCACACGCTTTTCGCGTGCCCTCACTTCGAAAAGGAACGCGAATTGTTGATCAGGGATCTAACACACAGCATCAGCAAAGAGAACATGTACGAGGTGATGCTAGGCTGCGAGGGGAGCTGGAATCGCATCAGCGACTTCGTCGAGAGAGGAGGGTAACATCCAGAAACACTGCAGTTGAACGATGAGTTAAATTATAGTTCCGTTCAGCTCCTACGAGTAGCCCGGAGGAGGGGTTTTTAGTCCGTGCAAATCGTACACTCCCTGCCAGTACCCTATGTCACTCAGGACCACTGTGGCTTCCGATAAGTGAAAGAATTTTCATAATCGGTTCAATAGATCCAGAGATAGCTGTTCCCCGTGGTTTTACCCGCGGGAAATACGGAGATTCCGCGGGAATTCCGGAACAAAAAGTACCCTATGTCCTTCTCTGTACCCCTGCCAACATGTAGTATGCAAAAGGAGATTGCGCCGTAATATAAAATATGAGCTCCGTCCCAAAACTTTATGTGGATGATTTCTTTTAAGAATAACTGTTCCACGCAGTTTTACCCGCGGTAATTTCAGAGTTCCCGCCGGAATCCCGGATTACAGTATAGCCTATGTTACTCAGGGATAATGTAGCATTCTAATGGTAAGAATTTTTGAAATCGGTCCAGTAGTTTTTGAATTAAATCGTAACAAACAAACAAATAAACAAAAAATCAAATCTTTCCTCTTTATAATATTAGTATAGATAGATAGATATTCTTTGGTTCAATCGTAGAGTGTGAAAACTGACGGATATCCCCACTACCACGGTAGTATTATGTACCGTGCCACTACCTCCTACAGCTTTCAAAATATATTTCTATAATAAATGATTACTTGATTAGGTTTAAATTTTCGATGAATTTAAAAATAATAAAAAAAAAATTTAACCACCAATTTTTTATTTATTTACCTTAACAAACATTTAATATTATCTATCATCCTTTATAAGGTAAGTACATTAAACTTTTGCGTTTTATAACCTACAAATTAAACTACACGTGGAAGACCATGTCCCATGTTTTTGTTATTACATAGTAATATTTACCGCGATATATATATGTATGCTATATATTCTGTATTACATTATTTCATATATGCCTCCTCTAAATGTAGTTCATACGTCAAGAAACTAAATTAAGAGCGTTCCAAGTTCCAACCTTTCATATTTTTATATATCTAATGGAATAAATAGAACAACTATCAATACTCAATAAAATTAAAATTTTTAATCATTACTATACTTACCACCGTATAGTAATGATTAAAAATTTTACAACAACAACAAGTCATTATAAACAATGCCCTAAAGATAAAAATATCAATCTACCTTTCGGTTTTAATATATTGTAGCCGACTGGGCAAAAGCAATCATTGAGTTATGATTTTGTATCGCATCAGCTATTTTTGAACATTGTCTTATATTCACAAACATACAAAGATAATAACATTTGGACATAGATAAGCAATAGTGTGTTAACCCACATTGGAGAAATTTTGAGTAAATCGTGTTTTAAAATCATAGCGTCATTTTGTTTTAGTATTTTTTTATGTTTAACATTTTTTTGGTATTTAAACAATATAATAAGGTAAACACATAATTAAAAAACGTTCTATAACTCTCAATAAAGCGTTTTGAATCAATAACTTAATATTGTGGGTTAACATGTTATTGCTTATCTGCGTCCATTTATTGAATTATCGTTTTGTATCGCATCAGCTACCTACTTTTAAACATTGCACAGAAGTTAAAAAAAAAAATTAAAATAGTAAAGTTTTTCAATTATATTTATTTTATTTATTTATTTATTCTTCTTGCACAAAATAGTACAAATGGCGAACTTAATGCCTTGCGGCATTCTCTGACAGTTAATATGATTGTATTGAACATAATATGCTTTTTCTGGGGTTCAATTGGATGAAATGTGACATATTATATGCAATTTTTTATCCAATTCAGCTGTTTTTCCGCAAAACATAACAAATTAAATTACTGGGATAATTAAAAAATAAGTATGGATGAATTATTTGCCTCATGATTACGTGGCCTCAGTTTCATCATTTAATTTTTGATTTTAACTGTTCACTAGTTTTGAAATTTTTTTCACTTCTTATTCTGATGCGAATTGAGTTTATAACTTTTGAAGTCAAAACTGATCACGAATATATAGCAGCTGTACTAGTAGTAAATGTTTGGTATAATTTACAATCACATACTTTTGAATCACTTCGACGCCACACAGTTCTGACGCGAACTCCGTTCTTTAGTATTGAATTTCTGATTTTGATCATCAACTTTTGCTGTTGACTGTACCTATACGTATAGTGATTAAACCGTCAATTACAATAGTATAGGGATTCTTTTAACTAGGTTATACAATCCAACTTATTGTTAGTAGAGTAGAATTGATTCCAATGACAAACATTAAATTGTAACATTACAATTTTAATTAGTAATATATTTTATTTCATGTTTCTGTAGAGTAAGATTTTCGTCGTCTTTTTATTAACTTGCTCAAACTTATGCTGTAATAAAAAACCTTGAAGAACCTACCTATTAGGTGAGTACGCATTGTCACTTCATTTTGTCTTAAGTAGGTACTTACCGCCGCACTCAGAGTCGACTTTAATGATTACTTAGTTAAGTATAGATTTTTGAAACAAAACTGCCGCAATCAGGCAAGTTTAATAAATTAATGTTAATTGGCATTTAACTTATTAAGTTACATCTCATTAAATGCCAATTAACATTAATTTACTGCCCGTCTCTGATTGCAGCAGTTTTGTTTTAAAAATCTATACTTAACTAAGTAATCATTAAAGTTGACTCTGAGTGCGGCGGTTAGAGTTTAATTTTTCAAAGATCACATGATTTAGTGATATGCTACTTTATCTGAGGATTTGTATTGTATTGACAAAAGAGTAAATTTTGTTGTATAACAGTAAATACTCACTAATCCAGTGATCGTCGTTTATCTTGACCGACAAGGTAATCTTGACACGGAAAAATAGACGAATGCATTTTAGATATATTTCTCGTACCTATTATAGATAAATAAGTAGATATACCAATAGTTAACTCTTAAAATAATTTTACTAATTTTCTTAAAGCTAACTTAAAATAGGTATAGGTATACAAAACGGTATATGTATACAAAACTCGGCCTTATCGCTTAAAGCGATCTCTCCCAGGCAACCTTATATACAAGGTATACCTACTTATCATTTCAGGTAGGTAATGGGTTTTAGTTATCACTAAATAATAGAGACAATTACATCCACAGTTCAAATTAAATTCTCCATTAAAATATTATATTGAACTTACTTCATTGCTATTATAAATTAAATAATAAATAAGTACTTCTAGTATGTTGTCTTTATTTTAATTCCATATTCCACTTAAGTATCAGAATCTTAATCTTCAGCCTTTTTATCGTTCAGGAGGATACGCTGAAAACGATTTAAAAAATTACAATAATATAACATATTAACATATCATATTTCACTGGATAATTATAAGCACCGTTAGTAGGTACTGCCAGTATTTTGTCTAATGCTAAGGACAGATAATTCTGCTGTGGCCTATGTTGTGTTTAAAAACACCACAACGTGGTAGACCACATTACATTCAATGGTACCGATTTCCGATGTTCAAGCGTCTCAGAGCATTTAACGCTAACGCCGAAGATGGACGATCTCGTTTCCAAAGTACGAGAGTACGGATGTCCTCAGCATTAGGTACACAAAATTACTCTTAATTTGTAAAAAACGATTCATAAAATTATCAGATGATATAATTATATACAACGTATATCAGATATGTGTAGTTATTACGCCAACTATGACTACCAACGCGTAAAAATACTTTTGTTACACACTGTATATTAATAGAAAGGAAAATTTTTTTGGAAATCATTGTTAAGTTCTTCAATCAGACATTTACGTGTAAAATTCTAGCAATTTTACTTACTTTTAATGGCAACTACTCACACCAAATAAAGAGAAAAATATCAGAGTTCCCGTGGGAATTCCAGGATAAACCTTAGTCTTGAAATCACCCTATATCTATTGGTAAAAACCGCATGAAAATCCACTCAGTACCTTCTTGAGTTTATCTCGAGCAGACAAACAGACGCGGTGGAGGACTTTGTTTTATTATACATAATGTAAGGATTATGTGTGATATTATGTGTGATTCTGATGCTGGATCAGAACTAGCCAGCAATTAAGTTGTCTAAAGCACATCCAGTATGTATGGATGGATGGATGGATGGATGGATGAATGGATGTTTGTTACTCTTTCATGAAAAACTACTGGATAGATTTAAATGAAATTTTATAATAATATAGCTTATACATCAGATTAACACATAGGGTACTTTTTATCCCGGAATTCCCGCGGAAACTCTGAAATTAACGCGGGTGAAACCGCGGGGCACAACTAGTAATTTAATAATTAAATTGAATACAAAAATGTATCTAAACACCTACTATGAAGCGTGTTTAGCACTAAGTACATATATTTTTACATGAGAATCATGTTATTCATATTGCATGCAATTACCCACCTACTTCGATGCTGATGAAAGACCAGAAGTAATAAGGATAGCTATTCATTCACTATAAAGCAGCAGTTATCTAAAACAAAACTATACCATTAGGTACATCTATAATAAGTACCTACATAAAGAAAAAAACAATTAGAAACCATAGAAAAAAAAACAAATAATCATGCAAAAATTTAAAAGCGTAATTGAATTAGGTTATTGCAGTTGCTTTCCTTTATGTCTAACATTAAATATACTAGGCTTTGTTTCATCACAAAATTTTGGTTTATGAAACGAAGAGTTATAATAATTTGATCCTACTTGTGCCCTTATTCATCATGACCATAACACGCCGCGTTAAGACGCCGCCAAAACTGTCTTTCCCTCGTAATCAAAGAAGTTTTAATCCAAAAAAATACATTTACAACGTTTCTTATGGCATAAAGAATAATAATTTCTAATATTTTGGCATCTAGAACGTTTGGAAATTGGAGCGTTTTTGGGACGCGCGGTATAGGCAAGGAATATTGTTGGTCATAGTGAATAAGGGCCCTGCGATTAAGATGACAACTACAACTCAGCCTTAACTGTAAAATATTTAATTAATGCAAAAATATATCATGCTCTCATAATATAACTAAAAAGCTTCAGCAAAAAGGACAAACTAGAAAATATAAAAACAAGCGAAATTAAACCGCGAATACAATTATTAGTGTGGTTACGGTACCGTTACAGCTTGCTTCTCCTCTCCCCTGGCCCTCAGCAGTTTGGCCAGCGGCGGCGTGAACAGCGCCGGGTCGGGGGAGGGGCGGCCGGCACGCTCCCACGGCTGCTGGTGGCGCCACGCGAGTGAAAACACGGTCCCAATCAATAGTACCCATACGAAGCCGATCTGTTGGTGAAATCAGACAAGAAACTCTTGTTTGAGCACCGTGAGGCGATGGTTTGCTGAATTTGAGAGAGGTAGAGTTTCTTTACATGACGAATTTCGTGAAGGGCGGCCTTCAACTGCCGTCAGCGAAAATAATGTGGCTACTGTTAAGCGGCTAATAAGATTACCTATGAGACAATTCAAGGACTATTGGGGATTGGTATAAGCTAAATTCAGAAAATTTTACACGAAGAATTGAAAGTTCGGAAACTTTGTTGTCGTTGGATCCCTCATGAACTGGCAGCGGAGCAGAAGCGGGCTCGCGAGGAATGGTGCTCACAGATGCTACTAAAGTACGACCACGGACATTCTAATGCTGTTTATGACATTATTACAGGAGACAAAACGTGGATTTATTGTTTTGAACCCGAAAAATAACAGCAATCTTGTGAATGGGTGTTTGCAAATGAGAACAGGCTAACAAAAGTGAGGCAGGCGAGAAACGTTGGTAAAAAAATTATCGCGTTTTTTTTCTCAGCTACGGGTCCCATCTGTACAATTCCACTTGAAGATCAAAAGAGTGTTAATGCCGAGAGGTATTCTACCATTCGTTTACCCAGGTTGATAGAAAAAGTTCGCGAAAGACGACCAAAAAGCCGCGTTCTCCTAAATCATGACAACGCTTCTTCACACACGGCCAACAAAACAAAATTCCTTTTTAGCTTCCGAAAAAGTACAACTCGTCACCTATCCTGCGCATAGCCCCGACCTAGCACCCTGTGATTTCTGTATTTTCCCCAAACTCAAAGATTTGATGAGAGGTTTCACTTTTACCAACTCTGAAGAGGCAGTGATAGCGTTCAGATCTGTGATCCTCCTGTTTTAAAAAATGGTTCGATCGCATGAAAAAATGTTTAAAATGTAAAGGAGAATATTTTTAAAATCAATAAACATAATATTTTGGTTATAACATGTTGTTTTTTTAAGTTACGCAAAACTTATAGTGTGTCCTCAGAAGAATATTAGTTATTCTTCTGAGAGTGTGACCTACGTATTGCCGGCGTTTTCATTTATTATCGTAAGTACTAGCTGCTGGTAATGACAGTAATGACGTTAGACTTTCTCACTCTTTTAAAACGTAGTGGTTATTATACTTACCTACTCTTTGGTCTCAAAGAAAATATAATCACATCATCCGTCGTTCTAAGCCTTAAAACTGTCACTTCGCGAAAAATCAATTCAAAAGAAAAAAATGCATATCTTTAAAAAGGTTTTATCATGTTCGTTATGTAACATTATATCGAAGCTTTCGACCATTGCATTGCGCTGAAGTCTTTAAATAATGATAACTTTTTTTCCCGGCATCCGATTTAAATGAAATAAAGCCTATAAAGGTTGTCTGTAAGAGATCGCTAGTAAAGCGATAAGACCGCCTTTTGTATGCCTTTAGTTATAAGTTTCTGTAAACACACTGTAACATTATTTTGGTGTACAATAAAGTGTATTCTATTCTATTCTATATGTAGCTCCAGGCTAAGCTTAATCCACCTATGAAAACCGCATGACAATCCATTCAGTAGATGCGGAGATTATTGCGAACAGACAGGCAGACAGACAGACAGACAGACAGACAGAAAAGAATTTAAAAAACTTTTTTTTGGGCTTGATTACTCTTCTTTTATTGCCCCTCTCAATTTCAGGTAAAAATATTCAATGTACAGAATCGCGGATTCTACTTTTTTATTATAGTATAGACTAGCTGGTACCTGCGGTTTCACCCGCGTGAATTTTCGACCCTTGACAAGACCTTGACCCTTGGCAATGACAGTAATGACGTTAGATAGATTGTAGTCTCCACTTTGTATAAGTATATAAAATATAATCTCTTAAAGTATGCATTTTGGGAATCTCACGTGAGATTAGGGTAGGGTGGAAGGAGTCGAACAAAATGTCACGACTAACGTAATTAATGGAAAAAATTTAGGTAAAATTAATATCGATGAAGACGACAGTTGTGAGTCTTCACTTACCGTACTAGTCCACATGTAAGAGATTCTATACAAATAGAAGTAATGTTGGTCATCAGTTGCTGCTAATGCTGGAATGGTTATGTTAGTAGAACAACCTTCCACGCTGAGCGGCAACTTTGTTGGCGAAGGTCTTGGTCCTCCAAAGGACATCCACAATGTTAGCGCTATACCACTCAGCAGACCGGCTGTGACGCCCTGGAGGATTTGTTAAACGCGGTGTAAGATTCAACGATAGACAATATATTGAAGAAAGGTATTCAGCATTCAGTTCTTGTCTCAAAACATATAAAAAATAATGAAGTAGATTATTTGTGTAAATTCACAAAAAATATTTGCGTTGCGTTGATGCAACGCGTCTTTTCTTTGTAGTTTGTATTGCTGCTGCCGTACTAACGAATCTGTAATGGGAGCGGGATGAATGATCAGGCTCGACCGCCACCACAGGGGAAGCTTCCCGCCGGGCGAGGTGGTATGCCCGGGGAACCGCGGCTCCGTGAATCGTTGGAGGTCGTAGCGCAATGTGAAAACTTCGTTAGTGGGATTCAGAATCCCCATCTAGCTAGTATTCGTCGCTTCGTTGTAGTACGTGACTTGTGGCGTAGAGGTCATCAGAAATAAAAATATGGAAACGTCATTTACAAGCCCACGTTCTCTGTGGTTTAGGCAGCAAATTGTTAGGTGTCACGGGCTTATAAAAAATTATGCCACACACCATGAAATTAAGTCTTTAAAACGTAGCGTTTTGGTAGGCCCAGTTGCTTTTATTACATTTGCATTTTCTACGTGAGATTGTTTATCAACCGAATCATTCGTACCTATGTATTTAATCGTAACAAAACTAAACTCTTTAGGTAAGTATGTCTGCTACGCTTTCACGCCTTAGTTAGGTAGTTTTGCATACACGTTTTCAGATGTCCAAAAAAGTACATGGGTACATTTTATTCCGGGATTCCCGCGGGAACTTCTAACTTGACTCGGGTGAATAAGCTAATTATGATGCAGTTATTTATTCAACAACGTTCTCACCCGTTCATTAGCGTATGTCGTGAACATTCCGAGTGTGAAAAGTCCCAATAAAGGACCACCGACTGCACCAAAGATGGTGAGAGAGGCCTGCAACACTCCTCCTAGGTGTTCAGCAATGAACGCCAGTGACAGGAACAGCAGCCCGGCAATAAGTGCTATAAGCTTCGTTAGCCATGGGATGTAAGATGAACGAATTGTGCACCATCTGACGGGAAAAAGACATACAGCTTTCTATAGAGATTGGGATTGAATAAATCGAGACGTGAATGAAATTAGAAATCATCATCTACAATTATATAGATACACACTTGCAACTGTTATTTTTTTTATAAAAGCTAGGTAATATTAGCTGCTCCCCGCGATTTCATGAATCACGAACATCTCTCAGGAATTCTTATTATGCATTTAAAGCTTCTGAAAGAAACGTTGTGATTGATTTACGATGATGCATCATAATTATATATATTGAAATCCGTTGAATATTTAAAACTAGCAAATCCCGCCCGTGTTAATTTCGAAGATCCCACGGGAATTCCGGGATAAAAATACCCTACGTGTTATTCTGATGTATAAGCTATGTTATTGTAAAGTTTCATTAAAAACCATTTTTTGTGTGAAAGAGTAACAAATATCCATACATACAAACTTTTGCATTTATAATATTAGTAAGGAAGAACTAAGCGGACATACAGACAGACAGATGCAGATAGCAACTGCTACTAGCAGTGCAGAATTCGAAATTCCCGCCAGCGTATTTTTTTTATGTCATAGGGGGCTAACGAACGGCAAGTGGCACACCTTACAGAAGTGAATACCGCCGCCCATGGACATTTGCAATACCAGAAGGTATGCAGGTGCGTTGCCGACCTGGTATCCTAATTTTCTTTAATACAAACACTGTCCATATACAAGACAAATATGTCGAGGTTTGACCGAAAAAATCGACTATATTATATTTGGAGCAGATACTCGTAAATGCAAATGCTTATCCTTATCTTTCCCATAAATGCGAATGTGAGTTTATTGTTAAACTTTCAAGCCTTAACTACTCAACCGACCGTCATGAAATTTCGCATTTTTTATGTCATAGGGGTCAAACGGGCAAGTGGTTCACTTGATGGTAAGTGATTACCGCCGCCCATGGACATCTGCAACACCAGAAGGTGCACAGGGGAACGCACCTGGTTACCGACCAGGAATGGGGATGGGAACTGGCATACACGTTTTTAGGGGTAGGTACAGAGAATGGTATGCTACTTTTATTCAGGTATTCCCACGGGAACTCTAATATTAGCGTGGGCGAAACCACGGGGAACGTTTATTATGTTTATTTATATCTAACCTGCTGACATAATCGGTTAACACAACAGCAGCAAGTGAGTTACAGGACGCGGATAGAGTTGAGAGCGAAGCGCTGAAGATGCCTGCAACGAATAGGCCAGCCAGTCCTGGCGCCACTTGCATCGCATCCACTACGTACCGAGGCATGAGCTGGTCCATCTGGCGACAGCAAGAGAGGCTAAAATAATGGCGTTATAAGAAACAAATCAAAATGTTTAACAAATATTTAAAAAATAATAAAATAGCATATAAAACAGCCTGTTTAAGCTATGACTTCTAATAATAAAAAAAAAAAAAAAATGGGAGGTAATAGTAAAACATAATATAACATCACTGCATACAATGATATTACAAGTATTAAAGGAATAAAATATTTTATAAGAAAGTTCTCCGCCGCATCAGTCACTGTCTGTCTGTCTGTCTGTTCGCGATAAATTAAAAAAAACTACTGAACGGATTTTCATGAGGTTTTCACCAAAGAGTGATTCATGAGGATGGTTTAAGTGTATAATTTGTCAATGTTTTGTGTAAATTGGTTGAAATTGTACGATTATAAATGTGAAAGTGAGTTTGTTTGTTTGTTACGCTTTCACACCTTGATGGCTCAACCGATCATCGTGAAATTTTGCATACACTTTTTATCCCGAAATTCCAGTAGGATCTCCCAAACTATCGCGGGTGAAACCGCGGGGAACAGCTAGTGTAACGATAAATAATTGTTAGAAGCGTCGAAATTAGTAGATATTTTGTTAGGCTTTGACGCCTTAACCACTCAATCAATCATCGTGTACCTTTGTATACACGTTGTTAGAGGTACAAAGAAAGACTTTTTACCCCGGAATTTCCACAGGATCTGCGAAATTCTCACAAGTTAGTGTCTAGGTACTTCCTGCATCCATGGTATAGGTATACGTACCTTCATCTTATTACTCATATCTATGTATAATACTTAAATACAATATTGCAGTTTATCATTTTTATCTCAATTTATAGTTTTGTTATTATCTCAAATACATATTTGCGGCGCAAACATGTCTGCAACCTTACTGTCGATCTGCGACTAATATCTACTCGTTTTAGATAATAATAATAGGTAAATATAAATTTAAGGTTTAGTGTAGGTTAAAGAGGTATTTTAATTTCACGTAATCAAGAAAAAATAGGTACCTACCTATAGCATTTTATTATGCTTATCCCTTAACTTTTTTACAATATATCAGTGGCTTTGATTGCCATTGATAATTATTTATCTAATGAAAAAGTGTTTGTTTTTTTTTCTTGGAATTCTATAATGGATACATTACTAAATATTCGGCTTTTGTTATTTTCACAATTTTTGAAGATTGACCAAGGTTAATTTAAGTCAATTTAGCCTAGGTCAAGAAGCAGCCATCCTTGATAATGATAATATACTAGCTGTGCCCCACGGTTTCACTCGCGTGAGTTTCGGAATTTCCGCATGAACTCCAAAGTAGTCTAATTTACTCCTTATAACATCAGCGAATTAGCAGTGAAAGTCCCGTCAAAATCGGTCCAACCGTTTCGGAGATTCACCCGAATGAGTACCTATTGGAATCCCCGTATAGGAACTCCATACTTTTTTTATTTTTCTTCTCCTTACAATGACGAACACAAAAAAAAGAATTAGCGAAATTGGTCCAGCCGTTCACGCGTGCTGCCGTGACCAAGGGAAATAGGGATTAATTTTTATATTTTTAATTATATTTTAAGAAATTTGGAAACTGGAAATAATTTTCCTTCCTTTTCGATAGGTAGGCTTCTAACGAACAAAGTTGGAATATTTAAGTATCTCACCGAGGAAGTTCTGCCTGCTGTTAATGGATCGCAGTTCTTATAGTAGGCATAAATAGCCAAGCCACTGGTACACGTAGAAAAACTCAACAGACTCAGAATAGGCCAACTCCACCACAAGCAAAGTTGCGACCTTTTAAGTGTTCTCACTGTGAGCAGCCGTTGCACCTGTGGATGTGATAAATTAAATCTTTTAAAGCATTTTAAATTACGTTCATTTCAATTTCCTTCTTAAAATATATTTATCAACACAACATTCAAATTCAGAATTCGTAGTCGAAATTTTCTTGATGAAAACATCGTCGTTTTACCGCAATAACTCCATAATTTTTTTTTTTTAAAGAAACACAATAATATGATATTATTATTATTACCTGAGTGTGGTTTACAGCGTATAACGACAAGTAAGTAATAGCTCCACCAATAATTAACGACCACCAAGTGTGTCTTTCTGTAGGATCTAGACTGTAACTAAACGATTAAAGTAATGAGTCAACAAAATTTATCGTCAAACCAACAACTACAATATCAATACTATGACATTAAATAAAAACTTACTGTGAGAAGTCTAAACGGCCACCTTTCGCTGCTTCTATGAAAATTTTATCAAAACCTCCTTGTTGAATTGAAGCAAAGATGACCACACTTAGAACTGCTCCAAACATCAGAGCGGATTGCAAAAGATCTGTGAATAGGACAGCCTTCATGCCACCAAGTGTTGCATAGACAGTACACGCTATACCGACCGTCAATATCGATATCAATCTGTTCAGGCCTGTAACAGCCTCTAACACTATTGCTGGCGCATACAATACAATGCCGTTGTAAAGTAACATTTGCAAAGTATACGTTAGAGAAGCTACCGTTCGTATTCGAGGCCCAAATCTTAGTTCTAAATATTCGTAAGCACTGGTCTTTTGTAATCCAAAAAATACAGGAAGGTATAGGTAACACGCTATAGGTGTAGCGATACCATATGAAATATTAATAACTACGAACTGCGAGCCGTAATAATAATTCTCAGATGACACCCCTAGAAGAGTGATTGCTGACATAAATGAAGCCATTAACGAAACGGCTACAGGAAATATAGACATATCACGATCTGCTAGAAGGTACTCCTGTAACAATTAAAATCATTATAAATACACAGTATTACTTTAGACGAGGGATCACGAATAAAACTTTATTAAAGTACGTGGGTTTGTTTACCCGGATGAATGATTTTTACATTTGATTTGTTGGCACTTCAGCAGTAATTCTAAGAAAAAAGACGTTGGAGTCATCCAATTAGAGTATAATCTTAATATAATATACTAGCTGACCCGCGCGGTTTCACCCGCGGTAATTTCGGAGTTTCCGCGGGAAATCCAGGATAAAATATAGTTACAAACCTTCCTCATGAATCACTCTAACTATTGGTGACAACCGCATCAAAATCCATCGGGATATAGGGACAGAGAAAGCGACTATATTTTATACTATGTAGTGAAGTGAAGATGTAGTGAAATTAGCTGCAAATATTTGCAGGGCTGAAAGTATACGTTATAACAAACAGGATAAGAGAAAAAATAATATTATAAGTTCGGTAGTTTTTCAGAATATGAGGAAAATAAATTCAATGAAAACCATTACAATTACATTCACAAGGTAGCAAGGTACACTATACACGTGGCTCACTAATACATAATATGTATTAGTGAGCCTTATATATTATATAAGGCACGCGCCACGCACACCGCAAGCGATTCATCAGCTGGTCAACTCGTTCGAGGTCATTGATCTAGGTTATAGATACCAGCGCGTGGCGATGTGTATCGAGCTGATCAACTTATACATCACTCGCTGTGTGCGTGGCGCGTGCCTAGTATACCTATGTATTAGTGAGCTACGTGTATTGTGTACGTTTTGATTGTAGTTGAAATGTTTTTTCATTGAATTTGTTTCCTGATATTCTGAAAAACTACCGAACTAATAATATTATTTTTTCGCTTATCCTGTTTGTTAAAACGTATACTTTCAGCCCTGTTAATATTTGCAACAAATTTTAACACATCTTATATTAGGAACTTTGATAATGGGAATTACGCTCATTGCGTAGACATTACCTACTTTATTCTTTGGTTCATTGCTTAGTAAAATTACCTCGTTTGTTTTTTGTTTACCGCCACTGAAGCGGAAATAGAGTCCTATGATTATCGACGCGAGCATCGTCGCCGCCATTATGGCATAGTCCCACGCACCGAATATGAGATCCGCCATTTTATCTGAAAAATAAAATAAAATTCCATCCAAGGTTTTCTTTCATAGTAAGATCCTAATGGTACGACATTTTCACTTGGTTCCAACTAAGAATAGCTGGTAGTAACGGATACCAGACGAATAATATGATGTTTATGTGCCGTTTTTTTATATAAATATACCTAACACCCAGAGTCAGGGTAAACACAAATGTTCATGACATAAGTGTTTCCCCTGTTGCGATGATTGAGTGGTTGGCGCAGCAGTCAGGTATAGTACGGGAGATACCGATGCTAATTCGGGATTAACTCGAGCGTCGTTGGGACCTATTGGGTTTTGAAGATAAGGAGGTATAAACAAAATAAGGTTATATGATGTTTTTTCATTAACCGGTGGGTTTAGCTTCTACAGGCTTTCAAAAATGTAAAAAAAATAGTAACATGGAAATACTCGAGCGCGTCAGATATTTAGTTTAGATACTCCAAGGTGGCTCTGATATCGAAAATATATTCATCTGCCGATTTGCGTGGTGGGGGTGGCCATCCGGAAGGGGAGAAAATGAAAAAAAATAACACTTACTCCAGCGCGTCAGATGTTCAAAGGGGATGTTAAGTGAGTAAAAATGCTCCCCTTCGAAAATCTGACGATTTGGAGGTGACGCAAAGTAGCAGCGAATTTTTTAAAATGCAAAAAAAAATCTCAATTTTGAAATACTCGAGCGAGTCAGATTATTTTACAGAAGGTTCAGCTTGCTGTCCAAGTTATGTTGACTTAAAATCTGACAATAATTTTAGGGATAATATTAATCTGACTGCTAGAAACAAAAATTATGATTTATTTTAAGATTGTTTTTATTTCTGACTTAAGTTTAATAACTTTTTGAGCTATTTATTCACAAAAAACACACTTCATACTTCTATGAAATATGTAAGAGCTCAAAAAATATTATTCACAAAACTAACTTTAAAGCACAAACAAGCCAGAGCGCTGAGCGTCTTACATATAATAACATGAATTTGTTGTTTTGTGATGAGCTGTGAAGTTAAATGGCGTCATAAGCGATGGACAGCGTAGGAATGGTGCGAGAGAGTCAAACATACACAAAAAGTGAAAGGGAGAGAGTGGCGCGGAGTAATACACCTAACTATCTTAACAGCAACTTTTTAGAAGTCGGTTAAAAATTACATTAAAGTGAAAGGTTATAGGTTAACCTATAGTTTGATGTAATACTTACCTTAACTTATTTTAATATATTGTATTTTAACCGACCAAAAAAAAAGTAATAATTCGACACGTTTAGCGCCGTGATATGCTGTGATGACGTTGTGGCGACGGAAAGTAGTGTGAGGACGGTGCGAGAGAGTGAGAGATAGAGAAAAAGTAAAAGGGAAAGAAAGACAAAGATATGAATAGGTACATAATTCACTGCAGCTGCTCGTTCTAAACTTTAAAGACGATTTTTATTTCTTCGGCTTATGAAAATCGGCAGATTATATTTTCCCGCTGTCCTTGAGTTATTTACTTCAAAATAAAAAATAAATCAACCGCGCTCGAGAATGTCGAGGATGCGTTTTTTTTTTGCAAGTTTGTGATCCTCTAACTCCCTTATGTGACGTTCAAATCGTCAGATTATTCATATACACACTTCTCAGCATGTAATTAACCCACCATATCTTAATCTGACGGGCTCGAGTATTTCGAGTTATCGATTTTTTTTTTACTAATCTGATCGGTTATTCTAGACGCACCCACCAGTGTATAGGGCCTATATTTGGTGGAGGTACTCAACATGGTGCAAGGTACCCACCCCCCTTATGTTCATCTGACCCGCTTTAGCAAATCCACAAATCCCCTCTGGGGCACCCGTACTAGTATGAAAATCCGTTCGAGTAGTTTTTGAGTTTGTCGCGAATAGACGGACAAAAAGACAGACAGACGCGGCGGAGAATTTTGTTTTTAAATATATAGTGATGACGTTTCGAGTAGGTACTCTGTCTACTCACAATCAGTGAAATTAGTTTCGTAATCAATGCTAGAGACTGTTAGGGTTTGATCACAAACAATTCAACTCAATCAACACAATTAAATATCTACCGACGACTGAGCGTACTATTATCTTTTTCCTTATCTAAAGGAATCGTATATTCATTATTGAGTCATGTAATATAAGTGAGCAAGACAGAACTACTTTCTAAAGAGTGTTAATTAAAATAATTAAAATAATATTAAAAAATATGATTCAAACTAACAAAATAAGAAAACTTAAAACCTTAACCTAAAAAACGTGGATATTCTTATTACCGAAATTCTTAGGGTATTTCCTAATGTCCTAGAATGCTGAAATTTGGTATGTAACTACACAAACAACAAAAAAATTATAAAACTTCTAACTTTTATCCCCCAACCCCTTATCTAAACGATTTGACTCTAATTTTGACGCTAGAGGTCTGAAAATTTAAATGTAGGGACTCTAATGTCGGGAATGTAGGGACTCTAAATAATAAAAAAAAATGTAAACCTAAAAGAAAAAAAATTGTCATAAGCAACTCACAAAAAGAAATGAAATCCCACCAAAACATTTTCATATAAAATGTTGCCAAAACGAGATCATATTCATATGACTCGCGTGTAGAGTAAGAAGCTTGGCTCTACATGAGATCTGTTACTTTTTGACAGTGCAAGTCATAATTATGGTCCCGTCCTCAGAAGAATATGCTAGTTATTCTTCTGAAGAATATGCCCTCCATAGTCCTCAGAAGAATATGCTAGTTATTCTTCTGAGGTCCCGTCTTGGCAACATTTTACATGAATTTTTTTTTGGGAGAATTCACTTCACGCTGTTTAATTTTACCTTACAGTTTTCAACAGACTTGCAAAAAAGGAGAAGGTCCTTAATTCGACTGCGTGTTTTTTTTTGTATGTTTGTTACGCGATTAGTGATAACTCGAAGACGACTGGACCAATTTGAAAAATTCTTTTTTTTGTTTGAAAGAGTTTACTCTCGAGGTGGTTCCATGGTCATAAAGTCAGGATCTGATGATGGGATCTTAGAGGAATTGAGGGAAATCATCAAATATTTTTACGGTTGTTTGGATTAGATAAAATACATTGTCACTTTATAAATTATAAAACAACCCACTTTAAAGCGAAAAATAAACAAAATTATAACAAAAAAATTCAAATACATAAAAATTCAATACACTAAGAAGTTGAAAATAACAAAATAACGATTCATTTCGAAAGACAAAAATGCACGTAATATTATTGTTGGTATGTGCTACCTTGATCGGTCCGAATTCGGTGCCAAGCCCGCTCGAGTGTCTGCACACTTAAAGTCTTTTGTTTACGTAATGGGAGCGAACTTTATCTATCTATTACCTATTTGGCTTAGCACTGACTTCGAAATGATCAGTAGGTAGTGTTGCCCAAATTCAGTCTTGGTCTTGCAGTCTTGGTCTTGTTCTTGCGTTTTTGCAAGACCAAGACCAAGAACAAGACCGCGTATTTTTAGCAAGACCAAGACCAAGACTGACCGTGCAAGACTTGAGCAAGAACAAGACATAGCCTGCAAGACTCTTGCGTCTTGCAGCTAGGACTTAGCGCTATTTCACTGAGTAGTTAGGTGAAGACGTAATAGACTTTGATAAACTCTATGAATGTCCCTCGACGTCATCTGGATCTTGTCTTCAAGGCTTAGTGATAGACGAGTTGGAGGAGTACCTGAGAAAACCAAGAACTGCCAGCTCGGAAGACATTTTAGATTGGTGGAGGACGCATGAGACAGAGTATCCGATTTTATCGAAAATGGCCCGTGATTTTCTCTCAATACCTGCAACTTCAGTACCTGCTGAGAGGTTATTTTCTAAAGCATCATTAGTAATTAGAAAACATAGAAATAGGTTAAGTGATGAGTCAGCCAGATGGTTACTTTGTATTAATTCTTGGCCAAAAAAAATTATATAAAGTATCATAACCTAATGATAAAGCTGTTGATTTGTATTGTATTTTATTTTTTATTCAAATAAATGATAAATCGTAAAACTCTTTTATTAAATTTCTTATAAGTTGAGGGTTCAATCTCTTTCTAGACAGATAAGTATTGTTCTTTAAAATACAGTCAAGTTATTGTAATTAATTTGTTTTTTTACATGTTTTAGCAAATGTAAGCTTATAAATCATAAATGTTTATTAAGAAACAGTTACTTCCATGGAAAACGACATATAGGTCAGTTGATTTTTCGAATTTCTTATCAAATCTTCAGTTATTTATTAATCTGCTTGATCTTTACTATGGCTATGTTAATTCAAGCTCACAATGTTCCAATTCTAATACGTTTTTCTAAGATTTAAAGTAAACTTTAATAAATAGTAATAGACTAATAGGTAATTGCAAGACTTGCAAGACTCTTGCTGCAAGACCAAGACCAAGACCAAGACTGGGAGCGCAAGACCAAGACCAAGACCAAGACCAGGTGTATTGGCGCAAGACCAAGACCAAGACTGGCTAAGTCTCGTCTTGTTCTTGCATTTGGGCAACACTATCAGTAGGTAAGTACCTATTACGTGCAATTCTGTATTTAGGATTGAATCGGTATTTTGTTATTTTCAACTTTTTAGTGTAGCGTATTTTTATGTGTTTTGAAGTCGGTTTTTATTATTTTGATAAAATTTTGTTAATGTAGTATCAAAAGAGTGTTATCGTATAATTTTTTTGTCTGGCGACGAATATAATATAGATTTTTATTTCAAATTCAAATTAATAAGTAGTAAAAGTACTTCGTTTCCAAGTAAAACCTGTATGAGAGAAATCAAGAGAGTGATCTTATAAAAGATCCATTTTCCATTTTTTATGTAAATTACGTAATAAATACTTTACTATAAAATACGCAAATACAAGTTTATTTGTTCTTTGTTTGTAACTCTTTCACGCTCTACATCATCAGGAAATTTACGTAGGTACTTAAACGATTTCAGAAGTACAGAAAAGGACATAATATGCTACTTTTTATCTCTATATTTCCGTGGAGACTCCGAAACTAACGCCAGCTAGTATATAACGTTAAAATAACTCTTTAGGCATACTTATTGAGCGCGCGATTTGCAGGACTGATTTTTGCATAGAGGATGATACTTCTTTGGATCTCCAAAGAAGTAGATATTATCTTCTATGCAAAATATTAATTGAAACATGATTAAGTTATTGTCCTCGTGCCGCCCACGACCAAAGACATAGAAGTTATATTTTTTATTAATGATTAAATTCGAATAAAGCTTAATTACATTCAGTAAGATAGACAGTGAGTCAGTCGGCTGAGCGATGCGGATGAGTAAAAAAATTAAATACGCGCGAACTAATTAGAAAATATAGCTAGCGTGATCGTATGTCATCGTATCGAGTGGTTAAATACTCTTTGCCTTTATGTCTCATGAGCTTTGAAACATTAGATTTGGCATGCTGGTTTTTTTTTTACTTACCGAGTTTTTAATTTTTTTTTTTAAATTGGTAAGGATACATTATAAACGTACCTATTTGAAACTTATGAATACCTATAAATAAATTTATCTTAGCACTAATATTTAATTTACATTCATTAACACTCAAATTGATAAGTACCTATGTTGAACTCTAATTAATTAATAATAATAAACTAAGTAAACTTAGCGTTAGCTAAGTAAAGTGTAGTTAGCACTGGAAAATAAAAATTTAATAAATATATGTACTTACAGTTAATAGATTGAGTGTGTCAATTATTAAAACAAGTCTTGTTGTATATAAAAGTAGGTATTATTTTTACTGCTTAAGTAATTATTTAGTCATGTACCTATACTGAACGCTTCTACAAGTATTTGTTAAAAAACACTACTCACTCACTCAACACTTTAGTACAATAGAATTCTGATGTAATAACAATCTAAATAATCGAATATTATCTAACCTAACCTTAGATACTGTAATTTTACAATTGGTATAGCTACGACCACTCTAACCTAAACTAAACAAAAATTAAAGTATGACTGGCCTACGTTAAGTGTCGGCCGCAAACACGTGCGGAATGGGTAGTGAGAGTAGCGCAATTATTATCCAACATTACAGCTGAAAAACATACCGAACGATATCGTAGTTGCATATTAAATATTGAATGTGCTATGTCTTTTTAATTTGTGGTGTTGCATCAGGCCTTGACTTGCTTGAATGACAGTTGACAATTTTATTGACATGTCTAAAAACCATAGACTGTAAAGAAATGATCGCCTCAAGCCAAGGCAGCGCTTTACAGCGCAATTTATGAAATCAAGTTTATTTATAATAATATTAATAATAATGATGCGAGTAGATTTAATAACAATTTTTGTGCAATTTTCTACAAATCTTTGGGCATATGGGAAAAATGTTACGATAACGTAGGTATGTTAAATATTAATTATTAAGCGGTACTAAAAGGGACCGCTGGAATGGCGCGGTTGCTCTACAGAAAAACAAAGCAGCTGTAATTTTTTTCGAAATGAGATTTTTGTATTTTTGTCACTTTTCATCCATAACGGACGTTGCTTCATACTACCATTAACTTTAGCCTTAAATCGTTAAACTATGAAAGATTTTTTTTAAGTTAAACAATTTCCGATTTTTTTGCTCCTCCAAGTTTATTCAGCTACTTTGCTTTACCGCAGGGCAGCCGGGCGATTGAAACCCATGGATTCGCAGATATTGTTGGTTGGTGTTTTTGTAAATTTTGCTTATTTTTTTTTTTGCTTATTTGTGTGTTAAAACAAAACTAGTTCCTAAGTCATTTCTCTCTTGAGACGATAAGAGAAAGTTTGGCTAAACCACTTTCTTATTTAAATACTTAAGATGAGATCTAAGAATTTCCCTGTATCTTTTAGAGAGTTGTAAATAGTAACTTCTGTAGGCATCCAAGTTTTTAATGTGTGCGTCTTTATATGTAATTGTTTATGTTTTTATGTTGGCACACAATATGATCTGTGCCCACGACAAAGCGACAAAAGCGCTTAAAAATCGGCTGTGTTGGGCACACCCTTTAGAAAATATTACCAGCAATATTGCAGAAAATAATACCAGCAATGATCGCTTTGTCGGTGTACTGGCAGGAAGTCGATTTATTATATTATAGATACGAAACACTTCTTTTTATTTAATTATATAAATATTTATATTTATATATACACATATAAAAATATAAAGATTCAATACGACCGAAATGATGAAAAGCGCTTTTATAAATTAGTTCCTCAACTCAACTATAGATGGAAACACTAAGTCCAGCGAAAGGTAGAGTTTCAGTCGGTATAGGTAGAGTAACGCAACGTTTTCAATTAAGTAGGTAGTAATTAAGTACTTTTAAAGTGTTAAGTTTAACATCTTAAATTCCTATTTACATTGGTCACGGCATCACGCGTGAACGGCTGGACCGATACTATAAAATTTTGCATACACGATGTCGGGTACAAAGAGGGCCATTGGGTTGGGAGGCGAACCCTCAATATTTGTTATTGTATAGTTGTTGTATAGGTGTTGTAATTTTTGTGTTGTGTCAAATAAAGCTTTTTCAATTTCAATTTCAATTACTTTTAAAAAAAAAATCTACATAACAAGCTAAACCACGGGCATAAACTAGTAGGTAGGTATTTTATGCATGTGTTTGGAGGCCATTTAGTGGGATTAAGAATTTGTAACCTTGCTTAAAAATAGTAACCAACTCTGTTCATAGCGATTTGTTTTATTCTAATTAAGATAAATAACTTGTAATTTCACTAAAATGAAACACTAGCAGTAATTTTAAATTCTTTATTTATTTACAATTCTGTAAAGTCGAAATTTCAATGAACTAAATTTCGATATAAGGTAAAAATAACATTATCGTTCGAACCATATATATTATATTAGTACATCCAATGTTGAAGATTTATCCCTGAATGTTTCATGTATCGACCTAAAACAAAAAACAAAAAAAAAAACATTTCATTTAGAAAATGTTTAGATAGTTCCATATCGTTATCGTTTTGTGTCATGTTGTTTTTGTCATAGGTAAGTATTGTCTCTTATATTATATCCTTTTAAATTGTTTTTTTCTAGGTCTGTATACTTTTACCTTTTTAGATTTATTTTCGGCCTTAAACCGCAAACGTTTGGCCAGCGGCGGAGTGAACAGCGCCGGGTCGGGGGAGGCGCGGCCGGCGCGCTCCCACGGCTGCTGGTGGCGCCACAGCAGCGACACCACCGAGCCCACCACCACCACCCACACGAAGCCGATCTGAGTCCGAAACTTAATATTAACACTAAGTAGCTTTTAACTACTTATATATACTTCCCTATAATAATACTTCCCTTCGTTTCTATCCTTACTATTAAATATATTTATTACTCTGAGCTATTATAAATGTGAAAGTGAGTTTGTTCGTTTATTACTCTTTACCGCCTTAACGGCTCGACCGATCATCATGAATATTTGCATACACATTTCCAGGGGTATGAGAAGGACATTGGGTAGTTTTTACCCGGGAATTCCCACGGAAATTTTGAAATTAACGCGGGTGAAAGTGCATAAAATTTTGCATAGGTACTACCAATGGTACTACCGAAAAAATATAGGGTAGTAAAAACGTTTATCTCGGAATACCCGTGGGATCTCGAGTAAT
This sequence comes from Zygaena filipendulae, assembly GCA_907165275.2. Classification (NCBI taxonomy): domain Eukaryota; kingdom Metazoa; phylum Arthropoda; class Insecta; order Lepidoptera; family Zygaenidae; genus Zygaena; species Zygaena filipendulae. Next base: position 7,641,946 of record OU015657.1, read on the forward strand.
GTTAATAATTACGTACGAAATGTGATGTTAGAAGGTTTTCTATATTTTTTCCTCGTATCTATTTAAATACATGATATAAAAGCTTGTCGCGAGATTCACCTGTGTAGATAAACAAGTAAATTAGGTAATGAGTTCCATGATTTGGCGTGCGCGGACTAGTATTAGTATTATATTATAATATTAGTTTATTATATTTCTAAACTTTTATTGTAAAAGATTCTGTACGGCATCGCATTTTAAATTCATAAATTACTACGTTCTGAGGTTCTATAATATAAATGTATTTCCATCCAGTGTGGACATGGAGGATGACTTTACAATTCAACCTCTACAGTACTTACGGCCGCACTCAGAGTCGTTTTAATGATTACTTAATTTTAAGTAAACATTAATTTAACCAACGACGGCAATTCCGTTTCAAAAATCTTCAATTAAGATTAAGTAATCATTAAAATGACTCTGAGTGCAGCCGTTAGTTTTTAATTCAATTTAATTTGTGAACGGGTGCCGTCATCACGTTATATCTCGTCTACTGTAGTAATCCTATAGTTGACTATAGCTTTTGTTCTTCCATAATTTAAAAAATAAACAGCGTATTACTGGAAAGTTTCTTACCTGCAGCACTAAGCAGCTTCTTGCCTGTAGCACTAAGAAGCTACGAAAGGGGGGCTTTTTTGTAGGTGCTGTCACATTAGAATTTGGATTCAATAGGTACTTTGACTATGAATATGTTGTCGAGTAGATAAGGTACCTACTTATCTAGGATTGAAATCAAATTTGGAGCAGTTTTATAAGTTAACTAATTGATAGATGACTATTGGAATTATGTTTTTTAGCTACGCAGTGATAGGTCAATTTCTTAAATATAAACAAAAAAATTAGAGACTGCCGTAGATAATAATAATAATAATTGCTTACTACCCTAAACGACACAGATATTTTCCTATCTTAGTTAATTATTACGTAGTATTGAAATATATAGTTACTGGACAGTTCCAAAGGTAAGAAAGACGGTACAGGTAGAAGTAGTGCTGCTCGACGTTAGACATTGGCATCGGAATAGTGACATTTGCCAAACAACCTTCTACGCTCAGCGGTAATTTAGTGGCCGAAGGCCTGGGATGCCCAAAACTCATCCACACAACAAACGCAATTCCACTTAGCATCCCTATAATTGTTCCCTGAAAAAACAAAAAACACATCCATTGTAATAATCCTAACTATAATATAAAAATGCAAGTGTGATTATGTTTGTTACGTTATCACTCTTAACTACTCAACCGATCATCGGTGAAAAATACGTTGTCAGCGATACAAAAAACGACATCTTCTTTTTTGTCGTTTCCTCACCAATGAGGAAAAGACATAGGGTAATATTTCCTAACCCCATTCCCCAAATTACCTAACCACAAAATTAACGCGGGGGAAACCGCAGGGATAGGATCGGATCCATCCGGGTTCCCATCCGGCCGATCGGCCGGATTGATCAAATCAGGATAATTTTCACTTTTCGGTTCAAAATGAACTGTTACTAAGTTAATCGAGTGAAAACATGTATTTAATATAGGTATTTTATTAAAAAAAATAAAACACTCGTATATAAAATCAACTTATTTCCAATCCAATGTTAAGATTAGACAAGAAGCAAACAATTAAAATCTAGTAGTGTTGGTAACTAATAAAATTTTAACGATATTACAAGTAGCTCAGTCTAGATTTCACTTTCACAGATAGATAAATAAAATAACCTATAATTAAAATATAATAAATATAATTAACCTTACATAATTTACTGAGATGAGATCACAATAATTATATTATTAAGGTATTTGAAAATGCTAACAAACAAGGCTTATAAAGGGTCTTTCAATAAGGACGGGTCGATTTTGACATGAAATAAAAAAGGCCGTGTGTGAGGTTTTAACGATTTTTTTTTTTATTTGAAAGAGCTATATATGCCATTATGTGTGGAAAATCACATCGTTTAAATGTCCGCCGCGGCTTCTCACGGTGGCACGAATTCGAGTTGTCCAATGTTCAACAACTCTGCCGCATAGTTCGGGTTGAATTTCAGCGATAGCCTGAGCTATGTTGACTTTAAGGGCATCGGTCGATTGTGGCTTATTGGTATAGACCTGCGACTTAAGAAAACCCCACAAAAAAAAGTCTAAAGGTGATAAGTCGAATTTGGCCACCAAACGTTGGAGAGTCGACTTTGAAGGACCACCTCGTCTGCCGTAAAATGGGCGCAATGCACGTAACGTTTGCACTAACGAACACTCATTTTGGTAATACATTTTTAACATTTGGACGTGTTGCTCAACCGTGTAACTTGCCATGGTGATTTGGCATTACTAACTGAATAAAAAAATATAGGTTAGAAAGACGACGTTAAAACAACATGGCCGCCACAGGCTGCCAACATCGACCCGTCCCTATTGAAAGACCCTTTATTTATGTTATGACAGATACCATCATGATTTGATGAATCTGTCTACTGAATGGCACAATTATCACAATAATGAGCTTTACTAAACTACTACTTCTACTACTACTACTTGGACCGGTGGCGCGATGCGGATGCGGAGGAGCGGGGCGGTCAGTACTCGCGCAGCGTATAGGGGTGAGGTGACTCGGCGTCAAACGACTCGCACACAATATGATCACCACACGCAACGGATTTAAAGTACCTACCTACTCATGCAACAGCTCTATTATTTTGCCAAAAATTGCTGGCACCGGATCTGGTCGTCGGATCCGGTAGACGTTTAATGATGCCGGATCCGCCGGATTACCGGATCCATTTTTCCGGATTGCAATCTCCACCCAGGGAACAGCTACTGTAGTTTCTTGATGATCCCTCAGTCAAAGACACATCTTCTATACCGGTTAAAACGGTGTGTCAATGTGCATATACGCGTAATAAGTTTTATGTACGGAATGCGAAAAACTTCTTTGGAAGAAGAAGTTTCACTTCGAAAATCTACTAAACTAGGTATACAACTTACTCGTTCATTCGCGAATGTTGTGAACATGCCAAGCGTGAAAACACCAAGCAAAGGCCCTCCAACTACCCCTGTTATGGTCATTGCGGCTTGTAACACTCCTCCTAAGTATTGGGCGAGAAATGCTAGACCAAGGAATACAACTCCGAATGCAAACGCTGCTACTTTGGTTATCCATGGATGGGAGACTGGAGAAACTATGCACCACCTGTTTAAACATAACTCTCGTAGCAAATACAAGAAAAAGAAAGATGAAAGAAAAGGTATTTATTTAGAAATATAGACACAACACAATTACAATTTTAATTTAAAGATTAGAACGCAATTTTCGCAAATATAAATCAATCAGAATAATATAATTTCAGGAACGCTTGTATGGTGCGTCGTAAATACCAAATCCCCATTCACAAAACTCTTGATTTAGTCAGATTAGGTATATAAGATCTAGTTTGTATTTGGTCCGAGTATGAGACCCAAGGTGTGACACGTCTATCAAGTCTGGCGCATTTATGAATTATTATATTATGCCAACCTATTACTTTTAAAGATGTCCATACCATATCGCTCAGGAAAATTAACGGCTGGTGGATCCTTCCATTCCTTAGGGGCCATTCATTTATTACGTAAGGGGGTCGATCATGTTTTATTTTTTCTTACAAGGGGGTGGGAGGGAGTCTCCATAGTTCTTACTTAAGATCACAAAAAAGCGCTAACCTTTGAAAAAGCGAGGGTGACCGCGCGAGTGCCGAGGTTCGCTTCTTTATTATCTAGAGATGTTCCAGTGGCAAATCCACTTTCCGAGTGGGTTTTGAGCCCCTGGAGGCTGGACTGAAAAAATTATGTATAAAAAGATAAATCATTAAAACTAAAGTTTATTACTATCGAAAAATAAAAATTTCTATTACCTTTGTAAGTATAAAGAAACATTTCTGAAAATTCTTACTTTGAAAAATAAACATTAAAACAAACCAAACGTGTACCTATTCATTTTTTCTTTTAGATTCTTACGTAATAAATATTAAACAGAGGGGAGGGGGTCGGTCTACTTTATTTTTTTCTTATAATAGGGGGGGAGGGGGTTAGCCTATTCTTATTATTTATTATAATAAGGGGGGATGGGATCAAAAAATAGCGAAAATAGCCTTACGTAATAAATGAATGGCTCCTTAGCGGTAGGAAAGTATAACGAAAGAGAAAGCTTTTTCTTGTATCATGGACCAACTATCATTATCAATAAATGCCATTCTGTTTAGTGACTATAAGTGGTATATATAGGAAACTAGCTGATGTCCTTCTCGGTAGTCCTGGCAACGTGTATATAAAATTTCATGGTGATCGGTTGAGCCGTTAAGGTGTAAAAGCGTAACAAACAAATAAATAAAAAAACAAACTCACTTTTAGGTTTATAAAAGTATATGTGGCGACCTCTACGCCACAAGTCGCGAACTACAACGAAGCTACGAATACTAGCTAGATGGAGATCCTGAATCGCACTAACGAAGTTTTCACATAAGAGCCAACCCACACGGTGCGGTGCGGCTCAGGTCAGGCGCCTGATCGCGCGCTGCGGTATTTATTACATACAAAAATGCGTTGTGGCCACACGGCGCCTTGCGGCGCGGCGCGCCGCGCTCGCTTCGGAGTAGAGTCGAGGCGGGGAGGGGAGTAAGCGGCTCGCTATTGTTTGTCATGTTCTGTCACGTAGCGATGGGCAATGGGCATGCCTACTCTTTTTGTCGCCGCTGCGGCGCCGCGCTACCCGTGTGGTCGCCCATGCGGCGAAATAGTTTGGGCTGCGGCGCCGCACCGCATCGTGTGGGTTGGCACTTAAGCTGCATAAATACGACCTCCGACGATCTAAAGTCGGAGCCGCGGGCATAGGGTGAAGCTTTCTTGCCCGGCAGAAAGCTTCGAACCATATTCACTATGTTCACTATCCCGCTTCCGCTACAGATACATAAAATTGAAGTGGCTATTTGTAATTACAAATTAACAGCTTTTCACTAAATGCATATGAAAGTTTGCATGATACTAAGGTACATAGAAAAATCATTTATTTTAATTTTGTCTATTTATTTCGACTAATCTCTGAAATGGCTGGACCGATTTAGTGGTTCTTTGACTGGCAGATAGCTGATGTTATAAGGAGTAACTTAGGCTACTTTTATTTTAGAATTGTTCCTGTGGGAACTCCGAAACACACGCGGGTGATACCGCGGGGCACAGCTGGTATATATATACATACCTGCTAATATAATCCGTTAACATTATAGCGGCTAATGAGTTGCAAGATGCTGATAGTGTAGAAAGAGAAGCACTGAAAATTCCCGCCACGAAGAGTCCTGCGAGTCCAGGAATATCGTTCATTGCGTCCACCACGTAGCGGGCCATTAGCTGATCTATCTGCTCAATAACAAAAACAACAAAATCTTGACAAAAAGGCATGAATGTATGTGTACTCAGGTATCATCATCATATCAGCCGAAATACGTCTACTGTTGGACATAGGCCTCCCCCAAGGATAGCCACAACGATCGATCTTGCGCTTCCTGCATCCAATGGCATCCTGCAATCTTCACCAATTTCATGGTCCCCCTTGTAGCGGGCCTATTTACATTGCGTCTTCGGTTCGTTCGTGGTCGCCACTTGAGAGCTTTCCTATTCCATCGGTCATGAGTACCTAAGTACTTTCCACCAAATTTTATTAAATTAAATATATTTAAATTATACTACCTTGACCTGGATAAAGTGTTAAAATAAACTAGCAAACCTAAAATTGTAACATTTGCTTTATCTATTGTATCATTAGCTTTATTTTTTTCAAAACTTACATGATATGCAGACACCGGATGTTACATTTGTTACTATTAGTAAATGCGCATGATTTCCGTTCATACGTCCGACTTTCACTTTTATAATAGTAAGGATGAGACATATCTACTGTGACTAACAATTAATCGTCAGAAACGTCCAATGTAGGTAAATTTGAGTAAGCCGCTGCGGCAGTAGCTGCTTACGCTACTGCAAGTCCACTTCACCGCAAAAAAAAACTAGTGTTAATAGGTGAAGAATTTAATTTCCCACTTATGAAGTGTCATGATTCACGATACAGACTCTACAGTATTTACTTCAAACTTGATAGTTTAATATTTTTTTACGTATATTTTATGAAATTGCAAAATTGTTACAAACCGCGGTGATTCTGCCGGCTGAGAATGGATCACAATCTTTGTAATGCGCATACATAGCCAAACCACCGATACAAGATGCCATACTGAGCAAAGAAAGCCATGGCCAACTCAACCATAAGCATAGCTGGGACCGCTTTAGTGAGCTCACTGTCAGAAGCCGTTGTACCTAATGGAACAATCATTGATATAATATTAATTATTATTCGTTGTACAGTTCACCATTTATATCAACTTAACTAATTTAATTTCAATTTGAAAGATTTCTAGTACAGTCAAAGGATAGTAGGTAGCCGGGAGGTACCTTTGTATGATAGCGTTTTGCTTTGATAAATTCCTAAAGCCGCTCCACATTCACGCGAGAATGTGGAGCGGGCTTAATGGGATAGTAGTACGACCTAAAATTATGTAATTTTGATAACAATGTTATATGTAGGTAAATACCTGGGTATGATTTACAGCAAATAAAGATAAATGAGTAAAACCTCCCCCAATTATTAAAGACCACCAAGTATGCCTCTGAGTAGGATCTGTACTGAAACTAGACAGAGAGAAAAAGAGAGTCATTTAAACACAATTAAATATTCAACGTGTAACATAATATGCGAACTCTACGAACGTACTTTGAAAAGTCAAGTCTACCGCCGCTTTTTGCTTCTGTAAATATTTTATTAAAACTCCCAAGATTTATCGCAGAAAAAACTGTTACACTTAATACAGCGCCGAACATCAATGCTGATTGCAGTAGATCTGTGAAAAGTACCGCCTTCATACCACCAAGTGTCGAGTAGATGGTGCACGCTACACCGACCACCAATATCGATATTAGTCTGTCCAGGCCTGTCACAGCCTCCAGCACTATTGACGGTGCGTATAAAACAATGCCACTGTAGAATATCATTTGAAATGTGTACATTAAGGATGCTGTCATACGTATTTGCGGCCCGAAACGCAATTCTAAATACTCATAAGTACTGGTTTTCTGAAGTCCGAAGAATACGGGTAAGTAAAGATAAGTTGCGATGGGTGTAGTTACAGCGTATATCAAATTCATACCCACAAAAATCATGCCGTAATAGTAAGTTTCAGCAGATGACCCAAGCAAAGTTATTGCTGATATAAATGATGCCATTAACGAAACAGAAACCGGCAAAATGGACATATTACGGTCCGCCATCAGATATTCCTGAAGAAAAAAAAACATAATTTTTTAAATTCATATTTCTCAGAGACGTTGACGTTAATTCAATTTTTTAAAAATAACGATAATATGTACAAGCAATAAGATTAGTAATTATTATATAAGTACTTCATTAGATTTTTGTTTCCCTCCACTAAAGCGGAAGTACAGTCCGATGACGATGGATGCGATCATTGTTGCCGCCATTATCACGTAATCCCATACTTTGAACACTACATCTGTCATTATTTACCTGAAAATAATAAATTAGCGTTCAAGCAAAGTTGGTCTATTGTCATGTCCCAGCGGTCACTTGGGTATTTACGTTGTACTGCTTAAATTTTAAGCAGAAACTTTGGGGTTGCTTCGAGCTCAGTGTAGGTACCTACTGGCATTATATTCCATTTGTGTGTCAAATATTATCTAAATCCGTTCAGCACATTATATATAATTGAGTCACAATCATTCAGACATCTGATCTTTTCAATTTGATTAAAATAACTAGACTTTATTCCTCCAAAAGAAACATGATACTGCAAAAGGAAGAAAAGAATAAAGAAAGAACAAATTCTGGTTTTTTATAGGTACTTAGGGCTGCCAACGGCCAACCTTAATCAAAATGCGATATGAAGGAGTCCTGAATAGGTACATTTCTTAAATACAATATTTTAAAGAAGTAGTTTGTGAGTTTTTTGGATGTAAAGGGTAATCTCAGGAACTAATAGCTAAACCGATTCTTAAAATTCCTTCACTGGTACGAAATTACGGTATTCCTGAATGTCATAAATTACCTACTTTTAGAGTTTTTTAGAATTCACGGAGGTTGTTGGCGCCATCTATTGTTTAAATAAAATTTTATAATGTCTCGCCTTCCCATACCTATTCCCGCTAGTGTGCCACTGAAGCGCCCCCTATACATGGGTGAAGAAACGAGTAGTTGCGTAGACGCCATACTTGCGTGACGTGATTTAGCTCCGCTGCCGCTTATTAAATAATTCGGACATAGGATTATACACACTTAATGGTGATCCTGCTCCTTCGCGAACCGCGCTAAAGTGTGAAGTAACCTGGAGAATCTCGTGAACATTATATTTGTGGTGTGAAGTGTGATTGTGACGCCGGCGCCGGCTTGGACTTCAAACAAAGAACGCAGGTTGGTGCACTAGTCCTATCCACCTACACCCCTTAGTTTTGCGAGACAATAACGATTAGCTTAAATTACCGCTTTTCCAAAATACAGTCCACTAAATCTTAAATTTTAAGTTAGTCGACTCCAGGCGCCTCCATTTTACTTGGTCTCTTCTGACCGCCGGATTTATGATCCTACTTATTTACCGCCCCTATTTAATATTGCATTAATAGGTGATATTTCTCCGCTTATATATATATTATATGTTTTACGTATTTCATACTTATTTCCTTGTGCAACGACATTGCGTCGTCGTACAAATCCCGCTTCATAGGAATACCTACCTACGTAGTCCCTGTGAAATCATATTATTTCCGCTTATTTTCGTAATATTTCTAAGTAATACATATCGATCTATCATATTTACGTATCGATCGATAGGATTACGTAATTTATTTCATTTATCTGCCTAATTTGGTAAAATTACTTTAATAATTTTTTGTCCCCAAAATAGGTAGGTATTAATAAAAAAGTTTCTTTCCAGTTCGTTCGACGCCGGAAGTTCATACTTCGGGTCTCGAACGGAAACCTATTTCTGACCCGAGTCTCTTGTTTATGGCAAGCCCATAAACAATAGCTCGGTTCCAATATTCGCATCAGTGCTACTTGCTAGTTGCTAACGATAGTGCTAAGGTGCTTGCTAACTGCTATTGGGTGCTAATAAATATTACGTCCATACCACTCAATCAACTATCCGCCATATTGTCCGATCTTTCGTTGACACTTGTCAGTTTCGAGTTTGACAATTTGTCTGTTGTCAATAAATTAAAAATTTGTTTACAATGTCTTCTAAGGAAAAAAGGGATGTTTCTTCCGATATTTTCGATTCACAGTTGATTGTTTTGGAAGCAAAACAAAGTGCATTATTCGAGTGCCTTCAGAGCATATATGATTTATCGTTAAACGCGAATAAGAATGCCGAGTCGAGGGAAAGTTTTCTTTGCGAGTGTTCCAACATTGATAACTTACGCTCTGAGTTCACTGCGAATTTAGACGCTTGTAATACACGATTATTGAGTGTTAATCCTAAAGCAACGCCTAATTACAAGCCTCTTGTTGCTTTTGATCGTTTATTTCGTTGTGTCAAAGGTGCAAGCACTCAATATTCGTCATCGCAACAGGTCAATGACACTGCATTGCGCAGAACAAGACCTGCCCTACCTCCTATTGAATTAATGAATTTCGGTGGGGACATTCGCTCATGGCCAATATTCTATACTAGTTTTAAATCAGTAGTTCATGATAATCCCTCACTCTCAGATGCAGAAAAGCTTTACTATCTGTTAGGTAAGATCTCAGGTAAGGCGCAGTCTGCTTGTGCCGGTATAACTCCCTCCGCAGATAATTATAATTTATTATTTCAAACTTTAATTGATAAGTATGAAGATAAGCGTATGCTTGCTTCGTCTCATGTAAATCAGTTATTTGAATTTAAACAGTTAACCGGTGCATCCGCAAACAATTATGATTTGTTTATTGACAAATTTGTCAGTTCTGTTAGGGCATTAAAGAATATTAAAATTGATGATCTATCAGACTTTATAATTTTAACTCTCGCTTTAAAGAAATTAGATTCTGAAACGGTAAACAGATTTGAATTAAATTGTGATTCAACTGTGATTCCTAGTTTTGATAATTTAGTTGAATTTATTAAAGGTCAAGCTAAAGTACTACAGCGTATAAATCCTAGTGTACCTTCTACTAGTGGTGTAAGTAGTAATAAAAGGTCACTTGGCCGCCCAAATTCTTATAATAAACCGCCACCAAACTATCAAGCTTTTGTTAGTACGGTTGATTCTAAACATAAGTGTTTGTGTAAAAATATTACACATCACCATTTATTTAAGTGTCCTGATTTTAATAAGGCGACTCCAGAGGAACGTTTTAAATTGGTTAAAGATAATAGTTCTTGTGTAAATTGTTTAAGTATTAAACACAGAGTTTCAATTTGTAATTCAAGTTCGAGTTGTCGATTTTGTCGATCAAGGCATCATTCGCTTCTTCACTTTGACCAGGAATCGAGCCCACTACCCAAGGTTCCATCTGATTCTGAACAGCCTGTTCGTTCAACACGGGATACTCAGGTTCCCAGTGCATCGGCAACGTCTCACGCTGAGCTTGCAGATGTTACACTGTGTTCCACTTCCATTGCCCCTCCGCATCCTCAATCATTACATTCTCGTGCTTCTGAGGTACATAAAAGAGGTAATACTTCCGCTACTGTGCTGTTAGCAACGGCTCAGGTATTTACTTATGATATTAAGGGTAATAGGCATGTGATTCGTGTCCTGCTTGATTCCGCATCGCAAAGTAATTTTATAACGCGAAGCTGTGTTGAACGTTTGGGACTTCAGCTTAGAAACATTAATTCTACTACTATAAAGGGTTTCGGCGGCACTGAAAAGGTAGTGAAGGGTTCCGTAAATTATAAAATATTTTCGCGCTTTAATTCGAATGTTAATTATAATATTTCCTCGCTGGTAGTCGATAAAATCACGGATTTCTTACCCACCGCTATAATTGATATTTCGGCGCTCCCGCATTTAAATAATTTACCGCTCGCCGATTGTACGTTTGGTATTCCAAACGCAATCGACGCTCTTATTGGCGCCGATCTATTTCCGCATTTACTTAATCGCGATATAGTTTATGGTAAAAATTCTTTAGTTCCACCCGCTATAGGTACCGTATTGGGCTATGTTATTATGGGTTCTGTACCTACTAAATTTAATTTTTCCGCTTTAACCGCTTGCTGTGCCATCGGGCAGGAGCCTATGGACACAGTTTTAACAAAATTTTGGGAACTGGAGGAGCTAACCAAACCGCCCATTCAATGTCAAGAAGATGTTGAATGTGATGAATTTTACAGTAGAACCACTGTGAGAGATCCCTCTAGTGGCAGATACATAGTAGGATTACCTTTCCGTGGTGACGTGTGGTCGCTCGGAGACTCTATAGGTATCGCGCGCAAAAGATATTTGTGCATGGAGAAGAAATTATTGTCTTCCCCTTTAGTAAAAACCGCTTACGATGACGTAATCAGGGAGTACCTCGATAAGGGCTATCTATCACCTGTTACGGACGATTCGAAAAATTATAACTCTTTTATGTATGTCATTCCGCATCACGGAGTTATCCGCGAGGATAAGACCACTACTAAATTACGTATCGTCACCGACGCTAGTGCTAAAACTACGTCCGGAAAATCATTGAATGACATATTGCACAGTGGTCCTAACCTACAAGGAAACCTCTTCAAAATTATTTTAAATTTTCGCTTATATCCTATCGCTATGACAGCTGACTGTCGTCAAATGTTCCTACAAATTATTGTACGTAAGGACGACCGTCGCTATCAAAGGATTTTATATAGATTTAACCCGCGAGAGCCGCTTAAGCTCTACGAATTTAATCGTGTGTGTTTCGGTTTCAAGTCAAGTCCCTACCTGGCATTGCGAACTGTTCGTAAGCTAGTAGAGGATGACGGCGCCAAGTACCCTATAGCTGCTCAGATCGTCGCTGATTCGCTCTACATGGACGACGTACCTTTCAGTTTAAAAACGGTAGAGGCGGCGCAAGTTGCCTCTAAACAGCTGATCGACCTTTTCAAAGGCGCACAGTGGGATTTGGTTAAGTGGAACAGTAACTCACAAGCCGCGTTATCAAATTTAAATACTTCACAGAAGTGTCCCGCTGAGGTAGAGTTCGGTAGGTCCGCCCAGCACAAGATATTAGGTTTGTACTGGTGCACTAAAGCTGACGAATTCTATTTCAAGATCTCGCCTCCCAGCGATATGTGCACAAAGCGTATTATATTATCTACCATAGCTCGTCTTTGGGATTTAATGGGTTTTGTGGCACCTGTTATATTGTACGCCAAGCTGTTAATAAAACAGTTGTGGATGTTACACATCGACTGGGATGACATTCCTCCGCCCCACATTGTAAAATTGTGGAGACAGTTTTGTACAGAGCTTCCCTCCCTTAACAACTTTAAAATACCCCGTCATTTAGGCGTTTCGGGCGATTGTGCGTTAACCCTCCTCGGATTCTCCGACGCAAGCGAGGTTGCATACGGAGGTGTAGTTTATTTACATATAAGTTCCCCCGCTGGGGTCATGGTTCGGCTTGTTTGTGCCAAGTCCAAGGTTTCCCCTACTAAGCCGCTCTCCATAGCGCGCTTAGAGCTCTGTGCGACTGTTTTGTTAGCTAAACTCTTACGCTCTGTTCTTGATACTTACCGCGCGCTTCCTTCGATCAATGTATTCGCTTTTAGCGATTCGAAAGTTGCACTTTATTGGATCAAGAGCTCACCGCATCGCTGGCAAACATTCGTCGCCAACCGCGTTGTTGAAGTTACCGACAATACAGCGGCCGACAAGTTTTACCACGTCGCAGGTACTGATAACCCAGCAGACTGTTTGTCTAGGGGTGTCACACCTTTAAATTTAATTTCGCACCCTCTGTGGCTGCACGGCCCATCGTGGGCGTCGCTTGAGCCCTCAGAGTGGCCCATAAATAATAAAATATCTCCGCCTGCGCAGATACCAGAGCAAAGGATTCTCGCGCATCCGGTTACAGCTCCCGCCCCCGAGTTAGCACTCTACGAACTTGCTCAGCGTATGTCTTCCTGGAGCAAGCTGCTACGGGTGACTGTCTTCGTATTTAGATTCGCTAAATTATTACCGCGTCGCGACTCTATTTCCATTGTCTCTAGTGATCTAGAGTTCGCAGAAAAACTAATTTATAAAACTTTACAGTTGAAATATTTTCCGCATGAAATTTCCAACATACAAAATGAAAAAGTACATCCCTCCAAGGATGGAGTGGTCCGTGTAGTTTCTATAAGGACCGCAAAGGGGACTTACCTTCGACCCGTTGTTAAGTTATGCCCCCTTCCTACCCAGTAGCTGTTGGCAATTGTACCTATATTTAGTTGTATCGTTTAGTTTATTATATTTAATATTATATTTAGTATAAAATTATATAAGTTATTTCAACCGCTATTCATAAACCCGCTCTATATTCATAACCGCTATGTTTATTTCTACCGCTTCATGTTCATACCTTCATGAACATATACTTAAATTCTAATTTTCATTAAAGGCAACCCTTTAAAGGGGGGAAAATGTTGGCGCCATCTATTGTTTAAATAAAATTTTATAATGTCTCGCCTTCCCATACCTATTCCCGCTAGTGTGCCACTGAAGCGCCCCCTATACATGGGTGAAGAAACGAGTAGTTGCGTAGACGCCATACTTGCGTGACGTGATTTAGCTCCGCTGCCGCTTATTAAATAATTCGGACATAGGATTATACACACTTAATGGTGATCCTGCTCCTTCGCGAACCGCGCTAAAGTGTGAAGTAACCTGGAGAATCTCGTGAACATTATATTTGTGGTGTGAAGTGTGATTGTGACGCCGGCGCCGGCTTGGACTTCAAACAAAGAACGCAGGTTGGTGCACTAGTCCTATCCACCTACACCCCTTAGTTTTGCGAGACAATAACGATTAGCTTAAATTACCGCTTTTCCAAAATACAGTCCACTAAATCTTAAATTTTAAGTTAGTCGACTCCAGGCGCCTCCAGAGGTTAAACCAGGGAACAAGGAAACAGCTAGTATAGACATAAAAAAACGGATGTATGTATACGCGCAAGATATAAAACTTATGAAAGTAAATTTAAAAATCAAAGACAACGGGTGGTTTGACCAGTTAGCAGGGTAGCAAGTGATGACTAACCGCATCTCTATAATCATTTAACCACAACTATTTTCACTTAAATTTTCCTCAAAGATGTAAAATATATGCCGAGACGTTTAAAACAATGTTTTCACGCACACGCTTTTATGCTTTATAATATACTAGGTGTGCCCCGCGGTTTCACCCGCGGTAATTTCAGAGTTCCCGCGGGAATTCCGGGATAAAAGTAGGTACCCTATGTTCTTTTCTGTACCCCTGACAACGTGCATGCCCAGACAAATCCGTCCAGCCGTTTTTGCGTGATTGAGTAACAAACATCCAAATATCCAAACATCCACACTTTCAAATTTATAATACTAGTGGTGCCCCGCGGTTTCACCCGCGTTAATTTCAGAGTTCCCGCGGGAATTCCGGGATAAAAAGTACCCTATGTGTTAATCTGATGTATAAGCTATATAATTGTAGGTAAAGGTTTCATTTAAATCCATCCAGTAGTTTTTGCGTGAAAGAGTAACAAACATCCATCCATACTCTTAAACTTTCGCGTTTATAATATTAGTAGGAACTAGAAAGTAGGATTAATAGGAAGTAGGATAACTCGATCGATCATGTCGGGGGTATGGAAAATAACACAGGGTACTTACTATCATTCACCCGGAAATATACTAAAAAAAAATTGATAGACAAAATCTACATTAAGCGAAATCGAGCGAAGCCGTGGCCATGTCCTAGTACTAAATATTAATTACTCTAGTTAATTAATATAATAGATAGTTTCATTTCAGTTTTCTGATCATCTAATCCATAGTCAAGTTCTATTAGTTTGAACCGGAACTTATGTTCCTCGTCAAAAAACTATAATGTATTATTATTAAAAAAAAAAATGACTGTACATTCTCAGTACATATACCAGAATTTATTATATGTTCACAAAAATTTAGGCAACTTTAAGAAAAACAGTGATTTACATAATCTAACTTAAGAAATAAAGATAAACTCGCTGTGCCTAAGACTAGGCTCCATAAAATTTCGAAGTCATTTAAAGGACAATGTATACACTTTTACAACAAACTCCGAAACGATGTAATTAATTTGTCAATTAATAAATTCAAGAGACTTATTAAACATAGATTATGCGATAAAGCATATTATAGTGTAGTAGACTATTTAAATGATACAGACGTTTGGGAATGAATTGCTCTATCCAATTCCTATTTTTTGTTTTCCTAGTTTATAAGTATGATCATTAAAAGACAGCGCTGCTGAGTTTCTTGTCAGTTCTTCTCAGCAGAGGACGTATTCCGAACTGACGGTAATTTAATTTATAGTTCTAAGAACCTGCTGACGATTACAAGTGATTGTAACCAATCCTAAGTAATAAATAGCTTTTGAATTTTTTGAATTAGTAATGCTATTATGATAACAAAAAACTTTCTTCTTTTCCAAAGGCTAAGGCTAAAGAGAAATTTCACTATTTTCCATCCGTGCCCAAAGAATTTTCATTCAAAAATATACGCGTCGAATTGAAAACCTCCTCCTTTTTTGAAGTCGGTTGAAAATAAAATCATTTCTTCAACGGAACTCTTGTATTTCAATAAAAAAACAATAAATCAACAATGGTTTTTAACCTTTGATTTCGCTTACAAATAAAGTAACCCACTATTATAACGATTCTTTTAGATTTTTAAAGAAAAAACATTTTGCTATGGATAAAAGAATCACTGCAAAAAAATTAAGTAAGTACTCATTTTTACATTGATTTTAAGAAATTCTCAAATTTTGGTAACTTGGTAGGTATTCTCTTTAAAAATTATCTAACTGAAATAACTTTAATCTGCAAAGTTATATATATAAATAATGTAGGTACCTAAGTAAATAGTAAAATTCACTTACCAAGAACAATAAGTCGAACTATGTAACTTTGATATTTCGCAATGATATTATAAGATTTGTACAAAAGGTTGTTAAAAAAAATTTACGACACACTACTTTTACTTTTATTATTCAAATTTTAGTTGATTATTATTTATTTACAAATTGCTGTTACCTCTATTCCTTTAAGTGTTCGCATCTAGATAAAATGACAGAACTTGATAACAAATATGACTATCATACTTTGGTTTCTATATATCTTTATTGGGGCTAAGAGTTATTGTGATAAGATTTACCTAATCTGTAAATATTTGAAACGTGACCGAAAATTTTTGAGATGATAGCATATTATGATACAAGATAAGATCTAAGCTCTCGCCTTCAGTTTTGAGTTTAATCCTTTTACCGCCATCCCCGTAATATCACGATCTACGAAAGATGTGCTCAGCGACAGACACGGAATTATCCCTTACTAACAAACTACTGCACTTTTTCGGAGTATAAGTTCATGCGGTGCTTTTTGAAAATTCAAGCTTTGTTCAGAAAAATTGGTTATTTATGGTGTCACCTTTGCTGCCTGCCGGGAAGGCAACTTCAATATCTATACTAATATTATAAAGAGCAAAAGTTTGTGAGTTTGTAAGTTTGTGACGTTGTAGGGGGTAATCTCTGGATCTACTGAACCAATTTTGAAAATTCTTTCATTTATAGGAAGCTACAGTGATCCTGAGTGTCATAGGGTACTTTTTATTTCGGAATTCCCGCGGCAATCCCGAATTTCCCGCGGGTAAAACCACGAGGGAACAGCAAACGGTAGACTTGTGGAAACCACAGCTTCCCTAAGCAAATGTCAAGAAAGATTGGACGGCTTTGCCGCTCAAATGTTGAAAACTCAGGACAGGCTGTAGGTACTTGAGAAACGTGATTGTGAAATTATAGCCCTCAGAGTGACTGTTTCAGAGCTCGAACTCAAGTTGAACGAACAGGCACAATTCGCTGCGCGTGATGAAGTTGAAATTTTTGGGGATCTCTGATAGTAATAATGAAAACCTGCAACACATCGTTATGTTGACGGCACAGAAAATTGAAGTGTCAGTAACTGAAAACGACTTGAATCTGATCACGTGTGTGGGCCCATTTGGGCGTCGCAATCATCTGGAGAAATTAGCTAAATTCCTGCGCCCAATTTTGGTGAAATTCGTGCGCCGAGCTAAACGTGACGAGTTTTTCAGAGCAGCCAGACTACGACGAAGCAAGCTGAACTCTGCGGACCTCCAAATGCAAGGCCCGCCCTCAAGGATTTTCGTAAATGAACGCTTAGCTAAATACAATCGGAATTTATTTCGTGATACCAGGTCAAGAGCAAAAAGTACGGTTTCGCTTACTGCTGGACGAAAAATGGCTCCATTTTTGCTCGCAAACGGGAGGGGTCCCCATCCACATCTGGACGCAAGAAGATCTCGACGGACTGTTGGGTCCTGAAGCGATTGAAGTTATATCAGGAAAGAAAGTGGATGCTAACGATGATGATACACAAGCTTGGTGCCATGTTAAATACCTATATACAAAAACTCTTGACACATTCTTTGCTGTAGGATTTCTCCGACTTGGCTTTACCCGACTCCCTTTGCATTGCACTTTGTACCACTTTTATTTACGTACTTATTATAAATTATATTTACATTTTATTTGTAGTTTTCGCTATCTATTTTATTATAACATATTATTTTGTCATTATGGTATTTATATATTATATTATTATTCTATTTATTTAGTCTTATTGTTACAATGTTGTTCTAAATTTCATTATTCAACTCGAACTCGATCCCTGCAATATGCAACTGAACATAATTAATTATTAAATACTTATGTGTTACTAATCCCTTATTATGCAACAGTTGCATTTATAACTATAACTAAATGTTTACAGACTAATTAAAAAACTAGAAGGTTTTCTAAACTAAAATGTGGAAAAGAAAAAAAAACAATAGAATAGAGTTTGATAAAAATTTACAATAACCAAAGTTTTTATTTTTTATTTTATTGCGATAAAACTAAGTCACGTATGGTATAGGTATAGCCGGGTTTTCTTAGTTGCCTTATCTTCTCGGTCTGCCTCTAACCCGATTCAATTCCAAGGCTTTTAGGTAGTAGGTCTTTGATTAAATGTAGGTATGCGTTAAGAGAGGAGGACCATCCGAAAATTTAATTTAGTTAATCCCACTATTATACGAATGTGAGTTTGCTTGTTTGTTTTTTAGGCTTTCACGCCTTAACGGCTCAATCGATCATCATGATCGGCTCAATCGACGATCAATTTTGCATACTTACACGTTTTCAGGGGTACAGAGAAGGACATATACTTTTATCCCGGAATTTCTAGGGTCCTCCGAAATTAACTCCGGTGAAATTTACATTAAATTATGCACATACAACCTATATTGTTTTCAAGGGTAGGTACAGAAAAAATGTCGGGTAGTAAGTAGGTACTTACATTCGGAATACTCGCGGGATCTCCGAAATTAACGCAAGTGAAACCGCGGGCTAGCTAGCAACATTATATAGGAACCCCATTTTTGTTTCTTTTAAATATTTTTAATGCACAGACACGCCCATAGTACCTACAATAAGTACCTATCATAAAGTGCATGTGCCTCTTTTAACAAAGGTGACGGAATAAAATACTTTCTTATTTTGTACACCTACAATCTACATACGTTTTATAAATCAATGATATTTTAGTAAGAATGACGTACCTTCATACTCCGCGGCGTTCAAATATTGTTCCGCTTTGACATACATGTGAATGTGAAAGCTAATACGGAAATTATGGAATAGAAAGAGATAGGTATCTGCTAACAGTTCAAAGCAAAGCCCTAATTAGGGCCAATTGAAGGCCTCAGTTTCCGAACGCTAATGCCATATCGAGCTCCTTTAATACTTATAATATCGCTAGCTATGCCCCGCGGTTTCAGCCGCGGTAATTTCGGAGTTCCCGTGGGAATTCCGGGATAAAAAGTACCCTATGTCCTTTTTTGTACCCCTGAAAACGTGCATGCCAAATTTCATCCAAATCCGTTTAGCCGTTTTTGCGTGATTGAGTAACAAACATCTAAACATCCACACTTTCACATTCATAATGTTAGTAGGATTTTAAATAAATATATGAAATAAATAACACTACAATACTCAAGTTAATCTCGAACTTCTTCTCCGTTTAGCAGGCAATTCTGGAAATTATTAAAAGAGGCATAAAATCGCAGCTCCACTTGTCATAAAAATGTAAATATGACTTCAATCGGTCACATAGGTAAATCGTTCAGAAGTTATACCTACCTAAGATCACAAACGACGCAAAACGAAAGATTAATAATTCAACTACATCAAATTTTGCAATTTGCTGTCACTAATGATCCTTACTTTTATAAAAGCGAATCTGATTTTGTTTGTTTTTTGTTACGATTTCAAGCCCTAAGGGCTCAACCAATCATCATGGAATGAAAGTGTGTCACAGAGAAGGACATAGGGTACATTTTACCCGCGGAAATTCCAAACTTAACGCGGGTGTACCGCAGGGATCAGCTAGAAATAAATTAAAATGAATAACATTGTTTGTTATGATTGTACCTATTGGGTGACAGCAAAATATTAAATCACCAATTTAAATTTTAAAAAAATAGTCTTCAATCTTTAGATCTTTAACATAATAGATATCAAGTTCAAGTATAAAAAAGACATTTTTTTCTCTCCTATATATTATTTATTGATTATTCAGTCAGGGTGTATCAATCAGTGCGAAAAGACCATATTACCATAAATTTGGTTAGTTAAAACAAGTAACTTATAATAAATTAAAATACAAAGCGTGCAATTTCAGTACAAATACCCACCAAGTAACATGCAGTGCTATTATAGTCGAGCAGAGAAAGGCGAAGTTGGAAAGAAAGCTGATCTTTCAACATTTGAACCCTGTCTTCACCTTAAATAAAACTACACCCATTTGCCTACTACTTTGACTATACTTAAGTAGAAACAAAATGTATACACATAAATAATAATTAATAATACATAGTTGCTAGTTGTTTGTAATTCTTTATTACCGTCATGTACTGCTCTCGTAGATAGTAATTCGAGTGCAGCGTTAATATAAATTTTATGTAAGTATACTTTTTCCTATAGGAAATTGCTAGGTCTAGGAAATTTTAATATGTTATTTTTATTTTGTGTTTTATTTTGTACCGTTTGTTTCCCGAAAAATAAATAAATAAAATAAATGACAGTTGAGTTAGGTATTGCAGTATAGTATTATATTATCTGTGGTATTGCTTAGCTACGTATTTAAAATAAATACCTCAAATATTACAAAAAATTAAGTATGTGCTAAATAAATTATTATAGTAACGTATCTGTAACCATTGTGACCAATATTAATTTACAATTTAACAGTTAATAATAATAATATTATGCAGTTCAAAATAACAAACAGTCAATGTGAAATGTGCCGCGGTGAACGAAAAAAACAAGGAAATTGCACCTCCAAAAATTACTCAACGTCATCGGTAAACTCAAAGACACTTTCAATATCTTTGAGTACACTATGTATGTAGGTATATACAATAAAAACTTGATATTATTCCTTTGAACTATGATAAGTCTTTTAAGTTTTTTTTTAGGGAAAAGTGACTGGCTGATTTCTTTGAAAATAGTTATCCATGTACTCTTCGATCACTGATGTGCAGAAAAAAAATATTCATGTAGGTAATCATCTCTTGCTTGATACCCAAACATCTTGGTTCCCTTCTCCTCTGGCCCTCAGCCGCTTGGCCAGCAGCGGTGTGAACAGCGCCGGGTCAGGGCGGGTGCGGCCAGCGCGCTCCCACGGCTGCTGGTGGCGCCACAGCAGCGACACCACCGAACCCACCACCAACACCCACACGAAGCCGATCTGTGAATTGTGTGAAGACACGCCAAACTAAACGATGTCAAACCAAATCAAATCAAATATTATTTACTAGCTTTTCCCCGCGGTTTCACCCGCGTTAATTTCGGAGTTCCCGCGGGAATCCTGGGTTAAAAGCACCCTATCTCATTCTATGTACCCCTGACAACGTGTATGCAAAATTTCATGATCCGTTGAGCCGTTACCCCTTGGCCACAGTCTCGGCGGCGGCAATCAGCTCGCGCAGCTATCAGCGGCGCGAGTTGTGGCCTACTTCTTATGTTGTGTACCATTTGTTTTTGCTGCCGCCGCCGCCGTCACCGCCGCCGCCTAGACAGTAGACTGTGACGCCGCCCTTAAGGCGTGAAAGCATAACAGACAGACAGACAGAGATACTTTTGAATTTATAATATTAGTAGGGATTACTTAGAATCGGTCGGTACAATCACTTATAATCGTCAGTAGATTCTTAAAATTAAATTGAAATTACTGAGTTCGGAATGCACTCTCTACTGAGAAGAACTGATAAGAAACTGAGCAGGGTTGTCTTTTTTTATGATTGTATGTTGTGTCAGTCAGCGGACCTTCGCCACTGCTGGTGCGCCAGCTGTGCTTGAACCCAAAAGGCTGGTGCGGGATGATATCAAGTGGCCCAATAGAATGACAATGGTGCCGTGGCAAACAGACCAGTCTTTGGCATGAGACGCAAATTGCGTTAAACCATTACTCCGTCCCATCTTCCGACTACGGCGGTACGGTACGCTGGTTACGGTAAGCTGGGTTCCGTGACAGCTTCTGCGGAGTCCCTCAAGCAGCGAAAATATGATTCTCGTAGTAGGAACTCTCTTAGAGTATTCACAACTTATCTCAAGCGACTTTATTGTTACATCTGTATCTAAAGTGATTACTAATCATAGTATATCTATAAGTGTGAGCTCTCATTTTTATAGATATCGCCTCCTTCTCCCCCCTCCCCCCTCCCCATGAACACAACTCGTGACATTTTCAGGCTCACTTTCAAGTTGGCATTTAGTCGAAAAACAGATCGAATGCAACCAATTGTATAAACTTTAATATCCTTGCCAATGAGTTCCAACTGGATGGGGTTGCGTCGTTTTTTTTTATATCATAGGGGAAAAACGGGCAGGTGGGACACCAGATGGTAAGTGATTACCGCCACCCATGGATATGGCAACACCAGAAGGCATGCAGGCGCGTTGCCGACCTGGAATGGGGATGGGAACTGACTTTCAAGTGAGGCTGCAGGAACACGGAACGGTTAAGTGCTTGGCGACAGATCTACAACTTAAAGGTGGTAGCTTGCCAGCCGGGCTCGGGCACTAGAGAGTGCCCTACCAATATCCTAAAGTTTTTTCACTATGTTTTCCTTCACCGATAACTCAAGCTCATTGTTAAGCTTGTTGGTCTTAAGCTACGTCTTGTGGCGTATGATCCGAACGCACCAACCACTGAGCTATCATCGCTACAACACGTTTAATTACAGAGTTCCCATAGCTAGCTTCCAGTTCAATCATCAGATTAGCTCCATGTCATAATGACGACGCGATTGGCGCAGTAGGTCACCATGGCACCCGCTAATCGAGAGGTGCCGAGTTCGATTCCCGGTGGGGTGACTTTGTGTGAAGAACACAGGGTTCCAGTTTGGGCGTGTTTGTGTATCTATAGTATAATATAGGTATTATATGTAATAATAATATGT
This sequence comes from Zygaena filipendulae, assembly GCA_907165275.2. Lineage (NCBI taxonomy): Eukaryota > Metazoa > Arthropoda > Insecta > Lepidoptera > Zygaenidae > Zygaena > Zygaena filipendulae. Next base: position 7,664,744 of record OU015657.1, read on the forward strand.
ACTAAGCGACTGATACTGTACCTCAAACTTAACAGTGTATCCTACAGGATACATATAATATCTCAAAAACTATGAGTTTTCAAATTTTTTTGTTATTTTTTCCTGAACTTTAATAAATGCAATGTCTACAAAATAAGCAAAAAAAAATATTGGAATATCTTTTTTTTTCGTCAAGTATAAGCTTAAGGCTTTTTATTACATTGTTAGCGAAAATAATGGATATTAAAGCATAAAAATCTATGATACATTCACAATGTATACGTATATATATATTCCAAGTTCTAAATTTACCTTAAAGCGTTTAAACTTAGAAACAAATCTGGATGAATTTCCTGCCTCGGATACCTTTGAGGTTTCATTTGAGATTTCTTATATTAGAAACCGAACTCCCGAATGAATTAAAAGAAAAGAAAGAAAAGAAACATTTATTCAAGCAGGAGGAGAATCACAAAACAAATGAACACATACAGAACAACATAATTGGGAGATAATACGAGCATAGAAATACCTAAATTAAATCCTAATAATAATTGAAATATATAAAAAATTCTAACAAACCAGACTGTTCCATTGATAAGAGATTCGGTAGAGGTAGAAGTAGTGTTGTTCTACGTTTTCCCGTAAAGCAGGAATGGTGACGTTTGTCAGACAGCCCTCGACGCTCAACGGCAACTTGACTGCAGAAGGTCTGGGCGTGCCAAAATTCTTCCAAAGCAACAATGCCAATGCACTCAGCATACTTACAATAGTACCCTGGAATCGATATTTAGTGACTAAGAAAAAAAATCGTTTACTTTTATCAAATTACCTACAACTTGGTGTAACTGTCGATCTCATATTATAGCTATTACACGCTTTTTAACCGACTTCCAAAAAGGAGAAGGTTATGCATTCGATTGTAAGTATGTTTTTTTTATGTATGTTCACCGATTACTCGAAGACGGTTGGACCGATTTCGAAAATTCTTGTTTGTTTGGAAGAGTTTACTCCCAGTTAGGTCCCATTTCCACCAAGTTGAGATCTGATGATGGGATCTTGGAGAAATCGAGGGAAATCAAAAATTATAGGCACACCTATAACGATTTGGGTATTTTTATAGTAAATCGTTCATTTGCTTTCAAAAAGCACAATTTGAAGAAGTGGAACTGATGATGAAGACCACAGATGGTCATCGGAACTACTCAATATAATAGGTATTTCACGAGTTCCGATTCGTTAACTTTAATATGGTTCCTAAAGAATTTATGCTCGTCACAACTCATAACGTATATGGCAAAGTGGAACTGATAGTGATGTACCAGGAGAACTCCTTAAAAATTAACGTCCCTGCATCGGGAAAAGCAATATTTTGTAAAAGGTGATGAGCAGTTGACATTAGGCTATTGTAACTTAGATGAATTACAAACCGTCTCACTTAAAAGCAAGAAATAAACAAATTTTTAACAAAAAAATTAAAACCGACTTCCAAATAACACAAAACTAAAAAGCTAAAAATAACAAAATAACAAAATACCAATTTAATCCAACAGACAAAAATACACGTAATACTTACTATTATTGGTTTGTGCTACCACTTTTCGATATTAAGTCGGTGACAAGCCAAGTATGGAGTAGGTAGACGGGCTAAGTCCACTCCCGCCACGAGCTCGTCGTGGCACAAACCAATAATAGTAGGTATTACGTGTATTTTTGTCTATTGGATTAAATGGGTACTTTGTTATTTTTAGCTTTTTAGTTTTGTTTTAAAATAAAATACATTTTATTTTATTTACACTATTATTAATTAATATATTTTATTAAAAAATTTATTCACTATTCTTAATTCAAATTTATCAAAATTTATTTTATACTTTTTAGTTTGGTTTTCTATAAAAAGCGTGTTTTTTAGCGTTTTCTATAAAAAGCGTGTTTTTTACTTTAAAAATATGAATTACAATTTTATTTTTATAAATGCTTAAATCTATTGGGTGCTATAGTCAGAACTAGAATTTTATACATCATTTGAATCGTGAGCTATCGTTTTGACTTTATACTATACCTACGTATAAAAATCCGCTAAAAAAACAGCATTGATCTTTGATTTAGTTGTCGTTTTTCACGAATTGTCTAATTTTCTGGGCAACTTTTCCAATTTTTCTTTCTCTAAAAACCTCATTCAAACAATTGGGAACCTACCCCCTTTAAGTATTTTGCAGTGCAAACTGGTAGCAATACGTGGGATTCAAGTTTCAACGGAGCTAAATCAAGATTTCTATGGAATCACCTGTCAAGGAATATTTGTGAATTTACATTCATGTGAGTTTACGTCATATTTAAAAAGTATTATGTTGAGTATTGTCTGCCAAAGGCTTTTTTATCGTTAACTACTTAACTACCTTACTTATTTTCATTAAATAACCTGTCACAGATAAGCTAACCGCAATATTTGTGTTATCTTACTGTAATTTCGTAAGCTGCAAAGAATTTATCGCCTTAGACGTGTCACATCATTCACATCGGATGATTAACTATCGGAAAAACAAATTCAACACTTACAATTTCATTAGCATAGGTTGTACACATCCCGAGGGTGAATGCACCAAGCAGCGGGCCTCCGAATGTCCCTGTTATTGTAATGGAAGCTTGCAATATTCCTCCTAAATTTTCAGCAAAAAATGCCAGCGCCACAAATATTATTCCATAAACAAACGCTAATAATTTTGTCAGCCACACAAAATATGATGGATTAATATTGCATCTGCAAGAAAAAAGTAATAGGTTATTATTTCCAAATAAAAAGAGTGTCGATCCTGCTCACACAATCAAAACACAAAACTGCATAATTCACGGGTCACTAAAGGGTCTTCATTATTATTATGTCGATAATAGGCTTAAGCACATAACCCACGCTTCTATAGGGGTCTCATTTGGTACAGGTTCTTAATATGTTATGCGTCAAACATGTAATAGTCTTTAGGATCATGAACTCTGTAGCTGTATTTTTGAATCGTTTGAATTGCTTTTCGCACATGGAATTGCAAGATGCGCATGTGAATGCTTAAAAAAATATGAGTTGATTTATTTGTTTGTTACGTTACCACGCCTTGACGGCTCAACCAACCGTCTTAAAATTTTGCATACACGTTGGCCGGGTATAAAGAAGGACATAGTACTTACTTTTATCTTGGAATTCCCGCGGGAACTCCAAAATTAACGTAAGTGAAACCGCAGGGAACAGCTATAGCATCAAAACGCTTTGTGTAGTTTAAAATAAATTAGATGACATATATGTATAGTCAGACGCGAAAAGCGACTTTTTTATATAGTATTTAATTTATATTTTTATAATAACAGACCTGCTAATATAATCAGACAATGTTACAGCGGCCATTGCATTACAAGATGCTGATAGTGTTGAAAGAGAAGCACTGAAGATGCCCGCCACGAAGAGTCCCGCAAGCCCGGGCACACCGTGCATGGCATCCACCACATAGCGAGCCATTAGTTGATCAATCTAAACAAACGAATATTTCCTTATCAAATTATTCATATTATTCACGTATTTTTGGTGTCTTTACTATCCTTAGGTACAATATTAAAAATACGAAAATGAGTTTGTTTGTTAGACTTTCACGGGTAAACGGCTAAACTGATCACCACAAAATTTTGCACAAGTACACGTTGTCAGGGGTACAGAGAAAAACATAGGCTACTTTTTAACCCGGAATTCCCGCGGTAATTTCGAAATTAACGACGTGAAATTTTGCATACCTATTACCACCTACGTTGGCAAGGGTAGGTACTAGGTACAGAAAAAATATAGGGTAGCAAGTACTTTTATCTCGGAATACCCGCGGGATCTCCGAGACTAACGCGGGTGAAACCGCGGGGAACAACCAGTATAAAATTAAATGTGACATTTGCGACTGGTAGGTATAACCCACAGCAGTGACAGGTAGATTGCCTGTTTCCTCTGAAGATTTAAAAAAGACCTACCAGAGGCAGCGCCAGTGGGGAGTACAAATAAATACTTGAATATTTTTTTGCTTTATTACAACTAATAGGTAACTAGGTGCTTATTATTATCAAGCAGGACATTCTTTACAGCATTTTTATTCGCTTTTCGCTGTATAAATAATTTGTCTAGCAGCTTATCGGTCTTACAGATACTTTTATCCTACAATTCACAAACAAACAAATAAACAAACTCACTATCGCATTTATAATATTAGTTAGTAAGATCAATGCGAAAGTGAGTTTGTTTGTTACGCTTTCACGCCTTAACGGCTCAACCTATCATCATGAAATTTTGCATACACGATGTCAGGGAAGGACACAGGGTACTTTTTATCCCGGGATTCCCGCGGGAACTCCAAATTACCGCGGGCGAAACCGCGGGGAACAGCTAGTACAGTTATAAACCATTTAAAATTCCTTACCGCAGTAATTCTGCCGGCTGTCAGTGGATCACAATCTTTGTAATGGGCATACATGGCAATACCACAAACACATATAGCTACGCTGATAATGAGGTGAATGAACCAGCTCCAAACCAAGGATTTCCGTGATCGCTCCAGCGTGCTCACTGTTAGTAAACGTTGCACCTATTAAACAGAGCTTAATTTTAAACTAGAGACTTAACGTACCTAATCCACACTTTACATAGTTATTATTACTTACTATTATAATTAATCCTTATACTACTTATTATAAATGCGAAACTCTGTTTGTCTGTTACCCTTTCACACTTATACCAATGAACCGATCATCAAGAAATTTTGCATAAACGTTGTCAGGGCGACACAAGAAAGGACATAAAATACTTCTTATCTTGGAATTCCCGCGGAAACTCCGAAATTAACGTGGGTGATACCGTGAAGAAAAGCTAGTATAAAAATATAATTAAATAAAAACACTGATTTTAGAACACGAGGTCACGTAGGCTTACGTGACTGAATGAGCTTTAGGTATAATTGACTATTGGCGTTGTGTATGTTGCGTATGTGGCGACGCGTCACCACGGCATGCGTCGCTACGTCAGTTGGCGGTCTGACCCTCCAAATTAGATGTTTCACGTCAATGAATCCTTACTTAATATCATAAATGCGAAAGTGAGTTTTTTGTTTGTTTGTTACGCTTTCACGCCTCAACGGCTCAACGGATCATCATGAAATTTTGCATACACCTTGTCAGGGATATAGGGAAAGACATAGGTACTTTTTATCCCGGGTTTTTCATGGGAACTCTAAAATTACCACGGGCGACACCGCGGGGCACAGCTAGTAAATATATAAATTGAAGTAAATGCCCACCTGAGTTTGGTTAACAGCATATGTCAAATGTGTGACACTCGCTCCAATAAGCAAAGACCACACTGTATGTCTTTCCGTTGGATCTATGCTAAAACTGGGACATTGATATAGTTTAGTTATTGCAATTTTTCACGGTTCTAAAAGTCAAATAAGTAGGCAATTATAATTATTTTTTTATTTAGGTTAATCGTCAACGGTTACTTTCATAGAAATGTAAATGGATATTCTCTCACACTGCGGCTGCTCATTATACGTACCATAACTAGTATAGTATTATATTATCTGTGACCATAGCTTATTAATAAAAAATAGGTACTAAGTATATAGTTACCTACTAGGGTTTTATTATTTTTTCTTTGGATGTTTGCGGATGGAAAATATTGTAGGTAGAATTTCATTCATCGAAAGAAACAGCCGTAGTTTAAAAAAAAACAAGTATTGAAAATTGAAAATCATAATATGAAAACTATAACCATGACGATTCCCTTTGAGTTCAACGTACTTTGAGAAGTTTAATCGGCCGCCTTTTCCAGCTTCTATAAATATTTTATCGAAGCCTCCAAGCTGTACCGAAGCAACGACGATCACACTGACAATAGCTCCAAACATTAACACTGACTGCAACAGATCTGTAAAAACTACCGCCTTCATGCCACCAAACGTGGAGTACACCGTGCACGCTAGGCCGACAGCCAATATCGATATTAGTCGGTTCAGCCCTGTCACTGCCTCTAGAACTATTGCTGGTGCATACATTACTACGCTATTATAAAATATCATTTGAAATGTATACATCAGGGATGCCGCCATACGCATGCGAGGTCCAAAACGCAACTCCAAATACTCATAAGTACTGGTCTTTTGTAATCCGAAGAACACTGGGAGAAAAATATAATACGAAATAACAGTGGAGCCAATGAATCCTATTTTAGTGATGATGTATATCATGCCGTAGTAATAGTTTTCCGAAGTGGTTCCCAGGATAGTCACCGCCGACACAACTGAAGCCATCACCGAAACGGCCACTGGAAGTATTGACATGTTGCGATCGCCATGTAAGTATTCCTAGAAATAAAATCTGTGATTTATTTTTTTTATTTCATGTTCATCACATAGACATAGACATAGACATGTTGTGGCCATATCTAAGAATTGGCCAATTCATGATGTGGATGTGATTACAAGTAGTCTCTAGTTACAAGTACTTTTTGACTTTAGGCAGACTTTAGCATCCCGACATTCTTGGTTAGATTAGGTTTGTACTAGTGACGAAGTCGCCAAAGACAAAATATGGTGATATGCTACAATATGCACCAAAATATGCCACCATTTCAAGAAAAGGCCAATTATAAGATGTGGCCACAACCAGACGTCAGACATATCATTATTCGTACCATTCGGTGTCTTTAGTGAAATCTTTCAGTTAAATTTTCACCCGTTTTCAAATGCTCAAATAACATGAAATTGAAACCGATGACAGTAAAATAATTTCATATGACGTTCGGATACTCATCAAGACCATCAGTTCATCATGTTATTTATCAGATACCGATAGGACTTATTCGGAAAAAAGCGTGTGTGTATCATTTCACACATTGCACTCATTCTAAATTCATACCTCGTTCGTTTTCTGTTTGCCTCCAGTGAAGCGGAAATAAAGACCAATAATGAGTGATAGGACCATAGTCGCCGCCATTATGACGTAGTCCCACTCTCTGAACACTATTAGATTCACTTCCATTTTACCTATAGGCAAATAATACATAATTATTAATCCCTTACTCTATACTACTCTTTCTCTCTTATTTTAAGTTTCCATTCCACCTTCATGCAGGCCGATTATTTATCGACCCAAAAAATAGGTTAGGTAGGTACCTACTATTTTAAAATCTATTAGAGACAAAATGTAAAAATGGGATAGGTATACCGAATGGATGAAACAAACCCGCTATAACCGCCACTCCGCAAAACTCGGGCACAGCTTACGTATAACGTGGATAACTTCGTAAGTTTGAAATCAAGTGCCTATGTGTATGTGTACACACGTGTACTAACGCAGTTCTGCCCAATTACCCATTAACTAATAGTAGATAGTTGTATTGCGCTTTCTTCATTGACTAGACCTACGGGGTTACCCGATTGTAGAATGACAACTTTGTCATTCTACAATCGTTGACGCATAGAAAACATAAGTAGGTAACGAATCGCTATGTCACGTCGAAGATAGAACCTCCTCCTTTTTGGAAGTCGGTTAAAAAACTTCCGAGGGAACGTAAACTAGGTGAACGAATTCATGAAAATGGAAAAGAGTGAGAATCTACTCACAACATAGTATTATAGTTTTATTTTATTTTTCAAGTATAAACTTGACTGATTTTCGGAGAATTTTTGCATTCAGAATCACCATCCAACACAATTTTTAGACCGTATTGTATGCGAATTTATATTGTTTATTCTTAAAAAACAAGCGCCTTACCTTAACATAAAAATGTATTTTGTAGATAGTACGCAAGTCACACAGCTGTTGTCTCGGTCTCCTTGTTCCAAATACTGAGTGACGAACAAACACCTCAAAGTCACAATTGTGGTGTGTAGCGATAGCGATAATATCATTCGGTGCTTCTGATAGGGTTGCCACTTTTTGGCAGAACTTATAAATCGCCAAATTATCCTACTAATATTATAAACGCGAAAGTTTGTAAGTATGTATGAATAGATGGATGGATGGATGGATGGATGGATGGATGGATGGATGGATGTTTGTTACTCTTTCACGCAAAAACTACTGGATGGATTTAAATAAAACTTTACAATAATATAGTTTATACATCAGATTAACGTATAGGGTACTTTTTATCCCAGAATTCCCGAGGGAACTCTGAAATTTACCCGGGTGAAACCGCGGGGCACAACTAGTATTCCATACTATACAAAATTATAAATTCAAAAGTAACTCTGTCTTTCTGCCTCACTTACCGCCGCACTCAGAGTCGACTTTAATGATTACTTTAATTAAGTAATCATTAAAGTCGACTCTGAGTGCGGCCGTTAACTACTCAACCGATAGAAGCATAGTTGCATACCTACACATCGTTAGAGGTACAGGAAAGGGCATAGGGTAGTTTTTATTCTGGAATTCCCGAGGTAATTCCAAAATTAACGCGGGAAACGGCTGGTAGATATATTTTATAATAATAAAATCGTGCAAGGCACCAATATTTATATCATTTCTGAAAGTTTTTTAGGTGAGGAGTAATCCTACTAATATTATAAATGTGAAAGTGTAGATGTTTGGATGTTTGTTACTCAATCACGCAAAAACGGCTGAACGGGTTTGGATGAAATTTGGCATGCACTTTGTAAGAAATACAGAAAAGGACTTTTTTATGCCGGAATTCCCGCGGGAACTCCGAAACTACCGCGGGTGAAACCACGGGGCACAGCTAGTAATCTATATACATTTTAAAATGCTTTATCCTGAATGACTGATGGATCAACGCACAGTCCAAATCGCTGATTGTAGAGACCTGAAATTTGGAAGGTGTATTCTTTGTATGACGTAGGCATCCGATAACGAAGGATTTTTTAAAATTCCACCCCAAAGGGGATGAAAAAGGGTTGCAAAGTTTGTATGGAAAAATTCCGCGGAAACTTCGAAATTATCGCGGGTGTAACCGCGCGGGTCAGTTAGTGAAAGTTTTTCTAGGTAAACAAAATATTATGCATTGTATAATTCGTTACGTTTGCTTTGTTTCCACGACACAAGCTTATAGCTTACTTACTGTATGTGCATTATTTGCCGCATCCAAAGTGGACATGGCTCAGTGCATTTTGCATCCGTGGTTGCTAGCCGAGTTAAATAGGTACCTATAGCGCGAGCAACTTTCTGTTAGTAATTTTATTAGTTACCTACCCGATACAATTAATTATGCACCTACTCAACTTATTATTTGTCGACACCAAAATTTAAGTTTTTTATTTTAGTCTAGTTGTGCCAGTTATCAAATATTATTACTAAGTTAAAAAGTTTTCTCAGTAAGTGAATTTATGTAATTCTTTATGAGAAATAAACATCTTTAAACCTGTATGTTGTGAAGTGGATTATAATTATAAGGTATCACTATTAAATTTCTTCCACATCGGTGAATACCATTAAGTGGTTACTTTACGGTTGACTCTGACTGAATCTTCGGCTTCGGCTTAGGTTTCGGCCACATTCGACAAAATGGGCTTAAGTTTGGACCGAAGTCGAAGGTTTCTATTATGCGCCGTAATGAACGAACCGTTTCGACTGCGAGAGAGCGCAATGTAAGAGATCAACACGGGGATGTAGGGTGGCGGCGACATTCCATAGGTACTTTTTTAGGGATATTAAACCTTCAGTTTCAGCTTCGACTGAAGGATGGGGCGGGAGCGGATTAATCGGCTTCAGCGTCGGCTTTGATTAGAAATTGACCTTCCGTCGAACTCCACGCTCTATAAAAATGTTGATTTAAGTTCCATACCTGTGGTTGCTATATTTTTTTGTCGTATACCGTCTGTAGTTGAAACGGGTAGTCTGATACGATACCATTAATTGCAAGCAATTTGCTGTCGTTTTGTCTCGGTATAGGTCACTATCAGGCTTGATCAAAATAATGGAATCAGCCGTAAAATCTATTTAGGAGGAATTCTGTAAATATCTATACATATAATATGATTTGTCCTGAATGACTGATTGATCATCGCGCAGCCTAAACCGCTGATCGTAGCGACCTGAAACTTGGAGGGTGTGTTCTTGGTATGACGTTAGCTTCCGATAAAAAAGAATTTTTAAAAATTCAACCCCTAAGGGGATGAAAAGGGGTTGCAAAGTTTGTATGGAACAATTCCGCAGGAACTTCGAAATTATCGCATGTGAAACCGCGCGGGACAGCTAGTATATGTATATAATCTGAATCTCGGAAACGGTTTTAACTATTTTCATGAAATTTAGTATGCAGGGGGTTTCGGGGGCGATTAATCGATCTATCTAGGTTTCATTTTTAAAATAAGTCGTTTTATCAGTGTTTTCAGGCAATGAAAAATGAGTGTTAGGTACTGTTTTTCTGCTTTACAATAGATAGCGCTACGAGCAAATCTCGATCACCGTTGAGGCGCAAAAGCGTAACAAATAAACAAACAAACTCACTTTCGCATTTATAATAATAATATAATAATAATAATCATCTTTATTTCTTTCTTTAGGCTTACAATAATTAGACTTACATAATGTATCCTACTTATATTCAATTTTTTTACTTTAATTTATAGCTGGTAGAGCTTATCTAAGCTAAAATGACGCGCCCCTCCATCGGGCATATGCACACGCACAACCGTTAAAATATCGATACGACACATATGAATCTGCTCTTGCCATTCGTCCTCAGTTGCCACATAGTGTCGCCGCACTCACACTATTAAAGAGATATTATCAAAACATGATATCGCACATCTGAAACTATAATTATGTACTTATTGAGTAGTGGGGCGTGTGTAGACTAGCGGTCCCGCGCGGTTTCACCCGCGATATTTCGAATTTCCAGCGGGATTGTTCCATACAAACTTTGCAACCCCTTTTCATCCCTTTAGGGATTGAATTTTCAAAAATCCTATCTTATCGGATGTCCAAGTTTCAGATCTCTACGATCAGCGTTTAGGCTGTGCATTGATCCATCAGTCATTGAGGACAAAGGATTTATATATATATATACAACGTGTTAATGAATTAACTGAAAACCTGATACACCCCATTTAAAAAAATAAACAATAATATGATTAAAATATATTTTATGTCGAAAAAATGTATACTTTAAAAGTTATTCAACCTTAGTTTGGAGGTGACCTATCTACGAAATTCCAAGCGCTACGCCCGCGCCTACTGGTTCGAATTATTTTGCTGCGGGCGGCGCGGCATACGCGCCAAATATTGCATTATAAATAATTTGGACATGGGCTAGTAAAAATGAAAAAATATAACCTATATTAAAACAGTGCGACCGATTCGGAAGCCGATTCTGAGCAAACTACTTTCTAGTTTTCAGTTAATTGTTTAACACGTTGTATACATATAGATAAGCTCTACTTAAACTGGGAATACCCGTGCCATAAGTACCAGCATTCATTAGCACTATCTAATATATATAAATCACGTGTCACGTTGTTTGTCCGCGATGGACTCCGAAACTACTGAACGGATTCTGATAAAATTTTGTAACCATTTATAATATGGTCAAACTTAAAAGATAGGATAGTTTTTATCCCGGAATTCCCTCAGGAACTCCGAAATTACCGCGGGTGAAACCGCGGGGGACAGCTAGTATTATATAAATTTATATTTGCAAATAGATTACTTACATAAGAAAGAAATTACAGCTAGTAATTATAGATAACTTCATGATATAGGTACCAATTACACTAGCATCTTGTTCGCCAGCTGCATATTTACATGACTATGTTAATATTAATATCACCTGATTATATGTAGGAAATTCTCTGTTTGTTCGTAATTAAGCGTAAGGAGCCAATCAATTAGAATTTTTTTCCATTTATATCGATTTAGTTTATAAATGGCAAATTTTTTTATTAATTTTATTATAGTGATAAATTCGCCAAGAAAATAAAAGAATCTATGACTAAAACTGATTTTATATACTCTTGTGAAATTTATAACTTGTCTTCGCTTGTGAGTATGAGGTGGATGTAGATTATGCCCTAGTGAATATTTCTTTAGTATCAACTGTAGGATAAACAGTTGTCGCACCATAAACAGTGGCGATTTATTCTGCAAAATAGGCCTCCGTCACGTCGATGATATTGCCTATTAGTAAGGATGTATCACGTGGTGCACTCATCACCTGTTTCTAGTTTCTATCTACAGTTCTCTATCACCTTAAGGTTGCCTTGAAAAGATCCTCCTCCAGCAATAAGGCCACCTTTTCCTGTGTCTCGTCTTTTTATTTGTCTTAGTTTTACTGTTTTTTGGGCAATAAAATATATTTGAATTTGAATTCTTTTTTGTTGTTCATATTGGTCAAGACAAGGTTTATGAAAGTTATTTTTAAGGTTAAAGATATTTTTTATTTATTTTTAAATGAAACCTAACTAATCGAGAACTTTCAGAAACTACTTGAATTATTAAGCTGGATAGCAAGGTAAGGTAAGGAATATACATAGGTAGGCATAAGATAGGCGTGCGAAAATACCTTGCACTCTGCGCTGGTGTTAGCTGGGATACTCCCTCTCGACCGAGAGGCAACTTCATTATATGAAGCCTAGAAAGGAGTACCCCAGGCAGCACTGGGTGATAGGGAGGTCGAGGTCATGTCCCCGGCGCTCGGGGCTCCTTATCCAGCAAAGCATGTCAGACTTGAGTTCGAATATCTGGTAGACGAGGAACTCTATCAGAACCATAGCGACTTTAACGTTCGAATTTTCACAGATGGGAGCAGAATCGATGGCAGGGTCGGCGCAGCTCTATCCTTCCTTATGTAGAAAAACCGAAACCCGTGCCATCAAGCTTGCCTTGTCACGGTATTGCACCATCTACCAGGCTGAGCTCTTGGCTATATGTAGGGCGGTTAAGGAGACCCTGAAGGGGGGAATGTGTCCTACGCACGCAATATATAGTGACTCGATGGCGGCTCTCCATACCATGTCAAATCCCGCTTGCCTCCATGCCCTGGCCGTGGAAACAAGGGACACCACGCAGGATTGGAGGGAAACGAGAGAGCCGACGCGCTCGCTAAAGAGGCCGCCCTCAAGTCCAAAAAGCGCCCTGACTACGATGCGTGTCTGGGGACACCGCCGCGATTACGAAAATATTTTTCCCGGACGCAGTTGCCGCATACAGTATTGTGAGGAAAATGGAACACAACAGTAAGTATTACAACACAGGTTATGACAGGGCACGGTGGGTTCTCCGGATACTTGAATCGTTTCAAGTGTAAGGAGAGCCCATCACGCACTTACGACCCGACGAGAGGGAGACTGTCCCTCGCGTCCTTTTTGAGTATCCCGCCTTCAGTAAGGACCGCTACGAGGCGGAAATGGAAGTGGACGAAAGGCTCGTGGCGGAAAACGTCCCTCTCATCATAAGGGGTAAAGAGAGAGAAGTTTTCCTAGAGTATACTGTAGCAAAATCGCTAAAATTGTAATTAAAAGAAATAGAACAATTATTTGATAAACTATATATTGTTATATATCTAAGTATATCAAAAATTTTATAATTAGTAGTACAATAGGATAAATATGTGTTAGTAAATATTGATAGTTTTAGTCGATATAAATAAATATATTTTCCGTAGTTCCGTCTCACGCGCCGACCGCTGTCATGGCGCTGCCCGTAGTGTTGCCGCTCTCCAAGCCGAGTCTCCCAACAATATACTATTGTGTGATTCTGTGCAATGAATACTGTAAAATTAGTATAATAAGTAGAATGTAAATAGAGTGTATGTTATAACATAGTAAATATAATAAAGTGTATATGCTAGTGGTACGTGTTGGTAATATGTTAGTAATAAGTGTTAGTAATATGTTAGTAATAAGACAGTAGTAAATAAACTAGATATTATATACTATTTAGATGCTTAGTTAATGTAGGACACTTGGCAACACACCGAGAAAGTATAAAAGATTAGATGGATGAAAGAAGAAAATCAGTAAGTTGAATGGAAGTACGAGATGTAGCAAATACGAGAACTGGTATGGATGGAAGAGAAACGTAGATATAGACTTTGATCATGTCAAAGCGCTAGGCACATCTTAAAAAAAGAATATACATAGGTACGTTAATACTCTCTTTGAATGGCACGTAACATTTTGAGATAAATGATAGATCGATGTCATGTCTGCTTCAGTGGATTTATAGCTCATCAGACAATATTCGCTATACTAAATAGGTACCTATATACCTATTATGCCAGTTGCTGCAAGTTCGAAACGCGCCTCAGAGCACATAGTTATGTGATGAACATAATGTGTGTACTCTGAGTAGGTACCTACCTATATTTACAATTTGATTGTTGTTGATACAAATTATATTACACCTACCACAAAATTGTACGAAATTTTACCCACGTTAATTTCGAAGTTCCCGCGGTAATACTGGGACAAAAAGTAGATACCCTATGTCCTTCTCTGTTTATACCCTTGACAACATGTGTGCAAAATTTCATGATGATCGGTGGAGCCGTTAAGGCGTTAAAGCGTAAAAAACAAACAAACTCACTATTGAATTTCAACCAATTTACACAAAAACTTAACAAATTATATAGGTACCTACCTAAACTTTCCTCATGAGTCATGAGTCATCTATTGGTGTCTGGACGGATTTGGTTGAAATTTGGAATAGGGAATAGGGATAGGTGATAACGAATGAAAATCCGTTTAATAGGGGGACTTTGTTTTATAACAATTATGTAATTAATTTTGTTTTACTAGCTGTTCCCCGCGGCTTCACGCGCGTTTGTTTCAGATTCACGCAGGAATTTTGGGATACATGTAGCCTATGTCCTTTTGTATCCCTGACAACATGTACGCAAGTTTTCATGATGATCGGATGAGATGGTTGTATGAAAGTTTGTTTCGCTTTCACATCTTATAGAGTGAAATTAAGCGTAACAAACAAACGAATTCACATTTATAATTCATATTACTATCTGTGCCCAACTGCCCACGGTTTCACCCACGTGAGTTTCGGAGTTCAAAACGTGCATGCAAAATTGCATGCAAAATTTCATGGTAATCGGATGAGCCGTTTAGCCATGAAAGTGAAACAAACAAACAAACAAACGAACTCACTTCCACATCTATAATATTAGTAAGGATAAGCACCTATCACGATCAAAGTGTATACACACTGTCTATAATTATATCGCAATCAATTTTAAATTGTCCACACTAAACACACATGTTACATTCGTGTCTTATACTGAATATTTAAGTGTGGTTTGACGCTTTACTGTAGTGACATAGGTAATAATTTAGTGATCGTTGATTCCATTTCTCGTGAAAATGATTTAAATTAAACACATCGGTTGGTAAAGTGGCTGCAATTAGGGGATTATTTAATAAATTTGGTTTCCATTATCTTTAAACCGGTTATTGAGTCAGAACGATTTTAACAGCGTTTTGCCCGTCACGAAGTTTTATTATTAATTCATCATTAAGACACAACAAGCACGGTCATAATCCCGAACTGTTATTTATTTCTGCTATGAAAACTTCACGTCCTAAAAATTACTTTAAAATTCAGTTTTTACTCATGCGATTCTTAGGGCTCGGCTGGTGGCACAGTCCTTACGAGGACGATAAAAGGAACTTCCCAGGCTGGTACCTTTACTACTCAATAGTCACACAGCTTGTATGGGTGGTCGGCTTTGTCGGACTGGAGACTATATACCCGTTTGTCGGTGAAAAAGATGTAGACCGTTTCATGTTCAGCTTATCGTTTGTCATAACACACGATCTAACACTTATCAAACTTTACATATTCTACTTCAAAAATAGTGAAATTCAAGATATCGTTCGTACTCTCGAGGTTGAATTGTACCAGTTCTACCAAAACAATGAGAAGAATCATGCTACTCTCAGACTTACCAGGATATTAACTGCATCTTTCCTATTCTTCGGCTGGATTACGATAGGAAATACCAATGTCTATGGAACCATTCAAGATCTAAACTGGAAAACTGAAGTTGCACAAATAAACGATACATCAAATTGGCCTCCCAGGACTTTGCCTCAACCCATCTACATACCATGGAAATATCAGAAAGAAGAATCCTACGTACTAACTTTTGTCCTCGAAACTGTTGGTTTGTTATGGACTGGTCATATTGTGATGAGTATTGATACTTTCATTGGATCTGTTATTCTCCACATGAGTACACAATTCAAGATACTACAAGAATCGTTATCCACTGCTTTTGATAGGACTATCGAAAAAATGTATAAAAACGCTTTAAACAACAACAGTCCTACCGATGCAATCGATTTTGATAGCAAAGAAGCTTTCGTAAGAGCCTGTTATCCAATAAATAAAATAGAACTGGAACTAGAGAAAACATTTAAAAACTGTTTTCGTCAACAACAGGTCCTAATTGGGTTAGTTTGTAATTTAACATAAGACATACTTGCTTTCCCCCGCGGTTTCACCCACGGACTTTTCGGAGTTCCCGCGGGAATCCCAGGATAAACTACAAGTAGGTATAAACCTTCTTCTTGAAACACTCTATCCATTGGTGAAAACCGCATAAATATCCGTTCAGTAGTTTTTTAGTTTATCGCGAACAGACAGACAGACAGACAGACGCGGCGAAGGACTTTGTTAATAATATGTAGTGATGTTACAGAACACCAAAATGTCAAACAACAATCTTTTCTAATAAATTTTATATTTTATGAATATAAACAGGCTAATAAAACGTAGTTATCTACTGGTATCATCATTATCGTTATCACAGAGCAAATAAATTAACTAGAGAGGACATTTAGGCGGGGCAGGCGCGCCGCCGTTGCAAAGGTAGTTAGAGCAAATGCTCTAACTTGCCCAAAACTTCTTTTGCTGCCTTCCCAAGCTGCAATATTTACGACAATATTCCCAAAACTGTGAATTTTGAAAACAGTGGCTAAGTGAAAACGTAACCAAAAAGCGTTTAATACATGTATATGTTTTAGTGTGTAATGAATAGTTTTGTGTACGAAAACTGAGCAAAAGTTATCAGTCACTAGGTAGTAGGTATACTTTGTTTCATATCCTACTTCCTACTAATATTATAAATGTGAAAGTGTGGATATTTGGATGTTTAGATATTTGAATGTTTGTTACTCAATCACGCAAAAACGGCTGAACGGATTTGGATGAAATTTGGCATGCACGTTGTCAGGGGTACAGAGAAGGACATAGGGTACTTTTTATGCCGGGATTCCCGCGGGAATTTCAAAATTACCACGGGTGAAACCGCGGGGTGCAGCTAGTATATATATATATATATATATGGTGCTTTCAAATATCGGATAATTTTGGGTCATCCTGCGTGCTCCTCTCACTTTCTGATGATGTTAGTGTTATTTGATTTCGGCTCATCTTCACTTCAACATGCAGTCAGATCTGATCTCAGTTTTAATCCTTTACATCCTCTAATAGTTTGATTGTAAAAGTAAATAATTTCTTTCTTGGTATATCTTGTAAATTACTTATCTCTTGACCTCTCTCTTTACATTCGTTTTTATTTGTGCCTTTCTTGATGATCAAGATGCTTAATTGGTTTTATTGGTAACTTTTAACATTCACCATTCAATCATGTACCATCTATGAAATTGTGCAATAATGCGTAAATACTATTTATTCCGAAAGTAAACCAATATTTGGCCAGCATTCTTTGACTAAAACCAAAAATTCTGATAAATTGCAACTAATAGGTAACCCAAGAGAGCAAGGCGACGCATTTTAAGTCAAAACTATCTAATAACATACTACGTAGATACATAATATTATCTTGAATGTTATGTTATTTAACTATTTTGTCCCCATTTCTACGATGCTGTACAAGTGTTAATAAACACTTATAGGTAGCTATGTTGGATTTATAAGCTTTACATTTGAAATTCATCATACCCTCCGCAGCATACACCAAAAACATCAATTTCGTGCTAGTATAGTATTATATTATCTAGTATAGTATTATATTATCTGTGCCCTTGATATAGGGCTAAGCAAGCCTACTTTAGGGGAACTGCGTTTTGTGTGAATGTACCTATACCTGCAATAACTCAGGATTACCGTGCCAATATTGTCACTTTTTCGCTCTTAAGTCCACATAATATGAATTTTATTTTCACTAAGTATTCCTTATGTACTTTATCATTCCATTGAACTAGCACTTATTTTAAAAAAATATTTTTCCTACAGGTGTGTTGATGAGTTTGCTAAAACTTATTCCTACGGCTTTATGACCCAATTATTATCTAGCATGGCTGCTATTTGTGTCGTAATGGTGCAGGTTTCGGTAAGATTTTATTTTATTCATATAATTGTAAATTCTCACATAGATAATAATAATAATTTTACTTTTATTTGGTGATCATACGATCACAAACTTTGCTATATTTAATGTTTGACTCTTAGCAAGATACCTATAAAATCCTGTGCAATTCTGCCGTTTTAGCATGATTTGCTTACAAACATACAAACAGGCAAAAATTCTAAAAAATAATAAGGTAAGGTGATATTAATGTAATAAAATATCACCTAATGTATGTCATGTCGGTACGATTTTATAATCAGTTTTAAGTATATCTATTTATTTATTTTTTCAGCACGACGCATCGAGCTTAAAATCGACTCGCCTAGTTACATCACTGGCTTTTTTCGTCGTCATGATCATTCAACTAGCTTTGCAATGTTTTACAGGAAACGAGTTGACTTATCAAGTTAGTCTTTACATTCATTTGTTTGATGTAGCAGAGCAAGGATGAAAACGGAGATTTGATCAAATCTCTAAGCTTTATTGATCATCTTATGAATTTACGGAATATGTTCCCATCATGATTTCTTACTAAAAAAATTAGTGATATGACAAAATAATATACTATTATTCACAATACAATATCCAATCGAAAAAGCCCAGGGAATAAGATAGCAGCCTGCAACATTTTATGTTTAACTAGCTGTTCCTCGCGATTTCACACACGTTAATTTCGGGGATTCCGGGATAAAAAATACCCTATGTCCTTCTCTGTATCTCTGACAACGTGTATGCAAAAATCCATGATGATCGGTTGAGCCGTTAAGGCGTGAAAGCGTAACAGACAGACAGACAGACAGTGTTACTTTCGCATTTATAATATTAGTAGGGATTTAGCTCGTATTTCTATTTGCACCATTTTTATTTGGCGCATTTGGCTACTACTGCGGCACACTATAGCTACGCTCACTCGACTTGCGCCGGTTAGAATATCGTGGTACTCTACATCTAATTTTTGGATCGTCATCGTCGTCAGATAATAATAAAATAAGTAAACCAAAAAAGTGTAACAACACTAGTTGCTTAATATCTATAGTTAATTCTAGGTATATTACAAACAAGCTATTCAAATAAAATACCTAATCAATGTTGCGATGCCACTAAAATGACAATAAAATTTAGTAAAATATTCACTAAAGGTTTTAAGTCGATTAGGTACTAAATATTTCGTCATTCTATTCGTGCTTGCCCCTAAAGGCAAGTTAACAATTTATAATTATTGTTAACGCATAGAAAACTAAGGAAAGGAATCTTTACGTCACGTGGTCATGCAAAACTGGACTTTTGATTGGACGATTTTACGTGACCTCGAGACTCCACGATTACAAAATGTCAATTTGGCTGCCAAGTTGAATCACCCCATAGTACCATAACAATCGATATGTGGAAACAGTTACCGCAAATCCGTACCGTAATGATTCATCTATACATAGACTAGCCGCAGCCCGCAACCCCACCACTATTACGGCGACATTGATCGGAGCCCGGCATAATCACTGCGTCACAGTCGGGATGCGGTGATACTCGACGAACTTTGCAATAGAGTTTCTCCACGGAAAAAAATTGTGTACCTACTGCTGACCAATTCAAATGGTGCACACAGAAAATATACGAGTTAAATCCTTACCACCATAAAGCGAAAGTGAGTTTTTATGTTTGTCTGCTTGTTACGTTTTCACGCCTTAACGGATCATCATAAAATATTGCATACACCTTTTCAGGAATACAGAAAAGGATATAGGGTACTCTTATCCCGGAATTCCCGCAAGATCGCCGAAATTAACGGGGGTGAAACCGCGGGGAACAATTGAACATAAAAACGTGTAGGCGCTTGTCTGTCCACTTGGGTGGTTCTGCTCACGACGAGATCGTGGCGAGAGTTGACTTAGCCCATCCACCCACTCCCTATTTGACTTGTCACCGACTTCAAATCGATCAGTGGTAGCACAAACCTTATTTTTTTACGTACCTACGTTTACGTTAAGTTTGCGTACGTACATACGTATACATACATATATTACATACGTTTTTAATCGTATAATTTTGCTTAATCGCAATTAGAATTAATATAGAATTATTTAATCACAAAATTGAAATTTATTAAATAAAACACAATCAGCGGATACCTAAATGAAACGAGTTTACACATGACGTATGCTCTACTAGTAAGTACTAGGGTACCTACTGAGACTAGGGAGGGCGACACGAGACGAGAGCACTACGTACACACTCGCTCTTGCCCTGTCTCGGGGTGTCTCAGCGAGTGTGTAGGTACAGCCGGCATAAACGACCCAAATCGTGATTTAGGTAAAGCTAAAAAAGCCATCGATTATTTATCGGTTGAGTAATTACTCGTAAGCCTTGGAAGCGTAGGCAACAAACAAACAAACAAAGTCACTTTCGCCTTTATAAGGATTTAGGTACCTACTTAAGGTACCTACTTAATTCGTTTGCGCAGTAGTATTAAATTCCTATCTCTATTATACCAAACTTCTGTTGTTTACAGGCGGGCAAAGTGTCCCAGGCGGTGATGAGGTGCAAGTGGGAGCGCGTGGGTGTGCGTCTTCGACGCATGCTGTTGCTGACCATGATGCGAGCTCAGCGCCCCCTGAGACTCACCGCAGGAGGGTTCGCCTACATGAACAATGATTGCTTCCTAGCGGTTCGTGTAGAAATATTATATCTATCGTTATTGAGTATCACTCAACAACAGTTTCATTTAGGTGCCGAGAAATAGTTCCCGATGTGTTGCAGGTAACGTAAGCTTAGGTAAGGGTAAGGGCGTTTCATCTAAAAAAGAGAAAGATATGATAGCTTTCTTATTTCCATTTATGAAACCAAGACATTTAACGCCATCAAATATCGCTTCGCTTCGCTCGTGATTTAAGTTTTTAAAACCCTCGCTACGCTCGGGAGTAAACCTCGAGTCCTTCGTTACGCTCGCGACTTAAATCGTTACCCGCGTCAGATGACACTGCTTTATCCCCTTGGTTAATAATCTACTATTAACCACATGAACGAGGCTAGCGAACACAAATATTTCCATATTGAGTATGATACTTTTTCTAAAAGAATCTATATTTGGATTCGTTAAACTATTTTTTAGTTGACTTACGGCCGCACTCAGAGTCGACTTTAATGATTACTTAGTTAAGCATAGATTTTTAAAACAAAACTGCCGCAATCAGAGACGTTCAGTAAATTAATGTTAGTTGGCATTTAATGAGATGTAGCTTAATTAGTTAAATGCCAATTAACATTAATTTATTAAACTTTTCTGATTGCGGCAGTTTTGTTTTCAAAATCTATACTTAACTAAGTAATAATTAAAGTCGACTCTGAGTGCGGCGGTTAGTCTTACCACCATTGATTTACTACTAGACCGGTGTGGTATATCAAGGCTTACCACCCTTATATTATGGAAACTTGGTTGTATAACGAACGACAATTTCATTAACATCAAATTGCATTAAACTCGATGGAAGATAAAAGTGCATAAGCACCCAGGGTTTAGGTAATTATTTATTTATTTTTTTAACTGTTAGGTATTAGGTAGTAGTAGGATAGAGATCTCGGTATCCGAAGTCCTTATACCAGATTGTAGCAGATGTAGTGGGATCAGCTACAGCTTCTGCCTGTGTACCCACTTATTTATATTAGGTACCTTTATGTTGTCTGTATTGTTTCAGATTATGAAAGCAGCTTATTCGTACTATGCAGTACTGAGTCAAAAGCAAATGTAGATGATAAATAATTTAGTGACGTTGATTTTAAATACACTATTATATTATAGATGATTTTGATGTGATGCCCTTAATGACACGTTTACGACTATTTAGATTATAAAAAAAAATTAGCAAAAAATTAAAACCGACTTGTTTTGAAGTCGATTATGTAAATAGGCATAATATTAGCATTATATTATTATCTGTGCCACGAGTGAAATCGCGGTCTATACTATCTAATATCTTACTTACATACTTACATACTAGCATAATATAAGGAAGAGCTAAGGATTTTCTGGTTGGATTTAAAGGGGTAATAACTAAACCGATTCTAAACATTTATCCACTTATAGAAAGCTACAGTATTTCTAAGAATGATAGGATACTTTTTATAGAAATACCGACGAAGTCCCAAAATTCACCCAGGTAAAACCGCGGGGAAACAGTTATTCATACAAGAATGCCACCTATTGAAAATGTATGCCACACTTCCTATAATTAAGTAATTTCTACCCTCTAGGTATCAACAGAAATTTTCCTGTCAATCATTTGTTATTTACTTGTGATTTTTTTGTTTTACGTTTTACAACGTTGGTGGCATAATCAAACAAACTACGAAACAAACAAAATACAATTGATTCTTTTGTAGGGTGGCACTAGTGGCAGTTAGAAGCGTGTTTTTCATTTGTTTGTATTGACTATAAATCGAATATTAAGTACCTACGAGTATTTCAAATAGCCTTCGTCAGTCACGACGACATCGTCAGAACATAAGTCACGAACCAAGTTTGTGGATAAATTTCTGAAAGCTATGAAAGCTGCCCGTCCTAAAAATTACTTTCAAATTCAATTTCTGCTCATGAGGTTTTTAGGACTTGGTTGGTGGCACAGTCCTTACGAGGACGATAAAAGGAACTTCCCAGGCTGGTACCTTTACTACTCAATAGTCACACAGCTTGTATGGGTGGTCGGCTTTGTCGGACTGGAGACTATATATACCCGTTCGTTGGAGACACGGATGAAGATCTTTTTATTTTTAGCTTATCATTCGTCATAACACACGATCTAACAGCCGTCAAACTTTGTATATTTTACTTTAAAAACATCGAAATTCAAGATATCGTTCGCATATTAGAAATTGAATTGTACCAGTTCTATCAAAACGATGAGAAGAATCTAGCTACAATCAGACTCACCAAGATATTTCAACACGATGTTTCAACACGGACAAAAACTAAAATTTAGTTGACAAGCATTGTCTTCGTGGTTCGTATTAATATATAACATAGTAGTATCCTTACTAATTATTATAATATACACACATCAAAAGTGTCTAGGGATCAACATATAGTTTTGCAATAACTTTTCTCCTGATTGATATTAATTAAAATTTTCTTTAAGGATTCATCAAATAAAGTGTTTTCGTTTGTCACAGTAACGATAAACCAAGTCACCTTTGAATTAATAAAGAAATTTGCCATTTTCCTAATAAAGGGATTTTTGACATTTGAACCACTAACATTAAAGTTCGAAAAAAAGACTGAAATAACAGTTTTCTTTAAAATTTTATTGGGTAACTTAAACAATTAATAATCCGTGTTTCTACCGCGAACACTAACAACACAAGAACATCGGTTTGGCATACTCAAAATGAGTTCATCCAAATCACGCTGTGGAATGGCCGCCCATGTTCGTTGCAACAACAAAAAAAGGTCTTCTTGCGACTGGATACCCTCCATATTCGGCAGAGCTCTTCTCTGTAGCATATCCCATGCTTGCTCAATCGGGTTCAAGTCTGGCGACTGAGCAGGCCAGGGCAGGACATTGATGTTAGCTGCGGCGAGAATCTGTCTTACAACTCTTGCGGTGTGCGGTCGTGCATTATCATGCATTAAATGAAATAAGGGACCGATTTGCACTTGTAGAGGAACGATGACGTCTGATACAATCGTCTCAGCATAAATTTGAGCGTTGAGGTTGCCTCTGATCCAAATCAACTCAGTTCTTCCGCCGATCCAAATACCCGCCCATACCATGATGGTTCCACCACTATAAGGATGGACTTCCTGGCAGGATTTTAATCGCTGTTGGCGTCCAGGGGTTCTCCAGTGTCGTATACGTCTTGTATCCGGTCTCATACCAAAACGAGACTCATCAGAAAAGCACACGAAACGCCATTGTTCTTCTGCCCAATTTCTGTGTTCAAGAGCCCATTGATATCGAATCCTACGATTGTGCATTGCTATAGGTGGTACCCGTAGCGGTCTTCGGGAATGAAGGTTCACTTCATGCAAGCGGTTTCTGACTGTTTGGTCGCTAATTAAGTTCCCTGAAGAGTGATGAAGCCTCACGGCTAACATCATGGCGGTTATTGTTGGAGCTCTTCGAGTTAAGATTTGAATGTATCGGTCTTGTCTCCGTGTGGTGCAGCGATACCGTCCTCCATGGCGCTCAGCCACGGTACCAGTGCTTCGGTAACGTGTCCAAAGTCGACTGATAACACTCTGACTTGTATTCAGAGCTAAAGCCACAGTACGTTGCCGGGAACCAGCTTCTATCATTCCCACGGCTCTGAGCATTTCTTCCCTGCTTAAATGACGTCGCCGCTCCATAATAACGTTGGTTTTAATCAGTAGTAGGGAAACAGTAGCACTAATAATGTCTTCAATGCGTTGTATGTTTTTATAGGAAAAACTATTGACAGCTGATTTTCATCTTTTACTCGAATTTGATTGACAGTTCCTGATTCAAATTATGTAATGCACCAAAAAGGATCCATATAAATTTATAAAATCATAAATTTATTACAAAGCCACATCTCAATCTCAAGAAATCCGCATAAAAATGCTTGATCCCTAGACACTTTTGATGTGTATATAAAGCTAGATTACCACTCACTCATTGACATAATTGTTCTCCCAGAAGAAGCATCTCTAGGTCGATATAATGTATTTAAGATGTGGAAAGGAGGTTTCTGTGATTGTGGGAAAACCTTGATATCTTCGTTTCCTGCTCCTCATCAGGTAGTGAGTTGACTGCCCGCCGAAACTATCCATCGAAAGTGAAAACTTTTCTAACTAAATTTCATCCACACGTTGGGCAAATTTCAATAGTGTAACTTTTTTTAAAAATGGCGGAAAAAAACATGGCCGCCGAACAAAATTCAAACTCGATTATCTCCGAAACTATAGGAGTCTGATGGGGGGTGCTCAAACAAATGTCATAGATGTCAATGGGGGGCAACCGCCTGGCGTGGTAAAAATCCAAAATGGCGGATTCAAAATGGCGGCCGAAAAAAAAGTTGATTCGATCCGGGTGAGGTTCGGCATCCGGGGGTTTTTGGGGTCGCTGATGCCAAATATCAAATCAGTTTTTCGATTGCGTCATTTTTCAAGATGGCCGCCGAACATTAGTTGTTTGTAGATATGGGGAAATTGTTTCGGCCCTGGCTCGGAAACGCGAGCTGCTCGCAGCTCGCGCACAGGGCGAATCTAGTACTTATTATAAATGTGAAAGTAAGTTTGTTACGCCGCGCATTCACGCCTCCAAAGCTCAACGGATCGTCATGAAATTTTGGATAGGTACACGTTAAAAAAACCCAACCCAACCCAACCTCTGTATCCACAGAGAAGGACATAGGGTACTTTTTATCTCGGGATTCTCGCGGGAACTCCGAAATGAACGTGGGTTAAACCGCGGGGATCAGCTATGTAAATAAAATTAGTAAGTCTTTTGGCCATGATTTTTTATTATTTACATTCATTATCACTATTATCAGCATTATCTACCGTAACATCCGTTTTGGTGAGAATGCAAACATAGTAGGTACGTACCAACACAGACAGGACTAAGTTTGCCTAAGGAACCCGAAAACGAGGCGCTGTGCTGGGACACGTCCGCGGGCAAAGTTAGACCTTTTGCACATTATAAGTTTCTTATAAGACAAAGTGACTATTGACTAGTAGATACACGCGTGTCTTAGCAGACATAAGAAAAAACTTCTTGTAATATGTATGTATGGTCTCATAACATTAATCAATGCGACTAGGTGTCTTATAAGACATTTCTTATAGGACACAAGAAAAAATTCTTAAAATGTGCAAAAGGCGTTGGGACTTAGGTAATTAAGATAACATTTTATTGAAGGTTTCTATTGTTTCAGATAATGAAAACGGCATACTCTTACTACGCAGTATTGAGTCAAAAGCAAAAGTGAACGTTGAAACGTAAACGTAAAATATGATCATAGAATTGAATTTGCAGAATTAATCAACTAAGCAGGTAGAAGTTGAACATCTACAACTAAAAGATAAATGTAATTTATATCTCCTACAAGTACCTAATAATATGTTTCAGCCAAAATATGTCAGTATCTAGTGAGATTAACTAGTAGACGCGCGTCCTCTGTGAAAAATATTGTCGGCATATCTCACGAAACTTAAAATTAAAATGTTTAGTTGTTAAGTCTACTTTTAGGTAATTAGTAAATGTTTTTCTTTTAACACTCACTTAATAAAACAAAGAGAAAACTAGCATCATGATCCAAGATAATCTTAACGTCTCATTGTAAGAATAAAATATAGAGATTCTTAATAAATTCCTCGTTAATTTGTAAAGGAAGAAAGTACATATAGGGAATACCAGAATAGTCAAAACTCAGTATTAAAATAAAAAAGCAATCTAATTGTTAGTCCCTAAATAATTCTGTCAAATTAGAAGGTTTTGTCGAATAACTACATTATTTTACATTACAAAAATAACATCTAAGAAATAAATACCTAATGCAGGCCATTAGGTATTGTTTACAATAAAAACCGGTCAAGAGCGATTCAGGTTGCACATTTAGGGTTTCGTATCAAAACAAGAAAAAGTATTCGATAGGCTGGATACAACTTTAAAAAATACATACCTATACTTGTTTTCCCTCACCAAAAAACCATCATCTACCGAATTTTTAATTTCAGCTTTAGAAATCCAGTAGAACATAATATTGCCTTATTTCTAAATATAAAGAAAAAATTTGATTCCTGAACTTCTATGATTATATATATCTATATATAGAAGGTTTCAAAAAAACACTTAGTGACAGATGGACGACGGGCGGATAAATGTGGCCAAGAGTAACCATACGCAGAGTGCATGATCTTAGGTATAAGGGTTCAATTTTTCGTTATACATACGGAACCCTAAAAATATTTCTTGTAATTAGGTATACATCTTAAAATATTACGACTAATATAATTTATACACAACAAATAATTTAATTACCATAAAAATAATACATTAGTTACCCTTATTATATGTATTATTGGTACCTGTTCTTTCTTTACCTTTAGCATATAAACTAGGAGCGACTATTGTACGTATACTAATCACGAACACTATTCTAAAAATCTATCACAGGTTTTACTTATGCATTAACAGATAGGTATAGTACTTATATAGATAAGTAAAAAATTACAAAATTAAACGAGACAATTCAAGCTACTCTATTTAACTTAACACATATTTTTTTTAAACCTACACCCCACAGAGAAAGGAATCCATATTCTATAGTCACAGGTCATAGTTCCAGAAGAGGAGGCCTGGGTGACACGGATCGGGATCTTTCCGGAGCCCTCATGTCCAGTACCGTCATCTCTTCACATCTGAAAAGTGGAATAACATAATGAATTAATCACTTACACAGGTAAAGACGATATCTCGAAAATTACGTGACCTATGAAGCTGAAATTTGTCGGACAGGTGGTTTATGGAAAGTAGAAGTCAGTTAAGCAAGGATTTTACAGAGTACCCGCGGGTACTCCCAACCGCAAGGAAAGCTAAATAATTAATTTTAATAAAGATTAACAAATTTCCAAAAAAAAACCATTACATATGAGTATAAGTTAATGTATCAACGTTAATAAATATGATTAATGACCAAAAAAATGTAGATAACCAAGTTTGCCTCGATTTGCAGTGGTGCATCTCTGAATGCAGCTGAGACCCTGGTATTGGTGAGTTAAGAGTAAAATGTTCCAATTCACCTATCTTCAGGTGTATGGGTGGCATTGTAGAACACGTTGGGCATCGGCGAATCTTGTTGACTTAGCAGTGAGCTGCCCGCTCTGGGCGAATGAGGGCCGTGCGTGGCGTATGGCGAAAACGGAACCGTGGCGCGCAATGCAGCCAGTATCAGCAGCATTGCACCTGGACAATAAATAATCCTTTACTAATTTTTACCCCGAAATTTCTACGGGAAAAGACTTATGCTGAGCTGGTTGCCTATTTGTTGCGACACGCTGGTTGTGCTTGTTTATGTTATTTCACATATTAACTGTTGTCGTAACAAATAAAGTTTATTTCATTTCATTTCATTTCATTTCATTTCATTTCATTCATTTCATTTCAAAATACAGCGGGTGAAACCGCGGGGGACAGCTAGTAAAATAATAAAAGAGGACCAGATTGACGCAGTATTCACCATATTGCTCCGCAAATCCGGAGGAGTACCTATGCAGTATTTCGGATGAACAATTTTATTTACAGTTATCCAGTCTGACTATGTTTACAATACCTGTCTATAGTAGGCATGTTACGGAGCTTCGTAACTGCCACCAAAACTGTAGGAAATCCGAAATAAAAATCGATTTGAATCAGTAACCGAATCCGGTAAATTGTTTTGAATAGTTTCGTATAGGGGCGGCGCGGCGTCTAAATGAGACACGCCCAATGACGGGTTTTCGCCGGTCGAGGCAACACACTAGCCAGTAGATCTTAGAAAACAACTCGCTTGATGTTAATAAATGGTGTGGTTGATTGTAAACGCTTAACGCACCTAGCCTGCAATAGAAACTGACTCTCAAATAAGGGTGCCGAAACACCGGAGACGAATTTAAAATTTGAATGTGTTAGCTAAGAAGTGTGCCCTAGACCACCAAACTATGATTTCCACACGATGTTTTCCTTCGCCGATGGTTCAAATTTATTGATTTGATTTGAACCAATCGCACCAACCATACTGGACTATCATCGCTGTGCACCCCCTGCATTGTTCGATTGCCAAAATCAAGCCACGTTTGCTTCTGCTTTGCGCCTTTGCATTGATATACCTACTATAAGTCAGCCGATCAGTCCAACAGTTTCGCCCGTCTCCTTTTACCTGATACAGTGCTGAGTAGTGACAGGTCGCTGAACAGCAAGGCGGTGGCGACACACGCGTAGAGCGGCGCGCGCACTCTGCCGCACGACCACCTCGCGAAGTCCCAGCAGCGCAAGGACAGAGTGTACTCGCCGCGGCGGCACAGCAAGTCCACAAACAACGCGGCCACCCACATCGTCTCCAGTATCAGGATCGCTGCTGCACCCACTCTGAAGAAATCAATATACGTGTGAAACGCTTTTGTATATTGTAGTTCCCAAGATTAGCGTGAACAGACACGCGGATTCTACTCTTTTATCATAGTATGTAGAAGATATTGTCATTAATTTGAAAAAACAAAATAGACGTCTATTATTTTTCTATTCTGAGGGACTAAACAGAATTTTGATTTTCAAAATTCAAAAGCAGCATTGGATTACGGCTACGATTACCATACCTTCCCAAGTTTTAGCAATTAAGCATTTGCCCAAAAACGCGTGTAAATTAAACGCCCGCACTCAGAGTCGTTTTAATTATTACTTAATTTTTAGTAGAAAATTTAAAAAACATAACTGCCAGACTCAGACGTTAATTGTTAATTAAATTAAATCAATGTATAATTAGTTAAATGCCAATTAACATTAACTTAATTAACATCTCTGAGTGCGACAGTTTTGTTTTTATAATCTTTACTTAAAATTAAGTAATCATTAAAACGACACTGAGTGCGGCCGGAAGTGTATTTGTGTTACCACGTGCGATAATCATACTACGGTCTATGATGCCTACGGCCTACGGGCTACGACCCACGAACTACGCGGCCTGCGGGTTTCGTGATCATTAATTTTCCAGTTTTCACGAATGAGGAAAGAAAATGTTTGATTTTATTTATAAGTTTTGCCAGTTTTTCCAGGGGAAAAAAGACCACCGTTTTCATGTTTCTGAACGTCACATTTGTGATAGGATGAGGATAGTTCAATTAATTTTTACTAATATTATAAATGTGAAAGTGAGTTTGTTTGTTTGTTTGTTATGCTATCACACCTTAACGGCTCAACCGATCATCATGAAATTTTACATGCACGTAGTCAAGGGTACCTACAGAGAAGGACATAGGGTACTTTTTATCCCGGAATTCCCGCGGGAACTCCGAAATTACCGCGGGTGAAACGGCGGGGAACAGCAGGCTAGTAAATTATAAGAATTGTTTCAACTTAAAGGTAGGTGTTATACAAAAATTTACCTACTGATCTGACCGAGATATCACTTGTCAGTCAAAAAATAGGTTGACTACAGCCTTGGCCCCTGCAAAAGCTTCACAGATTTCTGATTGCTATATTTTAAGGCTGAGTGCGTAGGTTACTTACAGTAAGGCCGGTGCCACTTCGTATCCTAAGACTACGAGTTCCGTTCCTGCGCCGCTCATTACTGGAAGATAATAATAATAATTGATTTATTACTATCGCCGTTAAGCGCGTCTTAAACGTCTTACGCTCTAAGAAATTTTACGATTTGTTTTAGTGATTCTCTTTAGTTTCATCGTTATACTCGCTCCAACGCTACCTATACCTAGATTATTTTATGGTTCTTGAACTATGTTTTTACGATCAATAAAGAAAATATAGTGCCTATCTCATGCTATCTTACACTTTCTATCATGTACCTACAATCATCATCGGTTACTGCTAAATAGCTTATATATAATATTATATTCATAAAATATATTTAAAATATTATGTAAGGCTTCATACAATCTTTGACCCCAATTTATATTTGTGTTTTTTTTTTTATTTCATTACATTTTGACTAATAGTCAAACAGCCGCAAAACAACAATCTACGTCACTTAGGTAGGTACATCTACATCATACAACTCAACAACTAAATCTATTAATAGGTAATTGATATCCAAAGTCCAATCTACGCTACTCTATAGGGACTATAGGTACGTCTAAGAATTCATTCCCTGTTAAAATAATATGTAATAATATAAACGTCATTTAGCCAAAATTTTAGTATTCTGTAGGTATAGTACACATCATGACGTACCTATACCACCGCCTATCGACATTATACCTATCTGTACCTAATGGGCTTTTTGTGTGAAAATAATTAGTCCCAGAGATTAAAATTAAAAAGGGGATTTTAAGCACGTCGATAAACGAACATGATATTGTTGAATTTGGCGTTTGACTCGTAATATCGAACCAAAAATTATTATACTGCCATATTTATCTAAATCAACAAATATTATCGTATCGTAGACCAATCTGGGCCCTTACTCACTATGACCATAACGCGTCGCGTTAAGATAAGGCGCCACTGAAATTGCTTTTCCCTCGTGTTCAAAGAAATTTCACTTTAAAAAAATACATTTACGTTTCTTTTGTCATAAAGAATATAAATTTCTAATCTGACGCTCCGATTGGCGCAGTAGGTCACCATGCCTACCCGCTAATCAAGGGGTTCCGGGTTCGATCCCGGTGGGGGTGGACTTTGTGTGTTGAACACAGGGTTCCATTTTCCAGTTTGGGCGTGTATATACTTATATATATATGTATCTATACTATAATATATATGTAATAATTTGTAGTTACCACGTTTGCTTGGTTTCCACGAAACAAGTTTATGGGATCAAGTAGATCTATGTGTAGGTATTGTGTTATGAAGTGGATTATTATTATTATTATATTTTTGGATCTGGAGCGTTTGCCGTTTGGGATTGTTTTCGGGACGTGCTTTATGGGTAAGAAATGTTGTTGGTCATAGTAGTTCAGGAGCTGTACCTATACCTACTTCAGGTTCAGGAACCTTCGTGGGCATAGGTACGTAGAGCAACACACCAAAGTTTCATCACAATCAAATCAACGGTTTAGAAACACATAGAGGACAAAAATAAAAACATTTATTTATTACATTAATCTTTTCATCTATATACACAGAATACACATACACATATAAATAAAATTTAAATGTCTGTTTGTAATTCGAAATTAATAGCATTTCACTGAATGCATATGAAAGTATATACGGTAGCTACCTACTTGCCTTAAAAAGCCAATTTTTTAATTTTGAATTTTCTGTCTGTCTGTTGGTTCCGGCTAATCTCTGAAACGGCTGAACCGATTTCAACGACACTTTCACTGGCAGGTAGCTGATGTTATAAGGAGTAACTTAAGCAACTTTTATTTCCTGCGGGAATTTCGAAACTCACGCAGGTGAAACCGTGAAGCACAGCTAGTTATATATAATTACAGCCATATTTCGACATGTTTACTCGTATTCTTAAGAGTCTACTTTAAGTAGGTACTTATTTTATTCAGGAAACTATCGCGCGGCTTTTAAAACATGACGTGACAGTGAATATACCTATAATTTGTATCTATCTACTTAGTTATAAAATTTAATGAAAAAGAGCTGTTAAGGTTCTACATAGAGAATTATATCTTTGATCGAATAACCGATTTAAATAAATGGATTTCAGATATTGCTAAACTAAGACTAAAACCACGGTAAAAACTATAGTCTTAACAAATTTGAAAAAATCAAACAACTATCTCCTAATAATATAAATTTTATAGTAGATACTGAGTATACCTGAGTATATATAAGTTAATAAAATTAATTTCTCACCGACAGCCGTGACGACACCCCACAACCGCGCCAATGGTTGCAGGAGATCCCAAAATTTGGACAATATAGATTTCCTGTAAACAACAGTGCCTCTCCTAATGGCACTACTGAATGTAGTGCCTTCGGTTTCAGGTTCTCGCACCCCAGAAGTAGCCATCGGTGATTCGAACAAACCCTATTTAGTACCTACTTATCTCACAAAGTTAGTAAAAACAGCACTTTGATTAATAAAAAACGTAATAATAAATAAATAGGTAGGTACTTAGGCAACTGTTTGTATGCAAATAGATGCTGTTACATCATAGTTTTGTTTGTTCACTTCTGATCTAATCATAATTTACATTTACACTTTTGTGAATACTTATTTGGTTAAAATTTAAACGGATAATGGAACAGTAGGTAATTTATTCAATTGTTTTAGGTGTTAATTTTTTTAACCATATTCGATGGAGTTTTGCAATTCCGTTGCCGCTCGTAACAAACATCTTGTAGATATTGAGATTTTCGTTGTAAACGAAACGTCTCTTGTTTATTATCCACCGTGTATTATTGTACAATATTTTGGCGTAATGCCGGTTGATCAGACACCAAAATATCTCATCACCTTGGTATTAGAAGTTGTAAAATATCTTCGTTTTAATAATGTTCTAATTTTATGCTCAATTTCATAATCACAATGCGTAATGCCAGAATCAAATATAAATAATAAATCAATGTAACCACTTTCTTTGTTTCTCCAAAAAAAAATGTTTTTGAATGTTGCACAAATAACTAGGTATTTCGATGTCAGATTTTTTCACATTTGCGATACGGGCTGTTTTCACAGAAGACTACGATCAACTGAAGGAAAATACATAATATTATTTGATAGATGACGATAGGTATAGGTAGGTAGGTAGGTATACGTAGACGTAGACACTAATATCAAAAGTAAAGATAAAGTTATGTTTATCTATAGGTAAGTAGGTACCTATACAAGTGGTGTGAATACTGAAATACAAAGAAAAATGTTTCAGTAGATCCTTTTTATTATGTTACGAGTATTGTATAGGAAAGTAAATAAATAATAATAAATAAAAAGGTAGGTAGGTACAGTCAACAGCTAAAGTAGATGATAAAAAATCGGAAATTCAATACTAATGAACGGAGTTTGCGTCAGAACTGTGTGGCGTCGAAGTGATTCAAAATTATGTGATTGTAAATTACCTATACCAAACATTTGCTACTAATAGGTACATCTGCCATAATATATTCGTGATCTTCAAACCTAGTGAACAGTTAAAATCAAATATTAAATGATGAAACTGAGGCTACGTAATCACGACGCAAATAATTCATCCATACCTACTTACTTATATTATAATTATCCCAGTAATTTAATTTGTTTTGTTTTACGGAAAAACAGCACGGAGCTCAGAGCAGAGGACAAAATAAAAATAAAAATATTGATATTTTAATTCATACATTCAAATATTGATATGTTCAAGAAATATAATTTTCTTACGTTTTTAACGTAAATCTGCTTTAGTATACTAATTTTGAACCGTGGCCTCGGTTTCGTCATTTAATTTTTGATTTTAACTGTTCACAAGTTTTAATTTTTTTTTTCACTTCTTAGTTCTGATGCGAATTGAGTTTATAACTTTTGGAGTCAAAACTGATCACGAATATATTATGACAGCTGTACTAGTAGTAAATGTTTGGTATAATTTACAATCACATACTTTTGAATCACTTCGACGCCACACAGTTCTGACGCGAACTCCGTTCATTAGTATCTATTGAATTTCTGATTCTGATCATCTACTTTAGCTGTTGACCGTACATAGATACCTAACTAAACTTAAAATTCTAATATAATTCTTACTAATTATAAAATAAGTAGCTATTCCCCGCGGTTTCATCCGCATATTTAGTCTCGGAGATCCCGCGGGTATTCCGAGATAAAAGTAGGTAGGTACTTGCTACCCTATATTTTTTCTATACCCTTGACAACATGTAACTGTAGATAGTATGCAAAATTTAATGTAGTTTCTTCCACGTTAATTTCGGAGTTCCCGTGGGAATTTCGGAGTTCCCGTGGAAATTTCGGAATTTAAAAAAATGTGATATAGGTTTATCTTGAAATAAATTACAATTTGATAGAATTAGCCAATTTATGTAATAAAAACAGCATTAAAGAATTACCACATTTGTGTGTGTGTGTGTCTGTGAGTGTGTGCGTGCGTGGGTGTATAGTAGGTAATTATTTGATCTTAAATCTTTGCCTTAAATATCTTAATACTAGCTGCTCCCCGCGTTTTTAACCGCGGCAATTTCGGAGTTCCCGCGGGAATCCCGGGATAAAAAGTACCCTATATGTCCTCCTGTACCCCTGTCAACATGCATGCAAAATTTCATGATGAGCCGTGTGTGCCGAGTGTTGAAAGCGTAACAAACAAACAAACTCACTTTCACATTTATAATATTATCATTAGTAGGTACTTACTTACCTAAGGATTACGCAGCAACAGAATTTGTTTTAATTTGGTGGGCTTTATCTATGGGGGTGCAATTGCCGTCAACCCTACTTTACAAACACCACCAAGCACACTTTCTGCAAATCTTGAAGATTGGCTGGCAGAGAATGCCACAGTGACATAAAGTCCGCCTTTTGTACCATGATTATGCAAAAAGATACATTTATAACATGTTTCTGGAGAGGTCAGGAGCACCATCTTATATGAAGAATTACAGTACCCCCGAGCGCGCGGAGTGATATTGTGTTCTTAACTGCTATTGAGTCGTGCTTTTTGCAAAACTATAGTAAAATTGTCCGTAAATCTCTTGTTGACAAAAGCGGTGTATTGATTGATGTGTAATTCGAAGAAATCATAACAATTTCATAAATTATATTATGCAATTAAAATTATAAGAAATCAAGATACTTACCGACATAATCTAGACACGCGGCCGCGTGTCAAGCCAAAGTTCAAGCTGACAGAACTGGCGAGCAGCACCGTGTGTAATATTACACGAACCATTTGGAGCCACTTTTCACCCCCCCCATAATTCAAAAACTATTTAACATAAAGATGTCAAATTTGGCTCATGTATTAAGACTCGCGAGATAAATATGTGCTCCAAATTTCATAAGCACACCTCAAACGGTTATTTAGATATTAACGTCCAAAAATCGTGATTTTTATCACTGACTGACCTATAGACCAAAATTATAACGCACTTCCAGATGACCTAGGAACTTGATATTTGGCATCAAGGTAGACTTTTAGGCGTAAACAAAGGAAAAAATCTGAAAACTGCAAAAACTTAAAAAA
Source organism: Zygaena filipendulae (assembly GCA_907165275.2). Taxonomy (NCBI): domain Eukaryota; kingdom Metazoa; phylum Arthropoda; class Insecta; order Lepidoptera; family Zygaenidae; genus Zygaena; species Zygaena filipendulae. The sequence goes on from OU015657.1 coordinate 7,700,878, forward strand.
AAGAAAATTATCAATAATTTAAGTTTTTATATTTTTCCTATCAAGAAGGTGATATAACAAAGTTATGTATCGTAGTATGCAACTGGCTAATCAGAATTTCGAAATATTTTTAATGATGTATTTTACGTCGACCTATAGACCAAAATTATAACGCACTTCCAGATGATCTAGGAACTTGATATTTGGCATCAAGGTAGACTTTTAGGCGTAAACAAAGGAAAAAATCTGAAAACTGGAAAAACTTAAAAAATGAAAATTATCAATAATTTAAGTTTTTAGATTTTTCCTATCAAGAAGGTGATATAACAAAGTTATGTATCGTAGTATGCAACTGGCTAATCAGAATTTCGAAATATTTTTAATGATGTATTTTACGTCACTCAATTAAACTGAGTCAAATACATTCATTGTCAGCGCGAATTTTCCTATTTTCACTGATTAATACGTATAAAACTAGCATATATTCTCAAGTTAAAAGTAAATCAGTTTGTTTTACGTACTTTAGGTGCGAACATAAAATATAATTTATGAATATCTGTGAATATTTTCATTAGTTTACGGAAATATCCATTACATATTTGACATAGAAAGTTTTGTATGTAAAAATGATGAATAATTCTTTTTCAAATATAAAACCGCTTGTGAATAGAGACGGTTATTCCGTATGGAAATTTAAACTCCTTATGTACATTATCGTCGGATATCATGAAGGTGACGATATATCTGCTCAGCAGAAATCTCGTAACGATCAAAAGGCGTTTTCGAAAATTTGTCTCCCAGTAGTGGGCATGTCACAGTTATCCACTCATGTAAGGTCAGCCAAGCATTCTGGGATGCTCTTTCATCTGCTTACGAAGGCGACGTATAAGCCTCGAACAGAAATTGTCGGAATCGGTCTACATACATCGTAAGAGCCTAAATTTAGAGGACATGTATTTGGCAAGGTTCTTGTCTCATATTTCCCAACGTTCAAGTAATTTTCCTACCGTGTTCATTGAAATGGATGACGTTCTGAAAAAAATTAATTCTCTTGATATATGTAAGGGTGCTGGTCCGGATTGTATTCCCCCTAGATTTATAAAATCATGCGCCTCACAATTATTGGTTCCACTATGTGCCATATTTAATAAATCTTTAAGAACAGGTATTTTCCCTAATCGCTGGAAATTGGCTAAAGCGGTACCAATTTTTAAAAATGGTAATAGTGGAGAGATCGTTAATTATAGACCATTTTCGAAAATTTTTGAGCCTCTTGTCTGTCCTTATATTCAGTCTCACATTAGACCTCTACTAAGTTGTCACCAGCATGTTAAGTTAAGATCAACAGCCTCAAACCTTATCACTTTTACAAATTCTATCGCAGAAAGTACCTATAGATTCTCATCATCAAATGGATGTGATATACACAGATTTCAGCAAGGCGTTTGACAGTGTTCCGCATTCAGTATTGATCCAAAAATTAAAATGTTACGGTTTTGCTGGGTCTGTGTTGAGTTGGCTGTCTTCGTACTTGACTGATCGCTTTTTTTATGTTGTGATTAATAGTTTGAAGTCAATAAATGCCTGTAGTACATCAGGCGTCCCGCAAGGATCCCATTTGGATTCCATACTGTTCAATTTGTTCATAAATGATGTAGTATTTTCCCAACAAAGTATTATTTGAACGAGCAACTGTTACAAGAGGAGTCTCTGGTCAGGGATCTTGGTGTGATATTGGATGGTCAGCTAACATTTGGCCCCCACTTGGACGCTGTTACCAAAAAATCATCAAAAATGCTAGGCTTTGTCATACGTAATGGAAGGGAATTTAAGGCACGAACAAAAATCGCACTCTATAACAGCTTAGTTCGCAGCAACCTCGAATACTGCAGCGTAGTTTGGAGACCACACTATGCTACGCATTCTCTAAGACTCCAGCGTATACAGAAGCAATTTTTGTGGCATCTTTCGTATTCCGCTGGGACCATCGAATCAATAACGTCTTATAAGGATCGACTCTTAATGTCGTTAGAAAAACATCGTGTATTATTGGATCTTATGTTTCTGTATAAAATTTTGCGTAATCAATTAGATTGTCCACATCTTCTGGGTGAGATTTGCTTTTATGTTCCCAGACATTACCCTAGGAAATGCGGTGACCTTAAGGGCTTAAGGCCACCGCATCGGAGGACAGTTTTGGGAGCCAATTCCGGCACCCAGGCTAAGTGCATTATAAAATAATTATAGTGTATCGCTTGATGTGCACTTTGACTCCATTTATACCTATCGTAAGAGATTAATGAATCTGGACAAACATATTATATAGTTGCGTTGCTTGGCTTAACTTGCTTTACTTTGCTTTTCTTTGTTTAGCTTTGCTTATATAGTGCTTTTGTTTGTTTCGTTTTGCAGCTGTAGCTTTGTTTTATTGTGCAGCTTACGCACAGCTGAATGTTATTACATAATTATTTAAAAATTGTACGAACACTTTGCATGCAGTGTTTACCTTTATATAGTTGTACAATTATAATGAATAATTTGTGAATTAATTAAGAGCATGAATTGTTGTAACAACTGCTGGTGAACCGAATAAAATAAAATAAGAACAAGCAGAAAAAGTGTCCAAAAAATCGAACGAATTACTTTTTATTTTTCATTTTCAAGCACCGAAATGCATCTCACCAATACATTTCGATGTAAATAACTTCAGAAGAAGAAAAATACTGCAGAATTGGCTATATGGACTTAGCTTCCTTTGCCTTCCCCATTGGGGTAAATTATAAAAAAAAAGGTCTGTGGCATGTTCTCTTATTCGTCTGTGGTCTGTGCTCTGTGGTGAGAATTTTACAAAACAAGAATATTAAAATTAATGTGCGTGCAATAAGTTTCTAACGTTAGTAACGTTTCTAATACCTTTGATGTTATGTATAAGACAGTGTGAATTGAATATTACAAAACGAAGTTGTGATTTTTCAAATTTGTGACTGTACCCCAAAAACCGCAGTGGTTATATTCTCTTTGTCAACATGCAAACAGGCGGAGGCACCAAGAACCCGCCATGGGCTCGACCGAACGTTAACACTAATATTACCGGCATGAATCCGCAAATCATGGATCCAAACTCGATGATGACTCAGCAAAGCATGATGCAGTTCCCACAAACACAGGCTGTGTTCAATCCCGGAATGATGCAAACACAAGGCGGCATGGCCTTGCCAATGACTGGACAAATGCAAATGAATCAAATGGCTCAAGGGCAAATGTATCCGGGAAACGTAGTGGCGTACCCGACTCCTCGTGCCATGAACCCTAGCATGTATCAGAGCGCCCAAGCTAACCAAGCGCCGGCTAATACCGAGCAGCGGGTGTTCACGGGAACTGTTACTAAAACACACAATGATTTCGGCTTTGTTGACCATGATGTCTTCTATCAAACATCAGTATGTGCTAAAGGCATAATTCCTAAAGTTAATGATAGAGTACTTGTTGAAGCAACATACAATGCAAACATGCCCTTCAAGTGGAATGCAACAAGAGTTCAAGTGCTCCCTAAAAGTGGCCCTGCTCCAAAGCCAAATCCACCTAAATCAAACACCTATAATGCAGTTCCACCTCCTGCGATTAAGAAATCAATGCAATCTCGTCGTGATGATCGTCCAGACCGTATTGAACGTTCTGAAAGACCCCCTCGCAGAGAAGAAAGAGTATGTTTTCATTAACATATTATATTTTCTTTTTGTCATTTGTTGATTAAAATTGCATCACCGTAAGAAAATATTAAATCATTGTTTTGTATCATGTTTGCATATTGTATATTTTAATCACTGTTACTGTTTCTAGAAAAGATCACGTTCGAGAACTCGTTCTCGTTCAAAAGACAGGAAAGACAGCCGTAGTCGTAGAGACTCGCCTCCTCGCAAACGACCTGTTGTACACCAACCATCACCTGTGAAATATGTTGTGAGAGTACCTCGCATTCCCCTGGATGTGTGAGTTTCATTAATGTTTTAATGCAATAATTTGCCACAAAAAAGATCAACTATCAACATAATTACAATATTTGAAAAATGAAAAATTTGAAATACATGTTGTATGACTTTTGGAATTCCAAAGTAGCATGATTTACTCTTAATAATAGCAGCGAAAGTTCCATTAAAATTGGTCCAACCGTTTGGGAGATTGAACTGTGTGTTCCCAATTATTATTATTATTATTTTTACAATAACAAAAAAGAATTAGCAAATTGGTACAGCCATTCATGTGTGATGCCATGACCAAAGGAAATAGGAATTCATTTTTATATAATATATAGATAGATAAAATATGAATCTATAATAAATAGTCTGGTTTACAGTATAGCTCTATCTTCTATCAGTCTATCAATAATAATGCCTGTTAAAAAGTTTAAGTTGTAATGGCATGGGAGAGAGATTGCTAACAGTTCTACAAATATTGGTGAATTGTTTATTTATATTGATTTGCTTCTACCCACATAGGCCTCACGACAAATAAGAACCAAAAAATGATATCAGGATAACTTATGTCATTTTTCCAAAATAATATTCCACTAGTTGACACTTATAAGTATTTTTAGATTTAGTTATAATATTAGTTTCCAGTGAGCAGCACACAATGGTTCAATGTCTCCCAATGTAAATTTTGTTAATGCTGATTATTCTTTTTCAGGCAAAAACTAGATGTGCCAGGATTGTCGCATCGTTACACTAACTTATATGTGCCATCTGACTTCTTCAATGCACAAATAAAATGGGGAGATACTTTCCCCCCACAATCGCCTCTCTCACTTAACAATCCTTGTAGCTATCATATTATGAACAAAGATGTAGAGAATCCTAACACAAATGAAGCCCTACTAGAACCTCCAGATGCTGATTATAGGTTCTCGGCCAAGGTATATAATGATTCATATTGTATAAAAGGTGATCCCTTGCAGTTTCACCCAAATTTAGGAATTCCCTCAGGATCCTAAACATAAAAACTATACACCAAATAGTTGATTTTGCAGAAAAAAGGATATAAAAACTTTAAAAAGTGAAAAGTACTCCAAATTACTTAAACTTTCTATAAGTGAAAGAAATTTTAGGAACAGTTCAGCAGTTTTTAAGTTACAAACAAACACAAAAAATCTAATCTCTTCATCTAATCTCTTCTATTTATAATATTACTGTATTTATATGTTACTTTTGTAAAATAAATATTCTTCTAGGTGATGCTCATTAGTCTGCCTACAATGGAGACACTTTACCAGAAGTGTGGACTAACAAAAACTGATGACAAAGACAAACGATCATCAAAATCATCTCCGCAGCACCCCACACGTCTAATCAAGTTCCTCGTCGGGCAAAAAGGCAAAGGTGGTGAAAACTTTGCTATAGGTGGTCCTTGGAGCCCTTCACTTGATGGTGAAAATCCACAATCAGATCCTGGGGTATTGGTCAAAACTGCTATAAGAACTTGCAAAGCCCTCACAGGAATCGATTTATCATCCTGCACCCAGTGGTGAGTGTTACTGTGTTTTTATATACCTATTATGGAGCTCCGTCTTTGACACCTCGGTTATTCTTCTGGATCGATAGCTTTGTGTTCACTTTAAGTTCGAGTCAAAAGTTTCTTCCCGCCGGAACTTAACAGTTTATGCCGTCACAACCAGCATCATGAAAGTTCACCGCGGTCGTAGAAACTTTTGTCTTTTAGTTGTCGCGTTAGTCATGGCACAGCACACATTCATATGTGAGAGTACGGAGGAGTGTACATCGCCGGTGGCGCAACCGATCGGATGCGGGGCCGATGTACCGACCTACCGTAAGAGCCGTGATCTGACCCTCGTAGCGGGCGGCCGGCGCGACCGCCGATCTTGTGAGTATACTATAACTGTATTACCCGCGCAGGTACCGAATGGTGGAGTTTTACTACTGGCGCGAGGGCAGCGGCGGCAAGTCGCGGCTCGAGTGTGTGGTGTTGTTCGTGCCAGACGTGTGGTCTGCGCAGCCATCGCGTGTCGACTGGAACAACGTTCAGGCGCAGTATAAGGCGGCTTGCGACGCTGCTGTCAGGCGACTCGACGGCCTGGAACCCGCGTCCAGCGACCCGCAGCAGGGAGCAGCGGCGGCGGCAGCGGCTGCGGCTGCGCCTAAGGCGGAGGTCAACGCGCCGCCCGCGGACATATCACAAATTGTTTGTTCCCAGTTTTGTTTCGTTAAGTTTCCGGCTGCGCGCGTCACTAATTAGAGGATCATCGCTCCTGTGCTACCGACTTGCTGTTCAGCGAAGCATCTGGGTGTCAATGACATTCGGATACTAAGCAAACAACTTTTCTTGTTCTTTTAAATTAAAGCCCCATAAATATATTTTAACATCAGTAATAACTAATATAATTTTGATAATTATACTCATGTATTCCCATGAATGAAAAGTACAAATAACAATAGGTACCTGATGAAAAAAATGCCTACAGATTACTAATGATTTAGATGTTTCAGGATGCTAATGACAGTACCATAACTATAGACGAAAATGACGATGAGGATGTCAAACCTGAACCGACACATTACTCTAAAATCGATTTAAGGACTATAAAAGTTGATCAATTGAGGCAAGAGTTACGTGCGCGTAATGTCAGTTGCAAAGGTATGTGTTTAACAAAAAATATTTGATAAATCAATAATAGTTAAAAAAAACTTTACTTCCTTTTAGTTCCCATATCATAATTATGTATAAGTAATAAAAATAATAAGTAAGTAATAAAAGTATTGTGTATTCCAAGTATTTGTTGCAACTTTGATCTTGAATATTAGAAGCTATATAACACCTGTGTAGCCCCCGAACGTAAAAAATGATAATTGCATTTGTTTTGATACCATACATTTTGGTTTCGTATTTATTAAAGTATGTGTACTTTTATAAAGGTCTTCGTGCTCAAATGATTTCTCGCTTGTCGAAACTGATCAAAGCGGAAGAGGGCAAAGACACCAAAGAGGATGACATCATGGAATTAGAGGAAGATGAAACTGAAAATGTCAAAGAGGAAAGTCAAGAGCAGATCGTTATAAAAGACGATCAAGAAGAAGTAGCTGCTGCCAAAGTGGATGAAGAAGTGACAAAGGTTGAGGACAAAGATAATAAACAAGAAATTGAACAAGTTGAAGTGAAAGAGGTCAAAGAAGACAAGAGAACCGAGAAAGAAATTGAGGAAGATAAGAAAAAGGTGCGTTTTAAAAGTTTTAAAAATGATTGGGTAGTAAGGTAAATGCATAAACGTAAATTTTCCTAACCAGGAGAACAATACAATAAACTGAAAAGTCAACAAACTTTCATTCGCCGCATCTATATCTTTGTACAAGTTCTTCCATTACACATCAAACTTTAAATCGGAGCAATGAAACGGTTATAGGGAGAAAATTGGTCCGCACTCCGTCCACCCTACGACTCCGGGCCCAAGAGCTTGATACGGACATACGGATCAGGGCATAGTTATAACCAGGGGCCAAGTCCAGGGCCCTTATTCACTATAACCATAACACGTAGCGTTAAGATAACGCGTCACTTAAATTGAACTTCTCTCATGCTAAAAGAAGTTTCTCTTCACAAAGATATATTTACAACGTGTCCAATATTAATTTCTAATATTTAGACGTCTGGAGCATTTCAGATTGTGTTTTGCGGACTCGCGTTGTAAACAAGTCATCTATAATAATATTTATGAAGAGGTAAAGTTTGTGAGTTTGTGACGTTGTAGGGGGTAATCTCTGGATCTACTGAACCAATTTTAAAAATTCTTACACATAGAAAGCTACGGTAATCCTGAGTGACATAGGGTACTTTTTATCCCGGAATTCCCGCGGGAACTTTTATAGTTATTTATTTATTTTTATTCCAGGCATAAAAAACTTTGAAATTAGCGCTGATAAAACCGCGGGGGAACAGCTAGTAATGAATTAAATCCCAGCCCGGGTGCGCTCTCCGCATTCATAATTCAGTGTCACTTTAATGTGGTGTGTGTGGTGTGGTGTGGCCACTTGCAGTTGGAGAAGGAGAAGCAGTCGCTGCGGTCCCACTACGAGGTGCCGTCGACGCCGCACATCCTCGTGCACCCGTCCGCGTCCGCGAAGCAGGGCAAGTTCAACTGCACGGTCGCGTCGCTGTCGCTGCTGCTCGACTACCGCGTTACCGACAACAAAGAGCACAGTTTCGAGGTAACAAACAGTACTTGCCTTTTTTTGTGTAATTCCAGGCTCTTTGATTAATTGAAAATAAAACATTGTAAACTTAAAAATTAGGCTATATTAATGAATAAATCATAATTTTTTCAATAGAAATCGTCTTCAGAACGAAGACTCTTGAACAAAAGCATATTTAATTTTTTGTATGTTTTCTGAATTTTAAAATACTAATAGCACTCTAATACACTACCGATAATGGTGGTTCAAGAATAGCGGGAGAAAAGTGGTTTGTTCTGTCTGACCGAAAAACTTACAATCCTAAGTAATTTAATGTTTTTAATTTTTATCCATAGATATTCGTTTTTGCCGAGCTTTTCAACGAGATGCTTATGCGAGACTTCGGTTTCTACATTTACAAAACTCTTTACACGTTGCCCGAGAAAATGGAAGAGGCAAAGGAAGCCAAAGATAAAGATAAGAATGTTGAGAAATCGGAAAAGAAAGAAGAAGGTGACAGAAAAGAAGATAGGAAGGATGACAAACGCGACGAGAAACGTGGCAGGCGCGAGAGAAGGGTGAGTTATTCTAGTTTAGCCTTTCACTTATATCCTATCCTTAATGTAATGTGTGAATGTTTGTTTGTTACGTTTTCACACCTTAACTATACTTAACCGACCATCACGAAACTTTGCATACAAGTTGTCAGGGGTACAGAGTAGGACCTCATAGGGTAGATACTTTTATGCCGGGATTTCCGCGGGATCTCTGATGTTGACGCGGGTGAATCCGCGGGGAGACCACTTGTTATAACTCACAGCTAACACTTACGCGAAATCCTAATGCGAATGTTTTTTTTACAGTATTTTTACCTTTTAATGCTTATGGGACTTACAAAAATAGCAGGGATAATCAAATTTAAATGAAATTTTCAATTTTCAACATATTTTCTTAATGTATCTATGAATAGATATCTACCTTTATATTTATTTATGTAGTTATGTATATTATTAAATATTAATATTATGTTTCGTCCACAATTTTATTATAATAGGTTCTTAATGATCACAACATTATCAGTAGGTACCTAGTCACCTGTGTGCGACCTCAAATGTTTGTTTGTTTGTTATGTTATCACACCTTAACTACTCAACCGATCATCATGAAACTTTGCATACAAGTTGTCAGGGGTACAGAGAAGAACATAGGGTAATCTTATCGCAGAATTCCCGCGGTAACTCTGATATTAACGCGGGTGCAACCGGCGGGGGGACGGCATGTTCCGATTTGCACCCCTAATTTTTAGATAGTATAAAATGAAGTCGTTTCCGCTGTCTGTTCGCGATAAACTCAAAAACGTCTGAACGGATTTTCATGCGGTGTTCACCAATAAATAAAGTGATTCATGAGGAAGGTTTATATCCATAGTTTATCCTGGAATTCCTGCGGGAACTCAGAGATTATCGCGGGTGAAACCGCTGGGGAGAACTAGTAAACTAGTACTCATATAAAACTGCGCCCCCTTAGGAGTCTCACAGCGACGACTCGCGCAGCAACTCTCCCAAGCGGCGCGGGCGCGGCGTGGACCTGCCCGCTGACCCGTACCTGCTGCTGGCGCTCGTGTACTTCGACACGTCGCGCGGCGGCGCCATCACCAAGAAGGACCTGCAGAACCTGTTCATGAGCCTCGGCCTGCAGCTGTCCAGGTCGCAGATACGCGCCGTACTCGAGAAAGTTTGCGTCAAAGAATTCTTTAACTACAAGTGAGTTGTTCATATTTTTTTATCTACAGGCACCTACACATCCTCCTCTTTCTCCCCATGCGAATGTTTTTGTTTGTTACTCTTTCACGCCTTAACTATTCAATCATCATGAAATTTTTCACATACATTGTCAGGGGTACAGAGGACATAATGGTACCCACTTGTCATCCCGGAATTCCTGCGGCAACTGAAATTGACGTGGGTGAAACCGCGGGGATCAGCTAGCAATAATATAAAGGAGTAAAGTTTGTAAAATTGAATGTAGGGGTACAGAACCGATTATTAAAATTCTTTAACTGGTATCATTGGAAGCTAGGGTATCCTTGAGTGCCATACTCTTATCTCAGAACGAAGTTTCCGCGGGAAAACCGAAATTGATGTAGGTGAAACTGCAGAGAGAACCAGCTAGTGTATCACATATTTTTTCACAATAGGGTACTTGCATGAAGTTTATAATAAGAAATGGTGTCAATATTTCAAAAATAGAGCCTTAGAAAAGCGTTATCGTGAAAGATTTACTAAAAAAAATTCAATAGTTTCCAAAATATTCAACATTTAATTTTGTGAAACGGAACGTTGCAACGAAACACCAATCACAGCCAAGCTTGACACATGACGTCACTTTTATTTTTTTAGGAAACATTTTACCTCTTTCAGAGAAGGCAAAAGAAACTAAGTGCATACAGTCAACGCATATTTTCCATTTTCTGAATTTTTTTACTTTAAAATGCATCGGTAACATGCATTTCGATTCTTTACTGGAACTTTTGGAAGTAAATTAACACAGTTCAACCCTAATTTCGCTTTTGGATATTGAAGTTATCTGTCTGTCAGTGTCACATGACCCTGTCAACACTTCAGTGACATTTCTATCACAGATTAATAAGGCGTAATTTTGAACTAGTGACGTCATTCCGCGTTTCGGCGGTAAGGCCTAAAGTAGGAACTTTGAAACGCTCTATTTAATTAATTTATGCATAATATGTCTTTAAAAAAGACTGAAAAAAAAATCATGCAAGTACCCTATTACGTGCAGATGTTATCACATTATAAATCCTTATTAATTGTATCCTTCAATTGTTTCTGTACGAAGTGAAACTTATACACAGTATAGTTAATTATTAATAGGTACAATACAATATACTTTATTGCACCAAATTATTTTTACAATATTAAATATAATATACATAAATTTCATGGCAAATAGGCGGTTTTTCAATTACGTTTTGTACAATACAATACACGTTTAATTGATTCGGCAGGACCCTCGTCCAGGCCATCCGCGACCTCGCGTCGGGCACCCCGGACGTGATGCAGGACTTGCCACTCGACTCGGTCGCGGTCACCAACACCGAAGTGCCGCCAGAGGTAATAAGTGCTTATTATTTATTTATTATTGCAAAACTTACATCCTTACTATTATTATAAATGCGAAAGTGAGTTTGTTTGTTTGTTACGCTTTCACGCCTAACCGACTGAACCGATCATCATGAAATTTTGCATACACGTTGTCAAGTGTCGAGGAACAGCTAGTGATGTGATATTTTCTTTAGATCACCGAGTTGGAAACCGCCATAGCGTCCGGCAACCGCGAGCTGCTGCCGGTGTTCGGGCGGCCGGCGGCAGAGGGCGGCGCCGCCGGGGACACTAAGGACGTCAGTGATACGGGTAACCACCTATACTAGATCATCCATCAGGGGTCATCCATAGAGTACATCACACTAATTTCGTGATCTTTCGACCCCCTTGTCACAGTTGGTCACTTTGGGAGCGGACCCACTGGTCCCCCGAAATTCGTCCCCTGAAATGTTTGAGGTTGCCACCGGTCCCCTGATCTATAATTTATTTTTCACACCACATGCTCGACAATGCCGAATTATATGTCATGTAAACCTTACCGAAAGCAAGACATTATATCTCTTGGCTTTAGCCGGGTTATAATGTTCTATTGAATTTCATTATAACCCGCTGGTCAATAATGTGATTTTCACTTTCATAATTCTTATTGCTATGTCCATAACGTCTCATTTCGCTAAACAGAATGTGTTCTCAGCGGGCGCGGCCAACTCGATTTTCAAAGACCGAAGCCGTGGCCCACTAGATTCGCAGTGAGACGAACTTCATTTGTTTGTCAAATCGAGTAGGCCACGCCAGCTGAAAGAAGTGGCTATATAGGATCTACTAAGCCTGGTTTTTTATTGTCTCGCATTATGTGAGAAAAGTAGAGTATACACCACAGGGATAAAACTGTTTTTTTCTTGGGCGCTTGAATCCCTCACTGCACTCAGGACTCAATCTTAATTCCCTCCCTTTGGTCGGGAATTAACTTATAACACCCTCGCTGCGCTCGGGAGTTAAATTTGGAGTCCTTCGTTATGTTCAGGATTCAATGTAGCGCCCGTGACATAAAACAGTGCTTTATCCCCTTGGTGTATAATCTACTATTAAAATCTTAATTCCTATTCATTCTACTAATCAGATGTTGTCTTTCGGCTTCTATAGTTGTAGTACATTCGCGCACTAAAGGTAAAAATATTAAAATATAGTATTATAACTATGTAAATATCATATTTATTTCATATCACAGATAATTAGTTTAAAAATAATTAATATTGAGAATCAGTCTTCTAGGAAACAAACGATTCGGTTTTTGTACTTTTTAAACTTATATACCTACCTATAAAGATTATTAACAAATTAAATCGTGCACATCAATCACATTTACAAACAATAAACCAAATATCAACATCTTTATCAACAATAATATTCTGTTCACGAATTTACTATGTCAACGCTTTTTATTGCAAAAAATATGGCTATTTTTCTATCAGGGAACCAATAGGCACCTGAGAATCCGAATGCCGAATGAATGAAATGCCGAACCTGTAACTTTTGGTCCAGGGCACGAATCGGTACCATCAAAATAAATATTTTTTTAAAATCATTCAACCATCCTACTGGGGGACTAATAGGCACCTACACAGGGGCCGAATCTACAACTTTTATTCCGGGGACGAATATTAGGGGGCCAGTGGTTACCGACCCGTCACTTTGTGAGAGAGACCCTTCCTAGTGTGACGTCATACATTTTTTACATTTATAAATTATGAAATTAAAACAGCAGTTCCAACAAAACAATTAAAACCTTAGTACGCCAACAATATACGGATAAGAGTTGGAAATATTTTAAAGTTTTTCGTTAATATTTCAAATTTGGCATTTAGCATTTAAATATATAAGATTTTAAAATGTGACGTCACGAAACTCAGGACCCCTCCCACCCCGTCACATTGTCACATAATGTCACATTTCGTCGACCCCCTCCCTTCCCGTTAACGTGTGACGTAATTTATGGATGGTCCCTCACGATGCCACCCGAGTATCGCGATAGCAAGTATCTTCTATTCCTAGATCTAAATTACTCATAATTAACCAGGGACCAGGTGGGGCCTTACCTGATCCCAAAAACGGAGCAGGCAGAGCATTTGCTCTAACGTCCTTTGCAACTGCGGCGCGCTTGCTCCGCCTACATGGCCTCTCTAATAATATAAAAATTACTTTCTAATTGGCAATTACTTAAAAGGTATCCTTGTTTCTATACGTATATTGCATAAACCACCTTTGTGAACTGCATATTGCAACAGAATATATCATAATTTAAAGATATTCAATTTAAAATAGTTATAGCCCGAGACAACGGGGAAAACTTTACTATGCGCGACGCCAATATATTATTTTCTCTGTAATTTCAATCCGTCAGCGTATTAATTAATGTCGCTTTGAGTATATATAATATATATTTGTAGAGTATAGACCGTGGTCGGTGCACGATTCGGCAGGCATGGTGGTGTACAAGTCGCGCGTGGTGGACGTGGGCGCGCTGGTGGCGGGCTGCGCGCGCGAGGCGGCGGCGCGCGCGCGGCTGGAGGCGGCGCTGGAGGCGGCGCGCGGCGCGCTGCGGGCCGCGCGGGCCGGCGCCGCCGCCGCGCAGCAGGCGGAGCGCGGCGCGCACGCGCAGCTGCACGACACCGCCGCGCACCTGGCCGCGGCGCGCGCGCGCATCGCCTCGCTCACGGTACCCACCCCACACCCATGTCCTACACCCTATACGCTTACACCACGGCCTAGTCGCAGTTTCAATACACGGCCTGTGCACACATCGACAAAATTTCGGACACGGTATTTTTAATACAGAACTACCTGCCCCGCGGTTTCACCCGCCTGAATTCCCACAGAAACTCCAACGTAGCCTAATTCACTTACCCTCAGCCAATTAGCAATAATAGTCCCGTCAAAATCGATCCAACCGTTTCGGAGATTCACCCGCGTGACTTTCGGAATTCCCGCAGGAACTTCTTTCTTATTTATCGACCGAAAAAGCACCGGAAGACTCATCAAAATCATCTAAATCTACTTTTACCTATTTTTATCGACTCAAAAACAAAAAAATTAGTTCCGTCAAGAACTCCGAGTATCTCATTTCTGTTCTCTCAATATATTCAAAATTGGATACATCATTGTATTATGTTTGCAGGCCAGCACGAAGATATTCCATTCAGCACTGAAAAGCATTCAGACCAAAGTGGATGCCGTCATCAACATCAAATATGAAGATGACGATGTGGTGGAAGTCGTAAACGGGCCCAGCAAGTGAGTTTGTTATTTATGATATCACTTGTTGTTCCCTGCAGTTTCGGGTGCATGAATTTTGCGCATACTTCACGATTCGTATTCAAATTCGCACGGTCCAATTCAATGCTGTCGGCCTTACGTGACAGACGGAAATATACGTACCTACTAAAAACCATTGTAGTCGTACTGGTAATATTGAGATACTTTTAAACTTTCCATGTGCAAGCAGATGTTTAAATAACGCATAAATTGTTATAGAGCTGAAAAAGGAGAGAACAAAGAAGAAACCGCTGCATCGATTTCAAAAGAAGCGGTTGAACAAGATGTAAAGAAAGCGACTGAGACCCAAACTTCAGCTGAAGAGACCTCTGTCAAAACTAAAACTGAAGTGGTCAAGGACGACATTCAAGACAAGGATGTTAAGGAACAAGATGACAATTCGACAGAGAACATGGAAATTGATAAGGAATAATTACTTATTGTAACAATTTTTTATCTTAATAATAAGGTTAAGTCATAATATGTAATTCCATATTAGTTCTAGTAAAGTTCTACTGAAAATTGAATAAATATGTACTAAAAATTACTTAATTTTTTTTCCTTCTCTAATTTTTTGCTATCGTCATTGCCTAGAATTAATAGTAGATTTTACAATTACACAAAACGAACCATTTTTTTCAAGACTTTTAGCAGTAATTTAGTGATAGTTATGTCATGAATAAAATGGTTTTGTGGACGAGTTTAAAACTGCTTTTCACTTCGATTGCGAGGAAATAAAAAGGTAGTATAACATAACATTTCTTTAATTAAAATTTAAAGTAAAATTAGTAGTTTTGAATATTGAAGGAAATTGTTTTTCCCGTGTGTCTTAAAAAAACAAGGCAAATAATTGAAAGTAAATATTATAAAATAAATTATATCTATGAACTTCTTATTTGGCTGTATGGCTAATTTTCTTTGCCTTAATATAATACATTTAAGAGTAGATAATAATATTATGTTAATGCACTTTTGCACAAAATTTGATTTTGTGCAGTCTATATCCTGGACAAAGCACTTTAAAGGCATGAGAAGTGAATAGAAATGAAGCTATGAATTAGTTTCGAAAATGCATGTATTTTTTTCTAGATGATATTGTTTATCATCACTCTTCTCTGCTATCTAGCAGGTAGTGGTTATATACTCCTTTTCTCCGCGGTTTCACCCGCGGTAATTTCGGAGTTCTCCCGAGAAAATAGCATCCCTACGGTGAAATCGGAATTTTTTTTAATCAGTCCAGTAGTTTTTGAGTTAAATCCTAACAAACAAGCAAAAAATCAAATCTTTTCCCTTTATAATATTTTGGCTAATCTGAATAAATTTAGATAAAATCCGAGTTTTCCTATTAATAATGCTGAAGATCTGATGAAAAATAAAGCCGGTTTTTACTTGTCATATTGATCGTACTCACTGGTGCACCTTTGGGAGCAAAAGGAACATTTTAGCACCAGTGTGCTCTGTATCAGCACAGATAAAAAACAACGACTACATTTAGTCATAAGCAAATAGGATTTCATGGAAATACATCAGAACAATGTTCTTCTGAGGGAAATACATTTAACTGAATGAATAATAAATACAAAACAACTGTATAATAATAACTTTTTAATTTGATCAAAAATAAGGAAACTAGGTACCTACACAATATTTTAATACAATACCAGAGGTAAATTTTTACATTGTTACAATGTTTACATGTAGCAGCTACATATGAGTCAAAACTTATTTCCTAAAATAATCAAAAATACGATAAGCCAAAATTATATTAACTAAATTATTTATATCATATACAGAGGAGGTCTCATATATTGTATAGGTTAATATATTTTTATTATACTTACTCGTAAATATGGGATATACCTAATATTTTTTTAATTATTATTAAAGTATATATTAAAGTAGGTATATTAACTTATATTGCTTTAAAAATACAAAATATTGGTTATGCGTATAATTAATTTGGTTATAATATTATACGTGACGCTGAAAAATGTCGCACAAACTCAGCCGCCACCGGTCGCGAAACTTCGTTTTAGTAGTTTGTGG
The DNA here is from genome assembly GCA_907165275.2 of Zygaena filipendulae. Lineage (NCBI taxonomy): Eukaryota > Metazoa > Arthropoda > Insecta > Lepidoptera > Zygaenidae > Zygaena > Zygaena filipendulae. The sequence goes on from OU015657.1 coordinate 7,717,514, forward strand.
TAGTATCTCTAAGTAGTTTGTGTTCGTTTTGAGCACAAAGTTTTAATTTTATTTGTAATATTATTATACACACTTTAGTCCACTTTAATCGATGCAACACATTTTTTACAAACATACTAGGTATGATGAACACAATATAGGTAAATTAATATAACTCAATAATACATACGCAATAATAATGCAAGAACGACGGCCTTCAACTCCGTTAAAGAATAGCTTATTTATATTTTATTCATGTTAACAGACGGTGTAAACAGTTTACCACAGGTTTACAGTGTAAACCAATAAAAATGGCTAAGAGATAGTGGGCCTTACGTAAAACTCCTTACAAATCTTGAAACACACAGACAAAAGCTCTATCCACTCATCAGCAAACAAGTCACTCATGGGCCCTCAGGAGCTTATTTAGTGCGACCAAGTTCCCTGGCGAGTTGAAACGTTCCCTCATTCGACAAAATGGGGATGGAAAGAGATCGCATTGTCGGCTCGGTCTGTGGCGTCAGTAGTGGTTGACCCAAACACGTCTGGGTCTTCAGTAAGAACTGATGGAATTTGAGCTCTCAAACTTCTAACCTCGGCTGCACGGTTATCGTGTTCGGTTTCCCGATAAGGTTTAGCAAAACAACCCCCTTAGTCAAGTTGACAATCTTTAATTATTGATTTAACAATCAATTTCACACAAAAAACTATAACTATAATATACATATTATTAATTAACTTTGTACAGAGGCAACATAGGCAGGAAGGGCGCGCCATAGTTGCTAAGAAAGTACCTATTAGCCTCAGACCAAATAAAAACTAAAGACGGAACGCGCAGAACAAACAAGTGAAGCCCGGAAAAAGACACCACGCCTTGCACGTACACAGAAACACGCACACACAAGAAAAAGACACCATACCTTTTAGTTTGAGCTTCGTCGCTAAAATAAAAAACAGCATGGAATCACTTACCACCAGTGAGTAAACTTAGTAAATTCATACACTTTCCTAATCACCACATGCATACGCAAGGTCGGCTTCAGTTCGTTGTTCGAGACGTTAAGTCTTTAGTTTTTATTTGGTCTGAGCCTATTAGCAAACGTTGCTTGGAACCCAAGTGAAGTATGTTTTTGAAATATTAACTAAACTAGCTGTTCCCCGCGATGATTTCAGAGCTCCCGTTGGAATTTCGGGATAAAAAGTACCCTATGTCACTCAAGACTACCCAGTGCTCAAAGTGGGAAGACTTTCACACAAAAAACTCTGAAATTTTTAAACATCTACAGATAATAATCTCATACTTGTTGCTGACAGGCACTTAGCCACAATGAGGCGAATTAAAAACACTGTGACGTCAAACGCACTCGAGTTTTTCATACCACAAACACCTCAATACTTTTATGCCAAGTGCCTGACGAAATTCCAATATTGACGCGGTTTTAACCGCGAGGGAAACAGCTCTCTCAAATAGGGTAATAGGATGGTAATGTGGCATGATAACTGAGCCCACGCCTTGAAGACGATTGACTAAGCATTGGGCATGATGACAAGGTATGAAAATCAAAATTCCATTTAGTCCGTCAGTAAGATAGTAAAATTAATCCACAAGTATTTTTTGCTTTTTCGAATTATTAAAAAAATACTTAGATTAAACACATTCAAGTTTTAGGAGCGGGAGGTCGCGACGTCATACCTACATAAGTATAAAGTGTATCTAGGTGTGACGTCACACGGAATTTCAACTCAATCTAACGCCGTTATTTTTTTTTTATGTAAAAAAAAAATAAAAATATGTGTCGAATATTTTTTATTAATCTACAAGACGGACTAAAAATTAAAATTGAGTCATCACGCCCGCCGCCTTTTCCTTCCGTTTAATTTAATCAATTCCTCCGCCTAGACGCACGGCTCGACGTAGTTCCCGGGGAAGAGGCCGGTGACGCCGTCCATGACGCCCTCCCACCAGCCGTCGTCGTTCTTCTTCAGCACGTAGATGACCGCGCTCTCCTGGAACGACAGCTCGTCTTCCTTGTCCGCGTAGTAGTCGTATATCGCGACCACTGCACACACACACACAGTGCGAGCAAATAATACAGATTACATATATTTAAAGCGACACTCCCCACCAATTCCATGCCTCCTCATACCCCGCGAAAATGACCTTGGGCAAGACCGTAGAGGGTTCGACACGCGTAGAATCTACATGTGACAATGGGGATGTTGACCACTTTTGAAAGTTAAAATTCTAATTAGTCCGTCAGTTAGAACATAAAAAAAACAATACACGTATTTTTTGCTTTTTCAAATAAATTAAAATATACAGAGATAAAGCGCATTAAAGTTAAGGGTGAGGGGGTCGTGACGTCACTAACCGCTAAAACCGCCATACAAACTGTCTGTCAAGTGACGTCACGCGAAATTTCAACTCAATGTATCGCCGTTATTTTTTGATTACGTAAAAAAATAAAAATACGTGTCCAATATTTTTTATTAATCTACGAGACTAAAAAAAATAGTCAACATACCCATTATTCACTGATATCTGACAGTTACTGTCAGCTCGCTGTCCACCTTACGACACGCACGCACGCACAAGCCGGCCGTTTTTACTCATGGGAAAGTATTTGAATCAGTTCATCACAAACTAATTTCAGATGTTTTGTATTCTTGTATTTTAACCATGAATTTACAAAAAAAAAAAAACGTTCTATTGTCATATTATTATATACTGGCTGTTCCCCGCGGTTTCACCCGCCCACATTAATTCAGAAGGTCCCGTGGATTTTATTTTATTTTATTTCCGTGGTAAAAGTACTTTAGTTCCCTTGACAAATGTCTATGCATAATTTCATGATAATAGATCGAGTAGTTAAGGCGTGAAAAGGTTAATTTCATGAAGTGTCGCGAGTTCGATATTTAAAGGGAAAATATGATTTGTTATGTCTATATCCTCTACATTATAGAGTCTACAACATGGCTAGATTCATCTAGGTACCTGAATATCCTACTTACCTTTCTCAATATAGTTCTTTGGCACCCATCCTGGCAAGTCATCATCGTCGGGCACTATGGCTGGCACTGCGTTTGTATACTGGGTGACCATTTTCTGGAAAAAAAAATGGCTTTATTGTACAGTATGTTTTTTTAACGTTTATTACGGCTCTCTGAGTACTAGCCCTTAGAGCTAGATTCTTGTCTGTAATGGGCATGATGACAAGGTATAAAAATCTAAATTTTATTTAGTCCGTCAGTTACATAGAAAAAAATCACGGACACATATATTTTTGCTTTATCGAATTAAACGCAGTATAAAGTGAGTCTAGGTGTGACGTCACACGGAATTTCAACTCAATGTATCGCCGTTATTTTTGGATCCCGTAAAAAAAGTAAAATATAATATGCCGTGGATTAATAAAAAATATTGGACATATTTACCTTTAAAATTCAGTCACCATGCCCATTCTGTATCATGCATGTCTAACTCTAACAGAAGGCTCGAAACGGAAGTCCGTTTTGTGTGTGTGTTATATTCCGATTGGACATACGTTGATGTGGTGTGGGCGGCCGAAGGCGTCGTGGTTGAGCTCGTCGTCCATGGGCGGCGGCGGCAGCGGCGGGGACACGGAGCCGCCGCGCTGCGACCCGCCGCCCGCCGACGACGACGACTCGCGCTGACGACACACATGACACGACGGCCCGGTTCAACTCATACCATGACAAGTTACTTTGAATTGAAAACTCACACCCGCAACACTCCATACAAGCTAACAGATTTGATTCTCTTCTACTACTACACTCGTCCAGCTCGTCAGCACCAAATAAAATAAAGAAGTGACACTCCGCCTCCCACCAATCCATGCCTCCTCATACCTCGCGAAAATGATAAAATCTACATGTGACAATTATTCACGGACAGCTGACAAATACTGTCAGCTCGCTGTCAACCTTACGATACGCACACACGCACAACGCGTGTACCCACAAGCCGGCAGCCTCTTTTCTTGTGAGAGAGTACTTGAATCAGTTCATTTTTACGGAGTGTCACCGGGCTGGCCACACACATAACACGGCACTGTGTTCGTGCGAGCCGCTTAGCGAACGTGTTGGAAATTGTAAGTTGCCTAGTTATTTTACTTTTTTTTCGGGAAAGGCAAAGGAGACTTAGTCTATACAACTATTTCAGTTTTTTTTCTTCTTCGAAGTTATTTACATCAAAATGCATTGGTTAAATTTTGTATAATTTCATTTCATCTACATGTCAAACATAACGACGACAAGCTCAAGTTTCTGTCCAACACACTCAGCAGCAACAGCATACACGCCAATACACTCGCCGCTACGTTGCGGCCGGGCGTCCCCAGGCATGCAGTTGGCGGGAAGTGGAGTGTCGCTACTTTACATACCTAATAACTATTCCTTGCGAAAGGTTTTCGTCATCTTTTTGGCAAAAAGGGTTTTAGCAGGAATTGAAGATGACCGTTCCATCATTAATTATCTAATATATAAAATTCTCGTGTCACAATGTTCGTTCCCATACTCCTCCGAAACGGCTTGACCGATTCTCATGAAATTTTATATGCATGTTCAGTAGGTCTGAGAATCGGCTACTATCTACTTTTCATCCTGGAATCCCCGCGGGAACTCCGAAACTCACGCGGGTGGAACCGCGGGGCACAGCTAGTTTGTCAATATAAAATCTTTAAAATGAATTTTGTGCTTTACGGATTCGTATTGGAAAAAAGTTTCGCAGTTGCGGATTTTTTTGTGCGTATTAAGATACTCTATATGACAATTTCAAATATTAACAGCATAAGACTTAATTTACCACTTACTTGTCCGGGAATACTCATAGAATGCTGACTGTGTTCACCATCAGATCCAATCAAGGGAGAAGGTGGTGCTGTAACCAACATTACTGATAAATAACAGAATAACTTACACCGAAGTTAAGAAATCAAGCAGATGCAAGGTATATACTTACGAGGCATACTGGAGTGCAAATCTTGCTGTGAGTAGTTGGCTGACGATTGATGCTGGTTAGGATGCACCATTCCAACCTATTCACAAAGACAACTGATAAGAGGGCTAATTTATCAACCTATGATTATTTATTAAGTTAATTATTATTTATCACTTGTATAAGTTGTTAAATGAGTTATGCATATTTGAAATTTTCATTGGTTTATACAAACACATCTCACACAGAAATCTCAGGTAGTTTATATTATGTATGATCTGGGTTTATATAGGGTAACTCGTACCTTTTATTTTGGCAGATCGGCCCCTAACTGGTTGACCATATATAATAATCAATCTAAAATCTATAAACAACTTAGCTAAGGGGGCTGTATCAGATGGAGTCTTGAAATTGGACGGCACTTGCCGGGCGGTGATGTATACCTGGGGCTGAGTGACGGGCAGCGTGGAGTAGCCGGGCGGGCGGCGCGGATAGTTGGGAGCGTAGTGCGACGGCACCTGCGGCGGCGCCACCGCAGGAGGCGTGCGGTACTCGCGGGACGACTTGCCTGCAGTATTGTTACAGACATCCAATTTCATGAAATCCACTAGTAATAATTAATTATTACTGTAGTGATGACAGACAGACAATGTTCATGTCCATACGTGATCACAACAGACTGATATATACAATTACACTCATAACATTCAACTGCCAACACTCTTTTTGAGCAATTATTAGGCTACTCTAAAGCTAAGGTCACACTATAAAGAGCTTAGCTTACTGCTAAGAGCCAAGCTACTTCCTAAGTGATTGATCCTAATCCTATTGAACAGACTAATACTATTATGCATACTATTACAGCTGGCCACACTGCAAGCGATGCGCCTAAGTAGGTGCCTCGTTTGTCACCACGCGAGCCGCGTAGCAAACGTGTTGGAAAATTTGTAAATTGCCTAGTGATTTTACTTTTTTTTTCAGGGAAGGCAAAGGAAACTTAGTCCATACAGCCATTTCAGATGTTTTTTCTTCTTCTAAAGTTATTTACATCGAAATGCATTGGTTAGTTTGTATAATTTCATTTAATCTAGGTACATGTCAAATTTCAAAATACTTCTAAGTTACATTTCGCATTTAAATTATTTATTATTATTATGTTGAAATTTACTGCAATGTTTTTCTAGGTGCCTTAATGGAATACATTTTTTCTAGTGTTTTGTACAATCCCTTAGAAATAAAGTTGCCAACACTGCGGCTCCAGAGCAAATTTCGAGTTGGCAACACTGATTAATATGTCACTAAGCTAGTAACCTTGTAAACCTAAAGCTCCTACTTTATCTCTAAGCTTGGCACCTGTTATGGCCTTAGCCTAAAATTTATTTAAAGTAAATCTAGGTAACACCCACTTTAAAAATCTAACACAAGTTACATGATACATAGCAAGTTGCTTACCGAGTGTCCCCCTGCCAAGTGTGCCTGTGTTGGAAGCTGATGCCGCTCGCACAGCTGCCGGCGGTGTGGGGGGCTTGGTGGTAGGTGCAGGCAGAGGAGCGACCCCGGGTGCGGACACAGAGCGGCGGCCGCGCGGAGTGCCCGTCGAAGCTCCGTTCCAACGGGCGCCATGACCGATATCATCCAGTACTAATATTTAAAAAAAAAACAAATAAACCAACATTATAATTTATTGACTCGATCTCGCTTAACAATGCATGAACCCTCACCTCCACTGCCCGTGCTCCCGACTTAAGCAAACCTCTGGAAATTATTAGATGACACAGCACACGTAATCACTATTAGATTGATACGCCACTATAACTGCACTGAACCAAACACAAAGTAACAATGAATTGTGGCTTACACATACCCGCGTTTTATATCAAGTTCTAAAGTTCTAACAAAGACGAGTCAGGCAATGGAGTGGAGCGGGGGAACCAACGTACTTCAACTGCTATTAGTCGGCGGGAAACGTTATTTTTAACGAAACTACCCTCTCGCCGACACACGTATTTTTGCTTTTTCAAATAATAAAATAAAATAGATAAAGGCATCAAAGTTTAGGGTGGGGGACTCGTGACATCATTATTCAGTATAAGCTCCATACAAACTGCACCGGGTTGTGATGTCATGTGAAATTGAAATTTCAACTCAATGTATCATTTTTTTTTAGTACGTAAAAAAAGAAAAAAATATTTGTCTAATATTTATTACTAATCTATGTGACGAACTAAAAAAATATTTAGTCAAGTAGCCCATTGACAGTCAGCTTGTTATTAGGTATTATAATATTGTTATTTTATGTGCAATAAAGAATTAAATAAATAATTATTTAATTCCAGCTACTTTGTGTTCCCCATAAAATTATAATTTAATTAATTATTTTTACTTGTATGATTAGGTTTCTAATAGGGAAGTGTAATTCATCAAGTGATATGAACTAATTTCAAAAATGCCAACCTAAACTTCTCGAAGTTAAAGATAAATAACCACAATATACCTACCTGTATAATCAATAGGCTTCCTCAGATATTTTATAGGTTTTTCGGGATTAGCAGGAGCAATAATTTTATACTGTCTGTTTATCACTTTATTAGCAGTGAGCACCCCAATCTCCCTTCGTGCCACCTTCTCTTTGTGAATGGCCACAGTTTGCGCAATATGGTTCATCTGACCTTCCATTTCCGCTAACTGCATTGTCTGTAGCTCCAATAATTGTAGGAAATTGTATGCCAATGTATTGATCTGATAAGCAACACTGGCTAATGATTGAGTGGTGTAATTTTTAGTACTATCCAATGCCAACCTTTTGTTTTCCGACTGAAAGTAATTAGCTTCGCAATATTCGGCTACACGTTCCAGATTTGTATGACTATCAGTCAAATGATTGCGACCTTCTGGGATCTCGGTTTGCAATAATGCTGCTATTTCAGCCATTTTGTCGCTGCGAATTTGAGTATTATTCATTTAATAATAAAGATAGTTGATGTAAAGCGTAGTCGGAAGGAAGGGAAGAAGGCGTTGGTTGTTATTTGGTACATAATACTTAGATTACTTATATAAAATTGATGATGATTAAGTAAACTATACGAGAACTTACAAATTTATGGTACTGTATTTGTGTGTCACTATGCAATTTCGTAAAATAAGAAATTAACAATTATGTAGGTATTTAATTTTTTCCAATTCAATTTGTGGTTTTAAGCAAAGGTTTTTACTTTTCACTTTGCCAAATTAGCACCACAAATCAATTCACTAATTAGCACAAATACACAAAATAAAATACAATAAAGTACCAGGGGAACCAGGAATTCACAACACGATAATGTACGACACTGGAATGTACAGCACTGGAATGCGCGACACTGGATTGTACGACACCGGAATGTACAGCACCGGAATTGGTGACACCGCTCCTATTGGTCGATGAAATCACGCCTCCTTTCTTTGTGCTCGTTTACGTTACTTACCTAAATACTGGGTCAAGTTATTGTCAAATACGGCACATATATTTTATGTTAGATTTTTTGGTGATGATTATTAGGTTTCATGTTAGTGTTTATGCCCATTACGTTATTATGTTACAGTCTATAGGCAGGATAATCAAACAACGGACCACTCTATATATTTTACTGTATAGACTTAGAGTACAATACACTAAATCTGGTCCCTTAGTTTACACCTTATAATTATTATTTCCACGAGCTATGTGCCCTATACAGATTGTACAGATTATAAAAGTTACGAAAAGAAAGGAACCAAAACTGTATTAACTGGCGAACGGGAAGCGACTGGCGAGCGGTTAGCTTCGCCTGATTTACGTCACCTTTCCTACACCTATCCTATAGTAGGTACTAGTGTGGCGATGATGTCACTATAAGCTATTTATTGAAATAAGTAAAAAGTAATGAGAACATTACTATCAAGGCCACATCATGAACAGATTTCAAAGTAGTATACCCGACATTCTTTATTAGGTTAGGTTCTTACTGATGATCAGGTCTCGCGAGCCGAGCGAGCGTAGCGAGCGTGCCGCGGTAGCGGCCGGCGATGCGCTAAAGACAAAATAAGGTGACATTTATTCGATTAATTCTTAGGTGTGACCACGAAGTTTCGATATATTATGCAAAAAAAAAGAATATAACAAGTTGTAACAATTCATTAAAGTGGAAAATAATAATTACGTTACTAAATATTACACTTGGACTTGTTATTTGAATTTCCATCAGATTTTGAGACAGTAACTACTAACTACCTACTACCTGCATTGTATTGAATACTACTAAACGGAGCACGAAGTCGGCTAGGCCATGAAATCCGGTGTCGCCAATTCCGGTGCTGTACATTCCGGTGTCGTACAATCTCGTGTCGTGCATTCCGGTGTCGCCTTTTCCGGTGCTGTACAATACAGATACTCAAGTACCAGTACGAGATACTGATTTTTTTTTTTTTTTTTTGGTGAAGTTTACCCCAGAGAGAAGGTAATCACTACTTCGGGGAAGGCAGAAGGAAACTTAGTCCATATAGCCAATTCTGTGGTATATTTCTTCTTCTGAAGTTATTTACATCGAAATGCATTGGTGAGATGCACTTCGATGCTTTACCGGAACTTGCCAGCAAATCTTCGCAGTTGAACCTTAATAGGACGCTCTGGGGGAAGTTGTATAGAAAAACGAAAACCTCCCGGCGAACGCCCTATTTCATCCTATTTCACTGCTTCCGCACACTGTTCATCACTAATGGATCACTATTATGCAAAGTCCACCATATTCAAAGAATATTAATCACGATAAACTAATTTGCAAAACAAAGAAATAAAATTGACGTCCACTCTGCTAAAAATCCCGCCAAAAGCTCTGTGACTGTAGCTTTAGCAGTGATTACCTTCTCTCTGGCTGTAGCAAACGTAGTGATTACCTTCTCTCTGGCTGTAGCTGTATGTCTTGTCCTTGTTTTTTTTTTTTAATTTACCCCGATGGGGAAGGCAAAGGAAGCTAAGGCCATACAGCCAATTTAGTAGTATTTTTTTCTTCTGAAGTTACTACGACCAGAGAGAAGGTAACTACGACTTATTATTTCTATGATTTACATCGTGTTTTTTTTTTTGGTGAAGTTTACCCCTTTCGGGGAAGGCAGAAGGAACCTTAGTCCATATAGCCAACTCAGTGGTATATTTCTTCTTCTGAAGTTATTTACATGCAGCAAATCTTCACAGTTGAACCTTAGTAGGACGCTCTGTGGGAAGTTGTATAGTAAAACGAAAACCTCCCGATGAACGCCCTATTTCATCTAATTTCACTGTTTTCGCACACTGTTCATCACTAATGGATCACTATTATGCAAAATCCACCATATTCACAGAATATTAATCACGATAAACTAATTTGCAAAACAAAGAAATAAAACTGACATCCACTCTGCTAGTTTTGTTATTATTGGTAGATGTAAAACGTAGTGATTATCTTCTCTCTGGTTAGATGCATCTGAAAAAAACAGTTGTGTGGTGTGTGAGCAAATAAAGTCTATTCTATTCTATTCTAAAAATCCCGCCAAAAGTCCTCACTTGTGTCTTATTAGCATTTTTTAAAACTTTTTTGTTAGTGTACCCCAACGGAGAAGGCAAAGGAAGCTATGAGCCTATCACAGATATAAAATTACTGAAAAACCGGCTAAGTGCGAGTCGGACTCGCGCACGAAGGGTTCCGTATCTATAAAAACGGCAGAAAAATCATATTATCTGTTAAATGGGAGCCTTCATTCAATATTTGTTTTATTTAATTTAATTATTTATTTTTAAGTGTAGTAAACTAAATATTCTACGAATATTTTTAGTGTCTACCTGTTTCCGGTTGGTGTGAAAAAATCACGTTTTCTGCATGTAGCCCCCCTAAAAAAATTATTATTTTATTGTTTTTTTTTTCAATTTGTTGTTATAACGGCAACAGAAAATATACATCATCTGTGAAAATTTCAACTGTCTAACTATCACATCACGGTTCATGAGATATGTACCTACCTACAGCCTGGTAACAGACATACAGACTTACAGAGAGACGAACGTACCTACGCCCTATGGGCAGAGAAGAAGTTGTAGGACAGTAGTAATATAGCTTATACATCAGATTAACACATAGGGTACTTTTTATCCCGGAATCCCGCGGGAACTCTGAAATTAACGAGGGTGAAACCGCGGGGCACAACTAGAGGATTTTAACTAAAAAAGTCAGCGCAGTAGTTTGTTAGTAACGTAATATTACGTTTCTTGCCCCAGGAGTACGTCTTATGTAGATCGTGATATTTTGGGGGTGGCGGTGAAAGGGCTAGAAAACTTAAATGAAAGGATAGGTGGAAGATCTACCAACTGTTTCTAAGTAGGATTGGTAGGAAACTAGCAACTTTTGAAATCATATGATCATAATATTATTGTTATCTACCTCCAAGCACAGAAGAATAACTGTTATTGTTCTGAGCCTCCAAGGCTTTCGAGTTGGCAACACTGTTCTGATGTTCATTTAATTTTAATTAAAATGTAAAAGATAAACAATACATTTTTATTGAATATTACTAACATGCAGATTTGTTATCATAGATAGCTAGTTACATATTATTATTAAAGTAAATAGGTATTACCCATGAAGCAGATTTTATAGAGATCATAGTAATAAGTTTTCTTCACTAGTATTCCTAGTTCTTACTAGGTATACTCTCTTACTTACCTAATACATGATACTTTCACCTTGATTTTAACCATTTATTTTTTTTCCAATTCAATAAAATTTAAAATAAATTTTATATCATAATTGTTTTTACGACAAAATCTAATTTATATAATGTATAAATAGTAGGTACCACTATTATTTATTTTATGACAATATAAATATTCAACTTACAGAATAGAAAGTGGTTGGTTTAATGAAATCACACTATACACACAATTTCATTTCCTAAACAGTCATCTAGTTTATAATAAAAATTTAACCAATTTATGCAGTTATTAGAAATAGATACTTACTACATAATTTTATTGTAGGTATAATAATACATAATAAATAAATCTACATCTAAGCACAACATAATTTACATTACATATTTTATAGTACAAAGGTATTCCAAATAATGGACTTGAACTTCATTTGAAATAGTACCTATATCAACATGATACAATTAACATTGGTATCTTTATTGATCTGTTTTATTATATCTCATGCAGTTATTAATATATCCCAATTAATCTCATTGTTGTAAACTTCTTGTTCAAGCCATAACTCGTAATTTTCTTTAAACTCTTCTTCCAGTTCAATGTTTGATTCCAGGACACTGTTAACATCAGTGTCAAGTGGTGTAAGGTCTAGTTCTTGATCTCCTGCTGCACCATATCGTCTATGATTGAAACGGTCAACACTTACCCTCAGTGCACACTCCTCATCCTGGAAATCCCATGGACGGGCATCAACATCATTCCCAAAAGCCCAGTCATCATTTAGCCTGTGACGTACTTTAGAATAAATAGCACTTATTGTTTTCATATTAGTTTTTCTCCATTGGCGACCCAAATATTTTGTTTGCATCTTCAATAGTTTTAAAACATAGAACTGTAATAATGCATGCCTCACCTTGAGTGTACGTTTTAATATGGGAGCACTTTTAAACACAACAAGCATCATTATTCTTGCATTTTTCCATTTGGTTAATTTATTTAATATTCTCAGTAAGTTAATGCATGAAAAAACATTTCTCCATGAGTATGGGACTGTTGAATCTCCGATATCTAAACATTCTTTTGTCAATTCAGGCTGTTCACCTATAACACAAGCAGGAAAGTCAAATATTGGTATGGTATTCTTGGCACCAACATAGGACAATATATTCTGATTGAAAAATTTCAGAACTAGAGGCATACAATTAGCATAGACCAAATGTTGTGACATAAACTCAAATTGATAAACATGGTTTAATTTAAAATGTTTAAGAAGAAGTAATAATATTGCAGTGACAGCTTTGACAATAATTTCTTTGTGTCTGTTTACATCAATACCCAATTTAAGTGATTGAAGCACAGTCATTGGCATTTCTTCTGGCAATAAATCAGCCATAATGTTGATGGAATATGTCTTGGCAGTGGAAGTAGGCGCCGCTGCCAAGAGTATTTTCAAAAGAGCAATCATGTATTGCGGCAAATTGGGATACATAGCTCTATACAATATTTCTGTTTCAGTTTCTTCGACATCCTTTTCACCTTTTGTCAAAGGACTTCGTGCAATTTCCATTTCTCTTTCTATCTGTATTTCTGAGAGGCTAGTGTACATGTGTTTCTTCAATATTTCTATACCTTCATGTATAGGTTGTGGAAGACCTGCAGTTGTTTGCCTGTCACCTGGTAATGAATAACCAACAAACTTGACTCTCACATTGTCTAAAAACATATCAATATCTTTTTGACGCACTTTAGACAGCCAGGGTAGGCTTCTGGGTAGAGGCGGTGGTGGAGGTGGACTATCAAACTGCTTAAAATACATGTAATAAGGGCAGTTTTGATTAGAGTTTGAATTTTGGGAATTTTCTGTTGCCATTGACTGGAACTCCATAGGATAATCTTCAGATCCATTGCCAGTTTCTTCTTTGTCAACAAAAATTTGCTCATCAGACTCATCAAGGGATGTCTGTTTCATCAGAGTTTGTCTGCGAAGTGCTCTTTCATTTTCCTTCAATTTTCTTTGACCAGGATTTTGATTTTCCAACATATCAGCAGCACTAGGTGGTGGGGAGCTGGCCCGCATACCTTTGATGATTTCAATTGTATCTTCCATCAATGGTGGTAAGCCATATTTCTCTCTTAGCCTTGCTTTTCTTTCTTTTAATTCTTTAGAACCTCCTAGGTAGACCAGTAATATCTTCCACAGCAATAGCAACACTTTTTTCATAGGAAAGTAAGGAGTTGTACCACCACACAGCAGAGTCACCATGCTTAAAAGTTTCACTGGCAGTAAATCTTCACCAAATGGTGTTCCTAGCTCTTCTTTGAAGTTCTGAACCAAATGTGCAAACTCCGATTCTTTGTTTTCTTTCTCAGTTCTCATGTATTCTGTTATTAAATACAGAACAGATAGAATTACTCTGAAATTTGTGGAATCAGCAAGAGATTCAGCAAGCTTTCTTGAAGCTATTGCAGAGCTACTTCTTACTATTTCAAGATTGAGTAACTCAACAAAAGTGGAAAACACTCCCATATCATAAAGCATCATGACATTCAGTCGAGCCCAATGCGCCTGTTCTGCGTCTGACTGCATTTCAGCCCAACAACCCTGAGCCAAATATAAAATGCACCGCGTTGCACGCATTCGTATTTCACTGACGGCCACATCCAAATGCTCAAGTAACTTCATCACAACCGTGCGCTGTTGTTGATTCGTCAATCGTTGCCAACTGGGAGGAAAGTTAAACTCCTCCATTATATCTTCGAACGCCTTGACGTTTAGTTGGAATTCGGGATGTTCAGTATAGCTGTATAGTTCAGCTATCTCGTTAGCTTGTGTGTCGCAGTCGTCGTAGATGAAATCCAATTCAGGACTCTCCATGTCGTTCACACAGTCACCTTCTTCCATGGGTCGTCGCATTTCGGGGAGTTTAGCGCCACCACGCCGGCCGTTGCCGTTAGTTCCCATTGTAGTAACAATGTATAGTAATACTTTTAGTTACATTTCAAAAGATAAGACAAAACTAGTATTCATCTATCAAACACTTCAGTCAGACGAAAACAAAAACGGAACCATGGACAAAACGCCAAAAACCACTGCGCCGTAAGGATTGGCAAAAAATATCGAGATAAAAATATCGACATTTTTCAGAAAATAATCGACAGTATTTTAGGTATTGTTATAGCATAGATATATTTTTAAATCTTAAAATATCGATATTTAATAATAACTAGCTGTTCCCCGCGGTTTCACACGCGTTAATTTTGGAGATCCTGCGGGAATTCCAGGACAAAAAGTACCCTATGTCCTTCTCTGTACCCCTGACAACGAATATGCATTCATGATGATCGGCTGAGTCATCTAGGCGTGAAAGCGTAACAGACAGACAGAACGACAGTTACTTTCGAATTTAAAATATTAGTAGGGATTGTTTCTGAGTATCAAATTCAATATTTTTAATAGCTCATATATTATACTTCGCAAGTAGATAATATTTGACCGCGGACTGCTGAATCACGTCATCACGATAACAAATCAAACTGTATAGGGACCGATGCCTCTTAACTGTTATGCCAACTGGTGCTTTAAATCATATCTTATATCTTACATTATACATATTATATATATCTTATATCTTACATTTTAAGATTACGCTACGGCATAAGCGCTGCCTGTATAATATTTCAAGCATGGTTTAAAATATGTAGTCATATTCAGTTTGATTCGTCTTGAAAGCAAATAAAAAAAATGTCTATGGATGGTTTCTTTGGTGGCTGGACCAAATAGAAATATTGATTTATCAAAATATCAAACTTTTTACTGTACTTATATCGGTTTTCTACGATATCTTTTAAAAATATCGATACAAATAGAAGAAATATATCGAAATATTTCATCGAAATTTTCATTTACCCATCCCTACTGCGCCGTGGTTGGGGATTGACGTTTAGTATGAGTTACACTTTTTTTTATATAGGGGAGGCTAAGTCTCGTAGACGGAGAATGCTAAGTCTGTATCCCTAACGATAAAAGAAACTTAGTTCATACAGTCAAATCACAATATTATTTGAAGATTTACTTAAATGCAACAGTCATTTTCCATACAAAAAAACGTTTTGACATTACGACTACGACAATATCAATAGACGAGAGCTCAGACGAGAGCAAAAAAATTCGTGCTCCCCTACAGCTTACCATCTTACTTACTTACTTAGTCGAAAAGTAGACAGCAACGTCTAAACGGTGAGCATCCATAAGTAAGTAAGTAAGTTCAACAATATATTTCTTCACTTACTTACTTGCCAGTTGCCACGCCAAATGTCGGCAAGCAGAGAGAAGGTAATCACTACGTGATCGGCAAGTACTTAGTAAGTATTAAGTAATAAGTTGGCGGGGAGCGGGAGACGAAGCGGGCGGATGTATGCGCCACTGTCCTGTCCAAAAAATAGAAGTGGTTTCTATCTTGCGGCAGTTGCTACTTATTCACTTACTTTATAGTACAGGCGCCCAAGAGGGGATTTGTAGATTTACTAAAGAGCGTCAGATAAACATAAGGGGAGTACTTTGCACCATATTGAGTACCTCCACCAAATAATATAAGCCCTCTACACAGAGGGGCGCGTCGAAGATAACCAATCAGAATAGTAAAAAAACCGATAGCTAGAAATACTCGAGCGCGTTAGATTAAGATATGGTGGATTAATTAAATGCTGAAAAATGTGTATATGAATAATCTGACGATTTGAATGTGTTGTAAGGTAGAGGATCGCAAACTGGTAAAAAAAATCTCCACATTCTCAACCGTGGTTGATTTTTTTTATATTTTGAAGTAAATAGTTCAAGGATAGCGGGAAGAATATAATATGCCGATTTCCACAAGCCGAAGAAACAAAAATCGTCTATAAAGTTTAGGACGAGCAGCTGCAGTGAAATATGTACCTGTGTGAAAGAGGTAGGCAAGGGGCAGTATACGATCCCAACCACAAGTAAATGGATAAATTGACCCACTCACCTTTCCAGCTTCCACCAACAGCCTTGACCGTTAGGGAGTATATCACGGCAGAAGAAGTACAATAATATGAAGTTCCAATGGTCTTAACACCACATGCACGCACGGCGTAGCACTTTAGAGGTAGTCAGTAGACAATTCAACCAGAGATGAGGTTGGTAAATAAATTGTAGCAAGTGAATCACGGCGGTGTCGGAGCGAGACTGGGCTCGCGGCCGCTCGGCAACTCGAGCCATCGGTACTGTTCAAGACTCGAAGGTAGTTGCAAAAAAAATATTATAAATATTTTTTTAAACCATCAGATTAAGACTATTCCTCCAAATATTCGTCAGATTATTGGTCTGGGGGGCTAAGATGCGGAACGTGATAAAATTTTATCGAGCCATTTTATCGATTCTCGTCGACAAAGCCATACAATATGTCGACGAGAATCGATAAAATGGCTCGATAAAATTTTGTCGTCTTGCGCATCTTAGCCCGGCAGGACGACTAAGTCATCAAACTGAACCATGTACATAAAAATCTGACGTGCTCGAGTACCTATATCACAATAGCGATTTTTTTTTTGCATTTTTAAAAAGCCGCCACGAGCTTGCGTTAAGTCTAAGTCGTCAGATTTTTCAATAGAAGCTTCTTTTGGGTTCACTTAACATCCCCTCTGAAAATCTGATGCACTCGAATAATTTTTTTTTTTCGTTTTTGACCCTTCCGTACGGTGACCCACCCCCACTATGTAAGCCGGCAGATTAACATACATCCATTATCAGAGACACCGTGGAGCTACAATACAATACACTACAATATTAGAGTATATGACTATTTTTTACATTTTTGAAAGCCTGTAGAAGCTAAACCCACCAGTAAATGAAAAAACGTCATATAACCTTATTTTGTTTCTACCTCCTAATCTTCAAACCCAATAGGTCCCAACGACACTCGAGTAAATTCCCATTTATCATCAAGAGCTTCCGTACTACTAGGTACTTGCCGGCTGACGTTCACACGTGGTTTTTTTCTTAATTATTTACTATACTTATGGAAGTGTAAACCGGCCATTATTTAATTATTTCTACACTGTGTTATATTTGCAAACAAAAAATTGAAATTAACCTCCATTTCTGTTCAAGTTCCCGCTCGCAGTATCCTCTTTTTTTCAAATAGAAATTAAACTTACATTATATAATATGGCGAGCTATAAACAACAAGTCTTTTGCAGGCTGCAGGCTGCAGCTATCCGATGTTCGGACGGCAAGCATTTATAACGACCCGATTGGCGCAGCTCTCCTACTCTAAAATTAAGCGGATAAAACTGCGGGGAACAGGCATTGATATAAGTAGTAAATCAATGGGAACAGGTTTAAAAAATCAAATCTTTAGTCAAACATTTATCTGTGTTATTTATGGCGTAAATCGTAATAATTTTAAGGGAATTAGGCATAATATTATAAAGTATTTATGAGGTGTAACATGATTTTAAATTAATATTATCTAGGCAAGTATAACAGAAGCCTGAAGAAATATTATCTAAATGCGAAAATTACAGCACAACTTGGTGAAAACATTTAAAAAAATTTAAACTAGCTAAAAGCGGTGCTTTATAAGGGCTCGCAAAGTTTTTTCCACCGACCAATATTGTTTTTAGGATAAAAAAAAATACTTTTAATATGAACTTCTAATATGAGCTACTTTAAATATTGATACGAATAAAAATTATTACTTGGTATAAAACTTCGCAAGCCTTTATAAAGCACCGCTTGCAGCTACTTAATAAGAGTTGTTGAAAGTTTTGGAAAAAAAATACATAATATTATTATCTAGGCACTTTTTCTTAAAATAACGTTAGGTTTAGACGTAAATGGTAAACTAATAGTACGGGAGCCCAAGAGGGGATTTATGGATTTACTAAAGCGCGTCAGATGAACATAAGGTACCCCACCTTGAATCATGGTGAGTACCTCCACTAAATATAGGCCCTCTACACTGGTAGGCGCATCTAGGATAACCGATCAGATTAGTAAAAAAAAATTGATAACTTGAAATACTCGAGCGCGTCAGATTAAGATATGGTGGGATAATTACATACTGAAAAGTATGTATATGAATAATCTGACGATTTGAACGTGACGTAAGAGAGTTAGAGGGTCGCAAACTTGCAAAAAAAAAACCATCACCTCGACATTCTCGAGCGCCGTTGATTTTTTATATTTTGAAGTAAATAACTCAAGGGTAACGGGAAAAATATATAATCTGCCGATTTCCATAAGCCGTAGAAACAAAAATCGTCTAAGAAGTTTAGAACGAGCCGCTTCAGTGAAACATGTATTCCTCACTCTGCCTTTCTTTACCTTTCACTTTTTTTTCTATCTCTCACTCTCTCACACCGTCCTTACACTACTTTCCGTTGCCATGACGTTATCACAGCATATCGCGGCATTAAACGTGTCAAATTGATAACCTCCTTATTTGAAGTCGGTTAAAATGTAGGTTTATTAAAATAAGTACAGGTAAATATTACATCAAACTATAGGTAGTACACCTTTCACTAATTTTTAACTGACTTCCAAAAAAGTTGTGATAAAGGTTCATAGTTAGGTAAAACTTTTTTCTACGTATTGAACCAACCAACTGACCAGTTCAAAGGCGGTGCCAAGCCACTGTTTAGGTTGTTTTGGATTATATCGGTTGTTTTTTTATTTTAGTTGGATGATATTTTTTTTTGTAGGAAAAATTGTATGAAACTGTGAATCTAGGTACCACGTAATTTGGTTTTTACATTAGTGACGGTATATTATTATTTCTGAATGTATTATTTAAAAAAAAATGGATTTTTTATTTTCATGCTATTTTCTGTGTATTTTATTTATCATCTTCAGTAATCTAAAAAAAAATTATAAATATATATTTTTTTAACTATTAGATTAAGACTATTCCTCCAAATAACCGTGAGATTATTGGTCAGGACGATTAGGTCATGAAGCTGAACCGTCTACATAAAAATCTGACGCGCTCGAGTATATCACACTTGCGATTTTTTTTGCATTTTCAAAAAGCCGCCACGAGCTTGCATCAAGTCTAAATCGTCAGACTTGTGAATGGGAGCTTCGTTTGGGTTCACTTAACATCCCCTTTGAAAATATGACGCGCTCGAGTAAATTTTTTTTCTTCATTTTTGACCCTTCCGTAAGGTGACCCCCACTATGTAAACCGGCAGATTAACATACCTCCATTATCAAAGATACCGTGGAGCATATACACTACAATATCTGACGCGCTCTAGTATTTCTATGTAATGATTTTTTTTTACATTTTTGAAAGCCTGTAGAAGCTAGAACCACCAATGAATGAAAAAAACATCATATAACCTTATTTTGTTTCTACCTCCTAATCTTTAAAACCCAATAGGTCTCAACGACGCTGAGTGAATCCCCATTTAGCATCAGTATCTCCCGTAATATAAGGATTTCGCGGCTTGGTTTGGTGGTAGGTACGTGCTACGTGCCACCTACCTCTCGACTAAACCTTGTATGTAGATCAAAAAAATAATACTAGGTATAATAATTAAAATACACATTGCTTTTTTATATTTTCCTTATCTGATTTGGCCACACCTAATTCTAGTCTGTAGAATAAGTAGGTAGGTACTTTATAGGTACTTTATAATTCTTAGGACAAACAATTAAAATATGATCTGTTTACCGAAGAATTGCGAGGGGATTTAATGATAGACGGCCCCAACAGCAGCCACCAGCTCAGTTCTCACGTCAAACGTCGCCCGGATGACACAAGAACATTTGTAATACAACAATGGATCCATTTACAGCCCCTCACCACAGCACTCAACACTGCGGGGCGTGAAGGGTGGAATGGAGACGGTTCATACTTTATTGGACTTTTCAAAATTAAAGCTTAGGTAGGTAGCGATTACTGTGCCAAAGACAAGGTCGGTTGTGGCACAAATTAACTATGTAGACTTTGTTTAAAGAGATGGTGGCATGAATTTTGAAGCCTTTCTTCACGTAGGTAAAGTTATAAAATCATACCTACCTAGGTATACGATAGGCGATCTTAACTTTTTGCTCTGTCTGTAAATATTCAATTATTCTCGGTTCTACAGTTTTCAATTCGTATCAAAGATGATTTAAGCACTGCGTGAGTCGTACTATACCTACCTATGGGGCGACTGGATGTGTCCAAAAAAGTGCAGACTGTGCAAATGCAAAACACCATGGTCCGTGAATTTAAAAAAAAAATCGATATAAACAAATTATTTCGTCCCTCGCTTTGATCAGCCCTTACATATATGGTTCATTGAAATGTATTTTTAGGCACGCAATTTAATGCATATTATAGCATGGTTTATCCAAAATAAGTTTTAAAATATTTACAAATAGACCAATTTTATTCTTTTTTAGATATGCAGGTTAATAGGAAAAACATATCTATAGGTATTAGGTACGTACCTAAACTATGTACACGTATACCTACAGGGTGTCCCATAAATCGACGTAAAGCCAGAACTGGGTCATAAGTTAATAGAAAAATGTAAAAAAATAATCTTTAAAATTTATAAAAATTATAAAAATATACACCCTGCGACGGTTTTTTAAATCCTGTTGCTACAAACCTTAACTTTTTTCAATTTTCTTCTTATTGTGTAATCCTGAATAGTGTTTCTGAAAACTACTGCATAAAATTTAAGTTTTTGCCGATGAAGTTTTCAAAACGATTGCTTTCGTCAGTTTTTAATGAATGTCCTTTTTTTTAATACTAGGCATAGCAAGGCATAATAATATAGTATAATATTCAAATGCACTTACCGTTGAAATTAAGTGTGACTATTAAGTACAGTTATATATCTAGTCACCTAAAGATTACAATAATTCGAATGCGTTGACGTTGCGTTTATGATACAATCTTCATGCTCAGAGCGGATGAATTTTCCGCTTTACAATTCGAGTAATTCTTCGTAAATTGGTACATAAAACTGTAGATGCACTCATTTCTCTTCTATTTGTGCACTGTATAACACATTCTATTGTGACCTTACCACCTTTAAAATGGCAATAAATTCCATAAACGTTCAATTATTTTTAATCATGACGGTTTTAATTACAAAAGTAACGATGAGTGATAAATACGAGAATGAATTAAATATCAATGATATTTTGCGTACGGACTTAATGCCGACATACTTCTTAATAAGCAACGAAGGTGAGCAAGTGCATAGTAACACAAACAATACAATAAGTGACTTTAGTTTCGGGACTTCAGCCAACGGGTCCATTGCTGCTGCGTTGTCAACTCTGTCCTTTCATAGGTGAGTCAGTCACTAGTAATTATTACAATCTTTATTACATGTTCAATGAACTTTTTGTGCTGGTATGAATATATTTTAATCAAAATAATACAAAACTGTTCCCTAAGAAGCCGTGCTTGCCAAGCGGTAGAATCAAAACCACTACAGATTACGTAGCAAAAGAAAAACTTGTGCAGGCTGCAAACGTAGATATAAGATTCAATTTGAAAGTGTGTTTAGTTTAGTCTACCATTCCTCACTGGACTCATGTGATGAACTATCATCCACTCACCCTCAATGTGAGGGTATAGGCCCTGCTGCAGCAGATGAATCGATAAAAAGCCTAAAAATTTAGTTGGTCAACTTTTAGCATAACACATACGTATTTTCAGAAAAATGATGAATGAATATCGATGTAGAAATTTCCTTGCCGGACAAATTCTTGAAGAAATGGGAAAACCGGTATTGAAAAATCGTCTTGGGAAACCTTTTACAACTACTGAAAGTGGTGATGATGGTTTCGTGCGGAGATCACAAGATATTGGAAATAATTTCGTAAACGATGTAGGATCTACTAATTATCAAGATTGGCTTGCCAAGTGAGTTATTTCAAATGTAGAGTCTATTTGTAGTCAAACATAATTATAATCTTAAATCATAGGTACCTATTAATATCCTTCTTTCTGAATTTTTGGAAAAGTGACATAATGGATATTTATTTGGATTAAAATCTTCATCACAAATATTACTACTGAGTTCATTAAAATCTCAAAATTGAAGTTTTAAGTTACCTGAAAACCCATGGTCTTGTTAAGCCTCAGTTTATATTTTTAATGAGTACCTAATACCATTATTTGGCGTAGGATATCAAAGCTTAAGTCTATGTAATAATGTATAACCTCTGTTATTCTATTTATCTATACCCTACCAAAATTCATTATTTGCTCTAACGAAGTAATTAATATTCTCGAATCTTATAGATTTTGCGTTTCAACTTTCAACGTAGATATCTATCCATAGTCCGCTATACATTGATTAGTATAGCATTATATTATCTGTGAAACTGTCTATTACCTACTGAATTGAATATATTGATAGTGTATCTACCTGTTTTAAAACATGTTAAAATTTAGAGTTACAGTATTGAACAACATTCACCAACAATACGAATCGTCAATCAACCCTGACGCAGTGGTGAATACAACAGTATCTCCGCCAAATTTGCAACCTAGGGAGGGGTATGAGGTCTACGAAGCGGGTGAGGCGTCGGGACATCATCACCCGACTCTACACGACGTTGCCAAATACAGTAAGCCCAGAATATCCTAACCATATTTGTTTTGTTGGTAAACATGACGTCATTATACCTATATAATAATAATAATAATAAAATTGTAATAAATATGACTTGAAGGTAAACTAGGTACGAGCAGGTACAAGCGTACAACTGATATCATTATTATTAAAGACTCTATACTCATAAAAGAGTTTTATATTCGACTAGCTGTGCCCCGCAGTTTCACTCGCGGTAATTTCGGAGTTCCCGCGGGAATTCCGGGATAAAAAGTACCCTATGTCTTTTCTGTACCCCTGAGAACGTGCACGCCAAATTTCATCCAAATCCTTATTAAGTAAACGTATGCGAGGATAAGAGCTCGAAAGCGCATTTTCATCCGACTTGCTTCAAATTTATCGTCACTGCTCAGCTCCTATGTGTTTTAGCGTTATGTTATATAGCCTATAACCAGCCCAGGAGTATGGACTACAATCGTACCAAGTTTGGTTAAAATCCCTTCAGTAGTTTTTGACCCATGAGTGCACATACAGACAGACAGACAGACAGGCAAAAAATTAACTGATTGCATTTTTGGCATCAGTATAGATGACCATTTCAACCTCCAATATTAATTTTGAATATAATATACTTACGTACCCATATAAGAAGTTAAAAACAATAAAACAATGGGCACAAAATCTATACATCTATCTTCTATATATATATAAAATGCTTTGTCCTGAATGACTGATGGATCAACGCACTGCGTAAACTGCTGATCGTAGAGACCTGAAACTTGGAAGGTGTGTTCTTTGTATGACGTAGGCATCCGATAAGAAAGGATTTTTGAAAATTCAACCCCTAAGGGGATGAAAATGGTTTGCAAAGTTTGTATGGAAAATTCCGCGGGAATTTCTAAATTATCGCGGGTGAAACCGCGCGGGAAAGCTAGTATAAAATGAAATGCTTTGGCTGATGGATTAACACACGATAGTAGAGACCTGAAGCTTGGAGGGTACGTTCTTTGTATGCGTAGGCATCCGAAAAGAAAGGAGTTTTGAAAATTCAACCCCTAAGGGCATGAAAAGGGGTGGCAAAGTTTGTATGGAACAATTCCGCGGGAACTTTGAAATTATCACAGGTGAAACCGTGCGGGACATCTAGTAATAAAAATTCTTATCACTTTAAGTGTATAAATTTTATAACTCTGTGTAAATTCGGGAACAGACATTCGCGCTTGTTATGGTACGTCACCTTGTTTAAAATTCATACAAGCAGCTGAAACGTATAGGTATATATTTCTCGTAATTATGGATCTTATTTAATTATTTTAAAATTATTTAATTATTTTCAATTAGCTAAATATATATTAAATATAGTGTAAATTGAAAATTGCCACTGCAAAATATTACGCTCCAAAACTGCATACCTACATTTTATTTGACACAATGTCGAAATCGATGCCTTGGCAGTTTCAAAGAGCATGCAAATTAATTTCCATTCTAATTTTAATTTGTATACGGTGTAGGTGGTGGCTATGAGTATTCGATGCATCACCCGCCGCCGCCATTGTACCATCACTCATCGGGCGATCACGACAGCGATCATCACCACGGGCCTGACCACGGTCACAGCTTCCACGACCACCACTCTCATCACGATTACGACCACAACTCCCATCACGATTACGACCACAACTCCCATCACGATCACGACCACAACTCCCATCACGATTACGACCACAACTCCCATCACGAATACGACCACCACGACGTGGAGTACCCGACCGAACGCGACAGCGGAGGCCTGGGGCTCGCGGACTTGTTCGACATCTCCCTCACTGGGATCGCTTTCCTTTCATTCGGAATGTTCGTGTTGCAAGTTCTTATGTGTATTACTATGGTAAGATATCGCTTTTATATGGACAGCACCGTTGGTGTACTGGTAATGTATAGAAACTCATTGCTACGCTGTAAGGTGTCGCGGTTAGATCCCCGTATCAGAGTGCGATGCTAGCTCAGTGGTTGGTGCGTTCGGATCAAACGTCGCAAGGCGTACGAGAGTCAAACCGTAACAGTGAACTCGAGCTGTCGGTGAAGGAAGACATAGTGAGGAAACCATAGCATGGTGGAAGAAACTTCCTAGTGCCCGGCTGGCTAGCTACCACCTTGAAGTTGAAAATCTGGTGTGTCCCGCCAGCCTCACTTGAAAGCCAGTTCCCATTCCAGGTTGGCAACGCACCTGCATTACGGTGTTGCAGATTTCCATGGGCGGCGGTAATCACTCACCATCAGGTGGCAGGTTTGCCCCCGATGACGTAAAAAAAGAATAAACATTTATTGATAAATAATTGACTTCGAGTCTTAGTAGGTACACTGGTACATAGTATGCTTTAGTAGATAGGTAAAAAGGTTTTAATACGTTAACTAATGTGTATATTAAGTGTATAGGTATTAACACATACTTTTTTTAATCATACCTAACTACCTACTCTTCTTCTTAAATTTGAAACTAATATGAAATAAAATGAAATTTTCTTTATTCGTTACGACCACGGTAAAAAAACAGGAATAAGTAAATATGCAATTATAAAAAGTAGTAAGAACACCGTGTTGTAACAAGCATAAGCCGAGAACCGATAGGGACCCGACGCTGGTCTTTCGCTGGTAAAAGGCTGATAAAATAAATAAATCTACTAAAATAGTTAGTTTACCAGAAATGTTTCATAAATTTAGAACCCACAGCAGCCGATGGTGGTAGATAACACTGGCGACACGATGACCATGGAAGACGTGTTTCGTTTCAAACGCGAAACCGAACCTACTACCCGGTCTCTGGCGACCGCGAACACGGTGGCTCGGTACGCGTTGATGTCTCTCAAACCGCGAACCACGCGCTGTCTCTACCGAGCTCTGTGCTTGGGGAACAAAGGGGCCAGAAATCTGCGCGACAGCAACAGATATTGGCTACCAGTCTGGCAGTAAGTAATAATAAATGCATCTGATAAGTATTACTATTATATAACTATATAGGGATATTGTTCGGATGGTAAATAATTAACAGAGTATTAATTATCGTCGAATTTCTTGCAGTAGTTTTAGTTTTGCTGCCACGGCACGATGTGAAGGAATAGTAAACCAAATTGTAAAAGTGAAATGTTTGGCAGCTACGAGAACGTCTAGAGTCGGCTGAGTACTTATGCGCATCAAGCTCCGTAGCATGACGCAAATTCACAACTTTTCCTCCGCAAAAAATTACAGGACGATACAAAAAAAAGATTTTTCTTTGAAAATATAAAAAATATTTGGACTTGTATGTAAAATCACTACTTTTTTTCTAAGCTTATAGGTGTGTAAACTGTCAGTAAAAACTGCCTGTATTCCCCACCATGTATTTCATATTTTTGTTTCTGGTAACAGTAAAGAATCTATTTGTATTTGTAAAAAAGTTTTTAGGTGGTTTTGATAGTTATTATTGCTATGGAAGTAAAAATCTATTGAGAGTATTGAGTGTGTGTATGTATGACTTGTATCAGTGTTATTTTTTTAATAATTTAACTACTAACCGCCGCACTCAGAGTCGACTTTAATGATTACTTAGTTAAGTATAGATTTTTAGAACAAAACTGCCGCAATCAGACAAGTTTAATAAATTAATGTTAATTGGCATTTAACTAATTAAGTTACATCTCATTAAATGCCAATTAACATTAATTTTTACGCCTCACGAACCGCTCATCACGAAATAGTACACGTTGTCAGGGGTACAGGAGTGGGAATTTCCGCGTCAACTCCGAAATTAACGCAAATGAACCACGGAGAACAGCTAGTATATTGTTTTATATTATATCTAAATAGGTGTGTATGAAAATTTAATCAAAATCAAATCACCAACACGTAATCGCACCGCCAAATGAACTCTCTGTAGAGAATGCCACTGTGGCATTAAGTCCGCCTTTTGTACCGTGAAGTGCATAAAGTTTAAATAAATAAATAAATATAGTGATGAAAATTAATTATAAATAAATACTACTTACCTACAGCGCCGGCATAGCGTGGACCCGTGGTAGAGCCCTAGGCGCCTTGCAAGCTGCAGCTATCGGCCTGGGCGGAGGAGATTGTGACACGTTTTATTCATCTACCCATTGTTCCCTTAACTCAAGTTTAAATTAATCTAAATAAAAAAAAAACTAGTGACTTTCAATACAAACATCGGTATAATTTCCGTATTTTTGAAGTTTTCAATTAAACATAGGCTATATTTAATTTCATTTTCTTAAATAAAACTTTATCTTACTCTTATTGTTTTTAATTTATATCTTATATATAATACCTACCCCTGAATCTACCAAAATAAAATTATTTACAAACCTATACCTGCTTAACTATCATAGGTACTTAATATAAATTATTATGTTATAACTAAAATTTATTTTATTTACAATATTAAAATGCATCATTTTTTCACATCTAATAGGTACATATCGATGGCCGAATAAATCGGTAAAAACTATAGTATATCACATAAGAACTAATTGTTTAAGGTTTGATACGATAACAGTGTAAAACCATGTTATTATTCGTTAAAATAAAATATTACTTGTATTTATTGAAAAATACAATTATATTTTATTGATCTTGAAACAAGAAACCTATTCGTTTTGTCATTGGCATTGTGCTGTAAAAATATTTTTACATTAATACCACGTGAAACCTTTAGGTAGGTATTATACTTTTATACTATACTTACACTTAGGTATAACTGGTCAGAGAGGAGGATCGAATAAAATAGATACACCTAGTCATTAATTCACCTATCGTCCGTAGTCTTCGAGTAAATACAACGTTTCACACCTCTACAGTTTAGGAGAAACGAGGGCGCGAGGTGTTAAAAGTAACGCAAGTAGTTAAAATAATATTTATGTGCTTTTCGCATAGTAATTAAAAAATATTGAATCAGTTTTAAACATTACGAAATTAAAACTTCAACTTATGAATGAAATGATGACAAAATATGGGTACCACCTAATAAATAATACAACTAAGAATATCATAGTTATGGAATACTTATTACTTTTAAGATCATTTAATGTCCCATACAAAAAAAAACTATGTAGATTAGAGTTTTTAAAGTTTTGGGGTCGTTTACTTTGGATAAGCCTCATACTACAACTAGGACAGCAAAAAGAAAGTTACGTCAGTAACTAAATATAAAACTAGCGTCTAACGATGAAACTGAAAAAAAACATAATAATAATCGTCAAATAGTACCTACCTAGATTCTTTAATTGATATCGAATTCCGATAAGTGAACTTTGAGCATGTTAATGTAGTCATAGAGGAAGGAGCATACCTAACATTAATGTGCAAAACATCTGTATCCTACCCAGAGTCAGAGTATTTAGTGTGTATCGTAAGACGAATGTATTTACAAAAAGTATAATATATCAGTAATCTGATATCTATAATACAAGCTCCGCTTGGTTTGGGACCAAGCGGCGTTGTTTCATAATATAATATGCAAGTATTACTATTATTTCATTATTTTTAATTAAGGTGGTGTAGACAGCGAGACAGGGGTAAAAACGCAACTTAGTGGTGCATAGGCATAAGGATTTAGAACAGAATAAGCCTGAGGGGCGTGCCCAAAAATTTGTCCAGGAAATAATCCTTGACGTTGCGCTATTTTCAGACGAGACGTTAATTGTTTTTTCCATTTAGTTCTTCTGTTTTGAAACCAGGTTTTTATTTGAACCTCCGTAAGACTAAGAGCCTTGGACAGTTCCATTCTCTTGGAGACGCTAAGGTATTTGTCCAGTTTGAACTCGGCTTCGAGTCTTTCCAGTTGCTTCGCGCTGTATGCTTGCCTCGGCTTCCTCTCGGGGCCGGAGCGCCGCGTTCTTCTATTGTTTTTATCATCTGGCAACAAAAAATCCTGTGAGATTTCCTATTTGTAGTAGACAGGGTGGATAAAAGGTCGTTTGCAATGGAAATTAGGTACATAGGTATAATGGCACATTTTACTAAAAGAAAATTTAAAGTCCATACCAAATTGATGACCCATCGATCGTAACCCATTGATGTAAATTGTACACAAAAATCAAATAAATTTTCCATAAAAATATCTATTGATCTTTCGTGTAGGTATAGGTGCAGTTACAAAACACTATTGCTGGTACGTAAAAAGCTGTAGTTTTTTTTTCCTAGTGTACTAACTACTAATCGGAATTGTAGCAGGTTATCGTTAAGTGGCTATAAACACAATCAAGTTGTTTGCACTGTGCCCGCGCAGTTTGACATCTCTTGAGTCAACTGTCAACACGCTCGGGCATTGTGACCGGTGCATACTGATATGCTGAGCACTGACGAACGTGCTAACCAACCGCTAACCGTTTGCGTAAGCGACAAAATTTCAAATTAAAAAAAAAAACTATAATGATCCCATCCCAGTAAACTATAGGCACTTACACGTCTTGACTGAGTGATTCATAAACGAAAAGCAACCGCTGGGTCTATAAACTTGAAATTTTTTATAAGGCTATACCTTGTCTTTCAATTTAGGCAAGCACTAAAATGGATAATATTTGGAAATTCAATCCCCAAGTGGATGAAAAGAAAGTTAGATACGAGTTATGAAGATCTGTATTCGGGTGAGCAAAATAAACGTGTTTTTTTTTAATGCAAAGTATTTAAGCAAAGGAACACCTTTTTAGAGTTTTCGGTAATCAATCCGAAAAGTGGAAATAGTGACAAGCGGGTGGAATTGCGGAAGCGCTTTCTATTTTTTTCCTACCTTTCCTACCTACCTACATAAATACAAAAGTTTGTAAGAATACCTCAAACGATTTGTATGAAACGAAATTCGGTATTATAGAGATACCTACCTACTGCGAGTAATAAATTACATATTACATACAATATTACATACCTAGCTGTTAAATGAACCTTGGCTACCAACTAAGCTATAATTTTTTAACACAGGACTGGGCATATTTATAAATATCCACTAAAACAGGTGATTGATTCTATCTATACTATAACTAGCTGTGCCCCGCGGTTTCCCCCCCGTGAGTTTCGGAATTCCCGCAGGAACTCCCTTTAGGGGGATGAAAAATAGATGTTGTCCGATTCTCAGACATACTGAATATGCATACAAAATTTCATAAAAATCGGTCAAGCCGTTTCGGAGGAGTATGGGAACGAACATTGTGACACGAGAATTTTATATAGATACTAGCTAAAAAACCCGGCTTCGCCCGGGAGTTGATATGAGATGACGTGGTAGAGTCGAAATAAAAAAATAAACTATGACCTAAAAAGTAAAAAAAAAGTTTATTGAAAACGTTTTCTCATTATTTACAATATTTGTTTATAAACAACATTTTTCATTTTATTGTCCGGAGTATATATACATAAATTTTTCGGATTTCCTACTCTTGAGCAAGCTTGGCGCCACTATACTTAATTTCCAAGTTGTAGGGTTGGAAAGTTCCTTATATCTTTAGAAACACGCCCTTTAGATTAAAACGGGAACTTTCTAGCTTCTGTAGCGATAGCGTATGTAGTAAAGGCGCGAAATTTAAAAACCTAAATTTTTAAATATTTTGAGAACTAATTTGGATAACTAAAATTATGTCGCTTTAACTCCAAAATATACGTTAAATAAACTTTATTATAGTAACAAATGAAATTTAAGATTTTATTGAAATTGGAATTTTAAATTTCGCGCCACTACTACACATGCTGCAATGGCTCACAACTATGGAGACTATACACTATGACTATTGGAGTGTATAGTCTCCATAGTTGTCTTGAACGAAGTTCAAATATTCGATAACAGATGGCGCCACTGCATTTAATTTCCAAGTTGAAGGGTCGGAAAGTCCCTTATATCTTTAAAAACATGCCCTTTAGATTAAAACGGGAACTTTCTTGTTCGAGGGGGGATAAAGGGCTATCACACCACATAAGTCCCTTTATCGTGTCGGGACTCCTTTTTAAGTTTTATCGGCACGCACATTTTATCGACTTAGTTTTATTATATTTATAGATTAGATACAAGAGTAGAATCCGCGATTCTGTGAATTGAATATTTTCAACAAAAATTGATAAGGGACGATAAACGAAGAGTAACCAACCACAAAAAAAGGGTTTTTAAAAATCTTTTCTGTCTGTCTGTCTGTTCGCGATAATCTACTGAACGGATTGTCATGCGGTTTTCACAGGTAGATTAAACTTAGCCTGGAGCTACATATAGGCTTTGTTTCATTGAAATCTGATGTCGGGAAAAAATGTTGCCGTATAAAAACCTTTCACGCGGGTGAAACCGCGGGGCACAGCTAGTAATTAATAATTAATTAGGTAGTGAACGATACGCAAACTATTAGACACTAGTTTAATATTATATTATTTGTGCCTTAACACATGATGGTATTTATGATAACTAACAACTTTCCCAAAGAAATGTAAAAAAAATTTATACTGTCTAATGTGACGAACATATTTTTTATTCAAAATTCAGGAAACTGAAAGACTTCGACATGATTTTTTTTACATTTTA
The DNA here is from genome assembly GCA_907165275.2 of Zygaena filipendulae. Classification (NCBI taxonomy): domain Eukaryota; kingdom Metazoa; phylum Arthropoda; class Insecta; order Lepidoptera; family Zygaenidae; genus Zygaena; species Zygaena filipendulae. Next base: position 7,749,278 of record OU015657.1, read on the forward strand.
GTTTCTTATCTATAACATCTTTATCTATACATATTAATAAATTTGAAGTGTCTGTTTGTAATTAACAGCTTTTCACTAAATGCATATGAAAGTATATGGTACTGACAAAATAATCAATTTTTTTAATGTTTCTCTGTCTGCCTGTCTGTCTGTTTGTTCCGGGTAATCTTTGAAACGGCTGGACCGATTTTAGCGGGTCTTTCACTGGCATATAGCTGATGTTATAAGGAGTAACATAGGCTACTTTTTATCCCGGAATTCTGTTTGGATCTCTGAAATTAACGCGGGTGAAACTGCAGGGCACAGCTATTTATAAATAATTAATAGAAATGTATGTACAAAAAGTTGCATCGAAACCAATTGTTATAAATAAAATGGTACTAAAACTTACCTAAAACGTGAAGCCGTATCTTTTAACTGTACCTACTAATTGAAAAGAAGTACAGATACTTCACATAATATTTAAATTTTTATTGCGTTTTTGCGTCACAGATTGTGTAGATATCTTGGGCATTTAGTAAGTAGGTATATCAATACTAGATCACTGATTTACAAAAAATAAAAAACAGGTTACATAATTATTATAACCTACCTAACCTACTTTGGAAGATGAAAAAGGTACATATAAGTAGATAGTTACTCAATTCCTCGTTAGGTACTAAGTTTCTTAACTCTGTGTCTTACGCCTGGGTACAAATACGCGAGCATTGTTAGCAATTAGCGCAGCAGCAGTTGTTTGATGTCACTTAGGTGCGAAGTCGCGACCACCGACCGACCGTCGTGTTGGACGACGGCTGACAATTCGTCGAATGTGCGCACCCAGCCTTATCATGAGCCGAGTCGAATACAACGGTCAGCGTGTTGACCCAACTCATTAGCACGTAAGGTGGACATTTTTCACGTTTAGCACCAGATATCTGTCCTTTATTGTGGTTCGGATATATTTTTAATAAAAAAAAATTCTGTTGTTGTATAAGCAATGTTATAATCTTGGTATGTGATGGAAGTAGGTAAAATACATATGATACAATATAAATAAGTACATACCTATCTATGCTAGGTATAATGATGTACCTAAATTGTCTTTAATGATAGGTATAAATTTTAAATTGAAAGCTTTATTAAAATATTAATTTTTCCCACTAGAAGTTCTAAGGTCCCGAGTTTCCCAATCTTACCCACGAGCAATTATGTGATGAGAAAGATTCACATCGGTTAATCGTGTTATAATGTAAATATGAATAAACTAACTGTATTCTCTATTTTTAAATAAAAATATTCTGTCTTTCTTTCCTTAAATAGGCACATCACAAGTTTTTTTTGGTTATCAATAGCTGATACATACCTATACCGTATATTTATAAGAATTATTTATTCATGCTTTTTCTCTCACTGTTCAATCGTCCTGCTTTGGGCTCAGTGAAATAGCAACACATCGTGGCGGGGTTTAAGATAGGAATGTTCCTAACTCCTCGTCGAAATGTCCATATTATGTAAATCAAAGTAAACGCAAAGGTATATCCAAAGTTGACATAGAAAGTTCGTGGTCCATGGGACCCCCAGCCTATTCCCGGACCTGGCACGGTAACACTAATTTTATAGCCACTGAAATGCCATCCGCTGTCGACTTCACAAATGCGACACACGCCTGATCAAACATAGACCTTGTTAAATCAAATCTGAGAAGTATGTTGTGAATGACACTTGCATCCAGTAGGAAGGTGTATCTACTATCTACATACTTATTTGTGTGTGTGTAGGTATTGAAAAACTAGATGGTCCCGTGGCTTTGCCGCGCGTGAATTTCGGTATTCTCTCGGGAATTCCGGTCAATACGAACGTTCAAACGTCCGAATCCGTTCAGCCGTTTCACAAAAAGTGTTATCTAATGAGTAATACAAATCTTCAGAAACTTAATTCACATTTGAAATTTAATTAGTTGGTGCTCTCCGTTTCATCCGGGTATAACGGCTTTAAACGGCTTTAAATGAAAATATTTCTTTCCCGATATCCGATTTCGATGAAACAAATGCGGACAAACCGCATGAATTTAAAGTAAAAAGACGTGTCTGCAGCTACAGAAATGCCCAGGTGTTTAACGTTACAGACTACAGTTTATTATTCCATTCATCCATTGTACAGTGCCGTAGAAAAATAAAGTTTTGTAAATCGTAAGTAAATTAATATTGCCATAGATGGGATTGCGTGTGAGTGGTGGCCGTGTGAAGAATCGCACCCGATCTGCGGCTGCACGCGATTTGATCACGCGAGTCGTCTGTCATGCCAAAATGTACCTACTTATGGGGTTCTCTTATTGGGGAGTCACGGTTGTTACAGTTTTTTTATCAGATTTTTGGAATGAAGTTCCTTAACACGATTAGCGGTACGAGTTAATTCGCAGAAATCGCCACGGCTGGAAACAGCGTTATGCGCCATATTTGTTTATACATCATGTGTGAATAAGTTAAGCACATACAAATTTTCTCCACATCCAATTTCGATGAAACAAAGCCTATAATCATGATGTCTAATCAGTCTATGAAAACCAAATGAAAATCCATTCTGACCCCTTTAATTAATATTTGGTAAATATATTCAAGTTTTTAGATTTTCGTGTTTTGAACACATTATATTTTGTAAAACATCGCGTTCAAGTACTGCGTAATTTACAAAATATACATTCAATGCGGCATTTATATAAGCTTTTGCCTGCGTCTTCGTCCGCATGGTACCTACTAGGAAATCAGGAATCGAAGAGGTTAAAACGAATAAATCAAGATCATATTTAATTTCTTCCAAGAAAACACGGTGTTCCATACAAACTTTGCAACCCCCTTTTCACTGCTTTCTTATCGGATACTTACGTCATACAAAGAACACAACCTCCAAGTTTCAAGTCTCTACGATCAGCGGTTTAGGCTGTGTGTTGATCCGTCAGTCAGTCATTCAGGACGAAGCATTTTATATGTATTGTATAGTCTAACTGTTCCCCGCGGTTTTAGCCACGAGTTTCGGAGATCCCGCGAATATTCCGAGATAAAAGTACTTACTACCCTATATTTTTTCTGTACCTACCGTTGACAACGTGTACCTATAGGTAGTATGCAAAATGTAATGTAGTTTCTTCCGTGTTAATTTCGGAGTTCCTGTGAGACTTACGGGATAAAAAGTAGCCTATGTCGTTATATGTACCCCTGACAACGTGTATGCAAAATTTTGTGGTTATCGGTAGAGCCGTTTAGCTGTGAAGGCGTAACAAACAAACAAACTCACTTTTCATATTTATAATAATACTAGCAGTGCCCCGCGGCTTCAATCGCGGTAATTTTAGGGTTCCCGTGGGAATTCCGGGATAAAAAGGACCCTATGTCCTTTTCTGTACCCCTGACAATTAGTAGGATTAGTAGGTAAGAATTTATCGAAGCCAAAACCGGTGTTCTGTATATTACCATTTACCTCATACCAGGGAAAAAGGCGTTGTTGGGCGGGTGCTAAGCTAGCGCATCGAATATCGGTACCATTTGAATGATTGTACCTACCTATGCCGCAGCCGTAAGTATATACTGGAAAATAACATATTAATTACATAGGTAAGAAAAAAAAAACAAAAAGAAACAAAAGAAAGTCTTTGAGATAAAAAAGACGATCACTGTGAAAGTTATACTTATGCCTAAATATTAATCTACATTTTTCTTCTTTCGTAAAACAAATAACTCCGTTCGCCGTTATTAAAAACGCTAGCTATTCGCGATATGTCAGCGCGATATCATCCCGTACCGCTCAAAACATAGTGCAGTTTGGTAAAACAACCGTCCGCCTTCAGCGCCCAGAGCCTGCGACGATAGGAGTTGTCGCCGACGGATTTGAAGGTCAGTACACAGCGATTAAATAGTACAGTGTACACGGTTTTAACCTACTTCAAAAATGAGGAGGTTCTTAATTCGACTGTATTTTTTAAACAAGGATGGTTGACGGATAAATCGTCACCATATACCTTCCTAGAAAAATTTCTGAGGGAGATTCGCGGCATCTCTATATTGCTCATGATTAATGCATGCATGAATGCATTCATGCATCGCATGCCATTGAAATCCAGGATTGGCTTCAGTAGGGCAATTATGTAACTTTTGTTGCTATCTTTTTTCGATTTCAATCGGAAACATAGCTATTTTGTTATAAATTGATCATGTTAAGACAGCTTCAACTATTGTAGTTTATTTATTTTGATTGATTGCTAGATATTGTAGGTGCGAAAACGTGCATATTTTAATCGCAAAATCGCTTTGTTTTTGATTGCAACCGAAAAATGATAGAAACAAAAGTTACATAATAGCCCCTCAGATAAAAGGAATTCTTCAACGGTCTTCAGCTGAGACGCAAAACTTTGTGTACGTGGATAGCCAGTGCCATCATGAATACTACTGCACTCAATGTTGGTTCCTAACAGGGTTAAGAACACAGACGTGAAATGTTGTAAGATATGGTCCTTTAAAAAAATACTTTAACGTCTTCTTGTTACATAATACGTTTAATAATCCTTCCTTACTGAATGTGAGTTTTTTTCTTTGTTTGTTAGGTACGGCTCCAAGCCTTAACGGCCTAAATCTTTAACTAATGAGATTTTGCATACACGTTTTCAGGGGTACAGAAAAATGCTACGTGCTTTTTATCCCGGAATTCCCCAAACCAAAACCACTGGGAACAGCTAGTATTTACCATAAAACGTAGTAGAAGGTTGATGAGCAGCTAGCCAGTGCGCGTACGCGTGTCCAGCCAGCAGCCCGGCATCGCTCAGCGCACTCAACTCCGGACACGTCGATGTGGAGGACACTACAACCATTACCATATAAGTGTTATAAAAAGAACAAGAAGAAGAAAAAGCATGTACTTAATCAAATAAAATTTGTTTCATACTGAAATTTGTTAGTCAATTTAAAGAAAATACTCAAATAACAATTGGAAAAAGATAAACACCGGATCATCCGAAACGTAATTATACTAGACAAGTTTTAATGAAAGTTTGTGTATATCTAATGTGTAGAGAGGAGGAGGAGGAGGACTTATTATGAGGATCACCCTGGAGGACTGGTGAGATGGAGTCAAAATCGGAGGTCTTAAAATCTCAAACCTACGATACGCCGACGATACCACCTTGTTTGCGACGAGCTCACAGCACATGGAAACTCTCTTGAGTAGAATGGAAAGTGTGAGTCTCGAGTTCGGACTAAGGATCAATCGTAGCAAGACCAAGATGATGATTGTCGACCGCAGCAATAATAACTCGCCAGAGGTTACAAAAATTGCGAGTTGCGATGTTGTACAGTCATATGTCTATCTGGGAGCACTGATTTCCAACAATGGTGGATGTGTTGTCGAGATCAAGCGACGCATAGCTATTGCAAGGACGGCCATGGATAAACTGCATAAAATATGTAGAAACCGGAACATCACGAAGGCCACAAAGATCCGACTCGTCAGGGCACTGGTGTTTCCCATATTTTTATACGCGGCATAGACTTGGACACTAAGGGAGGTCGAGAGGAAGAGGATAGACGCTCTGGAAATGTGGTGCTGGAGGAGAATGCTTGGGGTATCGTGGACTGAGTTCCGAACTAACGCTTCCATCCTCCGGGAACTCGGCATCAAGCAGCGTCTGTCCTCCATAGTACAGGCTCGAATACTGACATTTTTCGGCCATATTTCACGACGCGGATAGACTTCTGTGGAGCGTCTTGTGGTGCAGGGAAAGGTGGAAGGCACAAGACCTCGCAGGAGATCACCGATGCGCTGGACTGACCAGGTGAAGGCTGCCGCTGATAGCTCTCTCTACGAGTGCTCTAGAAGGGCAGCGGTTCGGGAGGAATGGCGACGGGTTGTCAAGCGTAACCGACCAATCCGCAACCGATGACCACGACCACTCTGTCAAGAGTGTAACGACTAAGAAGAAAAATGTGTAGAGTCTTAAGTTTTGACTATTAAATAAACTTACAAGATACTTATATCTAAATTATATCAAATTATAGGTATCCAGAACAATGATATTATAAATACCTATATCATTGATACAGAACGCCGAATTTCATGCAGAATGAAAACATAGACAACAGGTGAAAGAAATGTCGATTGTGGATTAATATATATATATTTTATAGTTTAATCTGAGTGAATTTCCAAATTCCAAATTCTGTTAACTGCATCACGGACGCAAATATTGTTTTTGTTTTATACTATTTATAGACAGAGATAAATTAATAAGCATTTATTACTTTTTTGTTCCTACTAAGACTAAATTGCAAGCGTACGAATCAAATAAATATTTGATCTAGGAATTAAAAGAAATTAATCACCTGGAAGAAAAACGAAACACTCAGAAGCTGGAAAATTCTATCGAGTCGATCGGATTATAGGTAAAATACTCGTTTACATATTTTACTTCACATAATACCGATTTTACTAAACCTGAGAAGCTACTTTTTATTAAGTAGGTATTTTAGAAAAATGTAGAGTGAAAATGTTAGGAATGTGTAACAAAAAGTAGGTAATAGGTATATGCTTCATATGGGATTGCAAAAGGTGAGTTATAAAAGTATCCACTGAAAATTAACAGCGATATAATATATAGGCACCTAACATTATATAGTAAATAGTTAGGTATTTATTATCTATACTAATAATAATATTATTATAAAGAGGTAAAGTTTGTGAGTTTGTGAATTGTGAGTTTGTGACGTTGTAGGGAGTAATCTCTGGATCTACTGAACCAATTTTGAAAATTCTTTTACCAATAGAATGCTATACAGTGTGCCTGAGTGTCATAAAGTGCTTCTTGTCTCAAAAACAGCTAGTTCTCTATAGTATCGGAAAACTGCCGATGTTGAGTTGATTGTGGGTTGTCTTTTTGTCAATCAAACTTCAGTTTTTACCTTGGGTACTTACCATTATGCTCATCACCATTTTCTTCAAAACGTAATGATTCGTCTTGAGCTGAAAAGCTGTCAGATTTCACTTCTTTATTATTGCCCAGTATATTGTCTATGAGAAATGTTTTACTTTTACCGTTGACACTGTTCATATTAGTGATATTAGATAAATTCTTGAAATCAGATTGAGAATCGTCATTATTTTCCCTAGTATTGGTCGACACTATCACTCTGGTTTGTTCGTACAAGAAAAATCTGTCTGAACTCTTATATAGATCTGGCGTAAAACTTTTTTGATCTCCGTTGACTGTATTTTCATATAGTGTCTGTTGACTTTTTTCACATATAACATCGATTGTTTCATTATCACTATCACTATCTGTGACCGTCTCACATTCGTAGTTTCTTCCCTCATTTTCTTCATCGCACACAAACGCAGTGACATCATTGACCTTTAAATTTCCAGACGTGCTGGAAATGTCTTCTGGTAGTTCCATCGTTTTTATTAATAACAAAAAATACTAACACAACTACATTTTAATTTTAATTTAAATGTTATAACTAGTATTGTACTTTGCATTGAATTAAGTTTAAAAATGTGTAGATATCGTAACTTTTAAACTTTAAATTTTTTTAAGAGCCGAATATCAACATTTATGAGAAAACGTAAAAACACATGTGTCCACTAAAAGATTTCTCTCAACTATCATCTAATACCGCTCATAACTGATAATTGCCTCTGAAAATAGGTGGTGCCAAGTATGTCTGCGGTGGCTGTAGGTACGAATGAGAGGCGATCCTCCAATGTTACTGGCTGATTGCTCGTGGGTGGGGATAACGCCATCTTATGTAGGAGGAGCCTCGACCACTTACCACCTGTGAAAATTCACACTTTTCTTTTATTTGATAACACGTTATATAAGAGCTCTTAACCGCACAAAAGATCTCTTAAAAGCTTATGATGGGTTGCGAATTGGATATCATCCATTTAATATGAAATATGATTACGATTTGATCATAATAATTTCTTTTATAACTAGGCAATTAGAAGATAGGTTTAATACGAGTTAAGTGATTAATAAGTTCTTGAAAAATCCATTCGAATATTTAGCGACCTGTTTGTAAAACCGTTACCAATACTGACTTATGATTAGGTACGTCATTATGATTATTCAAGACCTATCTAACGATACTGTTACGATTACCTACATCTCTCCGTTACATGTAGGTACGTAGACTTATTTAAGAATGCACCTTCCTTCCAAATTTAATCTATAACTACCTACAGTACCGAAACTTAAATTACAACAACAACAAATATCTCCGAGTACCTATACGGAATCACGTTCCGTTTTCTGCCATTTGTTTAAGGAACCCAAAAAAACTTTCTTCTTGACTTAGAAGATTTTGGATAAAAAATAACCAACTTGTTTTGTGTAGGTACCTACTGGTATAAAGAACTTATCAGAGTTCTATATTCCTGATTACCTATGAATCAATCCATCTTTTGGGTTTTCTAGATATCATTTATTCAAATAATAGTACTATACCTACCTATAATTTAACTTTTGATATTAAAAGCTTTTTTACATAAAAAATATTTGGTTTTCATCATGTAGGTATTTATTTAGATACAAAAGGTTGGTAGAAGAGTTTGATGATGTGGTAATTGTTACTACAAACTCTTTTTCTACGGAGCGGGCATTATCTAGAGCAAGGTCCGGGGAGTACGGTGGATGTCTTAGACATTCCAATGGAAGCTGCTATTTGATAGCCGTCTGTTGTGCAGTGTGTGATCTAGTGTTTTTCCTGAAGCACCAGTGGCCTAGAGTGATTGACCAGCCTCGGTTGTTTAGCAGCTAGCTTTTCCATCTGGTTTGCAGTTGCTGACAATAGACATCCGCCGTAATCGTCTGGCCAGATATATGAAAACTGTAGTGAACGACACCGGCACTAGTCCACCAAACGCTCACAAGTAATTTTTTTTTAATCAATAAAATTTTCAAGACACACAAAAAGAATTTTAAGAAGAGTTTTTTATAATTACTACTTTCTGTATGTCTGTCTGTTCACAATAATCTCCGAATCTACTGAACGGATTATCATGCGGTTTTCACAGGTAGATTAAGCTTAGCCTTGAGCTACATATAGGCTTTGTTTCATTTAAATCGGATGTCGGAAAAAAGTTGTCATATAAAAACGTTTCATGCAGGTGAAAACGCGGGGCACAGCTATATAGGCTAGGTATCAATAAATTTCAAAATTAAAAGTATTTGACATTGACCTATCAAAATGATAAGTGTCTGTTTTTTTTTCTAATCTAGGTATATATAAAAAATGAATCCCTATTTCCCTCACGTCACGGCATCACGCGTGCACGGCTGGACCAATTTCATTAATTATTTTTTTGATGTGTTTTTTATTATCAGGAGAAGAAGAATATAAAAGAATTTTGGAGTTACTACGGGAATTCCTAAACTCACGCGGATGAAATGTGAATCTCCGTAACGGTTGGACCGATTTTGACGGGACTTTCACTGCTAATTAGCTGATGTTATAAGAAGTAAATTAGGCTACTTCGGAGTTCCTGCGATGTACCTATCTATTAGTACGGTTTGAAATTGCAAAACATGTTGCTATACTTATAGATTGCAAAATCTTTTACGGAGCTCTTGGAGGACACGAACCTGAGGAGGACACCGACGAAATCAGCTCGAAATTTCACATGTCACAAAATTACTGTCCATACAGCACTATAAAACAACGAAATCCTTTTTTAACATTTTTTATCGAAAAAAAAAAAATTACGGAACCGCCATCTTCGATTCCCACCAAAACCTTCTTTTCTTCAATTTTGGTCTTAGTAGGTATGTGTATTTAAACGCGCTCTAGAGCAAATCTGTGACAAAAGAAAGTCTTGAAAGCTTCTGTGTGACTCACTGAATTTTCTACCGACAGCTTTTACTACAATAACTCTGTAGTATAAAAACAGTGCGCAAGATGTCGCTCTGGAAGAGCTTTATTACTTGTTAGGTTGGTAGCTTTAAAAAGTTTCGCTTTACGGAAGGTGGCGCCATATCCACGGATGTGATACGATATTTCTCAGAAATTTTCGCTGGAAAAACTTTCCGAGGAAGCTAAATAGTAAAGCGTGGGTACAAAAAATAATAATTTCATCAAAAAAGTTTTTTTGCGCATAGTCATAAGTAACCTAACCTAGCATGTAGGGGTTCGTACTTCGCGCGCAAAATTAGAAAACAGCGCCATTTTCTTTTAATGGTCCGCGCCGGCTGTTAGGTATTTGAACGGCTGATTATGCTAGTTGGTTGCGATATAAACATCAATATTTAGATAAAAAATATGTGTGTGTACATGATGTACGTATGTCAAAAATTTATAGAAGACTAGCTGTTCCCTGCAGTATCACCTGCGATAATTCAAGAGTTTTCGCGGGAATTCCAGGATAAAAGTACCTACCCCATGTCCTCTGTACCCCTGACAACGTGTAAGCAAAATTTCATGATAACCGGTTGAGCCGTTAAGGCGTGAAAGCGTAACAAACAAATAAACAAACTCACTTTCGCATTTATAATATTAAGATAAGGATAAGTAGGTATAATATTATCTAGTGTAGATGAGAAGTGTTATCATACCGATACCTTTATATAGAGTTTAGCTAAAAGGGGCCTATGAGGGGATTATCAAGTTGCGAGCTTTTGAAAGTACCTATTACATGCTTAGGTACAAGTATTTTTTTTTTACTTTCGAAAACCTTCTAGTAGCAATGGACATACACGACTTTTTTGTTTAGGCGAGGTTACTGCAACACAACCCTCAAATGCAACAGGCGCAAAGCTTTGACCGTTGAAAATGTAGGTACCTACATTGTAATGTTTAAAAACTAGCTATCCCTCGCAGATTCACTAGCGGTAATTTTGGAGTTCCCACAGGAATTCCAGGATAAACTATAGATATAAACCTTCCTCATGAATCACTCTACCTATTGTTGAAAACCGCATAAAAATCCGATCCGATCCGATTTTGAAAACTTTTTCACTTATAGGAAGCTACGGTAGTCCTGAGGGACATTAGGTAGGTAGTTTTTATCCCGAAATTCCCTCGGGAACTTCGAAATTACCGCGGGGGACATACAGTTATAAAGATTAATTATTTATTATATCATAGTTTTGATTCAATGTTTAACAATGTTCAGCTACAATTACCTGTTTATTATGTGGTAGGTAAACTCATAAATCTCAAGAATTAACAAACGGTGCTTGGAAAATTTGCTTATAACAAAATTTTAGTCTCATATTTCAAAGTCTTATGTATTGATTCTTTTTCAGAATCCAAATTAAGTAATCAAATATTTTTATAGGTACTTACTTAGGTATAACATACATCATTATATTTACCCGATAATTTGAACTAAGTAGGTACTTGGTTACTTTAGGAAAATCAGAAAAGTTCCAAGTAGGTATGGTATTTTAGTATATAGCGACAAAATATTTCGTAACTGCGAAGAATTTATGAGACATTCACAAAATAATTCACGTAGGTACTTTGACGTTTAGTCAAGCATCAAAAACGTTTCTCCGTTCTTGTGTTTTTACATATAAATCTCTTGGGTAAGATAGTAGGTATAAGTTCTTATTGTTTAAACAAAATATCTGTTAAAAAAACACTCTTAAATAACAGATAATTTATTTTTATATAAAACGTAGATTTACGCTGCATGTGAATGACCTTTAGATTTGTCAGCGTACCTACCATGGCAATACAAAGGAAAATTATATTTTCATTACTCATGCTCGGAAAGTAGGTCTGAAGTTGCCTGAGAAGCGGGTTGAAAGTAGCCCTTTTCAGCCCTAGGGAGAATCGCTTTCAACTGACAACTGTCAAATTATTAAAAAAAAACTAGGTCTATTTTCACATTTCTATTGAACCATGTTTCAACTTTCTATACAGCCAGCGCGATGTAAAATTGAAATAACGTAAAGTTTAAGTAGGTATTAATTAAAATAAAATTCACTCACTTTTTCTTAAGCTAATTCCTATTTATATTTTTTTATTTTCTTTAATTAATACTTAATAATTAAAGAAAGTATTTTTTAGGTCGCCACAATGTAAATAAAAAATACTGGCTGAATAGCTAGCCGGCCAAAGAAAAAGAAATAGGTGGGAAAGTGTCAAGCGACTATCCGATCTTCACTCATTTTTTCTTTAGCTAATTCCTATTTTTATTTTGACTTTCCTTGCATTCGTAATGAAAAGCACAGTGTTACCAATGAAAATAACAATGTACTATTAAGTACCTACTCGTATAATATAAATGACTTTACATTGCTTAAAAAGTGCTATACTTAAATAATGTAGGAAGCTGTTTAGTTGACGATTACGCAATACGCACTAGTGCTATTACTTCACCAACTAGAAAAAAGAACTGGCAACAGGCAAAGATCTTTGGAGGATATCCAAAGTTTTTAGTTTCAACTTTACTTTTCACTCTTTCTACGTACGTAAGTATATTATCTAACATAAGTTTATCATAATTATGCAAATTTCCACGAAAAAATAATCACCTGTGTTTTTAAGACATCAGATACTATTTATATCAATATTTAAACAATAATTATTATTTTATGCAAAAAAAAATATTTAGAACCCTGATTGGCTGTAGGTTGGTACGACACGCACGATCTTTGCAGCCTAGCCTCTACCTGCACAGACAAACTCACGCCGCTATTTTCATATATTTTTGACTCGGTACCAATAATATATTTTGTTTGTGTCCATATCGATAATATCGATTTATCACCAAATAAAAATCATGCACCTGTTCGGTTTATCATTGCATAAATACTTGATCTTTCACGTTTATTTAAATAGACGTTTTGCGATGTGTGTACCAGTACCCACCTGTTATGTAAAATCATGAGCTTTAGCGATTTCAATTATTATTTTTTTGACTGAATGATGAAACTTTTCTATTAACACTATTTTTAATTTTATGTTACGAAATTGAACGAGGCTTTGCAGTTGCATTCCCTATAGTGTAACTTAAAATATAGGCTCTTTTTATAGCAATAGGTTCTTAGAAAGAGAAGTAATGAAGGTATACAATAGCGCGACAGTGATGTTAGCTCGCACTTCCAAAATACAACTCGGACAGAACCGCGGTCAATAAGTTGGATAGTATGGACTATTACCGATTTTTAACACCTTTAAAAAGAATAAATTTAATTAATTACTAATTATTTTTAATTAGTTATATGAATGAACCTAATGTTTCATTATCTTCTTGTTGTAATTTTATATACATCTTCTGATGTTGTGAAATTAAGTTAAAACTAAATTATAATAAAATGCACCTTCCAAACATTTTCATCGGTAAAGTCGTGATATAAGAACCGAAAGTCAGACGGACAATCATTACGAAATTAGACCTGTTTAGCCATTTGGCTGCGAAACCCTAAAAATCCATCAGTAATCCAGAGAAAATCTAACCTATTATTGTTATAGTATGTATGTTGAATATTAAGGAACGGAAATAGTTTTTAGGGTTCCGTACTCAAAGGGTACAACGAGACAACGAGTGCGTCCGTCTGTGTGTCTGTCCGTCCGTCACCAGGCTGTACCTATCTCATGAACCGTGATAGTTAGACAGTTAAAATTTTCACAGATGATGTATTTCTGTTGCCGCTATAACAAATAAATAACTAATTAAAATAAATATTTAAGGGGGCTCCCATACAACAAACGTGATTTTTTTGCCGTTTTTATAGATAATGGTACGGAACTCTTCGTGCGCGAGTCCGTCTCGCACTTGGCCGGTTTTTCTTATTTTTTAAACATATTTAAACTTTTAGCTACGCGGCGCTCGTGACTTGTTTATCATTGCTACTAAAACTACTAGAACTACTAGAAGTCTCTTGAGGTGTGCGGTGGGTGTGATAAACCTGTCACACGAAGACGAGGTATGAAATATCGTATAGAAATAGGTTGATCATCTCACGTAAGTGCAATCGTAACATTCACCTCAATAGATATACCGAATAGCCTACCCGATAGACGATGATCTGTCCGAATGTCAATTTTACAAAAATTCCCTACAAAAACTAGTTTCAGTTTTTCCCGTATTTTTCGCTTTTCCATTTTCTTTTTTATTTATTTCGTAAAAATATGTGTTTTTTTTTATTTAAACTTAACTAATGAATCAATTGATCTCAAGTGCATAGGGGTAAGTATAGGTAGGTACCAACTCTTATTGTGCCTCTAGTAATGGAGGACTTGTTGTAAGACTACGATGAAAAGTATCTCTCATCGAAAACCAATTACGTTAAGGTATGTATGTACGGTGATTTCGATCATATTGTTACTATTTAAATTCACGTTATTAGCTGAAATTAATTTTATTTTCACACCACATGCTCGACAATGCCGAATTATATGTCATGTAAACCTTACCGAAAGCAAGACATTATATCTCTTGGCTTTAGCCGGGTTATAATGTTCTATTGAATTTCATTATAACCCGCTGGTCAATAATGTGATTTTCACTTTCATAATTCTTATTGCTATGTCCATAACGTCTCATTTCGCTAAACAGAATGTGTTCTCAGCGGGCGCGGCCAACTCGATTTTCGAAGACCGAAGCCGTGGCCCACTAGATTCGCAGTGAGACGAACTTCATTTGTTTGTCAAATCGAGTAGGCCACGCCAGCTGAAAGAAGTGGCTATATAGGATCTACTAAGCCTGGTTTTTTATTGTCTCGCATTATGTGAGAAAAGTAGAGTATACACCACAGGGATAAAACTGTTTTTTTCTTGGGCGCTTGAATCCCTCACTGCACTCAGGACTCAATCTTAATTCCCTCCCTTTGGTCGGGAATTAACTTAATAACACCCTCGCTGCGCTCGGGAGTTAAATTTGGAGTCCTTCGTTATGTTCAGGATTCAATGTAGCGCCCGTGACATAAAACAGTGCTTTATCCCCTTGGTGTATAATCTACTATTATATTCGTCATGTATCTTAAAATTGTAAAAGGAAGAAGTAGTAGATTAAAGGCTTTATTATTATTACATAGGATACTTTTTGTCCCAGAATTCTCGCAGGAACTCCGAAATTGTCGCAGTTGAATCAGCTATTCTTAAAATTTGTGAGTTTATTTGTTTGTTTGTTATGCTTTTACGCCTTTATCATTCAATCGATCATCACGAACTTTCGCATACGTTTTCAGGGATACAGAAAAGTACATAGGGTACGGATTTAGTCACCTATAAAAATTTTATTGATATAAAAAATACGTTTTTGCATTGATTTTGATAATCGCAAGCTCGAAAAAATACAAAAATTTCCGTGGTGCGAGCATTTAGGTACCTATTGAAATTCGTTCGAAAATCTACAGCGTAGGGGGCTTAAGGGGCATTATCGCAAACTTGGTTATGGGCAGAACGAAATTACTACAGCAAAAGTGGTAACTTGTGCCCACCCTAAAACCGAGATGTAAACACATCGAGTGACGTAAGCGGCTTATTTATCATTTACTATCTGTTCCCCGCGGTTTCGCTCGGGTATTGCGTAGTTCCCGCGGAGGCCGGAAACCGTACCCTTGCTCTGTTTCAGTACCTTTTTACAAACAACCTTATCAGTCGCATTTACAATCCTTACTAATATCAACTTGACTGACCCCGCAGTTGTTATTAATACAAAAATTAAAGTAGGTACTACAAATATATCTAACTATTTAATATATTCTATAAATTTGTCCACCTTAAGGTTGCCTGGGAGAGATCGCTTTAAGCGATAAGGTCACCTTTTATATATCTGAACATATTTTGGTAACTGTTAAGAAAACTTGTAAAAATATTTTCGTGATGTGCAAAAAGAGTTATCTATCTGTCTATCTATCTATCTACTACAAACGCTTATGACAAAACCAATTTGTGTATCACTTTACATGCTGTTGTTAGTTGTCTAATTCGTTTATTAGTCCTACGGTAAGTATTTTTTATATTTTTTTTAAATTAAGTTGGTCTTTATAAAACAGTCTTGCCATAAGTAGCTATTAAAAAAATTTCACCGATAAAGTAACCTTGGCATTTCAGAGTGAAGTGAAATTAAATCAAAAGCTGTCTTGAAGCTAGGTATATACCTTGGTAATGTTTTCATATAGAAAAAAAAATTCAAATCGATTGTACAAGTAATAAATATATATATTATTAAAGAATAATTCACATTTTATCGTTCAAAATACTAAAAATAAATAAAAAACCTATGGTAAATTTATATTTGATACTTAGGTACCTATACATTTATTCTAACCTTTGAGAACGCAGTTTTATCAGCGCGAGTGGAATCACAATTCACAACGAAATCTTTCGATTATTTTTGAATCCTTGGTAAATATTAAGAATACCTCCGAACCTTGATTTATTTACAGAGGTAAGCATTGAGAAAAACAAACTTAGGGGCAGGTAATTCCTAAAATAAGCTACCCGGTGCCCGTTGATTTAAATTTCAAACCATGCGTCATTGTATCTATAAAAGCAAGCTTAAATATTGTACTACAACTCCTGACATGCATGATTTATATTGATTTTATTACATACCTTTTCACACCTAAACCAACGAATTATCATCTTTTTAGATACACTTTGTATAGAAAAGGATATAGAGTATTTATTATCCAGGAATTCACGCGGGAAGTCCGAAATTAAGGCGGATGAAACGGTGAAACCCCAAGGGACAGTTTTATCTACATAATATGAAGAGGTAGTAGGTAACTCTGGACCTAGGTACTGAACCAATTCTTAAAATTGTTTTCGAATAGGAAGCTATGGTATATCTGAGTGACACAGGACATCCACATTTTTTATTAATTGTTTAAACCTGCCGAAGTAGGTACATGCGGAAGCATCCCCGGTGGTATTTGTTGTATGGTTATGAGTAAATTAGGTCTTGGAATTCCCAGGTCAATCAAATTAACGATAGATCATCGTTCATTAAAGTTTTCCAAATTTTAGGCAGATCAACCTTCCTATAGAAATTTGAGAAACACTTTGATCTTCGGTCAAAACAGATCCCTTGGGAAACAGCTTACTAATCGAACCTTTAAAAAAAAGGTGTTAACGATGTTAAAAAGGGTTAAACTTTGTTAACGATGACAACAAACAACAAATGTGGTATTTTGGATGTTAATTTCGTCCCTCGTACCCATCTACGTAATTAGATTTAATGAATAGCGGCGTCTGCGCTACAACTTAGGTAATCAAATTGGAGTCCTACGCAATCAATGATAACGTTCGTTTAATTACGACAACTAGCGAGAATATTGAGCAAAGAATAAAATAAGAGTACGTTAGAAACGTATTCTAGATCTGTTCTAGCGAAAATGAAGCATGTAGAGGTAGGAATAATTTTGCATAGAATTATTATCAGTGATTTTAATAACAATAATAATTAACACTCAGAATGAGCAGATAACATTTTAAAGGAAAATTTAAAAAAATATAATTTATGTTATGGTGTAATAGCTGGTATGATACCTTCGTTCACTAGGTATTTGCTACCGATCTCGACACAACTCAATCTCACATGTTATGACACTTGAAATTCATCAGAAAAACTGAATAGACTATCGCCATTTCCATAGAATTGGCATCGTACCTACAGATGACAGACTCTACGGAGACGAATTTAATTATGTGTAGTCGCTTTAATAATTCTATGAAAACGTAGGTATTATTTGCATGTGTTAATAGGCAAAGTTGAATTCTCTTTAAACTTTTGTCATGTGAAGTCTATATCTCATTGACATAATAATAATATTTTAAACACTCCACAGAAAATATGATAATTTTTAATTTACAACTCGCGTCAAAATCTTTTATGCGAACCAACTGACACGAACGTAATTTTGTTGCGACAGAGAGAATTCAATTTGGGTAAAATTTACAGGAAACCAGCAGAATTTTAATGAAGTTATGAAACTTTTTTTTAATTATATAATATAATAAAGAGCGGTCAATTAACAATAAGCGTTTGGTAAAAAAAAAACAGCAATTTTGTAGTAGCAACATACCTACTTTCATGTAAAAAATAATATACTATTACAATTAAAGGAACCTTTTTCACAAAGAAGTAAGACAAAGTGGGACAGATAATAAGCAGCTACTTATTAAAGACGACCCCGACGAATATTGAATACGAATTCTGAAGAAATCGGGTTGGTCTGGGACAGGAGTTCCCAACCTTTTTTTTCTTATACTACTATAATACTTATTTACCCCCGGTAGATTACCTGATATTTGCTTTTTATAGATTCATCAACTGTAAAGTTTGATGACGAATCTGTCGACTACAGCTGGTAACAACGTAATAACAATCTGTATTACGATATTTATGACACACTAAAATTTTAGTCATCCCTATTGGGTATTCTCCAAGGTATGAATATCAAAATTATAATTAGTCCGTCAGTTAGAAAATAAAAAAATAATAGACACGTATTTTTTGCTTTTTCAATTTAGTGAAAATGAACATAGATAAAGCGCATTAAAGTTTAGGGTGGAGGGCTCGTGACGTCAATATTCATTATAAGCGCCATACAAACCGCACCGAATTGTGACGTCACGCGAAATTTCAACTCAATGTATCTCTTTTATTTTTTGAGTACGTAAAAAAAGAAAAAATATTTGTCCAATACTTTTTACTAATCTACACGACGGACTAAAAAAAAATTTTTTGTACCCTTTGTACCTCTGATACTGATCAGTTTGGGAATCACTGTTATGGAGTTTCGGTATTCATACTTACGTTTATTTATTAATTATCAATTCACAGATGAGAATATACAGATATAGAGAGATATAGATAAGAGAATATGTGAAAATACCTGTATAATACCTCTTCGCATTTGGACATAGATAAGCAATAGTGTGTTAACCCACACTGGAGAAATTTTGAGTAAATTAAAGTTTTAAAATTATAGCGCCATTTTGTGTCAACATTTTTTATGTTCAATATTTAGTTACATATTTAAACAATGTAATAAGGTAAACACATAACTAAAACACGTTCTCTAACTCTCAATAAATCGTTCTGAATCAATAACTTCGTTTTGTGGGTTAACATGTTATTGCTTATCTGCGTCCATTTATGAACGTATTAAAATAAACACTATCCTATCGTTTCATGATTGATATTAGGTATTATTTGCATTTCCGATCGTTTTTCTCATTGGGTTTGCCGTGGTATTTATGCATAGTTATCCTACTAATATTATAAACGCGAAATTTTGTAAGTATGTATGGATGGATGGATGGATGGATCCTACTTCCTACTAATATTATAAACGCGAAAGTTTGTAAGTATGTATAGATGGATGGATGGATGGATGGATGGATGTTTGTTAGGTACTCTTTCACGCAAAAACTACTGGATGAATTTAAATTCTAAATATATACATAATAAATAAATAAATAAATTAATTAATTAATTAAACTTTACAATAATATAGCTTATACATCAGATTAACACACAGGTACTTTTTACCCCGGAATTCCCGCGGAAACTCTGAAATTAACGTGGGTGAAACCGCGGGGCACAACTAGTATTGTGCAATACTTTATTGCAGTGAAAATGTTAGAAAAAAACGTTAAAACTTGAAATAACTAAAATTTATAGTTTGTGGATATTTAAGCAATAATGGAAACTACTGACCAGCTAATCTTCGTTTCGGAAAAGCCATTCCGAAGATTACCCTGCATAGACAGACAAATAGATAATAAGGTATAATATTTATGTCTTTATAACATGCAATCAACCCTCTACAGAACTCAATCGAAGACATTATGTCAATATTACAGATATAGTATACACTTCTATTTAACAGAGCTGGTGCGGCCTGCGAAGCGGCTGAAAATACTAAAGCACGCAAATACAGGAGTGAATTCAGGACTGAATATGATTTTGTCCCATTCGGTGTCAAGACCCTTGATCCGTGGGGTCCTAGCGCTATCAGGAAATAGCAAAAACGTTAGTCGACATCACAGGAGACCGAAGAGCTGGCAGCTACCTATCGGACAAAGAATTAGCCTAGCTATTCAAAGGGGGAACGCTGCCAGTATCTTCGGAACCTTGCCTAAAGGGACTCCTTTTAATAATATATTTTAGTTTTATTTTAGGTTAGGTTAAGTTTAGTTTTAGTTTATTACTTACTGTTAAATAATTAACATTTATTAAACATATTTTTAAAAATATAAATTTCAATCAGTTTACTTCTATTGTATTTATGTGTATGAGTGTATATCTAATGGTATGTAAGAGACATTTTGTATAAAATTTTGTTGTTGTTGTGTTTTGTTCATGGAAATAAATAAATCTGCGATGAATGTTTTCTGATTAGTAATCGGGGACGCGGTCAGAGTAAACGGGACACGCATGAAATAGTCCGGCGAAGGTTGGTTGGTGACTGGAGCCCATATTGTTCTACCGACTTATTGGTTTGATTTATCACTTTATGTAACACATAGTAACTTAATGGAGCGTTACACTCAAATACACGTTAGAAGATTACGTAATATTATGTTGTTAGAATATAATTAGTGAAAAACATAACTAAGTATACGGTTTTCTGTTCGCAATACGATTTTATTCATGAATCAGTCATTTTACCTACTGTATTTCTTCACAATCAGCTATTCCTATAGTTGCACCAGCTTTGGGGTTGGACTTCCAAATCCCTTACATTGTCTACATTAGAAGAGGGAGCCTGAATTTCGGAGATCCCGCGGGAATTCTAGGATAAACTATACCTATAGTATAAACCTTCCTCTAGAATCACTCTATCTATTGGTGAAAACCACATAAAAAATCCGTTCATTAGGTTTGAGTTTATCGTAAACAGACAGACAGACAGACAAACTCGGCGGAGGACTTTGTTTTATAATATGTAAGGGTATGATGTACCTATTGTCTTATTTGGTTATTTTTTTTCCATGGTTTCACTCGTTGGAGTTCTCTTCTTGTTTTATTGTTTGTTGTGTTAGTATAAAGAGATGTGCATTATTATAAAACATATTTTCGTCCCGTTATTTAAGTGTGGTTGGATAACAAATCGAAATTCACAAACTTTTATATTTATGATGTAGGTACCTATGGAATTAGTAGGACATAGATTGCAGGACAAATTTAGTATTAATACTGTAGTAAATATTTTAATACTAGTTGTGCCCCGCGGTTTCACCCGCGTTAATTACATGTGCACACCTTGCACATGAGCACAGAAATACTTACGAAAATACTTACATACTTCACAGCGGTTTACCTCCATGTACCTACCATTACCAAACCGTGTACGTAACATACCTTTACCGGGGAATTGGATTAAGGATCAGGAAGGTTGAAGGAGCAAGAGAGAAATAACATACACAGTGGAATCACCTTATTATCAAATCACAAGAAAGAAACAGGACACGGACAATTTGTTATGTTATTCTTTATTGCCTAGCTGACTCAATTCCAACGAATTCCAGACAGAGGAAAGTGCGAGGAGCAATCTTGAAAAAGACGACCTCGCTGGAGATTCGAAGGAACAGTCAAGCGACGTCACGTTCCTGGGTCACACTCACTGAAGTAACTACGCAAGCAAGATCAGGCAGTACATCAAAATGGAAAGAGTGGCCCTGAAAAGAGCCGTTTTCAATCGCCTGGATCTTGCGACGCTGTTTTACACCATCAAGCACCATGGAACTACTCGGTCGGAGACACCTGTATGGCACCACACGCACATCCACGATTCGCGGTCCGGCGCGAGACGCGCGGCCTTGCGCTCTCAACGATCGATGGCGACTGGCGCTTGCCGACGCGGCGGACTGAGCTCCTGCGCGCGCGCCGCCCGCGTCCTCCGCGCCGCGCACCCCGCGCATGCGCGGTGCGAGTGTGCGACGAGAGGAGACTATGAAATTCTAGAAACTAGCATCTCGCTCGAATCTGTCCGCCATTTAATGTGCGATTTCCCATTGGTTGTTTGGTTGTAAATATTTAATGTTGTGTTTTTGATTGGTTGTTAGTTTTAAGGTTTTCTGTATATATAGCGCTAAGTTTTTAACAATAAATCACTTCCAAAATTCCATTTCTACAGCAAATGTGAGTTTAATACCTACCTGCTCGTAATACCTCCGCTACAGTGGTGACCCTCCGACAATCAAGAAGAAAAAAGGAATCAACAAAAGGCTGAAGCTATGGCCGAGCAAGAACAGAAAAGCAAGCCACCGTATTCAGAGATCCTATCAAGATTGGAAAAACTCACATTACAAGTGGCGGAATTGCGAGCACGGCATACCACGCGTCAAACATCTCGTCAACCATTTCGCGGACGCTACCGCTCTCACTCACGCTCATCATCATCCCGTGTGAAGCCTGGCGATCCTACGTGGTTATGCAGATACCATCACAAGTTTGGCAAGAAGGCAATACGCTGCGAGTCACCGTGCGCACAACGTAACAAGACGTCGGAAAACTAACGTCGACACCGACCGCGGCGGATGTCGGTGTCCCCAAGATCAGCAACCGCCTTTGTGTTCATGATCGCGACTCACACGAACGTTTCCTCGTGGACACTGGCGCAGATATATCTGTTTGGGCTGCAACATCGAAAACTAAGAAAAAGGCCGCACATACCTACAAACTTTACGCGGCAAACAACACACCGATAAATACCTACGGCGAGAAAACAATCAAGCTCAACCTGGGACTACGGCGCAGTTTCACCTGGACATTTATTGTCGCAGACGTGAAGACTTCCATATTGGGTGCAGACTTCTTACGTCACTACAAGCTCCTTGTGGATCTTCACAGAAAAAAATTAATCGACGACGAAACCAAGCTTACCGTCGACGCCACTGAAGTATCAACAACCGCCGAGTCCATTCGCATCGTGAGCTCCGACCAACAATATCACGATATCTTGAAGCATTTTCCTGGCGTTCTCCGACCCATGTCTCTTAAGCAGCCAGCCAAACATGACGTCGCACATCACATCGAAACGACGGGTCCTCCGCTTTCGGCACGCGCCCGCCCTCTACCGCCCGACAAATACAACGCCGCAAAAGCCGAATTTGATCGGATGATGGAGATTGGCATTTGCAGACCTTCAAGCAGTCCATGGGCCAGCCCTCTACACGTCGTCACGAAAAAAGACGGCGGACTTCGTGTATGCGGCGACTACCGAAGATTAAACGCAGTGACGCAACCCGATCGCTATCCGATACCACGCATTCAAGATTTCACGTACCCACTCAACAACAAAAAAATATTTTCGAAACTTGATCTCAAGATGGCTTACTACTGGATTCCCATGGCGAGTAAAGAAGATGCACAGAAAACAGCCATAATCACTCCGTTCGGGCTATACGAATTTACATGCATGACGTTCGGTCTACGCAACGCAAGTCAAACCTTTCAAAGATTCATGCATCAAGTTCTCCGAGGTATAGAAGACTGTTTCTGTTTCGTCGACGACATTCTCCTATTTTCTGAAGATGAAAACAACCATAAGAAGCTTCTCCATCAAGTCTTAGAACGTCTCGACAAACACGGCGTCACACTCAACGTCGACAAATGCCAGTTTGGAGTTGAAACTATAAACTTCCTAGGCTACGAAGTCTCCGCCAGCGGTATCAAACCTACGATAGATCGCATCGAAGCAATTTCCTCGTATCCGAAACCGAAGACAATCGTCGAACTACGACGCTTCCTAGGCATGCTTAATTTTTACCGAGATTGCCTACCTCATCAAGCCGATCATCAACACGAACTCAACAAGTTTCTTCACAACAAGAAAAAGAATGACAAAACGCCCATAGAATGGACACCGGAAGCGAACGAAGCTTTTGAAAAATGCCGCCAAAGCATTACCGAAGCAACAACGCTAAGCTACCCCGTTCACGGTTGCAAACTCGCTATAATGACAGACGCCTCGGATCACAGTTTAGGCGCAGTACTACAACAAAAGGTTGAGAACAACTGGAAACCATTAGCATTCTTCTCGAAGTCAATGAGCCCTACGCAACGCCGCTACAGCGTGTACGATCGCGAATTATTAGCTATGTACATGGCTGTAAAACACTTCAGAAGACTAATCGAAGGCTGCGAAGTAACTATACTCACCGATCACAAGCCTCTCTCTTTCGCACTCAGCAGACCCGCCAGTAGTAGCGACACACCGAGACGAGAACGGCAGCTACATTTCATATCTCAATTTTGTTCGAGTATCAAGTACATCAAAGGTGAAGAAAATCCAATCGCCGACGCATTGTCACGAATCGAAGACATCCAGAACCCAAATGTCATAGACTACAACCAACTTGCAATAGACCAAAGCAACGACGAAGACTTGAGAAATCTAAAGAAACAACCCAACTTGAAATTCGCCGAAGTAACTCTTCCCGGACTCGACCGACCAATCACATGCGAGCTATCGACTACGTCATCCCGTCCGTATTTACCTAAAACATACCGCTATGCCGCATTCAAAGCGCAACACGGGCTATGTCACCCCGGGGCAAGAACCACACGGAAGCAGACAGCATCGAAATTTTTCTGGCCAGCTATGAACAAAGAAGTAGCAACATGGGCCAAAGCATGTATCGACTGTCAGCGCAGCAAGGTACATCGTCACGTCGTCACTCCTCTGGCAGAGTTTCCACCTTCTCAACGTTTCGAACACATACACATAGACGTCGTGGGACCGCTACGATTATCGCACGATTTCAAGTTTTGCGTCACCATAATAGACAGACGCACCAGATGGCCGGAAGCTGTTCCAGTTCAAGACATCACCGCAGAAAGCGTCGCAAAAGCCCTCTACGAGAACTGGATAGTGCGATTTGGCGTCCCGCTCAGAATTACGACAGACAGAGCACAAAATTTTGAGTCAGCACTATTCAACACACTACTGAAGAGATGGGGTATATCTAGAATCCGCACTACAAGTTATCACGCCCAGTCAAACGGAAAAGTAGAACGACTTCATCGTACAATGAAGGCAGCTCTCATGGCGCGCGGTGCTACCACAACATGGGTAGACGAGTTGCCCACCGTACTATTTGGTTTACGCACCGCACTACGAGAAGATAATCTCAGCCCTGCTCTGATGACCTACGGCGCAACACTACGAATACCGTCCGATTTTTTCGTACCTACACAGTCGAAAATCGAAGATGCAGAATACGTGCAACGGCTAAGCCGAACAATGGCAACGTTAATACCCACAAATCGTACCACAACGTCACGACCTACGTTCGTACACAAGAACCTAGCTACGTGTACACACGTTTTCATTCGAAACGACGCGGTCAGACCGCCATTGACTCCGCCATATGACGGACCCTATCAAGTTCTACAACGTCACGAGAAGTATTTCAAGATACAGTTACCACTACGCACAACCGTGATATCACTGGATAGACTCAAGCCTGCCTACCTACTTAACGAAGAAGACGTAAGCACGAGCGACACTGACGTCACGTCGGAACGCAAGAGATCGAGTTCACCGAACCGTGATCCAGTCGGAACACGTGAAACAAGGAATTCGACTCCAGCTGTCTTACCTACGTCACCTTACATCACCCGGAGCGGACGAGTCGTGAAGAAAACCGTACGCTTTGCTTGAAGGGGGATACTGTGCACACCTTGCACATGAGCACAGAAATACTTACGAAAATACTTACATACTTCACAGCGGTTTACCTCCATGTACCTACCATTACCAAACCGTGTACGTAACATACCTTTACCGGGGAATTGGATTAAGGATCAGGAAGGTTGAAGGAGCAAGAGAGAAATAACATACACAGTGGAATCACCTTATTATCAAATCACAAGAAAGAAACAGGACACGGACAATTTGTTATGTTATTCTTTATTGCCTAGCTGACTCAATTCCAACGAATTCCAGACAGAGGAAAGTGCGAGGAGCAATCTTGAAAAAGACGACCTCGCTGGAGATTCGAAGGAACAGTCAAGCGACGTCACGTTCCTGGGTCACACTCACTGAAGTAACTACGCAAGCAAGATCAGGCAGTACATCAAAATGGAAAGAGTGGCCCTGAAAAGAGCCGTTTTCAATCGCCTGGATCTTGCGACGCTGTTTTACACCATCAAGCACCATGGAACTACTCGGTCGGAGACACCTGTATGGCACCACACGCACATCCACGATTCGCGGTCCGGCGCGAGACGCGCGGCCTTGCGCTCTCAACGATCGATGGCGACTGGCGCTTGCCGACGCGGCGGACTGAGCTCCTGCGCGCGCGCCGCCCGCGTCCTCCGCGCCGCGCACCCCGCGCATGCGCGGTGCGAGTGTGCGACGAGAGGAGACTATGAAATTCTAGAAACTAGCATCTCGCTCGAATCTGTCCGCCATTTAATGTGCGATTTCCCATTGGTTGTTTGGTTGTAAATATTTAATGTTGTGTTTTTGATTGGTTGTTAGTTTTAAGGTTTTCTGTATATATAGCGCTAAGTTTTTAACAATAAATCACTTCCAAAATTCCATTTCTACAGCAAATGTGAGTTTAATACCTACCTGCTCGTAATACCTCCGCTACATACAGAGTTCCCGCGGGAATTCCGGGATAAAAGTACCCTATGTGTTAATCTGATGTATAAGCTATATTATTGTAAAGTTTCATTTAAATCCATCCAGTATTTTTTGCGTGAAAGAGTAACAAACATCCATCCATCCATCCATCCATCCATACATTCTTACAAACTTTCGCGTTTATAATATTAGTAAGAAGTAGGATTTTAATTTGGTGTGAGGGAGGCTGTAAAGTAAGAGAATGGTGTATGATGGTCTATCGGGCTCGTTAATAAGCGACAATGGGTGGTCGCCGGCCTGGAATAGATCCATCAGTCGAGTGTGAACCACCTCTGTCGCCGTCCATGCATAATACACGTAAGGGTCGATTCAGAACAAACGGAAAAAATGCTCACCAATTTCGTTGATGTTAGTTTAATAAATTAAACAAACTACTGAATAAAGTACTGTATTAGTATCGATCTTGGGCGAAACCCTCACTATCATATCTATGATAGGTATGTGACGATATGCGAATATTCGAGGCATTTACCATAAGAATGTTACGAGTAATTAGTGTTTTTAGTGCTGTGGATTAAAGTAAATAAATAAATAAATAAGTAGGTAAGTACCTACTGGTGGTACCTAATGGTTGCTTACTCTAGAGATTCGTTGGTTAAATTAAGTCAGTCGAATTTTTTCCGATCAATCATCGACCTACTAGGCAGTTGGCTAACAAGCATCGGCGTAAGCCGCGTACAGAAATGGATTGGAATTTCGATCTTTCGATCTTTTTTTATTTGTAATGGACAAATTCAAAAACTACTAAATTGATTTAAAAAAATTCTTTCACTTATAGGAAGCTACAATACTTCTGAGTGACATAGAGTACTTTATATCCCGGAATTCCCACAGGAACTCGAAAATTATCGCTAGTGAAACCATGGTAGATCGACTACTCAATAATATTTAACTTTAATTAGCAAAATCAAAACTGATGTTTGATCTGAACGAACCTTACGTCCTAACACTTTCATTCCATGGGTAATTAGGTATATGATGTTATTGGGATTTTTATGCATGTACTTAAAAAAAATAACAAAATACACTTGATCATGCAAATAATTTTGTTACTAATACACTTACAAATAATTTGCATCGTAAAAACCTAGCAACATATTATAACATAAGCAATATTTATATCGTAGGCCATTTGTATATTGTTCTTTAACAAACAGCAGTCAGCGTTTTATATACTAATGTTAAGAAGAATTAAGAAGTTAAGTATTTACGACTCCAACCAAGCAAGTCAATAAGTAAATTCGACCACAGGCAAAGTCGTTCGTCTTACGTATAGATAGGTATGTAAATAATGAGTATGCAAATTAATTCTCAGAGAATTAATCTTAGATTAGGATGCTTGTTAACTTGCTGGTATTACGTTATTATTTTGTGTAGTGGCAAGTATATATAGACATTTTGTGTGTATCCTCCTGCTTTAATAAAATGATAATTAACTTGCTATACTCGGCTTTAGTCGTGATAAACCATCGCGACATCTAATTAATTTGACAGGAGATTAATTATTTTACACGTTGACATTTGAAACGATATATAGGAAAAACCCAAGAATATTACAACATTCTGAATTGTGTTTTTCTACTAAAATTACTGTAGTTTAAGCTATTTTAAGAATTTTGTGATGCACATAAAAGTAGATTTTTTTAAACAAAAATTGTGTAGGTGCCTATATTGTCTTATGGGTAGGATTAGAACATTTTTGACAGGAAAGAAACGGTGAGTGTCATGCACGCATGCAGGATATGAGATTTCGCCGGTGGCCACACAGGATATAGACAATTTAGAAAAGCGTAGAGCGATGTCAGGTATCATTGAAGATAACAACGAATTTTATCTATACTTACCTATAGTACTTCGTTCTGTGTTAGTATATTCCAGAGTGATTCATAAAAATTAGGTTTTTTGGAAATTCAAACCCTAAGGCGTTCGAAAGGAAGGTGGAGGTCATATCGAAGTATTATAATTACGTGTCATCGATGTTGTGCTGTTTGGCGTGCGGAAAGCTTACGATTGCGCACTAGGTAGTGGTTTTTACTTTACCAATTAAAAAAAAAATGAAACTGGCGAAGATGATAAAAATAATAAAAAAGCTCTAGCCGGCTGTATGACACGAACAACCTTTACCTAGCCTCTCCGTGCGCAGATGAAAGTCGAACTCCATCTCGTGGTAGTATTTGGCGCCATTTTCATAAATGTTTCACTCGCTAAAATAGAATAGAATAGAAGTTAAATTTTTACTTTAATTACAATAAGTAAGTACTAAGTACCTATAATTATTATTTTAGTGGTGATTCGATATAAATATTTACAATATTAGGTAGGTACATAGGTACCTACAAGATTACTGAGAAACTAATTTTCATGTACCTAAGTCAGAATTCTTATTGTTTTTTTTTTCGTAATTATACGTATTAAAAACATTCATTACACGTGAGGGACTGTCATTCCAACTCGTTCCGCCTGCTGACCCTCGCCTTCGGCCCGGGCTAACGTAAGACGGAAATCATAGTAATGACAGACGTCCCGCACTTGTAATGAAATTTACAATTATCTTCGTCTCTATAGTGATGTTCCTATAAGAAACTTAATTGTGGTTATCAATAGAATTCAGGTACTATTCATAGCCTCTGAATAGGTAGACGAAATTGAGTTTTTCGTTATTAAGAACACAATAGTTAATGCTAGTAAGTATTATTGGACCAGCTGTACAGGTACTCGTATTTATTATATGGTTTATAAGGAGCCAAATTAATGTAATTTGAAACGTTGCTACATTTGAAAGAAAGCTTTTTTCTACTAAGTAATGATATATCCGTCCATTACCAAAAAGTTGGGTATTGTTCGCCTATCTTTGTATGATGTACGCGTTTGATGTAGGACTCGCGCCGGGGCGCGGTGAGCGACCAGTTTTGAGTTGGAAATTGATATCTATTGATACATACAAGTTGATACACTATCTACACAGCAGTATAAAACTCGGAGGAGGCTGAAGAGTGTCTATTTTTTGCTTAGCATTAGTATTCTTTATCCACATGTATCAATGAAACGAATTAATTTGGTTGAAAACTCACGATAATCATAAATGACCATCTAAACTCAGATAACATTTTTCCTTACCTTGCCCAAATAATTATTACTACAAATACAATAGTTTGTAGCTAAAGTCGCAATTCACCTACCTGGACGATCATATTGTTGAGATTCTATTAACTTTGTAAGTACATATTATGTCTGTTTACAACCCGCCCATGTAGCGAGACCTACATTTTCATTGTAACAAATTACTCTTCGCAGTGTCTAGAATTTTCCTGAAATTATTGTATGGAAATATTTCTCTGCCAAGGCGTACCGTTGTAATTTAATTACTGACTTAATATTAATTACCCTACTAGCTCACATAAGTAACTCGTAGGTAGAGCTACGAATAAATAACGTTGTATTACGAACCTTCAACTAAAACTGAAACTGACGTTTAATTCGTGTATAATCCTTTTAAATGTTCGTGTGATGGAACTCCGGTAATTCTTATAGGTATGTATACAACGTGTTAATGAATTAAACTAAAACGTGATACAGTACCCCATTTAAAAAAAAAAAACAATAATATGATTAAAATATAAATTATGTTAATAAAATTTATACTTTAAAAGTTATTCATCATACTTTAGGTTCGGAGGTGACCTATCTATATTTTAAGCGCTACGCGCACGTAGTGATTCGTTTTTTTTGCTACGGGTGGCGCACGCGCCAAAAATTTTGTTATAAATCTAAATGAAAAAATATAACCTATAAACATGGTGCGATCGATTCGAAAGCCGATTCTGAGCAAACGACTTTCTGGTTTTTATTTAGTTCATTAACACGTTGTAGGTAGTGTGTGTGAAGCTGAAGCGCTATCTTTGGCTTTTATCTACATTTTTTTACATTCTAATTTGTAAAGCGAGAACTTTAGATGAGTGACAGACCGAATGGCCACCAATTTTATTTTTAATAAACAGTACCTAATTAATTCAACGTGTGTATACTCGGTCATTACAGGAACAGTCAAAATTTGCAACTCGAAATTTTCTTTTATGGATAGAGCGAGGGCAGGCTTCGGCTACCACCCCCTGAAAATCTAGGTAGTAGTGGAGACTAAAGGCCCTAGGGACCACCAGGTCTGGCCACCATCTTTTTTGAAGGTAAGTGAATATTACTATCTTTTTTGTAGTTTTCAGTTTTTTCATACTAAAATAAATGTGGCATGTACTTGATGCTGTTGCGGCTATTTTTTATTATATTAAATTATCTTTTCGTATATTTTATGACATGCATGAATCCATAAAATATTGTCCACTTTTAGATGCTTAAATAATTTAACTTCTTGGAATCCACGCAAAAAATACTATATTCTTTTGAAAGCTCATAGTTTAAGCTACAAAAGCCTAGAACCGTTTTTTATAATATTAGGTAGGTACTTGTTTACTGTAGAGTTACGAACTTGTTAACAAAATTCCGTTTTTTCCGCTTTTTGGACGATTGTTAAAATTTTATTAACGATTTTAAATATTTGAGTTTGGTAGCTGCTGAACCATATTTTAGACACTTCAATAAGTAACCCACAATTTTTTCGGATTTTTAGAAGCCTAGAAAACTTTGTAAACCCGACTGTTTGCTAAAACACCCAGTATAGTGTATACACACCGTGCACACGAAAATTTACACACGTAGGCTTAAGATCCTACAATTTTTATAGATTTTAAATTATATAGCTGATTATTTGTAGGATGCAATAGTTAATTAGATAGGTACGACCAGTTAAAATAAAATAAGAATTTATCATCACACAAAAACACAAATACTAAAAGGGAAACAAGAAACAAAACATTCATACCATGTGTGAAAAGAGACTTATGTATTACTTATAATTAATGAAATATGTCATGTAAGTTCCCAGTTTTTTTCGGGACTTAACTCCTGTGAATTTCGGGATTTCCTCGTGACATGCAAAACTAACTAAATGAGACAATTTTATTATATCGGTGCTAGCTAAACCCGGTCACGTTTCGCCGTGGCTTTGTCTGATATTAGTTATCACGGTAGTAAATAAAAATTACATTGCTATAGATAATTTAGGTACTTACCCTAAGTTCACCCACTATGTATATGTAGGTATAGGCTTCCACCAGCTGAATTATCTCTGCAGTCTGCACTCATGAAGGGGACAGCTAACGTAGTTATAAAGTTACATTACCTAGGTACTAAAAGCATAGTTCCAATGCACACACAACGCACATACAAGCGTCTTCTTCGCCCTAGTTTTCAGCAGCAAAAGGCGTAACTTGTTGACTAAATTTTAGTTTTAAGTCCGTTAAACGTATAAATTATGTACCTACTCGTATTAAAAAAAAATCCGTTATAAAAAAAAATAACGGCGATACAATGAGTCGAAATGTCGCGTGACGTCATGTCTTTCTACAATTTATAAAGAGTGGTATTACATCACGAACCCCTCGCTCCCAAACTTTAATGCGCTTTATCTATTTTTTCATTAATTTCAAAATCAAAAATATAAACGTGCCTATTATTTTTTTTTATTGTTTGACGGACTAAATAGAATATTTATTTTCATACCCCGGACACATGCCTACCTATCTGATAATGTGGCGTCCTAAAATTTTTACTAATTGTATACTAGTGTATATTATATATGTATTTATCACCAAGTCGGGTAGAACTTTGCATGTGACATGCGAGGTTATTTCAGGATTGTATTGCTGCCCCTGTACGCGCAAGCTGAGGCATTAACGTCATCACTCACCAAGAATGTCGGGGGCTCTGCATCTCATAGAGTCAAAAAGTATCACAGCAAAGACAATGTGGCAAATTAATCACTTTCACCGCATTTCCCACATTGATCGTAACATATTATATATTATGCGAATGTACTCTATTAAATGATAGAGGTATTATTATTATTACTTATTATTATTATTATTTAACCTTAGATTCAGTTTGAAAGTAGAGTAACCGGCTGATGCATACTTTTATATACTCACTGTGCCTACGAGTAAATATTGAAAACTGACGCATAATTTTCCCCGGTTCCCGCCCGGAGGTAAACGCCACCCGCCCACATATTTGGGAGCCAGCCACGGGTGGAATGCCATGTAGACCCCTCCACGGTGCTCACTTGCCGAACTCTGTTTTATCTACATTTTACTTGTAAAACAACTGCCAAGCCGCATAACCCTTTGTTGTTCACTCGTTGTAACCCCTCGGACAAGTACACACGGATAAATCTACCTCCACCCTTTTTGTGAATGCGTTACATATTGTGATTATTTAGAATAAGTCCTGCGGGCTTACTTTAAAGATTGTTCCTCTTTTCCATTTATCTTGTACCTATAATAATTATGTACTTAGCTATGACTCCTTACTGAAACTTTTGTGGTTAAGATTTTAAAAGACGAATTCATGCGAGCATAACTATTGTAAATGTCTTCACAGAAATATAGATGTATAAACCGTTTTTGATCCAGTTTTATACGGACATGAATGTGATTCTTTACTATAGATAAATAATATATATTCGTATATATATATATATATCACTTTTTAATCACACGTTAATTAAAACGAAAAATTAAAAATTATATATTATTAGAACTATTGAGTAGGTATATAAAAATGTTCTATGATATGTACAAATATACCGCATGGTATATAATTACATAAAATTCAATTGTTTAGGAACATTTCAGTACCTAACTTAGTTTTTTTCTAGACATCTATGGGTCCCAGAAGACGGTAAAATGAATACAAGACATTATATTTTATAAAGATATTTTATTAAACATGTTTTTTTTTTGTAAAATAGATTAAATAAAACTGACATTTACAACCAACAACTATAAAATTCTTTGTATTCCCCCACTAACACTAATTACATTAACTAATTATTATTATTATAGGTCCTTGTTTACGATTGGAATACTACTGTAACTAAATGTACAAGCACAGCTCCTGCGCTCATATCATGGAAACTTCCAACAGATAAATAAACCACACTTTGAACACGTACTTATAGCATATCGTATCACACAAGAAAGGGAGGGTTGGGACGTGGATAACAATTAGATTTACATTGTAATAACTTACCCAATACACATGCATACGTTTTATTAAGGAGGTTCCCAATTCGACTGTTCGTATGTTTTTTGTATGTTTGTTATGCGATTACTCGAAGGAAAACTCGAAGAAAAAGGATTTTTCAAATTGATCCAGCGGGGACCAATTTGAAAAATCCTTTTTTTTTTCTTTTCAAGTTGGTCCCACTGTCATGAAATCAGGATCTGATCGTGGGATCTTGGAAAAATCGACGGAACTCTTCAAATATTACAGGCACACCTATAGCGATTTGAGTATTTTTACAGTAAATTGTTCATATTTTGTTTTCGACAATCACCAATTGATGAAGTGGAACTGGAATTTCCGGTGGCCATCTATGGTCTTTATCATCAGATAAAGACCATAGATGGCCACCGGAAATACTGAATAATAAGTAGGTATTTCACGGTTTGCGATTCGATAAGATAAATTGTTACTTTATAAATTATAAACCAACCCACTAATTAATAAAGAAAATTAAACCGACTTCAAGAGTTGCGTTATCTGTCTCCAAAACTCATCATCAGATCTTTAAATGAAATTTAAATGGGACCATTTCGGAATAAACCCCTTTCGATCAAAAAACGAATTTTGCAAATCCTTCTATACCTAAATGACGGAGTTATGCCCGAAAATACATAAAAAAATATATATATACATAAACATCCGGATTGATAACCTCCTTTATTTGATTTCTCAAGTAGGTTAAAAATAAATAAAATTTTAACAATAAATTAAAACCAACTCCAAATAATAAAAATGCACTACTAAAAAGTAAAAAATAACAAAATACCGATATAATCCGAAAGACGAAAATGCACGTAATATTATTATTGGTATGTGCCACCTACTGGTCAGTTTGAAGTAGGTGCCAAGCCCGCTTGTGTCTGCCTACTTGGGATGTTTTTATCGACTTCAAAAAGGAGGAGGTTCTCAATTCGACTGTATTTTTTGTTCACGACGACGACACGCTCACAAGTCACACACTTGCAATGTGGTAGGAGAGGACTTAGTCTATCCTCCTATTACCTATTTGGCTTGGCACCGATCTGTAGGTAGCACATATGCATTTTTGTCTGTCGGATTAAAAAGGTATTTTGTTATTTTCTACATTTTTGTGTTTTACATTTTTTTGTTAAAATTTTGTAATGTACCTACAGCATTCATTTTTTCTTATTTAAACAAAAATCTTTTTTAAATCTTTATTGTTTTTAGGGCTGATATTGTTTTATCGAATAATAAATATTGTTCCATCTGATATTCCCTGGAAAACTTATTCAATTTTTAACATAATCTTATGTAGGCAATCTATGTTCAATTTTCATTACGCAGAAAATTTATAAGAAAAAATATGTTTAATTTGTTGAAAAAATAGTACCATATGTTTTATTATAATAAACAAAATCCCGCCATCCACCCAACAAAATACATAGTTATATCGGAAAGTCGTCTGAAAGGCCAACGTGACAGTCGCCCTGAATTGCACGTATTTAATTTGATATATACAATATTTTTTTATTAAATTATAATTTAATATCATAAATTTTGTTATCTGAGGATAGAAAAATGAATCCTTAAGAGTAAAAAAATTGACTTTTTAATTGTAAAGTTATCACTTAACAACCTTCGATTAATTAAGTTCAAAAAGAAATTTAAAACACTGGAATTCCAAAATGTTAACTTTGTAAATAAAACATTATAAATACATACTTATTCATGGTTTATTCTTCGACATGGATTTGGATTGGTTGCCATCAACACACACACACACATACACATATATATCCACCTATGTAGGTACGTACATTTTAGTTAAATTCATTTACGAGTATATTTAATTGATACCTTAGTTCTATCTACCTAAACAAGAGAAAAACATCACGATGACAATAATAACTACCTAATGTTTAGCCGATTTTCAATCATCAGATAAATATAGTCTAAACACAGGTTTCTCCATTATTAACTACCTATCTTAGGTTAGCTCTTCACTGTCTTAGGATTTGAAAATTCGCCCTGTATTAAATACCTAACGTTTTAATTTATTTTGATTTAGATAGTGTCATTTCGCGCTATTGTTTCTGGACAAAATGATTGTTGATGTTACCGATAAAAAGTTAAGTCCAGTCAATACCTAATATCGTATTTTCTAAAAGGTTTCTTTTATATTAAGCGAGATGAAACGTAATATTTTTGGTTATATTTAGTTTAATTTTGTTTTCCTATAGATTCGTTTCGAAATAGTCCGATCGTCAGCAGTCGGTAGATTTTGTATGATGCGCTTATAAATAAACAGACAGACCGTCATAAATATTAAAAATGTTTGTTTCGGGTTTTCTTTAATATATTAGGATATTAGGTAGTTCTAAAATCGCACGGCACAAACCTCTAAAATTCACATTTTCACAAGGGAAAACAAGTGAACCGCAAGCAAAACAGCTCTAGTATAACATTTCTACATTTCGTTTGCGTCTTTTTTGGGAATTTTGTATCATAGTAAGAAAATATAAAAAAAGGGTTCATTCTGATATAAATACAATTTTACACAATGAATTATACTTGTATCAAAGTATTTTATTATCTATACTAATATTATAAAGAGCAAAAGTTTGTGGGTTTGTGAGTTTGTGACATTGTAGGGGGTAATCTCTGGATCTACTGAACCGATTTTAAAAATTCTTTCACTTATAGGAAGCTACAGTGATCCTTAGTGACATAGGGATAAAAATCCCGGAATTTCCGCGGGAACTCCAGGGTTTGTGAGGTTGTTATCTATGGATCTACTAAATAGGAAGCCAAGGTGATCCTGAGTGACATAGGGTACTTTTTATCCCGGAATAGGCTAGTTTCCTGGGTAAAAAAATCGAAATTCTATTTAGTCCGTCAGTTAGATAATAAAAAAATAAAAGACACGTATTTTTTGCTTTTTTAAAATAATGGAAACATGCATAGATAAAGCGCATTAAAGTTTAGGGTGGGGGACTCGTGATGTCACAGCTCGCTATAACGTGCGAACAAACTGTAGCGAGGCGTGACGTCATGTGAAATTTCAACTTGATATATCTCCGTTATTTTTTGGTTACATAAAAAATAAAAAAATACGTGTCCAATATTTTTTAATAATCTACAAAACGGACTAAAAATAAAAATTTAGGAACTACTATTCCCGCGGGAACTCCGAAATTACTGCGGGTGAAACCGTGGGGGTCAGCTAGTAATATATAAAGTAATATTTCGTATATAATATTCATTTGGTGCAATTATTATTATCATCAGTCCACAGCTATAGCTACGTAGGTACATCGGTTCTTCGGGCATAAATATTCGAAAAGCGAGCCTCCATCGCACCGGACCCTGATTCACTATGACCACACGTAGTGTTACGATAAACGTGCCAACAATAGATAATAATAATTATTGTACTTTCCGATGTCCCCATAGAAATTTCACTTACTTAAAAAAATACGTAAGTAGGTATATAAATAACGTACGTATCATTACAACGTGTTTGCAGAATACATTTGTGAATGTTTGCCATCTGTTTGAGATTGTGTTGCAAGCACGTTTGTTGGTCATAATGAATCGGGTCTCTATTCTCACAATTGTTTACTGACAGCGTAAATAATAATAATATAATACTGTAAAGTACTATGTTAGTACTGACAGCAGTTTTATTTCTCATATTTTACGCATTCACAACTATACCTACATTACATATCGCATACATTTTTATAACTATGTATATATATCATTTGCAAAACCAACCAATTTTATCAAAAAATTACTATAATATAAAAAAATATATAACAATCTATTAAATCGTCGTTTTAAAAAAAATTGAGTAAGTAAGGTACAAAAGAAAAATAATATCGTTGAATTATTATTATATAATTATTATTTGTTAATTATGAATTTCTACCTCGATTATGACTGTACGAACTGAATGGTGGAAGATATTGAACGTAGCTTATAAAAATTTCCAAAGGAAATTGGTTGGCACACATTTGTCTCTCTCTTACGGAAACTGATATAAAAGCTCTTAATGTATATTAATAAAAGATGCTTTTAAGCATAAATTCAAAGCTCATTCTGGTTTAAGAAATTGGAATTCCTTCAGTTTGAATGTCTGTTAATACATCTATCATTTATCATATTCAAATGTTAAAATTTCGATTGTACTTTGTCAAATCAAAATAAAAGATAAGGATAATGCAAAAACACGATTAGGCGATGATTATTTCCTTGCAAAACTATATAAATTCGGTTATACTTTTATGAAATCTTAGGCGTAGGTTCAAACCCTAACTATGAGCTTGAGCTGTCAAAGAAAACATCATTCTAGTATCCGGCTGACAAGCTACCACCTTCAAGTTGATAATCTGTCACCAAGCTCGTAACGGTGTGTTCCGGGCTCCGGCAGTCTCACTTGAAACTCAGTTGCTAATTAATCTTTATTATTATTATTATTATTAACATCGGGTGAGCTGTGTTGAAACTCCTAGGCTGTTCACAATCCTTAAACGCTTATTACACTTTACAATTAATTGTCAGACACCAATCTAGGAAATTGGAACGTGTAATCGAAGTTAGAACAGTTTGTTCCGATTTAGGATCAGTGAGTGAGAGAGAGAGCGAGTGATCACACTACATTAAAATGTACCCTAGATCAGTCGATTTAGGGTACAATTTAGTGTAGTGTGATCGCTCGCTCTCTCTCTCTCTCTCACTCACTGATTCTAAATTGTATCTGAGGGGCTATTACGTAACTTTTGTTTCTATCATTTTTCGGTTGCAATAAAAAATATGGCGGTTTTGCGATTAAAAAATTTACTTTTTGACATCTATAATATCTAGCAATCAACTAAAATAAACATACTTCAAAAGTTGAAGCTGTCTAAACATGATTAATTGATCATTAAATCGCTATTTTTCTGATTGAAACTGAAATAATGATAGCAACAAAAGTTACATAATAGCCCTGCTGATTTAGATTCCCTAAATTGGAATTAGTGTAATAAGTCCATTACATAATATTAGAAGCACTCCGCCGCGTCGCGTGCTCAGCAAGTTCAAAATTTGTGTAGGTAAAGCTTGTTGAGACTTGTCACTGACGCTTGCAATAAAGATTTACTATACGAGGCCAAGAACTCATTCATCACACTATAGGTAGGTACGTAGTTTTGGAAAAAATCATTTTGGTACTTTGTTATTATTATATGGATATGGATCTGTTATTATTATATGGGATTACCTATATGTATAATAGTTTTAATAATGCCCAAAACCATTCTAATGTAAAAATTAAACCAGGCTTTTGGAGGTTTTGAGTCTTAAAAATTACCTAAAGCCCTCTGAATAAACTTGAAAATACAAATAATTAGTTACAAGTAATATCTAACAATACACAGTTTTTGTAGTTATCGGAAATAGGTTTTGCATTTCACTTTACCTAGGTATATTGTGTTTAAAGTTAAAATTGCTTAAAACTTGACGTTTTTAACGGTTTTGTTTTTACCTAGCCTTAATAAGTGTGATCTCACACTACTTATACGTGTGAATAAAGCAGTATAGAAAAGTAAACTTCTAGCAATGTACTGATTTGTAAATTGTATTATACAAACTACTCAGTACTCGTACATACCTAATCCATTTATTATTTAACTTTTAAGCTCAATTAACATTTTTTTCGCTATTTCCAAGTATAATTTAGAATAATTTAAATTCTATGAAAATTATATAATAATAAAATTTTATGAGTTGAAAACGGTGCTGTGAAAAAGTAGGGTATACGCAATTTATTAAATATTATGAATTCACAACAATTGATTAATTTTTCAATTATATCTGATAAAATTAACTTTTAACTTGTTAAGTTACACGTTACTTAGTTGCACTTAACCATAATATTTTACCACGTGCTTATTATCAGGGCACCATAATTCTCGAAATTAACATTAATAAAATTAATCTAAAATTTAACCAAAGAAAGATATATACTATGATGCGATGTTTAAATATTCAATCTGTACCTACCTACTTCATTGACCGTTCGTTTCGATTCAATGAAAACCAATTTTCTCATCATAACGTCCGGAGTTGCGTCTAACCTATTTAAGTAGGTTCGAGGGAGTAGGAACTTTTTAAGCTCGTCAACTTTTCTTTGTCGTAGTAAAACTTCAGGTAGGTATTTAGATACATATTTTTTTTTTTTTATCCCTACGTGCACCTATTTTGTATAAAGACGGGATTAGTAGGCCATAGGATTCAAAAGGAATGTTATATCACCATCCTAATCATTTTTAATCATATTTAAAGTAAATATCTTTCTTAGGTCTAACATAACCTACAATTGGGTAATTGGGATTAGGCATTTTTTGCCCTTTTGATCAATCATGACAATATCGACATTCAAATTCAATTTGTCCTTTATATCTTGAAAATTTTTAACAAACAACATTTAATCCATTATAATTATTCACAATTGCACATCTATCTAGCTACACGTTTCGTCTGCACAGCACTTTCAGTCAGAACATTGTAACGATTTGCGTTCGAGCACCACTCGCAGTCGGTGTGTTCAACAGTTTTGTGCGTTCACATATCTCGTGAGTACGGCATTAGGGGATTAGAAGACGCGGGTCGGAACTTTGGCTCCGAGGTGATGGACTCACGCAGGGCGGGCGGGCGCGCTGCTCGGTGGCGGGATGGGCGCGGCGTACGGCGCGGACTCGGCGTGGGCGGCGTTGGATGGCGGCGCGGCGGGCGGCGCGGCGGGCGGCACGTCCGAGTCCACGGGCTCCGGGGGCGCCGCCGCCGGCCGGACGTGGTCGAGCCGCGGGCGCGGCGAGTAGCGCGGCGTCAGCGCAATGCCGCCAACGACTGGGTGCGATTTAAGACTCCCGCCTGGAGGACGTCGTGCATCATGCGCTCGTTCTCCTGGCGTACTGCCGACAAACAAATCACAAAGCTTAACCATTATACTAATTGGTGACATCGCGGTAAGGAACGGTGGGTGTTGCGGGAGAACACTAGTTATTAATATAGTTTAGTTGCTACTATTATCTTTGGTTTTCTATGTGGTTAGACACACAGTTAATGGATTATAGCGTGGTTAATCTAAGTTTTGGCTGAGAAAACTTTTGACTAAATCTACCTAGGTGCTAGGTATGCCATAAACCGGAAAATCAACTAAAGATCATGTCAATCGAGGTTTACATCAGGGTTACAATTTTATAAGTTATAGCTATAAATAAATTAATTAAAAAATAAATTTTATTAGATATTATTGGTTTATGCATTTATGATTTATAAATAATATTTTGGTATACAGGAATATTTTTTATTCAGTGCGCAAACTTTTACAAATTAAGAGAGTTTTAATAAACACCTCTTTTATTTTGATAAGTCATAGTACAAAAAAGTAAAGTTATCGTGAACGAAAGATGTTTACTTTGCAATTGATTTATTGGCAACTCTATTCGCCGCCGCCACCGCTGCGCGCGAAACGCTCGTTCGGCTAGGTATTTACGTGGGTTACAATGTACCGACAGCTGATCAAGGTCGTTCACCCCCGCTACAACACCCCCGCGTACGCCGCACGGTGCGCGCGCCCTTTGATATTAGATATTATAGTACCCATATTTAGCTAATTTAAAGTCGGATAAAAAAATATAAAAAGTTTTGAACAAATAATAATAATATGTTCTATTACTGATACTGAACCACCAAAATTTTTTTGCGCAAATGACAAAAACATTGAGTTCCTCGATACTTGAATCTAGAATTTGAGATAAAAATAACATCATTTTAACTTATGCCTTGTAAGCACTTTCTGATAATAGGACGCAGATAAGCAATAACAAATTAAGTTATTAATTCAGAACGATTTATTGAGAGTTAAGGAACGTTTTTTAATTATGTGTTTACCTTACTACATTGCTTAAATATGTAACTAAATATTGAATATAAAAAATGTTGACACAAAATGGCACTCCTACTTTTAAAACACGATTTACTCAAAATTTCTCCAGTGTGGGTTAACACTCTATTGCTTATCTATGTCCAATAGTGTAGATGTAGAGTGCCCTGGGAATTAAATCACTCTAAGTTGCCCATTCATAATATTGCCTAATAAATATTTAATTCCTCCATGTCCCGGTATGCCTGAAAAAAAAGATAGCACCTCTGCAACTCGGTACACGTGACAGAAGTTAAAATCTTTCTACATCGGAATTGTTCAATTTGATTATCAATTTAAATTTCTTCGCAGTACGCTAAGTACCTTAAAAATTGAGATGTTTAGTTTCTCAGTAATTTTGATTCTGTCAAAAATTGAGAAGGCAACTAAGTACTACTAATTAATAAACCTTGATTGCGATGATACTTACATTTTAAGAATTACATAAAATTTATCAAGGTGGAAAATAGATTTTCACTTAGGTATCTCGGGTTGAGTGGAGTCTGGGCACAAGAAATTGGTTTGGGTAAGGCTTCTCCAAATTTTGGAAGTGTTAAAAACGGGCAACACGAACTGTCCCCAACTAATAGTAGGGAGGGATGAGACGGCCTACGCTTTCATGTGGCAAGGAGCAAAGGCCAGCGGATTCTAGAAGGTTACGCCTCTACAATGGAAATTCTCAAGAATAGTGATTTAATTACCTACTAAAGGTGAGAAATGTGAGTTTCATATAGTTACGATGTGTTACAAAAAAGTGTAGTCATATTTAAAGATCGTGTTCGGGTGATCCTAAGCATAACTTACACAACGACGAGATCCATTCGATTAATCGCTAGTGTGGTAAACAGACAAATTAAAACCCAAGTGGTTTATTGTATCGTATCAGTTTTTTTTCTAATTTCAAATTATTGTGTACATTCTTCAAATGTGATTACACCTTTCTATTATACCTGTACATATAAACAGGTGAATAAGTAGATAATACAGCTATACTAATATTTTAAAGAGAAAAGATTTGATTTTTTGTATATGTATTTGTTTATGTGTTTGTAATGGATAAACTCAAAAACCACTTAAACGATTTAAAATATTGTTTCACTTTTGCCTTTATCCAAAGAACACAAGTACAAAGTGTCCAATAAGAAAAGTGTTATTGGACACATTCTTAGCATAGTCTTGTTTAGAAGTTTAG
Organism: Zygaena filipendulae; assembly: GCA_907165275.2. Classification (NCBI taxonomy): domain Eukaryota; kingdom Metazoa; phylum Arthropoda; class Insecta; order Lepidoptera; family Zygaenidae; genus Zygaena; species Zygaena filipendulae. The sequence goes on from OU015657.1 coordinate 7,792,163, forward strand.
GTCAAATTTAAAATACTTATTAGTCATTACTAGATTGGCTAGATTGTATTTTAATGATTTACTTCCTCGGGTATATCATTTAGGAAAAAAAGAAAACTTTTGCCTTTTGGTACTTTTTATCCCGGAATTCCTACAGCAACAGCGAGTAAAACCGTGAGAGGTAATATAATATAAAGGTGTTATTATACTAGCCGTGGTTTCATCCGCGTGAGTATAAAAAATAGCCTATCTTAGACCTACCAAATATACTTAGACAAAAAATTTCATAAAAATCGTTCAAGGCGTTTCGGAGAAATTAGATAACAAACACTGTGACACACGATTTTTATAAATTAGATTATAGTATAGTATATAAAAGGTATAAAGGTATATAAAGGCACTATAACATGGAATTTCTTTTATGAACCTCAAAGATGACATGCTCACTGTAATCTCGACGCACATATTATTTAACGTTTACTGCAGGTTACCACCACCAGCATTTACTGCCACCATAAAAATAATACGATTTTCCAGAAAGTTTATTTCAAGGTGAGCACTACTACTGCGACGATAGGTACGTCAGTCAGTCAATCATTAAGTCGTCTCTTTTTGTATACCCAGACTTATAATACTTACTATCATTCGTATATTACAATACTTTCAACACAGACAATACAAAAACGTGCTCCAGCTGTGAAAAGATAATACTTATTTCTCGAGATCAACGTAAAAACAAGAATCCTAATGAATGCCTCAACAATGTTGATGATATACGAACTGAACTTAGCTTTAGCTAATGTTTCATTAGGGTGGGATAAAAAATAAAACAGTCGACAAAAACGAGTACATATTACATAGATAATATCACGTACCTGACGTAGCAAGTCACGTCATATTGCTACTGATGCGTGACAGAGAATTATTGTGGAGACACCGTGAAAAATAGAAGCATAATTCATCTGACATAATTTTTTTACAATACGCTTTATTTCTTTTATTTACCTGCTGATTATGAGATTATGAAATTTGTGTAACGCAATCTGGAGTTCCACCCACAGGTTTTTTTTTCGACGAGCAAAATAATTTATAACAGAATTAAGATTCCTTTGCAAAACTGTTCTGATGATCAGAATGGGCCCGATGACCAAATTTTATTTTTTAATCCGTCGCGTCGTGTAGATTAATAAAAAATATTAGACACGTATTTTTTTTTTTACGCACCTACCTAGTTATTCAAAAAATAACGGCGATACATTGAGTCATTTGGCGTAACGTCATACCTTGGTACACTTTATACTTAGTTATTATGTTACGAGCCCCCACTCCTAAAATTTAATGCGTTTTATCTAAGTGTTTTTTCAATAATTTAAAATAGTGAAATATACGCATACTCGCCTGTCTATTATTTTTTTATTAAATAGAATTTAGATTTTCATATCCCGGTATCATGCCCAATACTTGAAAACAAGCAGGAAAATTTTAAGCAAAACATCCGTTTAGTATGTAATGTACATAATATCTCAACTTTCTCAATACGTGTCTGATTCATACATGTATAGGGCCATGAATGGGACTCGGTTTCCACCTGAATGCACTGGCGGTTCTCCAAACTCTTTCCACTTGTGTATGTATTATGCGCCTAGCTTACGGGGCACGATAGTGATATATCAAACACAGTCTACTAAGCCTTGACTTTTATGAATACTAGACGATATAAAAGAGGTTAGGCATATTAAATAGTCAAGCAGCTAATATTAGGGTTTTTTACCTGAGATCTCTAATACGTGAGGGATGAATGTGACTATATAATTATTTGTAAGTACCTACTTATAGCTTATCAGTAAAAAACGGCGACTATGTGCAAGAAATACACCCCAACAAAGAAAAAAAAGAAAAAAATATTTTAACACAAGCAACATGAAATCCTACAAGAACATTTTCATGTAAAATGTTGCCGAGACTCGCACTGTCAAAAAGTTATCAGATCTCATGTAAAGCCAAAATTCTTATCGTACACGCCCTAACTCTATAAGGCCTAACTTCACAAACTCTACACCTTAGTCAAAATATGTGGCTTGGCCGTTTCGTTACTATAAGAACTATTATTACAGAAAAGTAATGAACAGTGGATACATTTTTCACCTCAGCCACATATTTTGACTAAGGTGTAGAATTAGTGAAGTTAGGCTTTGTAGAGTTAGGGCGCGTAGAGTTAGAAGCTTGGCTCTACAAGAGATCTGATAGATTTTGACAGTGTGAGTTTTGGCGACATTTTATATGAAAATGTTTTTGGAGGGATTTAATTTATTTTTGTAAGTTGCTTGTGACAAAAGTTTTTTTTTCTTTTTTTTTGGGGGGTTATTTCTTGCACATCAGAGGCGCCTTTTTTATAGCCCACTCTCTAGAGATCTTTGCCTTTTTTCTTTGTTGGCTTACGGTTTATTGCGGAAGTCTCATACAAACTTCCATCCCCTAGTTAAGGGGTTCGGGGATAAAAGTTACAAGTTTTATAATTTTTTTATTGTTTGTGTACTAATATTAGCTTACATAATTTCAGCTTTCTAGAAGATTAGGAAATACCATAAGATTTCATCAATGATTCAGTGACGAAATCAGGGTTTTTTAAATACGTAATCAATAAAATCTTAAGTATACGAACTATGCAATTAAACTATATGTTTAATAAGTCCACTAATGACAACATATCCCAAGAATTTTGTTTATTTGGTATAATCGAAACCAAACTTATTATGGAGTTCAAAAAAAACGACGAAGCGATTCGAGAAAAGGTAAGTGGTGCCCTTGCGCTTCGCTTGGCTCGTCTTGGCGGGGGCACTGCCGTGGAAAGTGGGGGGAAAGGGAAAGTGAGTCCATGGTACCCACAGATTTAGGGTACCTTGTGGTGGTACTTAATCGACGGCATGCCATAACAAACATGTTTGTGTATTTTGGGGCTCATGACCCAATAACCCTACATGAGTATTAATTTTTTAATTATTATTTAATAACGTTTTTCAGGATTTCGTACCTCAAAAGGAAAAAATTAACTCTAATAGGATCACTTTGTTATCCGCCTGTCTGTTTGTCTGTCAAGACCATTTTTCTCAGGAAGTCTTGGAGGTGTCAAGTGAAATTAATACCAAATACTTAATTCTGCAATCCCTTGGAACTATGAAAAATTAAACTTCTAAGTCAACGAAATCAATAGATAAGCGCCATAAACGGCCGTTTATAAAGAAAGTTTTTCAATTCGCAAGGAAATCAAAATGTATAAAGTACTCCCCGTTGACCTAGAATCATGAAATTTGTCAAAGCAACTTTCTATAGCATAAGTAAATGGAAGAATCTGAAAACCATAAATTAATCTATCTATATCCATATAGATACTACAAAGAGAGTAGAATTCGCGGTTCTGTACATTGAATATTTTTAACAAAAAAATTCAGAGGGCTATAAAAGAAGGGTAACTAACTACAAAAAAGTTTTTAAAATTATTTTCTGTCTGTCTGTCTGTCGGTTCACTATAATCTCCGAATCTACTGAACGGATTGTCATTCGGTTTTCATTGGTAGATTAAGCTTAGCCTGGAGTAACATATAGACTTTGTTTCATTTAAATCGAATTTCGGAAAAAAGTTGTGACATAAAAACCTTTCTTTCACGCGGGAGAAACCGCAGGGCACAGCTAGTATATAAATTGGTCACGGCATCAGGACAGGATTGGATTTTGACAGGATTTTCACTACTAATTAGCTGATGATATAAAATAGTAAATTAGGCTACTTTGGAGTTCTTGTGGGAATTCCGGAATTCACGCGCGTGAAACCGAGGGGCACAGCTATATTAATAAATAATTACATCCCAAAAAAAATATTGTTACGAAACCCTCGCGTCGGTGTGCAAGTCCGACCCACACTTGGCCGGTCTTTTCTAACAACCTTTCTTAAAACTACGGTCAGGGTGAATCCGCTTTTGCGTATACATACGAGTGTAAGTGCTAAAAAGAACCTCGTATATTCAAATTATTTTTGTTTACTTTATTTTACTGCCTACATCATAAAATGCAGCTACATAAAAATATTTACTTACCAAAGTATTTTTATATTTTTTGTATCTAATAAGATAAATATATGCAAATAAGTAGGTTTCATTTTTATACTATTATTATTAAACAAAGTCCTCCGTCGCGTCTATCTGTCTGTTCGAGATAACTCAAAAACTACTGAACGGATTTTCATGCGGTTTTCACCAATATAGATAGAGTGGTTTGAGAGGAAGATTTATACGTATATTATATCTTGAAATTCTCGCCGGAACTCTGAAATTACCGTGGGTAAAACCGCGGGGTACAACTGGTAGAATATATTCCACATGTACTTACTCAAAATAAAAATAAATTGGTAATTCAAATATAATAAATTCGTTCATTCGTTCGTTAAATTATATTCGATTAATTCAGTTTTAACTTTATTCAGTTTTAACTTTATTAAGTTATTTTATTAGGTTTCACAAAATTTTAAGTTAATTAGGCTTATTAAGCCTTAAATTTAAGGCAAATGAATCTAGATTTGAATAGTAGATACTCAAAGGTATTATAAATTTCACTAGTTGTGTAGATATAATACACCGGTTATGAGAATATAGAATTACAATGGTTTTTTCCCATTATTTTCAACTTAGATTATTATTATTATTACTAGCTGTGCCTTACGGTTTCACCCGCATGATACGTTTTTATACAACAACTTTTTTTCTCGACATCCGATATAAATGAAACGAAGCCTTTATGTAGCTCCAGGCTAAGCTTAATTTACCTGTGAAAACCGCATGACAATCCGTTCAGTAGATTCGGAGATTATCGCGAACAGACAGACAGACAGACAAACAGAAAATAATTTAAAAACTTTTTTTTTGGCTTGGTTAATCTTCTTTTATCACCCCTCTCAATTTTTGGTAAAAATATTCAATGTACAGAATCGCGGATTCTACTCTTTTATTATAGATTAGATTAATTATTATTATTAATTACTAAGGGGATATTATAACTTCAGTCGGTGATGCGAAAAATTAAATATTAAGTTGATTGGTAGGCAGAAGGTAGGTACTACACACAAATCACAATAGATACTCTTTGGTTCGTCTTCCAAGGATTATGCGGTCTTGTTATATGATTGCTGTGTAATGTAATCCGCTCTAACCCGTAATAATTAAAACATTCTAAATCAAGTAGATCTGTGTATTGTGAAGTGGATTATTATTATTATTATTATTTGAATAATATTGTGCACTTATTATAAATGTAAACTAATTCAATCCAATATTAGATATAAATACAAAAAAATTTAGTTATGTGTGTGTATTTTTTTATGTATTGTCATAAAAGTCCCGTACTGAAAAAATATAATGTGTAGATTCCGAGGTAATCCCAAAATTCAAGCAGGTAAAATTGCGTGGAACTGCTATAGGAGTATTTCTCTCTTCTTTACTCGCGTCTCGCACATGTCTCAAAAAGATATAAGTACTGGGCAAAGAGACTCGTTATTTCCTCGTTTGATAGTAATTACATTGTCTCCTTCTACATTAAATCTCCTTCTACATTGAATTACAAAATTTCTCTATCTCCTTTTATTACGTATGCTTTGAAAATTCATATTTTAGTCTTTGTAGGCGTCAATAAAATGTTTCACTATTAAGACGCACGTACTGTAGCAAACAGTATCTAAATCTAACCACGGTATCTTAATGGATGATTTGTGGTACGAACGTAACTAAACCAAGATTGACTGTTTAGAGTTTACTCTCCAAATAGACTTGCTGCTTCAACACATAATCTTATGAACGCAAATCGTAATTTTTTTCTTCATAGTAGGTTTGCTTATAGTAGCTTTGCTTATAAATAATAAATAAATAAATAAATTTCATTTAATTCGACCATCGACATGGATCAATTCTGTTAGTAACATCATTTCTTATAAACTAAAAATAAAAAAGGCTGCTTTTTTTAACTCTTTTATTGATCCTAGAATGAAGTTGGCGATTCGTTCTTGTATAAAATTGTTTATTATATGGAATTCATATACCTATCTATGCGCCATGTATACTGCGCAATCAGCTAAGCCAAGCATTACCTACTTAGCTAAGAACTACCTATTTCCGTCCGCGATTCCAGCTTCAGGTTTCCCTCGAGAGCTATTTAGCTACATTTTTGGGATACATTTTTCGCGTACCCTGATTCCTGTGACCTAAAGTGTGATATTTACCAATGTCGTTACAGAGTGGCAGCATATTATAGGTATACTTTCATGAAGCCAATGTTTTATTTGTACAATAGGTATATTTAAACTTTGACTTGCCATAATTTTTAAACTACGGATTCAAATTGATGAAATGAAATTATGATTGAATGAAATGATCACTAAAAATAAAAATTATAATAATTCTAAATTTGATCTGCCCCCTAGCCAAATTTACTTCCTAGAATCGTTAACGCAAAGAAAACTTAGTAACGAATCGTTATGTCACTTGGTCCGCCAATCAAAACTCTAGTTCTCATGTGGTCACGCAAAACTTAAGTTTTGGTCGGCTGACCAAGTGACATGACGATTCGTTACTAAGTTTTCTATGCCTTAACGATTGTAAAATACCAATTTGGCTAGTGGGGCAGGATATAAAATGTTAATTACTCATCTTTAGATATTATGTATAGTGTAGATTCATAGAGTTATTATATTTATATTTAATACTCTAAATTCTTGGCTATACTCAAGGGCTATCAATTGTTGGGCAGGGTTTATAAACGAGCCAAAAGATCCCGGCCTCTAAGTGAATTAGGTACATCCCGTGAATTGTCCTTTTAACGTCAAGATATATAATATCTGTAGTTACTTATGTTACACATTCAGTGGTTTTATCTGCGCTGTATACATACCTATCTTTAGTATTATAACAATATATTTGCTAAGAGTGTCTTTAAATATCATGATTTTCTCATTCGATTTTATTATAAACTATAGGTACGCAAAAATGTACTCATAAGAACAAATACGAAATGGTTTTCAATGGATTCATCCACGTAGACATAGACACTGTTATAACTGTGAGAGAAAACGAGGCTATTTAGTTGGTAACAAACAGGTTTGTTTACACGTCGAGATTGCCGCAGCATAGGTAGGTATACCTATATCCGGGTGAATATCGACGCACTCACATTTTGAATGGACCGCGGTTACGTCAGCAACTGCTTTAATTCAGACCGGTGGTAGGTAATTTTTTTTATTGAATCTTGTTTTTGCTAAGGGGAAAAAAATGTTAGTTATTTGGAAGTTATTAATATTGTTTATTTCTCGCTTTTAAGTGAGTTGGTTTGTAATTTATCTAAATTACATTGGCCTAATGTCATCAACTGCTCATCACCTTTTGCTAAAATTGCTTATTCCGATGCAGGGACGTTAATTGGTGAGGAGTTCGCCTGATACTTCACCATCAGTTCCACTTCGCCATAATGCAACGAGCATAAATTGTTTAGATATTAAAGTATAGTCGAATCGGGACCCGTGTAATACGTATTATTGAATAGTTCCAATGACCATTTGTGGTCTTCATCATAATTTTCACTTCTTCAAATTTTACTTTCCGAAAGCAAATGAACGATTTACTTTTAAAATACCCAAATCGCTATAAGTGTATATAATTTTTGAAGAGTCCCCTCGATTTCTCGAAGATCCCATCATCAGATCCCAACTTGGTGACAATGAGAACCACTTGGAAGTATACCCTTTCAAACAAAAAAGAATTTTCGAAATCGGTCCAACCGTCTTTGAGTAATCGGCGAACATACATTAAAAAAAACACACACATACAGCCGAAGACAGAACCTCAACCTTTTTGGAAGCCAGTTAAAATTCCTGATTGATTTTACGATAAAAGTCACCACATTAAGACCAGGATTTGAAAAAAGGGACACAAAAAATATATGAAATCACGAAAGATTTAGGTGCTACGGTTATGGTTGTAGCGTTCGATTAATTTTTACAATTTAAAACTACGTTATCTAAGATCTGCTAACAATAGAAACTGCGATAACAATACTTTCCAATAGGACGCACCAATAATAATAATGGTCTCGATACTTCAAGAAGATCTTTTACAAAAAAGGAAGGAAAATGCTTCACCAAACTCGTTTCCAAATGTCTCGATTCCAATCAACTCAAAATTTTAGTTTAGGTACAAGTTGTTGAGTATATTGAAAATAACAAAACATTATCTAAGTAAATTACAGCTACAAAAAAGTTTTGTTGGTCACTGGTCAGACTGAAATTGTTGATTCAAAACCAAATTGCAGGTAACGAGCGCTATGATAATGAGTTATGAATGTAATGCTAAAAATATCTCGTTTATGTTTAAATTCTTACCGCGTGAGAAAGTTAAAGTGTAAAACCGAACTAAACAGACATTTATTTTGGTGGGTGCACTAACCCAAAGCAAAACGATAGACACGTACCTACCTAATTAGGTATATCTTAAAAAATATTTTCTATATTTATACTATACTTTATACTAGCTAACTACTACGAAAATAGTATTCGTTATAGTAAGGATCTTGTTGGCACGCACCTATCTATGTAACTTCTAAACTACGAAGGACTATGGTCATTTTCATCACACAATATGTATTTTGCTCTCGCTAATCCTCTAAAATGAGTGAAAATTTTATTTCTTTGGAAAATTATTGTGGTAATATAAGTTTTGCTTATTTTAGGAATACGTGACTCTGTAGATAGTGCCCTAGCATTATTTATATACATATAAAAATAGACCAATACACTATTCGATCAACAATACCAACATTACACTTCAATAAAACTATAAACTAAATAAATGTAGCGCTGAAACAATCGACGTTAAAAACGGAAATTTCGAAATATCACGACTTCGTGATATTTCAAAATTTGCAATAGGCAAGAAAGAATTTTTCAAAATTCCATTTCTGAAGAGAAATCCATTCATCATTCCATCATCCCATTATTTGTAGGTATGAAGGTTGAAAGGTTGTTTAAAAAAAATTCAAATTCTACGCAGAAATAACTGCTAAGTAGTATTGTAATACTTTTAAAAATCCATCATTAATATGCAAAGAACACACCGAAATCCATTATAAACTCTCTGCCGAGAGTAAACCGTAAGTTTAAAATGACAACAAAAGGGACTGTTAACGATCGACTAAATTTACCGCAGAAAGTTTATTTTATTTCTTGTTTCGTACCCACTTACGCTGAAGCGTTTTACTAGATTTTGGCCCGATTTTTTTTTTAATTTTCATCAAACGCTCAAACTAAATATTAATTTGAAAAAGTAATTTTAAAAAAATAGAGACAGCCGCACTAACATTCAGAGTAGATTGATGTTCAAAGAAAAAGTCAGGTTACCCGAACTTAAATACACAGGATGTAAGTTTTTCAACTAACGTTCGACGCCTCTTTCCTTCGCCCGTGCTCAGAAATCTAAAGATCATTTACCGCGTAAATCTACGTCTTTATTTGTTTTTTTTTTTAATGTGAATCATCTAATGTGGTGTGGCGACGCATGCCGTAGTGTCGACACGCCAACAGCTATGTGGTAGTACATAATAGGTACATATATATAAAATTTATTATTTCTGAAAAATAATTTCGATATTTCAGACACACATTTCGATATTCTACCTGACATCCCGTGACGGCTCAATTTTTTTTTAGATATTCAATAGATTTTTCTCCATAATTATATATTTCGAAATCCAGAAATTTAATTTTGTTTTATTATCTTGGCAATATTTGCACCGACCTGTATTTTCTACGATAATCTTTGGAACAACAGTAGGTATCTGTCTGCCGACGATTGCGAGATGCTCCAATTATGAAGAAAGTTTTAAAGTTCCTTTTGAAGAGTTCCTACAAATTACCGAAGACAAACTTAAAGCTCAGTTATCAAGTTCACGGTTCATTTTACTTTCTCTAAAGAAATTCATAGTTATTAAACAACAAATAACCGTATACCTATAGTCTATACCTACGTTAGGTAGAGGTAGGTATATTTGGACGCAGATAAGCAATAACATGTTAACCCACAAAATGAAGTTATTGATTCAGAACGATTTATTGGGAGTTAGAGAACGTCTTTTAATTCTGTGTTTACTTTATTACATTGTTTAAATATGTTACTAAATATTGAACATAAAAAATTTGACACAAAATGGCGCTATAATTTTAAAACTCTAATTTAATCAAAATTTCTCCAGTGTGGGTTAAGACACTATTGCTTATCTATATCCATTTAATCCTTACTTTTGGTTTTTGTCACAACAAACGAACCCAAACACATCATTTTTAATTATCAAGCATTTTTAAATTAACTTGACCTGTTTACTAATACAATCGTGTAACTATAATGTTATTTATTAAAAAAAATGTTCAACTATTTTTATATTAATGTACTTAGGTACCTATATGACATGCAATGAATATTACGAATAAATATATCAATATATCAATGTTTGGACTACAACAACCTTGCCTAAAGGGACTCCTTTTAATAATATATTTTAGCTTTATTTTAGGTTAGGTTAAGTTTAGTTTTAGTTTATTAACATTTAGAAGTTACTTTTTATTTATTTGTTTAGACATTAAAACATATATCAATATCATAATTGTGTAAATACCTTAGGATGATTGTAAACGTCCGCAAAAGTTTGATAATAATATGTGACTATTGTAGGTATACAACGTTACCCAAAGAGGGGGTATTAAGTCGAAAGAGTATACAGGTTAAAAAATAAAGGCGTCCATTCGTGGTTTTACTCGCGTCCATACAATTTTAACACCCTTTTCACATTTAAGGGGTTGAATCTTCCAAACATTTTCTGGGGAGTTTTTACATCGTAAAAGGATTATAATGTTCCAATTTAATTTTTCGAGCTGTCGTTAGGCATTTCGACTGGACTTAATGAATCAGTGAGGAAGTTTCTTTACATTGTAAGTATACTAGCTAGTCCCCGCGTTTTCACCCGCGTTAATTTCGGAGATCCCGCGGGAATTCCTGAACAAAAAGTACCCTATGTCTTGACAAAGTGTAGTATGCAAAATTCAATATCAAAAGTATACATACTTTCAAACCAATTTTAATTTCCAGCTTTCGTGTATAAAAAAGTGCACAATTAGCATCCATTATAATCCTTTTTTTTGCATATTATTATTATAAATATAGCCATGCCCAAAATTCTCCTTGCCTGCCTTTATCCATCGCAAATTAAACATTTTTTAAAAATGAGAAAATAAAAATCATAAATTTTAAGTCATTAGTGATACTTCAAAGTGGTCGAGTTTTTTTACCCCTTTTTGACGAACATTTAATAAATTCTAGATACTACGAATATTATCGAATGTGATTTAAGGTTGACTGCTGTCATATATCTAATGCTGTGAGTGCTTTCAAGGGACCTATCAAAATATATGAACCGAGCCTTTACTTCCCTTGATGGACTTGTGTCTTGTACTTACCATACTATTATTATAGACTCAAACCTACACGAATAGGATGGCGACGTCGAATAGGATTCCACCAGGTAATCAAAAACTACGAAACTATAGTCTCTTCAGTTGTATTTCAGAAAAAAATCACATTAGCATTGCCTTTTTCGATTTTTTGCGATTTTGTGTTTGCTATAATTCCTAACTTCCTAGATTTAGTTCCCAAGTACTTAGATTTCCGCTGTTTCATCCGGTTGTTCATTATTTAATTATATGTAAGGATTAATCAATATTACAGTACTTATAGCGGATGTCTCAGTAAGAATGCACTTTTTAAAAGTGTCATTTCTTTTTTGTGCGAAACTGCGACTGCGAACTCTGAAATTTGGCAGCTGTCACAATATGTTTTTTTCGATTATTAAAAATGGAATGCTTTACGAAAGAACAACGCACTACAAATTGTGAAAACTTATCACGAAAATCTTAAAACAATTATCTCAAGAAATTCGGATGTCAACTGGCCACCAAGATTATGCGATTTAACGCCGTGCGATTTCTTTCGTTGGGATTTTGTGAAATCTCGAGTTTATGCGAATAAACCATTAACAATTCCTGGGGCCGTGTTTTTTGATCGGTCGAATTACTTTCGCACACGGAATCGCAAAATTCACATGCAAATCCTATTCACATGTGAATCTTACGATTATTTCTTAAGGATTTACATATGAATTTGGCGATTCCGTGTGCGAAAGTAATTTGAGCGACTCAAAAATAAGGTCCCTTGAGTATGAGATACAGCCACATCTCTGTAGAAAAGTCATGGATTTCATAAAAGAGTAATGGTCTGTCATCAGAGCCGTGAGGATGGATATTTTGGATATGGATATTATGGATATTTTATTCCATACCCATACTTAATCAAAACATGTCTTCTTTACAATCCAATAAAAAATCACAACTATCTCAAAAAATAGGTAGGTAGGTACATGGCCATGCTTTTATTTTAAAATTAAAAAGTGCATTCTTACTTAGACACCCTTTAAAAATACCAATTATCTACCATTTTTATTAGGTATACATCTTTCTTGCCACTAAATAATAATGATAATGCTTGGACGTTATCGCATAGCGCCCCGTCACCCGTGGTTCTAAGTTAAAGGTAAAGAGGTAAGTACCTTCCAATATGCTGATTACTCACATACCTAGGTAATATTTACATTTTGTGCATGCAAGAAACATGCGGTGAACATAACCTTTAAAATTATGTTTGGATTATAATCTGATTATAATCTTTATTGATCAGTTATTTTGGAATCTTGTATCTTTTAAACGTCTTGTTTGACATGATTGCTGTCATAAAGACACACAATACGTTTTTTTCAAAATTCACGATGGTGAAACTGCAGAGTACCTACAGCTAGTTTAGACTGTAAGGAAGGTAAATGTGAGAACTCCGTTCAATTCCGTTCGGTACATTTTGCGCGCCTAAAAGAAATCAGCTACAAGAAATTTTAAATAATAAAACACAATTATTATCCTGCTATTATAATAATACAAATATAAAAGTTCGTAAAGACGTTTATATGCAGTAAAATCAATCAAGTTAAAAAGGATTTAGAAAAATAGTCATAAAAGTAGAATATGTTTGGGATTATCGCATTTAATGCTCTTAATACAGATAAAAAGAGTTCATTCAGTCTGGTGAACCGCGGGATCAGTTCGTTCATCATAATTCAATAGAATCCACATCTCAATTAAAAACTGCTATAGCATGGAGGGCATAGCATCGACAGTATGCCTAGCTCTTATTGGCACTCGCTTGATTTCACTCGTATGAAAGTTTTCGAATCAAGCGTGAAATTAAAAAAGTTCCATATTCCGCAACTGTCTACAACACTAATGCTCTAGATTCTAGAATTACCTATCAGTACATTACACAAATACTGCAATAATATAAGTAGAACGTAGAATGGTAGAACTTTTAATACATACATATACTTAACTTGGCTCAAAACTATCTCAGTTGTCTAACGTAATTATGTGTATAGAGGAAAAAAAAATTATAACACATATTTGATGACCCGATTGGCGCAGTAGATCACCATGCCCGCCCGCTAATCAAGGGGTTCCGGGTTCGATTCCCGGTGGGGATAGACTATGTGTATAAACACAGGGTTCAATTTTCCAGTCTGGACGTGTATACTATATATACCTATATAATATAATTATATATAATATATGTATATGTAATAATATGAAGTATATACCACGTTTGCTTGGTTTCCACGACACAAGCTTATATATATTAGATGATAATCCCAAATTTGCTGTTCGCCTTTTTCCTGTCGTAATATGAGCGAAGGAAACGGCTCTACAAAACATTATAACAAGCACGGAGACGCTTAGGTGCTACGCATTCAAAGTCTTTCTTTTGTCATCGTCTTTTTATGTAACTTTTGGTACGAGTAGATATCTATAGTATAATAATGAACGCATTTTTTTATTTCCTTTTTCGTAACCACTACACTGCAGGCTATTAAACATAAGTTTTAGTAAGTTTATTTTTTATAATTTTTGAGATTTATTTTAGAATGGGTTTATGAATATTCTCAATAATAAATAAATAACTGATTCCGTGAGTAAAGAAGACCCGCGAGTGTTATGAATACCACTAATCTTATTGCCTACCTTTTCTGTTTGTTACTCTATTTCACCAAGGTTCTAAAGGTTTTCGAGGCTTTTCATGATTTTTTTAATTAAATATCACTTTTTTCCACATAAAGAACCGCTTGTACTTGTCGTCCTTTCATGATATTGCAATGATTCTTGAGTATAGATCGAACAGTCGGTGGCAAGAGCGAGTATCTACCAATATTACACACCAAATTAATTTTATGTTGAATTTAAGATGAGTATCTATTGTTGAATTTTTCCAAACGTTTTTATAATTTGTCAATTATATTACCTTAAGTGTCCTAACAAATAACTATGGCTTTGTTTTATATCTAATGTTTTCCATTTTGTGCATAATTTGCCTATTTTTAAACATGACTTTGTTCAGTAACAATACAGGTAGGTATAGGTACTATAGATAAAAAAAAACATTCAAAATTATATTAGTTGTCATCGTCTTATATTATATTGAAGGCGTGAACCACTTGTAAATACAAATGATATTGTTTCACTAATTCGACAAAACTTATGATTTCATATAATTTTTTTTTTGTTATATTATAAATGCGAATGTCAGATTGTTCGTTTGTTTGTTACGCTTTCACGCGTTATTTATGAAAAAAAAAACTTTGCTTACCTACATGTTGTCAGGGGTACAGAAGAGGGCCTATTTATCTTGGAATTCTTGCGGGAACTCCTAAATAAATGCGGGTGAAACCGCTGGGGAACAGCAGTAATTTCATCGCTAGTTGGCACAAACGTTCTTGTACGTCAGAAGTTTTGGGTTCGATTTCACAGGATGGTTTACACAACAAGTTATTTCATTAAAGTTTTCCCTTTTCAGATCAGATAGCTACTCAACAAACCAATTTTTAAGGTATTTAGTCAGTCAATCTTTCCTCATCTTGAACAATCTTGATCACAGAATGGAGAAGAAAATGGGAATTTCAAAATCAGTCCTAAGGTTAGGTACCCCAGCCTACCTCTTTGATAAAATTTTCAAGATTAAGAGATAAAATAATATTATGATATTGACCTACTTTTTGCTGGGGTGGTTTTGTAAGATCTGGGGGCACGGCAGTGCCCCCGCCAAGTCGAGCAACAAAAGCGGCACGGCCGTACTATCCTTTTCTCGAAGCAATTCAGGCCATTTTCGACCCCCTATAACTTCGTTGTGGATAAAACTAGAAGCCTGAATTTTTAGTAAACAAGCAGGTATTGTATAAAGACGGTATAATTTAAATTTCATTCGATTTGAACCAGTAGTTTAAGAATTATAACTAGTCAAAGTTTCTTAATTTTGTAGGTCACTCACTCACTCACTCACTCACTCACTCACTCACTCACTCACTCACTGACCGATCATCAAAATTCTAAGGCACTTCTAGCAGACATAGAAGTTTGAAATTTAGAATACAATTAGTGTTTATTGTATAAATCAAGGAAAAATTAAAATATTTAGCAATTTCGGTCCAGTTTTCTAGATACACTAACTGCATAAATAACTTTGTAATCCCATATAAATGTATGGAATTACAAAGTTATATATGCAGTTATATGTACCAACTGCACAAATAACTTTGTAATCCCATATAAATATATGAGACTAGCTGTTCCCCGCGGTTTCACCCGCGTTAATTTCGGAGATCCCGCGGGAATTCAGAGATGCAAAGTAGTTAGTACCCTATATCCCTAGGTTTTCTTTACCCCTGACAACGTGCATGCAAAATTTCATGAGATTTCACCAGCGTTAATTTCGGAGATCCTTCGGGAATTCCGAGATAAAATTACCCTAATCTGAATGCTCCAACGATTTTCATGAAATTTTGTATACAGGGGATTTCGGGGGCCATAAATCGATCTAGCTAGGATTCATTTCTGGAATTCCCGCGCGAACTCTGATATCAACGCGGGTGAATTATTATTGCATACTACACGTTGTCAAGGGTACAGGAAAGGTCATAGGGTAGTACTTTTATCTCAGAATACCCGCGGGATCTCTGAAATTAACGTGGGTTAAACCGCGGGGAACAGCTATTTAAGCCGTTGCCCAGATATTAATAAATAATAATAATAAGTGTAGCTATAGTTACCTACCTAGATATAAAGTGTAGATACATAGTTACCTAGACATAATTATGTTCAAAGGTACAATGGTCAACGGAATGAAAAAGCAAGAATGGGGCATGTGTTTATATATATTATAAAGTTGTACCAAAATCTTTCAAGTTATTAAAGTAGACTAAATTGCTCAAAGGAGGAAGACCATTTACAAAAAGAAATGAGATCCCATCAAAAACAAACTTGTAAAAAAGTCCAAGTCTCGCAACTCACTTCTTCTACAGTAAAAAGTTGTGAGATCAATGTAATACCAAGTCGGTTAATTTATTCAGTGCCTACTTAAGGGTCCTACTGTCTAAAGTTATCATGTTATAAGCTAATCTAATAACATTTTATAGTGACCATATCAAATTTAAAAACCTTTTATGTTTTAAATAGATTGATTGGCTTGGCGATCACTCACCACACATGGCGATCAGATCACAATGTATCTCACAAGTAATACATATTATAATTAAATTAGATTGTTTAGAACCATAATTATGTATTACATGTGAGATATATTGTGTTTTCACGTGATCGCCAAGCCAATCAATCTATTTAAAACATAAAAGGTTTTTAAATTTGATATGGTCACTATAAAATGTTATTAGATTAGCTTATAACATGATAACTTTAGACAGTAGGACCCTTAAGTAGGCACTGAATAAATTAACCGACTTGGTATTACATTGATCTCACAACTTTTTACTGTAGAAGAAGTGAGTTGCGAGACTTGGACTTTTTTACAAGTTTGTTTTTGATGGGATTTGTTTATTATGGGAGATCACGAACCAAACAAATTATAATTTTTTGTCATTTGTTGCCGGATATATATTTTTAAAGTCTACATAAGGTTCGAAGAACACAAATGGAATTTTCTTTACACAAATAACTAAAAACGAAAATACTTTAACTCTTCAGATTATCCGGACTAGGAAGTTGTTAAGAATTTGAAAATTTACAATGCAAAGCGAAAGAGCTGAACAATTTTGACTAAAACAATAAGCCCGCCCACCACTCGAATTTGTTTTTGCAGATTCAACCTTTGAATTTTTGTGATAATTAGTTAAGTACACACTTAGTAACAAGTTATTAATAAATAAACCTTAAAATATATTCGGGAAGAATACAATCTAAATAAATAAAATTATTTACGTCAGTAAATAAAAAAAAATACATACCTACATACAGTCGAATGCATAACATCCTCCTTTTTGGAAGTCGGTTGAAAAGTGGTAGGTACTATTCTAATTACCTACTAAGTAGTTAGTATATAAATAAAAATTAAATGCTTTTCGTTGGTAAGCACTTCACCTGAAGGTGAAAAAAATTTAAATGATTGCCCGGAAAATTCAGTAAAACTGAAAGGTTTTTTTAGATTTATCTAATTTAACTGAAATTTGGGACAGGACAGTGTTTGTTAAGTCAGCTAGTTATAAATAATTGTCAACAGTCTTCTTGCCAGCCTACAGTGGTTTATAGATTTAATTTTCTAGGTTAACTCAAATCATACCTTCACGTCATGTAGAGAATTGTGTAGTTGAATGAATCTTGGATCTAACCTGTTAATTAAAAAATAAGTATAGAGTCCATACATTAATGAATTGCGGATTTTAGTCGCTTAACCTACTAAAATAACAATAAATCACGCATTTAATCCAAAAGTACCTACACGGATATAGAATACGTTGTAGATTACTTTTATCCTAGAGTTCTTCAAGGAATCCGAAAATTCGCGACGACGAAATCATGAACAACACCTAATGAGTAATGATGTAGTATTTATGCATAGTTATAGCACCGCAATACTCTTATATACCAAAAGGCATTAACGGCCGCACTCAGAGTCGTTTAAATTATTGCTTAATTTTAAGTAAAGTTTTTAAAAACGAAATTTCCGCAATCAAAGACGTTTATTAAATTAATGTTAATTAGCATTTATCTAAATTTAACTTAATTAGTCAACTGGCAATTTAAATTAATTTAATAAACGTCTCTGATTGCGGCAATTATGTTTTAAAAATCTTTACTTAAAATTAAGTAATCATTAAAACGAAGTGCGGCCGTATGTCCTCCTAGACCAAAAAAGATGTCAGAAATTTAAATAATGATATTATAAATTACCGAAAAACATACTTTAAATAAGAAGCAAACACTAAGTACGAGCTAGGCGTTGCGTTGTCGAAAATGTTTGGGCACCTACCCTACACTTTGCTAACAATCCGTAACGTTGCTGCCGCACGCTTGGTATTCGCATGAATTGCTGCACTGGAAAATAGTTTACAGCTATTACAACACCCGAATGGTGTCACATACTTAAAAAAATCTTATCGTTTAAGATATTTTAAAAAGATGTGTTAAAAAAAGATGACTGTTGGATAATAATGCTGAAAATATTTGCTATTAGCTGAAAATCAACGCTGAGTCAATTACGATTGCTATTTATTTATTTACTTAGATTATCTTGAAATTAAATTTTGTCTTTTAATTTAATTTTGAAACCACAAAATAAAAACCTATTTATATCTACATATAAATATAATTAGAATGTCTGTTGGTAACTTCAAATTAACAGCTCTTCACTAAATGCATGTTAAAGTAGGTATATACAATCACATTAAAAACAGGATTTCACTAACTGCTGTTATAAGGAGTAACTCAGGCAACTTTTATTTTAGAAAAAAATGTTTCTGCAGGAATTCGGAAACTCACGCGGGTAAAACCGCGGGGAACAGCTAATTATACCCTAAACAACATGTACTTACCCTATTTTATACGTACATCCAATAATCGATTACCTACTTATTACCTAATCAAATATCAATAAAAATCTTTTTAGCGAGTGACTTTAGGCTGCTAATCTCGATGTATTTGAACAACACACGCGGGGGAGCTTCTCCACTGTCTTGTTTTACCTTTGAACATGTACCGGTAGATCAATGGTCTTAAATTCCTTCAATGTAAGCATGTTGTAGTCTCAGACCAAATAAAAACTAAAGACGGAACGCGTAGAACAAACATATGAAGCCAGGAAAAAGACACCACGCCGTGTACGTACACAGAAACACGCACACACTTACAAGAAAAAGACATCATACCTGGGAATCTTTGTGGCAATTTCCTAATCACCACATGCATACGCAACCGGCTTCACTTCGTTGTTCGAGACGTTCCGTCTTTAGTTTTTATTTGGTATGAGGTTGTAGTCTTGTCACGAATACATATTTTATAAAGGGCCATTTACTGTTCAATGTACCAAATAGGTGTCACCGAGTAGGTATTTAGTATTGCTTACTAAATACTTTTTACTTACATTAAAAAAAATCGTTGAAATAGGTATTATTTAATTAATTATTTCTCAGTAATATCCACATCTTTTTTATAATATGCCATATTATATTTTTCTTTGCGGTAATACCCTCTCTAGATGTTGTTCCCTCGTCCCTACGGACTCAGGTGCGTGAATTACGTTATTAACTTGTTGCTATTCCGTGAGTATACGATTCCGCTATGTGAGTACATACTTTGAACCATCATCTATACATATGTATAAAATGCTTTGTCCTCAATGACTGATGGATCAAATCAAATCAAATCATTTATTCTGCCATTGGATACAATATTATGTGTACTTAGACATGTCAAATAAAAGAAAAAAGAAATTGCAATACAAATAAAATTAGGTATATACAAATATAAAATTGAATTAAATTGTAATATTATAATAATTATTAATATGATTAAAATACAATTCAATAATAACAAATTATATTGAGTCATTTGAGTCAATCCCAAGCATTCTTATCTTGCAAGTAATAATTGACTATATAGTAGGCTCGTTTACATAATTTGATCTTAATAACAACCTTGTATTTGTTAAATGGCATACTTCTAATGCTCACAGGAAGTTTATTGTAGAAACGTGTGAATTGTCCTGCAAACGAGTTGCTTACTGCTGTGAAGACGAGTAACATGTACAGCAGGAAGAAGATCAACGCACAGCCTAAACCGCTGATCGTAGAGACTTGAAACTCGGAGGATGTGTTCTTTGTATGACGTAGGCATTGGATAAGAAAGGATTTTTGAAAATTCAAAGTTTGTATGGAACAATTCCGCGGGAACTTCGAAATTATTGCATGTAAAACCGCGCGGTAGCTGTCCCGTTTTTATATAAACTTTAATAGCAAGTTACTATATTGGACCTAATTTTATCCCTTGCTGAAATTTGAGGTTTCTTATGGACTGGCAATATTTTGCATTCAGGAAGTTGTACTTAAAAAAACCGTCTTCTAATTTGTAATACTTTTACTTTATCAAGGTTACATTGCTTTTACAAAGATCTTAAAAACGACAACACGTTAAACAAGTCGCAAAATTATCTTACTTGCCTATATTAAATATTTTGTTTGCATAAGCATAACAAATAATTGTCGGAGATAATAATCTTTGGAATTACAGAATCAATTCTAATAATGTTTCACTAATCAAAAGCTACCCGTGCGTTGTCAATACATATGTCATTTATAATTACATACTAAATGTCCTCAACGCAAAAAGTAAACAGTTGGGACTCGTAACTTAAACTATATACATATTTTGGAATCTTGAATTTCATGGTTTTCGTAAATTCCACCACTATAGGGGGAGAAAGCGAGTTGAAAGTTTGGATGGAAGGATTTGGATATGGAAGTCAGTGTCGTTACTTTTGGATGTAAGAATCATTATAATTTGTATTAGGGCACTTTTTTTTAAATCAAGAAATGCGTAATTCAGTATCTTTTTTATAATTCAACCTTGGACGTGAAAAAGGTGAAACGATAAGCGCGGATAATTTATTACACGGAATAAACATTAACAAATTGTGCTCGACAAATCCCACTAATTAACACAAGTGAAATCGCGGGCACCAGCTAGTAATTAACACAGCTAACCACATCCGCCACTGTCTATACGCTCAAAACCACATACGAGTATTTTCACATAGAAAATTCATATTTTGTCGGCATTAAACACATTTTACACGGCGCAGGCGTACGGTGTAGCAAGTGCGTAGACGAACGTATCCATGCAAACGTTAAAACACGTTTTATGAACAGGGCATGATGTTATTTTTGTCCTGTCGTGGGTACAGTTCGGACCACTCTTTTGACAGTTGTTGATTCTTAGTACAATAGTAATAAAGTTCAACAAGTGTCAAAAGTTTCAAGCTATTTTCGATGCCCACCGTACTACCACTTTCGACGACTATTACCATAATATTACGTTGCAATGGGTCGCGTTATTGCGTTTGTATAATTTCAATTGTATAGACTAAAATGTTTACGTCTAGTCTATTAATACCTACTCAATACAGAACGTGAACAAATTATGAATATAACGATCGAACTCAGTTTAACAATACGCTTCCTGTGTTGACTTTATTTTAATAGGTACCGGAAAAGGATGCTCAATGTTGTGCAGTGATCAGGTCTGATTTTTGCCGAGTAATATTTCAAAAATAGTGGATACGTTACTATATTTAAACATTTAAACATGCAATATGCAATAGTAGGTATACAGCTATATCATAATACCTATTATGAGACCAAACGTTTTATCTATGGTGTTTGTTCCCTAACGTACCCTAAAAATCCTTTTACTGATAGAAAGCAACTCTATATCCCATAGTGACATAGGATACTTTGTATCTTGGATTTCCCGCAGCAATACAGCTGTTTGGCGCATAGTTACGAGTATTTCAGTCTTGGAATAGAATATATAAGGTATTTTTATCCTAATATAAAGCTATTTTGCGAAAATTCCGAAATTGGCGCGGGTAAAACCGCGGAGATTCAGCTAATATCACTACATATTACAAAAGAAAGTCCTCCGCCGCGTCTGTCTGTCTGTCTGTTCGCGATAAACTCATAAACTACTGAGCGGGTTTCTATGCGGCTTTCACCAATAGCATAATTCAAGTACGTACAGTTTATCCTGGAATATCCGCGGGAACTCCGAAATTAACGCAGGTGAAACCGCGCGGGACAGATAAAAATTTACTCGTTCTGACTGATTCTTTAACGTCCGGACCAAACCGCTGGATAATCTTGAAACTTAAGACTATCTGTAATACCTAAAAGGTTTTACGAAAAAAAAAGAACGTGGCAAAAGAGATGAAATTACGATATGAAAGTAAGTACCGAAACTTTTGAAGTTAGAATCATTCTTTGTTTCAAATTAACACGTATTCCAGGGTTTTTGGTATTTCAACCCATAAAACGCGGTTGTGACTATGCGAGGGAACAGCTATAGTTGTGTGTGACGTAGATACAGAAATGAAACTGCAGATTCCATTTGAGAACAAGCTTTACATCTGAAAAATGATGAACAATATATCCGTATACAGATTCTAATGCTATTAAAATGTATAGTTGACAGCATCCACCCACTCCATTATAAATCCCGAGATATTATCTACCTGTTATATTTCCAGTTTTTTGTAATAAATTGTTGCCGCAGTGTAATAAGAAATTGACGTAAAAAAGAAGAAAATAATCTCTTCTCTCTTTAAAAATATTGTAGTTCTGAACCACGGTCTGGACGGTTCTACGAACTCAGAATTTTAAAAGCATTTTAAATAAATAAGCTTTTTCTTAGATGTATAATAGCAGGTAGGTAGGTAGTACTGCTGATAATTTTAATTGAATGAAGCCTGAAATGTAACCTTACTTAAGTCACATCTACCTAAGTAATAAAAATTTAAAAACTTTTGTTGTTGTGTGTATTTAAATACTTTTGGTAATCAATATATAATATAGGCAATTTAATGTTCATATAGGTACAGCTAATATTAAAGCTCGCGTAATCCTCTTGGGGCTCGAACTTCATAAAATTGAATTTATTCCTGGTAAATCTCTCAATAATAACAAGCTCTCTCGTTAGTAAATATTACTTTAAGAATATTTCTTCAACTACCTATATTTACCTACTTGTTCCAATGGATGTATAAAAAAATATCCTTTACTGTTTGATAACATAAATATTATATGAAACCAAGCTAAGTAAAAAAATCGAATTATAGAGAGAAATAATACTCGTACAAAAATATTTTATTATGGTTGATTAATTGATAAAAAATTAAGATATGGTTAAAAAAAGCGTGATAAATGAGTGTTCCAACTTCCACTCGTTGTACCTAATATTCAAGCGCGTTCTTTCAGTTGTCTGCTAAAATTTTACTCTTAACGTGCCAAATGAAGTATAACTTTAACAAACGTATAGTTAATTCGTTGAAACTTCTTTCACAGTGAACTGAAGAATAAAAACTCATAAGATGTCGCCGAAATAATTTTAAAACGACCCGTGTTAAGGTGTTATAAATCGTGTTACCTGCAAGGATTAATAACAATGTTAGAGGCACAATTATTAATAAACAATAACCATCATATTCACGTGACATCTACTCTAAGTGGTCATGCAGAACGGGGTTGCGAACGTACGATACTAATAATATGCACCGTCGAAGGGTGTGTAAGTAATATGTGCTATGTATGCATGTGCTGGAGACAGTTTATGACAAAAGCTATAGCGATACTGACCACACTGTTTGCGCTTAACTAAACACTCATTGTGGATGGCTGATGGTTCCTAAATAATAGGTAAACACTAGAATTAATAATGATGAAATCTACAAGCCACGAGATGTAATCTACTCATTAATAGTAATGTCGAAACCTAATTAGCGAGTATCGCTTAGCGTTTGTCTACATGACTCCAGCCTGATGGTTCGTGTATTGCGCAATATGTACCACTGGTGGCGGCGGCGAGTAGCAGCCGGGTGTGACCGCTCGTACCGGCGTCGTTCGCAGCCCCTGGCACTCGGGGTCGGAGACAGTCGCATGCGAAGCGGGAGGGGCGACGGTGGGGCAACATGAACGGGGCTCACTGAGAGGATGGTGCGGCGGCACGGAGAACGTGTAGTACTTGGCCGTTTGGTTGTGCGAGCTGTGGGTTAGTGTCACCACCACCACCAGCACTGAAGCGAGCGCCAGCGCGAAGAAAGACGCTGCCACGGCGGCTACCACGCGCCGTCTCCGCGCTTCCTTGCCCGCATCCTCGGACGGGACTTCGGGCTCGGGCGGCAGAGGCGGCGGCTCGGGCGAGCGGCTCCTGACGCTGGGCCCTCTGCTGTTGGGCAACTCGAGCGTGTGGCGTCGGGAGCGCCGCGCGCGCTCGCACTCCGCCGCCGACGAGTGGTGGCGACGCAGGCGATGAGGAGCGCCAGGGGCGACGCGACACGACGCCGACCGCAACGTGCGTACGGGCACCATCAAGTCATCGCTGGCGGCCCGCGACACGCGCGCCGAGTGCACAGAACGGAACGAGTGCTCTCGCGCCGAGCTACTCGGGAACGCGAGATCGACGGACGCGTGCGATGAATGCCTCGCGAACCGATCGCGGTCGCGGTGGTCCACGCGTACCGACATGGCGCGAGCGGAGCGGGCGGAGCGCGCCGCCCGAGTGACGCGTCTCGCCCCACAGCCCACGTAGCGGCCGCTTGCCGCGCCGCCCGGCCCGCCCCGCGATCACTGTTTACACATGTCCTCAATAGCACAAAGAACGAACGCTCGCAAATATTCCTCCACACCAGGTAATGTGACAGAAATCAAATGGATGTGCCAGATTTGGACGGTGTTTGCCTCTGACTTCCGTTTCAGATGGAGAACTTTTTCCAATGTTTGTTATAGTTAACTTTGTCGATTTAGCAAATTGAAGAACTAGCAAATAGAGTATCTGCAATCCTTGCTACTTTCTACACAGGAAAGATGAAAGTTATTTATTAAATAAGTTTATTTATAAACTAGGTACCTGGTACATGTAGTTTTACCAAATTACATGATCATGTAGGTATAATAAAAAAATTAAAAGAATACACAACCCAAATATTTTTATTTGCTACTAGAGCTATTTTTGACCATCAATAAAGTTATCTATAGGTATAGTGTTTTCTATTGATCTATTGATGTCTATAATAGGTACCGTAAGTGTACCTACATTTTAACAGCAACTGTTACCGTATTGGAGGCCGGCGAGCGCTAAATAGAGCGAGCCATCCTTTGTTACAGACCACGTTGTCAAGTTAAATTGTCTCGGAGGCGGGAAACGAAACTGATAGTGAAGTTGTGGTGAGGTGACTACATCGACGCTATTCAATAGGTGCGGTTGTAGCTAGCAGCGTTCAGCGCACGCGTCGCTCACTCAATCACCAGCCGCAGCTATACATATAGCACTTTGAAGACGAATACCAATCCTTACTATTAGATATAAATGCCGAAGTGAGTGTGTTTGTTTTTCGCATACTACACGTTGTCAAGGGTTCAGAAAAGGATTTAAGGTATTTTTATCCCGGAATTCCCGCGGGATCTCCGAAATTAACGCGGGTGAAACTGCGAGTTAAACTACGGATAGGTAAAGGCTTGGTTTTAAATAAAATGCTAAGTTCCCGTCTCGCCCTATAAATATTTAATTAATACTTTTTATTATTAAAATAAAACCTGCGTGTAGTATGATATAAAAAAAAATCTCTTTGAAACCCGAGTTAAATGTAGAGCTAGGTGTGCAGGGCACTCACTGAAACGCTTTTGCGAAAAATGAAACCCATTCTAATAATCCTTTCCTTTTACCGGCCGGCGAGTAGTGGTTGCTTATATAAAAACTTTCGATGTTACCTACATCCATAATGCGAAAATAAGTTGGTCTGTCTTCTGTCTGTTACCTTTAAACAGTTTTCACGCCTTAACTACCCAACCAATTATCATGAAATTTTGCGTACCTACACAGAAAAGAACATAGGATATTTTTATCTTTGAATCCCAATTCAATTTGGTGTATAATTACGAGTAATTTAAGTTTTGGAATAAGAGATATAGGGTACTTTCATACAAATATAAAGCAGTCACCTCGGATTGCTTTATATTTCATTCTTTTCGCAAGGAAAGAGCGAAAATAACGCGGATGAAACCGCAAGGAAAATCTAGTAGTTAATGAAAGTGAATAAAAATTTGGCTTGTTCATAAAATAGAATTCGTATCGATATTATACTAAGTTTGATGCTCCATTCGGGTATCTGATGTCGTTGGAGATTGTCGTTTATACGTTTGAAACGCAAGCGACACACTTTCGTTTCGTACAATACAATATACACAATGAGGCAACGCTATCGGACTTCTCAAAGGTAGGATAGGTATATACTCGTAGGTATCGTGTATGTAGGTGCTTGTTTACACTTGCACGAGAGACGTTTTGCCCCGGACATGATGGAAGATACACTTCGAAGACGGAAAAGTGCGCAATACGTTTACCCATCAATGACGAAAAACCACTTTTTTCTTCGTTGATATATAATATGTAGGTATTTCGCAAAAAAAATGAGGTGCGGAAACTAACATACAATAAAATTATATAAGTACACAAGTTGTCCCGTGCGGTTTCACCCGCGATAATTTCGAAATTTCCGCGGAATTGTTCCATACAAACTTTGCAACCCCTTTTCATCCCCTTAGGGGTTAAATTTTCAAAAATCCTTTCTTATTGGATGCCTACGACATACAAAGAACACACCCTCCAAGTTTCAGGTCTCTACGATCAACCGTTTAGGCTATGCGTTGATCCATCAGTCATTCAGGACAAAGCATTTTCTATGTATAAGATGAAGTATCAATTCAACGGGACTAACTCTACATTTTAACTATTGTTTAAATGTTAAAAGTTGAGACATGAAAACATCATGTAAAGAGAAATGTGACAAAACGTGAAACAAATAGAGGGAATCTTCAAGTTTTACGAATAATAAAAACAAGAGGATGTGCAGTCTCGCACATAAGGAGTAAACTTCCTTGACGTGAATGAATAAATGTGACGCTCGTTGTCAACTTCATATGCAACACTTCCGTTAATTTCTTACGTAACACTTCCGTTGACTTCTCGCGGCTCACGCAACCGTTCATCTGTTACTTGATAAAATTTACTCTTCAGTTTTTGCAATTTTCTATCTATGGTCTCTTTGGCAAACAAATATTTGAACTACACGACTGTCGTCATACGAAGCGTCATACGAATTGATGACAGCCTGGTGTGCCTTCAGCCATAATATGGAAAAAAAATATTTTCTTTTCAAATTTCACATGTTGTATGTACCCTTCAATACGATTTGTTGTTAAAAAGAATGATGACACGTCTGTCGTGCTATCCGCAACGAATCGGAGTGTAAAAAAATATACATAACTTTAACAAATATAAAACACCCGGAAGTTAAAAATTGATGAATATACGTTCGATCGTATCGATCGATACACAAAATTCACTTAACCAAGAAGGCCAAAAAAATTCAATTTCCTTTTACAAATTTCCGTTATTTAAATGAATCCTCTTCTCTTTGTATTTTTTCTGCCACACTTTATTGGAATCCTTAATATGGGGGTGTTAAAGGCTCTTACCGTTTAATCTACATGACCACTGATCCAAATATCTATGCCTACCTAGTACCTACCTACTGATGCAAAAAATGCATTGATCGTAAAAAAATTGTATTAGTTTTAGAAATCCTACAATACATATACATTGTTATTATCTATACTAATATTATGAAGAGCTAACGTTTGTGTGTTTGTGAATTGTGAGTTTGTGATGTTGTAGGGAATTATCTTTGGATCTACTGAACCGATTTTGAAAATTGTTTCACTTACAAGAAGCTACGGTATAGAAAAAGATTTAAAAACATCTAAACACCTTCACAACTTTCATATCCATACTAATATTAAAAACTTGAACTCTGTCTATATGTCTGTCTGCTAATACGTCTGTCTATCTGTCTGTTATCTTTTCACGACTTAACTACTCAACCGATTATAATACACTTTGCAGAAATCCAAAATTAACGCAGGTGAAACTGCGGGTAACGGTTAGTTTATAATAATTATAACTAGGACTTTAGGATTATATTCTGACTGTACAGGTTACACGCTTTTTTATATCTTTTATTGCTAGTTTTATGTAACTTTGTAAATTTCTATGAGAGCCCGTTTTTATTTATTCTATCCGAGTTTCTTAGAATATAATTACCTACGACTTGAATACCAGATAAAAATACACAAGCAGCAGTAGAAGTAAATAAACAGATTAAATCCGACTTTACAGCGATCAAGGTGCGAAATGATACACAAAGTATATTTTTAAACGAAATAAAAAAAAAGTAATCACTGAGCGCTGTATTACGTATATAAAGTACGAAGGTTACGTAATACTTATTTATTTATTACACAAAAGTTTTCACAGCTTTACACTAAGCGTTACACTAAGAAACTGTGAAATTAAAAATAAGACATCAGGAATACGCTAAAGACTATTAAAAAAAAGTAAATGAACCTAAAAATGTTAAATTTTATACGTCATATTAATATTAATATCGTATTTAGATGCATCAAGCGATTTATCACACGATCCGCTTGCCTAGTAGCTAATCTCCCCTTGGCGGATGGAATGTGACTCTTGGGGGAAGATATGAATAGCGTGGAATATTGTCCTCCGCAAGTTCTGTGACATACAGCCTCATTATGAGAAAACTTCTCTATAGAAATGAATAAAGTTAGTCATTGAATAAGACAAGTGTCGTTACACTTGTTTGGTTGTTGTCGTGAAAGCGTGAGTATACGCAAAAGTCAAAAGCATTTGTATTTTCCGGTGGAAGCTAAGATATATGTTACTAAAAATGACTATTTAGTTACTGAATACGAGATCTGTTAATCTATACATACGTATAATAATAAAATTCTAAACATGCTGTGTCTATCTGTATAGTGAAAATATTTATTAATTGAAACATGAATGTAAGAAATGGTAAAATAAGAAGTTACCTAACTTTTCATCATCGGTTAGTTTTAAAATTGGAGTAGGTATTCAACCAAAAGGAGATGCCAATAGGGACAGTTTTTTTCGGCATTTTTCGCCTGAAGTGTTTCCTCTTGGTTAAGTACTTTGGGGTTTGAAAGGACATGACGCAAAAACTCCTTAACATTATGTCCTGGCTCAATATTTTGAATTATTTTTATAGAGTTATGGAGAGAATCCTGAAATACAATCGAAATATCGTCTTTTACTTCCATTTTACACATACCCGTGCACCACTATGTAAGTAAGCAAGTTTTTCTCTCAACCATGTTAGAATAGCTGTCCAAAGAACTTACATACATATCTCAATTAAAAATATAGCAGCTTACCTAAAAGTTGGTCTCGGATAAAACTTTTCACCTAAGTCAGTAACTATAAGTACTGATAGCGTCGCCGTCCATCCGTGTGGGACTAAGATCTTTTAAGAGCCTTTTTACGTTACTTCTCGTATATCGGATAAATCTCGGCCTCTTCACATAAACCGGTCACTGTAACAGTAATAGAGGAATCACATTCGGTCTCATTTAACCCCTCTACGTGCGGCCGTTGAAAACAATGTGTTTGACCCAACTTCGTCCAATGGTATACCATTTTGGTATACCAATTTAATAGGTATACCTATTAAATTCTAAGCACGAGTATATTATTTAAACAAAGGTTTTTTATCGGTATTAAAACTAAAAAAATCAAGAAATAATTATTATGTATGTAGCTGTTAATATTAATGACCAAAATACTTTGGTGTACCAAAGTATGAAGTCGGTTGATTCAATATTTTTTCGTATTCCATTAGTTTGTGAAATTTCGACTAATTGATAGTGTGTGTGGAGACTTACTTGTAAATAGCCAACAACCGTAGTAGGCACAGCACCATTAGCTCACTAAATTACGAAAATTTCAAATTTCGACTTCATACAAAAGAAATAAGGACGAAATTTCGATATACGAAAAATCTACAATGTTTTTATAAAATAAATTCATTTTACAATATTCATGAGTGCCAGTTTATCTTCTCAAACATAATAGATTAGGTAAGCATGAGTTGTGACTTTATAACGCTATCGATAATAATAAAACACAAAAAACAATTCGTCGTATTTCAGTTTAAATGAACATAGATTTAATGAAATAGCCAGCCATTGTTTGCATACCTCTCGCTCCATTCAACTCGGTTTCATTGCAGAAACCTACCTACTGCCGACTTTTACGGTATTTATTTTAGATAAGCATTCGGATTCAGTATTCTAAAAATGTTCCTTTTAATTTATCCGCCATTATTGATTTGTTAGATTTTAATTTAACCCCCAACACAACCGGGTGTTATGAGTTTAACCGCCGCACTCAGAGTCGACTTTAATGATTACTTAGTTAAGTATAGATTTTTAAAACAAAATTGCCGCAATCAGAGACGTTCAGTAAATTATTGTTAATTGGCATTTAATGAGATGTAACTTAATTAGTTAAATGCCAATTCACATTAATTTATTAAACTTGTCTGATTGCGGCAGTTTTGTTTTAAAAATCTATACTTAACTAAGTAATCATTAAAATCGACTCTGAGTGCGGCGGTAACACATCTAACTATCTGAGTTATACTTCTTGTAACTTCAATGAGTTTTTTATTTATTAAACCAGTAGGTAACATTCTGTTTATCTATATATAGATGCAGTTTTAATAAGCAATGTAATAAGGTAAACACATAATTAAAAAACGTTCCCTAACTCTCAATAAATCGTTCTGAATCAATAAATTTTGTGGGTTAACATGTTGTTGCTTATCAGCGTTCAATTAATGGATGTACAGATTGTTAACGCATACCCACAGATAACGTAGTATATGAATAATTAATAGAAATACCACTATTTGTACAAACCTCTGTGGTTTCTTTATGTGTTGTTTTTTATTGTAAATTTGGTAAATAAAAAAAATTAAAAAATTATAAGCCGAAACACGACGTGTTGTCCCGCGAGCACCAGTTGCTTGCTCGAAATAGACAATTAGACATGCCTTGTGTTCTACAACGCGCGGCGGTCGTTAACTTTCAACCAACAACAACATTACCTTGTTGCATTTTTATATTATGTTACCTCGCATAAGAAATTGCTAGTATGGCACGACCGTTAAACGAAGAGAAAAGGCAATATAATAAAAATATATAAAAAAGCAACAAAGTATGACTTACCGTTTACCGGCCAAGGCCCTTTCGGCTGCTCTGCGGAAAAACAAAGCAACTGACATTTTTTCGAAATGAGTTTTTTTTTGCCCCTTTTCACGCATAACGGACCTTGCTACATACTCGCAACCGTCAAAAAGGCTATATTCTTAGAAAAATTAAAATTAAGAACATCGTTAAGCTATGGAAGATTTGTTTTAAATAAAACTATTTCCGTTTTTTTTTTTGCACCTCTTCTTAAATTTATTCTGTAGCAATAACCATCAAAAAGGTTTTAGTCGTAGAGAAATTAAAATTAAGAAAATCGTTAAACTATGGAAGGTTTATTTTAAATAAAGCGATTTCCGGTTTTTTGCTCTTCCTGTAAAATTTATTCCGCTGCAATTACTTTGTTTTTCCGTAGGGCAGCCGCTCTGGTGTTAGGTAAATACCTACCAATAATACATGTCAGTAATTCAATATAAATATATAGTCACTGTTTATATACATATTATATATTTATACGTACCTACTCCAGATTCAATTGCATTTCTGCATACCACAGCCTGGATAAGATTATACAATAGTACAATCTATGTTATCTATGATACAATAATATAATGTTGCCTAGTATTTTCATAGGTTCTTATAAATCTATTACTTAGGATATTATATATTATCTTTTTGTTTATGGGTATACAATAAACTTATTTAATTTCAATGCTAAACAGTAATAAAATATTTAAAAAAAATTAAACAAATAACTAAGAATAGCAATTAATCCAAACTATAATAACAGAATAAATGCGAAAGTAACTCTGTCTGTCTATCTGTTAGGTACCTTTCAGGCCTTAACTACGCAAACGATCATCAGCAGTGCAATTATGTAACTTTATTTGCAATCAATTTCAGTTAATCATGTTTAGGCAGCTTCAACTATTGAAGCATGTTTTTTTTTGATTGCTGGATATTGTAGGTGTCAAAACGTGCATATCTATTGTAATCGCAAAACCGTCATGTTTTTGATTGCAATCGAAAAATGATCGAAACAAAGTCACATAATAGCCCTTTTGAAGATTTTGCATACAGATTGTTAAAGTTACAAAAAAAGAAAAAGAGTAATTTCATCCTGGAATTCTCAGGGGAACTCCGATACTAACGCAAGTGAAACCGCTGGCAACAATTAGCATCTTGATAAACCGTACATGCTTTCATGTTAGTTAATGTGTAAACTCATAAAATAAACTAGTAGGTACGGTAGATACGGTGGCGGACTAAACCCGCCAGAGGCCCGGGGCGGCAAAGCTGAATGAGGCCCCCAATTTAAGTTAATATAATTTTACAAGCTTTGCATTCAGCTTATATTTGTATATATTTAGTTACAAAAATTTGAAAGTGCCTCTTTGTGACGGACGTCTGACGTGTGTCCAAGTATTAATCAACGAAGTCAACGTAAAATCTTTTTGATCAAGGGATCATGGAAGTATTTGGAGGCCCCCCGACTTGGAGACCCAGGCCAGGCGCCCGTTCCGCCCTCCACGTTACTCTGCCACTGAGTATAGGTATGCAGTACAAACGATATTCATTGTCACGGAGCAAAGAGCTGCTCTTGTGTAGCCGACTCGAGTCTGCTTCATTAAAATGTGCTGAGCACGCGCCACCAGGATCGCCCGGCTGTTCGCACGGTTATATAAGTGGTAACCTACATAACGACAGACGGGACAAATAATCTCTTAACTTTTTATTTCCGGAGAATTTTGTCAGTGACATAAGTGGAAACACGGAAATATATTAAGTAAAATTGGCCCTTGACGAATGACGAAATTTATTATAAATACTTACAATTCCCGCTATAATTCAAAAAAGCCTGGGTACCTTCATAAGAAATAAATCTATAATAGAATAGGTATGTAGATTAGGGTAAATACTAACTTTTGATCGTGGTTGCACGTAATAACAATAAGTGCCCAAAATGGTCATTTTGGCGATTTGCAATAAAACGTTTTGTATTACGTTGCAATACTGCATAGGTAATTAATCTAATCATTTCTTTCCTAATTTGATATCAAGCGTAAGCTAAAGGTGCTCCCTCACCGGGAGCATTCGCGTGTATTGTAACGATACAGATTTGAGCATTACATCAGTGAAGGAGGAGAACCGAGCATTACAATGCACACCTTGTAATGATACAATGTGTAATATTTATCTTGATATAGAACTTGTAACATCAATGCGCTCCACTTAATGGAATCAACTAAAAGCTAATGCTCAAATCAATCTATATGTTAAATTACACGCAAATGCTCGTCAGTCAGGGAGGTAGTATGGTAATGTAATGCTCAAAGTCGTATCTATAATGTTACATTACACGCGAATGCTCGTCAGTCAGGGAGGTAGTATTGTATTGTAATGCTCAAAGTCGTATCTATAATGTTACATTACACGCGAATGCTCGTCAGTCAGGGAGGTAGTATTGTAATGTAATGCTCAAAGTCGAATCTATAATGTTACATTACACGCGAATGCTCGTCAGTCAGGGAGGTAGTATTGTAATGTAATGCTCAAAGTCGTATCTATAATGTTACATTACACGTGAATGCTCGTCAGTCAGGGAGGTAGTATTGTAATGTAATGCTCAAAGTCCAATGTATAATGATACATTACACGCGAATGCTCGCGGTGAGGGAGCACCTTAACATTATATTGATCCGTGTGAATAACCAGCTTAACTAGTAGCAAGTAAGAGCTTTTGTAATAACATCACATCTCAAATTTAAAGCTTATTAAACTTTCATTTACGTATAAGCTCCTAAAATGAAGTGATTAAATTGGAGATATTATTAACTTATTTCGTAGTTAATAACAAAGTAACTTTTCACATAAGTAATTAGTTGATTCTATATTGAGTTTGTAACCACTTAACCTAATGTTCGTGTTCTAATGTAATAATGAAGTTATTACTTGTTCGAGTAAATAAAATTTCGTCTAAGTTCTTACTTCAATAAAGTATGTGCGTTTGTCCTGTCTCCGTGATAATAGCTGTTCGCTACAGTTTTACCCGCGCGATTTTTCTGATTTCCTCAGAAACTAGACATACAGATGTAAGCGCGGTATGACCAAGAGTCACCACTTCGATCGCTCTCACGCCCACTTCAAACTTAATACTTATCTTTAATCTATCAAACAGTCAAATATGCTTTATTAATACAAAATAAGGAAATAAGTAAAAAGCATAGAAATTTCAAATGAACCAGGTAACAAAGGACGGCCTTATTGTTTAAAAGTAATTTGTTACTCTATACAACGTGTTAATGAATTAACTGAAAACTAGAAAGTAGTTTGCTCAGATACGACTTACGAATCGATCGCACCATGTTTTAATATAGGTTATATTTTTTCATTTTTACGAGCCCATGTCTAAATTATTTATAATACAATAAATGGCGCGTACGCCGCCTGCAGCAAAAAAAATTAAATCGGTCATTAAAGCGTAGGTGCGGGCGTAGCGCTTGAAATTTCGTAGATCGCTCACTTCCAAACTAAGGTTGAATAACTTAATTTAAATTATTAATTTTTTCGACATAAATTTTATTTTAATCATATTATTGTTTATTTTCATAAATGGGGTGTATCAGGTTTTTGGTTTATTCATTAACACGTTGTAAAATATTATTATCGAAAGCTTTGAATGCTCCTGATGATACATAGATTGCTATGCGTTAGTCTCTCAAAATCTCAAAAACGGCTCGCCTCCGACCGATTTGAATATTTCTTTGCTGTGTTCGTAATTTTTAGGACAAATGTATTAAATAGTTAATACACACATCAAAAAAGTCTAAGCAACACATACAAATTTCAATTTTACAATTACTCTTTCACGCAAAAACTACTGGATGTATTTAAATGAAACTTTACAATAATATAGCTTATACATCAGATTAACACATAGGGTACTTTTTATTCCGGAATTCCCGCGGGAACTCTGAAATTAACGTGGGTGGAACCGCGGGGTACAACTAGTTAACAATAATTACGAGTAAGTATTGTATGTACGTAGTATAAAGTAAGGTGTCTCATCTATTATACTTAAACTTAAATTAAATAGTTGTACAAAAATTGCATAAATTAATACAAAGTGTGGCCTCCTCTGTTATTAAGAACTCGCTGGCACCGATTATTCATAGAATCGATGAGACTATTAATGTTATCCTGCGGCAATTGCTCGCAATGAAATTTTAGTAAATCCATCAAATTAGGAGTTCCTGCGGTAATTTCAAACTCAGGCGATTAAAACCGCAGGGTATATTATACATTATAAAGCTAGTCGAGTATACCTAAATAAAAAAGGTAAGAATCGTCGTGATTTTTAATTGCGAATTAGGGAAGTGTCAGAATGCGCCATGCGAGAGCTTATAGAGTTATCTCAACAGGTCTTTGTGACATGTTCAATCATAAATTATTCATGAAGGCAACACAGCTGTGAGGATGTTAACCGTTAACGGGATCCACCCTTTTCTATAGAACATGTCAAGACTCTGATATGGATCTGATACGTAAAATATTAATTACTTAGACGAAGAATTACTTAGATAATATTGTTTGGGAACTTTCTACTACGAAATACGACGCAGAAATTTAAATATAAATAAAATAAATGGATTTACCCATTTATTTAAGTTTTTTATCTATTCTATATAATTTTTAACTGACTTCCAAAAAAGGAGGAGTTTCTCAATACGACTGTATGTTGTTGTTTCTTTTTTTTCAATTGGACAAGTAAAAGTACAAATGGCTGCACTATTCTTAAGTGACAATCATCCCAATAAGATGACCGCAAATTGCTCGCGTTGCTGACTAATCCATCCATGCACTCAAACTAATATATATAGAAAAAAAAAATAACAAAAAAGAATCGCAAACCGTGAAATACTATATATTTGAAGAGTTCCCTCGATTTCTTCAAGATCCCATCATCAGACCCTGAGTGTACCCTTTCAAACAAAAAATAATTTTTCAATCGGTCCAGCCGTCTTCGAGTAATCGTGTAACAAACTTACTACTCTTATTAACTTAACTTTCCATTTTCCTGTCGGGGGGGGCAATATATATAGTGTAATATATATGTACTCTGTACAGACAAAGACAGACAAAGATAGACGGGCACGTCTATCTTTGTCTGTCTGCCTGTCGGTCTGTTACTTTTTCACTCCTTAAATACTCAACCGATCATCATAAAATTTATCATGCACGTTTTCGGGGGTACAGAAAAGGACACAGGGTTTTTATCCCGGAATTCACGTGGGAACTCCCAAATTAAAGTGGGTGAAATCAAAG
Organism: Zygaena filipendulae; assembly: GCA_907165275.2. Classification (NCBI taxonomy): domain Eukaryota; kingdom Metazoa; phylum Arthropoda; class Insecta; order Lepidoptera; family Zygaenidae; genus Zygaena; species Zygaena filipendulae. The sequence goes on from OU015657.1 coordinate 7,828,835, forward strand.
GGAACAGCTAGTTTACATAAATAAAGCGTTATAGCCAACTGTATTATCTAACTACAATTATAAAAGGAAAATGTTTGTTTGTTCGTTGGTGAGTAAGGATAGGTTTTGATAATTCTTTCACTGGTTTCATACTTTTTATCCCGTAACAAAATTTTTTTTTATGGTTTATAGTTTTAGGAGGATTAATTTATTTAAATAACGAAAGATTAAAATATAATAGTATATAATAAAGTGAAGTCAGCCTGGAAGCGCAGGTCAAGTCAAGAAATCCATAAAATGCAAGCGCGTATAGGAAAGTAGACAGTCAACTATTTGAAACTAAAATGTTCACTTCATTTTATTTATTTATTTATTTATTTATTTGTTCTTACATGGTTGCTTAAAAACTAGTGGCAGGAGCTCCCAGTAGGCTTGCGCCCGTGTTGGGAGTCACCGCTCTTCCAATCTTATGCAGAAACATAACCTTGAACAGTACTGTAAACTTAAGCTATTTTCACCCAATGCTCGAAGTATAATTAATTTTTTTATGGTAGGTTAAAATAGATGTTTAGAAAAACAAAAGACCGCGTTTCTTACCCTAATAAGGTATCATATACCGTGTAAGTAACAAGTATGTAGTAATAACCCGAGCGTAGCATTACATCTACGAACTACGCCTCTACGGCGTAGCGTAACGTAACACATCTGATTATATTATACGTAACAAGCTTGTGCTAGCATACGTAGGTAAGTACCTACTAGCTTAGTGGAAGTTTGTTTTTATAAAAACAGCCTTTTCATGCAAATAATAAAATGACGTAATATAGGATTTATTTGTGAAATACCGAACCTGTTTTGGACCTACATTTTTTATCTTGTTGTTTGAAGAAGGTTGATAATGAAAGGTGGGTTTCACAGTGTAAGTGACATTATCAGAGGACTTATGACTTGCAGAAATCCACGTCAGACTCGAGTTTGTGGTATAAATAATTTATCTCTGCTTCAACATCTGTTTGGGGAGATTTTAATTACACCCGACTCCAGTTTAAGGGCAAAAAAATTTTAGCTAAATGGTCAGTCCGCTCCTGAGATAATTAAATAATTACAATGCTGTATTATTTTCAAAAGGTAAATACGTATAATGTATATGTATATCCCATAATATGTATTTACTTTACAATGGTTCAGTGCTTTTAGGCTGAATAACATAATAATACCTACCCGGTTCTAAACAGTTTTATTTTTAATGAAATAATTCAGTATTGGTTTTAAATAAAACGTTTGGTAAAAACCACTGATTAGTTGAAATCTTTTAACTAAAACGCAGAATGGGTTTTGTATGGCTGACAAATCAATGTTGGAAATTAGTGAACAAAAATCTAGTGTAGAACCAGTTATACCTATAAAACTTTTACACAAAGCATTTTGCCTGTATAGCTTACTAGCAGGTATCAGATTTATATAATTTATTGATTGTTTATCACAATTGCAATTATTTAATCTATACGTATATTATTCTTTACTAGCTGTTCCCGCGATTTTATCCGCTTTTCCGTGGGAATCCCAAAATTAAAAGTGACTTTTTTGTGAAGTCCTTTTCAGCAACAGGAATTTTATGATGATCGATTAAGAGGGCGTAAAAGCGTAGCAAACATACTTTTGCATTCACATTATTAGTATTGTGAAAATAGCGCAGATACTACTCTAAAAGTTGGTATCGTTATTGGTTTTGGTAATAAATTTACTCTTACCTTGTTTCTTTAGGTAAAAATAAATTTAGTTAAGACGAGAGTGCTTGAAATAAACAATTTTTCTATTTGTTGCGAAGGCGTAGTAAAAAATAGCAGGGAGAGCAATAATTTCAAAAAAAAGTCTACTAGTCGCCGAGTAGTGACTAACAATGTTAAATCACGTCTCTTCGCTGGCACTCGTCGCACTCGCGCCCCTTGCGTTGTCGAAAACCTCTATCATTCCGTATAGCAAAAGGCTATATCTACAAAAATACTATTACATAATGAAATCCTACTAATATTATAAATGTGAAAGTGAAATGTTTGGATGTTTGTTACTCAATCACGCAAAAACGGCTGAAAGGATTTGGATGAACAGAGAAGGACATACAAGGACATTTTTATCCCGAGATTCCCGCGGGAAATCCGAAATTACCACGAGTGAAACCGCGGGGCACAGCTAGTAAATAAATAAATAAACATCATTGATATTATTTTTTATTATTATTAAGGAGATAGGTGTTTGACGAAAGCTCACCTGATGTTAAATGACGGGGCCGATGTGGTTGAAGATTGCAAACCCCGTTGTCCAGAATAGAAACAGTTATTGAATACATTAAAGAGCCGAAAAATACCGTTAGGTGCTTGGCGATTGATTTTTTTACTTTAAGATGGAACTTAATCGTATTTCATGTCTGGAGGTTGTACAAGCAGCAATCCGTCTAAAGACCCAAGTAATCAGAGATAAGGATGGCTCAAACCATTGCGAAATCGGCCTAATGTGTAATCGTTTACTCAGCAGATATAAGTTTATTCGTCCTGTATATACCTACTTTAGTGTTCATATTGGCACACGGATTTCTTAGTTTCTAAGTTTTAACTCAGAGTAAGAATCATTCAATAATAAATAAATAATCAGAAAAATTAAAACTTGTTTTGATATAATAATCAAAATAGAAACCAAATCAGTAATTTAGAATAGTATTTGTCACAAATTATATTGATACAAATTAGTATTAGGTATAAAAAAGAATAGAATAGAAATAAATGTATTTGATACCAAAAAAATAGTAAAATAAATACAAACGTGTGTCTTAAACTAACGTGTTGTCAAGTTTAAGTTCTGCAGAAGTGAGTAGTTATTAACCCAATTTTACATTATTCTTTATCGAACTCTTTTGAATAGAATATCTTTAATAGAAGACACGATTAATCTTTAGGCGAGTGAAGCTAGTGTAGGCAGATGAAGCCCCTTAAAACCAACCCCAACAAATAAGGAATTGTATGCGGAAAACTGAGTCTGTTCTAGACACGACGTGACCTTGACTGCTGGCTTGAGACTGTCAGTCCATTATCGTTCAAGTGGAAGATATTAATGGACACATCCTAGGTTTGATGCTCACTCGTCCTATTAAATAGCTACTGGGTCAGGTAAAAAATAGTTATTACATTTAGTTTATACAAAATAAATTATCACAAGTTCATTAACATATTGATTATCACATCACAAAATGAGTGTAGTGTCTACTTGCATCAGTATCAGAAATAAGTAATCACTTTAACAATTATTGATTTTATGCAATGGCGGATAACAAAGTTCGACGATTGAGGTGTTTACATATTTTTGCTATTGACTGTAGGACGTAGGTATTGTACTTATTCATCTCTATTCTCTACACGACGGCCGAAGTGTTTCTGAGTTGTTAAATATTACAAGTCTTCTGATCGAGGGTTGTAGGTCGCCGCATCTGTCTTTCGGTTCGCGGAAAAATTACTAAACGGATTTTCATGCGGTTTTCACCAATAGATATAATTTTTTATGAGTAAGGTTTAGGTATGTAATTTCTCAAGTTTTTGTATAAATTGGTTGAAATTTAACGATAATTATAGGTACCTACAGAGAAGGACATATAAGGCTACTTTTTACCCCGTGATTCCCGCAGGATCTCCAAAACTAACGCAGGTGAAACCGCGGGGGACAGCTGATCCTAAAATAAATAAATGAACGGCTATCATGTACACGTACATATTATATAGAAACTAGCAACAGTAACTATCGAAGTTTGTTGAATAATATAGTACCACTATTCCGTTTCATCGGTGTATAAATAAATAAAAACAAACCCATGGGAACTTTTTATTCGCTTGTACATTGAGTGATTCAGATACCGTGAATAAAAGATGAGCTCGCGGATGGTAATCATCATTGTTACCGACATTTTCCGTTTCCGATTGGTTAGTTTTCCGCACACTCAAAAACTCATTACAATACTTACATTTACCTACCTACTTGTACATATATTATTAAAATATTATTCTATTCGTCTATTAAAAACGTTGTGCATAGCCGCAGTTATTTTCAAATATGTGACAGCATATGGACTGGACTATGTACTGAACAAACTAAATTTATTACACGTACAAACAAACAAAAAGTCTGTTTAAACCCAGAATAGCCAAATGTAATTAACAATTTGTAATTTTAATAATAGGTCCCTAAAATTAATTTTTGATGGAAGAGTGTGTTAAGATTATTCCGGTTTTTGAACCGCAGACAACGATTTTAAAAACATTTTATTAACATTATTATTATATAAAAATGAGAAAGTTTGGGAAAATGTTTGGTTGTTTTTAATATACTTACCTAGTATGTTTGTCACTTACCTAATACCACTCAATACTCTTTGGCACATAAAATAGGTCTAGTAGAATGTTTTGGATTAAAACACCTACTACCTACTACAATTTAGGATACTTTTTATACCAAAAATTTCGAGTCCCGAAAGTCACGTGGGCGAAGCCATGTTAAACAGGTTGTTATAAGGTAAAAACCATTCGACGTATAACATAACGTAGAGAACGAGCCCTGCACTTTTTGCAGCAAATCTGCAAAGCTATTTATGTTGCCGAAACATACCAATGCTTAAAATAGCTGAACAACATGTTACCTATACTTAGTATTATATTATCTGTGCTTATACTATTCTGCAATTGGTACGTAACACACAAATAAACAACTCTGTCATCGTGTTGTAATATATTCGCTCAACAGAAACAGACAGCTACTAACTTAAATCGCGGTACATGATAACAACTAGCTGTCCCTCGCGATTTCATCCGCGGTAATTCCGGAGTTCCCGCGGGAATTCCGGGAAAAAGTACTCTACGGCCTTCTTTGACACTGACAATAGTTTACGGTGATTAGCTGTTCCCCGCATTAATTCCGGAGTTCTCGCGGGAATTCCGGGATAAAAACTATCCTATCTTTTAAGTTGGGCCAAATACAACATGGTGACGAAATTTCATCACGATCGATTCAGTAGTTTCGGAGTCCATCGCGGACAAACAACGTGACACGTGATTTATATTTATTAAGATAAGATAAGAATATTATCGTTAAAAAAAATATTGTAAATCAAAGTCCTCCGTCGAGTCTGTCTTTCTGTTCGCGATAAACTCAAAAACTACTGAATGGATTTTCTTGCAGTTTCCACCAATAGATAGAATGATTCAAGAGGAAAGTTAATACGTATAGTTTATCTTGGAATCCCCGCGGGAACTCCGAAATTATCGCGGGTGAAACCTCGGGAGACAGCTAGTTTTATATAGTTCAAACAAATTCATTCATCTGCAAATAGTGCTTAAGACTGTACGTAAAATATTTCTTGAATGTATAACATGTATGCAATGTGACATTAGATGTCGGATCGGCGCGTGTAATGAATGGAGTGATTGCGGTAAGCTAAATGCTCGTAGGTTACTGACTATAAAGTAATCTATGTCGTATTAGGTATAGTTACATCACACCACGAGTTAAGTTCTCATAGTGGCATACTCTTAATCTACGGAGTACGGTATTTCGTTTCGGTCCCTGCACTTTGAGTAGTGTTTTATTAAATTTTATGTATTTTCATAATCAAAAAATAATTTATAATTTTTTACGCCACTATGGACATTGCTTAGCGCAAAACATTGTTGTATAAATGTATATGAACACCCTATGTTATGTGTTTAGACAAAGGCTAAGTTCCGACCATAATTATGTATAATTATAGAAAATAATTTTAACAACAGTTTATAAATTTTTCTCCATCTTCAGGATTTAAAAATACCTATACGTATTACGTACAAGATCTAGGGAAAAAAGTCCCTAAAAATAAAATAAGCTCTATACCTATCTGTTACCTAAATATGTTTTCGTTTTCTCTAAGATTTAATTGTAATCAACGTGTTGACAACAGGTTCTGTTGTCTGTTATTATTTTATAATCAAGCTCATCCATCAACTCCGATGAATCAGTATTCACTCGGCGTTGCTAAATATTAATCAACATCGGAAACAGTCCCCGAACTACCTACTTGTTGTTGTTATACTAACGTGTAATTTGACCTGAGCATTGAAAATTTAATAAAATCACCTCGGGTTCGTTGTTTCTCACCGAGCCGTGATTATATTATGTGCTAAATAACCGCTACCTAATGAAAGAGGGGGATGAACGTGTAGGTACCTAAATACCTTTAACAACGAATTACTCGGGCAAACCTTTTTAATTTAAACAAAAACAACAACAATTTTGCCCTTTACAGCCTAATAGGAGTGGGATTAACCTTAAATAAGTATTAAATACAAATCGACAGAATGTAGAGTTTCTAATATTTGGTAGATGAATACTGCTTAAAGAAAAAGGTTTAACAAAACCACAAAAAAAACCTTAAAATAAGTTTTTTTTTTTAATATTATTTCATTGACAAAGATGATTATTTATTACTAGTTGCGATTCCATTCGCGTCGTCTTAGATTGCCTGAAACAAATTGCCTGTATTGTTCTGCTTACTCTACTATTTTAATAGATCACAAACAATTTACTCTAGTCTGTTGACTGATGAGAGTTCCATTATTCAGTTCAGAAGGTTAATTGGATTATTACTTACTCTTGTGTTCGAGGCCATCCATCCTGTCCTGTAATGGGTTTTCCGTACAAACTTAAACTTTCTAAATCTTTTATCTTCTCAGGGATTGAATGTTGAAAAAAAAATTCTTGGTGGATCATATACTTGCATTCAATGACACGATGCAAGTTGAGTGGCTGAGTGGAGAAGCCTTTGAAGATCTAATTAATCAGGCCCCATGAACGCACACACACAGACACACACTCATACAGATACACACCCTCACACACAGAACTGTATTCGGCGTGAGAGCGTAATATGAATATCAGAATTCTATTTGGTCCGTCAAATAAAAAAAAAAATTGACACGTATTTTGGTTTACAAATAACCTAATGAAAAAAACCTTAGAGTAAGCGCCTAACCTAGAGTAACCTTAGAGTACCTTAGAGTAATTTTAGGAGAGGAGGCACGTGACGTTAAACTTCGACTTAATTTATTTATATATTTTTTTTAATGTTTGTTACCTCATAACTTTCGACTGGATGAACTGATTTTGATCATCCTTTTTTTATTAGAAAGCTGGTGCTTCCCATTGGGTCCCATTGTCATGAAATCAGGATCTGATGATGGGATCTTGGAGAAATCGAGGGAACTCTTAAAAAATTATAGGCACACCTATAGCGATTTCGGTATTTTTTATAGTAAATCGTTTATTTGCTTTCGAAAAGCAAGATTTGAAGAAGTGGAACTGATGATGATCGGAAGACCACAGATGGTCATCGGAACTACTCAACAATAATACGTATTTCACGGGTACCGGTTGGAGCGATTTGGAAAATTGTTTTTTGTTTGGAATGGGATACTTCCAAATTGGTCCCATTGTCACCATATCAGGATCTGATGATGGGATCTTGGAGAAATCGAGGGAACTCTTCAAAATTTACAGGGTATTTTTTATGGTTAATCGTATATTTACTTTTGGGAAGCAAAATTTGAAGAAGCGGAACTGATTATGAAGACCACAGATGATCATCGGAACTACTCAATAATAGGTATTTCTCAGGTTCCAATTCGTTAACTTTAATGTGGTTTGTAAAAAATTTAGCTCGTTGCAATGTATATGGTGAAGTAAAACTGATGGTGATGTACCAGGAGAACTCCTCAACAATTAACATCCCTGCATCGGGAAAAGCAATATATTGTAAAAGGTGATCAGCAGTTGACATTAGGCTATGGTAACTTAGATAAATTACAAACCAACCCACTTAAAAGCGAGAAATAAACAAAATTTTAACAAAAAAATAAAAACTGACTTCCAAAACACAAAACTAAAAAGCTAAAAATAATAAAATACTGATTTAATCCAAAAGAAAAAAATACAGGTAATATTATGTGATTTGGAAGTCGGTTTTTATTTTTTTGTTAAAATTCTGTTTATTAATTACATAAAAAAAGTTTCCAATATTTTATCTACATGACGGACCCAAAACTAAAATTTAGTACATTAGACCTATTTACCTACATGTTAACCTAGATTTAGAGTCCAAATCTCCACCATTCTCTTAATTTTCTTAAAACAAAATTTCTGGATCTGGATTCTTAAAAATGTTCTTCAGCTATACAAAACATAACTCTCTCTTTCTGTCTTTGCCAACTTATATCTCCCTCTCAACTTCCGTTCGCCTCGCCTGATTATATTGTTCGTGACGTGTTCACGAGTTCACTCCCCAAGGCCAGCGTGCGTATAAAAGTTGTCCTTCAATAAGCTGTATGGTTAGGTGTACAGGTGACTTACTCATATCGTCGATGAGCGGTGCCATCCTGAGGGTGACGCCCACCAGCATGAGGCACAGGAACAGCAGCAGGCACGCCGTCACCATGATGGTGTAGCGGGCGCGGCGCGGCAGCTCGTCCGGGTCCAACACCTGCCCACAATGCGGTGTACAATTCTAGTTACTTTATGTAACTACATATTCAGTTGCAAACTCGCGCTTTCACTGAAACTTTGCATACACGTTGTAAGGAGTGTATCCGTGAAAAGGACACGGGACACTTTTTATCCCGGAATTCTAGCTAGAACTCCGGAATTAACGCGGGTGAAGCTGCATTAAAGTATGTTGCATACTACACGTTGTCAGGGGTACAAAAAAAGATATAGGGTACTTTTATCTTGGAATTCTCGCGAAATCTCCGAAATTAATGTGGGTGAAACTGCAAGGAACAGCTAGTAATATATATATAATACAAGTGATAATACGCGTTCGCGTCGCGTCTGTTCGCGTGAATTTTCGGAACTACTAAACGGATTAATAAACAGTTTTCACAGCTAAATTAGGCTTAACTTGCGGGAGCAACACATAGGTTTTGTTTAATTTACATCGGATGTCGGGAAAAAAGTAAAGCGCTTTATTATAATACTAATCCGGTAATTTCGGAGTTACCGCGGGAATTCCGGAAGAAAAAGTGCCCTATGTCAATCAGGATCACATATTCCTATAAGTAAAAGAATTTTCAATATTGTTTCAGTTGGTCTAAATATTACCACCTTACAAACTCCAGAGTTCCCGCGGGAATTCCAGGATAAAAAGTACCTTATGTCACTCAAGATCACTGTAGCTTACTATAAGTAAAAGAATTTTTAAAATAGATTCAGTAGATCCAGAGATCACCCCCTACAATCTCACGAACTCACAAACTCCGGAGTTCCCGCGGAAATCCCGGGATAAAAAGTACCCTTTGTCACTCAGGATCACTGTAGCTTTCTATAAGTGAAAGAATTTTCAAAATCGGTTCAGTGGATCCAGAGATAACTGTTCCCCCGGGGTTTTACCCACGGGAAATTCAGAGTTCCCGCGAGAACCCCGGGATAAAAAGTACCCTTTGTCACTCAGCATCACTGTAGTTTTCTAAGTGAAAGAATTTTCAAAATCGGTTCAGTAGATCCAGAGATAACTGTTCTCCCGTGGTTTTACCCACGGGAAATTCGGAGTTCCCGCGGAAATCCCGGAATAAGAAGTACCCTATCACACTCAGGATCTCTGTAGCTACCTATAAGTGAAAGAATTTTTAAAATCAGTTCGGTAGATGCAGAGACTACCCCCTACAAAGTCACAAACTCACAAACTTATGCTCTTTTTAATATTAGTATAGATTAGGATAGATAAAAACTAACATATTAGCTACGCCTGTCTCCTGTGTTTAGTGTAGGCACGTTTTTTCTATGCATAATAAAATTTATATATCTATACTATAATAAAAGAGTAGATCCGCGATTCTGTACATTGAATATTTTTAACAAAAACTGACAGGGGACGATAAACGAAGAGTAACCAACCACAAATAAAGGGTTTTTTTTTTATCTTTCCTGTCTGTCTGTCTGTTCGCGATAATATCTGAATCTACTGAACGGATTGTCAAGCGGTTTTCACAGGTAGATTAAGCTTAGTCTGGAGCTACATATAGGCTTTGTTTCATTGAAATCGGATGTCGGGAAAAAAGTTGTTGTATAAAAACCTTTCACGCGGGTGAAACCGCGGGGCTAAGCTAGTTACAAATATTTTCCTTAATTTTTTTTTTTCGAAATCAAAACCTAGATGTCGGTACTCAGTTGCGGAATAGGTATAATCAATGACAGCGGTGGCGACAAATTTTTTTGAACGAACTAACAGCAAAAGTAAACATCTAGATGAAAATATGAAGTATTTACAGGTAACTATGAACAGATGGCGCTTTAGTCTGCAGTGATAGAACACCACCTCGGATGACATGGTGAGTAAATCGTTTCAATGAGGTTTCAATAATGAGTCGTAGATGGCATTTGTACGTGCGTAGCACAAAAGGCTACGCTTCTACGAAAAGGCTACAAGTCTACACAGGCAGCTTGACAAAATAAATCGCTACGGGCTACGGCAAAAACAAAGTATACAGTACTGTAATTTTTTTCGACATTACGTGTTTCTTTTTTGTATTTTTGCCACTTTTCACGCACGGACGTTGCTACATACTCACAACTATCAAAAAGGCATTAGTCTGAGAGAAATTAAAATTAATAAAATCGTTAAACTACGGAAGATTTGATTTAAATAAAGCTATTTCCGTTCCGTTTCCGCAGGGCAGCCGAAATAAACTCGAATCCCCTCCTTCCATACGGATAGATACTTCTATATTAATATCATAAATAATTAAATTTTATGTTTATTTGTTTATAGGGCGATATATCGAGTACTATTTAGTAAACAGTAGGTATTCCTGAGTAACAACAAAATAACCAGGAACAGTCCTTTGATAAAGTTAAGTATTGGTTATTCAGGGCCTGGAATAGAACATACTCTTCATACCAATACAAACCATTCCAGAGCAAGTCCCGGAATGTTCTTATTTTTCTCTTGGTACCATTTTGCTTTTAACTGAGTTCGAAAAATAAAAGGTCATCAATTTCATCTGGTTTCGTTTGTTGAGTTTCAATGGCATGTCTATTGAAAAATTAGGTCATAAATTTTATAAAATTATTGCATTTTAAAACTTACTCTCAGATTCATACTTATCCTATTTTGATTAATCCACTGCAGGGACTGAAAAATCGGTCCAAAGTAATAATTTACCTTTTTGTATAGTACTATCTGTTTTGCTTCGTTTATTTATTTATTTAAGCTTAATGCACAACAGGGTACAAAACGCGGACTGCCACATATGCCACAGTAGCATTCTCTACCAGTCAACCTTCACGATGTTCAGATAGTGTGCTTGGTGGTGCTTGAGAACTTTTACGTTCGTGAGAATTTTGGTACTTTCTCGGGAATTCCACGCTAAAAGTTAGTCTATGCGTTTACTCGGGTTTACTTGGGTTTAGATTAGGTACTTCTTTAATGATTGTTTATTATTTTTGTGTTTTTTGCAGAAATAAATTTTATTATATTCTCTATTCTATACTCAAGATATACGCTATTTCTATTAACAAATATAAAGAGAACTGACCAAACACGAAACCTCGAAAACTATTTGATCTATGGTGCTGAAATTTGGCAGGTAGATAGTTAAAACGTAGAGACGTCAGCTACGAACGAATCGCGGAGTTCCCATATGAACTCCTTATTTATCTACGTGGGTATATTAGGGTGATGCGAGTGCTTACTTACATGTATAACTTTAGCTTGCTCGTCAATGGCGGACACGAGCAAGGTGCGGTGTTTCTTAGGCTTGTGTGCGTGGGGACTTCGCCGGCGGCGGCGGCGGCGGCGTCGGCGTTCCATCTCGAGCTGCTCTGGACTGCTCAGATCACTACAAACAGTATGTCACTTGTTGTAGAAGATATACGTTCATTAGGTGAAAAAATATATAAAAGCCCATTGCACTATGACCATTACACGCCGTGCTAAGGTAAGACGCCCCAAAAACTGTCATTCCCTCGTAATCAAAGAAGTTTTACTGAAAAAAAAATACATTTTCATTACTCATACTCGGAAAGTAGGTCTGAAGTTGCCTGAGAAGCGGGTTGAAAGTAACCCTTTTCAGCCCTAGGGAGAATCGCTTTCAACTGACAACTGTCAAATTATAAAAAAAAAACTAGGTCTATTGTATGCCTTTTGTATGCCTTTAGTTATAAGTTTTTGTTAACACACTGTAACATTATTTTGGTGTACAATAAAGTGTATTCTATTCTATTCTATTCTATTCTATTTTCACATTTCTATTGAACCATGTTTCAACTTTCTATACAGCCAGCGCGATGTAAAATTGAAATAACGTAAAGTTTAAGTAGGTATTAATTAAAATAAAATTCACTCACTTTTTCTTAAGCTAATTCCTATTTATATTTTTTTATTTTCTTTAATTAATACTTAATAATTAAAGATAATATTTTTTTTAGGTCGCCACAATGTAAATAAAAAATACTGGCTGAATAGCTAGCTGGACAAAGAAAAAGAAATAGGTGGGAAAGTGGCAAGCGACTATCCGATCTTCACTCATTTTTTCTTTAGCTAATTCCTATTTTTATTTTGACTTTCCTTGCATTCGTAATGAAAAGCACAGTGTTATCCTCGGGAGAAAGACTTATTTAGTCCCGAGACGGGGTTTGGCGCCCGAGCGTAGCGAGGGCGCCTATAGATCGAGGGACTAAATAAGTCTTACTTTCACCCCTAGGATAATAAGAAACGTTTCTTATGGCATAAAGAATAATAATTTCAAATATCTAGGATCTAGAACGTTTGGAAATGCGTTTTTGGGACGCGCATTATGGGCAAGGAATAAGTAAATAAGTGAATAAGGGCCCTGGTGAATCACAGAGGAAGCCTTAACAATCGCGGATATACGCGGGTGAATGCCCTAATGTATGATTCCTCGGCGCATATCAGCGACAATACAAAAGAAAGAAGCGGTAAATCCATCAGTCTTCCTGTCGTGTCGGTTTCTTGTCCAAATAATGTTTTTTTTTTTATACCTATTACCTACGTTAAATATTAACGATATTTTTTATATATTTATTCATATTTAAGGCGAACGGAATATTTTATAATTGATCCAATAACCTAACAACCTGTTGTGAAAAGACTGATCCATTTGTGGTCATAATACGTAATAAATTACATATTCAAATAATGTTTTTTTTTTATACCTATTACCTACGTTAAATATTAACGATATTTTTTATATATTTATTCATATTTAAGGCGAACGGAATATTTTATAATTGATCCAATAACCTAACAACCTGTTGTGAAAAGACTGATCCATTTGTGGTCATAATACGTAATAAATTACATATTCAAATAATGTTTTTTTTTTTATACCTATTACCTACGTTAAATATTAACGATATTTTTTATATATTTATTCATATTTAAGGCGAACGGAATATTTTATAATTGATCCAATAACCTAACAACCTGTTGTGAAAAGACTGATCCATTTGTGGTCATAATACGTAATAAATTACATATTCAAATAATGTTTTTTTTTTATACCTATTACCTACGTTAAATATTAACGATATTTTTTATATATTTATTCATATTTAAGGCGAACGGAATATTTTATAATTGATCCAATAACCTAACAACCTGTTGTGAAAAGACTGATCCATTTGTGGTCATAATACGTAATAAATTACATATTATGGATAATAAGCACTGATGATTTCGCAAAAGAGTATTGTCTATATACATATATTCCTAAATAACGCGTCACGCGGGTGAATATCTCAAACGTAAAAAAATCAATAAAATAACTGCTTCCTCCATTCAAAGCAGTTTAATTTGTGATATTGTAACGTAAAAAGATGTATTATCCTATAGCAACCTACAGTCTTCCTGAGTAACATAGCATACTTTTCATTCCGGAATTCCGAAGGGGATTTAATAAAATAATAATTAAAAATTCATTTACCCATGTGGCGATTGTAATTTGAGTTTTCTATGTTTGTTTCTGGCGACCTCATGTTCACACCAGTGCGATGGGAGCACTTCTCCAGAGCTGCCGACTATAGACGCCTCCTCTGTGAAACGAATAAATTATTATTCGTTAATCAATTATTTTTAATTATAATATATACTAATATTATAAATGCGAAAGTAACTCTGTCTCTCTGTCGGTCTGTCTGTCTGTCTGTCTGTCTGTCTGGTACGCTTTCACGCCTTAATGACTCAACCGATCGTCATGAAATTTTGCATGCATGTTGTCAAGGGTACAGAGAAGGACATAGGCTACTTTTTATTCTGGAATTCCCGCGGGAACTCCTAAATTACCGCAAGTGAAAACGCGGGGCACAGCTAGTATTGTATATTTAATATCGACGCCCCACTATTACGGGGTTCTTCATATTAAGTATTGCAGATTTGTTATCTAGAGCTTGGAATACACCTTGTAAATTTTTTTCTAGATTTTTTTTATTGAAATTACGAAAGATAAGAGTTTAGGACCAATTAGTTCTTACTTGATATTTACATGACTCCCGTAACATTGAGAAAAGTTATGAATGAAAAATGTTTTTTTATTTTCCTGTGTAAAATTTTAATTTTGTTATTACCGGTTTATTTGTTGGGGGCGTCAATATATGGATGTAAATACATCAATGGTGTAACTAGTTTAAACGTATTGAAACCCTCGATAATCCAATGCATGATTGGTAATGCCACGAGATCAAAGTGGTCGACTTTTTGTTGTGAGGTTGGCCGTAGATAGTGCAGGTACTAGATTCTAGGTGCGTACCGTCCGGCACGTGGTTCCGCAGCAGCAGCAGCAGCGGGTGCGTGCGCGCCTGCTCGGCGTGCAGCGCGCGCGCCTTGCGCTCCACCAGCGCGAGCAGCACCGCCTCCAGCCGCGCCGCGCCCTGCGCCGGCACACCCTCCGTGCACACCGCTTTGTCGACCGTCTGCAACACGATAATAATCCGCTTAGCCGAGTTGAAAATCGATGATCTTTATTAAAAAAACCTAGCATATAAAGAATCGGCTAGGGAACCCAACCATAATCTACTATCCTACTAATATTATAAATGTGAAAGTGTGGATGTTTGGATGTTTAGATGTTTGGATGTTTGGATGTTTGTTACTCAATCACGCAAAAACGGCTGAACGGATTTGGATGAAATTTGGCATGCATGTTATCAGGGGTAAGAAAAGAACATAGGGTACTTTTTATCCCGGAATTCCCGCGGGAACTCCGAAATTACCGCGGGTGAAACCGCGGGGCACAGCTAGTAGTATCTTATAATTAACTGTCTAACTGAAACAACTACGTCAATTTGCCTACCTAGACCTGCAAATAAGTGTTTTCAGTCACGAAATAACCATTTTACAATTAACTGAAGTCATTTTACCACCAAGACGTTAGGTATACTATATAATATTATCTATACCTATTGCAACTCAGACGTTTTGCTCTCACTGATGTTTTATATTCCAAGCTATATGTTATAGATATGAACCAATCCCCGTTTTAATAGGTATCCTCTTTTCTTTCAACAATCTGCATCTATAGCAATTACAATTCCGAACGCTACACCAACCAAAAGTTGATGGCGTCTCTAGACTCTAGTCTATACGTCCAATAGGAAGCGATAATATACCTAATATAGGGACACCGGACACTATAGCACTCAGCCCTGAGGGGAGTGACATTGGATACTTTTATGACTATAGAGGACCGAGTTACTCACTTCGGTCGACGGCTGTCGCATGGTGAGAGCGCGGCCGGCCCATGTGGCCGATCATCGCCTCGCACCGCCCTCTAGCGGTCGCCACCACACACCTGTACACACGTACACACTACATACGTACTACATACAAACTATTTCAATCATATACAGGTACATTACGCACAAATCAAAACAAAACTGGGCCCTTATCCACGATGACCATGACACGGCGCGTTAAGACAACGCGCCACAAAAACTGTCTTTCCCGCGTGCTCCAAGAAGTTTACCTTCTTAGGAACATAATATTTACAACGTATCTAATAGCATACAGAATATTAATTTCTAATATTTTGGCACCTGGAACGTTTGGGATTGTGTTTTTTGATCGCGCGTTATGGGCAAGGAATTTTTTTAATACAGTAAAACTTTTTTGAGAACGAGGGAAACCAAGTTTTTGTGACGCGTTTGTGCGCATTGGCGCGAAAGTGAGTTTGTTCAACGGCTCAATGGAACATCATAAAGTTATTCATATATACGGTGTCAGGGATACAGAGAAGGAAATAGAGCACTCTTTATCCCAGAATTCCTGCGGGAACACCGAAATTACCGCGGGTGAAACCGCGGGGAACAGCTAGTAACTTATAAAATACATATTTCAATTTGCGCGTTTCTATAGCTTCAGTATAGTTCCGGCACTAAATACGTTGATATTATGTCAAGTAATCAATCATTCAGTCGGTTTATCCATTCATGTAATTACCTATAGGTACTATACCTACCTCTATATTGAAGTTATAATAAAGATAATATAATTAATTGATTAGTGATAAGTTTACCTATCTACTACATAATATTTAGAATTATTTAAATTTGTAAGTAGGTAGGTACCTTCAAGATATTGATAAATTAAGATTTAATTTTTTTAAATCAATGTCTTTAATACTTTGGTAAGTTAATAACGTCTAAAGAAATTTCTATCAGGCTCAACCAGTTTGTTGCAGATGTTTGCGACACAGTTTTTAAGCGTTTTCAAGCGTTAGCAGAATACGAATTTATAACCCTTAAAAATTACTATTTACTTTTCAGGAACCTCAACACACTTTTTTTTAATTATTAACTAAACAAATTATCATCTAATATATATAAAGCACGTGTCACGTTGTTTGTCC
Organism: Zygaena filipendulae; assembly: GCA_907165275.2. Taxonomy (NCBI): domain Eukaryota; kingdom Metazoa; phylum Arthropoda; class Insecta; order Lepidoptera; family Zygaenidae; genus Zygaena; species Zygaena filipendulae. The sequence goes on from OU015657.1 coordinate 7,845,736, forward strand.
GCGATGGAGTCCGAAACTACTGAACGGATTTTGATAAAATTTTGTAACCATTCATAAAATGGTTCAACTTAAAAGATAGGATAGTTTTTATCCCGGAATTCCCGCGGGAACTCCAGAACTCAGGGGTACAAAGAAGGACGTAGAGTACTTTTTCCCAGAATTCCCGCAGGAACTCCGAAATTACCGCGGATGAAATCGCGGGGGACAGCTAGTATAGGTATATATTCACACAACACCTATAGAGGCTAGACTGCTTTTGTTGTAAGATAATAACACAAATAATTTATGCATATTATAGTATCTGTAGGTGTGTATATAGATAAACAAGTATTAGGTATAAATCTGCATAGCGAACGCGAGAAGCGTGAATACGAGATAGAGGTGTGTTTTATTTGACATAACCAGCGTAAACAAATACAAAAGTCTTGTATTTATTTACGCTCGTACAATATATTGTTCATTGTACATAAAGAACAGTAATGTTTCGGCAACTCATGAATAAGACCTTATTACAATACGGTCGACTGGATTCGCACAACACAAAGCTCTCAGTTCTGACTCCTTCAGATAATACTCGTACCTAGTAGTGTGTTCATTTGCCAATGAAAACACAAATCACTATAGCCGCCACATTACATCTCGAACTATTTACATTTAATAACAAATGTAGGTATATAATTGCTATTAATTAATATAAACGTAGCAGATACGAGTAACATACGACTGTGAAATCTGTTTGCTTCATTCCCTGGTAATGAAGATGCCTATTTCATTAAGTACATATGTTTATGAGCACGAAACCACTGTTTATAAATTCTGTTTAGTGGAACTCTACATTTTGTTGGGTGGGTAGATATTTTGACGCAAGACCCGTGGACCCGCCGGCTAGACCCCCTGGTAGATCCATAGGAAATTTTTATTAATAAATATATATACAATACTAAACTTATAATACTAATCTACAAAACTATGAAACACACGTATACACGCACAATACACACGCGCACACTTATTCCTATTCTAGCAAATCAATGCTAGTATGTTAATTTTACATTCCTTTATTATTTAGATCAGATTTTGAGTCAACAAAAAAATTAAGATAGCAATACTCTTGAAATAAATAAATTTTATATCTAATGTATCTGTTACTAGGGTTCAGTAAAAATAAAATAATGCAGTTTTATGCAGAACAACGAGTTTTAGATTCTTGTAAAACTAATTAACTTTCCACTGCCAGTGCTTTAATTTTATAGGGAGGTAGGTACATGGTGCTTTTATAGGCAATGGTATTTCGCTTTTATACCTATAATTATAGTACTACTAGAATAGTGTGAGGTATATTATCTAAGTAGAAGTACAATTATAGGAATATAATAATTTTGATTCTAGTTGTTCGATCAAAATATATTGTTAGTTATTATATATGCATTTGCATATATTTCACGTATAATATGCAGGCAGAGTCGGATCTGCTGTGGCATTGAGTCTGCCTTTTGTACCATGATGTGCATAAAATGTAAATAAATAAATATGAAGTTAATAATAAACAAAATAAAATGGAATTTCAATATATGCTACAAAATATAACAAGTTTTTAAAAATAAAAAATAATTAATAAAAATGAGGCAGGATGTCATAACAATATTTACATATTAACGATACTATACAAGTAACTAGGTGCGATAGTGAGAAACTGTTGATAGAATAATTCTTTCATAAACTAAAAAAAATTGGTAGGTATTAACTCTCGGTGGCACTCAGAGTCGTTTTAATGATTACTTAATTTTAAGTAAAGATTTTAAAAATAAAACTCCTGCAATTAGCGACGTTCATTGAATTAATATTAATTGGCATTCAACTAATTAAGCTAAATTTAGTTAAATGCCAATTAAGATTAAGACTCTGAGTGCGGCCGTAAGTGCGTTATAAGTATCCTTATGAACGAATTTACTATATTAATTAATTTATCTAAATGCGAATAATATGATGGAGGTCTGTACTTATTGTGATGTGCCTACGAACGTATCTAGTTCATACTGCATTGCCGTTATAGGCGTATGAGGCTGCGGCTTATCCAATATGCAAACAGTAGGTAGGCCATCTCACGACCAATTCTCGAGCGAGATTCATTTGTATGCAAATTTTTACGTACACAGATGTTGGAAATGTATATCATTGTATTTTTATATACTGCATACATATACTTACTCCGAAACAATATTGGGTAACTGACAAACTACAGAGAAGGGAATTGGTAATTCTTCCGGTAACGGTCAAAGTTTAGATGAAAAAAAAAAGAAATGAAAAAGCGTTTATTAAACACAAAAAAACAATGCTATACGATAAGGGAGCACTATTACAGTAAGTATAAAAAACCGGCTAAGTGCATGTTGAAATGGTTGTAAAAGGTTCTGTAGTAGAGTAGAACCTTCACCAACAAAATTCAAAGTTATAGAGGTTATAGGTTAGATAAATTTTAATTATTGGAAAGCGCATATTATATTATATCACCAAATATTCACTTTCTTTATTTAACTTCTTCATAATTCGTGCCAGAGCGTATAAGTAGGAATGCGATGCGATGATCATGTAAGAGGTACCTATTTAGACCTCCATTTTGAATAGACTTCAAATTAGTAGTTATACGGAATAACTCGTTCAAATAAAAACTACCCGAATAATTACCTAATTGTTTTAAATGGTCCATTCAACTCCATCTATTTATCTGATCATTAATTTTTCAAATATAAACTGTCCTAATTGTTTAACATGATTCATACTTAACGATATGGTAGATTTATATCAAACTCGGATTTTAAATCGACAACATATTATCAGGACAAACATCTTAATACTTAAAGGATTAAATCTTTGCAAAGCTTCCTCTTGAAAAATAATATCACATCTTCAGAGCAAGTTTAAATTTATGCGCCGACTAAACTTTCCGTACGTCCCAGATCAGTTTTACGACTTTTTTGTGTAATGCAGCAAAAAGACTACTCTTAACCTCTTCGTAACAGCTGATAAAGGAAAAGATTTGCAGCATAACAACCTTTTTTAAATGCGTACTTATATAGCTGCAGATTCTTAAAGTTTTATAGACTAGCTGTTCGCCTCGTTTTCAAGTCCATTTAAACGTAAAAATTCCAAAAACTGTTCTTTTCTGTTTGTCTATATAATAAAAGGAAACTATGCCAAATATAGAGTTCTACACTTAGCTGTTTGAATTGCATGTGTTTGTTAATCAGTCACGATACTGTTGTACAGAGACAATTTAAAATAAAACAATTTGTTATAGTTACACAAATATACCTAACTAAGGTTTTCAGTTAATTATATGTCTATACTATCCGTGAAATTAAATTCGTCTACAATGTACATACATGAATTGAGTAGTCTAAAGATAAAGCGATACAAAAAAAAAATCCAAGAAACGCTCTTACGGTAGAGTGGCGGTTACACGAGTACGTAAGTGGTCATTGTATGTAGAAGGTTGGACCGCGGACAATCCTCGATATCAGAGATATTGATTCATTCGACTTTATGCTATTAAAGACCGAAAAACGTGGCAATATTGTGTCAATATTTAAATATCAACTAGTTTTTATCGCCAGTGGTGGGCAAGTAGAGATTGTGAATCGTATAACCCGTACTTCATATAAATGGTTTATATGTATACGTACGTATCTATTTTTATCCATACAACGCTTTTATTGGGCCGCACTCGTACTAATCTTTAAAAAACCTGCAACTATAAAAAAGTTCTAGTTGTTTGTAATTATGTTTTTAAATTAAATGTTTGTTTTTTACTACACGACAGTTTTTTTTCCGGGATGATCTTTATGGGAAGATTTTAGTAGATATAAAATATAAAAAACATAAAGCCTTTTCAAAGAGTTTAACCCCAAATTTGACCCATTTGTTTGGAACACCCGATGACAAGATTACTTTGATTATACATATACTTAATACTTATGGTTGCTTGCAAAGTGATTGCTGTATAATGATACAATCTTACTAATATTATAAAGAGGTAGAGTTTGTGAGTTTGTGAGGTTGTAAAGGATAATCTCTGCATCTAATGAACCGATTTTGAAAATTATTTTACCAATAGAAAACCACGTTATTTGTGAGTATCGTACGTTATATTGTAACCCGGAATTCCCGCGGGAATTCCGAAATTACCGCGGGTGAAACTGCGGGGAACAGCTAGTATATAATATTAAAATCCTATTTTGCGCCTTATTACCTAAAGGTAGCTAGAGGAGTAGCAACTACCTTATAGTAACTACACTTCACATTCTAAGATATCTACCAATACTTTTAACTAAACTTAGATTCATATTATTAGGACTAATCCCAACCTAACTATATCTCTATACCATTATTATGTTGTACCGTTTTTAATTGTGATTCGAACTGAAAATATATACATAATTATGCATACTTATGTCGCTTCTCACCACACGATTGGAAGAGATTGCGTTGCACTATATTGTGAATTGTAAGGCAACACGACATGAAAGATTATTGTGTGTCTATAGTATCAACTCTACAAAACACACATAGAGTAAGTATACAAAAAAAAAAATTTTAAATAAACTAAGAAAATAAACGAAGTTTTTTAAACATATGATGAGTTTGGAATTTAGGGTTTTGAAAAAGGTAGGTATTTAAAGATTTATTTTTACATAAACTGTATTTTGAATTTTGGTTTTAATTCAATCCCTAAGGGAGTAAAACATCTTCAATACTATATTTCAGTTTGAACGAGTAAGTACATAGGCATAATTATGATAAAAATCGTGTCGTTATTTATTCAGGTCACGTCTGACCGATCGTTACATTTCGAATTATAGCAAATTACTATGTTTGTCTGCCATCGTGGGTTCTATCCATATCTGATATCATACGAATAGAGGCGGACTTCGTATCTATATATTATGTGTGTGTCAGAATCTTGTATGATTCGTCTTTTTAAAAACATCCAGCATTTTGTATAATGCCAAGGACAAAAAAATCGTTGTAGTTAGTACTTGATAAGTACATATGATTTGGGATCGTGCAGGAGCAGGTAGGAAAATCGGAATATCATAGTCTTTATTTCCTCATAAGAATCCTACCTTCCTTAACAATAAATTAAAATTAATTAGCTACCGGCTGTTTGAGAACGGACGGATGAATTATACAATTTGCTTGCGACACATACAAAACATATGTTACCTATAAGTATAGCAAGCACTATAAAAGCACCAAAGTCAACGCCAAAAAAAAACATTTTGATTTCTTCAGTTACAGTGAAAAAGGTGAAATATCTATATTTCACCTTTTTCACTTTTAGGGGGCTTCTAACAATTCGATTTTCATTCACAAAGCCTTTTTTTAACCTATAAAGGAAAGAAAGTGAGGATGGGTGCCTGCTTGTTTATTTAACGTGCCCAAGTTAGATTTTTATAACTTCTTAAATTTTAGAATTTTCAAAATTCAAACATACTAAAACACATCGGCGTACCGAGGGGGGGGGGGGGAAGGTGCAGGGGAGGGCTGAAGCTGTTGCGAACATTATTTGAAATATTTATTAGGTACTCCTAGTAGAAAAAGCTGCTGATGTAGATATTTGAAGTCACCGTTAACGGATTATAAAAGTCTACGTTTTATGAATCACTATTCATATTTTATGAAACAGTGGAATGTACCTATGGATAAAAAACCGAGTTGTTATTTGGGGTTAAAGTGAAAAGTAAACTTCTGTTATTACGTTAAACGTACCAATTAGGTACAATAAATTCGATTTCAGAAACAATTTATCCTAGCGAAGAGAGTAAGTTCTTTACTATAACTGAGTCTTTCGGAATAGTCTAGATCTTCAGTAATAAACTTGATAATGTGACAGGTTGCCTGCCTATATTATAACCAATTGAACCTGTCGGCGGGTTTTTCCGATGTTACTGCTTTCTTCAAATAGATACCTCCATAATTTCCAGATTTTTTAAGGTAAGACTACCTTAAAATGAAAAAAGGAAACCTTATCCGACTACTTCGTAGTGTAACTGTCTGTCAAGGTACTTTTTGCAGAAAGAAGCGCGTGGAGATGTCTAGTTGAAATTTATATTAAACACATAGTCGGGGTTTCTAACCCATAGTACATACATTCGCAAGTGAATCAAAACCGGTACAGTATCTACTTTCCACTGAACCATGAAATTTGCCAAGAAGCAATGTCTTATTAAATGAAGGAAAAAATTCGAAAATAATAATAATAATCCACTTTACAACACACAGACCTACTTGATCCCACAGTAAGCTATAAGCTTATGTCATGGAAACCAAGCAAACGTATAGTATCTACATATTATTATTGCATATAAATTAAAATTAGTAGTTAAATTATAAAAAAAAACATAAATCTTTGTGACGTGATTCCTGTGATGGACTATTTACATACCCACCTACAATTTTTTTATCCAAATCTAAAGTAGGTTCGTATAGCAGTCAATGCGTAATGCAGTGGCGGATTTACCGGCAGGCTTATCCATTTGTAATATTGTTTAATAGCTGTGCCCCGCGGTTTCACCCGTGGTAATTTCAGAGTTCCCGCAGGAATTCCGGGATAAAAAGTACCCTATGTCCTTCTCTGTACCCCAGACAACGTGCATGCCAAATTTCATCCAAATCTGAGCAGCCGTTTTTGCGTGATTGAGTAACAAACATCCAAACATCCACACTTTCACATTTATAATATTAGTAGGATAACTTTTTATGTATTAGGTACCCTTTTTATTCTTCTTTAAACATATACTATGATTAGTAAGTTTAAAGATATTTTAAAATAGGTAGTTTCTAACGAAGCCTTAAATAAGACTTTGCGAAATGTTACGAGGCGGAAAGTGTAGGTATAGATAAATTATTTACCCACCCATAACTTTTCATTGCGACACAAATGGATCTAAATTACATGGTAGGTAAGTAAGTAGGTATTATATATAAAACATGAAACTGAAAGTGATCAAAAACCTTTTGCAGAGGTACTTAATAGAAATGCTTAATTATATTTTAATCAGTTTCAAGAAGCTTTGCAAAGTCACTCTCACTCAACTTGTTCGTTAGTAACTCTTGACGTTTCGATTTAAATAGAGCAACATCGCAGAGTTTTAAGAATTAGCAGTTCTCGTTACAAAGGAATTTGTGATAGTCTTCTGGACTTTGGAGAACTTTCTTTATTTACTGTTATATTAATGTAACCTCTATTAGGATCAGGTAGGTATTAGTTACTTTGGTTAACAGAGATTATAATATGCAAAATTGTAAGTTTAGTTCATTGTAATCTATTTCTATTGAAAGACAAATTCAATGAATGATACTTGAATATCGTTTATTGTCAGATAATTTCTCGTCATACAGTTTAAACTTAAAATTCATTCTACTATAGAATTACATAACAGTAAATAGTATTTTTGGACGTTTTTATTTAAACCATGCACTACCATCCCCTCTCCGACATTAACTTTGCAACACAACTTACAAAACAAAACGTCATCTACTAAAATTCCTAATCTACCGAATATGCTAATTTAGGGGTGAAATAAACACGTTTTTCGAATTCAATTAAAAATCGGAAGTATTCATACATTCATAGTAAGATACAGGTAAAAAGGTAGGTATAAAATAATAAAACATTCTTTTTATGTAATAAAAAAATAAGCAATTTTTCTATCGATATACTTGCTGGTGCCCGCGGTTTCACCCCCGTAAGTTTTTGGATTCCCGCAGAGACTCTAATATGATATATATCAAGAACCTTATTTGCGAAAGTAGGCTACGTTTTTTTGAAGTGGGCTGAGTTGATTAAACAAAAGTAATAAAATTAATTATTTGGTCAACTCAGCCCACGGGCTAAGTTTGGAGCAGGCTGAGTTGACTAAAGTGCCCGCAGAACAATCAAAGCATCATCAATGGTTCAGGAACGCATTGAAGACAAATATACAAACATTCATTTTTATCAAACTAGTATCCTTACATAATAGTATAAAATAAAGTCCTCCGCCGCATATGTCTGTCTGTCTGTCTGGTCGCAATAAACTCAAAGACTACTGAACGAATTATCATGCGATTTTCACCAGTAGATAGAGTGATTCAAGAGGCAGGTTTATACGTTTATCCTGTTATTTCCGCGGGAACTCTGAAATTACCGTGGGAAATCCGCGAGGGACAGCTAGTAGTAGGGATATTTCAAGCATATTTTCAAGAAACAAAATTAAACAGGTCTCTACATTAAACAATATCGACACGTAAAGTTCACAGAAAAGCTATACTTGCAGCCTACATACTATTACTTAAAGTCAGAAGTCAGAAGAGTGTGAATACAATACCATAAAAAATGAAAAAATTGTTTCTACACCCGGATAAGTTTAGCTTTGTTAAGGAAGACATGGGCTTATGGTTGCTCATAAACTATTTTCGCTGCTACATTGTCGGTAGATATACCTACGGCCGGTGAGGGATCGACTTCCATTACTTATATTCCGGATGTATCAGTCACAAGATAAATGTACCCAATGACAACACAAAAGTATTTCATTTATACCATAAATTGATAATAAGATATGTTAAATATCCATTCACCGTTAATTATTTAAATTTCCAGAGTAAAAACCTCAACTGTTTCAAATAACCTACCAAACAATTTACTTTCGTGAAATCGTAACCATAATATTTTTTTAAAGGACAATGGGCAATTTCATATGGAGGCTGGGCGAGCCACGGCCATTAATTATTTTGATATTTATTGACGTGGTTTAGTCCTATAATGACTGTGAAGAAGTTTTATCACCACGATGTAGGTACTTTTAAAACGATGGACTCGAAGAAATTCCACATGGTATAAGCATGACCCTCGTACATGATTACGTACTTTTATACTTTGTTAAATTAAATATAAAAAATAAAATACTTACATTATTGTTTTTTGTGGCTGAAGTCCAGTGCAAAATGAAAAATTAAAGTGAACAAGAACAAGAACGAATCTGGATAGTATTTTATATTTACATTTTATCCCAGAACTCCCACGGGAACTCCGTAATAACCGTGAGTGAAATCGTGGCGGATCAGCTAGTAAGTAATTAATAAGTACAAAAATCATAAGCACAATGGTAGGTATAACGATCTATATTCCAAACTACGTATTACATTTTCAGTCTCTTACTTTTACAAAAATAATCATGAACATTGAATATCGAGCAGGTTATTCGTTTTATTACACAGACGAAGTACGGAATACTTATTACGATTGTCTTCCGAGAATTTTCTCATCGCAATAAAAATATCTCGTAAATTTTCGTTGCGAAAAAAACAAGCCCATTCTATCGAATACAAACACAGCATATTCTGTCCATTAAAACTATCTAAAAACTAATATTATAAATTGCGAAAGTGAGGTTGTTTGTTTGTTTGTTTATTACGCTTTCACGCCTCAACAGCTTAACGGATCATCATGAAATTTTGCATACACGTTTTCAGGAGTACAGAAGAACATAGAGTACTTTTTGTCCCGGAATTCCCGCAGGAACTCCGAAATTAACGCGGGTAAAACCGCGGGGAACAGCTAGTGATGTTTAAATGTTTAGTAAAAGCGACGAAACGCTGTCGCCTAAGGTTATCATCCACTGAGGACACTCTTCAAAGGCAAGCATTAGCTGGTTTAATATTTTGAATGTATTCAACGCGTAACACATTAAACGCATAGAGAAGGCGTAGGCACTGAAGTGTCGTCAAAGTGGCGCCACTTGTTAAAAAAACCCTACATATCTTTTAAGATACTGAGTAAACATAATTCTTTGATAATACCTACTTCTGCAGTATTTTAACTTGAAACACAAAAGCAGTTGTATCGTCTACAAAAGTAGAAGTAAAAACCATTTCTGGCCTTTTTTCACTAAAACTTCTATATCAATGCACCATTTAGAATTATAATTTTTTTGCATGACGACACTTTGACGGCTACAAGCGCCATAATCTCTACTCACCTTTATTTGTCCTAGAAGAAATCCATTTTATGGGAGTCAAATCATTTGGCTACGAAAAAATCCCTTTATTGGGTCAGAGTGAGGTGAGTCAACAAATACGTGAAGTTTGTGTTTATGTACGAAATACGTGAACCATATATAGATTTGGCAAAATTAACTGCAAATATTTACAGGGCTGAAAGTATACGTTATAACAAACAGAAACAGAGAAAAAATCATATTATAAGATCGGTAGTTTTACAGAATATGAGGAAAATAATGTCATCGAAAAAATATTACAACTACATTCACAAGGTACACAATACAAGTAGGTAGCTCACTAATACGTAGACAAGGCAGGCGCCACGCATACAGCGAGCAATTCATCAGCTGGTCAACTCGATAGAGGTCATTGATCTTAAGATACCGGCGCGCGGTGATGCGTGTATTTAAAGCGATTGAGTGGCGAGTGCCTTCACAGGTTTTCTCTTTGATTGATTAATCTTGTTTAGTTTTTTTTATCTTTTTTATTTTATGAACATTTTTCTAACGGTGTATACTTTAAACTCTGTAAATATTTGCAGCTAATTTTTCCACATCTTATATACTCTACGGTAGATACTTGTATTACAATACGAGATACTGGTATTACAATACGAGTATCTACATTTTTGAAATATTTTTGGGAAATTGGAACATTAATTCAATCTCAATTTACGTAATCATAATACATTCTACGACTGTAATTGGAGAACATCACCCAAAAGAACTACCTATATGCATAGATGAAAAGGCTCTCGCCACACGCCTGAGCTGGGATTCCCAGCAGATCTCTTCCGTTGGAAAGTCGGTCACATTCGCCGGAACTACTCCCGCCCGAACGTAACACACGTATCATCTACCAGTAAACACCTATTCACAAACCTCAGGTATATTCCTTCCTAGTTATCCACTAGTAGTTTATAGAGTGGAAAAAAGACGGTGGTTGGAGAAAAAGTATCCTAAATATAAAAGTATTAGGAAAGTTTTTATTCCTTTATGTTCAAAAATAAATGCATTCAATGATTTTAAACAAATAACCCGCTGAAACTGCGATTCGAAATAATTACATGAAAAAAGATAGGTATTAGGTATTTTTGTAATATCAAATAAAAGTCGATTTCTTCAAAATAACATTCGAGTATATACAATATACATATTATTACGTTATAGATAGGTATGAGTGTTGTGCTGAAATAAATGTTTTTTTTTTCATCTTTTTTTCTTTCTTTCTTTCTTTGTTTCTTTCTTACTAACTATACTATATTGATGTTAAAAATTCATCAGGGTAAAAAAAGATTATTGTACTAAAATAGGATCAATAATAAGTTTAAAATGGTTTGAAAATCGAATGTTAAACTTTTTCTTATAAACTATATTAAAGAAATAAATAAAAAATCCTTCAACGCAATTTGAGTTTTTTTTTTATGTTAAAGAATGTCTACTTTTAGTCAAATTTGCTGTCTTCAATATTCGGGATACCTTACCTCCAACCACTTCCTTTTTTAAGGTTCCGTACCTCAAAAGGAAAAAAACAGAACCCTTATAGAACTTAGTTGTCCGTCTGTCCCTCGGTCTGTCAAAAGCCTTTATCTCGGGAACGCGCGAAGGTATCGAACTTCTAAGTTAACGTAAAAAAAAAAAACTTGTTATGCCGCAAAAAACGGCATTTCGATACTATCAAGGGAATCAAAAGTTATAGGCATTTTTAGGGTACTTTCCGTTGACACTACAAGTACAGGGTTGATATTACAAGTACAGGGAACACTCTGAAACTATACATTTAGGTTTTGGAAACTAAATTTTGGAAAAAGCTCGGAAAAAAACTGCGAGACGCGATTGCTGAACTATTTATAATATGTACCTACTTTGTAAGGAACCCTCAGTGGGAGAGTCCGACTCGCACCTGTCTGGTTTTTTTTATCCCCTGTATAGTTGTTAATGTATAGATGTGTCGGTTCATATTATATCAGTTCGAAATACAAGGTGGTTTACCCTACCTAGAACGTTTCCTATTAACAAAGAGCTAATTTAGCTTATTATTATTGTAAAACATTGGATTTATTTGATTGATTGAATTTCATCATTAAAACTTTAGCCTGACTAAGTTTGTATTTAATATATTATTATCAGTCAATAAATTGCGACTTTTATATCAGTCCGAGATGACGTCATTACGTAAACAACACTCTAGAAATTTAATTACACTTTCAGATCAGAATAGGCCTTGTGTCCTCAGAGATAGCGGAAAATGCATTGGCTTGCCATGTAGATACTTTGTTAGGAAAAAATATTAGATTAATTCCATTCTGGCTTCAATCGTAATTAATTACAACGTTGGATATGGTTTTTGTTTTCTTTTTGTATCTACTATACATATAATATCTATAAATCTATTATTATTATTATCTATTATTATTATTATTATCTTTTATATATCTCTAGACATATAATAAAATTGAAGTGTCTGTTTGTAATTCTAAATTAACAATTTTTCACTAAATGCATACGTATATACGATAGGTACATGTACGATATTAACATTTTTTTTCTGGCTGTGTGTCTGTCTGTTTGTTCCGGCTAATCTCTGAAATGGCTGGACGAATTTTAACGAGACTTTCAATGGCAGATAGCTGATGTTATAAGGAATAACTTAGGTTACTTTTATTTTAGAAAAAAAATAGTACCTTCGGGAATTCTGCAACTCACGCGGCTGAAACAGCAGGGAACGGCTATTGAAAATACATTTAATGCTGGTTGTTCGTGAAATTTTGGATAACTACGACAAAATGTTAAATACAAAAGAGTAAAGATGTTAAAACAAAAAGTTTCGTGACGAGTCAATAAATTCTGAGGGGTTTTTTGTAAATTAGTCAGGTATGCAGGTATATACCTTAAGTAGGTAGGTATACCTACTTATTTTTAGTAGGATTTACCATAATCTGCAGGTAAATATTTCACGAAAAGCCTTTAATTATTTTTAGGCAGGCATTGTTGTACTCCATTACGTTATTCACGTGCGGCATTTTACGTAAGCGGCTCATGTAAAATTTAGATGCCTCGTCAAATACACGTGTTTTTGCCCCGTATAATATAATTTTACATTGCATTCCTGAAAGCTTTACCTGCCACAAACAGCATAAGTTGTGACTAACTGAGAGTTCAACAGAAAAGAAAGAAATGATTGTGTACGATGCATGGCGTGTGGTGGGGTGGCTACATACGCATATAAGTAGATAGATAAAGGTATATTAGGTACATAGATAATTCTTTATTGGACCCCTGAGCACAGAAGCGTTTTTATGGCATGATTTTCTTGCATGATCAACTAATCCTTAGTAGATCTCAAGCTTCGTTCCTCGATTATCGATAATAGCTGTAACTCGTTTTAACTTGATATCTTTAAACACTTTTACTTTAAGAACTAGATGCGAGTAGTAGGACATTCTGTTGATACCCATTTATTGCCTTTAGCTGCTAGAAAAAAAAATATATTCATTATAGCTCTAACTCCTTGCTGCGGGGCTGATTTTCTATGCTACGTAGGTACAAGTAGGCTTCTAAATAAGTTAAATCACGTTTTAATAATTAACGTAGGTATACTTGAGTCCTGCTGAATTCCGAAAACATCTAATTAGGTATCTACCTATTTTCTTTCAAAATATGTGATTTTTTTCATTTAGAATATTTTTTTATACACTTGGATAGGTATATTTTTATGCTAAAACTGCTGGCAAATCCATATAAATATATAAATAATGTAGGTAGGTACATAATGTAAAATTCATGTTTAATTTTTGTGATAAGAATGCAGATCGAACCTGCAATAAACACGATACCTGCTGGCTGCTACCTAGAGCCTATGTATTTATGAGCGTGTACGATTAAATGTTCCATTGTACACGTTTTGGACTTTGGTTAAGTTTGAAACGCCACCGAGCGCCTTGACTACGTACTACTTACCTACCTACCTCAAGCGCCTCAGAAAAGGAAAAATATTTTACAAAAAAATTAAAGTAAATTAAAATAAACCATACATACAGGTATTACCTACTCATTTTGTTGCTTTCGTTCGCAATATTTGTTTTATCGTTTTTGGCCGACGGAAATTCAAACAGGCAGCAGTGTTAGTTCCAACAAGGAACCTAATGGTAGAGTAGTAACGAATCATTGGTTGTAATTACAAAGTTATCGTTGTTCAACAGTGCAGTTAATTCGATTCTATTCAGTTACTGTTTGGCATTAAACTTGACGATCTACGATTTCAGATGTATGTACCTACTAGTATCTTGCATATAAAAACTCATATATTTTATAGACACAAATATAAATTTCTGTGAGATCACATAATCGTAACTTTATATTATATATTTACTTGGTTAAATTGCTGGGTAGGTACATGGTATAGAAATTAGATCGTGAAAATGTTAACAAATTCCCCAAGGTTAGATTATACGGTAGAGGAAGGCACGTTTTCATGGAAGATATGGTAATGTTCGAAACAACGAAATATACGTAAATAATATTATATAAGAGAAATATTATGGTACTGTACAGTGGGTCTATCTATAGGCCCTTATTCACCAGACCAACAAAATTCCTTGTCTATAGGTATAACGTGCAAACCTAAGATGGCGAATAATCACATATTATCATTGTATTCTGTTTGCCTTAAATGCTGTAGGCATAACGTAGGTCGCTCCGTAACAGTAAATATAGTTTACTAGCTATGCCCCGCGGTTTCACCCACGGCAATTTCGGAGTTCCCGTAGGAATTTCGGGAAAAAATAGGTACCTACCCTATGTCACTTAGACCTACCGTAGCTTCCGATAAGTGAAAGAATTTTCAAACTCGATTCTGTAGATCCAAAGATTACCCGCAACAACGTCACAAACTCAGAACCTTTCCCTCTTTATTATATTAGTTATAGATTAACATATTATTAGTACCTATAGACTAATAGCTGTTCCCCGTGATTTCACCCGCGGTAATTTCGGAGTTCCCGCGGAAATTCCGGGTTACAGTATAGCCTATGTCACTCAATGAAAAAATATAACATTTAGCATTCTAATGGTGCAGAAAAATCGGTTCAATGATCCAGAGATTACCCTGTAGGTAACCTCACAAACTTACTAACTTTAAAGATTTCTTCTTTTTGGTCAAGTAATTTCTATAATGCATTATAATAATGCAATAAATAAATTAAAACATTGAACACATTATACCAAGTTCATAATGAAGATATTTTTGATCGAATAATATTAATGGGTATGGAAAGTAAAATGTAGATAAGCAGATATCTCGCAGTTTCATGTTCTCCCAAATGTGATGAAGAGTTTTATTTGATTTTGCTTTCCGTAATTTGGTATGTATTAACATCGGCTTATTTGTACAAATATCAAGTATAGAATAAAAATCTATGGAAACAAAAATCTAATTATCTAATGTTGACAACAATTTTGTATTTGATCAAAAGAATTGAATACAAATAAAATCTAGTACAATATGTTATCTTCAGCTGGCAGGATAGAAGTTAAATAAACTTCATCTCGTTTTATCAAACGAGCGAATCAGTTCTAAACCATTTTCCACTCCTGGCGAGAATTGCGACAGAATGCTTTCTTTATCTTATAACAGCAGCAGCTAGAGCTTTGTTTTTATATACTACTAGCTGTCCCGCGCGATTTCATCCGCGGTGATTTTGGAGTTCCCGCGGGAATTCCGGGATAAAAACTATCCTATCTTTTAAGTTGGGCCAAATACAACATAGTGACGAAATTTGATCACGATCGATTCAGTAGTTTCGGAGTCCATCGCGGACAAACAACGTGACACGTGATTTATATATATTAAGATAAAGAAAGATAAATTAAGATTTTCTTAAAAACTTAACATTTAATATTACCCAATGATGGGTTTTATCCAAGTTGTTGAGCTATAATCGGACTTAAAATGTGTTCATTAGGTTACATGTATTTTTCACTTCTATAAGTGTGGAAAAGATGGTTAAAACATCCAAGCAAACCATGGTTACAGTGTATCAAACTAGTTGGTGGATGCGCCAAAAGGGAATTTAATTTACAGGATTTATTGGGATCAAATCATGGGGTCTATGTAACTCAGGGTTATATAGGGTAGAAAATAAAATTTTGTATCTTAGTGATCACCTTTAGAAGTTTACACGGAAATTCCCTCAGTCGAAGACAACAGTACCTCATAGTCTTATGGGACGCGAGTTCTGACTAGCGATGCGTGTAATATCATAATATTACTAACGTGGATGAGGCAAAAGCTATGTGTTGAGACAGATCGTATCAAAAACGCTGTTCTTTATTAAATTAAGAGAATTTTGATGTGAAACTTCTTTGCAGCACGAAGGGTTTTTTTGTGGCGGTTATCTACGTATAATTTTTCGTAACGATACCTATTGATAGGGGTTTTTAGTCAAATGGTTACATATCATGCGTGCAGCGCGCCGTTCCAGGCGGGCCGGAATATAGGGCTGGTATAAAGTTCTATTAGTTTTTATCTTTCCTGAGAGAACCCCGAATCATAAGGGGGTGTAACCGCGGGCAACAGAAAGTATTTAAGTATACTAAAGTTTATTAAAATATGTTTCTCAGGTTAATGTTAAAATGTCTCAAATTAATTTCATCAAATGACCTGGCCGAGGCTTCCGAGAGTCCCTTAAGCTTTAACGTGCTTAGGCGGTAATTTGCCGTTGATAACAGAGCCTAATTCAGTCTACCAACGACTACTGGCTCCCCGGACGGGGTTTAGCGACACCAATGTATAAATTAACTAAGCTTCATAATCCGACGAAATGCTCTCTCTGTAAAAACTCATACACTATTAATAAAAATACAACAGGAAATAATATATTTCAAAACAAGTACCTACGTGTATCACTGTGTAAGTGTGTATGCAATTAACAAAAAAATTAGAACAGATTTCCAAAAACTCAAAAATGCACTATACTAAAAAGCAAAAATTACGAAAAACCGATTAAATCCAAAAGTTAAAAATATGCGTAATATAATGATATAATGATAATACGCTTATTTACGCGTAGTGGTTTAATGTGCTATCGGTTCGAATTCGGTGAATTCGGTGCCAAGCCCCCGTGTGTCTGCCTGCTTGGGTTGTTTTGCCCACGACGAGCTAGTGGCGGGTCATTAAACGCTTTATGGTTATGTTCTTAGTTAGTCACTGTTTTCAAAATTCACAGTTTTGGGAATATTGTGGTGAATATACTTGGGATGGCAGCAAAAGAAGTTTTGGGCAAGTTAGAGCATCAACTTCCTTTGCAAAGGTAGCGCGCCCGCCCCGCCTATAGTTAATTTATTTGCTCTGTGGTTTAATACATTTCTTAACGTTAATAAATGTTTTAATGCACGATGAACTGTTTTGTATGCGAAAATCATACCGCGACACTGGTTTTCAACTGTTTTCATATAAACTAAGTTGATGTCTCTTCTAACTGTTATTTTCTGTTCTGTGAAGGGTTTTAGCCCATCTAACCACTCCTTATTTGGCTTGTCACCGACTTCAAATCGATCTGTGTTACAACAAACCGATAATAATTTTCATTTCATTTATTTATTTGCTTAACATGATTATAATATATATGTGTACAGTGTTGTAAGATTACACTAGTCCAGCCTCAGACGAATTTATTTCGTTTGAGAGTCCAGCATGTTTTTGCCCTACTGGACGTGCAAATTTTAATGTAGATTTATATTTTATTACTCGATAATAATATTACGAGTAGGTATTTTTTTCTTTTGGATTAAATCGACATTTTGTTATTTTTAGCTTTTTAGTATAATAGTGCATTTTTGGGTTTTTGGAAGTCGATTTTAATTTTTTTGTCACAATTTTTCTTATTTTTCGCATACTTATTGCTTAGTTATTTAAGTTACAAAAGCCTAATGTCCACTACTCATCATCTTTGGACATTTTGTGACAATGGGACCAATTTTGGAAGTAGGTAAACAAAAACATCAAATCGATATAACCGTCTTCGAGTAATCGGCGAACATCACAGACATGAACATACATAAAGAGGAAGCGTTTCAGAGTTTTGTAGGTATGTTCAACCGCTAAAGTGGAAAGTCTCGTATCCTCTCTTTTTTTGGTCACGTTTGACGCCGAGGAGAGGTGGCTGTTGAGCGACTTGTGGTCCAGGGCAAGGTTGAGGGTACCAGGCCACGAGGAAGATCGCCTATGAGGTGGACTGACCAAATAAAAGCGGCAGTAAACGGCTCATCATCAGTGCACGAATGCACGAGGAAGGCGACCATCAGAGAAGAGTGGCGGCGTGTTGTGAAGCTTGCCACCAACACCTGAAGTGGTGACCACGACCACTCTGTCCAGAGTGATACTGATGAAGAAGAAGAAGAAAGTGGAAAGAGTAAACGTGGGTGAAATCGCTGGATAAAATGACATATCTCATCTACTTATCTATCTCTTTATTGTATTATTCAACTTAATCACACAAACTCAATACAATACCAACCGGCAAACTACTAAAATGACACCCAACGGCCTAAACCAATGCAGGTTGCAGACCTATATCACGATTACCCACTCAATTACAATGGCTTTTACGACTGAGTAGAAGTCGATCCATCCATGCATCTATTTCAATTATACGCACCGTGTGCAACGCTTTGT
Source organism: Zygaena filipendulae (assembly GCA_907165275.2). Lineage (NCBI taxonomy): Eukaryota > Metazoa > Arthropoda > Insecta > Lepidoptera > Zygaenidae > Zygaena > Zygaena filipendulae. Next base: position 7,864,453 of record OU015657.1, read on the forward strand.
TTACGTTGTGCCCAGAATTGACAGAGTTGTTGCGAACTTTACTAATAAAACTATTCTCTAGTTTTTGCTTTCTCTAGTGTTTATTTAAGCAAATGGAAATTATTTATTTCGGTACCTATACCTACTTGAAATCGTACCTGTTTATAGGGGCGTATCTATAAGTAGGTAATAAAAATAAATTAGTACTTATGGGTGTCAAATTTTTTTTATGTTATTGAAGTCATAAACTGCATTGTTTGTAAAAACGAACAATCATGATTTTATATTAAACATTACGAATTACTATTCGTGCAAGCCAGTAAGAAATCTAGGCCAACTCTAGTGCACTTTAATAATAAAAGCAGTATACTTTTTGGCTCCTCAGTGTATTGTTGAAAAGGAAATACGGGAAAGTGGTTTAGGTTGACAAAGAATTCTCAGACAAAGCGATACCTAACTATAATGTAAAACAACCATTAGCAACATGCCCGCTGTTGTAAACAATTACCTACAGGTGTCAAAGTAGGTAGGTAAACCGTGAAAAATGGATCAATATTTTGAATAATTAGATATTAATCAATGAAATCGCTAATCAGGAATTTAATTTTTATTTTATTTGTATTTGTTTTTTGTATTAAGTACTTGTTTTATTTATTATCTAAGTTACAGAATTTATATCTATTATAAAATATTAATATAAGTAGATATGGCAAAGAAACGGTTAAATAAATCAAAAAGAAAATAATAGATAAGAACGTGGTTATATTAAAAATGGATTAGTATTATGAACAGTTTTTTTTTTAAATCTTTAAATCAATGCACCAATTAGTATCTACGTAGATACCTACCTAAAAGTAATAACCTAATCACACACTCACACATTATCAAAGTGGTCAAAACTATCACAAAGTCACTCGTTTCACTACTAAACTATTTACTTATTCATAAAAAGTGCTTAAATGTGTTCTTCGCACAATTCACAATTTTTGTTAACGAAACGTTCACAACTATCTAACTATGTAGCTCTACAAAGTCAATCACGTCTAAATTTTTTATTCCAATAATATATTTCACTTTTGGAAAAGACCACAATATAATAGTTTTTGACAGCCAGTAGGTAATATTACAAACAATGGATTTTAACAGTGCGGTGTTCATTCACGTAAATAAATAATCGAATCATGAATGAGATCGTCTATTACAAGACAAATGTAGTAAGTAAAAAAAGGTGTAGAATATAAAATAGTGTAAGCGTGTCAGATAATCGCCAAGAGTTATGGTGTAGTGATGCTTACCATGGATCATGATAACGAGATGTATTTTGACCGAATCGCGAGCGGCGGCTCACAGGAGCAGACTGTTGCTCTCGGCCGGGCCGGGGCTGCGTGCGCATCACTCGAAGGCACGTCAGCACAACACCCACCCCCCCTCCCGCGGAGGCCTAGGTCGCGCCACGCGCCACCTCCGCACCCGCCCGCCCGTGACACTACCAGCCGCTCGCCACGCGCCCGCCCTACACCAAGTGTCTCTCTTTGTTGCTTATTAAATTGCCATGCTGTCAACTAGACGTCGCGTCCGCTAAGGATTTTGCGCACTTAAATATGATGTATTGCATTACTTTACACATCTATAATGTCGCAGGCATTCTGTATAATTCGTTTGTTTACAAACGATCGGCATTTTATAATATATTACCGAGGACATACTATATTTTAGCTCTGTTATGGCCACTGTCGTTGGAATGGAAATTGCCGAACGTTTAGGTGAATTGAAGAATTATACAATTTTAATATACCTAAATTATAATGCTCATTGTTTTACGCGCCTGATTATGCATTGATGCACTGACATGATGTATTTGCTTGTTCAATTGCTTGTATTTGCTTGTTGCTTTGATAAAAACTAGGGGCGTATCTGCATATTTTTTTTAAATAACATCGTAAGCGTTTGACCACAATGAAAGTATCTACATGAAAATAATTTTAAAAAACGCAGATATTTTTATATCTGAGATTTATATCTCCAAAACTATGATTTTTAGTAGGTATGTTTGCCTACTGTCTATATGATTGTAGATACGTACTTACGCACATCATGTCAAAGAATCAAAAAAATTGAAATCTTCTTGCCATGGGCTTTGATTCGTGACAGTAAGAAAAGATGATGATTTGTCTAAAACGCAAAAGTAGTATGGTACTAGAGGTGCAACTTTAGCGCCATTGGACTATCACACACCTCATGAGTCTCTACTCACCTCACCTCATGAGTCTCTCCCGGGCAACAGGAATAATTGTTAATAAAATATGTCTAAAAAACAGTTTCATAAAATTCAAATTAAATTTCCACTCTCCATGCTGCATACTGATTTTCAATATTCAAAAACAATGACATTGCTCTACTAGCTGTTATATTCGTGCAAAGTGCGTTATGCTTCCGGTTTATAGATTTAATGTCGTCACCTTCGAAATAACTATACACTATTACATCGTCATCTTCATCATCTAAAATAATTTCCGTGTGAATCTCGAGATAGGAAGGAAACATGTTATCCTTATTGAGGTTTCGTAAATGTAGTATTTCTGGAAGACAAATAGTTGACGATCTACACGAGTTAGTTTTAACAGCTCTAGGCAAATTAGACGATAAAACCTTGAACTTTTTACTGACGTCTTTGCGATGTGATGACACGTAATTTAACGACTGTGGCCACGAGTAATCATGATTATAGCAAAAGAGATCGAAATGTGATACTATAATGTTCCACACGGCAGAGTCAAATCCCAAGACATTCGAATGTATATATGGATTCCATCTCATCAGCTCAGCAGGGTGAAAATTATTTTTATATTCATAAGTCAGAGCTGCAGGTGTTCCTAGCGATATGAAATCATATTGTGGCAAAAACTGCGCTATTTTCTTCATATACACAGCCATATAAAGAAAATCATCTAAAACATAAAGGTTATCCTCTAAAAATATTGCGATTCCTTTGTGTTCCTCTGTACAGGATAGCTTTTCAAATACAGTATTGGCCGTCCACCACCAGTGGTTTTTCTTTTGAGCTTTCAACAATTTTCGGTATTGATTGCGAGTGAACGGTAAATATGAGCCAAAACAGTCTTTCCCATGAAAGTCCATATTGTATGCACAATAATTTAAATTACTACCAGAATGCTCTCGTTCGCTCAGTTGTAAAGAATATGGGTAATATATTTGTAGGACACGACAAAAATCAATAGTTTCTATTAGATTATTGGCTTTTTCATCGAAGTATAAATGTGAAAATATGAGCAATGTGTCCTCGATCCCTGTTACTTGAGTTAACGATGCGATCAGAAGTTTAAGCTGTAGTGAATATTTATGTACGAGCACTACTACGATAACTGTGTCACTCCTTATAGATCCAAGTACTTCGGAATTCATTATCATCTCTTTCTTATTTCGGGTGTGTATTACTGAAGCAATCTGCGACACATTTATTTGCGGTTCATTTTTAGGTGAAAAATTTATAAATTTCAAACTTGTGTTGGAAATTCCGTTTATATTATGAAAATCTTCATTGATATTAAAATAAAAGTTGTTGTTCTCGCTAACATTGAATTTAAAGATCTGGTTAAAAACCTGAACTAATTTAACACCTATCAGTATCATTATTGTTATAATAATATGTCGTAATTTTAAATATCTGCATTGTCTTCGGAACATATTCCGAATTTCACCGTAAATTGAGCACCACTATTTAAATATTATTAATTATATAAATAATATTTTAAATAATTTAAAGGAGATTTTACGAAAAATAGATAAATCTTGACGATTTGATTGACGATCAATATTTTTCTTCTTTTTCATTTCCTGATATTAGTAGTCAGTTTCTGTAGTCAGTGGTTAGATATATTATCTTTGGTTTCTACTTAAAAATAAAGGTAAGGGATTATTTTAAACGATGAGAACTTAGCATGGTCACTATAGATACTTTAAGAAAATATAAAATGTGGTTTGTAATGCCAAGCCGAGCAAGCTTGAGCACAGGGACAGTTTTATACGGCGCAGCACTCTTGATTAAAATATTTTCAAAATGATGAATTTATTGTGAGCAAAGTTGTGGCGTTGGAAATACACTGATCAATTTATAGCATAAATTGTATCGTTAGGAACAGGAATGCTTGAGTTCAGTTGATTGGAACAGAAAAAGGAAAACAAAAACGGGTGCGTGTATCAGTGTGTCAACTCATAACTCACGATCAATGTCGGTAATAAATAAATTTGTGTTGGTGAAATAAAATAATACTCTAATTGATTAATGATTAAATGAACTTACCTGTACGTGAAGTTCAATCATAATTATACGAAGTGCTTTGTCCGAAGAGATTAGTATGAAGGTAATTATAAAACACAATGTAGTAACGCATAGTGACTCCACTTCAGCACTATAGTTGAGAGAAAAAAAACAAAAAAAGAAAACAGTAAGTACCTTACATTTTTGTTTTGTGACACCTACCTACCGCTTTCTACCTTGTGCCGACTCGATCAACTCTCTTCATTTAGTTTAGAGCTGATGCCGATCATGATATTTCCGTAGCCTTGGGGTTGATTCCTTGGAGACAACAGTTGGGAGGGTGGGACCTTCATACTAATCTCTTCGGACAAAGCACTTCGTATAATTATGATTGAACTTCACGTACAGGTAAGTTCATTTAATCATTAATTATACTCGTGCTTTGTCCTCTAGATTAGTATTTCAGGTAATTATAAAACACAATGTAGATGTTGAAAGACAAAGGAAATATCATAAATTTGTTGAATATGTAAATTCAACTTTTGTAGTAGATTTATTAATATCATGAAAACAAATAGAACATGTTATACAATCAACTTGGAATAACACAATGTTCACATAGTCCTTAACTAATCAACAAGCAATAAATGTAACTTAATTTTATAAATTTATAGAGAACATATAGTTCTAGCTAGAGCAGAGCAATCCTCATTGTTTGTAATGTTTCTATTATAGAATCGAGCGAAGGTAGTGGAATTGCCACTCCATCCTGCAGTGTTCCGAATCACATCGAGATTGACGCCCAACTTGTAGGCCATCGAGGTCGCGGCGTGTCGCGTACTATGTGCAGAGAAAACCGAAACGTCAATTCCACTATCCTTTAGTGTAGCTTTAATCCATCTACTCAAAGTTTGTGAAGTTACACAGTTATGTGGTTTCCTTATGCTGATGAACAATTTATCAGATTTCCTGTAATCTTTAGATTTGTTAAGATAATATTCCAAGGTATTCGCAGGACATATTGCAGGGCGATCCTCAAAAAATGGTAAGAACAAAGTTGGTTGACGATTTCCTAACTTTGAAGTTTTAATCAAATCTGGAATTTTTATAATAATCTGACTCGTGGAGAATATGATGTTTTTAATGTTAATTTTTGATAACGTCTGCACGCGGTGTGCTGTAACGAGAGCGAGTAGGGTTGAACATTTTTTAGAGAGCTTTTCTAGAGATAATGATTCGTTTGGATGTAATGTTGCTAAATAGTCTAATAGTTTACTCGCATCCCATGTTATGTTGTATCTCGGCATAGGTGGGCGGAGCCTGTATATGCCTTTGAAAAATCTCGAGAGCCGCTCGTCCTGGGCTATCGGACCAACTAATATAGATAGCGCTGCCCTGTAGCAGTTCATTGTGCCAAATTGACTGCCGCTATTGAAAATATCTGTCAGATATTCGATTATAGTGGGAACAGATGGTGCAAACATGTCGATATTATTTTCTATGCAATGCATGAACCATCTCTTGAAGCATCCGTCATACTGTTTCAAGGTGTTGTCTGACAAGGACGCCAGCATGATATCTATGGCTGATGCTGGAGAACCTCTTCGTAGAAGCGCTGTCCGGACAAGGTTGCGCCCACCAGGGTAACGCTGTTGTGTATGTTCCGGTTGCTGTAATATGGGAGAATGAGGTCATTTGGACTGAATGTATGTAGAATTTACAAGGTGCATGTACAGAGGGTACCATGGCTGTGACGGCCAAGCTGGCACGACCATGATGCCCTCTGCCCTGTCAGCAATGATTTTTCTGAGCGTTTTTAATACTACTGCTACCGGGGGAAAAGCATAGAAAAATAGTTCGGACCAATCGATAGTAAATGCATCTATTACGATAGCGTCAGGATCTCGATGCCAAGAGGCATACTGAGTGCACTTCCTATTTAAGCGACTAGCAAACAAATCTATTTGAGGCGTGCCAAATGTCTCTGTTAAACTATGAAAACCCGAATTAGATAGTTCCCATTCTATATCTGGGTGGGTACGTCTTGATTCAAAATCTGCAATAGTGTTGTCGGAAGATTTAATATAGGATGCAACCACGAATATTCGGCGAGCCTCACACCATTGCCATATTTCTTTTGTAATTTTATTTAGATGAGGGTATTGAACACCACCCATACGGTTTATATAGCTCATGGCAGTGGTGTTGTCTACCCTCAAAAGTATTTGGTTATTTCTACAATTTTTAGCAAAAATTTTAATGGCAAAATAAGCAGCCAACAGTTCAAGGCGATTAATATGTAGGGCTTTTTCGCTAGACGACCACTGGCCGCTTGCGGTCTGCCCTGCGCATGCGGCGCCCCATCCTGTCGTTGAGGCGTCAGAAAATATTTCTAATGAATAATAGTCATCTCTAATTCTGTGTGTAGATTTTTCAATTTTATGTAGCCACCAACTAATATCCGGTAATAAGGATTTAGGCACAGTCATGACCCGGTCATAGTCGTCATGACCTTTTAAGTTTAGATATTTGCATCGTTCTAGCTCCTTGACGTATAGCCGCCCATATTCAATAGCTGGGCAGGCTGAAACTAATAGACCTACTAGTTGGGCAAACCTTCTGATCTTACAACGTTTTAAGCTAGTAAAAATTGTAAGCTCTGTTTTGATACGTATTCGTTTTTCGAAGGGTAGGCTCACGTGCCATTCGTGCGTATCTATTATATATCCGAGATACTTGCACGACTTTGAGGGTATGAACATACTTTTTTCTTCATTAATAATAAACCCGAGAGCTTCGAGCAATTTTTTGCTCGTATCTATGTTTTGTATACATTCAAAATATGTTCTTCCTACTAGATATATGTCATCTAAATATATAGAAGATATGAATCCACAAGATCTTAATAGCTTCATAACTGGTTTCATTAATTTGGTAAAAATAAAAGGTGCTGTGCAAAGTCCGAAGGGTAGAACATTAAACTGATATATTCGTTTACTGTTCATGTCATTCTCTTCCATCATAATAAATCTCAAGTATTTACGGGATTCGGGATGAATTTTTAGTAAAAAATAAGCATCCTTTAAATCTATTGTGGCTGTGAAACAGTCTCTATTTATTAGCTTGAGAGCCGTACGTATATCTTCTAACTTAAAATGTTGTGTATCTATGAATTTATTTAAAGCTTTTAAGTTTAGGATGAATCTCATCTTTCCATTCGGTTTTGGCACTAAGAAAACTCGAGATACGAATTGGTGAGGGTCAGGTACGCATTCAGAAATAGCACCTATAGATATTAAATTATTAATAGCTTCACCAAAATGCATTCTATCCGAATCAGTGCTAACAATTGTAATAGGCGGGTTGATTTGTTGTACTCGGTCGTTAAATCTTATTTTATATCCGTTTATCCATGATAACACAGTACGATCGCGAGTAATCTGTGACCATTGTTTATAAAATAAATAGAGTCTACCCGCGTAACATACCGGTTGTGACGTACTGGCGGCGGATGTGTCTATTGGCGGCGCGTCTGCCTGTGACGCTGCGGATAGGCGCGCGACGAGCTGGCGGGCTTCGGTGCAGGGGCCGGGTGGCTGGGCGCTGCGGCAGGCGGCGGCCGGCGCTGGGGGCCCGGTGCCGGCCTGCGGTTTCCGGACCCCGTCTTCCAGTTTAAATTTTTAGATGACTGCGCTGATGTCGAAGGTCTTGACTTTTTGGATTGTTCGACTTTTAAGTCAGAAACTGATTTTGTAACAGCCTTCGCTGTCTTTATGGTTTCGGGTAGATTTTCTCCGAACAAAAAAGTATCTACCTTCGTATTTGTTAATTGTTCTTTCATTTCTTTCTTTAGTGAATATAGTGTGAAATTCCTTCTTGAGATAGATTCGTTGTACTGGATATCACAAAGAATGCGTGCAGTATCCATAAGTTGTTTTAATAACTCGTGATCTTTATTCTTGTCGACAAGTTGAGAAGAAATGGTTTGACCAAGACATGAGATAGCAGCGGCAATTTCAGTTTGTCTGGTTTCGATAGCTTTGTCTCTTTTGACTACAGTGTCAGCGACTGCTGCCTTAATTTCTGGGTTGAGACGGGGAGCGGCTACTTGTGCACAGTTGGCCGGCACCAGGTACTTGTCAATAAGTTCCTTTCTCTTATCTTTGTCTAACCCAGACGTAGCTAGATGTACGAGACGGGTAGCAAGTTCTTTGTTAATATTGGCACCGTACTCTTGTACAGATGTCGGGTCGGTACCCAGGATATCGAGGATATCAGGGTCCAAACTTTCGTTGACTTGGTCCAAAACTGGTGGCAGTACCACGTCTGCACTAATCAGTACATCGTGGGGCGTTGGCAGCACTGGTGAAGCTGGTGGCACGAGCAATGGTGCCTCCGCTTCATCAACATTGAGCAACGCTGCCTGTGACGCCGCGGGTTCGGTTGCGTCTCGGTCTGAAACGTCAACAACCGGTTCGTTAATAAAGCGAAGTAGTCCCGCAGACTATTCTGGTTTTATTAATGAATATCGTATGCGTCGAGACAATCCCTCAGATTGCTCTGGTGCAAAGCGAACGTGCATCGAAGCAGTCCCGCAGACTGATCTGCGCACGTCAATTTAAATGCAGCGAAGTAGTCCCGCAGACTATTCTGATTGCATAATTATGAACAATAGGTACGGTGATAAGTCGAAAAAACATTTACTAACTTTTAGATATTTCCGGAACAGGCGGTGGGTCCCGCGACGTCGGTGTGCGCGACGCGGTGATGGTGCGCGAGGCACTCCGTGAGGCGGTGACGGTGTGCGAAGTACTCGGCGAGGCGGAACGCGACGAGCGTGATGAGCCGGACGAAGTAGATAACACTCGTAATCGGCGACGTCCGCGGCGGCGAGAGTTCTTTACTTCTTTTTCCAATTTTTTTAATTTCTTCGCCAAAATTTCGACAGTATTTGAGGTATTCTGTCTTTTCGGCATCTTGTAGTGCGAGCGTGCGAAGTGGTCGAGCACTAAATTGCGAATGAAGAGAGTTGATCGAGTCGGCACAAGGTAGAAAGCGGTAGGTAGGTGTCACAAAACAAAAATGTAAGGTACTTACTGTTTTCTTTTTTTGTTTTTTTTCTCTCAACTATAGTGCTGAAGTGGAGTCACTATGCGTTACTACATTGTGTTTTATAATTACCTGAAATACTAATCTAGAGGACAAAGCACGAGTATAATTCATTTATTAGGCGATTAATATATGTAGTAGTTGTATTTATGAAATTATCAAAACCATAATAAAAATTAAAAATTTAAAATCAATTTAACGAAATTTAAAAAACAAATATTCCCGACACTGGGGCGATGCATTCCCATGTAGGTACCTAGACTAAAATTTTATATTTTCGTGGTATTTAGGTATGTCTGACCAAAAATTTAAAAAAAAACCTTATTATATTATTATACCTATTACCTTCCTACTTGCACATGCATTTAGTAAAAAGCTGTAAGTTTACAATCACATTTTATGACGTGTATACGTTATGGACCAGGTGATTAATGCGGGCATTATTTATAATGCACGAGCATTATGAATAATGTCTAGCTTTATCGGGCTAAGTGATTAATTACTATCTTAACTTCATTATTTATCACATTGCTACGGTGTTTCCGCAGTCTTACTTGAAAGTCAGTTAGGTACCATTCCAGGCTAGGGGTATTTACAATCTTCGACCACCCCCCCGTTCCGAACTAGCCACTAGAAACACCCGCGTGTGATTGACCCAATTCTTTGTAAGAAACATAAAAAAAATGCATCTGACAAAACTTTCTACCGCCAGGCGCCAACTAAATAATCTTTTGTTGGATCGAATTTTATTATTTGCATTGAGTTGATTTGAATTTTTTACTTTATTTGCATGTTTATTTAATTTAAATGTACTTTTTTATTTATTTTAAAGACATTTCTATTATTATTATTACTTATTATTATTTTCTAATTGACGGTTAATATTTATTATTTTCTAATTATTAGTAACTAGCTGTGCCCCGCGGTTTCACCCGCGGGAATTTCGGAGTTTCCGGGATAAAAAGTACCCTATGTCCTTCTCTTTACCCCTGACAACTGCATGCCAAATTTCATTCAAATCCATTCAGCCATTTTTGTGTGATTGAGTAACAAACATCAAAACATCCACACTTTCAGATTTATATTATTAGTAGGATTAGTAGGAAGTAGGATTTAGTGACTATGAAATTGATAACAAAAAATAAATAATTCTATTCTATTCTATTCACACCGTTTCCACTAAATTATTTCCATTTAATTTCATAATAATACTAGCTGTGCCCCGCGGTTTTACTCGCCTGCGTTTCGGAATAGGGTACTTGCATGATTTTTTTTGAGTCTATTTTTTATATAGCCCACTTAAACAAAGCAAGAAAAAGAAAAAAAAAATGCATAAATTAATTAAATAGAGCGTTTCAAAGTTCCTACTTTCGACTTTACCGCCGAAACGCGGAATGACGTCACTATTTAAAAATTACGCCTTATTAATCTGTGATAGAGATGTCACTGTCGTATTGACAGGCAGGGCCGATCCTGCCTAAAATGCAGGGTGTGTCGGGCGCCGACTTCAGCGACAAACCGAATTCGACTGAGAATCGGACGAATGCTGGGTTACCGGCGCCCCTCCACGCTCGAGGCGCTTTGCAGTTTGCATGTCGTGATGTTGTCTTCCTTTCTACTTAAACTCTCCCTCCCCTGTGAGGTACGGTAATAAAATTAACGTATCTGATAAGGTTGGTGGTTTCATTCTTTTTTTTTTGGTGTTTAATTGAGCTAATTAGCAGTGAAAGTCTCGTCAAAATCGATTCAACCGTTTCGGAAATTCACCCACGTGAGTTTTGGAATTCCCCGCAGGAAGTTTGATAAACGTAGCATAACCTACTACTTGAAAGTCCCGTCAAAATAGTTCCAACCGTTTCGTTGAATACTGTTAATTTGATAAAAGTATGTACTTACCTTATATGCTTTTCTGTAGTAAGGGTGGATTTAGGGGGGGGGGCACGGGGGCACGTGCCCCCCCAGATGGTATTTTTGTTTACTATGGAGATCCCATCACAGTACATACTTAGAAGCAAATCAAATTATCAAACTTGTTAAAATATATGAATAATATAACAGTCTTTCTCTTTCTGTCACATGAGTGAAACTCTTGTCTATTTCTGACTACTGGAATTGCGAATTTTGTTCGTTGCATCCCTTTCGCGCACTTGCAAATGAAAAATGAGTGGTGCGGTCGCGGAAAAAAAAACTTTCTTTAACAAACTTTTAACAATAATTAAAAATAAAAAACATTTATTTTTTCTATTACTTTGATACTCTCATAAATCTTTCTATAGACATACTTGAACTTGTAGAAATAAACTATAAATATAAAAAATAAAGGTTATTTCTAACAGTTATTGTTAATTTTTTTGCCCGTCCGCCCCTTGTGCCCCTCCCAGAAAAATATCCTGTATCCGCCCTTGTTCCGTACCTCTGACAACATATAGTATTCAAAATTTAATGCAGTTTCACTCACGTTAATTTCGGAGTTCCCGCGGGAATTTTGGGCTAAAAAGTACCCAATGTCCTTTTCTGTACCCCTGACAACGTGTATGCAAAATTTCGTGATGATCGGTTGAACCGTTAAAGCGTGAAAGCGTAACAGACAGACCGACAGACAGACAGACAGAGTTACTTTCGCATTTATAATATTGGTAGGGATAATTTGATTAATAATTTAATTAGGATTAATAATTTGATTATTAATCAATATTAATCAATAAAAATTTCTCTAATAATAATTAGGATTATTAATTTGATTAATTAGGTACCCACTAATAAAGATTATTTATTACAAATTAATTATTTAAAAACAAATTAAATTAATAAAGAATAAATTTTGCCACAACTAGCAACTGGATTAAGGATTTGTCCAGTTTGTCGCGTTCTTTGTTGTAGGACTTGAAAATAAAAATAGGTAAATCTATAAACCTCTATATTCACAAATCGCGCCAATAAAACAAAGCTGCCAACCTCACACACTAAAGAGTATGAAGCGAAATAATGAATAATTTCTGTCATTTCGTTAGTCTCAATGGTGAACTATTAAAATAATTATTTTAAATTTTACAAGAATATTTTAATAATTTTGGTCACAAAATACGGGAAAACTTTGTTAATTTGTTAGAAAAGTTTCTCAAATGACTAGTATCCGGTCGCATTATTTGGCCACTAGACGGCGCCTCTGGTACGACGTCATCGTGTATCTATAGTTTCCTTCTGTTTTGAAACCCAAGCTTGGTGATGGTGAATTAGTTACAATTCTTTTAGAAATTACATAGAGGTGTTACGAAAGTGTAAATCTATTAATCGTTTATAATGGAAAAGAGGGTCGCTTTGGAGTTAAGGGGAAGAAATCCTTCACAGGTGAGTTATTGTATTTCATTGATATCTCAAATGTTTTGTCGATATGTATTTCGTCACATACTTAAACATAACTTAAAAAATGCGATGAATGTCAATAAATTTAAGATAGTTCCATCGTCTCTCTCTGCGTTAGTATATAATAACATGCAATGAAATCTAAAACAACGATGTGGCATTATCCAACAAATTACTAATGAGCCGAACGAATAATATGTACGGTTCATGTGTGCCTAGATAACAGTTTTGAAAGGATCCTACTTTTCTTAACATAATTTTAAGAAATAATAAAGTTCTTTTAAAACAAATAGCACTATTATCTCAGATAGTCTCGGAATATTCGTTTACATTGAGGTTATGTGTAGATACTTGTGGCTGGAGTCGACTGCCTGACCGATAGGTAATTGCCTACGTAGGTAGGTATCTACAAGATTCGTGTCATTTTATCGGCAAAATGAATTATTTTTGTATTTTATATTACCTACATAAAGTTTGTTAGGTTGATATACCTGCGTAATCAAGCTGTTATCAAAAGCTTCACCTCCAATTTTAATAGATTTGGTGCTGTCAACGTCAATTACAATTTTAAATGCAAACTTGGTTTGATGAATTGAATAACTAATGTAAAAAAGAAACTGAAAATAACAGCCTACATCACAATCCATACTTACTACATATTGTGGCTGTAATTTTGTAATTAGCCGAGCGATTTACTTCATCAAAACCCAAAAAAATTCGCGCCCTTTCACCTAGGTAGAATGAATAATGGTAAAATTGAATGATTAAATACTTTTATGCTTGCTCGTCTGACAAAGCTATAAAAAGTGAGCGACGCATTATTACGATTGAAAAATAGGTATTCTAAAACAACACTTTGTATGTTTCATAATATGTTTGCATTTATTTTGACGCACGCCTTACCAATCAGCGGCCATTTTTATTGCGTCTCGACTTGCGATGATTCGTGTCATCCGCCATTGCAAAAGAGTAAAATACTAATCCTATTAAAAACAATATCACGGCTGTTAAGATTATTGCTCAAAAAAACTTTGTAAACACATTCCCTGTATGTTGCAGTAAATATTTCCCCGAAATAATCACTCATTGTACAAATTTTTACTACTACGCGTCTTTGACAAGTCGCCTCACCATTTTGTTTGACTGACATTTCGTACTTCGCTGTGCCTACTTCGTAGACCTACTTTGACTAGATAGATTGTCAAGCCATTTACTTATTTATAAACCGTAAGATGAAACTGCCTTGCTTATTGATATAGTTAGATGTCATTGCATGTTAAAATTTAATATGTATTTTCATTAATTTATCGCATTGGTTGGAACTCCTTTAATCGTGTAAAATAAATTCAGGGTCAGGGCTCAGACAGTAACTATGTGCCCGGGAAGCTTTAAAAATATTAAATGTCGTACCTACCTACGTAAACAAAACAACGTACAGATAACGGCATCGTCAGGACGTAGATAGTAGGTAGGTACCTACAAAGGTTTTGTCTTTTAAATTAAAAATGTCTGCAACCTTTGCAAAGATAAAAGAAATGTCTATGGAAAAATTAAAGGTACCTATGCATAATAAAAATTTTCAATTTATAACTATGAAGGTACACAATCTAAACAATAATGACCTACCTACCCACTGCATAACTTTTTTTTTCAAACTTAATTGAAAAATTCAGCCCAAATTAGTAAGTGGGATTCAAATAACATAATATCACGTCTTCAAAATTCAAAACTCTTAAAAACTACCACAGTTGTTATTGCATATTTTGTACCTACTAATAATAAAAAGTGATAAAGTTTGTTCATTTGTAGAATGTATTCTCTGAAACTGTTGTATTCATTAGTTGATAGGAAGCTACAGTATCTTTGAGTAACTTGGGATATTTTTAATTCTGGAACAATGAGTTCCTAAAGCAGTCCTAAATTCATGTGGATGGAATCCAAGACAACAGATGTTTGATTTATAGTTACAATTAATTTAGTTTTAGAATTGAACATAGGGTAGATACTTTTCATTTCAATACAAAGTTTCCAAGTGAGTTATAGCACTAGAACATGCTCAAAAAAATCAAAATAGCACTAATGCTTTCAAATGATTTTATTTTCAGGTCAAGGAACTCAATCTGGATAACTGCAGAGGAACCAACATCGAAGGTCTCACAGATGAATACATTAATCTTGAAATTCTCAGTTTGAACAATGTTGGACTTACATCACTTAAAGGTTTTCCCACACTCCCAAAGTTGAGGAAGCTCGAACTTTCAGATAACAGAATATCCAGTGGTCTCAATTTCCTGAGTTGTTGTAAAAAGATAACACACTTGAACTTGTCTGGTAATAAAATCAAAGATCTAGAAACTTTGAAGCCGTTGGAAAATTTCATGAATTTAAGGACACTTGATTTGTTTAACAATGATGTGACACAAATTGAAAATTATAGGAGTAAAGTGTTTGCACTACATCCTTCACTGAGATATCTGGATGGGTAAGCAGTTTATGTTTCTGGAGTATAAGAGTGGTGTGAGATGATGAATACAAAACAATTTAAGTTTTTCTCTCTGCGCTCACATCCGCTACGCCACACGCGGCACCAGCGGAACACCAGTGTCAGGTCCCCAACGGTTCCCAGCTTATGCTGAGCTGGTTGTGCTTCTTTTTGTTATTGCATATTAACAGTTGTTGTAACAAATACCTAAAGTTCATTTCATTTCATGTGGGAATAGAACTATGAACTCAACAATTTATGAAAAAACTTTTTTAAATCTTTTCAGATTCGACAAAGAGGACATGGAAGCAGAAGATGACAGTGATGAAGATGAAATGAACGGGAACAATGATACCGATGATGATGAAGAAGAAGAAGAAGAAGGTAGATAAAACACCTTATTTTATAACCAAATTCAAAAACAATTCCATAATCCTAACTAATATTATAAATATGAATGTGAGTTTTTTTTTGTTTGTTACGGTTTCACGTCTTAACAACAAAACCGATCATCATAAAACCTTCCATACACGTTATCCCTGCATGCGCGGAACAGCTATTAGTAATGTTATAAAGGCGAAAGTATGTCTGTTACCTTTTTACGAATTTAATTTAATTTTTACTCAAGAAATTTTGCTACAGATTCCAGGTGTGCAGAAAAGGACATAGGGTACTTTTTATCTCTGAAATTAACGCGAGTGAAACCAAAGGGACCAGCTAGTTTAATATATTGTAAAATGTGGAGAAAACCAAATGGAGATTTAAAATGAGTGTTAGTGATAGATGTTTAATTTTAATTATTAATAGCTGGCACAGGTTATTGCTGTTTATTCAGACAAAATGAGGCAAAAAAAAACTAGTATAGCACTTTTTCGATATCATTGAATAAAGAATAATAAGTAATAATTAAATTTTCTTTAGTTCAAAATCCAGTGCAGACTTCACGTTTTCGCACAATCTAACATGATGTGTGTTTTTACTTATGTAACAATTTTTACTTAGAGCAATATTGTCCATGATATTTATATAGTGTGAAGCAGTTTACAAAGTTATTTATTTATTTATTTATTTATTAAATTAATTTGAAATTAAATAAATTTGATTTCATTATTGATTAATTATATTTGAAGAATAAAAAATATTTTATTGAAATGGTTAAACTGGTTTCTCAGTAGTAAATTATGTTTAGTAGATCTTGTAGACGAATATAAGTCAAAACGCTCATTTTATAATTCCCCATTTGAAATGCTTGTACTGGATTACAGATTTGGACATAGATTTTGGTTCATTGCTGTTAGACGATGAGGCATTGTCAGAAAGGACGGCAGAGAGTCGAACTGCTCTACCATTAGTCATATACACTGTTTATGGGCTTCTTATGCACATGGGGTTACTGTTGCGAAGTAAGCATCATGTAATATGTCAATGGTGCTTTATGTAGTAAACTAGTAATTATCATTAGTACAAAAATTACACTAAGTAATGTTGCCAGCTCGGTGGATTATTACCGTTCAACTACCGATATGCCTAGACCACAGTGGCGCTATAATTTAAAATACAGTAATTATAATAGCTTATTCTGCCTTGCCATTGTGATCATGTAAATTGATTTTTTTCTATGGCAAGAAGTGGTTAAAACTCCATTTGTCAGTTGTCAAAGGTTTTTTTGAATTGGTTAATTTTTTTTTTTATTTGTACATCAAATGCTGCACACAATTTAATAGGTACTTTAAACTACTTGACTAGATAAATATGCAATTTCATTGCGTATGTAATCAGTGATAAGTGCACATAGCCAGGCTGCCAGGTTCAAAAACACAAGCCGGACATTGCGCTTTATTTGGCCGAACATTTTACCTTAAAAGCCGGAGTCCGGGCATAACATTTTTTTATAACTAGTATTAAAATATTTGGCTGGACACGTCCGTAAAAAGCAAAACATGTCCGATTAAATCCTGGTAACCCTAAAGGCATACAGCACCCACGCGAGTGTATTTTATATTATTTTGAGCAATTCAATAATAAAAAAAATCTCTGTATTCGGCCCTGCCCCATTTTACTCTATACTTGAATGGAATAGAATAAAATTTTATTTGGTACCAATAAAAATAACAAATACAGAGGAGTAACTTAAATTGAATTTAATATTTGAAATTTTTTTTAACAACTGATTATACAAACGCAAAGACAAGATATTTAGTTAATTTATTTTAATGCCATTGTTTTAGGTTCTGATGAGGACGGGCTTTCCGCAGTCTACAAAGAGCATCTTGGTGAATATTTTTTGTTTTGACATGATGCATATACCAACATACAGACAGACGAAAACTCTATTAATAAATAATAATCGGTGTCTTAGATTCTACTAAGATTGTAATATTCTCGATTGTAATATTTTTATCTAAAAATTTTGCCTGTTAAAACAACTTTTACCAATCAGCATCAATCAATCATCATCATCTTTTTTCAGCTGGGTTCGAAGTGACTATCTAGGTAGATTGTCACTTAGAATAGGTATTCTATATCACTAAGTCGTGGCCACATCCAAAATAGGGTACTTGCATGAAATTTATTGTAAGAAATTGTGTAATTACAAGTATTTTTTTTACTTTAGGCAGGGTGTAGAGCAACCCCCCTTACATTCTTGATTAGGTTAGGTTTGTACTGGCGTGGCGACCAAGTCGCGTGAGCCGAGCGAGTAGCGAGCGTGCCGGTAGCGGCCGGCGATGCGCCTAAGACAAAATATGGTGACATTAGACAGTTCATGATGTGATCGACCATTTCATGAAATACCACCATTCCAGCCGGCCACATCATGAATTGACCAAATTTATTAGATGTGGCCAGTAGTCGACATACATATTGATAATTACTAACTCTGGTATTGACACATATGTTTGCAGAAGAGGAGAGCTCTGGCGGCTCCCTGTACGACGGCAGCGACGTTGAGGAAGAGGAGGACATCGAAGAGGAAGACGCGGACGCGGACAACGATGCGGACGCCGAACGCAACTCCAAGCGGACAAGTATTGACAAACATTATCAATAGCTGTTCCCCGCGGTTTCATCCGCGTTAATTTCGAATTCCGGGACTCTGTACGACAAAGTGTATGCAAAATTGCATGATGATAGGTTGAGCCGTTAAGGATTTTTTAAAATGTGAAAGTTACTCTGCTCTTCTTACCTTATCATACACGCCAGGCGTAAAGAAAAAGACAGTACTTTTTATCACGGAGAAGCCGTGGGTAACAGCTAGTCTATGAATGAACATGTCTTACCGCCGCACTCAGAGTCGACTTTAATGATTACTTAGTTAAGTATAGATTTTTAAAACAAAACTGCCGCAATCAGACAAGTTCAATAAATTAATATTAAATGGCATTTAACTAATTAAGTTACATCTCATCAAATGCCAATTAACATTAATTTATTAAACTTGTCTGATTGCAGCAGTTTTGTTTTAAAAATCTATACTTAACTAAGTAATCATTAAAGTCGACTCTGAGTGCGGCCGTTAGAAACATTGTTATAATATTAGGACATACAAACCCTCTGAAAAATCATATCTAATAGAATTCAAATATAAGAATTTAATAGTGATGTAGTAAAGTTTAAATTTTTATCTCGGCTTAAAGCAAAATTTCAATTGAATCATACTTCCATTTTTGCAGTCGGCGACGAAGATAGCGAACCCGAGGAGAGCACCCGAGGCAAAAAGCGGAAACATGAGGATGAAGACGAAAATTGAGCGTTGCCTTATGCGGAGTTGACCTCTAGTTCGTAAGTGTACAGCGCTCCGATGAATCGGACAATAAACATAATGAACCCGACCTCATCACACCCCCACTTTGCTGCCTCCCATAGAGCAACACCTCATTTAGGTCTACCCACATATTACATATCGCCGTCGAATCTTTTTAAGCTGGTCTCAAAAAGCTTTATGTTTACGCTATAAGATTGAAAAGGGCTTAGTTCAACTTGAAAGACGCGACGGGATAGATATATTCGCTGATTATTGCGTGGACATAAGCTTTTATTGATCGATTTAGACGACTCCACGTTGATACGTTGTGTGAGGGGTGCCAGCACACAGTAGACGGCACGGCGACATCGACAGCAAAAGTTTTATAGGGGACGTATTTATAATATGAATACATTAGGCATTGTTTTTGTAATTGTTTATTTTTAAGTGGTGTTCAATAAAGAGTTTATTATTATTATTGCTGCAATGTAAGCGTCGGGTTGTGTTCATTATAATAATAATAATAACACTTCACAACCCAGATCCATATTTTGATCCGACTCTAATAGTAAGCTTATAAGCTTGTGTCCTGAAAACCAAGCAAACGTGATATGCTTAGAGTTGGGTCATGGAAATTTATAAAAAAATATTTTCCCTATTTTTCAGAATACTTTTCCTATATTTTTCCACTTCCACAGTAAAAGTTAAATTCGTTACTCATTAAGTCCGAAAAA
This sequence comes from Zygaena filipendulae, assembly GCA_907165275.2. Classification (NCBI taxonomy): domain Eukaryota; kingdom Metazoa; phylum Arthropoda; class Insecta; order Lepidoptera; family Zygaenidae; genus Zygaena; species Zygaena filipendulae. The sequence continues at coordinate 7,884,141 of OU015657.1, forward strand.
AATGGCTACGTATTAATGTCAATGTGTCAGGTTTACATGTGTAAAATTATGGCTAAAAGACTTGATTTGGATTGTTCTGGTTTATTTACTCATTATGTGCAATTTGATTATAATTTATTAAAAAACATCTAAATTAGTATTATTTCAATTACGTTACATACGATACCATATTAAATTATGTTTTAAACTAATTGTAACATGAGCGAATGATATTCAACCATTTCGATATTTTTCTGTCAAATATTTTGAGCAGTTTCAGATATTTTTTTTTTCAGACAAACTAATCTAAACCCGTATTCGGGAACTTATTGGATTAGCCGAGAGTCATGGCGACTACTGCGCCATCCCGATCGTCAATTCATGCGTGCCTATTTATTTTAATGTCAATAATTTTTTTATCTAATCTGCAATGCCTTAGTGCGCTGCGAACGCCGTCGCCGTGCCGTCTAATGCAGAATCGCCTCTGTGTTGGCGCCCCACGTAATCTAGTGACAAGTTGCACGATAGCGCATAATATTATGATCATAGGTACGCTTTCATTCCCGACTAGTGCTTATAAAACGAATCGACAGTGAACTATAATAAAAATGTTTTCTATCACGTTTGGTGTCCATTGTGTGGAATCTGTAGTTTGTTGTCCGATAGTTATGTAATATTTTAATTAAATTGTTTATGTAATAATTCTTTTTTAATTTTTATTCTATTGACATAAGTTTAGTTTAAAATCCTTGAAATGAAAGTGAATTATTTTAATTAAATTGTTTATGTAATAATTCTTTTATTTTTTATTTTATTCACATAAGTTTAGTTTAATTCCTTTAAATGAAAGTGCATGGTTTAGAATCATTATAATAGCTCTCAAAAAAATAAATGAAAATGATAGGATACTGTTTTTAATTGATTAGATTTAAAAGAGTTTAAAATGACTTTTTGACCTTAGATCTTCTGACCTTAGAATTCGAAAGAATTTCAAAACATACTTAGGTTTGGAACAGAATTCCATAATTAATAATTTACTTGTACCCAATGATATTTTAATAGATAGAATGTCATTGCTTGTACCTATTAGTATTTATTGCGTTGTTTTATTTTTCAGTATTCATCTTTTCGTTTACCATAATATTGAGCGTCAATTTCCTCATAATATTAAACCAAAATTGTTCTTGTTTATAATGGTTTTTTCAGGTTACGGTATATTATTGTTGTTACAGTAGCGATAATAGTGGTCAATTGAATTAATTTTGAAACTACATAATATATTGGATGTGCTAACAGATTTGTTTGAAATTGTAATTTGTCATCAATTTAGGAAATTCTCTGCACATTACTATAGTACGCTGTACGAGTCAACCGTCACGTGTGTATTCGGAACACTTTTAAATTCTGGGCACGCGTTTTTATATAATCACAAAATCGTAGATTCTGAATAAATGGTGTCATTTCCATCAAATTATTTTTTCCGAGACACATCGATTTCGGTATCTATAAGGTTCCAACGGGCGTAATGATGGGATTATTAAGTCAAATCTTGGACAATGAGTTCAAAGAGTATTTTTCTACAATCTTTATACATACGCAGAGAATTAAATAAAGCACTTTATGAAAATATTTTTGGTTGATTGATGCACAACATGGTTGTAAATGCCAGGTAAATGTTGATAATTTTAGTTAGTTGATTTTATCATATTATGTAAGTCATTAAGTTTAAGCAATTTACAATGAATTAAACTGACCTGTTGAAGTGTTGATATGTAATATTATATAATCCTATTAAGATTTTTTTTATTTCTGGGATTGTAAAATAAAAGCTAAACCTTAAACATGAATGTTTTTATTTTAAATAAATTAGTCTTACAAATTAATCAGTCTGTCACGATTCAAGAAATTGTTTAATTTGCGCTACGGTCAGCTTTTCTGCTCGTCCAAGAACTGTTGTAGTAAAGAGTTGTCGATAGGTATAAGCAAATTTTCGCTGCCGTCGAGCGTCCGCTTGATTTTGACTAGCTTGTGATCCAAGAACTCTGTCAACTGGGCCCGCAATGCCACGTCCGAGCTGACCAGAAACTGCTCTCTACACTTCGAGTACAAGTCTTTGAAAGGTAGTCCTGTAAATATAAAGTTTACTTAGTAGCTAATTTAAATTCATCCTGTTTAAGATTTCTTTTGAGCGACTACAAGGCGGGCGAGTTTATCATATCGAAGATTTGTATTACGCCCAAAAGTTTAGTTGCAATGCAACTTATACAATTTTTCTTTGACAAATCGGTACTAAAGAGTCAAATTGAGAGTACGTATGCGGTTTTGCGAGATTGGGCCCCATGATCGAAACCGCGTTAAGCCCACGCTCACCGTGGTTAAATGTTACAGAATTATCATTAATGTTTCTACATATTCCACCACCAAATTCTTTTTAAATACCCATCTGAAAAGATGTGGCTCGTGACGCCACAGTCCACAACCCAATATAAACTGCACAAATTCATGACGTCCGCGACATGTATCGCTATTATTTGTTAAACACTAGCTGCCGCGGTTGTGGTAATTTCGGAGTTCCCGCGGGAATTCCAGGAGAAACTATATGCATAACCCATCCTCTTAAACCACGGACAAAAAACTAAAACTTGAGCGGGTGCCCCGTATACCTTGGTAGTGCGCCTGCTTGTGGTTCTCCAGCTGGTGGCGGGTGATGACGTCGAACACTCCCCGGGCGTTGGCGGTGAGCGCGCGGTGCACGTTTGCCAGCGACGCGAGCTGCAGCGCGCCGCTGCGTCCGCAGAGTAGAGAATTCTCGTACGACGTCTCCTCTGAGTACGGCAGGAAGGTCGTCGCGTCCCACCAAGTGAAATTGAATTTGCTCAGCTTCGAGTGGTCCCATACTGGATTTAAAAAAAAAGGTTGCCAGCATTCATGTGTACAACTAGTAAAACTAACAAAAAAAAAGAGAAACTACGAAGTTCAAATTAGCCGTATGTATGTATTGTTTGTTTTATGCTAGCTGCTCCCCGCGGTTTCAACTGCTTTAATTGGCTACTTGAAAAATTTATTTATTAAGTCTATCGTGTAGATTAATAATAACAAAAAAATTAAAACCGACTTCCAAAAACAAAACTAAAAAGATATAACAAAATACCGATTTGGTTCAAAAGACAAAAGTACACGTAATAATTTTGACATGTGCTACCACTGATCGGTTTGAATTCGGTGCCAAGCCCGCTTGTGTCTGCCCACTTGGGTTGCTCTGCTCACGACGAGCTCGTGGCGGGAGTGGACTTAGCCATGACTTAGCCCATCTACACATCTACTCCATATTTGGTTTGTTACGACTTCAAACCCATCAGTGGTAGCACAAATCAATAATATTACGTATATTTTTGTCTTTTGGACCATTGGTATTTTGTTATTTATAGCTTTTTAGTTTTGTGTTTTTTGAAGTCGGTTTTAATTTTTTTGTTAAAATTTTGATTTCGCGCTTTTAAGTGGGTTGGTTTGTAATTTATCTTAGTTACAATAGCCTAATGTCATGTCAACTGCTCATCCCCTTTTAAAATATATTGCTTTTCCCGATGCAGGGACGTTAATTGTTGAGAGGTTCTCCTGGTAAATCACCATCTGTTCCACTTCACCATATATATTGTGACGAGCATAAATTGTTTAGAAATCACATTAAAGTTAACGAATCGGAACCCGTGAAATACCTATTATTTTAGTTCCGATGACCATCTGTGATATTCATCATCAGTTCCACTTCTTCAAATTTTGCTTTCCAAAAGCAAATAAACGATTTTTTATTAAAAATACCCAAATCGCCATAGGTGTGCCTATAATTTTTGAAGAGTTCCCTCGATTTCTCCAAGATCCCATCATCAGATCCCGACTTGGTGGCAATGGGACTTAAGTGGGAGTATACCCTTTTCAAACAAAAAAGAATCATCAAAATCGGTTCACGCAGTCAAGAGTTATGAGGTAACAAACAAAAAAAAACATACGCGTCGAATTGAGAACCTCCTTTTTGGGAAGTCAGTTAAAAAGTGTCATGCATGACGATAGTTGTTCCTTAATTTTCTATAAGCATTAACGATCATAGATTGACAACTTGGCTAAGCGGGCTGGATGGTTAAATGAAACTAACTTTGATTGAAGTTGTAAACACTTTTTAACAAAAACCTAGGTAGCCCCTTTATAAAACTTTCAAGTGTAGAATCTTCGCATTAAATTATGTAAATGCGAGAAACACGCAAAGCAATACATAATACAAGCCAGCCAATATAATATTATAATCAATACTTACACAAAGGTGCGTTTATGTGATCTATAGTTGCAATTGTATGCACATTCTTTATCTGTGACAAACAAGCTAACATCGTTTGAGCTTTCGCGTTCCGGAGCATCGGACCATCAATATTGTGGATTATAAGAAACAATTCCTGTGTATATTCTGTCAGTTGTATATCAATTAACTTTACAACATCTCTTAAATTCGATGGAACACTATTATTCTCCAATAGATCGATCACAATTGTGTCTAGAATACTTTTGATGGTAAGACTCGGGAAAAACCCGTTGACAACAATACAGGGGAAATCGTGAAGCTTTTGCCGTTGAAATTTTTGAAGCACCGTTCTTTTAGAGCCAATACCGTAGAGGATCAAATTGAAGTTTTCGCTCAAAACGTACAGCCATTTGTCGAACATCTGTTCATAAGATCGATTGAGGGATGCAATACTATATTTATGTTCTTCTGTGATTAAAATATCGTCTTCTTCTACAGATGTGTTGAGGTTCAAGTTTTTTAGTCTTGCTAATGTGTGGTCTGAAGTTGTGATCTGAAAATTCACGTGTTTATTATGTACTAGCTGTGCCCCGCGGTTTTGCGGTAATTTCGAATATCCCGCGGAAATTCCGGGATAAAAAGTACCCTATGTCCTTTTCTGTACCCCTGACAACGTGCATGCCTAATTTTATCCATATCCATTCAGCCGTTTTTGCATGATTGAGTAACAAACATCCACACTTTCACATTTATAATATTAATAGGATGACCAGCATTTTTATTTAATATCTCGAGTTCCACATGGAATTTCGAATAAATCGAAACATGAGTATCTAAGTTAGACCCTTAGCAATACAACAAAAAAAAATCGCATTAAATTTGGTGCAGCAGTTTTTGCGTAGCACGAATACAAACATACAGACAGACAGACAAAAATTCTAAAAACGATATTTTGGCTTCTATATCACTTATAGAGTCGCCTAGATTTATTTTTTCTTATCTCCCATGTACAGACATCGACCTGTGACAATTTTATTATATGTATAGATTAAAAGTTGAATAATGAATTGAAAAATGCAGTTCTTTCCAACAGATACATTTAACATTAAATGTACATAATTATGTATCTGCTCTAAAGGTACGAAAAACACATGCTCAATTTATTCAAATTTATGGCCCATTTACACTTCCATGAAATGGCCGGTTTACACAGTAAGAATCACAAGATAGAAACGTTCTTTTGGATTATAATTTTTTTTACTTATGGAAGTGTAAATCGTCTATAAGTGTATTAAGTGTAACTTACCTTTTTACTTGAATTCATCATAAAATAGTTGTCTGGTGTGAAAAAATATTCCGAATCTTTGACAGGCATTGATTTATAACTTTTAGGTTTATTCCTATTTTGCACACAGACTGTTCTTTTTCCACTATCATTGTTATCTTCATCAGAGACACTAGACGATGATGACGGGGACTGTTGAAAAATGATGTGTTTTACTAGTCACCTTAATTTGATTAATTTTCACCGAAAATTTGATGTCAGATTATTGGAATTTATTATTATTGAAATAATGTAATTTAATCCATATTAGTTGAAATCGAAAAATCAAGTGTTTAAAAATTCAAAATTTCGTGTTAATTATGTAATAATTTGAGATTAAATAATTTGTGGAAATCATCCTAAATGTAGTATTTTTAAATCACAATGAACAACAAATTGCATATAGATAAAGACTGGCGATTTGCTCTAAATAATCTTATTCACAAGGTGCTTTTGAGTTTGAGTTTTTCTTTATTATCAAGTAGCTTATCCTTTGGTGTTAGCTACAACTACTATAAATGTAATTTTTAAAGAGACTACTATAAATAAATGTAATTTTTAAAGAGAAAATAAATATCTATCTATCTATCTATCTATATCAATTTGTGGACAGGAGGGACCCTTATATCAGGATAAAAGCACTCTCCTATTCCAAGACCTAATTTACTCATAATTACACACCAAACAGCTGTTCTCCTCGCACGAATTCTGCTATTCCTATGGAAACTGTCTTGTGAGATAAAAAGTATTCAATGTCACTTCGAAATATCAACTCAGTGAAAGAATTTTTAGAATCAGTTCAGTTTTTCCAGAAATTACCCTCTTTATAATATTAGTATAGGATAAAACCGAATTGGTACATCATTACATTTTTGGTAAAATTCAATCTTAAAATATTGAGCCCTTATGGTGAGAAAATATAAAATTAATTGGAAAAATACCTCATCACCTTCATTTTCTGGCACATAATCACTGCTGCTGCCTGAAAAATCACTATCAGATACATCACTTGCAATTTCACAGACAATTCCTGAAACATAAAAAACATGTAAAAGTAAAACTATAAGAACTCAATTTCTGCATGTATATAAAAATCTGCATAATATTTTATATGTGTAGGTACTAAAATCTTCTCATAAGCTTTTTATAGACTACTTGTGCCCTGCAGTTTTACCGGTGGAAATTTTGAAGATCCCGTAGGAACTACTGAGATAAAGAGTAACTATGTCCTTCTCTGTACCGTTATCGGTTGAGCTGTTAAGGTGTGAAAGTGTAACAGACAGAGTTACTTTTGCATTTATATAATATTAGTAGGAATTACTCTAACAAAATGGGTCATTAAAAACAAAGCCCTGTGAAAAAATTAATACTTATAATATTGATGCTGCAAGGCATCCAAAACCTTACTGCAAATAACTAGTAAGGTGTCTAAAAAAAAGATTTTAGTTTGCATAGCAATTACTTGTGATACTATATTTTTGTTTGTATTAGAACAAAAATGGTAGATTTTCAGGAGAATGTAAGCACAAGTCAACATCACAGACATGGCATTGATTGTGCACAGCATTAAAATTTACATGTACTTACATGTATACAAAGCACATGTTGTACAGCAAAACAATATTTCTAGTGATTTTAACAATTTTGATGTACACACTACACACTTACTTTTTTTGATGAGTTCCTTTACATGCTTTGGTGTCGCATCCACATTCTTATTGTAGAAAGACTTTAATGGTGAGTCAACAACCTTCGGTGAATTATTCAGGGCACTTTTAATTTTATTTTGAAGATCGTGTTTTGTGTGCCGCGATTTAAACTTAAATATGTCTTGACCATCAACATCATCATCGGTAAATAAAGCTAAAAATTTCAATAATTATTGAGCTGCCATGATTAAACATAGGATTGGCTTTAAATTATATTTTAAATATAGTAAGACCACGTGTGCTGCAATGTTAATTTGATAACTAAAACTTGACCATGAACATCATCATCATTATACAGATAGAGATATAAATATTATTAATAATTTAGAGATGCCAAGATGAAAGAATTTTTATGAACATTGAACTTTCAGATTTTCAGTTGAAAAATACCTACTTATACAAATTATAAATAAGAAAATTTAGGTTACTTGTAGGCTTTTGTGGCTCAATTTCATCCATGGGACCCTCATCTTCATTACAAAAATTGGAAGTAGGAACTGTTTTAGCTCGTTTGCTCGGCGAAAGTTCCAAGAAGTCCATGTATTTTTGTGGTTTACTTCTATTTCTTACGGTTCTTCTTAGAAACGTTGGATCTTTATCTTCTGTAGATGCTGAAAAAATGGTTTTTATTACTACCGACAATGAACAAGTTTAAATTATTTTTTAATGTTTTTTTAATTTTGTACCATGGCAAAACTCATGGCTTTGGCTGAAAAAAATAAAGAAAATAAAAAATGCACTTACTCGGAGATTCACTCATTTTATGTATCTTGTCTTAAAATTGAAATACTCAACATCAAGCAAAACGTAGTAACACAGCGATCACTCACACTGCAGATGCAGAAACTATTACCACAAAATTCAAATTGACGTGAAATTAACTAACCTAAGTTGAAAGTTCGCGGCCGCGAAATGCGAATAAAACGCACACCCACCTGTGATCTTTGGCCGCGAACACCACTAGACCTATCACCTAGAACGTAGACGACTAGACTTGCGAACACAATGTCAATTTGACATTGATATTGTCAGATCACATTTGACATTGTCAAATGTCATCATCATGCATCTATTTTGGACCCTGGGAGCAATTCTCACACATTCGAAGTAGATTCGAACTCAAGAAAAAGTTCGAATTCGAACATTAAATCGAGATGAAGCAAAGTTGAGCAATTCTCGACATGTCGACTTCGACATTTCTTGAATGAAAGCCGTTCGATTGCTTCGACTGGTCGGGAGCGCTCGAGACGTCGAATTCGAATCTTCATAAATGTCCAATAGCGAGCGGTGCCGTGCGTGAAAGTTTCAGAAGTTGTTGTTGTTTTTTATCTTCGCCCCATCTGGGACAGGCAAGGGATGTGAGCCATACAGCCAAGTCATACGTTACAGTTTTAGAAGTTTATTACGTATTAGTAAATATACTCTGTATTAAGTGCTATGGTGGTAATTAACTGCAACTTCATAGCTTAAAGTTCCGATTAAGCATCGAAATGCATCTCAGCAACCCATTTGGATGTAAATATAACTTCAGAAAATAAAAACGAAAGAATCGTAGTCTATACAGCCAATTCAGGCTGTATAAACTACGATCCCTTTGCCTCCCCCAAAAAAGGGTAAAAACAAAAACAAATATTATGCTTCACGATCCGTACCAAAGAGAAGTGATGATCCGTACTACGCAAACTAATTACAAAAAGTGGTGATGTAAAAGCGATTAAAGTGAGAAATTTTCTTTTTTTTGGTAAAAATATATTATGGTACAGAGAACCATTTTTTAACTTGGGGAACAATCTAACATTGTCATTGGCATTTCGCCATAATTGAAGTAGATGAAGAGATTTTTATTGATAAGAAACATTGTCATTGGCAAATTATAATAGTGATTACCTTCTCTCTGATTATAATTATAGACGCCATTATTAAAGAAGAAGAAGAAGAACTAAAACTTGATGGCTCGGTGTGCGTTCCGTGGGTTTGGGCGCAGTTGTTTGGTTAAAATTTCACTCGTTTGAGTTGCAACCAAGCCACAGAACGATCGAGTTGTTTTAATAACCTCAATATATTTGAAATTTCAGGCGCCATTAGTTTTCTCTCAACTCACATTGCAAATAAGACTGTTTTACATCCAATTAAAAACTTTTTATGACTACGACACCTCCCCTTTGTTCGTAAGAACTCCGATTGATTTCTTTTTCGACGAATCCGGTTTTTGGCGCAAACTTTGACACTTCTTAAACAATACATAGCTGTCAGATTGAAAATTAACCTGCTTCGGAGATGGTTGTTTGGTTGCTGCACTCTGAGCCACGGAACGGGTGAAACTACGCTCTGACAGTTGTCAGAGTAAAATTCCACCAAGCCACAGAACGGGTTCAGAGCGCGCTCGAGCGCGTTCGAGTGCATTCGTGCGAAGCCACGGAACGCACACCAGAACGGGTATAGAGCGCGCTCGAGCGAGTTCGAGTGCACTCGTGCGAATCCACGGAACGCGCCTAAGAACTGTACAATTTGTCCGACACTAATTTACTAAATCGGAAGGTTTAATTGAAGTTTAGAACAGTTAGATCCCAAATTATTGGAATTGGAGCGTCCCATGCATGCTCATTGCATGGCACCAATCTAGGCGATATTTCAAGAACTTTACAAGTTGTCCGACACTAATTTACGAAATCGGAAGGTTTAATTGAAGTTTAGAACAGAGATCCCAAATTAGCGAAATTGGAGCGTCCCAACTTAGACCAAATAAAAACTAAAGACGAAACGCGTAGAACAAACAAGTGAAGCCAGGAACAAGACACCACGCCGTGCACGTATACAGAAACACGCACACACTTACAATAAAAAGACACCTGGGAATCGTTGACCCATAGATAATACGTTGGCCGTTGTGGCACTTTCCTAAGCAGTAAGCACCACATGCATACGCAACCGGCTTCACTTCGTTGTTCGAGACGTTCCGACTTTAGTTTTTAATTTTTATTTGGTCTGAGCTTTGCAAACAGCAGATCAAAGTACTCTGTGCAGCAGATTTTTAGTGTGAAGACTGTGAAGGTACCCATTTATATATCGCTCTAGTCTGGGTGTAATATCTCTATGGTTACCGCTATATTAAATAGGGTACTTGCATGAATTTTATAATAAGAAATTGTGTCAATATTTCAAAAATAGAGCGTTAGAAAAGCGTTATCGTGAAAGATTTACTAAAAAAATTTCAATAGCTTCCAAAATATTCAACTTTTAATTTTGTGAAACGGAACGTTGCAACGAAACACCAATCACAGCCAAGCTTGACACATGACGTCACTTTTATTTTTTTAGGAAACACTTGCCTATTTCAGAGAAGGCAAAAGAAACTAAGTGCATACAGTCAACGCATATTTTCCATTTTCTGAAGTTTTTTACTTTAAAATGCATCGGTAATATGCATTTCGATTCTTTACTGGAACTTTTGGAAGTAAATCGACACAGTTCAACCTTAATTTCGCTTTTGGATATTGAAGTTATCTGTCTGTCAGTGTTACATGACCCTGTCAATACGACATTGACATTTCTATCACAGATTAATAAGCCGTAATTTTGAACAAGTGACGTCATTCCGCGTTTCGGCGGTAAGGTCTAAAGTAGGAACTTTGAAACGCTCTATTTCATTAATTTATGCATATATTTTTCTCTTTTTCTTGCTTTGTTTAAGTAGACCATATATCTTTAAAATAGACTGAAAAAATTTTTCATGCAAGTACCCTATTGAGTCTCAACAGATGGAATTAAGACATTATATTGCATGGCGTGAAATATCGTATAACCATCACTAAGCTAATACGAGTTGATATTATTAACTAGCTGTTCCCCGCGGTTTCACCCGCGTGAAAAGTTTTTATGTAAATCTTTTTTCCCGAAATCCGATTTGAATGAAACAAAGCCTATACCTGTGACAACCCTATGACACTCCGTTCAATAGATTCGGAGATTATCGTGAACAGACAGACAGACAGACAGAAAAGAATTTTAAAAACTCTTTTTTTGTGGTTGGTTACTCTTCTTTTATCGCCTTCTGTCAATTTTTCTTAAAATTATTCAACGTACAGAATCGCGGATTTTACTTATTTATTATAGTATAAATTTGTTATTTATTTATAAAGTCCAGGTACCTAGTCAAGGTCGATACGCGACCCGTACCACGCCACCGGTAGGGGGTTCAAATCCCGGTACATTATATGACTTTTTCTGCTGTGGTTTGTGCATTTCACACATGAAGAACCTACGTTGACATGCATTAATGAAGAAACGCCTAGGTATAACTGGCGCAGCCATCTCAGGAAGCGGCCGTGACGGAAAAACTATAAAAAAAATCTTTCAATTTTTCTGTCCTGGCCCCCCTCCGTACCGTGCGATAAGGAACATAGTTCCAATAATAATTAGAAACAAAAAATAAGAAATGAAAATTAGAAAAAAAAAAAACAAGAAGCCAAAAAGCCCCTAAAAATCCCAACGCATTCATTTATCCCTAAAAGATACGGAACCAAAAAGACGGATCACGGAACTACGGAGGGACAGATTTTGAATAGCTAATGTTATAGTACGGACCGCCAAGAGGGGATTTGTGGATTAGCTAAAGCGCGTCAGATGAACATAAGGGGGGTACCTTGCACCATGTTGAGTACCTCCACCAAATATAGGCCCTCTACACTGGTGGGTGCGTCTAGAATAACCGATCAGATTAGTAAAAAAAAATCGATAACTCGAAATACTCGAGCGCGTCAGATTAACATATGGTGGGTTAATTACATAGTGAGAAGTATGTATATGAATAATCTGACCATTTGAACGTGACGTAAGGGAGTTAGAAGATCACAAACTTGCAAAAAAAAAACGCAACTTCGACATTCTCGAGCGCAGTTGATTTATTTTTTATTTTAAAGTAAATAACTCAAGGATAGCGGGAAAAATATAATCTGCCGATTTTCATAAGCCGAAGAAACAAAAATCGTCTTCGAATCGAACGAGCAGCTGCAGTGAAACATGTACCTATTCATATCTCTGTCTTTCTTTCCCTTTTACTTTTTCTCTATCTCTCACTCTCTCGCACCGTCCTCACACTACTTTCCGTCGCCATAACGTCATCACAGTATATCACGGCGCTAAACGTGTCAAATTATAACTTTTTTTGGTCTGTTAAAATACATATTAAAATAAGTTAAGGTAAGTATTACATCAAACTATAGGTTCACCTATAACCTTTCACTTTAATGTAATTATATATTATATAATAAAGCTCATCACAAAACAACGCGTTCATGTTATTATATGTAAAACGCTCTGGCTTGTTTGTGCTTTAAAGTTAGTTTTGTGAATAATATTTTGTGAGCTTTTACATATTTCATAGAAATATAAAGTGTGTTTTTTGTGAACAAGAAATAGCTCATAAAGTTATTAAACTTACGTCAGAAATAAAAAAAAAATTAAAAATAAATCATAATTTTTGTTTCTAGCAGTCAGATTAATAATATCCCTCAAAATTATTGTCAGATTTTAAGCCAACATAACTTGGACTGCAAGCTGAACCTTCTGTAAAATAATCTGACACGCTCGAGTATTTCAAAATTGAGATTTTTTTTTGCATTTTCAAAAATTCGCTACTACCTTGCGTCACCTCCAAATCGGCAGATTATCGAAGGGGAGCATTTTTAGGGTTCACTTAACATCCCCTTTGAATATCTGCCGCGCTGGAGTAAATTTTTTTTTTTTCATTTTCTCCCCTTTCGGATGGCCACCCCCACCACGCAAATCGGCAGATGAATATATTTTCAATATCAGAGACACCTTGGAGTATCTAAACTACAATATCTGACGCGCTCGAGTATTTCCATTTTACTATTTTTTTTTTACATTTTTGAAAGCCTGTAGAAGCTAAACCCACCGGTGAATGAAAAAATATCATATGACCTTATTTTGTTTATATCTCCTAATCTTCAAAACCCAATAGGTCCCAACGACGCTCGAGTCACTCCCGAATTAGCATCGGTATCTCCCGTACTATTATAAGGACTTGGGCTACTTTTTATCCCGAAATTCCCACGGAAACTCCGAAATTGCCGCGGGTGAAACCGCGGGGGACCGCTAGATTACTTAATAACCAGAAGAGAGTAGCCGTAGCGATTTTATGAAACTGAAAACCATTGGGCTAGCCACGTTGTGATTATATTATTAGCCATGTATGGTAGCTAGGTAGAAAGCCGAAGTTTCCGGAAAATCCTGTAATTCATTAAGCGGGCCCCGTGACGAGTAATAAGTTGGAAGTCACTTTGTAACAATCATAACTTGAACTCAGACGAAATAAAGTCTTTTTATTTCGTCTGAGAACTTGAATAACTAAGGCTCTAGTTTAAGGTTTTGGTTTATTAAAATTTTGATTGTTGGGTTGAAAAGTTTAATTAGTTTACGTATTTTTATTCATCCTGTCCATTGTAATTTGTTTAAAGTAGAAATAAAGCATCAATAGTTACATCATTTCATTTATTTGCTGAACTTACTTGACAACTTCGAAAATCACAGTTATTATTTTTGACAGTTGTTCTGTAACTTACACAAACATCCATCAATCTATGGAACAATACAGGTAAATGGGAAATGGGTAAAAAACTATTTTATAAATATTGGTATAATATGTTATTTATTGGCCACAGTAAATGTAATGTATAATTATTAACCATATGAATATTATAGGTAAGTAATACATTTTTTTAAATAAGCCAACATTTATGGAATTTTGATACGAAAATGTAACATTTTGAAAAAAAACTTATAATAACTACCATATTATAAAGTGTAAGTAATAATAAAATATTATAATAATTTTTTTTTACTGAAGTACTGAAGCAAAATAAACCAAAAAAATTATACAACTTCTAAAATAATAATCCAATAATATGACATGAAATTATTCCAAATTACAATGGCTACACTGAATTAATAGATGAGTCCAGAAAACCGTAGCAAATTAAATGTGGACTAATAAGGAATAATATTATGGAATTGCAAAAATAAAATGTTACCAATAAAAAATTGTCAATAGTGATACCACTTACTTTAAGTTTAGTACTTAGAAATATTTCAATGGTGGGATAGCTCATCTATGCACAATACCAACGAATTTAGTGAACCTTACAAATCACTCGAGTCTCCTACAGCGTCTAATGCCACATTGCGCTGTACACTATGTGCGACCAAAGATGAACTACAACTTACATTCAAAAACACGGTTAAACCAGACTGATATTGTAATATATCAGAGGTACTTTTTACGTCTGCAGATTTGAGACGCAATTATCAATTATCCTTCGATGTGAAACTAATAAACAGTTTAATATACAGCCTATTTCAAATACACAGTCTTTGGCCACACATAACACACAAAACTGTGTCATTGAACTTTAGAACAGATTTATTGCATTCAATAGCCATTATATTACATACACAGTTCTACCGTTAAACAACTATCAATCACCATAGCATAACAACTGATCATTTTCACAGACATGAGGAACACAAAAAATTAATACGATTGCATTATGGCCAACGCAATTACGATAAACGATTACAATGATTAATGTTCCGCTCATGAAAATTCCTAATAAGTAAGCATACACAAAACGCGGGCTCGAAACACGAATTTCATATTATTATCTTTTAATTATTATACATACATAATATTAATAATTTACATTAAAAATTAACAGCTAGAGGGATTTCACAGAAACGACGTACAATAAAAAATATTTTACTCCAAGCCATAACACGTTTTACCAGTAAAAATTCCTCTACAATCCGAAACTACATCAACGCGCAAAAAGCGTCCACCGTTTCTCTGTAAACTAGACCTACACATTTATTTTATCATTTATATAAAGCGGCCCACTAAAAACGACCGCAATAGACAAATATTAGGATCGAATATCGTCTTGAGATCAATCAAAGTAAAAGAAGGCATGAATCTGTAGGATCCACTACTAATCACGAACACGTCCACCGGCCACTCTCACTCTATGGTACATAATGTTCAACGTCCCTAAAAATAATATTACAGTATGCAGCCTTGTTGTAGATTCATAGAAATTATCGACTTCACAGAGGGGGGTAAGAGGGGGAGGCGAGGGTGTAAGGGCGGGTTTATATCGCCAGTTACTAAATTCAGTGTGTTAGCGAGTCTTCCGAAACGAGCCGTGTCCAAGGGCCGGTTAAGGTTAAAAACAAACTGAGAAATTCTCGAGCATTTCTAAACTTTCACTGAACAACAAACGTAACAAACAGCATTATTTTTTAGTACAAAATCTGACGCACATCAAGTGTCATTTAGTGCGAGACGACGCTTTTTTACGTTAGATTTTCAACTTAAAATAATACCAATAGGTACGGTTTTTGAGTCACCTAATAAGTGCTTGAGCAGTTTACCTTTATCTGCGCAGATCCTATAAGGCCAACTCACTATCACTAAAGGTTTAGTTATCGCCTTTGAGTCTTCTCATTTGCACGGAGTTAAGAGAGAGGGAGATAAGAGTTAAGAGAGCGTCCCTTTCTCAGCTCCACGCAGAAAAAAGTACTTTATGCGTTCGTAATTAAAACGATTGAAGCATGTCTTTAACACTATAAAATACATTTGCTATGCAGTTGAAAAACAGAACGAAGCTAAGTACCTATGCCAATCCATTTCTTTTTAATTCGACATAGAGACAAAATTTATATGAGGTGGATCGACACGGCTAGATTTCAACCTATTTTCTCACACCAAAACTTTTTACTTGTTGAACGTTACTAATAACACGTTGTTATAAGTCTACGTAACTTTTGGTATTTGTGGGATCAATACTGGTATTGAAAACGGCAATCTGGTCCGGTAGTGAGAGAAAATAGTTAAGAATTGAAATTAATATGAAACGTAACCGTTTCAGATCCGCAAGACGACAATAGGTACTTTTCATTGCATTTGTGGATTCATTGTTTATTGTTTTTTTAATTATAGCAATCGTTTTCAATTACCTACACGTAAACGATCATTCGTTCGCAACGACGACGCTTTTGGTAGTAAGACAGTGAGATTTTGATCGTGGAGACATTCCTATAGTACTACTCACATTGTTTTCTTTAAATATTTTCGATAAAGGGTTTTGTAATGTAATTTAAAATGAATTTTATTTTTTTGTCTATTTTTCAACTATACTAGGTAGATCTTTTGTTTCTTCTTTCTTGGTTTCTTTGAATAACAAAGCATTGTCTCGGCATCTTTATTTATTTATTGCGAACGTTGCAAAAAGGCTGTATTTATTAACAGCTAATTTGAATCGATCCAAAATAACAATAACTCATAAACAGTGCCAAAAAAGCCAAAATACAGAAAGAAAAAATTCATTCTACAGCTCATCACAGTTGACGCGGTTATTAAAAAAAAAAACTCGCGCTAGGCAACACCGCGTTCGAGTGGAGAGGGGGGCGCGGGCCCCGTCGTCGTCAGTCGTCGTCGGCGAGCGGCCGCGGCCGGACGCGCGGCCGCCCGGGGCCGGCGGCGGTGGCGGCCGGGTGCCGTGTCTTTGGTATGGAGGCGTGGGCGGCGGCGGCGCACTAGGCCTGCTTGACGCGCTTGCGCGGCGGCCCGATGGGCGGTATCTGCTGCTGCTGGGTGGCGAGCGCGCGGAACGCCTCCGCGATCAGGTGCGGGTGCGACGAGATCATGTTCTTCCAGCCCGCTGTGTCCATCACGTCCGTCGCGTGACTCCTGGCGGTGACAAATGAAACACACACGGTCAAATTCAAATTATTGACGGGTTGAAAAGCATAGAGGTACAAGTGACATAACCGGAAATGATTGATTTCTTTTTCTATTTCTTTAATAAAAAAATTAGTATTGTGTTACAATTTTGTACTCATTATATTGCATATAGAGACAATAAGAAAAGTGTTATTGGACACATTCTTAGTTTAGTCTTGTTTAGAAGTTTAGGTCAAATTTAAAATACTTAGTCATTAGTAGATTGGCTAGATTGTATTATAATGATTTACCTTCTTGGGTATATCATTCAGGAAAAAAAAAATTATATTGCATATTGACACCAAAATACATCATGGTATGTTTTATTGTAACTTTAACATCACAGCCAAGCAAGCATCATTTACAAAATTGTTTTTCTTAAAGGTGTCACTTGTCCCACTTCTCAAACTCTACACCTCAGTCAGAATATGTGCCTTGGCCATTTCGGTCCATCCACATGAGCGTAAGGTGAAAAATTTATCCACTCTTAATTACTTTTCTGATATACAAAGGTTTTTGCAGTAACGAAACGTTCAAACCACATATTCTAACTAAGGTGTAGAGATTGAGAAGTTACAGGCATTATAGAGTTAGGGTGTGTAGAGTTATAAGCGTTGAGGTATGTTTGAGGTATTGCGAGCGGATGAATGCATCAAAAATGTAGTTTTAGTTTTTATCTTGTTGTAGTTTATTAGTAGTCTTAGCGTATTTGTATTATTAACTTCACAGTGCCTTAGTATTACTGTAATGCTGTGAACTTTTTTGTGTTATAAATAAATAATAAATAAGCTTGGCTCTACATGAGATCTGATAACTTTTTGACAGTGCCCGTCATATGGACTCGTCTTGGCATCATTTTACAAGAAAATGTTTTTGATGGGATTTCATTTCTTTTTGTAAGTCAAAATTGCGGAATACTCATACAAACTTCCATCCCGTAGTTTTACGGGTTGGGGGATAAAAGTTACAAGTTTTATATTTTTGTTGTTGTTTGTGTACTAATACTAGCTTACATGCCAATTTTCAGCTTTCTAGGACATTAGGAAATACCCTAAGAATTTTGATGAAAGTGTCGAAATCAGTGTTTTTTTAGATATCAATAAAATTTAAAGTTTAAGAGCTATACAATTAAAACTTTATATTTTTGATAAGTCCGCTATTGAAAACATACCCCGAGAATTTCGTTTATCTGGTACATATAATCCAAACCCAAGTTTATAAGAGTCCAAAAAATACGACGAAGCGCTTCGAGAAAAGATAGGTAGTGCTCCCGCTTCGCTTGACTCGTCTTGGCGGGGGCACTACCGTGGCTCCAGATCTTCTAAGATAATTATATGCATTTAATAATCGCTAAAACTCGAGAATGGCTGGACCGATTTGGCAAATTTTGATATTGAAACATTTGTGGAAGCTCAGGGAAGGTTCGAGAAGTAAATCCGAAACTCACGCGGGTGAAACCGCAAGGCATAGCTAGTTAGGTATTAAAAAGATTACACTGACGTGTTGATGAAGTCGATTGTCTGCGCCTTGAGCTGGTCGGCGGAGTGCAGGTCGGCCAGGATGAGGGTGTCCGCCGCCGTCTCCACCGACAGGTTCATACAAAGCGCCTCCTCGCACATTACTTTTAATCGCTCCAACGCATACTGGAAATGTGAAAATATAAATGGAAATTGGCTTGGCATGGAAATCCTAGTAATCTATTTAGTATAATATAATAATAAAAGTTTATTCAATAATAATTTAAGGTAAACTAGAACATGACTGGTATATAAAAGAAACTTCGTCACTGACTCGTCGACGCCAAGGCGAAACTACAGAACGAGTAATTTGTACAATAGTCTCCTTCTCAACTTCCGTTTTATGCGTTCACGATCATAGATCGTCAACTTGGCTATAAGGGGGCTGATTGACAATATGACGACATCTTGTCGTGGGACGCACCTTGTCGGCGGCGGCGAGCAGATCGTCGGCCATCTTGTCGAGGTTGGGCGCCCGGCCCGTGTATATGAAGCGCAGCATCTCGCGCAGCACCTCGTGGTCCACGTCGGTGATGTCGACGCGGTTGCGCTTGCGCTCCTCCATCTCGTGCTCGAACATCGCCGCGAACACCGGACTCCTCGCTGGAAACGAACAGGCGGCGGTGTCACGAGCGGTGTTTTCTACACTGGGGTTTATGCATAGCTTATTCGCTACTAGCTGTCCCCAAACTAAGCCTATATTGACTACTAGCTGTTTCCGAACTGGCCCTATATCCACTACCAGCTGTTCCCGAACTGAGCCCATATCCACTACTAGCTATCCCCAAACAGCCTATATTGACTACTAGCTGTTTCCGAACTGGACCTATATCCACTACCAGCTGTTCCCGAGCTAGACTAAACCAAATAACTCAGTAGTAAACCAAATAACTGGTTTTAGTCGTATGTAATAATGTACTTATTGTTAGGCCACATTTGCTCTGACTCATATAACATCCTCCATTGAAACTCACCAGCTAGGATGGCTTTGTGCGCCTGAAACTCCCGGCCGCCGACCGCGAGCGTCACGTCCGAGAAACGCTCGTTGTCGAACAGAGCGCCCAGGTCGTCCGACAGCCGGCACTCGGGCACCTTGAACTGCACCACATTGCTCTGGCCGCTGATGTTGATGCTGTCCGCCACCACCGACACCTCGCAGAATATCGTCAGCTTGTCCTCGGGCAGGAGACCGTTCGCTTCATCTAACAAGAAGTCTCTGAAAACACGCGGTTGTTTGTTAATCGTTGAATTGATAAGAATACTCAGTACTTCTTACTTTGTATTGCTTCACGAGAGAATTCTGACTAATATTATAAATCAGAATGTGAGTTCGTTTATTTGTTTGTTTTTTACATTTTCACGCTTTAACTACTCAACAGATCATTGACTCTACAAACTTTTATTTACCTACTTGAAATTACCAGAAAGCTTGAAATATACGTTTCTTTATTTAGAAGCTCAAACGACACAAGATTTATTTGCAAGAAAAAACAAGTTTCTAATCCCAGTAGGTAGTAGTAGTAGTAGTAGTCCAGTAGTTAGGACAGTGCGTTGAGGAATTTATTCAGTGAGTCAAAAACATTATAATTTTATATTATGTATAGATATTCAACACTTGAATATAATTTTCATATTAACCGTCGAACGTCAATCTATAATAACGATGTACAGTTTCAATTCGATAAAATGCACATGACGCATGTGCGAACATGCCAGTATTTCAATACTATTAGGTAGACGCAACTAAATTCATAAAAAAAAATCGCATTCGAATATACTCACCTTCTGATGAATTTTTTGAATCCCCAATCTTTTCCCTGCACAAATCTGTAGGCGCGTTGTGATTCCATCGCTTTTGTCTCTTCGCGTTTCGCATTTAATATTGAAAACTTAAATTTTGCGCGCACTTCGGATTTATTACACGACACTAGTAATAGATATAACGATAAATAGTCTTTGCTTTCCTCGTCCAGTCCCTTGGGGTTCACACGCAAACACCATTTTAATTTGTCACTAGCGCCCGCTGAAAAAGTGGACGATTTTAACACTTCACCCATTTCTTCTCTACAAAAACTAAAATTGTTTATTGTCCACATATAACTGAATTTCACCACTTTGACCTGAAACAAATAAACATGGTACCGTTAAGGAACGTATTTCAACTGTATAAAAACAACTATCATTCTTAATAATTGTTTCTTATAGTTGCAGTGGTCTTCAACTAAAATAAACTAACACATCTATATATCTATATTTAAATATATATGTATATGATAAAACTGTTCGTTTGAACGTTGAGCACGAAAGAACTAATGTAGGTATCTTGTCGACAAAGGACCTGAGAGGATCTTAAAATTTAAGATGGCGAAACCGCTGGTAACTACTAGTTAATATTATTTTATGACTCGAATAGGTAATTGTAATTACTTGAGGGTAAACAAATCAAGTAACTCTGTCGGTAAGTACAGTCAGCACCAAAATTATTGTAATATTAAACCACATCATGTTGAGTTTAACTGCAGCTTTAGATTCGTTCCTATATTTTAGATTCTGACTTTACGTCTAGTTGACATTGTTGTCTATACATGATATAGACGCGCTTTTAATGACTAATTTTATGGCAAATAAAACTTTATTTGCGTAACACAGACCGTTTGTTTATGTGGTTTTATGATACAAGGTTACATGGGATCACTTCAAAACATATATTTGCAATAAGTATTTAACCTACTTATTCAATATAAACTGTATTGTGTGTAAACACTGAATAGACAAACGTTTGCGAATCGATTTGAAATAATATTTCGATTGTATTGATTGAATTTATGTTGTTGATTTACGGTTCTGGCTCTAATCATTATGTACGGTATTTATTTGTTTATTATAAGAACGCACCGAAGAACGACGAAGCTAAAAGTTTAGTTCTAAGATAAAAGACAGAACACGAATCGTAAGAAACTGTTACGAAAATCAGCCGGCTATTATCTGACTATAGTATTCTATTATTTGGTTTATCATGTTCATTTTATTGCATTGTGCTGTCAGATTACAGATTACAGTTGTAAGTAGATATGGTCACCATTTGCATTCGATACAGAAACCTTGGACGGCGAATTATACGACTATTTAATTAAACCAAAGACGTTAAAAGCGCTAATCGCTCAGAAGTTTGAGGGCCTTACAATGGCCCTACAATTATGTTCAAAGAGGTACTGTAGAATATGGACATTTAATGTGATGATTTAAAATGACATAATTTAGTATTAAAAATATCTAAGTAATGAAATTAGAGGGGACAGACTGACGGAGGCATTAAATATTGTCGAAACACCAGTAAAAAGTATGTAAATAAGTTTAAATAAGCCCGCTGTATTGATATTATTTAAGACCTTGTTATATTATGTAAGTATACATACTAAGTAACACTTAGTAAAATGTCATTAATTAAGTGAGGTGATTTTGGCGATTATTCTCCCCTCCCCTAATCTCACGTGAGATTTTTCAAAATGCATTATGCGAGAGAGAAAATTTTAGTGGAGAAACATTAATTCTTATTTAATTTAACCCAGTTTTCTTGCAAGTTTACATTGTTTCTTGCAGAAAAAAAAAATGACGTGATATCTGGCGAGACCTCCCCTCTCCCCTACGTGAGATTGGGTGAAGTTCGTCTCGACCCCCTCCCCACCCTAGCCTCACGTAATTAATAGTCGAAAAATAAAATAAAACCCTACTTACCTATGCTATGACTACCTACACCCAGATTGAAAGTAAACATCAATACTCGTCACATATGTTCAGTTGTTCACCCTGATGCGGGGATCGAATCTGCGAAACCTAGCGTAGCAGTCCGTTACCTTATCACGGTGCTTGTATCAAGATTGAAAGAACTTCATTGTTTCTAATACAAAGAGCTGCTGATTTCTGATGAAGGATAACCTGTGTTTCAGAAGTCATGTCAAGATTTTTGTAAGGTGTGTGTATAAGTTTTGTGCATGGTGCTATGATGACTTGACTGGGGAGAGTCGACGTGGCGTCGGGCACCGCAGGTTAGGCCCGGGCGCCGTTGGTCGTTGCCCCCATCCGTTGCTCGGCCTGCGGTGCCACTAGGGTCTTCGCCCGGTCGCCGACCCCAGCCAAGGCCGCTCACATCAGCCTTGTACTTTAGTGGCCACACGAGATAACGCCCATTTGCAGATTCCGACGCGTCCCAACTACCATATATGGCGCATCTACCTCTACACAAACATACATAATATGTACATGTGTACCAAGAAAACTAGCATGTAAGAAAGATGCCTGTAAGGACATCAAGCATAGAGAAAATAACGCAAGAGAAGATAACATATAAAAAGAAGCATAAAATTAATTTTGAAATTTCAATGTACGCACTGGTCAAATCTCACGTACTTAATAAATGAATTAAGTAACTAATTATTTATTTATTTCATTATATTCGACCTTACAGTACACTGATACATATAGTTTTCAGGTAGTAACTCCTTGCCTTAAATGTAATCTTAGATAGTTATAAAAATGGTATTTTGTTGCTTTTTTAAATAAATAAAAAAAAAATCAGTTCACGAAAAAATACTATGCGGGACTCGAGACTACGCGAGAAGAACCGCGGGGCACCGCAGCATCAAATATTATAATACAGACAGCAATATATCCTTAATAAGTATGTACGTACTATCTACCAAGTGATCTTCAATAGTTAATTGTTTTAATCGAGGACCACGAAGGTTCAAGACAAAACCCATTATCAATTATTACCTCGTCCGACGTTGACATTGTCTCTTTGTCCACATATTAATGTGTAAGTGAGATTAATTTACGACTGCAAGAGAGGTATGACTAGCTTTTGCCCGCAGTTTTGTTCGCGTATAGTAATCTTGAATTTCCCCCGATCGGTTAAGACAAAGAATCTAAAACGAGGCAACTATTTGAAAACCCGACTCGGGTGAGCCTTTTTGTGCTGACAGACAGAAATTCTAAAGATCAATGTTATGTGTTCCGTTAGTGTAACGGAGACCCTTTCCTAATATATTATCTTAAATGCGTAGAAACGCTATAAGATCAGCGTAGAATATACGGAAACTTTTCTCGAGCATGTTCTCCATGTCACTAAAAGAACCGTTTAAAAAAGTTTAATGAATACCAAGTTTAAATTTGTATGAATACTAGCCTTAATCGGGCTAAGTGTCTTGCATTTGTTTATTTTATTAAGTTTCTTGAAGTAAATAAACCAAAAGAAACCTAGCGTTGTGGTCGGTATTCAAACCTAACCTAGCAAATCGAATCGCCCGAAAATGGTAATTTGGCACTAGTTTTAGTGTAGTCATAATTATACATGTAGACATGTGCTACATTTTGTGTAGTGCATTTAAGTTATTTTAAAGTACAGTTAAATATCTCCCATATTAAAGTAGGTACCAGTAATATGTAGATTGTGGCTCAATCACACTTCAGTCTCTACAATTCCGAGTAGTGTTTATGATTAGTGTCACGAGACGGCACGTGGAGCGAACAGACGCCGCGTTGCACAACAACTGCGTGGGTCGAGCTCGGGCTCCACGTGCGACAGGAAACGCAGTTAAATTTGTGTGCTCAAGTTCACTCCCAATACGATCCATTATTTTGTACTAAACGTTGGTGTTCATTGCATTAAACATAACATTATACATATATATTATGTAGTATGTCAAAATTATCTATGAATTCAGTCATATTAATACATATAGCTAGGAAATCAACCCGGCTTTAAACCGGGGTGATTGTCCATATAATAAAGGTAGTCAAATCACATAATCAACTGTTCTTTTTCTTGTGTGTTGTGTGTTGTGCTGAAATAAATGTATTTTCTTCTTCTTCTTCTTCTTCTTCAGAAGACAGTTTTTCCAAGAGACGGGCAGGATACTATTAGGTTTTTATTTTCAATGTTTACGAACAAGGGTAAGTATACAAATCACAAATTCATTAATCTATGGACTATACCTAAACAAACCGTCGATTGTGAAGTTGCAAATGTTACAATAATACCTATAGTTAATTCTTTGGAATATACCTAATATTACTAAATTATGTACTTACACCTGAAATAATAATCAACATGGTCTCTTCTCGACATAATTTCAGTCATATAATTACGCAAGCATAAAATTAAACAAGATGTGGTTTCAAGAAACTTGAAACGATACGCTCAGCTATAAAGATAACTCGGCTCATCTTGTGTGGATATTTGGGATTTATAACGGTCGGTCGGGCTACTGCTACCGACCAACCTACGTGACGCTACCGAGCGAAAAGACACCGTTACCGTTTGAGAAAGACGAGAGCTAAAAAAAGTAATTTTCTTTTTACTCAAAGTAGATATTATAATAGATAGTTAAAAAATGTACTTATAAATACACTTTTGGACACCTGCATCGAACCACTTTGTATTTTAAAACTTTGTATTTTAAAACTTAAAAATATGACATGTTAAAAAAACTGAATAAGTTTTTACAGTTTTAATGTTGGCACATTCAGTTATTTTTCTCGTGAGGAATCTTTAATTTTATTGGATGATGCTTCTTAGAGATTATCACTCTAATTCACAAAAACAACTGGAAAATGTGAATTGATGAATCCTCACATTCTAGTGACGTTGATGATACTATGCCAAACTATTCGACGGCCGTCAAATTACACTTGGAGGCAATACAAGATCGTAACTCAACTATGTTTTTCTTCAAAAACAATGATTTAAGAAGCATAATTATACAAGATATATCGACATGATCAATTTATACTTCTACACACTTCAGTAGGTACACCGAATACAGATTTAGGACAATGGCATACGAAAAAGATGATAAATAGTATATTAGCACCTAAATCAAAATGTTTTCCTTAATCAGAATTTTTTAAAACTTCAGCATCACCAAATTTAAAATGCAAGGTGGCTCGACTCCATTTTCTGGAAGTGTATATTGTATAGCGTAAAAAACAAAGTAGGTGCCAGAAATCAAACAGAAACGTTCAACGGTCGTCCCGATTACGAGTGTACAAAAAGAATATCAACCTTGTGATTTTTGAGATTGAAAATTGTAATTAAAATATTTTAACTGTGCTCATATCATAATAATTACCTAGTAATATTTTTTATGAATGACAATAGATATAGAGATACCATAGGCATAAAAAAGTTGCGCCAAAATGTTATGAAAAAAATTTGTAATAACTACGTGTGTTAATATGGGCAGCTTAAAGTCGGTTTAGTCACGTTTATATGAGATAATGGTAGAATTTTATCAAATAGGTAAGCGGAATTTCAATGTCGTCGCAGTCATCAAGTTTACACATGCGCTGTTTACATATCATCGCCACACGTAATGTTTTATCTACACTTCCTGGTTTGTGCTGGGGTTTTAATGATCGCGATTGAATATGTTTTATATAATTTACCACTCGTGACATTCCGACCCGCGGTATAGAGTGTTGCTATTTTACTCTCCGCAAATCGGGGCACGTGAAGAGCGACAGAGAAAGCATCATTTTTACTACTACGCGATGCAGCTACGTTTAATAATATTTTTCATTTTTTATTTTATTTAATTATTATAACTGGCCAGGTTTGTGACAGTTGGGCTGAAAAGTTCGTAGGCTTAGATGATGTTACTAAAATTAAATCCATAATAATTATTATGATTTTCGGTTAGTACTTAGTATCTAGTACTAAACTTCAAAAGATACGTGTATTAATTTCACAGGTGTTGGACAATTGGTTCGTGAGATATAGTGTGTTGCGTGAGTGAAGCTAGGTATTGTATTGTTATAAAATGGATGAAAAAGAATTTTGTGTGTTAATGAAAAATTGCTTCATGGTGAAAAAAAAAAAAAAATTGTTGAAGCCAAGGCTTGACTTGATAAACATTATTCGGACTCTGCATCAGCAAAATCAACTATTGAGAAGCGGTATGCTAAGTTTAAACGAGGCGTAATGAGCATCGAAAACATCAAAACAGTCTACCAAATAATTTTTAATGATCGTAACACTTTACGATCATTAAAAATTATCATTAAAACTTCACTAAGTTGATCGAGATAGCCCAGATTCTAAAGATATCAAAAGAGCGTGTTGGACACATCGTACCGGGTACGTGAATGTTTGGGCATGCGAAAGCTGTGCGCAAAGTGGGTGCCGCGCGTGCTCACAATTGATCAAAAACAACAACAACGTAGGTATTGATGATTCCAACGATGGCGAAATTGCACGCATTAGGCTTTGAATTGCTTCCCGTATTCTCCAGATCTGGCCTCCAGTGACTTTTTCCTGTTTGCAGACCTCTGCAAAAGAATGCCTAGTGACTATATCCATACTAATATTATGAATGCGAAAGTAACTCTGTCTGTCTATTACGTTTTCACGCCTTAACGGCTCAACCGATCATCATCAAAGTAATTTTTTTAGCATATTTTACCTCTTATTTAGAAGAAAATGTTGGTAAATCTTTGACCGAACTTTTAAGACCCAAAGAAAACTAAAAACAAGTATGTAGGTAAGTATGTGACGTTTGTATTTTTTGTTTTGGTAATAAGTATCGTTGAAAAATTGCGCGATAGCCCCCGATGACCGTGAAATGTCACATATTTATTTGTTTTTAGATTTCTTTAGGTCTTGACAAAGTTCGGGCAAAGGTTTTGTTTTGATAATGCCTTTGTGAAATTGCGCAATCGGCCTCCAGTCGTCTTTGTCTTAAAGGCAGGAGTTCAGAACTACCTAAGAGCGTCTTCGAAATGTTCAGTTTGGTTTTTCCGCAATAAACACCGTTAATAATAATAATTTTTTAACAATTTTAGTCAAAGTTAACAGCGTATAGGTATCAAAATACATACTTTGTACCCAAAAACCATGAATTAGTTGTAAACGTTTAAACGAATGAAAATGTTTATTATTCAGTGATACCTAAAAGTGCTCGACCAGTTTGTCTCAGTCTCCGCTGACCCTAAGACGGCAAACAGAAAGTCTTCTTCGTGAGCGTTATTAATTATTTATTATTATTCACATGTGGCTACGACGCGACGCGCCGCCCGTTAATTCGAGAGCTTTACGAGTTTATGGCTGCCTATTGGTTCCATACATTACCACTAGTTACCTATATTATTTCGGTCGTTTGATGTCAGGATAGTAGAATTTTACTGGTTGAAATTTGACTCCGAATGACTTAGAAACTGGTTACTTGTTTTGTAATAATATTATTTGCTATAAAATACAAGCACAAATTTATATTAAAAATCATGAGTTTCATTTCTGGTTTTATTCTAAAAGCGTAACAAAAAAACAACTAACATTAGGTATACATATTTGTGATCTATTCCAATACTAAAAGTAGATAACTTGTAACATCCTTTCACGTTAATTTCGGAATTACTTTGGGGACGTTTTGTTTCGGGGTAAAAATTGTCCTTTTTATTATATTTATGGCATACTTAAGTTTCCTATCCGTGAAATAATAATACATATTTAAAATCAGTTCAGTAGTTCTACGGATTACGCCCTGGCCCCTACTAACAAACTTTTCCCCTTTTTAATATCAGACGGTAAAATTCTACTCACGCCACAAAACCGCCCTACCCCCTTAGCTAAGTTGCCAATTTATAAAATCACTAACGGTTTACGCATATAATGTCAATATGGCTAAGGGGGCAGTTCCTATATCGATACTGGCAAATTCGCATTAAACCGATCGACCGTTGCAACTCGGGTGTATGTGGGGAAACCCCTACGAGGATGAGGTAGGAGCGGTGCGGTGCGGTTTTGTGTTTGGCGTGAGCAGAATTTACCAATATGGCCTCTGCATGGATGTAAAATAAAGTTATAGCAAAGAATACTACTACGTCAAGAAGCGATACTCCTCTCCCCGACAAACATCGTGCCTCCCCACGCCCCGCTACACCGTAGCGGTAAGCCTACAGGTGATAGCAGTGTAGACTGTAACCGCCAGCTGTTTGTGTGTGGGACAATATCAACTTGAATATTATTGAAACTTCGTCGTCCGCGGCGGCGCGCAGCGCGGCGCGAGCCCAACGTGCAACGCGGCAACGTGCAACGTAACGCTCACACACAGAGCGTGTGGGGATAAGCCGGGCGCCATTTTTCAGTAGTAGGGAGTTACATCGGTTCGCTATCGTAAGGGGTGTCAGTTGACAATCTGTAATAATATTTATCGCTATAGAAAACTCAGGAACTTATCGTCATGTCACGTGGTCACGTAAAACCGTCCAACCAAATTTTACGTTACTACATGACAAATGATGATACGCTCCTCAGTTTTATGGCTATAACGATTATTATACCCTGTCAGCTTGGCTAAGGGGGCAGGTGGGGTTTATAGTAGGTACCCACAGAACAGATAGAAGGGGCATCAAATCAGTTTCGTATGAAAACAAATGAAAACCACTGTCGCTGGATGAATTTCGTACACAAAACTATACCTACATCACGCACAAAAACATTCATTGTACATTTTTACATAGTCACAATTTTAAAAATTTACAGTTTTGGGAATATAGTGGAAAATATACTTGCGATGCCATGGAAAATAAATTTGGAATGCCATGGAAAATATACTTATAGAATGGCAGTAAAGGAAGATTTAGGAAAATTGGAGCATTTACTCTAATTTGTTTTGCGCGTGCCAGGTGCCTCGCCAACACGTCGATCTCGTTCACCTCTATTTAGTAGATAATATTTGCTCTGCGCAGGCAGGCAGGCAGGTAGGTACCTGTGTGAAGCACCAGTTCTCTGCGACGGGCGTGTTCCCGTCGTGCAGCGGGCTGGGCACCCGGCTCACCGCCATGCCGCCGACGCCGGCGCCGTTGGACGACACGCGAGCCGACTGCGACGCGGCCGAGCCGCCGCCCGACCCACCGACGCCGCACTCACTGCCCGACGCGAGCCTGGAAACAATGCACACGACACATTTTAACAATTATTTACTAACAACTGTCCCCCTTTCCATCCGCGTTAATTTCAGAGTTCCCGTGGGAATTCCGGGATAAAAATAACGTGTATGCAAAATTTAATGATGACGGATTGAGCGGCTAAGGCGTGAAAGCGTAACAACCAAATAAACTCACATTCGCATATAGTAAGAATTAGAACTAGCTATTGCCCCGCGGTTTCCACCCGCTCACTCACAGATACCTACTGTATAAAATTATAGTGAAATAATTATTTATTAGAATCGGTTCAGTAAGTAATTTTGAGGTTATGCATTATGCAATTACAAACAGAAAACTCTAAAAAATCATATATTCCTCTTAAATAATAACTCACATAGGTACAATACACAAAATGAAATCTTTTCTCTTTATGATTATATCGATCAGGTATTTGAATTAGGAACTGTTGTTGACAGACTTTATATTTTCTTTTAAATGTTGGATATGCTTACAGTTATATAATAATGGTTCTAGACTGGTGATGATTAACTGTCATTTTTCATAAATATTATTTGATATTTGCACAATGTTTTTAAACAAATAAATACATGATTTCTGGTGCTTGCATTATTACATATTGTTTTGATGTACTGCATGTGGATCGGAGATTCAGTTCATATAGTCTAAATAGTAAAAGCACTCTCGGGCCGAAGCCCAAAAAACCAATGACATCGAAAGAATGACAACGCTGCAACTTCAAGCATAGGGTCGCCATATTCATACACGTTTCCTCAGACCCAGGGTTTTGGACGGAAATTGATTTCCCGCGAGCACCCTCGTCCTCACTGCATTTTCATCAAAAATATGGAAAATTAGGCATACCTATTTAAAGACAAAAAATTGTGCCACCAAGATTTGGATTATATTTAATGATCAAGTTATTCGGTCTGCTATTTCTGTTTGTTGATTTTACAGCCTGCGTTTTGAGAAATTCAAGTAGCCAAATACGCGAAATCGCGGTCAAAAGCTATAATAGACGAAGACATAAAAAAAACTTATGTTGAGGAAACTCTACATAAACAAGAGAGCAGAGTTGAATATAAGAAAATTATTTACCTACCCAATCAAGAATTACATAATGCATAGATATCATATAATATTAGAAAAAAAAACGTGAATGGATGCAACTTAAAATGAATGATTAATATAAAAGCCGTTTGCTCATCTTACATAGAGCGGACACTAGATAGATGCAGAGTAAACTATTAATACCGAACGCCATACATTTTTTGATTCACGAAGCCGTTGACACTTTAGCCGTAGAGCGCTACGGAGCAAGATTGAAAATAATTAAATGGTATTTATAGCGCTCTACAGTCTACACTCATGAGTAAAGCTATGTTAAATAAACGTCTAGAAAATAAACAGTCTGAAAAATATATTCACCCCAATGGGTACTTGACATAGTGAGGTTTCCGGTGCGTTTCACATTCCGAAAACATGAGCAATTACCATATTATTCATTGTTTGATTTTGAGATCATAATATGAAGATCTCTAATCTGTTTTAATTGTTTGAAACGGTTGATTCATCGACTCGAGACTCATACAATATTTTCAGTTCAGAAAATCCCTATAATACGGATAGGATATTTTTATTTTTTAATTTACGATTAACACAAAGTTAAATGTTTATATTGCAATTAACTTGCTGATAGTAGGTATGACGATAATAATCTTATGTAGCAATATTTGGTGTAGGTACAACTAATAACATAAAAAACCGCAGCCGCATAAAAAAACTGGGACAAGCGAACACAATACAGAATACATTCAAGTATGAGTAAGTACATACATATACGCACCGGTGACGGTTGCCGGCGAATGAACAATGACGGCCCAGCGAAAGAAGACTCCGAAGGTCTTAAAAAGTTTTGGGTTTCGGTGCCGCATATGTGGGACGAGTGCAATGCGTAAGATAACTAGCTCGGTTGCGGTCCTATGTTACTTTCGAGAACTGAGGTCCGATTACCAAATACAAGTTAGAATCTGTGTCAGTTTCGTCAGCGCACCGCAGCGCATCCGTCGACGAGCCGCAACGCACGGCTCGCGGGTCGTGCGTCCGCAGCGCGGGCGGCGGAGATATCGAAACGACTACCTGCCAGGCTGCGACAGACCGACCGACCGGACCGGGTCAAATAACACCGACACATCCTGCGCCTGCCCCATCATTATACACGATAAACTTGATTTTACTCAGGCATAGGGACACACTTCGTATAAAAGCGTGTGTCGCCAAACTTACTGGCTGAACCTTAGATTAAAACAATGAACTACGCTAGGTATTGTATAATTTGTATTTTGATAACAAAATGTCATATTTTTTAACTAACAGTCAATAACAGGACCCTGTCGACCATTGAATTTGCATAGAAATAAATTATGATAAAAATTAAATGAAAATAAATAAACATTCGATTGGTTTGCACGCCAATACGGCAAATATGCGGCTTACCTATTTCATTTGTAATAATTATAACATCTTACTATACCATATTCAGCAAATAAATGAATTTGAATTTAATTTAGCAGTCCGCAGCTGCCCTTGGGTACAAATGTGTTAAACATGTAAAAAAATATTTTTAATTAAATTAAGGTAGTATTGATGTCACGTATGTAAGACCGCTAAGTGTAAAATATTCAAGGGAGATAAAAATTATAAATTCGAGTACGAGACAAATGTTAAGAGAATCACTCCGATCCGAGACGCGTCGCGAGTAGGTATTTGCAAAAAGTCTATCTGTTTCATGCCGCTCTGCTACCGTGCGATGCGTGCGATAGAGAGACTAGAGGCGAGTGCCTAATTTTTCCTTCTGAAATATTGTTTCGGGCCAAACCTTTTCTACCCCCCTAAACCTTCACTAAATGAGACAATTTTGGTGTCATTCGATTCAGTACACCTTAATCTAGGGCTGTACGTTTTTCTAATTTAGTAATTCAGTTTAGTTTAACTTTAATAAATTAAAAAACTCGAGGAAGATTTTTTGTAAAAAATATGGATATTGAGATGCTAATAACTTTTGTTATAAGCAATATTTCTTTAAAATCAAAACGTACAGCCCTAGTTATCCAATACATCAATAACATGTAAAAAAATCATCAAAATTGGTCTATGTTTAAGGGGAGATAAACGGTTTGGCTTTTTGTATGAAAATTTGCACGCACACGATCGTCTTAAGATGTTTTTAAGCAATGCAATCAAACAGTGCTCCGTGCCGGGACGGGGAATCGAATTTGCATTAGTCTCTCATCAGAAGGTAAATTGAAAGCATTAGTCGCTCATAACGTTTTACTACGTTTTAATGAAATTACATCTTTGAAAATTTAAATTGAAGTGAAAGAAAAAAATATTATTTAGCAATTACTTCATATAGCAACACTCAGTGTATTAAGGACGTAACATACTTTATAACTTGGGTATGTTATGATGACCAATACTCGTAAATACTACTATAGTAATGCATGCTCGGACACAGTAAAAATTATGTCAAACATATAAAAGTGTTACAGCACTGAATAAAAGTAGGCTAAGTGAATTAATCGGCGCGACCCAGAAACTGACAGCGTCGGCGGAGCTCAACGACAAGTCATGAAAGATATCTCTTCTGCTTGAGATTGCTTTATGTTGCATGCATAATATTTATGATATTTAACAAATCACGTATGCTGCCGATGTTGAAAGCTTTATAGTTACCCCATGGCACGATTTAGGCCTATCTATTCAGAATGCCAGAAATATTTATTTAGTTCATTCATATATGATAATCTGCGTAACAACTGGAACGTAACGTTGGCGAGGCCGAGGCCTGCGAGCCCTAGATTGCCTCGTTGACAATATCGGATGGGCCACGCAGCGCCGGATTACACGGCCAGATAAGATATTGCAGGCGCAACGAGCCGACCGAGGACGAGAAACAATTTGCCACAGTGGCAAATGGAGCGACCCGACCTAAATTCCGTTACACTAGAGCGCTCTACAATTAACAATAGATGATCTCGCAAAACATCTTAAGCTGTGCCGACAACTTTGTCAATCTGTTATGCTCTAGATCCAAAAAAATCCCAGCGTCTGGTGTATACTGTTGAGCGGCAAATGCTTTCTATCGAGGATCATATTGCTGTGTAGGTATTGATATTAACTATTGTGACGGTTACAAATTTCATAAAGAGTTGATGTAGGAGATGAAATTTGTAATTGTTGGGGTAGGAGATGATGGACTGGAACTACAAAACCGATAATAAAAATTATTTTTCTGGCTACAGTATCCTTAATATATCTAGTTTCCGAGATAATTCCAAAATTGACGCGAGTGACACCACGTGGGGGAAATGAAGTATGTAGCTACTTGTGGTATATAAGTTAATGTAAGCAATTGCAAACG
The DNA here is from genome assembly GCA_907165275.2 of Zygaena filipendulae. NCBI lineage: Eukaryota > Metazoa > Arthropoda > Insecta > Lepidoptera > Zygaenidae > Zygaena > Zygaena filipendulae. The sequence continues at coordinate 7,918,127 of OU015657.1, forward strand.
AAATTGGAAAACCACCCAAAGTATCTAGAGGTAATAAGTAATACAGCAATAAAAACTGTAATATATTCATTATCATCATAAACAGCTATAGTCTATTATAATTCCCAATACTGGGCCACAGGCTACCCTAACGCTGAGGGTCCGACGTGTTAGTTCATCACGCGGGCCTGAGTGCGGATTGATGGACAACAAACACGCTTATGAATTGTAATTTCATCACGATATTTTAAATACTCGTACATACGTGAAATAGTAATTAATCGAAAGAGAAAAATTTAAATTTAAATTATAGTGAATTAGTGATCAATAAAACTGACAATAAACCACAACTATACAGATAAACCTACAATAACAGATTCAAAAAACTATTGAAATAAAACAATTTGAGGAGGAAAGAAACACAGAAATGTCTGTGTGATCTCCATGGTCGAACCGGTCATTGTCTATTGGAATAAGAATAATATATGTAACTGTATATCTTAATTCAAGACACGAATTTGCCTAAAGGGAAACGACTTCTTTATTATACTATTTTTAAATCATCGGTCCTGTCGCTAGACGTGTAAAAGTGGCGTATTAGAGGACGCATGGATAAGTCAATAACCCGTAAGAGTTTGAGCAATCACAACGTATCATCGGTCTCCACTCTCCGGTGATCTTATTATAGATGTCACCCGACCTGCTTGCATCTTCCTCTATATTTAAATCCTCTCGCACAGCCGTAGCAGTGAACCGATATATTCGGAATATCTCGTATATGAATACTTTCAATATCGAGGTCTGTAAATATCAAAGGACTTTAATTAATGCCTCTTCTGCTAATTAAATTATAAATGACTGTTGATAATATTGAGAAAAAAAATACAATATGAGTCAACTCTAAAGTTTTAATTGATCAAGCATAGTTAAGGAATTTGTGCTTAGCTTTAAGCACTGAAGCATAATTATCTTTTAACACTAATGTTGATCGGACGAATTCACATATAATGTGACCTAAATGGTAGACAATATAACAACAATAAAATTTGCAATTGATAAATATGCTTAACTTGGAATAACAAAAGAACAGTAGGAGCTACATATATTAAGAGTACAACTATAGAACAATATTATGGTTGCATACATGATGCCTTTGTATGGTTAGTTTTATTTTCCAACGGCCGTCGTCGACTCGCGGCCCGCCCGAGCTCAGTCGGTGCAGCGGTCGATGCAAGGGGAGCTGCCACATGAGCAATGCCCTTTTAACGGTAGTGACTGCGTACTATGAGTCAGACTTTGAGGACAAGCCGACAATAGGGTCCTCGACTGGGTTGAATCGAAGGACGGCTTGTTTACCATTCACGTCAAGATCTAAAGGGCATATTAACTTGCAGTACATAAAGATGCTAATACCATAAAATATATCAACATAAATACCAAATTTACAATAAAAATTAAAGATATTAAATAGATAAATATAATATATATCCAATATGAACCAACATAGATTCGAAACGCAAATTCAAAAAAAAAATAAGGAAATATTCAACGTTTCAACTTTCAAGATTTCGCTCTCGTTGGTTTGTAGGTACTGCGTAGTAGTTAGTAACGTTGTATCGGTTATTGAGACTGAATGTATCGGACGATTGATAAATAAGTCAGTTGAAGCGAATACGAGGCCACCGCAGTATGTAGAAGATATTATATTCATTAGACATTCATCCAATAACGCACGTATTGTGTCGTTGTTCGTATAACGATGGCGCATTAAGGTTTCTGACGTACTGAGGTCATAAAGAAAGAAATTAACCTGCTACCAGAATTTGTAAAAATTTTGACTTAAGTAAATTCTAAAAAAAGTTTGCAATTCACGGAAATCCAGCATAGAGACTAAGGTACCCTATTAAATAATTGTGCAAAATCGGAACGAAAATTTTCTATGGCAGCTTATAAATCAACATAAGTACCTACACGAAACTAATAGCCAAACATTATTAGAAGATATTTTTTAGAGCATTATCTTTTTTACTAGAAAAAGAAGAAAAGAAAAACAAATGTCATTTTTATATAAAATCATATAAAAATGACAATTGTTTTTCTTTTCTTCAACTTATGAGGGAACCCTATTCCTGGTGGTAAACTAATATAATAAAATTCGCTCAACTGAAAGTCTACACTTTTTCATTCAATGCGTGAAAAAGGATAAAATTAAGCCATTCCATTGGCTTAATTTTAATAATTATTAATGCCATATTGAACATCATTTCCCCGCAGTTTAGGGAAAAATACTAGCTATACATTGGTCGTTTGCTAGCAAGTAATGATTACTATACGTTCTTTCTAATTCGTCTGTCTCACTCTGCTCACTTTCAGCCCATGACAATAATGTACATACATACCTACATGTTATTATTTTCATAATTGGTATCTTAATAGGCAGGCAAAGGGTTAACCATAATTTTTCATTGACCAATGCACATACAACTATCCGTTTATTGGTTTAAGTACATGTAAATTAACTATTATTATCCCTGAAATTATTTGCAAAAACAAATTTAGTGTGTGATATAATTAATTAATATATAATTATAATTTTTCCTATTAACTTATATCAACTATCATTTTAAGTGTGTAACGTTTAACTAGATGACAAAGGCAGTACATACAAACCGCGGAACGGATGCGTGTGTGAAGAACAATCAATAGACGATGCTTAACTTACTCGAGTGTAAGTACCTACATCGAGTATGTACATATTATACATTATGTACTTAACTATGTACACAATATGTCCAAGGCTGCCGTGACCGTCATATTCTCAAAGCTGATTAACTTTAACAATACAAGTGATCGCTATTTATACGCAACTGGAAGAGATTACATAAAAAAAAATATCCGTATGTAAATCATATGTTAACGTTAAAATAGATCAATGCAATAAGAAATGTGCTTCAAATTATATTTTTCTTTGTTGTTATGTTTTGTTAATATCGTTCGAAGATAGCGCGATGATCCTCGTACAGAGATAGCTAGGTAGTCAATAATGGCGAAACGCGTGGAGAATCCTCCAGATGTAGGTACCTACGCGGAAATAGCCGCCACCTCTATTCGCCCGAGACGGCGCTCGCGCTCGCGCAGCGCACTGCTGCCGCCCGGCGCGGCGCCCGGCGCCCGCCCGCAAGGTGACCGCACGAATTTTGAATTTGCGAAACCAATTGCCGTAAGCCCGTAAATGTTTTACGCATGATATCTCTTTACTCACATTTACAATAAAAATTACATAACTCCACCGATAAATTACTGATTTGAGTGACCTTTAATTTGTTATTACGATAAAGATTCGCAATTTTGCATTTAAACTAACTCCAATGGTGAAATACAAAATGTATGCTATAATAATTTATATATGAAAATTATGCGCAGTTACTTAAAATGTTGCGATTATTATAAAACAAACGTGAAGCAAATCAGCTAATTCCAACAATTAAACAGAAGCTTCGATGCTTAATATTTATATTATGCAATATAAAGTGACGTGTTGCTCTGCACTTAGTGTGTTATTAATTAATAACTAAATAAGAAAATATACTTAATAATAAATAAACATTAACATTTTGACATTGAGAGATTAAAGTATTTAGCTCGCGCAGAAAGCCATGATGTTAGTGTTAATTCAAAAGAAACTTATTCGACTGGAATATTGGCGCGATTCCAGAAACGATATCTATTAAATAATTTGTATTCAGCACTAGAAAAATTACCACTTATCTAAGTCGTAATATTTGTTTGGTACAATAAAATTGGCAGGCAAAAATCCATTACTCACAATGTATTGTAAGTCCTTGACAAATTAGTACCGGTAATTGAAGCACTTACTGGACTTTCGACAGTAAATAGGTACGATGTTGTTGCTGAATATTTGTAATTTTTATGTGTTTACGTGTGGCCTCGTGCAAACATTAAGAGAATGGTGCGATAGATTTAACAGATTGTAGACCAATGGTGAGTTAATATTACAACGTCACAACCTTGATTAGCTCGTGCTGAGCTGTTATGACGTCGTCGGTACACGCCTACTTTATTTGTATGTAGCTTCCTAAACAAACACTAATGATTAATAATAATAATTGACGGCTTATAAAACGTGTTTACTACCTCGCGCTTCACTAGCAAATTTAGGTAGGTAAGTGTGCGAAAGTGTGCAACCTTTATCGAGATTGAGAATAAAATTAAACCAAATATATAAAAAAAAAATTACATACTTCAACCAAGACGGACGCCCGGTTTGCTGATTATACCTAGAAATGAAATTAGAATTGTTGATAATTTATTTTAAAAAAATGTTAAATTAATGCATGTGACGTAGCCTTAAAGGTCTAGGATCAAGGCTAACAGCTAAAAGATTAACATAGGCACCGCCAGGCGAGGCTAAATTGCGAGACGGAAGCGAATGAACGAGGACGCATACGGACGGATCAATCCACAGACCAAAAATCCACACTCGGTACATACACACATCACTATATTATCTAGTACCTGCTGTTGTAAGCTACGCTATTGATATCTGGAAAGGAAATACATATATTACTGTTTGATAAGATTAACATCAAAGTTCTAAGTACTTTCGTACTTACTACACCTACAATAAAACTGAGCCATCAAAGCATTATATTACATATAATATCTTTTGCGACAAAACGTGAAGGTTGCGAACCGAACAGAAAAAAGATATTGCGATAAAAGATTTGAATATAAAAAAGTGAAACGACTAGACTACTACAGATGCGTAGTAACAAGGATATCGGCGAAAAAAATGTGGACACGGAAGAATAAACGAAGGTTGATTTAGTATTAATATTATGATAGTTGATTTTAATTAAAATTATAATGTTAACTATACTAAGTACATGCTTAAAATCATGAATGCTAGCGAATCCATGATCCACTGTACATCATCGAAAATTTGACGCAAGAACACGACATTATGCAACATTCGCGACAGCGGGCGCATGTAACATTGACGCGGGCACGGCGCGCCGCAGTCACGGCACAGTATATGCACAGTATGCGTAGGCGCACTCACTATGACGCATGACAACACATAAATTATAGATCGTACGGTAAGGTAAATGGTATATCAAAGTTTAAAGCGCATTTAAATTCAGAAGTGGGGGCTCGTGACGTCACGCGAAATTAAGACTCAATGTATCGCCGTTATTTTATTGATAAGTAAAGAAAAAAATAATACTTGTACAATTTTTTTATTTAATCTACATGACAGACTAAAAACTTTTAGTCAACCGGCATTATTTGAGACAGAAAACTTAAAAATTATAATAACGCTATATAGCCTAATATAGGTATAATTGATCTAATCCCAAACTTTGACGAAGCCATGTTGATCGAATAAAATCTTAGAACTAGTTAATAACCGGACTGAGACTATCTTTCAGGTATCAGCACTAAGGGCCCGTATTTATAGACGATACTCAAAAGTTAGTAATCTCTTAAAATATTCCGTGTTTCGCTCAATGCGCTAGAAGTCGAAGTCTAACCAGAACTTGAGAGCGTATCTACTCAATCTAGTATGAATAGCGTTTATGAATACGGGCCTGCGTCTCTTGTATGAATCGATCCCACGATAACAATGATTGGGATAGAATGGAATGGAATGTAGAAAAACAGATTTCATTTTTAGATCTATTAAAACTTTGTCACAGTAAAAATACAGAATATCACAACAATTGATATTCATATGGTTGAAAACTAAGCAAAACAATTAAACAGTTTCATCACTTTACACATAAAATCATCTAAGCAATGAATGAATAAGGCCGAACCTGTTTGGCCTCTAATTTTATCACTCGATGAATTGCTCGATGAAATGATTGAAAGGACCTTGACTTCAGCCTAATATTTGCATGTTCCTACTTCCTGAGACAATGCTGAGGGTCGTCGTTACTCGTTAGGCGTCATCGCCAGTCAAATAGACACAATTAATTATTTTTATATTATACGCAAACAGTGTTCAATTTCAACAGTTAATTGGTGTCAAATTTTAGTTTTGATACCTAGATAAAGTTACTTAAAGAAATTCCGATTGATCATATTTAGGAAAATTAAGTAGATTTTTACAGGACACAGGCTACTTAATGCAAAAGTGTGCTACATTCTTTTGACATTTGTCATTTTATATTCGACCGTAAACATAGTTTTGTTGACTTTACAAATTATTCATTAGGTTACTGCTGGAGTCGCGTCATAATGCTAGTTTCAAGGCTTTTGTGGTGCGAGTCCCGACAAGCAAATTGGACACCTTTATGAAGGAAGACTTTTGGCCGAAAGGTGTGGTCTATAGGCGATTCAGCGACACAGTGTCAAAAATAGAATGTTTTTTATATTTATATGTTATATGTATGTTGTATGTATGTTGCCTGATAACAAAACAATAAATAAATAAATAAAAAAAGCTATACCGCGTTCGCGTACAAATAATGCATTCATAGATCGATTAATAGTAATTACAACTGGTCTATTCGATTACAAATCGTATCTAATTATACATGATGTGTTGTGTGTGGGTGTGTCGGTGCGAGCGTGTCGAGCCCGGTGCCAGGCGGCCACCTCAGCAGCCGACCGGCCGCGGCATCGAGAACGCGACCTGGTTCACCACCCGAGAAAGCATCGACGAAACTCGGTTGAGGCCGCACAATACGAAGCGGACGTACATTTTCAGTCTTTGTACATATGCTAAAAATGTACACGTAGGTAGCTCGTAGACAGGTACTTTATGTTATTAACAAATAATGTTTATTTTTTGTAAAGCCCGAAGAACCGTTTACGCAATTATAAACGTCCTGTCGCACTCATGAGTATTTCGGAAATTTTTACAAGACGCGAAATTAGAATATCAAATGGCTAGGTTTGAAACCTTGTATGAAACGCCCCTGTTCTACTTTGTTGTTGTCTCAACAATGCGATCACCATCTGCTAGGGAGTCGTAAATTACTCCATGTATTTCTTATGTGGTTTGCTAAAAGAGGTGCTGTGTAAGTACTTTGTTAAAAGGCCTTATAATAATTTTATTTATTTACTGATTACCAATGGAACCTACCTTTACCTCTACCTCTACCTTTGCGCTTCGAACCGTTTAAGAAACTAATTGGGCGGATGTCATAGCAATTTCTTTATCTTTCTCTATTTAAATAAACATGTGAGAGATGATCTCTGGTTTGATTATCGTCGACCACTGTATTTCAGGTCATGCCGTGCGGTAAGGAGCACAAGGTAAAAGATGGTGCATTGAGACTGGCCTTAAGCCCAATAGCTGCGGCTCAGTTGCTTCCTATTAGTGTTGGAGCGACAATGACACCGCCGCCCGCCGCAAGCGCCACCTCCAACTACTGCGGCGAAGGTGAGACAGCTGCCTTAAGGTCTATCATTCATAAGCGTTCACAGGCCCACACACTTGAAGAACGTACAAAATTCATCTGCATATTTGAATCATGCCACTTTAATTTTAGATTTATTTTATTAATCAATACATCGTACATACAAATCATAATCATATAATAATGACGGAAGTTTGGAAAGAAATATTTTTTTAAATCCTTAAGGAGGTAGCTACACAGTATGCATATTCCATAAAATATGCATAGTAACGTAAATAAAGCAGCATGTACTCGCATTCCATTCGAGCGGCAAGCTAAATAAACCCTTGAACCCCTTTTTGAAGTGACTGTCTACGGTAGCGACCTCAAGCATGAAACAACTTTTCGTTGTGAGCTGTGACAATGTGGGTCGCCATTCTAATTTTAGTGAGATATAATAACCTCAACCATTGTCTATACTTACAGATGAATATTAATTACATAAAAGCTATCAGATAATATTGATAATTCACAACTCTATTAAAATATAACAAACATGGATTGCCTGTCATTTTTATATTAGATAGATATTATTAAATATAATTTGATTGGATGGATTTGTTAAAAAAAATACAAAAAGGTCAGAACGAGGTTATTCAGTAATATTTTTTTAAGTAGGAAGTAAAAACAGACGATTATTGTCAAACTATATGAATAAACAACGTCACGTTTATTCATACGATAGAGATTTACACGATTTTGTCATTTAAGTTTCCGTTTAAAATTTGTCATTAATATAGCTAACTATTAAGAAACCTTGTCGAACGCTATGTACGCCTATAATACATAGTTTAGAAACTATCGACAAATAATGCATTAAATATTAAATCAACATTTTATCGTCAGTTTACAATATCTCGCGGTTTGTTATAAACTAGCGATGTTCACACTCGCACGCTGACACATACCTACTACATAAATATTATAACAATCATATGGAATAAAATTCACTATTCGGCTGTGTATATGTTCAGTTGGTGTTCCTAATTAAATAAATAAATAAACTTTACGGGTCAGCTGTCGCAAGGGCCGCCCGGTGCCTGCCGCGAGGGGACGAGAAGGGCGATGGGACCCTGACACAGATAGAAGCCCGTCAGTGTAGAGCAGCGCGTAGGCCTCGAGATTCGGGTGTATCATCGATTCCTCAACTCACCTCATACCGCGTACCGAGTACGCACTAAATGGGTCAACGCGCGCTCTCAAACGCTGCCGGTTCGAGGGTTTGCGATGTCCCCGTTCCGAATTACTCCTTCGCCGAGTTAATAAGCAACATCGAATCCGTCCACCTACGCAATAATTGCCATTGTGCCCATTATTTTTTTATCCACCTATTTAAAAAAAGGTCGTTACTATTAGTGTCAAAGCTAGCAAACAGATTCATAGTCGACACATTATTTAAATTGATAATAATAATAAATTAATAATAAATACATTTATGGAACATCTGCTTCAATACACCGGGTAAATATTCCTAACTAATATTCTAATCAAACAGTGAAAGCGCATTATATTCATTGGACAACGGTCAATATTATGAAAGCTCAAAGGGAAAGCCAGATGTATTTATAGCCTATTATGAAAAAAAAATGCTTTAGGTTAAGAGGTTGACAGACATATACAAGCTCTGCCTCGGGGTTTTATTGGCGTTAATTTCGGAGTTCCCGCGGGAATTGCGGGTTAAAAAGTACCCTATGTCCTTTTCTGTACACCTGACAAGGTATCTCCAAAATTTCATGATGATCGGTTGAGTCAAAGCATGAAAGCGTACTAAACAAAGCAACATTCAAATATCAAATGTTTACATTTATAATATCAGGATAAATGTGATGTACGGGAGGCGCACGAATTAAGTGAACGTGTGACCCGGTCGTCTCGTCACAGTTTCACAATTCACAGGCCACTTTCAGTTCACGCGCAAGTCGCAACGATAGGCAGCGCGCCGCTCGCGCTATCCGGCCGCGGGCCTCGTGTGCCGCGCCTGCGTCCGCGCCGATTACTTTTTGTAGCTCTACGACATCTGCCCCCCCTTAGTTAAGTTTAGTTATTTATTCAAAAACAAGACAGGCTTACAGTAGTAAACAAATCGCTTCTAATACGATAAATGAAATTATTAAAAATATAACCTCCTTCTTTTTTGATGTCGTTTAAAAACATCTTTACACTATAGCAAATATAGTTTTAATATTTTAATTAATTTGCTGATAATATTATCTATAAATAATCAAAATCATTCAATCAAAAGTACAAAAGTTTTTCGTGACCACGTGACATGACACATTTAGTCCCCGATGTTGAACTGACCAAATAATACGACGAGAGAGCCAAGAGACCAACTACATAATAACTACTATGTAACACGTGTAAAAAAGCAGGATTATCGTCAACAAATATTATCTATACTATTCTTCATATTTTACTATAGAATATAGATACATATTATATGATTTTCTAAAGGTAGTAGTAGCACTAGTTTAGACATCAGAGCCTGATTAAGTTACTAGCTGTTCCCCGCGGTTTCACCCGCGGCAATTTCGGGGTTCCCGTGGGAATTGTACCTCTGACAACGTGCATACAAAATTTCAAGATGATCGGTTGAGCCGTTAAGGCATGAACAAACTCACTTTCGCATTTATAATATTAGTAAGGATTAACATTAGAGATGAAACGAATAGTGGTTGGCTCCGGCCTCGTAGCTTGCCGAATATCCAGCTACTGGATATTCAGCCATTTTAATCGCGTTAAATGACGCGATCAGTTTGATTTGAATGTAGGCGCGGTGAACGAGATCGGAAATATTCGGGCGCGTTCGGGTGTTATCGCCAAGCGGAGTCGCCTCTTACCAACAAACGAGGAAAATTTGATAATATTTATTCACCACAATTTGCCACTTGTTAATTTTGAGTAGTTACTAAACTCAATTAATAAAACAAACATTTTTGACGTGCGAAATTATAAAAATTAACGGTGTTCATAACTTATTGTGGTATGATTTGCCTTGTGTACAATAATTTCTCGAATTTTACTATCCGGAATCCGGCTGGATACTAAATTTCTATCCGGTATCCCGCCGGATAATGAAAACAAGGTCGGATACGCCGGATACCGGATTGTTACCGGATATCCGTTTCATCTCTAATTAACAAATCACTACGAAAAATTTATAGAGACGAATAGCTAACACAAAAGTAAAAAACAACAACCGTGTCCAAAGAAGTATGACAAAACCATAAAATATAGAAGACCATGAAGATATGTGTCGTGTCGTGTCGTGTGATATATATTGTGTCGTTACGGTAATCACACGAGTAGGTACAGTCAAACTTAAAATTAGCTGAGCAATTCAGATTATAGGTGTTTAGGTATAGTGCTACGAATTTAAAGTGACACCATAATCATCTATGCGACAAAGATACCAAGAGTTTCAATTATAGCTGAGCACAGGCACAGACGCTGTCAAAATATAGTGACAAGCTAACTGAACGGTAAAGCTCGGTATATAAGGTGTAAACATAATGATCGGTTGAGTAGTTAAGTATTGAAAGCGTAACAATCAAACAAATAAACTCACATTCGCATTTATAATATTAGGATTTGCTGTTGTCTGTATAGGTGTTCAGTGTTAACGATCATTAATTTTAAATCACTTCCTATCTATTTATCGTACCTATGCTCTTGAACGTCGACGCTACACGCTGGGTGCAGGCCGCAGCGACAGAGTAAGGACACAGATGTGTAGAGAAGCGTGGCGGGCGGCGCGCGGCGCGGCGGCCTAGAGTGTGGATACTGGAGAGAGAATACTCGGCGGAAATGACTTAAATTGTCACACAGTATACGATCTCTTTGTTTCGGTATCAGTATCGGCTACGACGAGGTTCGCGTATTTAATTTAAGTACCTAAAAAGGAACCACTTTACTAATTTGGAACGAATCGATCGACCGATGAAACTTTTGATTTACTTAAAATAGACAATATTTTCACTTGAGCTAAATGGATGCGACAACGGAACTGAGAATGAAACGATACACTTCACCCATAATGATATTATATTTGTATAGTTGTTGTATACGTGTGTTGTAATTTTTGTGTTGTATCAAATAAAGCTTTTTCAATTTCAATATTTAAATAAATAGGTATACTAGTTTCTATCGTAAATAATGTCAAAAGTTATTATTTCGAACGCTTTAATATTCAAACTACGTCGAGTATTAAATAAATTAAAAATCCATTTATGTGTATTTATATTTGTGTTTAGGTAGGCTATACATGACTAGGTACCTATTTGTCATTTCGTAGCGTTTTCTAAAACATACTACTACTACTACACAATTTTGAACTTTATATAAAGTAGGTACCTAGCTAAATAAATATGTCTTAGTTTTAAGTTGTTTTTCTCATCATCCAGGCGTTTGAGTGGTTCTGCTGTAGATTTTTAGAACAAACATTACTCCAAACATAGTCGGTGGAATATGTATGAATGTTATATAATGCGAGTTGGAGCTATGTACATTGTACATGTTTACGTCATATTTTATCCAACGGCAGGCATTGGTCGGAAACGTAGCTTCGCGTTTTTAAAATAGCCTTGGCCTTGTAGTCTCTACTGTACACAATACGATAGGAACAGTTGAAAATAATATCTACATGTATTATGTCACTCGGTATTTAAAGAGATCTTTCTTTTATCACGACATTGGTACTTTTCGAGACGCAATTAGATCTGTTATCAAATTTATTTTCTAAACCAGCGCAAGATTGACTACAAATTGACTACAAATAAATAAATTCCTAATCCTAATACATAATTATTATAAATGCGAATGTGAGTTTGTTTGTTACGCTTTCACGCCGAACTACTCAATCGATCATCACGAAATTTTGCATACTGTCAAAGTTAGAGAAAAGGACATAGAGTACTTCATAAGTACATTGGAATACCGCGGGAACTCCGAAAATAACGCGGGAGAAACCGTAGAGAACAGTTAGTAAAGAATAAGAGAAATTAACCTTCCAACTAGAAATCGATGCGAGGATCTTAATCAAAAGTGGAATGAGAGTAGGTATCAACAACAACCAAAATTCAGCTAAATTTTAACATTCCATTGTAAACGGATCAAAGCGAGGAGCGAAGCGGGCGGAGAGCCCGGGGCCGCGGTCTCTCTGTATGAGCGCACACAGGCCACCAACTAACCTCGTAGAACAACCTCGCCATATTCATTCGTCCCGTCCAAGCCAGGGCCCTAATTCACAATGACCATAACACGTTGTGTACTTTAAAAGAATATCATTTACAATGTGTCTTGTTACACACAGAATATTTATTTCTGATATTTTAGCATTTGTAGCGTTTGGGATTGTGTTTTTGGGACGCGCGTTATGGGCAACGAATGTTGTTGGTCATAGTGAATAAGGGCCCAGGTGCGCTCAACTGGGCCCTTATTCACAAAAGCGAGCATCTAAGGTTTACTTTCGTACGATTACTTTCATTTTTAAACGAACAAAAACACATCCGCATTTATAATATTAAGGATTTAATGTACACATAATTATACGGAGCAAACCAATTAAAAAAAATATTACAATGATTAACAGATACTAATATAGGTCTCACGTATACAACTCCTCACAAATTAACAAACAGAAAAAAATTCACTCATCAGAAAACAAATCATCCGCAGGGTTGACAAACCGTCTGGATATTACTGCCAAAAAATTCAAGAGAGAGAAATTCCAAAATTCTCAGTTTCCTAATAACCAATAGTTACACAAAAATTTTCTTTGCGAATCAAATAAACACAAATCCTTATATATTTATATATTATGTAGTATAAAATAAGTAGCTTCCGCTGTCTGTTCGCAATAAACTCAAGAACTAGTGAACGGATTTTCATGCGGTTTACACCATTCGACCCTGGAATTCCCGCGGCAACTCCCTCCTTTGGTTCCCTTCATTAGTCAAGTGTGTGTGTGTCTTATGTAGCTCAAAGCGGCATATAAAAATATTAATATTTTTATTGGATAAAAAGTTACCCTCGGGGACCGGGGTACCCACTGGTGGAGACTACCTACTAGTGGATCCTAGTAGACGGAGAGCACTATACTATATACTAACAAACCACTGTTCTTGGGCCTATTTTATAAAAACTCTCCATTCATAATTCTCCGCAAGCCCAAAAAATCCTATTATTATTATTGTAGCGTCTTTGCTATCTTTAGACAAGACTCAAGGGCCATACTCCTTCATATTTTCATTCTCAATCAGAATTAAGTGGGAGACTAAGCTGGTCGAACCAGCTTTGTCGTGCTGGTTACTTAGACGTAGTACACTAATCAATATCAAAAATAGCTATGCGTAAGTACCTACATTTTCTAGAGTATCTTGTATAGAGATATTTTGTGTACTTAAATAAAGTTATATTCAAATTATGTAGCGGACCTACATAATGTGAATACTTACCTATAACTTACCTAAATATCAGTCTCATTATCCCGCCTTATTGTTATCATAATAGTACGATAATTTATCATGCTACTAAGCACCTACTAATAATATTGTTAAATTGCGTTCATGTAAATCAAACTAAAATCGGGGGGCACGGCAGTGCCCCCACCAAGTCGAGCGCGAAGCAAACACTGCCGTAGGTACCATCCTTTACTGTAACCATATAAATTGACGTAACTATGGTAAAACTTAATGATTATATTTATTTATCATACTTTGTGTGTAAAATTCGTAGTCTCAGATTACGATACCTAGATGAAAACACCGATATGTGCATTTTAAAACTGCTTACCCAGTAGCTTCCTAGAATTTTTTACGCCTTTTGTCTATAAAATCAGAATTGAAGGATAACTTTAGTCAGGAAAAAAATCAAAATTGATTAGTGCTTTAGTAATAGAATGCAGAGACAGTTTAGGCTAACAGGTACAAGATAGTACAAGGTAATTTAAAACGTTAATGTTTCTGTTTTTTATCATGCCATATTTCAGGTAGAGATTTCTACCAACTCTACCACAAAGCTTGGATAAAACGAAAACACAGCAATGAACGAGGCTGCTTAGGTGCCCCCAATACAAATAAATACTGATGTATAACTTAAATATGTATAACAGTTGGGGTTCACAACGCTTAGGGTCGCCTTAACGGAGGAGGGTGCGAACGAAACATGGACACCGCATCATCGTTTCGAGGGAGTCTTCACTACAAGAAATACAGTACGAATATATTCGGTACGGTGTTTGTTATCATCATTGTATCTCCTTTAAAATAGTACCTACATTGGCTAATGATCACTGTACCTAATGGATATTGTAAAAGTGACTCGATTTCTAAGTTGCTCCCTCTACTGTCGCTCGGCGTTCAGCTTACACAACAAGGAAAGTTAAAATGTTCGTGCGGAGCGATGCAACTTTCGCCCATTGTAACTACACAAAATGAAATCAACACAATACAGGAACAAAAACGATACGATGAAATCGTGTAAGTATAGGTACATATATAAATTGCAAATGGACACAATTATTAACGACACAAAAAGTGGATAAATACTTTGTAAGTTACAATACTAATATTAACTGAAATATTTATTAAATAGAATAATGCGTGCAAACCACCAGAGAATCCTTCGAACAGCAAAACAAACAAAATTTTGTAATAATGTACTAGGTTGCCATAAAACAAAAATAACTTACCTGGCTAAGGCCATTGTTAGTCGTAACAATCCAATTTAAAGAAACAAGCACAGCAGTAAGACACCACACTAAGATGTTAACGATGCAATAGTTACTGTAAGTCCACATAAGTCGCGAAAAAATTGTGATGCGAGTGTAATATCACGTCTGATTTTCACTTCACCACATGGCTAGCAAAATTTTCCAAAGAGCATGACAGACGAGCGTTAAGTTCGACGGTCGGCGCGCGACTGTGTTGCTGTAGTCTGTAGTTCAGAGTTCTGACTCTGTACCGACTACCGAGCCACCAAGCTATAGGTACCGATTACCGCGCATACCTGACAGGACTTTCGGTGAGACTGACAATGAATAAACTGAATTGAGAATATTGAGACCATACGCAGCAGTTTCCTAATTATTTTCAGGATCGGAATTCGGACCTTTCATTTTGAACTCTAGCAAATTCACTAACTTCTTACGAATCTAGCAATATTTGAAGGCATTTCGGGCAACCCTGAGCTATAAAAGACTAATTTGGACTCTTAATCTGGATTTTGATATTTGTGACCCAATAAGATAAATAAAATATTTGTAACACATTATTTGCCAAAACATTAAAGTAGTTATATTTAGTCATTTACTTATAATGTTGAATAAAGCACAAAAGCCCTGATTCAATGTTTTAACTAGGTACCTCTTACAATAATTGAATCATAGAGGGAGAACAATAATTAAATTTTCACACATCGTCTTGAATCGAGTTTCCTTGTAAATTTTGGTTTACAATCCTGATAGTTAGGTACCTTAATTATTAAAAACTATAAAGATTTTATTATTAATACTGACAGACCCATTTAGGACCTTATTAAAAACCATACTAAAACCATTTAAAACTTGATACCTACGCTTTCGAGCACAAAGGCAGGACTGTGCTCTCAAATCTTTGTTTGTCTTCTTAACTTCTAAGTGCAATGAGCGAGACATGGAATATCTTTAGAGCATTATCTAGTTTTAGTAGGGTTTAGAAGTAGACAACTAAAAGTTTAGTCACATGGTTATCTGTAAGAAAAAGCATATTCAGCTCTTTCTCAACAACAGATATAGAAAAACCGGCCAAGTGCGTGTTCGACCACTAATGATGAGAGTTTCCTTAGTGGGCAGTGGGGAAGAACGTTCATTGTTAAAATTAAAATAACATTTATTTTATTTTAGACTAGCTGTCCCGCGCGGTTTCACCCGCGATAATTTCGAAGTTCCCGCGGGATTGTTCCATACAAACTTTGGAACTTCCTTTCATCCCCTTAGGGGTTGAATTTTCAAAAATCCTTTCCTATCGGATGTCTACGTCATACAAAGAACACACCCTCCAAGTTTCAGGTCTCTACGATCAGCGGTTTAGGCTGTGCGATCCATCAGTCATTCAGGACAAAGCATTTTATATGTATAGATATTCCATATTTAAAAAAATACTAATTGAGAATAAACGGGGGGCGTTTAACGTTTACTAATACTATTTTTATGTTCTACCACTGTTCATCGCGGTTTATAGAATGCACCTTTCTTCTAAATTTTATCTATACTAGTATTAATAATATAGGTAATCTGACATGAAACGTTAAATAATTGTTCCGTTTTTCCATTTCGCAATAGAACACTAAAAACAGGTTTTCAGAGGATATTCCTAAAGTTGCATTAATTATAATATAAAATATACCTACCTAATCTCTTTTCTTTTATTTTTATCTAAAGACGTTAAAATATATAAATAAGATTCATACACAAATACTAATAATTTACGCACATTGCGCACAAAATACATGCAATTCTTTAAACATTATAAAAAAATAGGCTATATGTATTTGTGTCTGTCGATTTGTCGGTTCAGTTCTGTTAAACTTTTTCACTATTATTTGGAGAATTTCTTTCAAAAGTTTTACAATATAGGAAATTATGTTTAACACATTTCAATTAAGTTTATATAAATAGAAGATTTTTGTCGTCGAGTTTATTACTATAAGAATAGTATTTTTAGGCGTTAACACGTGGCTTACCCAGACTATAATAACATGAAAAAATGTTTAGAATAAGTACCTACATAGAATATTGCACCAGCGCGAAGCCGGGGCTGGTTAGTTAATTAACAATACAATTATGTCGACACATTACAGTGTGTTGTAGCGAGTGCATTGGCTACGAACGTCATCGTACGACCGCAAGGGGGTATATCAAAGTCGTACCCTTACAATGACATCGGCGTGTCGTGACTCCGAAGGGGAAAAGGCCCTCGCCGTTGGAATTCTTCACAACACATTTACCTGCTCGTTAACTGTTCAAGTTTAGACTGAGCTCATCACAAAGCGTTTCTCGGAATATAAAATCGAAATAATTGATTAAAAACGATCTAAGAAACACATTTTTAAAACATCTTTCTAAACTGGGGTATTTACATGGGTGACTAAAGCGGCAAAAATCGACTGTCTAAATGACCCGTGTAAACCCCTCTTACATCACGGTTAACAAACAATACATGTCCAATATTTTTGTAGAATGTACCTATAGGTACAACACGACAGACTAAAAGCTAAATTTTGTAAACTAGCCAATTGTGCGAGTTTGTTGACTGGTTTTTGAAGATTTTCAGTCCAAATACCTAACTATGTGCATTCTTTATAAAAAATATGGGATATAAATAAAGTATATACTATAAGACATATGAACATGAATATATTAAAATATATATGTACTTATATAAACATTCTAGGCAAAAACGAAGCAAAATTTGACACGCAATAGCCACAGGATAATTTACCTAAAATAAAAAAAATACCTATTATTGTATTTGTTACAAGGCTAGGGATCGAAAATAATTGTGATGATAATATAATATTTTATGTGTGAGACAAATACTCGTTTTAATTTTAAGGTAGGTATGTTCAGAATAGCAAAACTTTTCTGAGTAAATAATTGATAAAAAAACACGTATTTTTTGCTTTTTAAATAAATTAAAATATACAGAGATAAAGCGCATTAAAGTTTAGGCTCGTGACGTCACTAACCGCTAAAACCGCCATACAAACTGTCAGTATAGTGACGTCACGCGAAATTTCAACTCAATATATCGCCGTTATTTTTTGATTAGGTAAAATGAGAAAAAATACGTGTCCAATATTTTTTAATAATCTACAAGACGGACTAAAACATAAAAATTAGTCAACATGCCCATTATTGATGTTGAGTTTGATAAGAAGCGCATCGCGGAAACAGTGAAAGCGCATCGTGGGTGTATCGCTAGCGCATCGCATTCAGAACATTTTTCAGCTGCCCGGAGAGAGGGAGAGAAACGTATAGGAAAGCGCTTACCAGAGCGGCCGAAGCAAAGGTGTTGGTAAAATTTGAAAGCGCTGCACAGCGGCGGGTTGTCGAAATTGGAAAGTTGAGCGGCGCAAGCTGTCTATTCCGTAACAACTCTTACAGGAGGCGGGCGCGCTGTGTGACGCTGACGAAAGATACACGATGTAACGTCACCGGCACGAAAGTGCATCGGAGGCGTGCGCGAGCGCAACGCGCGCGGCGGGAGCTGTACTGCACGTGCACTGCAGGCACAGCAGCTTCCTGCTTGAGAGGACTTTCTATTGGGAAACGGTCGGTCGGTGCGGTAAGTTGTGGTGCCAAGCGCTACGGCTTCTCTCCTCTCTATGCCGTTGGGAAACTCAACTCTCACGGCTCGCGACACGAATCGAAATGTTGATATACTCGGTTGAGTAATAACGCTGTTTGACAATGCCCTTACGCAAACATTTTACATGAATCGTTTAAACGAATAAAAATGTTGAGAGAGAAATTACAAAACGAAATTAAACAATTCTGTAAGTACTTAGATAAAACTAAGCCGTCAAAAGAAACTTAAAAAAAAATGGTTTAATGTAGGTACTTACACTTTCGTAACGTTCCTAATCCTCCAAGAGTAACCTGAAACAGACAAGCGTTGAATTATTTTTAACTGTCTTAGGGTTAAATAAAACGTTTTTACAAAAAAACTTAAAAATAAGTAGTTGCTATAATATAATCTGTAAAATGAAACACAATTCTAACATTGTGTAAAGATCTACGACTGAAATCTTTTCGAAATATAACTAAACTATCAGTTATGTAAAGCGGTATCAGAAATAAAGTGCATCTAGGTACGTATGTATACCTCGTTAAGACGCGAGGCTCTTCTAAAAAGTGTTAGGATGATGATATTATGACCAAATATCGACCGACACGAATGTGGCCAACCGGCCAATGCATCAGTGAAACTTTAGAAAGGCCGAAAAGAATTGCAACAATTCATTAGCTAGAGCCGACTTGTATACACTTCTCCTACAGTTTTTAATTATCTAATATCCACCTAAGCCGACGGAAATAATAATTATTGTTTAGATAGGTGTAATTGGTACATAAACTTTAATTTTTTCCAAGTTTCGTACAATTTCCAGTGGATTTGAAAGTTTTATGTAAAATTTAACTTTTAAATTGACTTTGTATGAGTAGGTAATACCTACCTACCTACTAGGTATATCACGAGCCATGAACAGCGCACGCGCATATTTAACTTAACACAATGTCACATTGTTTAATCAATACATAGTAAACTGTAAAACTGCAAAAAACACAAATCATTCGCGATTTCATAAAAGCTATGTCCCGCGGTTTCACCCGCGTGAGCTTCAGACTCCCGAAGTAACGATTTTTATCTAAAATATAAGTAGCTTAAGTTACTCCTTATAACATCAGCTATCTGCCAGTGAAAGTCCCGTTAAAATCGATCCAGCCGTTTCAGAGATTAGCCGAAAGAAACAGACAGACGGACAGACAAAAATTTAAAAAATTGTTTTTTTTTATGTACTTAAGTAGTAAGTACTGTGTATACTTTCATAAATGCATTTAGTGAAAAGCTGTTAATATAGAATAACAAACAGACACTTCAATTTTATATATATGTAACTACTTACATATATGTATAGATATAAAGCTTAAAACTGATCAGTGTAATATATAATAATATTATTATTAGATATTATAATATAATATTTTATACATTACAAATTACTTGAAGCGAGCTTCAAATCAATATTACAACTTATAAGCCTTGACACTGTTTGCTTTCGCAGACATACAATGTTATACAGTCATAACGTTTTATTATTTTAAAACTTCTTATTATTCCAAAAATTACAATATTTTCTTCACGATGTGCAAAAAGGTGCACAATAACATTGATTTTTCGCGTTGACTTTATTACTAGATTACGGAATACGCAAGCTCATTAGTTGCGTACACCAACCAAATAAATAAATGTCATGGTGATATGCCAATAACTTGGAGTTTAAAAATTGGGGTCTCATTGAACGTTCTCCAAAGGAGTTCATGGTTGAACAGTGCATGTATGTACCAAAATCTTAGTCTACTTGAGAAGTATATTAATATTAATAATTCAATTTTATATCTTTTCTTCTAATGCATAAAGTTTAAATTCCAATGAAAAGTCAAACTTTTAACTCTTAATTCATTGTAAATAGAAAATGAATCATGTGGTTATACACTTTATTGTCTTAATATTACAGCTGCTTTTTGTAAGAAAGAGGATGACATTCAGAAAGTAGGTTGAAAGAACGCATCTAGATGTCCGCTAACACAAAGATTCACTAACTAATCACAAAAGAATGGTAACTTATTACAACTATTGGAGTGCTTTCAATAATCAATATTACGACTGGGGCGTTATGGACGATATTAGAAGAACAGTAGGTATGGTATATCATATGGTGGTTATGTGACGAAACACTGTTACGTGCGCGCGGTCAACTTTGTTGCTGAAAGTCTGCTGCTACTATAATAGCTGCCAAAATTTGTACGAGAAGAGCGTTACAAAGGGAGAATGGCAGAAGAATATCTCTACTGATAGAAAACATACTACTATAATTATCTCTACTGAGTAGAAAACATTACAAAACGCCTAAACTATCAACAAAATTTGCTCTTCAACAACAAATTGTTATAAAATAAGCCGCTGGCGCGATCGGCTTTTTGGCAGTTAAACTTCCATACAAAATAATGCCGTGACATCACATCAAGGTCGCAGGCAGCCGGCTAAAATAGCTACTTTGGTAAGCCGCTGCAAATCGAGTTACTCTCTCCATCTCGCTCACGCGCACGCATTTTCTATTACTGTCTCAACAAATATCCTTATTGGTCCTAGAAATTCGAAATGAAGCGGACATTCTGAGTTGACTGTTGACAGACAATTGAGTTTATGACGAAAATATTTAAAATTTGAATTTGTTAGTTAGTGTGACGTATTAGAATTTATTTCTTGGTATTAAATAGTGATTAGTATTAAAGTTGGATTTTATTTTTTTGTGTGTAGTGATAGTGAAAGCAGTTACGCAGACGTACGTTGAAATTAGGTATTTGCGGTAAGTGGATAGTTTAATAAGTTGAAATTACGTATTTATAGTAAGTACCAAATAGATTTCCGGCTCTCAATATCCCTTCGCCACTGAGAACTACTGAACAGAACTTGATCTTCTAGAATTGAATTTTTAGAATTGGACTAGAACTGTATTTACAAACATAAATGAATAAATAGACACTGTATTTATAGTAATGGTATACTACATTAGTAGTAATGGTAGTCCATTACTACTGATACAGTATCTATTTATTTATTTATGTTTGTGAATACAGGTAATAAAGGTGTTAATATTTTCGAGTAACATAGAATACTAAATAAAAATCGATAAAGATATGTCTATGTCTAATACTTTTAATCGGGGAACAAAGAGTTCCCGAAGGAATCCGCGGATATACAACTAGTCTATTTGCTAGTCTGTAATAAAAATAAAGCTTATTTTTTACAAGCTATTATTCAACTTACAATTATTTTCTATGAAATTTGTCCGCATTTTTTAACCACTTGCTGGTACGATTGAGATGAAATTTGGCATACTTATGTAAGTTTGGTAACAATGCGATAATATGGTATTATACTATCTAACGGATCTAAAGATGAAGAAGGTATGTAGGGAATTTCTGTTATCATAGTACCTACGTCCATTACATCTATACTAATATTATAAAGAGCAAAAGTTTGTGAGTTTGTGAATGACATCGCGTTGTAGGGGGTAATCTCTGGATCTACTGAACCGATTTTGAAAATTCTTTCACTTATAGGAAGCTACAGTGATCTTGAGTGTCATAGGGTACTTCTTATTCCGGAATTCCCACGGGAACTCCAAATTTCCCGGGGGTAAAACCACGGAAGAACAGTAATCTCTGGATCTACAGAACCGATTTTGAAAATTCTTTCACTTATAGGTAGCTACAGTGATCCTGAGGGACAAAGGGTACTTTTATCCCGGAATTCTCGCGGGAACTCCGGAGTGTGTGAGGTTGTAATCTCTGGATCTACAGAACCAATTTTGAAAATGCTTTCACTTGTAGGCAGCTATTAGCTGCTGCAGCTGAGTGACATAGGACACTTTTTATCCCGGAATTCCCGCAGGAACTCCGAAATTACCGCGGGTGAAACCGCGGGAGTCAGCTAGTATTATGATAAAGATTGTATAAAGATGAAGCCGGCAGACTGTTTTGTTCTCATAAAGCTTGTTTAAAAAAAATTCTTTATACCACTTTTATAAATTTCGTCAGGATAGGCGTGAAATCACGTTAATATTCATTTATGTAACCATCTTTACCCCTCTATATTCAATAATAACATACATACGAATTTATGAAACATTAGAAACTTGCAGAACAAAATGAGTTAACTATGTAGGCACCGAGTTATGAATATCTAAGAGGCCAATCTAACCAAGCCATGTTCGCAAACAAAGTACGGAGTGGTAAATTGCAAGAGATCTCGAGAAATACGTTCACCGTCCTAGATGCGCGGTACTTTCGTTTTGAAATCGACGCGTACAATTGCCCGTATCGAGACAGGCTGCAACCGGACAACTTGCGGCAAAAGCAGAACATGAAATATACAATAATATGTCAACGTCTAATTTGTAAACACCGTTAGTTTGTAAACGGTTGGGATCGCTGGGGTAGTTGCATACACACTGACCCGATATAGACCCGGGCTATAGGTTAGGTTGTTTTCAACTGTGCATAGGTATAACTACAACAGATTCGAACTACAACAGAGCAATGG
This sequence comes from Zygaena filipendulae, assembly GCA_907165275.2. Taxonomy (NCBI): domain Eukaryota; kingdom Metazoa; phylum Arthropoda; class Insecta; order Lepidoptera; family Zygaenidae; genus Zygaena; species Zygaena filipendulae. The sequence continues at coordinate 7,941,402 of OU015657.1, forward strand.
TTTCAATTTCTCATTAATCATATGGTAAATATTTATGTGTTCATTCATACCATGACATTCCACCGTTATTCAATAGTCAATTCCAAAACAAAAATTTATTACGGCAGAAAGTACAGCAAATTTGGGCAAGAACCCGCGTTACAACTTTAAGGTCATAATTATATTATAGATTCCATTGAAATATTAAAAGCCGTTGGATTAGGAAGTTAAATTACAATTTCAAAATCACTTAAGACATTTTCGGTGGAAATAGTTACTTTCCTTGAACATTCAAGTGATAAAAATAATAATTAAACCGTCGGGATTTTTTTCCTAAGTTACCAAGGAAGTTGAAGTAAAAACAAAAATAAATAAAGGAATTTCGTTTGAAATTACTTCGAACTAATCTGACAACAACATTTGCTATAACAAGTTTTGCCACTGAAGTTTGCAATATCAGCAAGAATAAATTGACTTCAGAATAATGTGCAATCTTCCAATCCTGATCTGCAAAGTTTTGAAATATTAGTAGGTAATTAGAGAAAACGGTGGTCAACGAAATCGTGATGCAGAAATTTCTATGTAAGAACGACGAAAAAACTTTCGTTTAACTTTTATTTAGTCGGTTTCTCTAGTTTTTTCTCTTATAAAAACATGCTGCAAACCGCTCACTTTATAGGTGAATAAAAAAAAATACAATTTGAAGATCACTTTCTAGTAGGTAATAGTAAGAATGATAAAGTGTTTGGTAATAAGTAAATCTATTTAGGGGTCCGGTCATACTCGCTAAATAAATCGCATTTTCTAACATATCAGATTGAAAATAAATCGATGGGTAGAAATGTAAAAAAGTTATAAAATAATTTTAATAAAATTTTGAGTACATCTGCAGCATTTTAACGGAGATTTAGGAGCTACTTAAGCCGTTTTATAAAAATCGTTTGCCGGTTACCTTTTGTTATTAATAACATTATTGAGTAACATATTGTAGGCCAATGATATTTTAATTTCAATTCAATCTACGATGTAGGTACTTGGTGAATGCCAGATTTCATAAGCGATCTCTCTATACCCTGATCTAGGTTACGTGGTCGACATCGTCGGCAGGCGCGTATCGAGCGCGTCCGATGTTAACCTACATTATGTACATCGGTGGCACACATTTTGCAACCGAGCTGGGGACGAAACTCTAGCTAGAGCACCCGTATCCGTTAAATTCATGACCCCAGCGTCACTCCCTTTTACCACATAATTATGTATTTCATTATATTATGTTTTACAGATGCAGCGAACGAATACTCTCATAAGGAGAGAAACCGACAGCTGCATTATGTTGACGTAGTTACGTTCTCCATGAAAGTGACCGATATTTCAGAGTACGACACGCCCAATTTTGCTGCTCTATAAACAAAGTGAACAAAGCGGTCAAAGCCCATCATTGCCCTGAAAATATTTTAAATAAAGTTTACGATTAAAATTAGCAAGCAAACACTGTTAATCATCCAAAGATAATATTCCCCGCGGTTTTAATGTAGTTTCTTCCACATTAATTTCAAAGTTCCCGTAGGAAATCCGAGATAAGAAGTAGCCTATGTCCTTCGCTGTACCTCTGACAACGTGTTTGCAAAAGTTTGTGGTGATCGGTTGAGCCGTTTAGCCGAGAAAGCGTAACAAACAAACAAACAAACTCACTTTCACATTTATAATATTAGTAGATAACTTTACTTACTAAAGGATTTCAATGGTATGGTTTTATTTTTGGAGAAATATAGAGATCCGTATTAATAAACACTACTGAAACTAAAGCTTTCAAGTCGTAGTTTGTCTCCATCACTATCCTGCGCAATGAGCAAGGGACAAACTTGGGTGGCGGCTAGCGCTTGAGTAATGATTAATTATATTTATTACTAGCTTGTTCCCCGTGGTTTCACCCACAATAATTTTGGAGTTCCGCGATAAAAAGTACCATAAGTCCTTCTCTGTAACCCTGACGAGTATGCAAAATTTTATGATGATCGGTTAAGCCGTTAAGGCGTGAAAGCGTAACAAACAAATAGAGAAAAATTCATACAAAAATTGTATTTACACTATTTTATTTACATTAAGATATTCTACTACCGATTCTTTTTAATATCCTCTCGCAATGTTCGCAAGGAGATAATATTATAACTCGAACGGGATACGGTGTGCACTTCTGCAGAATTGGGTGCATCGGGCGGGCCAAGAAGGGTCGATGGCCTGTCCATTTTGCCCCGCTATAAGTACTCTGGTATGCATTATTATGTACCACAAATCACAATCGACAACCTGTTTATGCACAAGCACCAATATTTGACATAGTATTATTTAGAGTATCATTATAACTATAAGCACTTAGGTAAATTAATTAAACAGTATTACTACGTAGGAATAAAATAGTAAGAGTTCTTATTATTAGAGAATGGTATAATTAGACAGTGAATAAATAATATTCTGAACGCATTTTTCACGCGCAAGGCTTCTAGATGCATTGTAGGTACTATTCTTCTGAAAATACATTTAATTATAGCCATTAGAGAATATAAATTAATCTATACATCTACAATACATATAAATAAAAGGAAAGTGTCTGTGTGTAATTCCAAATTAACAGCTTTTCACTAAATGCATTTGAAAATATATACGGTACTTGGATACAAAAAATAATAATTTTAGCCTGTTTGTTTGTTCCGGTTCATCTCTGAAACGGCTGGGCGATTTTAACGGGACTTTCACTGGCTGATAGCTGTTTACTTTTAGTTCAGAAAAAAAATAGTTCCTGCGGGAATTCTGAAACTCATGCGGGTGATTCTACGAAACCGTTGAACTAAGTTTGACGGGACTTTCACCGCTAATTAGCGGATGTAATATATACTATAATAAAAGAGTAGAATCCGCGATTCTGTACATTGAATATTTTTACCTAAAATTGAGAGGGGTGATAAAAGAAGAATGACCAATCCCAAAAAAAAGTTTTTAAAATTCTTTTCTGTCTGTCTGTCTGTTCGCGATAATCTAAATAATTTATTTCGTCTGAGTTCACGCCTAACTAATACTAGACCAATGATCAAGTGCATACATGTTATCAGGGGTACAAAAAAGGACATCGGGGATATTTTATCCCGGAATTAACGCGGGAAATTCAAAATGAATGCGGTTGAAACCACTGAGCAAATAATCACTACGTTTTAAGAGCAGGCACTTCCATACTAATCGCTGATCCGATCTATGAAAGCATTTTGTGCCAACCATACCAATGCAATGTATGACGCGGTCATAGAAATTTGGTTAAGTATTCCAAAGTTGGTAAAAAGTTCGCGCATAAATCCATAGTAACTTTTGGTTCAAGGGAGTGTCGCTGGCCTGGTTGAAACCACAGGGAACAGCTCGTACTGATAACTATATAAATTAACGATGTGTACTTATGCAGTACGTATATTAAATTGATGCAAATCACCCTTAGTCCTGCAATGCACGTCATGCAATCCGATTCAAGTGCGACAACGTACTATGCAGACGACCACTACAGCTGTGGGCGACAAGCGGCGCGGCGGTGTGCAATCGAGGTCGACGCCCTCACACCGACATGACGGACAAGTTAAACAAGGGATAGTGACCCATGCACACTCAAAATTATTTATTTTTATAACTAGCTGTTACCTCGCGGTTTCACCCATCTCGATTTCGGGATTCCCTTGAAGATACCGGGATGAAAGTAAGAAATTAGCGTATCACCAATTCAAATTTCATTCAAATTCGTAGAGCTGTTTCAACGTAAAGAAGTAAAAAATATGCTAACTCACAAGCACGCACCCACACAAACTTTCCCATTATATTATTAGTGTAATCAGCGTTTATTGTCCCCGATCTCTAAAAGGCTAAATTCTCTAAATTTTTCGGTTGCAATCAACAAAATGGTGGTTTTGCGATTACGATTGCCACGTTTTGACACCTACAATTTCTAGCAATCAAATCAAACAAAACCAACATACTTCAAAAGTTGTAGCGGTCTAAACCACTATTTACTACAAAACCACTTTTTATAGGTAATATATATAGGTAGCTAGTAATATCTTCTATATATATAAAATGCTTTGTCCTGAATCACTGATGGATCAACGCATAGCCTAAACCGCTGATCGTAGAGACCTGAAACTTGGAGGGTGTGTTCTTTGTATGACTTAGGCATCCATAGGCAATTCCGCGGGAACTCCGAAATTATCGCGGGTGAAACCGCGCGGGACAGCTAGTTACAATATAAAATAGCACTTAGCCATCCATACCCAGTTGAAAAAATCACAGGATATCTTTTAAATGCCTTCATAGTTGGAAAATAATTTTTATAACATTATCATCAATATCATTAGGTATTTTTTATGTTTAATTTTACAATATTATATTCTACGAATTTCAATGGTTTGGTCAATAACATTGATTAACTTGAACATGAACATGGTTCGATTTTTAAACCGACGCGTAGTTATCAGTAAGTAGGTAGGTAGGTACCTATAACAGTTTCATGTTGATATTTGTAACAATGTAACAACAAGAGTATGTACGCAAACATTGCTTTTTCCGTATAGACCGATAACGTATTTTAGTGTTATGGTCCGAATTAGATCGAGGCAAAACGATGACGAACAGCAAGATAACATATCTGCGAGTACTAGATGCTTCTCGTATGTGAAACAGTTTTATTTGTTTAAAGTTAACTAAATACCTAGTTTTGTAACAGATATAGTATCTATCTGTAGTTGGTATCGAAAAGACTTAACAGAATATGTTGAACGTTACTAAAATTGACTTAAAATTCAAACCTGTTATTTTTACTATCATCTATATGCCACAAGAAAATTGTATAATTCGTCCGTTTACCTGTCGGAATTTTGTTTAAGGCCGAGTACGGAATATGAGTTGTGGTGGGTGTAGAGCTTCCAGTTGTCCGGCTTTAGACAAACGCTTTTTACGAACGTACTGTCCGGTCAAATATTTTCTTGTCAGCGGGGTTAGCCAAGTTGACATTCTACAATCGTTAACGCATAGAAAACTTATGTAACGAATCGTCATGTCACTTGGTCAGCCAATCAAAACTCTAGTTTCTAAGTGGTCACGCAAAACGGTCAACTTGGCTAACTTCGCAGCTTTTTGGCTTTTTGCCTGGCTGCCGCGCGAGCCGAAAGTCGAGTGCAAGTAAATCCGCGACTGCCTCAAGTGCAATGTTTGCAATAAAAATTTAAATAACTTATTGTATTTTTTTCTATTATAAAATACTGTATTTGCATTTTGGAGGAAATAAATAAATATTAAAAAAAGCTGTTTCCCCGCGGTTTCACCCGCGGTTTCACCCGCGGTAAATTCGGAGTTCCCGTGGGAATTTCGGGATAAAAGTACCCTATGTCACTCAAGACTACCGTAGCCTCCTATAAGTGAAAGAATTTTTAAAATCGGTTTAGTAGATCCAGATATTACCCCCTACAACGTCACAAACTTAACTTTCCATCTATATAATTAGTATCGAATGTCCGGCCTGAAAAAGCTATGAATAGTTATTAAAAAGGGTATATTTGGCTTTTAGGGTAAAAATTCCTCAAGGTCTTGTGGTTCTGTACTTGGACGGACATCGACGCTGATCTGTATAGGCTTCTCAGTACCTCCACATATCGCCAATCGATTTGGCATCGCTGCAAGGATTCCAGAACAGCCCAGGTTTCTACGGAGTCGAAGGCTTTCTCGTAGTCCACAAATGCTAGACACAGCGGCTGATTATACTCCTGCGACTTTTGTATAATCTGCCTCACTGTGTGAATGTGGTCTACTTGTGGTGGTGGTACTTTTCGAAACCCAGCCTGCGCCGGTGGCTGGAAGGCGTCATATCTTGCGGCAAGATGATTTGTGAGGACTCCGAAAACAGCTTGTAGACGTGGCTTAAGAGCGCGATTAGTCTATAGTTTTTCAGGAGGGTTTTGTCTCCTTTCTTGAAAAACAAAGCGACCACGCTCTCACTCCACGCCTTCGGGGTAGTCCCATTGGTTATGACGGGATTAAATAGCTCCTTTAGCTCTCTCAACACTGGAGTACCACCTGCTTTGAGAAGCTCGGAAGTAATTCCGTCTTCGCCGGGAGCCTTCCCATTCTTAAGTTGTCTGAGAGCCCCCGCAATTTCGTCTTAGTCCACTTCTGGGAGATCGTCGGTAAAGTGGCGCGTCAGTGTGGCTCTTGGGTCGTTCGCGTCAGGCGGAGGCTTTGGAGCATGTGAGGCATACAGCTTGTGGTAGAAGTCTTCAACTTCGGCGAGTATCTCTGGAACTAATGTGACGGTTTTGCCCTCTGAGGTTTTGAGCTTCGTCAGGTGGCTCCTACCCAGCCTTCTAGCAAAGATTTTTGATCCCCGATTTTGCTCAATCGTATCTCTTATGAAATTCGTATTGGAGCTTCGGAGGTCACGTCTCACCGACTTGCAGATAGTTGAGACGGTAGGTATCTGACGGAGCTCCCTCCGGTATCTCGCGTCGAATCATCAACTTATTGTTATGGAAATTCACAAGGAACTACGATAAACCACAAAAAATTAAACCCCCTGTTAGACCGCAAGGGCGAAAACACCTAAGGAAAAAGCTAGCACATTTGCTAAACACCTAGCTGGAGTCTATACTTCTCATGAATCGACCGACCCAGGCCAAGAACACGACAGTATTGTCTAGTATAGTATTATATTATCTGTGGTATTGTTAAAAACACTCTTAACTAAGAACTCCAACTAGATTTTCCACCAAAACCTGTATCTGTGCAAAAGCTCAATGGAATAAAAAAATCCTTAAAAAACAAAAAAAAATCCTGGGTTTGATCTGATCACTAAAGAAGTTCTTTGCAGGCCCATAAAAGTTTTTCTTTTCCTTACAAGGTTTATTTAATGGTATCTTAAGAGTACAACACTATTCTGAGCTGTGGAAAATCGGGAAAACCTTCCATAAAAGTAATATTTATTTAAACTTTTTGCACATTATGGTACAAAAGGCGGTAATATCATATAGGCCTATAAGTTTACAATCAACTGACTTTGTCGAAACCGTTTGAAAGAATTTTACTACGTCGAATACGGTCAATATTAATGAAAAATGAAAAAAAAACACATTCACAACATTCAACGATAGAGCAAGTTCACCGTGTAGGTGTATGATAAAATAAGAAGCACCCCAGAGGCAAAAGAATACTATTTATCGGCGTTCCATGATATCTAACAAGCTTTTGATAAAGTGTGGCAAGACGGATTGCTCTACAAAATTAAAACCACCTTACCACATAGCTATTACCTAATGATTCGGTTTTATTTAAATAATTCATCACAAAGATACTTGCAAGTAAGAGAGTCTGGTGTGATCTGTCATATTGAGACAGGTGTACCTCAAGGATCTGTCCTTGGACCAGTTCTGTATACAGACCTGCCAGAATTAACAAATGTAGTTACAGCAACATTTGCTGACGGCTATACTTTTAAGTGATAGAGATCCCAAAAAAGCCTCAGACATACTACAAAATGGCCTGAATATGATCCACCAATGCTTGACAAGATGGGAGAGTAAAAGCGAATGCAACAAAATCCGTTCATGTGACCACCACACTAGGTGATAATATATTAACACAGAGCAATACTGTCAAATACCCGAGCATGCACCTAGACCGCCGACTGACACGGAAAGATCACATATTAGAGCTAAAAGAGAACATAATGTCTAGATACCTGAATTGGGTGATGGGACGAAATTAATTTGCAAAACCATCATAAGACCGGTATGGATGTATGGCTGCAAGCAAATCTAATATTCAAAGGATACAAAGGCTACAAAATTGCACTCTGAGATCAATATCGAATGTGCCAAGGTTTATTACCAGTGCTGAAATCCATCAACACCTCGTGATGAGACTGTAAAGGAAGAGATCAAAGTCAAAGCCGAACACCCAAATGTGTTAGCCGTGCAACGGACACGAAGTTACAACCCAAAGCGACTAAAGCGAAGCGACATCCTTTCAATGGACATCTGACTGCATATTGTAGCATTCTGCTACAATATCAACCTTTTTTATTATTATTTTTTTTTTGGGACGTCAGATGGAATTGAAAAATGAGAAGAGATTTTTTGACGGACAGGGAGAGAAGGAAGGTGTCAGGGCGAAACCGAATGGAGATTATTATACGGAGCTACCAATTCCGGAACAGTTCAAGACGTTAGTGAACAAACCGCCGACCAGCCTCAACACCACCCCAGTGGAGAACAAGGGCTAAGCTGCGAGCCCTGGTCGCGAGCTCACCTTCAATTATTATAATTATCTTCAGCACGCTCTAGTTCAATATTAGTTGATTGCAAAATTTACTCCTATAGAGACTGTTCAAAACTAGTGTCCGAGACAACATTCGTTACAAATTTGGCGCCCGAACAGAAGTTAAATTTGATTTTTATTATCTTTCCCGGAGGAGTAGTCGTCGTACCGACGATTTTACCTTTTTATTTCTTGCTATTTATTGTTTGATGTTTTTTTAAATAGTGTTAATTATTTGTTTTCTTATTATTATTATTAATTGGTTTGTAAATCGTAGACTTAAGTTTTTTTATATTATTGTTGTCTCGGTATAATTGATTTGTGTATTTTCGGTAACCAGAGTAACTGACACGGGGAAATTTTGCATTTTTTTTTCTTCCTCTTTTACGGTTATATTTATGTCTTTTTCGGTCACCATGGAAGGAGATGGTCTTAATGTTTCTCCAAGGGATACTTCTAATGTCAGCCCAATCTTAACGCAGGTGAATGTTGGAGTTCGGCGTCATATTGAAATGGACCCAGGACTCATTGAACAAACCGTCGATGAGGTCGGTCGAGATCAGCGAGCTTCACCATCGTCGCTTAAAGACGGTCATTTTGCGGTCTTCGAACCAGGCTATCCGAAGAAAGACGTTAGTTTGTTAAAATGGGGTCTGACATATAGTGGGGAAAGTTGTGTCAGGGATTTTTTTGTGTGTGTTGAGGAGAATATTTGTGCGCGCGGATTGACTTATCCTTATGTAGTTCGTCGTTTTCATGAGTTGCTGAATGGTACTGCCCTAAAATATTTCCGCTCGATCAGATGTGAGGATTTGACCTACTCTACTCTTAAGGCCAAATTTCAAGCCACCTTTGGTATTGCAGATTTCGATTTGTTACTGAACGTGCGCTTAGGAACTTACGTCAATCACCTTCTCAGACTGTGCGCGATTTTGTCATTGACGTAAAAGACTTAAACTCAAAGCTTTCACGCCCCATTATGGAAATAGAATTATTGGACATCGTTAAATATAATCTTCATTCCACTTACGCTCCATGTCTTGCCACGAATCTCATCAAAGATTTAGATTCCTTAATTGATATTTGCCGTAATTATGACACCTTTTGTCGTAAAACTCGGCCTTCTACTTCTTTTTCTCAACCTGAAAATTTCGTCGCGCCCCTAGTTAGCGATACAAAGAATAATATTCCACCACAATATAAACAGTATTCGACGCCATCCCCCGACACGGTGTCTATTTGTGTAAAGTGTGGTCAAGCTGGTCATCATTTCAGGGAATGCCCTAATATAACTGGTCCTATTTGTTTTAAATGTAGGGCGCCTGGGGTAATCACTAAGTATTGTGTTAAATGTAATCCGCAGAACGTTCAAAAAAACTAAATCGCAGCCGGCGCCAAGCTAGGTTATTGTCGGTGCGAGAGTGTTCACCTAGCCATCGTAGACCCTTCATAGAGGTTTCTATCCTTGATCAAGTTTTTCCGGCATTACTTGATTCCGGAGCTGATCTTTCTATCATGTCAAAAGAATATGCATCTTATTTTATACAACGTGGTTTTGTTTTAAGTAGAGTTTCTTATGGTGCGTTATCTGCAAACAATAGACCGATAGATATTTGTGGTTCTTTGACTTTGCCTGTAAACTTTAATGGCAATACGGTTTTTTTAGATTTCACTATTGTTCCTAATATATCTACAAACATTATTTTAGGTTTTAATTTTTGGGATGAGTTTGGATTATCAAATTTTTTTATCGAAGCTTTTCGGTCAAAATTTTCTGCGGATATAAAATATATTGTACATGAGTCAGATTTTCCTATTAAAAATAACATTCAATCTAGTGTCCAGACCTCAAGTAATATTGAAGTGTGTGCACAACCTGTTTCTCCTACTCATGTCGTCTGCTCTATACAAAGTCGTTCGGATCTCACACCCGAACAGCAGTTACTCTTAGACGAAGTCGTCTCCGAATTCGATGAAATCTCATCTGAAAAGAATGGATTAGGTTTAACAACTTGGGTAACCCATACAATTAATACAAAAGGCCCGCCCATAAAGCAACGTTATTATCCTCTTTCTCCAGCAAAGTTGGAAGTACTGTACAAAGAGGTAGACGATATGCTGAAAAATGGTATCATCCAGCCATCTCGTTCACCTTGGGCTAGCCCGGTTGTTATGGTTACCAAAAAGGACGGTTCAATTCGGTTTTGTGTAGACTGTAGAAAACTCAATAGCGTTACGGTTAGAGATAGTTATCCTTTACCCAGGATACAAACTATTTTGGACAATCTTAAAGGTGCTAAATACCTAACTACCCTTGATTTTCGCTCAGCTTTTTGGCAGATCCGACTTTCTGATCAGGCCAGTCGTGAGCGTACTGCTTTTATAGTTCCCGGTAGGGGTTTATATGAATTTGTCCGAATGCCTTTTGGCCTAACCAACGCGGCGTCTGAAATGCAGCGTCTGACTGATATGTTAATCGATTATCAATTCGATAACCAAGTTTTTGGGTATATTGATGATTTGGTTTTAGTTAGCTCGAATTTTATGGACCACATAGCTTTACTCCGTAAAATGAAAGAACGATTAAAGAGTGCGGGTTTGACACTAAATCTCAAAAAGTGTGAATTTTGTAAACCGGAGCTTAAATATCTCGGATATATAATTAATTCTGAAGGTTTAAACACGGATCCACAGAAACTCGATTGTATTAAAAAGTATCCTATTCCTAAGAACGCCAAGGCGTTGCGTGGTTTTATTGGTTTGTGTTCTTACTATAGACGTTTTGTTCCTAACTTTTCTACTATAATCGCTCCTTTAACTTCTTTACTAAGTAATAAAAAGGGCAAAGAACCTATTGAATGGACCAAAAAAGCAGAGGATGCTTTAAACCAGCTCAAAGATGCCCTTATTTCTTCTCCTGTAATGATATGTCCAGATTTTAAGCTTCCTTTTAGTCTACATTGTGACGCTTCAGCCGTCGGTTTGGGTTCCGTTTTGACTCAAACAGTCGATGGGGCCGAACGACCTGTCGCCTACTATTCTAGGTTATTTTCAAAAGCTGAAAAGAATTATAGTACTACAGAACGCGAGTTATTAGCGGTATTAGATTCTATCACTCATTTTCGTGGGGACCTTGATGGTATGCAGTTTTCTGTTGTTACTGATCATATGGCGCTGAAATGGTTATTGACTCTTTCTAATCCGAGTGGTCGTCTCGCGAGGTGGGCAGCTTTAATATCGCAATATACTTTTGATATCGTCCATAGGAAAGGTAAGGATCACGTGGTTCCGGATGTTCTTTCTAGATTACATGTCGATCTTATAACCTATGACGATGGAACTCGTAATACAAATGACGGTTGGTACAAGAAAATATATAGTTCCTGTATAGCTAATCCCCAACAACACCCTGCTTATCAAATTTTAGCCAACATTCTTTATCGGAGGGTCAGTAATAATGATGTTACGGACCCGGCTAGCGTATGGAAAATAGTTTTACCTATTGAAAAAAGGGTACAGGCTATTAGGGAGGTACATGACTCTTTCGGCTCTATTCATCCTGGAGTTCTAAAGTCGTATTTAAAACTTCGGCAAAATTATTATTGGCCTAATATGTTTCGTGACATTAATGACTTTATTAGTACTTGCGATATTTGCAAGGCCTATAAAGTTCCTAATTCGGTACCGAAAGGTCTCATGTCCCACCCAAAAAGGATTTCTAAGCCTATGTCTATGCTTTCACTCGATTTGATAGGACCGTTACCTAGGGCTTACTATGGATATAAATATATTTTAACCGTTGTGGACGTATTTTCTAAATTTGTATGGTTGTACCTAATTAAAGTACCGAATTCTGCAACAATTAATAATTTACTTCAAAACAATATATTTTTTATATTCGGTATTCCAATTTCAATTTTATGTGATAACGCTACCGTATTTACGTCACGTCGTTTTCTGACTTTCCTGAGAGGCTTCGGTGTAACAGACGTCCGTCATACTCCTTATTACACTCCACAAGTTAACACGGTCGAAAGGTATAACCAAACTGTGGTGACTTGTGTGAGCATTTTGGTCCAAAATGACCATAGAAATTGGGCTCGAATACTGCCGCAAGTTCAAATATATTTAAATTCTTACATCAATCTGGTTACTTCTTTTACACCAAATTATTTAATGTTCGGTAGGGAACTTGAGTTTAATCGAAGATCAGGTATTACTTGTGAGCTTCCAGACACAAGCGTTAACTCCTATAGGAGGGATTTCTCTATGAGGTTGTCGATACTTCCTGATATTTATTCCGCGGTCGAAGATAGTCTTACTGAGGCTTTCTTTAAGAATGCCTCATATTATAATAAGGGTAGGAAGGCTGTCTCCTTAGAAGTGGGTGATATTGTCTGGCGGCGGTTATTTAATAGGTCTGTGGGGCAGGAATTTTATTCAGCAAAACTTGCTCCACGATGCAAAAAATGTGTAGTCGTAACGAAGAAATCAGGCCTAGTTTATGAGCTAGAAGACATGGACTCGCGTTGTCGGGGCACCTACCATATAAAAGATATATTAAAATGTTAAGGGGTTTTGCGTAATTTTATTAATGTAATTTTTATTCGTTATAATTGTTTTTTTTGTTTTTGTTTTTTTTTTTCTTTTTCGCTCATAGTATTAAGTATTTTTAATTATTTGTATGTCTTTCTGTTCTAATTGAATGTTGCTTAGCAAATTTTAGTTTCTATTAGATGTTTTTTATCTCTTTATTGTTTAACTATCTACTCCTTTTTTTGAGTTTATAGTTCGTTAGGTACCTACCTTTTGTGTTTTTTTTTCCTTTTTTAATCTATAAGTTCATGGCTGTTCGTAAATTTTACGTTTTAATTTTTATTTTTTGTTAAGCTGATAGGTTGGTTTCTCCAACTATTATGACTTAAGACTTTAATAGCTGTAATTTAGGGTTGTCACTTCAGGGTTTGCACAATTTTTTTTTTTTGTGTTCTAAGAGGGTATTGTAGCATTCTGCTACAATATCAACCTTTTTTATTATTATTTTTTTTTTGGGACGTCAGATGGAATTGAAAAATGAGAAGAGATTTTTTGACGGACAGGGAGAGAAGGAAGGTGTCAGGGCGAAACCGAATGGAGATTATTATACGGAGCTACCAATTCCGGAACAGTTCAAGACGTTAGTGAACAAACCGCCGACCAGCCTCAACACCACCCCAGTGGAGAACAAGGGCTAAGCTGCGAGCCCTGGTCGCGAGCTCACCTTCAATTATTATAATTATCTTCAGCACGCTCTAGTTCAATATTAGTTGATTGCAAAATTTACTCCTATAGAGACTGTTCAAAACTAGTGTCCGAGACAACATTCGTTACAATATGTCTAAACGACAAAAGAGTAGACGATACCAGTGACTGGCACACTCAAAATGTGAGAATTCAAGGAATCATAACATCTGCTTATTGTTGATGAATGATGACTGATCGCAGATAGCCAAGAGGAATAAAAATGCCCTACACTAAAAAGTTCAAAATAACAAAATACCGATTTAATCTGAAAGACAAAAACACACAATTATTATTAGTATGTGCTACCTCTTGATTGTTTTGAAGTCGTGCAAGCCCTCTCGTGTCTATCCACTTGGGTTGTTTCGTTCACGACGAAAGACTCACACGCTTGCAATGTGGTGGGAGCGGATGGCTAGGCAGCATAGGAATTAGAACCTAACCTGGAACTGGACTTTGTTTTTGGAACATCCATTATTTAGTTTTAATAATCATATTGATCACATAAAGTAAACATTTGTAAGTAGATGAAATCATACCTGCTACATGATGCTACATAGAAATGATGATACTTGCCTATACTTAGTAGGTATTTATTTCTTTGATAGACTTAGTTTATAGGTATTTAAGATAGTATAATCATTTAACTTCATCAGGGTAGGTACAATTAGTCAGTTCGAGAAACAGGTAAAACTTCATTGTAAAGTTTTAGGCACTAGGTAGGTGTATTTTGTGTTAAACTCTGCTGGGTTTTTGTGTCTGACTCTGTAAAAATTTTGTACTTATATCTATAAAAATAAATAAATAAAATTTAAATAATTTATAAAAATAACCTATGTGTATACATAAATGTGTTAAGATTTAAGGCAAGTACGGAGCAAAAACCTTGCAAGATAACAAATTTGCTATAAAAGAAGTGAGATCTTACTAGATAGTACATACGTAGCTCTTTTGAAGTTTCTTAAATCATGTATAACATTCCTAGGTAAGTTTAATTTTTTTTTTTTGTTATTTCTTTGCTAATCAATATTGAGACTTGGTACGACTTTTATTTTAATAAAAGTTTCTGAATCTATGAGACAAACCCCACCCCATAATAGACAAACTAAAAATGGGCACCTAGATGTAGAGTTGTGGAAACCATCCTGTCTTCAATTTAATTTACAAACCTCAAAATTTGTAAGGAAATTATGGTGAGCAAGACTGACTTGCCTGTTTTTTTTTTTATTGTTATATATTCAACAATTTTTTTTTACTAATGAATTTCAATCAATTCTTAAAAAAATATGAGTATAATTGTTTTATTGCTATTTAATTTCTTTTTATGCATTTATCTTTTGTCCCTGGATGAATAAACTTTAAAAGAGAAGTGCGAGAAGTCTGTTGTAACAAGTTCTGTCTAAATATGTTGGCCTAAGTGGAAAGCGAGGGTCAGCAGTTAGAACGAGTTAAAATGACAGTCCTGCACATGTAATGAATGACTGTTTTTTAATACAATTGCAAAAAAAATTATATAAATCAAAGAGAATTCTGAGTTACATGAAAATTAGTTTATTAGTAATCTTGTACTTATGAAGATATTACATAGGTACAAGAATACTGAGAATCTATTAATAATTAAAAACATCACTAAAATACTAACTGTATTGTAATTAACGTAAACATTGACATTTTAGTAGTTTTTAATTGGTGTTATAAGGGACAGATAATATAAACAATAAAAGAGTAAAGTTGAAACTAAAAACTATTTGGAGGATAAATAAATTTAGACAGTATTTTTTTTCTCTAATTGGTAATTAGTTCATAATCGTCATCTTTTCCTCATGAGTTTTATATTATTTATTAATCCACATAAGTTATTTAATACTTTGTTGTTGATTAATAACCTAAAATAAGGTAAGTAAATAATATTTAGTATTTTATTTCATCTATTACCAAGTATTACTAATTTAATAAAGGTATTTCAAAATTCTTAATCTCAACTCAGCTTGAGTGATAAATTCTTACTTGAGTGGTAAGGAATGTAAGTAGTTTACTCAAGTGACTCAAAAACGTGAGTAAAACTTGAGTTGTAGTAAAAATACTTGAGCGGCTCAGGGAGTTCTAATCTAGTATATGCAGCATAGAAATACACATTAACACATATATTTCATAGGTACCTACTGAATAAACACATAAGTAAATAATATTTTTTACAGTAAAAAGAATTTTCAAAAGAATACAAAAATGTATACAACAGCAGCCAGTTAAAAACATAAATTTAATTAGTTTAACACATCTAATCCTATTATATTAGATGTTGCTAGATATGGGTATAGGTTGGTTGAAGTAGATAGAGTCAAGGATGATTTATTGCTAGTTACATCTACTTCCTAAATTAATAAATTATATATGGTTTCAGTAAAATTTCTTTTTTATTAGTATTTACTTTTGGCAAAGTTTTGATTCAAATCAAAAAATGAAAGAAAAGGAAAGGAAGCAATACCTACACAATAAAATTATGGAGCAGGTAATTATATTAATCTTCTATGAAATACCACTGCATACAAGCAATACCTACCTAAGCAAGAAACATTATTTAATTACGGTCTAAAATCAAATATCTTTGCTAAAATCTCCATATTGTCTTGGCGTCATTTAAAAACGTTCTCAACAAATGAACGTAGGTATTAAATTACCTACAGATATTTTGGTAATTTATATGGGTACATAATTGTGTATCCTCATATTATTACGAGCAGATTACACGTTTGAATACGTCAAGGACAAATTCGTAAGAAAAATTAGAATATAGCGTGATATCAAAGACCAATTTTACTCCACTCACCAGATTTTAAGAAGTAGAGTTACGTTTTATATCACAATACACAAACTCGGAAAAGAAGAATAATGGAACTGCGATACAAAATAAGGATTTCACCATTGAACATAAAATAAAAACAAAAGCAGAATCTATAATCACTGACCAAAGCTCGATTTCAGCGATGCCGATTTTTTTGTGATGAAGTACGATGAACTGTCAACTGTCAAGCAAACTAGTGACATGACAGTGTCACTTATAACATTTTTTTCGCGCATAGTATACTTTTTAGCCAGTGTCAAGTTACAAGTACACACCAGAGAGAAGGTAATCACTGTACCACTATAATATACACGAATGTTAACCCACGACGGCCCATACAGAGTGATACGCTATGTAGAAGTAGCCGTGTACCGCGTGCACAGCGTGCATAATATAGCGTATCGTTGAGCTATGTAAGCACCTATTTGAGCCAGGATACTTGCATGAAATTTATAATAAGAAATTGTGTCAATATTTCAAAAATAGAGCCTTAGAAAAGTATTATCGTGAAAGATTTACTAAAAAATTATCAATGGTTTCCAAGATATTCAACTTTTAATTTTGTGAAACGGAACGTTGCCGCGTTGCAACGAAACACCAATCACACTTCAATTTTTTTTTATTTACATTTACCTCTTTCAAGGAAGGCAAAAGAAACTAAGTGTATACAGCCACCACATATTTTCCTTTTTCTGAAGTTTTTTACATCGTTTATGCATCGCATCGTTAAGATGCGTTTCGATTCTTTACTGGAACTTTTGGAAGTAACTCGACACAGTTCAACCTTCTTCTTTTTCTTTAATAAAGGCGTCTATAATAATAATTTGCCAATGACAATTTTTCTTATTAACAAAAATCTCTTCATCTACTTCTTCAATTATGGCGAAACGCCAATGACAATATTAGATTGTTCCCCAAGTTAAAACATGGCTCTCTTGAAAACCAGTTTCTTGCTCAGGGTCCAAAATAGATACTGAAAAGTGACTGAAATAACGAAGACAAACGTGACACGCGTGTTTTCGGTACGGCTTTCACTCGTCAACAACCCAATTCGCTTTTGGATATTGAAGTTTTCACTTTTCAGTGGTCTAGTTAATTTGTGGTGTCAGTGTCACACGACCCAGTCAATACGACAGTGACATCTCTATCACAGATTAATAAGGCGTAATTTTTATCTAGTGACGTCATTCCGCATTTCGGCGGTAAAGTCAAAAATAGGAACTTTCAAACGCTGCTCGACTCTATTTAATTAATTTATGCATATATTTTTTTCTTTTTCTTGCTTTGTTCAAGTAGGCCATATTATATCTTTTAAATAGACTGGAAAAAAAATTCATGCAAGTACCGTAGCGTGTCCATGTAAGTGATCTTGTCCACTGTTTGCAGTGTTTTCAGTTTTCATGCAAAGCGAAGTTTAACACACGTGCGTAGCCTCCATAAGTCTAGTTAATAATTTGTGGTAGCCTCTCCGTGTGCCGCGGTAGGTCTGCTCAGAGAGAAGGTAATCACTACGTGGGTCTGCTCCTTAAAAAGTGCGGAGTGCCTTAGTAGGTATGTCTCTTCCTGTACCCAGAGAGAAGCCTGTACCCTTGACGACATAATATTGTGAGCAAAATTTCATAATGATCGATCAAGCCGTAGGGCGTGGAAGCTTAACAAATTCACTTTCGTATTTATAATAGTAAATATCAGTATTATTAATTATTTTTCACACAAAAGTAATGACAGAACCGGCACTTCTAGTTTCCGTTAAAAAAGGACTGCTAATCATCATAGCGAAGTTGTTCATTTAGTTTTCTGAGGAACAATTTTTCCTAAACTTAAGTGATAGGCCCGATAAACACCAAAGCAAAGAAGCGCCGAGATGAGTTTTGAAATCTGATTGTAACCAATCAGATTTCGTCATTTTCACATCTGCTCTCCGCTGAGCTTTGGTAGAAATGGATCAAGCGGAGATGTCAAATTTTTCTATAGAATTTTGTGCCGCGAGCGAGCAAGCGGACAGCGGAGATGTGGAGGTTTTTTGGCGGGAATGGAATCAAAAGATGGCGGTTCGGTCATTTCATGTCGATAAAAAATGGTTACAAATGGATTTTGTTGTTATAAGGTGCTGTATTGAACTATAACTATTTTCACACTTACTGTTTTTTAAATTTTATGTGCTCAAGAAGATATATGATATTTCGAGCTGATTTCTTCGGTTTCCTCCAAGAGCTCCGAGAAAGTTCTTGCAAGCTTTATGTAGGTACCATGACTTGCAAGTTCAAACCGTACAAAGACCATAATAAAGAAGAAAAAGAAAGAAAAGTAGGTACCTACTTTTATCCTAGAATCCCCACAGGGATTACGAAATTAAGCCAGATGAAATTGCAGGTAACAGACAGGAAATAATATCCATTCAATGAAACAATACAATAAAATACAAAATCTATTCAATATAGTTACAGTAAAGTGAACTTTTTTAAATAGTAGTTAATTGGTAAGTGTAGTTAGGGCTGCCACAACATCACCTCTGTGTTCACGCAGTGTTCTTTCAGCTAATATTCGGGATATTTCCATTTCTTTTACCTGAAAGTTAGAGAGTAAAGAAACTATTGCTGTAATATGAACCGCCACTATTTCTCTTAAATTTTGGTAAAATATGTATTTATTCTCTACAGTGAATGTTATTATTTATCATTTAGTTGACTTTTTACTTGATAATTAATAGCAAAAAATAAGCCTCCATCATTTCAGATATAATACTTTTTTTTATGTGGTAAAATTTTCAATGTCTGCATTGAAAACTTTGCTACGTAAAAAAATAAGTAGGTAGGTATTAACTTAAAAGGTTTTAAAGTTTGCTACATATGTTCTTGCATATCTTAACAGAGCTGATGTGATATAGGTAGCCAGGTCTGCAAGTCTATGTACAAAAACAACTTACAATCAACAGCAGTATAACATTGTTAAACTTACAATTAGTTCAATATCATCTTTTTTAACTGACACTTTTTGAAGTTCCTTTTCTTTTTCAAGTCTCTCAGCAGCTTCTTTATTTCTTCTGTCACCAATTAGAGAGAGTGCCTGGAATATACAATAAAAATAATGAAACAAAAATTTCAGTCTGGATTTGAATTTTGAACTTATGGTTTTTGTAAATCCAATATGTAGTCAATTTGACCCAAATTCACTTTAAATACTCATAGGAGATTTATTATGGAATGGTAAAATGTTTTGAACTAGTAGGTTTATATATGTATATGTAAGGAGAACTTTGAAATTTTTGAATCTAATAGAAGCCTCTTTATCAGCTTTTTTGTGCAAATTTACCGAAACTTCGTTCATTGAAAGTAATGTAATGTAAATAAACCTATTGGCACACAATATGGAGTCATTAAATTACCATATTTTTAGAATTTTTAATGTTCATAACATGGCCACTGTTACATTTCTACTCCTGAATAACCTTCAATACTCTACTTTAAAATCAAACACTGGTGCATAACCCTGGTTGATAGTGATGATGATGTCTAGTATGGTTTTAACACTTCTACCAGTTAAATTATTAGATACCTACAGTTACTATGTATGCGAGTTCTGATGAAATTGTGTTCTCATGAGTTCTGCCAAATTCTTCTGAACAAACAAACATCTGTTTCCCGATGAGTGTTTACACTGGCAGTACTGGGTTTACACTTCCATAAGTACTTAAGAAGTAAGTAAAAAACCATGTATGGACCCCGGCCTGCAAGTAAGTAAGTGATTAAGTAGCAACTTGCCGCAGGATAGAAACTTCTATTTTATGGACAACACAATAGCGCATAAACCCGCCCGCTTCGTCTCCCGCTCCCCGCGCCAACTTATTACTTACTACTTGCCGCCGTGTGGATGGCACGCCGTCCGGTCATCGGTGTGCCGTCCGGTGGCTGGCAAGTAAGTGAAGAAATGTATTGTTGAACTTACTTACGCACGCTCACCGTTTGGATGTTGCTGTCTACTTTCGATTAAGTAAGATGGTAAGCTGAACTTACTTACATATACTACTTATAGAAGTGTAAACCGGCCATAACGAACCCTTCAGAACGTGCAAGACGATTTCAAAAGTACTCGTCAGAACAACAGATTTTCATCAGAAAAACTTACTCCAGATATGTCCTGCGATGATATTTCCTTCTCTTCTGCGTAATCTGTAACTTTTTCTAAATCTGCTACTCCACTATCGTGTTTCGCTGTCTTTTTCTGAGACTTATCTTTGTCGTGCTGTATGTCGTCAGTATCTCCATTTATTTCGTCATCAGCCATTGTGATTTACTATTATTTGAAAACAGATTATCTACACACAATAATTAATGTAAGGTTATTTAAAATTTTAAACATTTATGTCGGCTGTCACGGTGACGCCTGACGGGAGCCTGACGGTAATGCAGGGGGGGGACACTTGCCTACTAATTGAATTTTAGATAGAAGTTAGCGTCTTCTATTATTCGGCACCGAAGTTATCTTGTCCTCAGTTTTTTTCTCATTGTCAACAGATGGCACTAAAATCAATGTTTGGGAAAAGTAAAGGTTTTATAGTTATTCGATCACAATTTGATAGCTATGATATTTTATCTATAAAGTGGACGTTTTAAAGAATACAAATAAATAAATATTTAAAATTATAATGGTTGTCTTATTTTTTGTGCGAAGAACACTAATTCTTGGCTTTCGTAATCCGTTATAGTGGCAACTGGCAACATCGGCGGTCACAAATGTGGTCACCAGGCTGTCGCAACTTCCATACTTCAGAAAAAATGTATGGATTGTGTCCAAGTTGAAATGGTGGCATTCGGTCTTCTCGCCCTATAGTCTCTGGCAATGTCAGTCAGTTAGCGGTAAAAATTTTGGCGCCTGGTTCAATAATTCAATTGAAAGAAAAATTAATTGTTGTTGTGTTATTATTTGTTAATTTAATAGTATTTAAGTGTTTTTTTTTTAGTTTAGTACGTTTGTTTTGTCTTGTAAGTGAACCATCGAATAAGATGTCTTATAAAACGTGTGAATTTGCGGAGTAAAATCGAAGAATGAAAATGGTGAAAAAAGGACTTTTCTTTCAAGATTTCCTCTTGATCCAGTCCGGTACGTAAATTTTATTCAATTTATAGTTGTTTTTATTCTTATTCAGTGCTTAAAATAACAAAAGTAGTGTTTTGTAAATTTATTATGTGATTTGAAAGAATATGTAAATAGTGCGGAAAATACCTATACAGATTTTTTTTTACAGATATCGATAAATCCATTATTTTTGTTTTAGGTGCAAGAGTTGGGTTAAGACTAAAAAGAATGGCCTATTTACCAATCGAACAACTCCATCAATTAAAATAGAGCAGTTGAATGCAGATCAAAATAAAATAGCACAATTGAGTAAGAAAAAATAAGTCAAAGTCAATAAGTAAGTCTTTTTTATTCGTGCTGTTTTTACCGGGTGACCGTGTGATTATTCTTATAATAGTTTTAAACTATGGGCAAAGTTGTATGTTTAAGTGTTCTCCCTGAGCTGAACACTTGATTTTTTGCAAGAATCAGTTGCTTACTCAGGAGTCAGGGTACATAAAATTGCAGCTAGCCGATACTGGTAATGAACCTAACGATTTGGTTATGCTACATTGTCATTCGATTTTATTTTCTTGAATTTAGAATTTTTTAATTTATTCCAGTAATCGAGTGACCGGTTGACAAAAAGAAACTTTGGAAAACACCCACGCGCAGGAAGAAAAACCGTGACCCGTATTAGTCAAGTAGTCAACTTGACCATGTTCCACAAGACGGTGTTTCAATAAATACAAAAAAATACCTTTTTCAAATAAATGTTGTGTCTCACTCCCAACCAGCCACTTTCTTTATTTGAGGCAGCTGAAAAAGGCACCAATGATGGCTTACATTAAGTTCAATATTAAATATACTTAACCGACAGCAATTAAGCCGTCACTGGTGCTTTTTTCTGTAGCTATAAAATAATAAAAAAACTATGAAGAACCGTAGTAGTCCTGATTTTTTATCGATATCGATATGACGACCATTCGCTATAAGCAGAACAGCACTATTTGTGTGGGAATCGGCCATGATTGCTAGGGCAAAAATTTTGACAATTCGCGTCATTCCATTTCACAGTATGGGAGTCCCATATCTTAAAACGTAGTGATTATATGATCTTTGGTGGTCACAAAATCAAAATAACGACTTGTTGTGAAAAGTAATACGTTTATTTTGTTTTCGCCTTTCGTTAGTTTTTGTGTTTGTGGTTTCCTTGTGCCAATTCTACATCTTACGTTGAGTCGAGCGCCCTGCTCCTCCGTGGTGTTGAGTTCTGCTTTTGGATAAATCTTCTATCTGGTGAATCTGGCGTTGAGCCTGGTGGCTTCAACGTATTGCGAAAGGACGCTATTGTTTTATACAGTTTTCGCGGTAGAGACGCTTTTGTGTGTGTGTTTGCAACATTTTAACATGCCGAGATTATGTGCATTAAAATGTCCACCCTCAGGTAAGCCATGCTTCACAGTATTTCTTGGTTTTAGACAGTGTAGGTAGAGCCGGCTCAAGGTACTAGGTTACGTTCAACTCATTCCGAGATGCTCTTACAAATAAAAAACTCATTTTCCCCTATAGGAGGAACAGATTTTCTCGTAAGTTTGGCCAATTGGCTACTTGACTAAATTTTGTTTTTAGTCCTGTTTTAGTCTTGTAGTTTTGTTTAATAGATTACTAGCTGTTGCCCGCGGTTTCACCCGCGTTTGTTTCGGAGATCCCGCGGGAATTCCAGGATAAAAGGTAGCCTATGTTCTTTTCCATGTCAAAGGCTAATTGCATGCCAAATTTCATCCAAATCCGTTGTTCAGCCGTTTTTGCGTGATTGAGTGAACAAACATCCATACATACAAACTTTCGCGTTTATAATATTAGTAAGGATTACTTCTGGTTCTCATAGTATCCAAATATTGTTATGTTTTTAGTAATAAGTTACCATACCTACATTTAGTAAATATCTGTATCTTTAATTACAAGCCATTTCCATTGCTTTATGTATAGTATACACTTCTATTCAGTCAACCAACATCTATAAAATATTTTTGGAGAAGGTAATTAATATTTCTGTTACTTTCTTACAGGTTTAAAATCAAAGATGCCATCATTGCTGCTGAACAAAAGAAAAGTTGCACAGCCGCTATTAATAAAATTAAAGAGAGAAGTTCTCCGACTGCGCAAGCAAGGTTTGAGTTTTAAAGCAAGACTAACAAATGCCACAAAACTCAACAGAAATGTTGCATTTGAAAGAGTGACAAAAAATATGACTGAACCGGCAAAGATATTTACAGGTATGCAGTGCTTTTTAACAAAAAAGAAACCGAAGGGAAGGCGTTTCACTGTAGAAGAAAAAATCCTGTCTCTATCATTATATAAGAAGAGTGTGAAATGTTATGGTTTATTGGCCAAGTATTTCACATTGCCTTCGGCAAAATCGCTTAAACGACTGCTTGCCGAGATAAAGCTTCAACCAGGCGAAAATAAGTTGATACTCGAAAAAATTAAAAATACGGTCAGTGAAATGAATATTGAAGATCGCCTGTGCACATTGATGTTTGATGGTAGACAATATAAGAAGGAGGCCACAGCGCGCGCTGCTGATAGCTCTCATAGCTGTGTCTTATGTTGTCTACCATTTGTTTTCGTCGCTGCCACCACCGCCGCCGTGACTGGTCAAGATGTAAGATGAGGGCTTCCTCGCCAACAACCATGTAAACAGAGTGGAAATTTGAGATGGGTCAGTAAGGGCAGAGGAAAAATGTTTGTAAAGTTTCATAAAAATCCATTCAGGAGTTCTAGCGCGAAAGAGTAACAAACATCCATACATACAAACTTTCGCGTTTATAATATTAGTAAGGATTACTTCTGGTTCTCATAGTATCCAAATATTGTTATGTTTTTAGTAATAAGTTACCATACCTACATTTAGTAAATAATC
The DNA here is from genome assembly GCA_907165275.2 of Zygaena filipendulae. NCBI lineage: Eukaryota > Metazoa > Arthropoda > Insecta > Lepidoptera > Zygaenidae > Zygaena > Zygaena filipendulae. The sequence goes on from OU015657.1 coordinate 7,965,818, forward strand.
TAATCTAATTTCTATAGGTAATGATGTATCGGACTGACTAATAAATGTTTAAGTTGGAATTTGAATTTATTTTAAATAACACCAATTCGCGTTGCTGGTTCATGAATGTAACTGTCTAGTTGTATGCAGCATGTATACATTACCTGTTTATGACGAAAAGTGGAAAATAATGCAGCCTTATTATATAGGTATATATTTTATTTAAAGGTCTTAGCTTCCATTTTTTGTAGTAAATGATACTGTGTAAAATTTGCTGCGTACAACTAATCTTCGATTAATAATCTTGTCTTTTATATATAAACCAATTATAGAATGAGTATGATATAAAGAAATACCTACTGACATTGCTTTGGTGGAAAAAAAATATAAGATTAGTAATTCAAGTTTGTTACATTCATGAACCTGAAAAATAAACATACAGGTACTGAAAGTCAAATATACCAAAGGAGTTTATTTTATGCCCGCTCCACATTCAAGCGAGAACGCGAGAAAACCTCGAAAACGTGAATGTGGACATGTTCTCCACCGTTTCTCGTGGTTTTCTCGCATTCTCGAATCTTGCGTGAATGTGGAGCGGGCATAAAATGAACTCCTATACCTACATTGCTATACATACGTACTTATATGTACCTATATTTGTATATACAGGAGCTTAGTACTGGAGCCAAAATATAGGCGTCACTAGCATTCAATATTGGTTGCACTTTTTTCCTGTGAGAGGGCTCTCTTTTCCTATATGCTTATGTTACTCTTTGCGGTAATGTACAATCAACAATGTACATACAGCGCCGGATCAGTCGGAACACGGGATTGTACGACACCAGAATTAGCGACACCGGAATTCGAATCCCAGGCTATGAAATACTGTACTGTGTGGTGTGGTTCCGGTGTGGTGCATTCCGGCCTGTAAATTAATTATCGGTACGCCGCGCGCCGTGGAATGCGGATTGTACGACACCGGAATAAATAATTGGAGACATCGCCATGCACACATTTCAAATATAATAATAATAATAAGTTTATTTAACCACAAACCTCAATCAACAAATATCAATCCTATCCTGCTATTGGCTAAGAATTATGACGTCTATTTGATGCTCCGTTTAGTAATACCGGTTATGTTTAGTAATAACTGTCTAAAATGTAAATTAAACAATTTATAACGTAATTATTATTAATAAATGGTGATAATAAATAAATGAAATGGTGGCATTTCGTCGGCCACATCATGAAGTAGGTACTGAATGTCACCATATTTTGTGTTAAACGTTTAGCCGGCCGCTTCCGCGGCGCGCCCGCTACGTTCGCTCGCCTCGCCCGACTTGGTCAATAGTACAAACCTAACCTAACCAGGAATGTCAGAGTGCTCTATGTCGATCACCACTTGCAATCAGTTCATAAACTTCATGATGTGGCTACAACAATTCAGGGATGCGTAAAATAGGGTATTTAGGCCCGTATTAATAGTCAGTTCTCAAGTACAAGCTCAATAACATGACTACTTGATACCGTCTTAAGACGTGAGAACATGACTGTGCTAATTAATAAAGCTATCTTGAGGCGGTTTCATTTGAGATTGTCATTCACCATCTCATTTGAGACCAACTCAACAAACGTCAAAATAGATTGAATTCGTTCCGTTACAGCTACTGCACAAAATGCAATTTTTTAATTGAAATTGCACTTTTACCAATGGTTATGTCATAAAAAAAAATTATAAACATAAATTATTTAAATAATGCATTAAATTCTGTATAAAAAAATTAATTTTACTTCAAATATGGTAAAAAGAAAATGCGTTGCAATAGACAAGGCTGTATACGGCTTAGTCCCTTTGCCTGCCCGCTCTCGCAAGCTAAAAAATAATATATTCTAAAGTTTTTTATTTTTCGTTTCGTCCGAATTAATGTTTCCGAATATAACGTATAATAACGTATATGATGGCGAAAAAAACATATATTTTCTTGCTTAGAAAAAAAGATATTCTTGGATATTTTGAAAAAATATTCGAGTATAATTGAAAATAAGGATCCCTTATGTACGTTTTCGGTAAACGATACGTCCAGAATAAATCCTCGTACTGATCAATAACATCGTAGTGCTCAATATTATTCAAAATAATTTCAAAATCCATTTTGAACCAACAACGTTAAAGTAGCACAAACTCAAGATGATCTCAAGTTCGTGTTTTACTTGACTCAGTTGATCCAGACTCATCAAACGTCAAATGATCATCTTGAGTTTGGAGTTTCGTCTATTAATACGTGCAGTACTCACTTGAGACCGTCTACTCAAGATGATGACCAGTTTTATACTTAAGTAACGTAACACCAGTCACCATCTCACCGATGTTCTCAAGTGAGTACGTCAACTTGAGTAACGTTTATTAATACGGGCCTTAGAAACGTAAAATAAACGGTGGACAAAATTTTGATGGTTTTTACTAGTTTTCATACTTATTCATGATATTTAGTCAGCTGCACAAAAAAAATATCGTGCTTAATACCTACATTGAAGATTGTAAAATAAAATACAATGCTTAATTTGCTGATAACCCTAAAAAATTGTTTGGTCTTCGTTAGGCCTTTTTTATCGGAAATAAGACTCTTTTTGGGAAATAAATGGACGGCACACGAACCGTGCATAGTTCATACATAATAATATTTTTAACAATGTTTTTAGTAAAGTTTAGTCGGATTCTTCTAAAGGTGACTGACAGTGACAGCTCATAATGCCGCGTCTGCTTGCAAGTCGCTTGACAGAACCTATGGCCAAAATTTTGCTAGCACTATCTATTATTTATTCAAGAACTAAAAAGTACCTCTTGGAAAACTTTCCATTCTGGTGCTGTACATTCCGGTTTCGTAGAATATCGTGTTGTGCATTCCAGGTTCCCAAACAAAGAAATAAAATGTGAACGATTTTTTTTTTTAACTTCTTCTTATGGGGAAGGCATAGGAATTAGGAATCTAAGTTCATACAGCCAATTCATTTGGTTTTTCTTTTCAGAAGTTTACATTTAAATACATCGATGAAATGCATTTTGATGCTTTACCGGGACTTCTGGAAGCAATTCTTCACGATTGGCCCGTAGTGAAACGATAACCTCCCAGCGCACACCCTATTTCATCTTATTTCACTGTTTACGCACACTGTTCATCACTAATGGATCACTATTATGCAAATTTCACCACGTCTACACAATATTAACCACGATAAACTAATTTGTAAAACAAAGAAATAAAACTGACGTCCATTTTGCTCAAATGCTGCCAAAAGCTTCGGTCAGTTCGGTGTAGTGTGAATGAATTATTGTGAATAGTTATTTATTATTCTCTTTAGTACCTACCGTAGTGATTACCTTCTCTCTGGTACCTACAGGACTTTTGAAAAAGAAAGAAATTACTTTTGGCAGGATTTTTAGCAGAAATAGACGTCAGTTTAATTCTTTGTTCTGCAAATTTGTTTATCGTGATTAATATTGTGTGAATGTGGTGGATTTTGCATAATAGTGATCCATTAGTGATGAGCAGTGACTGCAGTATGCGGAAACCAAAGAGTATATAACCACTACGTTGCGGAAACTGAAATAAGATGAAATCGGGCGTTCGTCGGGAGGTTGTCGTTTTACTATAGAGCAGAGAGAAGGTAATCACCTATAGAGTTTCCCACAGAGCGTCCTATTTTAAAGTTCAACTGCGAAGATTTGCTGCCAAAAGTTCCGTTAAAGCATCGAAATGCGTCACCAATGCACATCGATGTCAAGAAATAGTCTTTTATAACCGAATTTTGTAAAAATTTTACATTTACTAGATTTGGATATCTCCAAAAATTTTCGTTTTTTCTTCTCCTTTTCGGGGTCCTCCACATCGCTGAGAGGACGCATATTTATATATTACTAGCTGTCCCCCGCGATTTCATCCGCGGTAATTTCAGAGTTCCCGCGGAGGTTGCGGGAAAAAAGTACTCTATGTCCTTCAGTTCGCGAGGGAATTCCGGGATAAAAACTATCCTATCTTTTAAGTTGAACCATATTATAAATGGTTGCAAAATTTTATCAAAATCAGTTCAGTAGTTTCGGAGTCCATCGCGGACAAACAACGTGACACGTGATTTATATATGGACGCAGATAAGCAATAACATGTTAACCCACAAAATTAAGTTATCTATTCAAAACGATTTATTGAGAGTTATTGAACGTTTTTTAATAATGTGTTTATCTTATTACTTTGTTTAAGTATGTAACTAAATATTGAACATAAAAAACGTTGACAGAAAATGGCGCTATAATTTTAAAACACGATTTACTCAAAATTTCTCCAGTGTGGGTTAACACACTATTGCTTATCTATGTCCATATATTAGATTACAACTATAAATTGAAATACTGGTGTCTATTGAAGAAGTAAACAATGAGAAAAATCCTCAGAAGAATAACTAAGCAAGAATAACTAAGCTTAGTTATTATTCTGAGGAAAAATCGTATTAAAAACACTTTGACGGGAAATTTAAATTAGATGAAATTAAAATTTGTTCGACCTCCCGCCAAATGTCCACTTCGAGTTATTTATTTTTGTTGAAGTTTACCCCGTTCGGGGAAGGCAAAAGAAACTTTGTTCATACAGCCAATTTAGTAGTATTTTTCTTCTGTCGCTATTTACATCGAAATGCACGAACAAACAGTATTTTTGCTCGAACAATAAAGAACAAACGAATTTTTTTTAAACGTTTATTACGGCTTTCTGAGTACTAGCCCTTAGAGCCAAACATAAAATTTACAAATTCATAGAACAATAATATAACAAGTCAATAAATTATTACAAGTTAGAAAACTTCGTGAGCCTTTCTAAAGCCCGCCCGGTAGTAGAGTTTGCGTAAGATAAGTCTGCGCGCTAGTGCTAAGTAAATAACTATGGTACACTCTCGGTACACTGCAGGCGGCAAACGATTAGTTCAGATTTTGGCCGCGCGCAGACTTATCCATAAGTCTAGTTAATTTGTGGACTTATCTTGCGCGCACTCTAGTAGGTACACTTTTATTAATACGCTTTAGCTATAAATTGTCGTAGCTCTTTTCCGTGAACGGCCTGAATGAATATTTCAGGAAATATAAGAACTTTTTGAAAACCTGAGAATATTCCGGATCCATTTAAAAATTCCAGAATATTTCCGTAAGAAGTCGACTTATGATGGTATCTCTTCCATCACCCCTATTAATTTGGAATATACCAGACAAACAAAATTCTCAGGATAGGTTGTCAATAGCGAACTTATTAAATATACTAGTTGCGCCCCGCGGTTTCATCCGCGTTAATTTCAGAGTTCCCGCGGGAATTCTGGGATAAAAAGTACCCTATGTGTTAATCTAATGTATAAGCTATATTATTGTAAAGTTTCATTTAAATCCATCCAGTAGTTTTTGCGTGAAAGACTAACACCTGCATGCCTTCTGGTGTTGCAGATGTATATGGGCGGCGGCACAGATAATATAATACTATACTAGTACAGATGCCTCATCTCATACAAAGAAACGTGACCATCCTAAAAAAAATAATTCCGGAAAATATTTTTATTTACTGATCGCAGCAATAGATGGCAGTTTCGTATAGATGAAATTTAATCGTCAGAGGGCGCCATTTTCTGAAGGTACTAGGTTAGTCATATAAATGTATGGGTACGTAGATATAAGCATCGGCGCGGCGCAACAGTACCTACGCGACCTACTATTGAGTTTTATTCTACGAGTTTTGTGCCACAACGCGCGGCGTTGTACGATGCATAGGTAGTAAGTATGCAGTAGGTATGTAGTATAGGAAGTTTAGAAATACCTTATTTTAAAATTATAACAATCGAAATTTGGATTACCTAAATAATATTCAAAACAGTTTTGATACAATATTTCTGTTCTTACCAGCTAAATCAATAGGTACCTAAACTATGCCGCTAAATTTTAATGCGTGTTTCCGCCTTTTTTTGAGTCGCGACTTGTGATATCTCCACCCACTAACTTCAACCACTATCGGGTGCAGAAGGGATTAATTTTTTTCTTAAACAGGATAAGGTGCAGGGTTCGCTATCGACCAGCAATTTAAAAAAACGAATTCTTTTTTTAGTCCAGTCTTTTCTTACTATTATAAATGCGAAAGTGAGTTTGTTTGTTATGCTTTCACGCCTTAACGGCTCAATCACTCATCACGAAATTTTGCACACACGTTGTCAGTACGTACACACGTATCCTTTTAACTGAAGTGTGTACTCACTCGAATAAAAAATAAATATCTCAAAAAATATTTTGCCAATAGCTCTTAAATTGTTCAAAATATTGAAAAATATTTCAAATAAAAATTATAGAAAATAAAACTTCCTGCAAAAAAACTCTCTTATCATTTTTGCATAGGTGCGTTAGTTTCTGCAAAAAAAGCGCTAAAGTGCAATATTTATATAAAAATGTCCAATATTTCCTAAATAGTTGGAAATATCAAAAAACGTTTCAAATAAAAATTATAGACAATAAAATTTCCTACAATAAAGCTTTCTTAACATTTTTCCATAGGTGTGATAGTTTTCGCAAAAAATGCGCCAAACTGTAAATTTTAATAAAAATGTCTAATATCTCTCTTAAACTGCTCGAAACATCGACAAACGCACGCAAAAATATCCAGAAAGCATTGTTTGTAGGAAATTTCATTGTGAATAATTTTTATTTCAAATATAAACCATTTAAAAACCATTTAAAAACCAGTCAAAAAAGTGCTTTTTTGAGCTTTCGCCATTTTTTTTCAAACTTTCCTTTGTTTTAGATACCTGACTACTTAGGATAATAAATATCGAATACTGACAAGAATTTTTCCGTTGGTCCTATCCTTTCAACTCAAAATGACAAAGTTTTAGCTTTGTTGACTGGACTACTTCGGAGTTCTATTATTTTGTAATAATAGCAATTCTATTATTATACATCGTAAAATACGTTTGTTTTTAACGTTTTGATCTTTCTCATTCTCACCCTAAACAATATAATACTATTCCCTAATTTTTCATCAACACGAAAATTAATGACGGCACCACCATCTTCGATTCCCCTAAAAACTCCACTTGAGTCCTCTGTGCACTAGTAGTACTATAATATTACGTTATCTGTGTCGCTTCATGTCTGTGACGCAATGAAAGTACAATTTGTACAATTTGTGAGTATATTGATAGATGGCGCCATTACTTTAAAGGTTACTTGACCACGTGTTGAAATAGTACTTATTATTGCCGCCAGAGAAACAAAATTGCTTTTATATTTGTTGGTTATTTAACAGATTACTTGATTTTTTTATGCTTATGGAACATTTAAAATTATTTAAAGCATTGTTTACTTAGTAATTTCGCGTTATCTTCGTTTTACACGATCGTGAAATGCAAATCGATACCTCTAACGGCATCTATCGATAATCACTCAGAATTATTTTTCTTTTCCTAGAGATGAGACCCCATGGCGGCGGTAATCACTTACCATCAGGTGTACCACTTGCCCGTTTGCCCCCTATGACATAAAAAAAAAAAAAAAAAAAACAAACATTCATCCATCCATCCATACATACTTGCAAACTTTCGCGTTTAAAATATTAGTAGGATATAAAGTTTTAATGGCATAGCTCTTATACTTTTATCTAAAAAAAAACCCTGATTTCGTCACGGACTCACTGATGATCATGAAAAATGATACTTATTGGGAATCAACGATTAAAGTTTTATCTCTGCTCCGCATTATATTGAAAAATACCTACCAAAAATACTTCCTTTGAGAATTCTTTCACTTTAAAGCTATTGATTTATAATTGAGTTCGAGGTTTCATGTGTAGATACTTAATTAAAAAAAAAGATATTAACATTCAATCATATTTATTATTAAGGTTAAAAACACCTTGCCACTTATAAAATGAAGTGGCTATTTGGTCGAACTTAGATAGGTACATGGCATAAAACAAGATGTTGCTGTTTTGTAGAAAACGTTAATGTTACTTTGCCGTAATATTTTGGTTACATTCAGTTTTTTGTTACTTATGAATTGAACTTGGGTTTACCTAATACCGATCTTAGTGTTTCATTCTAAGTTAAACCATAAAATAATATTATAAATGCGTAGGTTTATAAAATAGTTACGCTTTCACGCCTATAATATTCAACGTATAATTATAAAATTTCGTAGAGGTACCTACGCGTTGTCACGGGTATAAAAAAGGAGATAGTGTAGGTACCTTTTATACAGTTAAAAGTATTGTTCCCTAGGGATAGCCAATTGATCGACCAGATGGTAATTTTCTTTATAATTAAAAATTAATGTTTGTATGTCTGTGCTCTACGCGTTTCGAAACCATTGATCCGATTGTGATGAAACTTGGGCGGGTTGTTCTGCCTGCGTCCGCAAAGGTTCCTGATCTCAAAACTCACGCGGGTGAAACCGCGGGGCACAGCTAGTGTTCAGAATGTACTCTCTTGGGTCAAATAAGTAAAAGCTCTACCAGACTATTTTAAACAAGCCTCCCCACAAGGTGACTTTGGTGGTAGGCTGGTTTAAAACCACCGTTAGTCGCCCGTAATTTCGTTGCAAAGAACCGTCCACACTGTTTTAAACCACTGTTGAAAACTTTGGTTTTGGGCTTGTTTACAACAGTCTGGTACACGCTTACAGCGAATCTTTCTTTCTTTCTTTTAATTTATTTTTTCTTTCGTCGCGCGCGCTGACCACTCTCACTTCCCAGTTCCCAGCGCATTCAGTCATTATTTTAACCTGTCGTACACCACGATCGATGGGACAACTTGTGTCTTTATTTCTCTACGTCTCTGTAGATAAAGAGGTTTGTATGAAAGGTCCAAATCCCACGAGAGTGAACTGCAGCAGTTTTAGTATAGTTTTATATATGTATCGTAGTATTTTGATTTTCTTGCAGTTTTATACTTTCTCTCGTATAAGGGGGCGGAGGTATGCTGCTATCGTGAACCTGCAATCGAAACAAGTGAAGATAGGTATGCTTTCATTATTAGAACAGATTTTGAAATCGGTCCAGTAAATTTTGAGTTCAATAATAACAAACAAACAAACAAAAAATCTAATCTTACCCCTTTATAATACCTATGTATTAGTTTAATTAGATTTTCACTAACCGGTTTCTAAGACGTTTGTCAACGCGAGTCATCGTTTTCGTGCACGTTTTGCAATCATACCCGCTCAGCTCTTTACCGGTCTCCGATACAACAGAATATAGAATATAGATGCAATTATACTGGTACACCCGTATTTTTAGATATACTGGTAAAATATCGGTGTTCATGTGAAATAGGTACATGTAGGTATAGTTCTGTTGATATCGGTTGTTGTTTATTTATTTATTTGTTTCTCCAACAATGAGTACAATCCTTATAAAATAAATTGTGTTAAAAAAAACCGTCAATATAGCCGATAGGGTACTGTTTTAAATAAATTAAACTGTATTCAATTTGACGAAAGTATGAAGTAACTTAAAGAGCACCCAAAAGAAAACATAGGTAGGTACTTCTACGGGTTGAATTGAGAACCTGTTCCTTTTTGAAGTCAAATAAAAACGTATCTACCCAGACGGGCTACGTATGTATAAATAGTACGTACGTACGTAGTACTACTAGTATAGTATTATATTATCTGAGGTAGTACGTGCGTATAAATTAGGTTTGTAATGTCTTACTGTTGGGGCTTTTTTATAATAAGCTAGATAGATATACGTACAAAACCAGCATTTATATACGTTATGGCAGGGTATATAGCCGATCCAGAAGGTGCGTTTCTTGAATATCTGTGAAAGCATAATATGGTTAGATACGCCCGCATGACACTTTACTAATTAAATTAAATTTAGTTAAATGCCAATTAACAATAATTTAATGAACGTCTCTGAAAGCGGCAGTTTTGATTTTAAAATCTTTACTTAAAATTAAGTAGGTACCTAATCATTAAAACGACAGTGCGGCCGTTAGACTATACTATAGTGGTCGTTTTAGGCAGGTCGCAGGTAGATACTTTTTGTTGTTACTCTTTCATATCGAGTTTTAATATTAGAACTAGACCTAGAACTAGAAGATAATTATGATAGTAAGTGCCTTAAAGTATAGGTAAAAAAATAGGGTACTTGCATGTAATTTATAATAAGAAATTGTGTCAATATTTCAAAAATAGAGCCTTAGAAAAGCGTTATCGTGAAAGATTTACTAAAAAAATTTCAATAGTTTCAAAAATATTCACCTTTTAGTTTTGTGAAACGGAACGTTGCAACGAAACACCAATCTCAGCCACGTTTAACACATTACGTCACTTGTATTTTTTTAGGAAACATTTACCTCTTTCAGAGAAGGCAAAAGAAACTAAGTGCATACAGTCAAGGCATATTTTCCATTTTCTGAAGTTTTTTACTTTAAAATGTATCGGTTCAAGTTCGGTTTAAGATGCATTTCGATTCTTGACTGGAACTTTTGGAAGTAACTCGAAACAGTTCAACCTTAATTTCGCTTTTGAAGTTATCTGACTGTCAGTTTCACATGACCCTGTAACCTTTCAATACGGCAGTGATATTTCTATCACAGACTTATAAGGCGTAATTTTGAACTAGTGACGTCATTCCGCGTTTCGGAGGTAAAGTTAAAAGTAGGAACTTTGAAACGCTCTATTTAATTAATTTATGCATATATTTTTTTCTTTTTCTTACTTTGTTTAAGTTAGCCATATATCTTTAAAATAGACTGGAAAAAAATCATGCAAGTACCCTATTATCCGTATAAAAACAAAGATGATAAGTAGGCACCTACTCTTTTTTCTTAGTTATGAAGTCTAATTTTTTTAATTAAAATATACCTAATAGCTGTTATAAAATGTTTATCATTCTATAACATACCTTGGTGGTGCGTCTCGTAACCTTTGCTCTACGTAAACTTGAAGACTTCCTATTGACAGCCTGCCGTCCCTATTGGAGTCTGCTCCTAAATTTCTGAAATTAAAATACTATTTCATATTTACATTAATATTGCTGGGGCACAGGCTTAGGCCCAGCATCCACAAAAGCGGAAAGTTGAGGAGACGAGGGAAGATGTGTTTTAAATAATAAATCAGATAGGAACTTCACTTATAGGAAGCTGCGGTAGTCCTATATAGTCCTGCGGTAGTGATATAGACAACTTTTGATTCCGAAATTCCCACGGGAACTTCGAAATTGCCACGAGCGGCTAGTCTATACTAATATGTAAAGAGCAAAAGTTTGTGAATTGTGAGTTTGTGAGTGTGACGTTGTAGGGGGTAATCTCTGGATCTACTGAACCGATTTTGAAAATTCTTTCACTTATACTAATTTCACTTTTGAAGCTACAGTGATCCTGAGTGTCATAGGATACTTTTTATTCCGGAATTCCCGCGGGAACTCCTAATTTCCCGCTGATAAAACCACGGAGAACAGCTATCTCTGGATCTACTGAACTGATTTTAAAAATTCTTTTACATATAGGAAGCTACAGTGATTCTGAGTGACATAGAGTACTTTTATCCCGGAATTACCGCGGGAACTCCAGAGTTTGTGAGTTGGGGTGTTTGTGAGATCGTAGAGGGTAATCTCTGGATCTACTGAACCGATTTAAAAACTTCTTTCACTTATAAGAAGCTACAGTTATCTTGAGTGACATAGGGTACTTACTTTTTATCTCGCAATTCCTGCGGGAACTTCGAAGTTTGTGAGTTTGTGAGGTTGTAACCCCAGCCAATCTCTGAATCTACTGAACCGATTTTAAAAACTCTTTCACTTATAAGAAGCTACAGTGATCCCGAGTGACATAGCGTACTTTTTATTTCGGAATTCCCGCGGTAACTCCGGAGTTTGTGAGGTTGTAATCTATGAATCTACTGAACCGATTTTGAAAATTATTTCACTTATAGGTAGGAAGCTAAAGTCATCCTGAGTGACATTGGGTACTTTTATCCCGGAATTCCCGCGGTAATCCCGATATTACCGCAGGTAAAACCGCGGGGGTCAGCTAGTATTATAAATGTGAAAACTCAAAAATATGGAAACTGGTTTGTGAAGATCTTTGGATGTAACTCGATAACATGCATAATTATAACGCCTGATATATAGGTACCTACATTCGTAGATCGCGTCCTGGATTATCACATAGGTTACCTACTGTTTTTTCGGAATAAAAAAATTTCCAAAGGAATCTCGAAATTCACGCAAACGAAGCCGCGGGATACGGGCATCCTTTTTAACAAAAGTACTCTTAGTTTCCAGTGGCCAAAGTCGTCAGAAATTCCCTAAGAAAGGTAGTACAAGTAGCTAAGTAGGTAGTTAGGAAGGTAGGTACTTCAGGTTCATTTGCTCTAGACCAACCTATGAGATGGTACCTACCTAGTGCAAGATTTTTATTAAACGCATTTTTTTTATGTATTATTTGGTCAGTTTAATATCCAATTTGGAACGATAGTTCCAAGGTCGTGAATCCGGATTCCGGAGTAAGTAGGTAACATCCCAAAAAATAAGCTCTTCTGCATAGTTTCATTAAAATCTTTGCGTGTGAATAAACTGACCGACCGATCGACCGTCCGATCGACCGTCCGAAAGGATAAAACATAGCCAGATTGTAGTGTGATATTTATATCTAAAATTTTATCTTTCCGATCTATCATTTATATCCGCGCAAACGTATCTTTCTACTGACAGATAACTTTCTATTATTAAAAACTGTCAATATAATATTTATTTTATGATATTTTTTTTACATCAATGTAGGTACAGTCAACAGCAAAAGTAGATGATCAAAATCAGAAATTCAATACTAATGAACGGAGTTCGCGTCAGAACTGTGTGGCGTCGAAGTGATTCAAAAGTATGTGATTGTAAATTATACCAAACATTTACTACTAGTACAGCTGCCATATATTCGTGATCAGTTTTGACTCCAAAAGTTATAAACTCAATTCGCATCAAAATACTTACTACTAATACTCTATACCCACGAACTAAAGAATAGTTTCTATAGGAACCTATGAAAATATTTTAGGAGCCAACAGTGGGTGACCTTATCACTATTAAGTGATTTCTACCAGGCTATCTTAAATTTCTGTAGAAATCACTTTGCAATAAAAACGGAAACTAATCTGGATATTATCCTTACCTAAAACTACTCGCAGCACACAACTTATAAAGTAAAATGAATGTGGCAATGATCCCCAGTACCAGTGATGTCGCCATTACAACTTTCGTCACTGACACTAAAAGTATTTGATCCAACGAGTTCCTGAAAACATAAATAACCAACACCTATATTAAACAAATAAATAAAAATGAGTGATACCTTTTTGTGTTATTTTCGCGATTATAGCTAGTTATTCCTTTAGTTCTCTGGTGTCATGGTTAGATGCGCCAGATGAGTAGGTATTAATAACACACGGACGGAACTAATACTAAACTGCTAAATCTTTTCCAGTACCACCAAGCACTCTCTCTGGACATCGTGAAGGTGTGCTGGTAGAGAATACCACTGTGGTAATAATTCCGCCAAAAACCAATGCAGCTGAGAGTCAATAATTCTGCCCAACACCAAACCGCACTACTTAAGGATCTTTCCACATCATTGATAAGTACCTACTCGCATTTAAAAACAAGCTGTAGTCGATGAAATCGCGGGGGACAACTAGTATTCTAATATATATAAATCACGTGTCACGTTGTTTGTCCGCGATGGACTCCGAAGCTACTGAACGGATTTTGATAAAATTTTGCAACCATTTATAATATGGTCCAACTTAAAAGATAGGATAGTTTTTTCCGGGATAATTTTTATCCCGGAATTCCCTCGGGAACTGTAGGACATAGAGTAATTTTTCCCGCAACCTCCGCGGGAACTCCGAAATTACCGCGGATGAAATCGCGGGGGACAGCTAGTTAAGTATATAAACCACGATAGATTGGTCTCCTAGACTGTGTTTTTGAGGCGTAATGTTCTAAATAACTCTATAACCTGGAGTATTTTTTTGGTGGGAATCAAAGATGGCGAATCGGTAATTTATTTTCATGTCGATAAAATTGGTTAAAAATGGATTTCGTTGTGTTATAAGGTGCTGTATTGGACAATAATTTTCACAGTGACGGTTTTTTATTTGCTCAAGAAGATATATTATGACATTTTGAGTTGATTTCTTCGGCTTCCTTCAAGGGCTCCGAGAAAGTACTTGCAAGCTATAGATAGTACCGTGAATTGCAATTTCAAACCGTACAACGAAGCATTTTAATGAAAAATATATTGATATAATTAATTTTACGCGACATGCGAAAGTCCTCTATAAGAACTCTATAACCTGCATATCCACGTGCCGTGGTAGTCGTAGCACGCCTGGCACACCCCGCGCCAGCACTGCAGGGTCTCGTTACCATGTCTATTGCAACAAGGCCCGTAACATTGCTCTCCTAACCCTAAACAAAACAAATACACTTTATGGTTACTCGGTCTGATAAAGTTATAAAGCGGGAAGAATTGACATGACGATAAGACACCTAATATAAATAACAGCAACGGGAATATTATTATAACTTTATTGGCTCGAAATACCGATATTTTTTTTATATTATCCGAAATAAATATCGGTATTTCACAAACAGGAGCGAGCGGGAATCACGGCAATGAAAATCTAGTCTGGTATAATAGCGGGAACCGGTTCACGTGTACAATATCAATATCGTGGCACCTAAACACAAAATATCAAAATCAGTAAAATATCAGAGTTGTAACTAATAAATGGTAAACCTATAAATGCGAAATTGAGTTTGTTTGTTTGTTTGTTTCGCTTTCAAGCCTCAACGGCTCTACCGATCATCATGAAATTTTGCATACATTTTGTCAGTTGTCACGAGTAGGTACCTACGGAGAAGGACATGGAGTATTTTTTGTCTCGGAATTTCCGTGGGAACTCCGAAATTATCGCAGGTGAAACCGCGGGGAAACTGACAACGTGTATTCAAAATTTAATTAAGTTAAGGCATGAAAGCGTAACACACAAGTAAACAAACATACTTTCGCATTTATAATAGTAAGTAAGGATATATAGCATAGCTTATTAGTTTTTATGCTTTATGGTTCCCATAGTTTTTTTTCTCATAGACCACTTTTAACATTTTGCTGGATCTGGTGGACCCCTGCAGCTATTACATTTACTAACTTACTTCCAAAACCCGAAAAAAGTATATTTCTATGGCAATCTGTGTTGTGGCTATTTTTCAATCAACTATGAGTTAAAAGTTTTCGAAAAGAAGGTGAGAATTTATATTGCGTTGATTATGCTGTGAGTGGATGTCATTTAAGCTAAGTTTCAAGGCCAGTCTAAAAAGCATCTTCATCCAACAGTTGGATTCCTACTTTACTTTTTTGTGTTCTAAGATTGACTCACAGTACAAGAAACCAATAAGCTCCTACTTCAGAGTGGTAAAAAGTAAAAATAAAAAATATCTATTTTCTTGTTTTGTAGCTATTTATTCAAACACAAAAATTACTAATATGCAAGTTTTTACAAAAACAATTGCTGAGCTTCTTATAATATCGTCTGCCTATATTCATAGGAGAAGTCAAGTCGGGTCACCTAATACATTTTTATAGACCCCCGTTAACGAGTTGTGGACCCCATTTTTTTTCCACGCAAGCGTAGACCCCTGTCGGGCTCCCGTGGACCCCTGGGGGTCCACCTGGAGCACTTTGGGAATCAATGCTTTATACTGTAAAGCTTGCCTTTTTTATAATAGCCAATAATGCAACATTAATATCACACAATTCACTGACAAAGATATCTCATTAGGATTGTACTTAACTTATACTGAGCGATGATAGTATTGATATTTATTACCTGGACACTCCACGCAATCACTTTGATATGGGTTTGGGGCGAACCCCTCAGCGCAGTAGCATCTGCCTTTGACGCATTCATATTTTTCGCCTACGCAATTGATTGCGGCGCATTCGTCTGAAATTTTAACAAAACAAAATATGAAGGGGCAAGATTAGGCTTGCCAATAGGTACTACATTATGTAGTAAGGGGCCTTTTTAGGGGTATCTACAGAGACGAAATTGCCGCCGGTGAAACCGCGGGGAGCAACTTGTCGTAGATACCTACTATATTTTAGTTAATTATACTTTAGGTATACTATAGAAAAATAAGGTAATACGAAAAATTGAATATTTTTATCGCTAATTCAACTGTTGCGCTTTTTTTTGCAATTTCTATTTTTAAAAATAATAAAACTTTGGGGGTAAAAGCAAAGAAGAATAATAAATAAGCATGGAAAAATAAATAATTACCTATCTAAATAAATGTGGTAGACTATTATTTTCCTGAAAAACTATATAGTAAGTAGGTACCTATCGAAAAAAAAATCTTGTTATAAATTCGATAAATTAACTGTCGCCTTTGACAACACTACGACACAATTGTACTTTGTCATAATGTGAGAGAGCACAAATAAACGATCACACTGACCTTTACATAAAAAATATTATAATTATGATAAACTATAAAGTAGATATGAAAGTAAGACTATGTTTAGGGGGCGTCAATTAATTAGGTAGGTGCGAAGCCGAATTTCACTTAATCTCATGTGGGCGAGACTGGAGAACCTGGTCTCACGTAATTTTCATTTGCAATTTGTAATTTTACATAAATTACAATTTTATTTCGAAATTTAACGAAAAAATAAGCATTTTGAAAAACCTGACGTGAGATTAGGGAAAGGGGGGCCGAGGAAAATCTTACGACATCTCACCAAGGGGGCAGAGGGGGGTCGAAAAATTGCCACCAAAATTGCCTCACGTAAATAATGGATTTAGTTGAAGATTAATACCTGTTAAAGATTTTACAAAAGTTCTGTTTTCATCCCGACACAACAATGAGTTCCCGAGGGGATCTGGAAAATCGCGCTAGTGGAAGCGGAGAACAGCTATAGTTAGGTAGCGTAAGATTCCGATTCCCCTCGGGAACTCATTGTTGCATTGAGATAAAAAGTATCTTCCTTGCAATATTAAAACAAAGTCCTCCGCCGCGTGTGTCTGTTCGCGATAAACTCAAAAACTACAGCACAGATTTTCATGCGGTTTTCACCAATAGGAATCAAGAGGAAGGTTTAAATGGTTTACCCTGGAATTTCCGCGGGAGCTCCGAAACTACCACGGGTGAAACTTCGGGAGACAACTGTTAGTTAATATTAATGAGAACATGACAGACAGGATTCCGGGTTTCATTCAAATCCGTCTAAATGTTTTCATGCATGTGAACTAGGTTTGAACAAACCAACTCACGGACATAAATCGATAAACCGACACACAAATTATTAATTGCTTATTCCTTAACTCTTTCGCAATTTTCTAAAACATTTTACAGACAATATGTCAAATTGTATTTCTACATACCTATAAAATTTTATAGATACTAGCTGTGCCCCACGGTTTCACCCGCGTGATTTTCGGACTTCTTTTATTCTTCTTATTACAATAACAAACACAACAAAAAAAGAATTAGCTAAATTGGTCCAGCCGTTCACGCGTAATGTCGTAACCAAGGGAAATAGGGATATTACGTGATTGTTTATCTTTCAATTGGCATAACTTTTTTATTTAAAAACTGATTGACGTGAAACAAACAATAAATGTTAAGTAAAGCTTACTACAATAGCTACAATATATTAATGAAAACTTAATCTAAATCAGATAAGCCATTGTGCTTTGCGTTGGTAAAGGTCCCAATAATATTTTTTCTCATATATCTTCCATGTACAGACAGCGATCCGTTAGGTATATTTTTATTAAGTATATGTACTTATAGATTTTTATAATTTCAAAATATGGTAAATGCAGATGTTATTACTTGATTACAGCATATTTGCGAATAATATTATATATATACCTTCGACTTCACTAGGCTTCGCGTACACAAACGCACACAAACAATACAATGCAATCCAGTGTTTCATTCTTGTTAAAAACATCAATAGGTACCTAGGTAGTTCACACAAAATAATCAAACAAAATTAGTTCTACATAACGGCCGTGGAAAACGTTAAATACGAGTGGAAATCAACACGTGAACTACAGATCGTTTCATGTCCATGACTAAAAGTATGTATGGTAATAATTTAGAAAATATAAATATAATATTGGCATACACTCCCAGTGATACGTTATCAGAGATGTCGAGTACTAAATTGTGTGATAGTTGCACACGTCATATCAAGGGTACAGTACGCTACAATGTCAGTAACTCTACAGTTAGTTACCGCTAATTTTAGCCTACGCAAAACAGAATCGTAAGGAAAAAAATGGCAATTTTTTTTGGGCGAGACTAACCGCTTGTGTTGATGAGTGTACTTAACACGGTTTGGCGTATGATAAGGATGTCAAGCGTGGTATGGTGATATTAATGCAAACGTTTACCTTGACGGTAACACAAATAGTCGTAATGAACGAATGTTAACGACAAGTTACGCTCATAATTGAGTTGTTGAATTGCATCAAAAGCCAAAAATCATACGACTTTTTTGTATTTCATATAGGTACTGTCGATCACCTGACAATACCATCAGCTACCTATGTACCTACCTACCTACTTCTTCTGCAGTTAAGGCGTCTATTATTAAATCTTATCTCATATTCTAGCTTTTCATGACTAAAATAATGTTTCTTTGTCCTTATTACCTTGTGCTGTAATTGAACAGCTAGTTTTAAAAAAAGAGTAAAGCCACAAATATGTATTTTAGTCTTTTGGTAATTCAACCCTTAAAGTGTGAATCGCTGGTAAAACCAAGAGGGAGAACAGTGAAATAAAGACAATAATATTTTACAAAATTTGTATTTTTACCTGAGTCGGTAAAATACAATCTGTGTTTCAGAGTTTTACCCGCGTGAGTTTCGGAATTCGAGCAGGGGCCGTATTTTTGAATCGTTCGAAATACGCGAATCGCAATATTCACATTCGAATCCTTAAGAAGTATTAACTACTTTTTATCTCTATGCA
This sequence comes from Zygaena filipendulae, assembly GCA_907165275.2. Classification (NCBI taxonomy): domain Eukaryota; kingdom Metazoa; phylum Arthropoda; class Insecta; order Lepidoptera; family Zygaenidae; genus Zygaena; species Zygaena filipendulae. The sequence goes on from OU015657.1 coordinate 7,984,865, forward strand.
TATGCTTATTTATAACCTTCGAAAGTGCAAGCAATAAGTTTATACAGTTCAATCGGGATACGGGAGCGCGAAAACATTGAAGTTTATGTACTTATTAGATATTTCAATTCTGTTTTATGCTGATTCGGCGAGATTTTACGCTCATGTTTAGAGAGCTAAATACGATCGCCTTTTTACCTAATACCTATATACATTATTATATATGTATAATTTATATCTATGTATTACTTAACTACTATAGCGGTCAACGGTTATCGTTTTGGCTGGTTTGGGCAGACGCACGCGCGCTCTCTTGGAAACAGCAGGCTCAATAAGATCAAACAAATAATAAAAAAACGAGATAGTAATAAAGTGTGTCATTTATCAATTAGGTATTATTATTCACTTTAAATAAGATATCTGTTGTCATAATAATATTATTATTTATTTATTGTTCGTATTCATCTAATCTAATATTATAAAAAAAACGTGGAATAAAAAAAGAAAATATTTTGGGTTTGTCGTATATTTGTTTGTCTATACTTATATTATAAAGAGGAAAGATTTGATTTTTTGTTTGTTTGTTACAATTTAACTCAATAACTACTGGACCGATTTCAAAAATTCTTTCACCATTAGAATGCTACATTATCCCTGAGTAACATATTGTATTGTATATAACTACTAGCTGTCCCCCGCGATTTCATCCGCGGTAATTTCGGAGTTCCCGCGGAGGTTGCGGGAAAAAAGTACTCTATGTCCTTCAGTTCCCGAGGGAATTCCGGGATAAAAACTATCCTATCTTTTAAGTTGGACCATATTATAAACGGTTGCAAAATTTTATCAAAATCCGTTCAGAAGTTTCGGAGTCCATCGCGGACAAACAACGTGACGATTTATTTAGATAGATATTGTAATCCGGAATTCCCGCGGGAACTCCGAAATTACCGCGGGTAAAACTGCGCGGAACAGCTATTCTTAAAAGAAATCATCCACATAAAGTTTTGGGACGGAGCTCATATTATATTACGGCGCAATCTACTTTTGCATACTACACGTTGGCAGGGGTACAGAGAAGGACATAGGGTGCTTTTTGTTCCGGAATTCCCGCGGGATCTCCGTATTTCTCGCGGGTAAAACCACGGGGGAACAGCTATCTCTGGATCTACTGAACCGATTTTGAAAATTCTTTTACTTATAGGAAGCTACAGTGGTCCTGAGTGACATAGCCCATAGGGTACTTTTTTACCGGAATCCCCCGGGAACACTGGTGATTGTGAGTTTGTGAGCTTGTAGGGGCTAATCTCTGGATCTACTGAACCGATTTTGAATATTATTTCACATAAAGGAAGCTACAGTGATCCTAAGTTATGTAAGGTACTTTTTATCCCGGAATTCCCGCGGGAACTCTGGAGTTTGTGGGTTTGTAGGGGGTAATCTCCGGATATACTGAACCGATTTAAAAAAAATGTTCACATATAGGAATTAGCTAAAGTGATCCTGAGTGACATAGACAACTTTTTATCCCGGAATTCCCGCGGAAACTCCGAAATTACCACGGGTGAAACCGCGGGGCATAAAATTAAAATGCTTTGTCCTGAATGACTGACTGATGACGGATCAACGCACAGTCTAAACCGCTGGTCGTAGGGACCTGAAACTTAGAGGGTGTGTTCTTTGTATGACGCAGTCATCCGATAAGAGGATTATTGAAAATTTCATCCCAAGTGGGGTGAAAAAGAGGAGCAAAGTTTGTATGGCACAATTCCGCGAGAACTCCGAAATTATTGCGGATGAAACCGCGCGGGACAGCTAGTCCTTAATATTATAAACTAGCTGTGCGCCACGGTTTCACTTCCCGCGGCAATTCCGAAATTAACGCGCGAAGTCCGGGATAAAAAGTACCCTATGTCCTTCTCTGTACCCCTGACAATGTGCATGCCAAATTTCATCCAAATCCGTTCAGCCGTTTTTGCGTGATTGAGTAACAAACATCTACACTTTCACATTTATAATATTAGTAGGATGACCAGCATTTTTTTTAATATCTCGAGTTCCAGATGGAATTTAGAAAAAATCGAAACATGAGTATCTAAGTTAGACCCTTAGCAATGCAACAAAAGAAAACGCATTCAATTTGGTGCAGTAGTTTTTGCGTAGCACGAATACAAACATACAGACAGACAGACAAAAATTCTAAAAACGCCTTAGCGGCTCAATCGATTATCATGAGTTTTTGCATAGGTAGGTACACGTTGTCAGTGGTACAGGGAAGGATTTGGGGGTACTTTTTATCCCGGAATTCTCGCAATAATATTAATAAATAACAGTAATACTAATATAAAAATTCACTGCACGCGTTATCTCCCCCTATCGTTGAGCCCAAAAATATACAAAAAAATCAATTTTATAATAGTAATTTAGTGGAATTATAAGATTGGTGATCCCGATTTGCGCAGTAGGTCACCATGCCTAATGCCCGCTAATCAAGAGATTTCGGGTTCGATTCCCGGTGGGGGTGGACTTTGTGTGATGAACACAGGATTCCAGTTTCCAGTCTGTGCGTGTATATGTTTAAGTACCTAAGTAATAATTAGACGTAGGTACTAGCTGTTCCCCGCGGTTTCACCCGCGTTAATTTCGGAGATCTCGTGGGAATAAAAGTAACCTAAGTATAGCCTTTTCTGTACACCTGGCAACGTAGGTAGTAGGTATTCAAAATTTATTGCAGTGTTACCCGCGTTAAATTCGAAGTTACCGCGTCCGGGATTAAAAGTATACCCTAGATCCTTTTCTGTACCCCTGACAACGTGTATGCAAAATTTTGTGATGATCAGTTGAGCCATTAAGGCTTGAAAGACAGTTACTTTCGCATCTATACCTACATATAAATAAAATTTAAATGTCTGTTTGTAATTACAATTTAACAGCTTTTCACTAAATGCATATTAAAGTATACCTAATTATACGGTGCTTACAAAATATTTTTAATTTTTTTTTTTTTGTCTGTCTGTCTGTTTGTTCCGGCTGATCTCTGAAACTGCTGGACTGATTTTAACGGGACATTCACTGGCAGATAGCTGATGTTATAAGGAGTAACTTAGACTACTTTTATTTAAAAAAAAAATAGTTCCTGCGCGAATTCCGAGACTCACGCGGGTGATACTGCGGGGCACATCTCTATAGTTTATAATACCTATTGGTAGAGATACAGAGGCGTCTCCACCTATAGTGCAAGGTGTGCGTTGCACACGGGCACAGCAGTCCTAGGGGGCGCCGAGCGGACCTCGCTACGGAAACTCGGCGGAAATTTCTTCTTTAAAAATCTCCAAACAATAGAGTTTATTATGCATTGGGGAAATTTGTCAGTTTGTGGTAACATGATGTGCTGTAGCCTGTTACAAACTTGTACTTGGTGCCTATTCCATTTTGACCGCGCGCTCACTAGGGGGCCCTAGGGTAGGGTTGCCACCTTTTTTTGGAAAAAATATAGTATTTTTCCGAAAAAAACGTGCAAAAATATAGTATTTTTGGGAAATGCAGGGAAAAAAATTGTACAAAAATATTTTGTAATCATTACGTATCGGGCAGCATTCATCTACAAATTATTGCTAGTTTGACAGTTGACGTTTTGTTGTCGGGTACCAATGCGTTTCGTTCTAAAAATTCCCCGTGCTGCGCTGCGGGTGCTTTCCAGACCAGTCACAGCTGTTAATATAAAAAAGCGCGACAGTTGAACTAGGCATAAAAATATAGTATTTTTCGTACTAAATTATTTTTCCATAATATATAGTACAATTGACTGAAATATAGTACGATACTATATAATATACTACGGGTGGCAACCCTACCCTAGGGCAATTTTTGCACACGGGCGCTACATGGGCTGACGCCTCTGTAGAGATATACCACGTTTGCTTGGTTTCCACGACACAGCTTATGTGTGGGATCAAGTAGGTAGATCTAATAATTTCATAAATTCTTAAAATCCTAATTTACGTAGGTACATAAATATCATTCACCGAAAATGTCTAGTGACATCTGACAATTTACGTAGGTACACACATCCCTAATTGAAAAACTCGCGATGTAGATAAATACTGAGCTTTTGTGCAACATTCAGTTATTTTTTTGTTATGACCATTTTTATCTGGTGCCAAAGGATGTCTCACTTTTGTCTATATATTATATATAATAGTTCTTATCGAATAAATAAAAACAATAATAAGGTTTGTTGACAGTGGGTAGGTATTTAATATAGGTAATTACATTTTATTTGATAAACAATTATTATTCATACAAGCAAGTACATTTATCGTATATTACTGTCTTTACACGGTTATTTTATTTAAAATATCACTTACGTAACTAAGACTCCGTAACGCAAATCGAGCTTGTAAAATTGAGATCACACCGCGAAATTCTAATCATTAATTAATTTATTTTTAATAGCCCAGGGTAGCGTGTAGGTTTTTTTCGTTTGAGATTATTGTGTCAGGTCAGAGTTTGATGACCCCACCTGAAAATAAAGTAGCCTACTTAATCGATCTTAGATTAAATAGATATAAATGGTTAGATTAAAAAAAAAAAATTGAAAATTATGCAAATGTTAGTTTTCAGTAGTTATTAGGTATACTATAAAGTGCTTGCTAACCTAACTCTATAAATATAAATAAAATCGATCCCCCACGGTTTCACTCGAGTAAAATATGTCGGAGTTCCCGTGGGAATTTCGGGATAAGAAGTACCCTATGACACTAAGGAACACTTTAGTTTCCTATAAGTGAAAGAGTTTTAAAAATCGGAGTTTATCCATTACAAATAAACAAACATACAAAAAAATAAAATATTTTCTCGTACCTATAGAAGTATAAACTAGCTGTTCCCTCCCGGTTTCACCCACATATATTTCGGGACGCCCTCGGGAACCTTACAAATACCTACCTATCTTTTATCTTTATAATATTAGTATACCTATAAGGTGATTAAAAAAAAAGGAAACGCCATGACGGACAATTCCCTCAGTCAAAAATAAGAGAGCACGGATCATAATATCTAGCCATGTAGGTATAGGTCCCTATAGACTTTTAACTGCCTTCCAAAATAGGAGGAGGTATTTTCTTAACGCGGCCCTACGCCCTATGTTCAGTTAAATTTTTTTTTCATACATAACATATTCTTAGGTGCTAGTATAATTGTTGGTAAACAAAAATAACTTTTAGTCAGTTCTTGATTGTTTATATTGAGGTGAAAAACACATGCCATGCACAACGCGAAAATAGCAAGTAATTTGACAAAAACAGAGTTTTTGGCGTTAGGTCACAAACGCGTTAACTCACAAACAGGTGAAAGTGCTGACCACAAAACACACAATTATTATACCCTGTGCTGACTGAGGAACAATACAACGTTGCGTCATTACGATCCAGAGAGGCTGTGATTGGACGTTCGTACGACACATAAAACCCTCTGCCCCATCTTGCCTTCTTACCCCCCTTCCCTTAATCACCTCACGCAATCAATGGATGCCCCCTTAAGTATTGTAAAGTTAAAAAGACAATACATACTTACATAATTATGTATTAATTGATCTATGCAGTTGGTCGCCTGCATTGTTTTTCGAAAGCGGATGTAGATAAACCAAACACATTCAACTAAATGATAATATCGATAGTAGTCTATTAATAGTAATTATTTATTAATTATATTATTTGTTGCTCTTAGTCTTTTGTTGCTATGTGCACCGAACATGCACTTGTCTAACGTTGTGGTTCTATAGACCTACAAACGTAATTTAAAAGCAGATATGACCTTATCGAGAGTTATTTCATACAGTGGCGGTATACCGCCACATGCCTAGTTGAAGTGCTTGCTGTGCAGTATCAAATCCCTACTAATATTATAAATGCAAAAGTAACTCTGTCTGTCTGTTACGCTTTCATGCCTAGACGGCTCAACCGATCATCATGAAATTTTGCATATACGTTGTCAGGGCTTGTATAGCGAGGTAGCGCCACTGATTACATAAGTTAATTATTTTATGAATACGAAAGTAATTGTCTAAATTTTCATACCATAACTTCTCAACCAACCACCATGAAATTTTGTCAGGGTAACTTCTTATCCTAGAATTTCCGCAGGAACTCCGAAATTAACACTCTAAAATCGCGGGGAACAGCTAGTGTTTAAATAAATATTATTACCTGATGAGATACATTTCGTAGACTGATATCTTATTGTGTCTGTCTTTTCAACAGTTAACAAATTTTAGTACTTACCTACTTTATTTTACTGTAATCTTAACAAAAATAAAGTGTTGTATTGTGTCTTGCACACAGATTGTTTCACACTTATTTTGAGCTTCATTTCTAAAGAAATGTAATGTCTATATAGTTACAATAAATCACATGTCGTTTAGACGAATCTCTTATCTTATTTACAATATTTGTAAACGCACTTATCGATGTAAACAAGTTTTGGGCAATTCCGTACTATGGACCTTTGGGTGCCTATTTTTAGAACTGCTCTATTAGAAAACTACCATTCATCAGGTTGTTGTCATACGGTTCAATCACTCACACGAAATATCCACACCCGGCATCAAAATGAACTGGAAATATTTTGTATGTTACAATTGTTTTGTGAACATTCATTATTTTATTGTATTAGAAATTTGTAAGTTACTCTTTGTTGTTATCTACTTATATCATATTTTTGTTTTAGTGCATTGCTATGATATTGCTGAAAGAGAGTATAGTGATAGCAGAAGAGAGTTCCAAGCGTCCAGTGTTTAAAATAAGCGATACTGTGAACAAGTGCAGCAAATATTTGGCGATGGCCGTAAACGCTCTTTGTAATAACTTTTACAAAATAGAATTTACCAGAAAAAAACGTGACACATCGGTGATGATGGGTAAGCAATATTGTTGATGACATATTTTTTAAATTATTTACTTTACTTACCTACTACTTGGGTGTAGAAACGATATTAAATTATAGCTGTCATCAAAGCCTATAGACAAATCCGCTGGGTGTAGGAACGAAATTTTATTCAAGGCTTTCTTTATATTAAAAATGTTAAAAAAAAAATTAGAACAGACTTCCAAAACACAAAACTAAAAAGCTAAAAATAACAAAATACCGATTTAATCCAACAGACGAAAATACACGTAATACTTATTATTGGTTTGTGCTTACTTACTTCTGTAAGTTACTTACGTCTGCCCACTTGGGTTGTTCAGCTCACGACGAGCTCGTGGCTAGTGGACTTAGCCAATCTACCTACTCTATATTTGGCTTGTCACCGGCTTCAAATCGAAAAGTGGTAGCACAAACCAAAAATAGTATTACGTGTATTTTTGTCTGTTGGATTAAATCGGTATTTTGTTATTTTTAGCTTTTTAGTTTTGTGTTTTTGGAAGTCGATTTTAATTTTTTTGTTAAAATTTTGTTTATTTCTCGCTTTTAAGTGAGTCGGTTTGTAATTTATCTAAGTTACAATAGCCTAATTTCAACTGTTCATCACCTTTTACAAAATATTGCTTTTCCCGATGCAGAGACGTTAATTGTTGAGGACTTCTCCTGGTACATCACCATCAGTTTCACTTTGCCATATTAAACATTGTGACGAGCATAAATTGTTTAGGAACCATATAAAAGTTAACGAATCGGAACTCTCTGAAATACCTATTATTGAGTAGTTCCGATAACCATCTGTGGTCTTCATCATCAGTTTTACTTCCTTAAATTCTGCTTTTCAAAAGCAAATTAACGATTTACTATAGAAAATACAAACAATTGCTATAGGTGTGCCTATAATTTTTGAAGAGTTCCCTCGATTTCTCCAAGATCCCATCATCAGATCTCGACTTGGTGATAAAGGGACTAACTTGGAAGTATACCTTTCCAAACAATAAAACAATTTTCCAAATCGGTCCCTGGGTTCTATGATACAAGTTTACTTAGTTTAGAACCCAGGTCACCAACTCATTCCTATCCTACCTTTGTTGTGTTGCAATGGTTTGCGCATTAGATTTAGAGTACAATAAGGTCTAGGTAGGCATAGGTTAAGAACCTTTATCTAACCAAATAAACGTATTTTTCATTTTTCATTTTCATTTTCAATCTAAACCCGTGGAAAACGTATTATTGTTGAGTAGTTCCGATGACCACCTGTGGTCTTCATCATCAGTTCCACTTCTTCAAATTTTGCTATTCGAAAGCAAATGAACGATTTACTATAAAAATACCCAAATCGCTGTGTGTCTATAATTTTTTAAGAGTTCCCTTGATTTCTCCAAGATCCCATCATCAGATCCCGATTTGGTGGCAATGGGTCCTAATTGGGAGTGAACACTTTCAAACAAAAAAAGAATTTTCGAAATCGGTCCAACCTTCTTGGAGTAATCGGTGAACATACATAAAAAAAAACAATCAATCGAATGCATAACCTCCTCCTATTTGGAAGTCGGAATAGAGCCCTTATTCACTATGACCTTGCCCATAAAGTGTGTCCCAAGAACACAATCCCAAACACTCCAAGTGCTATAAATGTTTATTTTTTCGAAATAAAACTTCTTGGAGCGCAAGGGAAAAACAGTTATTGTAATCTTAACGCGACGTGTTATGATCATAGTGAATTAGGTTCTACCTAGTTCGGTAGGACACTTTTCTGACAGAGTGTTATCCCTTGCAGAAAAGCTGGGTTCAAGAGAAGTATTGCATTATATAGATAAGCAACAATATCGTCGAGTTCGGAGACAGATCGCGAACGAATGCTGCCTCAAACCATGCACTGTCGGAGAGATGATACAATATTGTCCAACAAATTCATTACTCTATCAAAAAAATCCCGAATTATTGGATTACGTGTAAAGGTAGGTGATTACTTTTATTAGATCCTAATCGTTAGATAATATACTAGCTGTCCCCCGCGATTTCATCCGCGGTAATTTCGGAGTTCCCGCGGGAATTCTGGAAAAAACTCTACGTCCTTTGTACCCCTGACAGTAGTTTACGGTGATTGGCTGTTTCCCGCATTAATTCCGGAGTCCCCACGGGAATTCCGGGATAATCAATCAAATATTCTTTATTGTTACCATGATAATAAAAATACATAGAAAAATAACTAAAGTAGGCAACAAAGGGCGGCCTTATTGTCAAAGAGCAATTTCTTCCAGGCAACCGTAACTATAGATAAGAATAAGAATTACTATAGAGTGGGTGGTGCTACAAGTATAACTACTATTTTAACCTAGAGAAAAGTAATAATAATAAGATACAAATAAATAAATAAGTGAAATAAAACCCTAAAATAAAAATAAGTAGAATACACAGTAAATAGATCAGATAGACCAGCATAGAAGGATGAAGTACCACATAAAATGATATACGATAGGTATAGAAGTATATTGTAAATATAATTCGAAAAATAAAATGCGAATCTACGTGAACGAACCTATAGGTGTTAGTGCACACGAAAGCGAGAAACCAAAAAATAACTAGAGTGATAAAAAAAACTACATATTAAGGAAATGTTCCTTGACCAGGTATATAGGATAGGATATATAGGATAAAAACTATCCTATCTTTTAAGTTGGACCATATTATAAATGGTTACAAAATTTTATCAAAATCCGTTCAGTAGTTACGGGAGTCCATCGCGGACAAACAACGTGAAACCTTAATTAACTACTCAACCGATCATCATGAATTTTTGTATATCTATCTACGAATTGTCAGGGGGAACAGAAAATTACATGAGATTTAATATATCAATGCATGAGATGCATCGATCTCATATAAAAAGTAGATACACAGTCCCATACAAAAGTTCACTTAAAACTGTCCACAGTCGTATTTATATTGTTTTTGTATAATTGCAATAAATACTATACACGGCTGATTTAAAAGCGCACCCAAATTTTCAAGTGGGCGCTCATTTCATTGTAATAAATACTATACACGGCTGATTTAAAAGCGCACCCAAATTTTCAAGTGGGCGCTCATTTCATGAGGACATTTTTTGACGCTGTTTGTGTATCTACTTTTTATATGAGATCGGTGATGAGATGCTTTTTATTCCGGAATTCCCGCGAGAACTCCGAAATTAAGGAGGTTGAAACTAGAGATGAAAAGGATATCCGTAACTATCCGGTATCCGGTCTATCCGTCCTTGTTTTCGAAAAATACCATCTGTTGATAAGAAGCAACTCCGCGATAGAGGGCCGAATATCCTGTAGCCGGATATCCGGCGCTCCAGCCTCCTAGCTTGCTGAATATCCGATATCTCGGACAAACCACTATCCGTTTCATCTCTAGTTGAAATCACGGGGTACAGCTAGTTAAAAAAAAGTATAATCCGTTGAGCTTAATAAAAGGTCGAACAAGTTTCGCTTTAGCCAGGCGTATCTAAAGGTTACGCACTAATTTTTTTTCCTTTAGAGATATTATGTAGAAATCATGTTATATTATCGGTGCTTAGTTTCATCAGAATCGACGTATAGTAAACGAAATGAAGTCAATAGTTGTTATTCAATTTAAAGTTTCGCGAGACGTATTATGACCACTAATTAATTATCATACAAAAAAATATGTAGGTACGCGTGTAGCCTGTATACCTATTGCACCGCGACCATGAACCCACTCACTTACTCACCCCTGGGACTCCCAAAGAGTCCGAAACGTATTGGACCGTTTCTGACGGTTGACCTTGCGTGTCTGTGAGCACAGATAGATAACATAATACGTACCTGGGTGAGCAAGCCGCTAGACAGAGTGACCAGATTTAGCAGAATTATGTGATTACGGCAGGCTATCTTTTAAGTTGGACCATATTATAAATGGTTACAAAATTTTATCAAAATCCGTTCAGTAGTTACGGGAGTCCATCGCGGACAAACAACGTGAAACCTTAATTAACTACTCAACCGATCATCATGAATTTTTGTATATCTATCTACGAATTGTCAGGGGGAACAGAAAATTACATGAGATTTAATATATCAATGCATGAGATGCATCGATCTCATATAAAAAGTAGATACACAGTCCCATACAAAAGTTCACTTAAAACTGTCCACAGTCGTATTTATATTGTTTTTGTATAATTGCAATAAATACTATACACGGCTGATTTAAAAGCGCACCCAAATTTTCAAGTGGGCGCTCATTTCATTGTAATAAATACTATACACGGCTGATTTAAAAGCGCACCCAAATTTTCAAGTGGGCGCTCATTTCATGAGGACATTTTTTGACGCTGTTTGTGTATCTACTTTTTATATGAGATCGGTGATGAGATGCTTTTTATTCCGGAATTCCCGCGAGAACTCCGAAATTAAGGAGGTTGAAACTAGAGATGAAAAGGATATCCGTAACTATCCGGTATCCGGTCTATCCGTCCTTGTTTTCGAAAAATACCATCTGTTGATAAGAAGCAACTCCGCGATAGAGGGCCGAATATCCTGTAGCCGGATATCCGGCGCTCCAGCCTCCTAGCTTGCTGAATATCCGATATCTCGGACAAACCACTATCCGTTTCATCTCTAGTTGAAATCACGGGGTACAGCTAGTTAAAAAAAAGTATAATCCGTTGAGCTTAATAAAAGGTCGAACAAGTTTCGCTTTAGCCAGGCGTATCTAAAGGTTACGCACTAATTTTTTTTCCTTTAGAGATATTATGTAGAAATCATGTTATATTATCGGTGCTTAGTTTCATCAGAATCGACGTATAGTAAACGAAATGAAGTCAATAGTTGTTATTCAATTTAAAGTTTCGCGAGACGTATTATGACCACTAATTAATTATCATACAAAAAAATATGTAGGTACGCGTGTAGCCTGTATACCTATTGCACCGCGACCATGAACCCACTCACTTACTCACCCCTGGGACTCCCAAAGAGTCCGAAACGTATTGGACCGTTTCTGACGGTTGACCTTGCGTGTCTGTGAGCACAGATAGATAACATAATACGTACCTGGGTGAGCAAGCCGCTAGACAGAGTGACCAGATTTAGCAGAATTATGTGATTACGGCAGGCTTTTATCGGGTTTAAACCCAAGCACCGGGTTGATTGCCCATATTATACGCCAACCGCGATTGCACTGTGAGTAGGCGCTTTAATTCTGCTATAATTGCATAATTCTACTAAATCTGGTCACACAGCCGCTAGAGATATTGTGTTAATAAAACGAAACTTCGATCAACAATATCAATTTTGGTATTGTTGATCGTAGGAACGAAAACACAATTTGCCCGCCTACCCATAGCAAATGCAGTTTATACACAAAAAAACGACGGATGTAGGTACCTACATAGATAGAAAATAATACACCAGTAAAGGTTTTTGAAAGTTACAATTTAGTAATTCATTATACAGGATAGGTACGTAAGTTTTACTACTTAAGGGTAACTAATTTTTACTACTTCCACAGATATTCACAAGAAAAATGGAAATGTCAAGTATTAAGTGATTGTTTCACTAGATTTACCAAAAAACTTGGACAATTAACGATTAGTTAACTGTCCAGAATGGCCCTGTGTGGAAAAGAGGGCCGGGAACACTAATAAATTGGAATAATGATTGTGAGTCGGCGTTCCGATGAACCAATCTGCAAGTGCCGTGCTGACGCAGAATAGTGATCTACATGACAGACCTATAATGGAATTGAGTTATTTCAATCCCAGCAAGGGATTTGATGAGTATTACTATACCATAATTACATTTTTACACTTTTGATAGAAAATAAATAAATTAGTTTGATAAATTTCTGTTACTGTATTATTTCTGCATAGCTCACCTTTCCCTGAATATGTGGAAAAAATCTAAATAATCGCTATCGTAATAATAGTAGATTATTGCACCGAGCGCAAAGTGAGTTATTAATGCACGAATGTTAGGTATAGGTAGCACTAAATTAGTACGAGCGCATTAATTACTCACTTTAGCAAGGTGCGTTATCTGGGCGCACGGTAGTGCCCCCGCCAAGATGAGTCAAGCGAAGCGGGAGCACTACCTATCTTTTCTCGAAGCGCTTTGTCGTTTTTTTGAACCTTTATAACTTGAGTTTGGATTATAGCAGATAAACGAAATTCTCGGGATATGTTGTCCATAGCGGACTTATCAAACATAAAAAGTTTTAATTGCATAGCTATACTTTAGATTTTATTGATATCTAAAAAACCCTGATTTCGTCAATAAATTTAGATGATCATCTAAATTCTTAGGGTATATCCTAATGTCCTAGAAAGCTGAAATTTGGCATGTAAGCTAGTAATAGTAGGTACACAAACAACAAAAAAGTTATAAAATTTGTGACTTTTATCCCCCAACCCCTTAAACTAGGGGATGGAAGTTTGTATGAAAATTCCGCAATTTTGACTTACAAAAAGAAATGAAATCCCACCAAAAACATATTCATGTAAAATGATGCCAAGACGAGTCCATATGACGGGCACTGTCAAAAAGTTATCAGATCTCATGTAGAGCTAAGCTTATAACTCTACACACCCTAACTCTACAAGGCCTAACTTCTCAAACTCTACACCATAGTTAGAATATGTGGCTTGGCCGTTTCGTTACTGCAAGAACCTTTGTATAACAGAAAAGTAATTAACAGTGGATACATTTTTCACCTTACGCTCATGTGAATGGAGTGAAATGGCCAAGCCACATATTCTGATTAAGGTGTAGAGTTTGAGAAGTTAGGCCTTTTGGAGTTAGGATGTGTAGAGTTATAAGCTTGGCTCTACATGATATCTGATAACTTTTTGACAGTGCCCGTAATATGGACTCGTCTTGGCATCATTTTACATGAATAGTTTTTGGTGGGATCTACTTTTCTTTCAACTACCAATCTACCTAGGTACCTATAGTGATAAAATATAGCTAGTACCTACCTACTCAAAATAAAAACTCAATTTAAGCTTATTATACCTACTTAGTTTAAAGAAAAAAGTAAAAACAGACTTGAAATTATTATTTAGATCTCAAAAAAAGATTTATAACGTATACTGTTATCTTTTTTATTGTGGTTAGGAATTATGATAAGAGTTTGTACTTTTTAACCGACTTCCCAAAAAAGAGGAGGTTCTCCATTCGACGCGTATGTTTTTTTTTCTATGTATCTTCTTTAAATTAATAGCTACTTATAGCTACGTTTGTACCTACGTTCTTTTTTATGTACCTACCTATCTACTTTCAAATAGCTAATTGTAAGTACCTACCTATGTTTAGGTACGTTTGTAAGTTTGTATAGATATAGGTAGATACCTACTGTTATCTCTCTTTGATTTAATTAAACAGGACCACTCTTGAGATAAAAAAATATTAAAAAATAATATAAAATCAGTTTAACTGGTTCAACTTCTGACTTATTTTACATAATACCTAGGCATAAACAACAGCGGAAAAGTAAACCTCCTCCTTTTTTAAAATAACGAGTCAGGCGGGTCTACGGGGGGCAGTTGGTGCATTCGCTCCCTGAGGACTAAAGTAGGTACTTTTATCAAAGCTTATAAAAATCTCTGACCCTGTAAATTTATAAAATTTCTTAGTTCAAGCAAAATTGACCCCCCTTCAATCAAATCCTAGATCCGCTCCGGTAAAGAGTCATAATATCTGGGTCAGCGAGCTTCGCGCGTTGTGTATAGCGCCATCTGTTGTTAAGTAGAAATACAAACACTCATTTTTCATTGGCTGAAAACACGGATAAAACGTTTTCTAAAAATGAATCCTAGCTAGATCGATTAATGGCCCCCGAAACCCCTTGCATACCAAATTTCATGAAAATCGTTGGAGCCGTTTCTGAGATTCAGATTATCTAATATATATAAATCACGTGTCACGTTGTTTGTCCGCGATGGACTCCGAAACTACTGAACGGATTTTGATAAAATTTTGTAACCATTTATAATATGGGCCAACTTAAAAGATAGGATAGTTTTTATCCCGGAATTCCCTCGGGAACTGAAGGACATAGAGTACTTTTTCCCGAAACCTCCGCGGGAACTCCGAAATTACCGCGGATGAAATCGCGGGAGACAGCTAGTATATATATAGATACTAGCTGTCCCGCGAGATTTCATCCGCGGTAATTTCGGAGTTCCCGCGGGAATTCCGGGATAAAAACTATCCTATCTTTTAAGTTGGATCATATTATAAATGGATACAAAATTTTGTCAAAATCCATTCAGTAGTTTCGGAGTCCATCGCGGACAAACAACGTGACACGTGATTTATATACCTATATTAGATAGATATACAAGAATTGCTCGTTTAAAGATAGTAGATTGGGTATCTTTATTTCTTATATATCTATAGTCTATACCAGGGATATTCGCAACATAGGGATGTTGCGAATATTTTGTATTATTTTATTCATGCATATAGCATAGGTATCTATCTACCTACGTTACAAAACAGTAGAATCCGCGATTCTGCACATTGAAAATTTTTATCAAAAGTTGAGAGGGGGCGATAAAAGAATAGTAACCAACCACAAAAAAGAGTTTTTAAAATTATTTCTGTCCGTCTTGTGTTCGCTATAACGCGGAATGCGGAAAATTTGGCCTTTATTTACCACAACTTGCCACTTGTTCATTTTGAGTTGATACTAAACTTAACAAAAACAAACATTTTTGACGTGCGATTGTAAAAATAAACGGTGTCCATAACTACTTTTTTTTGGATTGTACTATCCGGAATTCGGCCGGATACGAAATTACTATTCGGTATCCGTTTCATCTCTAGTAAATACCCAGATTATGAAGGTGGGGTTATTTCAGGGTTCCGTAGCCAAGTGGCAGAAAACGGAACGAGATCTAGTAAGTAGTTTTTTTTAATAGGTATGACTTAAATCGTAAACCGCAATAAACTACTATTAAATCATCAATCAAAGTTACAACGAAGTACAAGAACTTATTATGTTACTTGCTGCCACGGAACCCTTCATGGGCGAGTTCCGTCATGAAGGGTTCCGTGGTTGCCGACGGATTACCGAACGATGTAGTTAATTTGTCAACTAATAAATTTAAGAGCCTTATTAAACATACTTTGTGTGATAAAGCCTATTATAGTGTAAAGGATTACCTACCTAAATGATACAAACATTTGGTAATGATATTATTTTTATTCTACCTATTTTATTTTTATTCGACCTATTATTATTTTTATTCTATTTTATTTGACGGGCGAGGCTAGATTTTTAGATTACAGTAGTTAAAATAATTGGTTTAAAGTTGTGTGCGTGCTATTTAGCCGTTATCGGCCTTATATGATTATTGAAGAATAAATTTTGAGCGGGGCGGAGCGTACGAGCACGTCATACTCGTGAACGGGTGCTGTCAGTTGGTACTGGTCATATCTTGTCTACTATTATAGATAAACCTAGTTTAACTTGTAATGTATCTGTAGTCTGTACCGAATAGTCTATTGCTGGTTGCGGCTTATTGTTCTCACATAATTAATTTGCAAATTGAGATTACTAATGTTATATTATAACTATAAACTGCCAGCGTGCTACTGGAGAGTTTGTTGCGCAGCTTCTTTTCTTCAGCCATAGCACTAGGAAGCTGTGATGGGTGGATATTTTATGGGTGCTGTCATAATAAATGTAACTTTATTGACGACGAAAAGAGCCACATTATGGGCCTTTGCATAAATTATTTGACTTTGACTTCGAATTGCACTTGGCCGCTTTTTTATAAAAAATATTTTGTGATTTTCAATGGGATTACTTTTTGAAGGCGTTTCTCTTTCTCGGTTCAGCCAAACGCGAGATAAGCGTACAAAAACATACATACCTACATGTCATACGTACCTTTATAGGTACGTCTAAATACTAACACGATCCAAAGCGTAGATAATATTTACTCGGTAAATCCATATTGGTTTCAGCTTTATCTCAATAGACGATTTAACTCCTAAACTACTGGACCGAGTTTAACAATTTTTTCACCATTAGAATCCTATATTATCCCGGGGTAACGATATGGCTATATTGTAGGTAACCCGAAATTCCCGCGGGTATGTAGGTACTCCGAAATTACCGCAGGTGAAACTGCGGGGAACAACTAGTCTATAGTGCATAGATCTACATTTTCGGAGTTCCCGCGGGAATTCCAGGATAAATTATTACTATAGATATAAACATTCCTCCTGAATCACTATTGGTAAAAACCGCATGAACATCCGTTTAGTAGTTTTTAAATTTATCGCAAACAGACAGTGGCAGCGACTTCATTTTATACTATCTATGTAAAGAATTATTTTGATGGAGTTGTGTGTGCGTGTGTAAAACCAATTTTACAATTTCTACTTATCTAACCTTTCACAAATACCAATAATCGAATATTAGTTTCTTTTTCTCACTAATTTTGGTAGAAAATAACTCTATCAAGAAAATAAAAGTAGACAAAATATATCCTGTTATGAGTATGACGTAGCATCCACTGTAATGGGTCGTAGAGAATGGTCTATTTTCTGTGTTAAGTACATTTTTACGCGAGACCGTATACTCTTCGTACAGCTTCTGAGTGAACCCCGCTTCGATTAAGTACCACAAGATTCTGTTGATAGGCTGTGCTAAAGGTGAAAATTTCTTAAAAAGTATCACACTCGGGCTTCTTATCACTTTATGACTTAAAATATGTGCTTTATTCATGTAGGTCTTCATAAACGAAATGCATGTTTGTTGGTTCAGCGCTAAACCAAATTTTACGCCATCAGAAATATCTTTTAACGTGGTTAAAATATCTGTGGCATTCACTGCAACCCAATCTTTGTAGATTTGGGGATATTCTACGAAATAATCCTTCAACGGTGCATCGCCCCCAAAGGGATATTTGGCGTAAAGTAACTCTTCGATGGATTCAAACTCTTGGCAATAAACTTCTGTTTTTAAAGCACTTATCAGAGTCGTTTGATACATGGTTCTGAGCAAGAATGAGTACCATACCCAACAGGACACTATGTGTAGTATAGCTGATTTATCAGGTATTTTTATGAGAGGCTGACCCATGAATATTACCCAGGAAAAGAATACTATATTCTTTGAAGACTGGTTAATTCCAATGCTTTTGCTAAAAGACGAAATATAATTATTCTTTAGGAGTAAAGTAAACACGACAACTAATAAATTAACCATAAGAACTGCTACAAGAGCCTCGTTGTTTAATGGTCGAAATAATTTTAACCAAGAAGGCATAAGCTGTGCTGGGTGGGTGACCCATACGACGCTTACTGAATTGTAGTCGATTGAAATTTGAAAATTATTGAACTGGCTTAATGTCAATGCTGGGGACGTCATAGAAAAGTTGGCCAAGTCATAATATACGTGACCAAGAGAACCAATCCAGGTACCATTAGCATTTAAAACCCCCAAACCTTCACCCTCGATTGGAGTAATGACTTTAAGACTTGCGTTTAACGCTTCGGCAAGTATCAGCAATAAATCGCCGTCGGCTCCTCGCGGAATCCCACTGCTTAAACTCATGTAAGGAACTTGATCAAACGTAGAGACTATAATTGGACATTTGTTTAAATTACTAAGTTTCAGTGGATAAACATTACCGCAATACTCGTAGTTATCGTTTTGTATGCACGAATTTATAAAATCTTGTTTCACTAGTTTAATTGTACATTTATCGTCACCAAATACTGAATAAGTGTAGGTGATAACTTCATAATTTTTTGACGCACTTTTAATAAATATCACATTGACGATTTTATGCTCCCAGAAGATCTTAATAGCTTCCGTTTCATTGCACTGCCCAAGTATTCTCGATTGGCAAACAATTATATATTTGCCGGTGTTGTCGAAATGGTGCGTCTCCATCCAAGCTAACATATTAGCTATATTTGCAGCATCAGTTCCAAACAAAACAAACTGACGAGTATTCTCAGGCAATTTTTGTGAAAAAATTCCCTGGCCAACAATCACACTTTTACTGTAAAACTGGAAAAACACTTCCAAGCCAAACAAAAACGACGAGTTAAATAGGAACAGAGTAACAAATCTGTCGTCGAAATTATGAAACGCTATTTTAGCAGCAGTTTTTGCAAACTCCTCTGATGCCGAAGTTATGTCGACCGACATTTTCCTTGGCAGCAGCGGTCAGGACTCCATGTCAATTAAGTTTTGATGTAGAGCCACCTAAGGTATCCGGTAGGTACCTAGCTAATGGAAATTATACCTAAATTCAAATGACACGTTGGCCATTAGTAAATGTAGTGTGTCTACAGATTACATCTCTCACGCGATTAGTTCATATTCAATTATATTATATTTTTTTTCAATAGGTACACGTGCTCTAAATGTAGCTGTATCTACGTAAAGGGTGCGAAGCGGTAGTAACATCCACGCTAGTGCTTTATATTCTCCAGCATTTTAATTATTTATGTGCGTCTATCACATCGTATATTCGACTGAAAAAAACCACAAGAATTTAAATATTTATTTATCTATTGTACGATATTATTCATCATGGGTGTCCTTTTTCTTCGCCTTTAACTATGTCGTGTACGTATTTATTATAAATGGTTCAGCCTCTGACAAACAAAACAAAAGTATTAAAGTAGTTTTTTCTATTTCAATTTACTAAGTAGGCACCTTTTTTTGGTCTTTCAGGGAAGGCAGAAGGAAACTTAGTCCATATAGCCATTTCAGTGTATATTTCTTCTTCTGAAGTTAATTACATCGAAATGCATTGGTGAGATGCATTTCGATGCTTTACCGGAACTTTTGGCAGCAAATATTCACAGTTGAACCTCAATAGGACGCCCTGTGGGAAGTTGTATAGTAAAAATGAAATCTCGGTAACCACAAAGACATTCTATATGATGGTAACCACTTCCGTTGCGATGCGTTACTGGTTGTGTTGTGTTCGGAAGGGATCCAATAACGATTTGATATAAAATCGTAAGGTCCGATGGGCTTAACAGTCGTCTAACGATCTAAGTAGATAAGTAGGTATAGTTAAAAAAAATACTACAAAAGAAACAACTCGTGTAGCTGAAAAAAATTATATTTTATGAGAAATTATAATTTACAATATTTCATACAGGCATCCGTCTTCAGTCGGAACTTAAGCTAAAACTCTCACAATCTCACGCATCGAAGCAACGTTAGACTATAGTTTTTAGCATTATTATTATTTTTTTTGTGTAGACGTCACCCAACCTCAAACACAAACAAGGTAAGAATCATACCACGATTTTCAGTCCATTCGTAAGGAAGATATACGAATCCGCGGCACCGATTGCTGCGTACCCATAACACACGCCAAGGGCCCACACACCAATGATATTACAATAAAACGGAAGTAGAAAGGTTAACGGTTTGATAAAGAGAGAACAATTACTTTTTTTAATCACATACAGAGCCCCGCGAAGCAGAAGTCTTATTTTAGTGCGCACAATTTGTCTTTGGAGCATCGCCGGCCGCAGTCGCGGCACGCTCGAACTGACCTAGCATATCGGAGTGCTCTGCATCTCAGTATCGAGTTGACCAGTATCATAACAAATAGAGGTCAGCGAGCCCTGACTCCATAAAAGAGACGCAAAACACCCAAAATGCTAAGTTACATTAGGTTTGAATTGTTGAAGTAGTGAAATTAATTACAGCGCATATTTCAGAGTCAATAACGTATCTACAGATTCTATTGAAATATCATTGATACACATTAACTCAGCTCGTATTCGCGACACCATCGCACTATTACCTTCTACAAATTTATCAATTAATACCTATCATCATTGTGCTTTTACAATTTTGATAACTTTTCATTAAGATTGGTACAATATTAACAACAAAACACACAGAGTACGTAATAATACCTATACGAACATCAGTTTAAAAGCATGGCAGTCCGAATTGCATTGACATCTTGTCCAATTATACAACGATCATAAAGATTAGGAGTCTTAACCAATACGTATGGTGTCATTTGATTTTTGAATTTGAGAAGTATATTTGGATTTAAATTGTGACCAAATGCGTCTGAAACACAACTATTTGTAGAAGCGATGCCATCACAATCCGGACTGTCTAGATGTCGCATCGATGCAATAAACAGTTTTACTTCCAAAATATTAATAAATTGGTAATAACTCTACAATCCCGAATACACAATTCGAATGTCGGGATTATAAAACAAATGTTACACGAAAACGAACTGAGCGCTGCAGTCAGTCGTGTGGTGTGCGTTACGATCGTTAGATTCGACTGCGCTTGGGCCATGCCCCATACAAATTTACAGATTGTGTTTCTGTACAATGCATAAAATAAAGTAAAATATATAAGTAGTACGTATATCTATGTACACGGCATACACAGAGATTGCACTTTAGTGTGGTAACAATAATAAGATTCCAATATTGTGCGATAGGTTACAAATTCACAATATTATTTTGAGCGTTTCCGACAGCTTAAGGCCTACCACCACGTCTCATGCAGTTATATAGGTATTATTTACATTCAAATTTTTTCCATTAAAATTTCGACTCTATATATTAAATGGTGTATAAAGTCAAAATTTCAATGGATAAAAAAAGCATGCAAGTTTAACTAATACTGCTAAGAGATGGGGTATGAATGAAAGCATAAGAGTTTTGCTATTGACCATTTCGGAATAGGTGCGCGGGCGCCGGCGCCGGCGGCCGTTGGACACTCAAACAGGTTACATTTACAGAGTTATAGCACTTAATACAAAAATAATGACACAACAACAAATAAATTAATACAATAAAAGTTACATATCTCTTCATTTTATAATAGAAACTGTTTCTTACAATAATTAAATAGGTAATTAAATAATAACACGAAGCAACACGCTAATATTCAAGCATTTCTGACAATAATGAAAATACTATAAAATATGGAAAACAACTATAAATTTATGTATACAAATATTTATTATTATATTAATATATATTTATATTTTGTGCATTTGAATACAATCAGTATGCCAATAGCAAAACTTGGCACTGAACTGTCAGCTCAATTCACTCAGCACATTTAGACCCAAATGTACAATATATTACACTCATGTGGTAGAAGCTTCCTCGCAAACGTCGGCTTGTTTGCAAATTCGGCTTCATTGTATCCCTTCGGTTTCTAGTAAAAAAATTTAATACAAATGCATCAAAAATGTCCTTAAACAACTAACGTAGTAACTCCCTATATTTGACATACTGCTAGCTGAATGGAATCTTCATACACAGATAACATTATTAGTAAAAAATCCATATACCACTGCGATACACAAAGCCTAGATTAAAGTAAATAATTTTGCGTGAAGTCAAGATTGATTGATAAACATCATCAATTATTTTATGATAAAAACAGCTTAAATAATATAACATAATTATTAATTCATGTAACAAAACTGTAATGTACAAAAGTGACGTAATTTTATTCATAAAATATAGTATAATTTATATGTATATTGTATATCCCTCAATCTAAAATAAACTGTATTCATAATATTATACTATAATGTATTATAGAGAGAGAAAGAGAGGCGGAAGACGCGCTTCTCCTACTGTATGACGAAGTTATTTTACAAAAATAAATACAAATAGGAAATATTTAACTGCACATCAAAAAACCTATATAGGTAAACCTGAAATGTAGCACATATTATTGTCATGTTATGAATTATATGACGATACAACTAGTGCCGAATTGCGATTTGCAACCACTCCGACCTCTTAAGTTAGGTTCGAATAACGCGCCTCGTCAAAGCAAGTAACTGAATTTCGATAGTCGAGTTCGACACCTTGTCCTTGCTCACCTAATATTGTACAATAGTATTGTGCGTATTAAATTTAAAATACAGTAGGTATAGTATATTTGATTTGGTTCGTGTGTGGTTATTTTGATGTGCAATTAGTATTTTAGATAGAAAAGTAATAAAAAGAAAGACGAGGATTATTTGGTGTAAATACTATCCGATACAAATTAGTTACACGAAACGAGAATCGACAGTTTTAAAATCCTACACGGACCTAAAGAGCGTAAGGGACCGTGATCTGCGTAAAAATTTGGGCTATTCGAAGTCGATTGGTTTGGAAATAGAAAATGTAACTATAAATACTAACAATGTAAAGAGATATTATGGCAACAAACATTACAAAAAAAATATCTAAAACAATGACTAAGCAGCCCACGGTGGGTGTTGACCCAGTGCGACTTAAAAAAATGGACAACGAAGATTTTCACCAATACAGATACGTACATAAAACGGGAATATTTCTCTCATAACATGTCAAAAATGATATCGCGTTTTGTGTGACATTTCGCGTGCTCGGAACGAAGTGGAGCGTGCCCACGTACACGTTGTTGGTTTTGGGTTAAATGACTTAAAATCTATCCTTACTTTCTCATTAAACATTTTAAATGGGTAAGTTCGTCTATCCGGACCTCGGTTCGTTAATTTACACGTTCTGTCGTGAAGTGATAATGTTCAATTTAAGAATTTAACACGATCACAGACTTGTGATAGGCATAGGGCCACGTCGGTTGCGCTTAGAAGAGGTTGTACTTAACTAGATTAGATACTAGTACCGTATCTTTGACTGCGGCGAACACGAATCGGATGTTCTCGGTGTCTGCAAATATAAGCACAGAGAATGTTTATTAACACCGAAATCATCAACGTCATAACGTAATTATAAGAAAGCAGAGCCGAAAGTCGGCATCTCATTTTCTCGAAACCTCTTGTCTTATAGTAGGCACACAAAACTACTGCACTTTTAGAGCTGGAAAAAAATTTGAAGATAAAATAGAAAGAAACTTACTTTACAGTTAAAACCCTTAGACGAATATTATTTCGTCTGAGTTAAAACCTTTAACAATTCAAATGTTTACTTTTCACAGAGAAAAAAATGTCAAAAAAGAAACATCCTGTTCTCGGTGTCTGCAAATACAACCACATAAAATGCTTACTAAACAAAATAAAAATAGCTGTTCAAAAACTTTTTTGAAGGTTTTTAGTATACGAAACCAACAGCACTAATTATACATAGAGTTAGATAAATAAACCGGAAAATTGACTAAAAATAAACAGGCTGACAGTTGCAACTTGCAAGTAGGATCCATAAACTAAGGGCTCCGTACCGTAAAGCTAAAGTATTGTAAGGAGAAAAAAAAGAAACAAAATTATCTTTCTCACTTAAAAATTTCACATAATTATTATATTTTACTAAAATGTATGTGACATTCGATTAGCGAGTTTTTACCAGAAGTCATGATTTTTGTATAGGTTTTCTATAATAAATTCCTTTAGAATTCTGTATTTTTTTCAGAACTAATGGGAGCTAAATTAAAGTTTATATCTCCAGCTTTCATTAGAGAAATCATATGGACATGAAAATGCGACTTGTCACATTTTATGGTACGGAACCCTAGAAAAAAATCTACTTTATTCTTTCTCTCATCTCATCGTTCAATTTTTAATACAAATCAACCAAAGTACAAGTTGATAAAAACTGACATACCCACTAGCAGACATTAAACTTTATACATACGTTTACCCGAAGATAGCCTGTAGATTTTTCCCTATTCAACTTAAAATGAACTTTTATATAAATTTAATTCATTAATAGATGGATTCGTCGCGTGCCAAGCTATCATTAGTATGTTGGCATACTCTTAAAACGATTACAATATTAATCAGAATCCAATTCGAGAGCGTCGCTAACGTTTGTCTAATGATACTGCAGTCAATTTCACTAATGCACAGAACGTTCGAACGTTTGCGTAACACCTTAGAATTGAAATTCAATTGTCTCCCTGGCAAAAAATAAATAAATAAAAACATCATATTTAAAAACGATAAACAGCTTAAATATTAACATAAATTATTAATTCATGTAACAAAATTCTAATGTATTATGTATACAAAAGTAACGTATAATCTTTATCTATATAGTACCTTTCTTAAATTAATTATTATTTATATTCTCCAAGCTACAATAACAAAGGGGGTAATCAGGTAATAATAATAATCATATATTATTGTAGGTATATACGGGATGGAAAATAATGTCGATTGAAAAAAAGTCCCTACTATAAAATATTAATGACCACAAAACTCAAAAGAAATACTTCTTTAATGTAATTCATAAGCATGTTAAATGGCATTTAAAGCTTTTTTATAACTTGCTTGACTTAGCCGCGAGACCGAACCTAATAAAAATAATCTTATTTCATTAATAACAAAACTCCGATTTTATGGCCTATATTTACAGGGTCAGCGACAAGAATCATATTATACCTAAGTAAGTCTTAAAGAACAATCATGAAATCTAAAATTATCTTGTAAATTCAGTATAGGATATCAAGGAAAAATGATTTTGCATCGAATACCGTTACTTAATTTTAAAATAAACAAATGTTTCTTTGAGTAATGTGTTATCATCAACATTTAAGGTTCCTTTCCTTGCACCGACGCCCTCTTTACCACCACGTATGCGTAAAGGCGCTGGGCTGGTTAGCATGAAGCATAACACGTCGCCCATCCGACTTTATATAGATATTTTTTATAGATATATTTTAATAAAAAAAAAACAAACAGGAAGCATCCCAGACAATACAAAAGTATAAAGCCCGGTCTGGACCCCGAGAGGATGTTACCATAATTTGAATGTTTTTTGGACTAGTTTGTTCGAAGCCCATTTGTCTGGACGTTAGAAAAATATACCTACTAAAAATGTAAAAAAAAAAAATATTATGGCAACAAACTTCACAAAAACAATCTAAATCAATGACTAAAAGCAGCCCACGGCGAGGCGAATGCTCACCGTGACTTTCGAAATGCACAATTATATATTCACTGATACAGACATGTACATAAAAAAAATGTATGAATATTTCTCTCATATTAAAAAAAAAACATGTCAAAAATGCTATCGCGTCACGTGGAGAGATCTCGCGAGCCCGGGACGCGTGGAACAGGGCGGGGCCGGCAGCGCGGGCGCGCGCCCGCTGAGCCGTACGGGCCGCCCGCGCCGCGGCCACACACACACACACACACACACGTCGTAGTTTTTTTTTGGGTTAAATGACTTAAAATCTATCCTTACTTTCTCATTAAACATTTCAAATGAATAAGTTCGTCTATTCGACCTCAGTTCGTTATATTACACGTTCTGTCGTGAAGTGAGTGGTGATGTTTAATTTAAGAATTTTACACAATCACAGATTTGTGTCAGGGACAACGCTGGTGGTAACCAGACTGGCTTAGACGAGATTGTACTCTTTTAGGTTAGACTGTAGGATCGTATCTTTGACTGCGGCGAATACGAATCGGATGTTCTCGGTGTCTGCAAATATAAGCACAGAGAATGTTTATTAACACTAAAATAAAATCAACAACATGAAAATATAATTACAGGGTAAGCAGAGGTAACCGAAGGACGGCATCTCATATCAAAAATATTTTTATCCTTCGTGTTTTAGTAGGAACACAAAACTACTGCACTTTTAGAGATGGAAAAATACGATAAAATAGAAATAAACTTACTTTATAGTCAAAACCTTAAAAATTCAATTCCACTGAGAAAAAATAAAATAAAACGGAAATCACTGATAGTAAACCAAAAAAAAGGAACATGAATTTGAAACCATGCTATGCCTACGTAAGAATCAACAAAAGAAGCCAAAATATATTTGGACGCAGATAAGCAATAACATGTTACCCACAAACAAAAACATAAACTAAACTTATTGATTCAAAACGATTTATGGAGAGTTAGGGAACGTTTTTTAATTATGTGTTTACCTTATTACATTGCTTAAATATGTAACTAAATATTTAACATAAAAAATGTTGACACAAAATGGCGCTATACTTTTAAAACACGATTTACACAAAATTTCTCCAGTGTGGGTTAACACACTATTGCTTATCTATGTCCATTTATAAATACTATAGGTATGTTAGGTTAATCGGCAGGATTATATATTAAGTATCTATTCGATTCTCGATCGATGGAGCATTGGATTCTCATCGATCGATTTTTAAAGTAAATTTCTGACAGGAACATCCAAAAAGTCACGCTAATCATGAAACGGAGCGCGCAAGATACCGAAGTGTCGACGGATAATAATTCATGCATCCGCGAAAACTTTATCATTTACCTATCAGTGTTTTTATTTGTACAAACTTTTACAAATATATGAAAGCATGAAATAAAGTAGATTTGAATAACTACCCTTATTTAAGCTAACATACTGTATAACATAATCAATTTATTATTAGAAACGGAATATTCTTTTCAAGACTTTCCATGAATTGTACCTACATAAATATTTTGGCATAATATACCTACTCTTGACGCTATCATAAAATAAATGAATTATGTATTTCGAAGGCGATAAACCGGCGAGAAAGCGAGTACTTCAACAAGAGTGTAACGCATCGATTTTATTTATTAAAAGTTATAGGTAATATTTTGATAGCGTAAAGAGAAGTCTTTAATGATAAGTTTAGTTAGAAGCAGATCATGCAATTTATATTGTAATATATATTTACATTTTACAATTTATCTTTAAGCCATGCAAATAAAACATTAATATAACATGAAAAAATATGGATTTATTCAAAATATTAATAATCACTAAGTATATAAAATACTTAAATCACATAGGTATTAACAAAATCATGCTAAATTAAACTCCTTGAGTGCAGTTTGCATAATGGTGTCCTTAACAGCACAAAACACTAATTTAATGTTCTCAGTGTCTATAAAAGTATCCAAGGCAGCATGCAAAAATAAAATTATGACCATGTACCCATTAATCCCATTCAATAAAACATTAAATTAGACAAAATTATTTTTTTATTACAATGAAAAAGTTATTTACGATAGGGATCTACTACTTCTACTTGATCCCACACTAAGCTATAAGCTTGTGTCGTGGAAACCAAGCAAACGTGGTATATACTGCATATTATTACATATATATTATACTATATATACATACACACCCAGACTGGAAAATGGAACCCTGTGTTCATCACACAAAGTCCACCCCCACCGGGAATCGAACCCGGAACCTCTTGATTAGCGGGCAGGCATGGTGACCATTGCGCTAATCGGGTCGTCATCTTTAGCGCGCTTTGTTATCAAGTCACAAATCCTCATTGCTCATAAATGCCGGTGTACGGTGCGGGCGGCGCGGATAGTGCACGCAGTGCTCTATGAAATCATACTCGTACAAAGCAAACTAAAATCCGTTGCGTGCCGTGCGTGCGGTGCGGGCGGCGCCGCCCAATAGACGCCTACCTTTACCATGACTGAGGGCAGCCTATGAAAGCAATGAGATAACAGTATTGTAATGACAATACGTAAGATCAGTATTGTAATAACAATCATATTATTATCATAATGCAGGCATTTTATGAAGTCCTCTACCCGATAAACTACATTTCTCGCGCGCAAACCTTATGGAACTGGTAAATGACTACGGTATAAAAATAAAAAAGATTCATTAAAGATAGTTTGGTACATAGTTAGCAAAACACCATTACCTAATTACACTCTATACAAAACGCGTAACATAGAAATTATAAAAAAAACTATACCAACTTCCATTACTTGATTTTGGTTAATCTAGAGCTAATGTGGAAATCGTCAAAATAGCGAAAAATAAAACTGCAGTCATAATTATGATATACGTACTATATGTACATCCAGCAAAAGTTATTTAAGTCAGCAAAAAGTGCACCACCAAACAACCTCTACATATTATGCATGAAATGAGAAAATAGACTTCGCAACCGGACGCCATATAATATTAATGCTAAAACATAATAACGACTCATTTGCAATGGGATCATATCTGTAGGTGCAAAAAAAAAAAAAAAAATTACTGTCTCGTACATTTTGGGTTTGTTGTTCAATGTATGAAATAGCAGATTTTATTTAGAGATTACACAGTTGGACCCATAGAAAAGGTGATATATAATGTTGAATATATAGTTAAGTCGGTACCTACTCGGCGCATTTTTACTCGTTTGATAATGTCGGATTAATGCTACTTAGCACCAACAGTTGATAACGCTTTGGGAACAAATTGCAGTCTATTTTCTCCAAGCATGGGCATAATACTCGACTGTATGAAACTTATTCGAACATGCAAGTAGTACTTTTTAATGCATCTAAACTAAATATAAAACTAAAATTAAACAAGCACTCATAAAAAATGCATGAATGATCGAAAGTTTTTTATTGCACACCAAGTAGATATAAAGTATGTACATATAAAAAAAGTTTGCTTATTAATTAAAAGCAGTTTCTTCCAAGCTTCCAGGTGAAAAGAAGTGAAAGACATGTTATAATGTAGTTATAGAGAATAGAAAAGTTGTAAACCAGCAAGTAAATATGGCCGACTAACAATGATACCGGATTATCGGGCTCTAGCGATGTGAAAATAATTTAGATAAACATAAGAAAATTGGGTTTTGAACAAAAAAATTAAAAAAATGATCATACACTTCTCAAAACTATGATGAACTTAATGCTATCACAAACGTAGCGCCGACGACGCGACGGCGCGTTTGTGGTCACATAAATACAAAGAATATCAATTTTAAATCGTTTGAAGTTTTTCGAATCATTCATCATCACCAACACTGAAGTTATAAAATGTAGCAAAGATTTTTTTTTTTTTCAAAAGCCCAATTAAGACAATACTGAAACGAAATGTAAAAAACAAACATACAGGATGTTCGGCGGCATTATACAGATTAATTTTTCATAATGAAGGCATTACAATAAATATAATATTGCAAGAGTTCAAACGCTATTGAAGCAATGACCATAATAATTTAGTATATAAATTTTATTATTTAATTGCCAATCTGCCTCCAGACATTCTGTACGTAATACTATTATTAGCTTTTATATAAAACTACATTACAGTTTTACCTCACATTCCCACAAAAGAAAAACAATGTCAGTACAATTGTTCCATGCTGCTTGCTCTAAATGATATTCCTAAATAGGCTCATTTAATAATATTATATAAACTGTTATCATGATTTTTTAAAGTGCAGTGATTTTGTCAGAAAATCCTTTTAAACTATAAAAGTGCGTATCTTAACTAATATTATAAATGCGAATTTGAGTTTCTTTGTTACGCTCTCACGTCTTAACTACTCAACCATTCATCATGAAATTTTGCAAAATCAATGGAACACGTTTTCATGGGCATAGGTTACTTTTTATCCCAAATATAAGCGGATAAAACCGCAGGAAACAGCAAGGAAAGCCATAAAATAATATTTTAATTGCACCTTAGCGAGAGTTTGACACACGTCTGACTGACTGGGTTTGAAAAATAAACGCGTCAGCTTTTCTTGTATGGAAAAAAACGATTTGTTTCAAGTTCAATTAAGACTTGAGATGGAATAACAATTTGAGACGTCAAAGTATTATATGGGCATACAATTGTAATTAAATTTTTCGTCCAATCTGTGACTGCACCCTATTGATTAATAAATTTCAGAATCGAATCGAATCGAAAAAAACTTTTATCATAAATTAAGAGTCCTGATTCACTATGACCGGCAACATTCCTCGCCCATCGTCTTTATGCCATAAGGATCTAGTCAAACGTAAAACTTCGTTAGGAACGTGGGGAAAATAATCATGCACGTTATCATAACGCAGCGTGACGGTCATGGCGGATCAGGGCCCTTATTCACTACGACCAACAACATTCCTTGTCCATAAGCATAACGCGCGTCTCAACACAATAGCAAACGCTTCGGATGGCAAAATATTACCAACTATTTGTTCCCCTCGATTTAACCCGCGGTAATTTCAGAGTTTCGCGGGAATTCCGGGTTACAATATAGCCCATGTAACTCAGGGATAATAGAGCATTCTAATAGTGAAATTTTTGAAATCAGTAGTTTTTGAATTTAATCGTAACAAACAAAAATACAAATCTTTCTTTTTTGTTATATTAGTAGATTAATAATATTCTGTATGCCTTATGGCAAGTCTAAATGCATTTTTTGAAGTGACATTTTTTGAGCACGAGGCAAAAACTATTATTGTGACGCGTTATCTTAACGCGACTTTTTATGGTCATACTCATAGCGAACAAGGGCCTAGGCTCGAGAAGCGTTAACTCTATTGTTATAATACAAATATATATATATATAAGATCATTCGACTCACCTGTCGCACAAGTGAAGTGGGAGTAAATGATTTTGTCCGCGTCGGGGTTGAGGTCGACGAACATCCGCAGTATAAACTCGCGGGCGGTCATTGCGTCACGTTGCGGACCTGCCGCGTCACAACAGGTAGCCAGTAGCCACACATTCACACAACTAGCGACGGTTACCTTTTTAATATTACTTTATGACAAAAACATTCCAAACATATTGATCCGTTAATTCACCTTCGTCGTGATAACGCGATTCGGCAATTTATGTATTTATTATATTAATTTTCACATTGTCATAACAGTGTGAGGTTATATAAAAATTCTTCCTAACATTATATGTGGGAGCAGAAATTATAATTAAACATAATATAGTAATATTTTTAAATGTTACAAATTCCCTTTAACTTATAAAAAGCCAATCAATCAATCAATCAAACATTTATTGCAACCAAGTGTACATTTCGAATCAGATGTTGAGCTCGTGTGAGAGTGAAATATGGATCAAGTTGTTTGGATTTTTTTTTTCTAGAATAGCGATCATATATATTTTATATGACCAAATACCAACTATACTGTGATTTTTTTGGTAGCATAAAAAACTACTTTCTAGCATACTACAAATTACGATTTGAGTTTGAAAAATCTGATCACTCCGCTAAAACCTGTGGCTGTGGTGAAGTGAGAGTAGCACGACCGCTCCGGGTCGGGATTCTCTTTCAAATATTTCTGCAGTATGTATTCCCTCGCGGGTATCGGGTCACATTTGGGACCTATTTTTTATAGAACAATACGTTTTAAACTTCTTAGAAGGCTCGAATAACAGTTGTCAACTTGAAAAGGTCGGAATTTCAATAAATTTTGACACGTATTTGTTTGTATGAAATTGGTACTTTCTACTAACCATAAGAATTTTCTAACAATAAATTGTATGTAGCCATAATAAGTATCACCTTCAGGATTTGTTAACATCAGTCTACGTTAGTTTTTGTGTAGACGAAGTAAAATAATATTTTTACCATACCGACACCTTATCAAGGCTATTAAATGTTACAACTTAGGATAGACATAAACACATTGCAATTCGCGTTTAGGACGTTGGTCATACATACCGTCATATTCAGGAAAGTAGTCCACGAGATGCGAATACATGATCTTCTCTTCGAGCAAGTCCTTTTTGTTTAGGAACAGAATGACTGACGAGTGTTGGAACCACGGATACGTGATAATCGTCTTGAACAACGCCTTTGACTCTTCCATTCGATTCTGGAAATTTTATTTTAATTTTTCTTTACAAAATAAACAGATACCTATTTAACATTGTAATGACATGACAAAGGTTTTATTTTGATGGTTGATATTATGTTCAGTCAGTTTCAAACTTTGCAACCACAATCAGAAAAAATAGATAAAATCGACAAGTCGCCATAATAACAAATGTTTTATTTAGTGAGATTTTCTAATGAATTTGTTTTTAAACTATACAAGCTTAGGGCAAAGCCCCATATATCCGGGGCCTTTGCCTTTATGATTTGTAAAGACTCATGAGTTATGAAAGGAAAAAAACATTTCATGAAAAAAATTAAATGAAATTTCATTCATTTAATGCAAGACTCTTGAGTTCTGTAAGTTGTAAGGAAGTAGGTCCTTTTCACATACGAAATATTTATACAATATTATTTGGAGATCTATTATATCCAGGTTAACATATATTAAGTAATTTAATTATCCTTTATTTACTCAAATGGAAAAAAAAACTCAAAAAAAGAAATGGAGTGGAGATAATAAATTATTGTTATTATTAATATTATGTATTATTTAACAAGAAATCTTACCTCATTCTCGGATTCGAATAAAATTTGGTCGTATTCACTAAGTGCTACTAAGAATATGATAGAGGTCACATTCTCGAAACAGTGGATCCACTTCCTTCTCTCCGACCTCTGACCCCCGACGTCTACCATTCTGTTGGAGTACACAGTGATTTAAGAGTCACGCCACAAACGAACTTCAACTAGGACCAAGTATTAAATATGAACAGAACGTATCGACAGGCGCTACTTCCGATCTCTGTTTTAACGTCGGATGACGATTAGGCTTTATACGGCGAATTTATTTATGCTTTTAGTTTTTGTTAGGCATTTTTATTATGCTTTAACCATTGATATAGAAAACCATTTAACGTTTCACCCAGATTCACATTGCCATTCAGAATGTCATTTCAAGAGTTGGCATCGAAACCAATTTTCACTTTTGAAGAAAAAACAAAAAATCGTACTTAAACCTACGAAGCGCGACGTAAAGTTCTACAGTCAGCATCAAAAATATGTAAACGCTTTTGTAAATCGTTAAACTTTATTACTTTTGCAATAAGACTCAATGACTGACATAACGTGATTACAGACTGGACCCTTCTTATCGAAAATAACTACGGATTCTACACAAATTTCAATTTTGTGGTTCTTTTTTTGAAGATAATTTTGCGTCGCTGATTGTGTATATATTCCTATTCCTACAAATAAATTCACTGTACGGTAGCAATAGTTTGAATTGCTGTTGACTGTTGAAGTGAAAAATGGTCTGTTGTGATGAAGAAAGACGAAAAACATGTCCATTTATATTGTACAGCTGCATTTATTTTTAATATTTGAAATACTTGATCCGTGAAGTCCAAAATCGCAACAAAAAATTAAATGTATTAGCGTTTTCCCTCTACCAAAGCTTCTTAGCTAATAATGCAGCGTTAGTATTTAAATACTTAACAATCGTTAATAATTGCGGTTAAAACGTGCAAGAAACATAAAAAGCATGCATGTATAATATTAAACCTGTTTAATAATTATATTATTAGATTCGTTACATTCTGACATTTAACAGGAAAACAAAAAAATATAAATTTTAATACTTTTTGTGATGGGGATAATCCATTTTACTAATATGAATAATATAATAAAATTAAACAGTTGTGTAAAAACTAGTAACTAGGAAGGATATTAATTGATTATTATTAGCTGTTCTTAATACCTACACAATATGTTCTTCCGCAAGAAATACTGTAAATGATACTGAAGTCGCATCAAAATCAACTGCTTAGTTTAAAAGAATATCTACTAGCTTCAATATTACAAACGCATAAAAAAGGGAAATAATTGCAGTACCTAGCAAATAATAGGCTGTTTGACTTACTTTTTTTTCTAATTTCTACTTAGTCGGTCAGTTAGGTAATAAAAAAATAATAGATACTTACGTACCTATATTTTGTTTTCACAAATTAATGAAAATATAATTGGATAAAGCGCAATAAAGTTTAGTAGTGGGTGCTTGTAACGTCATATGCAAGTAAAAACTGTACCCGATTTTAGCGTCACAGGCCTTTTCGACTCAACGTATCTACGTTATTTTTGCTAACGTAAAAAAAGAAAAAATACGTGTCTAATATTTTTTATGAATCTACTAGCTGTCCCCCGCGATTTCATCCGCGGTAATTTCGGAGTTCCCGCGGGAATTCTGGGATAAAAACTATCCTATCTTTTAAGTTGGGCCAAATACAACATAGTGACCAAATTTCATCATGATCGATTCAGTAGTTTAGGAGTCCATCGCGGACAAACAACGTGACACGTGATTTATATATATTAGATATTAGAAGATAGATAAGATAGCACTAAAAACAGTCAAATAGCCTATTGCAGCAAAAGCAATAGAGTCGTTAGAGAGTTTTAGAGTCCGTATACTTATTTGTAGTCAAAATTGGTACGTACTTAGGTTTCTGATAATAATGAAGAAATAAATAAAAAATACTACATTCAAAATTACCATCCAACTAAACTACCATCCCATCAAGCCCATTTGGTGCTAGGGGAAGCGGTTAAAAGTTCCTTGCTGTGCATGCCGTCATACTTGACTTTAAAGCATTACTGCCCCCTTAGCCAAATTTTCAATCTACAATGGTTAAAGCGCAGAAAACAAAGGCGGGAACATACTCTCCTTAAGGAACGGAATCTTTGTCGTGGTCACGCAAAATAGACTTTCGATTGGACGATTTTATGTGATCACGTGATATTCGATTCGTTGCTCATGCGGTAACGATTGTAGACTGTCAACTTGGCTAAGGGGGCTGAAGTCTGTTATTACCTAGTATACTATGCATTACAACCGGAACCCCTCGCCACGCCGTGCCCAGCAGCCCCAGAATGTACTCCAATTACAATCAAAACAATCAAACTAATAAAAAAATAAAGAAAACAAAACATACACTAGCGCATTACATTTTAAAAAAAATATTTTAGCGACTTCAAGCCTCGCCTTAATTCATTTTTTGCTTTCATCACTCATATTTATTTTACTATCTTTAAATGATAATACTTTTAGCCACACAGCCATTTCATGGCATATCCATTAATTTGTATATAGAGTTGGTAGGTATACATCGTGTGTGTCTTTTACTGTCGTCTCATCAAGCGGGAATTAATAAATTGTAAATTATTTTGTATTATATGTCAAATTCCCGGTAATTTTTATTTATGTTGAAACTCAACGGGCTTGTCTTTTTTTTCGGAGAACTTGCAGGTTTTAAGCATAAAACAATAGACAGGCGTCATTAGCTCTATGTATATACATTTCTGCAAGTAGTATCGTCTAGCTTTCCCGCTTACGTTTTTGTGTTCGTGCGAACATACCTAAATACGATTCCATCTAAATCAAAAGGATACTCAATGATGCCCGTGGTCGGCTGTCGTGCGCGCAAGATATCTTGCTCGGTAGGCAGATAGTCATCCTTTTCGATTCTCTCTATATCGCTTAAATAGCTGAAATGTTATATCATGCAACACTAATACTATATCTATGCATGCACTAACACTTCACTTTACTTTATAGAGTTGTTAAAGGCACTTAACTTTAACCTTGTATAAGATAGAAACTTATTGATGTTAATTATAAAGTAAAACAAAAAAATTTAACATGATATTATTAGTAACAGAACCAATGTATACAATAAATTTCCATCATAATATAAAATAAGTTACGGTTAAACGCATTAAATTAAAACACAATATGTAGGACAGAACCATAACATTATCGTAGAACATATAATAACATGCAATATTGAAGCCGTTGAACATGCACCGAGTTTTATGTGACCTTTACCTAAATCTTATTTCTTCCAAGTCGAACGGATACTCTATAATTCCCGTGGTGGGCACTCTCACACGAAGAATGTCTTGTTCGGTTGGTAAGTAATTGGTTGCCGCGACGCGGTCAATCTCCTGCAAGTAGCTATGAAAGAAGGGGTTCTCTTAATTTTGCATTAGGCAAAACGACCAACTCTGTTTCGGTATCAATAAAAATAATTCAGCGTCTGTTTTATAGCCCACACTGTAAGACTAATCTTTTACGTATACTTCGGATCGTGCCAGCGCAATTAGAAAAAAATATCTAAATTATCTCTAACAAAATTGACATCTTAATACGTTTTTAATTTGACGATTGCTTAGACCTTCCTTTTTCTTTGTCAAATTATTGTTAAAACTAAATTTTTAAACATGACTACACCTTTTTATAACATCCTGTAGAATCGTATGAATTTGTGAAATAACTTAAATATGGACACGGTAAGAATATCTTCTAATATATAAAACTACTAATAATAGTTTAATGTTTGGACTACGCTACCGACGTTATGAACATATCAACCTACTTGAGAGTTGAGAATTCTTGCTTTGCGCGCTATCGCATTAGCTATCGAAATTTAGTTAGTTAAGTTTATTTTTATAAATGTAGTTTCAGCTGAAGATACAGATGCCAAAACAAAACACAATAATTATTATAATGCACTCGTTTTGAATTATTTAATAAAAGTATACATAAATATTAAAAAAAAACACTTTAGACGTACTTTTTACTTTTAACACAAACCCTGAAGAGCTTAACTGTGTGCATCATTAGTAAGCCATATATTATGACTTGAAGCTGTTTAAAAAAATGTCTTCGGAATAACTTAATTGGAGATTTTTAGTAAATCTGCAATTAAATTAATAAGGTATTTCTTAGGTTGACTAGAAATTATTACAATTACCATACTATAATTAAATGCAGGTGATCGACAATAAGTTTAACTAAATCAAATCGTTAATGTATACTAGTGTGCAATTTTAAAAGTGATCAACAACTTGAGTAATAGAAATATTCTATTCAAATTGCCTTGCCATAAATAATATTTGTTTTTTTTTTGAGATGAATGAAGGTGTTAACGTCCGTGTTAACAGTTAAACACTACTTAAACTCTCGGGAATATGCTCTCAAGTTTTAGTTTATCAGCGCAATGAGCGAAACAGATATTATTATCTTGATAGGCTCTTGAGCAGTGATTATAAATAAAACGGATCTAACTTTGTACAATTGTTGTAATTTAAAACTTGATAAAAAAAAAATTTCTACAATTGAAAAATTGTAAATTAAAAAAAAATTAACTTCTCGTATCATATTTTATTTATTTTTGTTTATTTATTCTCCGAGCACAAACAAAAAAAGTACAAATGGCGTCATCAAATCATACAAATCATATCACTTTCATGAACTTAAGTTTTCATTTGTATTAACAACTAGCTGGAGCTCGCAGTTTCACCTGCGTGAGTTTCAGGATTACTTTCGGGGGAACCCATAGTTACAGGATGAGAACGCTTCCTAGAAACTTTTCAATGACAATAACTCTTGTCCTGACATCCGACTTCGATGAAACAGACAAAAAATCAAATCTTGCCGCTTTATAATTGTTAAAACTCCGTGGTTTACCATGAAGACATTCTGGCCTAATGTGTCATGTATATATTTAAATTTTCTATTCGTTTTATGACACATTGTGATTTACTATACTTCCATAATAAAAATCCAATGGCGGAACATCTTTGTTTCATTATACTATACATATGTATTATAAGTATAATATTGGTATAGATATTTCGATAGATGTAGCTAACGAGATAACTTACTATTTGGCCGAGTCAGTTAGTTGATATTCTCGCCTGCGATCGTAGCACTCCTGTATGCCGGAGTCCGCCCATAGAGCCTTGATGCCCTCCACGTACGGCCTCTCGAAAGTTGTCACACTCTCAAAGTCGATAGAAGATATCAACTCCGCCTTTTCCTGCAAATTATGACATTACCAATTTTGCAATAAATCTATCAACACTTGAAAGAGAGCGAAAGGCTAACAATTCGACGATAACATTAGCAAATAGCAGACATTTCTATTAAACTCTTGTGGTAAGTCAATGTTAAAAGCAACCTGTAAACCTGTGAATGTGGCATATCGTAATACTAGATGTTCTCCACGGTTTCTAGAGTTCTTCGGAAATTTCATAATAAAAATCCTTTCTTAGCTATATTCTTAAATATATTGTGCACTTACCACGTTGGACGGATTCCCGTATTGTATTTTGAGAAGATCCATAGCGCGTATCATACTCTGCATCGCCATGAATATGTTCTGATAGACAAGTTTGATGAAGCCGCGCTTGTCATCGTCGCTGTAGCCGGAGCCGTGGATGATCCGCATTTGCTTGATGAATGTCGACTTGCCCGACTCGCCAGTGCCTGATCACATACGAACACAAGTATTTAAATGTGATTTAGGCGTTCACGCACACAAAAGATCATGCGTTCGCGCACACAAAAGGTTTTGAGTGATCGAAAGAAGAGAGGATTTTAGCATAAGCCAAATACCGCTATGCTACTCTTTGTGGGCACCGTTTGAAGTGTTAAATTGCCAAGATCAATGAAAAAAATGTCGTGCGCTTGTTCGAATAAAGAGTGGAAGCTTCACCTAGCACCACCAGCGCCTGTTGACGACAACGAAGGCTTAAAAAAGTCGTAAATCAAACGCAGTCCAAACTAAAGAGCTCGTATAGGCGAAGATTTTTTTTCTTACGAAAAGATGAGCCTCTTTGGTCTCCTACTCGTTATTGCAAAATAAAAAGACCAAAGAGCCAATAGGCATAAGTTCGATTCAAATTAATGTGAAAGTTTGAATCGAACTTATGCCATGTGCCAATTACGAGGCAAGGCTAGGGTGGCCAAGATTTACCGGCTTTTTACGGTCGGGTCCAGTTTAGTCAATCATATTTACCACAGAAAATACAATAGTGGGGCTTAAACTTAAATAAACAAGGTATCAAAGTGGCTATCACTCAATACACACATCAACAAAATTTAGGGATAGTTTATATTTCATCAAAAATAAAAAAATTATGTAGCGGGAGCAGGATGGGTGATATGGCTCGACCGCCACCAAAGGGGAAGCTTCCCGCCGGGCGAGGTGGTATGCCCGGGGAACCGCGGCTCCAACTGTAGATCGTCGGAGGTCGTATATAAAATATGCAGCGCAGTGTGATAACTTCGTTAGCGCAATTCAGGGCTTCCATATAGCCAGTATTCGTCGCTTCGTTGTAGGTAGTTCGTGACTTGTGGCGTAGGGGTCGCCATAATTCCATAAGATTTTTCTGATAATTATATTAAATGGAAGAATGATAGGTTATTTTAAGATCTTTAATAAAATTAAAAACATTAAGTAAGTGATTTTTTTGTTCTTAATAAAAAAAATATTTTTTATTTTTATCGCCGTAGAAAATAGGAAAAAAACCTCATTTTTTCTCATATAAGTTCGACGTATAAATCTAATAAAATCTAATAAATAATCAGTGTTGCCACCTTATATAAATTAATAAATAAATAAAAACCTCTTACATTAATTACAAATCGATTCGCAAAGTTGTTGTTCCCCCATCTTTGGCAATGGGGGGCGGTTTCAATCGGTATATAAACTTTTCATCGAAACTAAAAAGATTTAAAACTATAACGTTGTAAATAATTTAATAGGATTAAGGTATCCCTGGATTCTGTTGCTGTGTGTATATGCCGTGGAACTAGTGATACGATGCTGGTTTTCAGTGGCAACCGTAAGAAGAACCTTGTCCGACTTTGTTGGGCTTTTTGCCAGATAGCGTAGTTCATTGCTGTGAACTAGGTTCATTGTGAACTACGTTCACTGCAATGGGGTACAGAAAAGGATATATAGGTATTTTTATGGTAGAATTCCCGTGGGATCTCCGAAATTAACGAGAGTGAAACCAGGGGGAACCGCTAGTAATTAAGGTATAAAAAAAATATAGCGCCGATTCGTGTGTTTTGGTTTGACAACCCTAGGTAGGACTGCATTCGGCACTGTAGTGATGTATGAAGAAGTCTAATCATCGGTGAAAAGGTTTCCATCACAATATATCAGCGGATATCTGATCACAGTGAGAATTTAGAACGCTAAAGATTAAAAAGGGGCCTCATCTTCGATTCAAGGAGTGAAAATAAATACTTAAGGGTAAGTATTGTTACGAGCGATTCCTTTTCATTGTAGACTTCATGAAATTTTATCATTTTCTTACAGCTAAAGTTCAAATTAAGCGCTACAGAGATGTGTGATGTGCCTATTATTACTTAGTGTAGGTAAATCAATGAATTTGGAAAAATGTATTTTTTCGCGCTGCCACAGAATACGTATAAAAACTTAAAAAATACACCCTAAGAGATTTCATATGACATGGATGTCATCACTTTAGATCATGTTGGTAGGTACATTAGTATAGTGTGGCCGGGCTTTGTACAAAAATGCGAATGCCAGTGATCCTTTGCTAATCAATAGTTATCAAATGGATCTTTCATAATAATGGTGACTAAGCATGAACTAAAACGCCAATATCAATGAACATTAAACTGTTTCAATTTAGGTCACCTAATGTCAGCCCACTATCAAAATGAACAGTTGATTCCTTATAGTAGGGGAGCCGGCGATGCTAAATAAGGATTTAGTCGAGCGTCGTTGGGACCTTTTTGAGGTAAGGAGAGAGAAAAAAAATAAGGTCGCGCTCGCGAATGTCGAGGTGGCGGATTTTTTTGCAAGTTTGTGATCCTTTGCCCTTACGTCACATTTAAATCGTCAGAATATTCATATGCACACTTTTCAGCTACACTATTATCATCTTAATATGACGCGCTCGAGTATTTCTAGCTATCGATTTTTTTATATTTTTTATATTTTAAGAAATATTTAAAGATTCGCATGTGAATCTTGCGATTCCGTGCGCGAAAGTAATTCGAGCGATTCAAATCGTGGCATCTTATGGTCACAGAGAATCTTTTCATAGATAAATTGTAAATAAAGAACTCTTATTACAAACTGTAACAATAAAGTAAAATGGGCGGGTCTATCACTGTAACACTTCATTATATAATATTATGTTATTTCAAAGAGCTTAACCATTTTTTTTAAATATGACATAAAAGCTGGATCTTGTGCAGGGAAAAAGCTATTGGGCATAGAAAAATAATATTTTTATCATTTTTTCGTCAAGATACACAATTTATTAAAAGCGCTCTATTATGTTATTAACTACTAGCTGTGCCCCACGGTTTCATCCACGGTAATTTCGGAGTTCCCGCGGGAATTCCGGGATAAAAAGTACCCTATGTCCTTCTCTGTAGCCCTGACAACGTGCATGCCAAATTTCATCCAAATCCGTTCAGCCGTTTTTGGGTGATTGAGTAACAAACTTCCAAACATCCACACTTTCACATTTCCAGCACGGATTTGGATGAAATTTGGCATGCACGTTGTCAGGGGTACAGAGAAGGACATAGGGTACTTTTTATCACGGAATTCCCACGGGAACTCCGAAATTACCGCGGGTGAAACCGCGGGGCACAGCTAGTAGTAAATAAAAAGTAGTAGGTAACTCAAAACTATTTTAATAGTTTTGAGTTACCACTACTACTATCTAACTATATTGGTGTATTCTATATCGTACTAATATTATAAATGAACATAGATAAGCAATAGTGTGTTAACTCACACTGTAGAAATTTTGAGTACCTAAATCGTGTTTTAAAAGTAGGAGCGCCATTTTGTGTCAACATTTTTTATGTTCAATATTTAGTTACATATTTGAGCAATGTAATAAGGTAAACACATAATTAAAAAACGTTCCCTAGCTCTAAATAAATCGTTCTGAATCAATAACTTAATTTTGTAGGTTAACATGTTATTGCTTATCTGCGTCCAAATGAGTGTGGATGTTTAGGTGTTTGGATTTTTGGATGTTTGGATGTTTGTTACTCAATCACGCAAAAACGGCAGAACGGATCCGGATGAAATTTGGCAAGCACGTTGTCAGGGGTACAAAGAAGGACATAGGATACTTTTTATCCCGGAAATCCCGCGGGAACTCCGAAATTACCGCGGGTGAAACCGCGGGGCACAGCTAGTAATTATATTAAATTTAGCTGTGCCCCGCGGTTTCACCCGCATTAATTTCGGAGTTCCCGCGGGAATTTCGGGACAACGTGCTTGCCAAATTTCATCCGAATCCGTTCAGCCGTTTTTGCGTGATTGAGTAACAAACATCCAAACATCAAAACATCCACACTTTCACATTTATAATATTAAGTAGGATGAATCCCTATTTCCCTTGGTTGGTCACGGCATCACGCGTGAATGGCTGGGCCAATTTCGCTAATTCTTCTTTTGTTGGGTTTGTTATTGTAAGGAGAAGGTTGTTATGAAAGTAGTGGGAATTCCGAAACTCGCGCGGAGGTAAACCGCGGGGCACAACTAGTTTGTGATAGATAGTATCAAAACAATTGAATTTTTAAAAAAGATCTCTAAACCTACTAGTATAATATAATATAAAAAAACCAGCTTTTTCCCCGCGGTTTCACCCGCGGTAATTTCGGAGTTCCCGCGGGAATTCCGGGATAAAAGTACCCTATGTCCTCTGTACCCCTGACAACGTGCATGCCAAATTTCATCCAAATCCGTTCAGCTGTTTTTGCGTGATTGAGTAACAATCATCCAAACATCCACACTTTCAAATTTATAATATTAGTAAGTATGTAAACTACTGTTGAGATAACCTTTATTTTATGACACAATTACATGAAAAGTTTATCCTGCCTCATTTTTTTAGTACTTTTTAATTTTTTTAAACTACTGTTTTCTTATTTTTATTTTGGCATTCCTTTTTTAATATTTAAATTCTGTCAAGTGAGTTGGTTATACACAGAGAGAAGGTAATCACTACGTTTTAGTTATACATTTACATTTATTGAAGTTCAACAAGCTGTTCAGTTACTAACAATAATTGGTATAATGGTGTCTATAATAAGTATAATAATAACCCATTTTCTACTCCATAATTAGATCTCGAATAATACACATCAAAATTATTATTATTTTTATATAGAACATATAAATAGTCAAATAAATCAAACTCTTATGAAGCTTTATCTATCTATATGTATACTACTAGCTGTCCCCCGCGATTTCATCCGCGGTAATTTCGGAGTTC
The DNA here is from genome assembly GCA_907165275.2 of Zygaena filipendulae. NCBI lineage: Eukaryota > Metazoa > Arthropoda > Insecta > Lepidoptera > Zygaenidae > Zygaena > Zygaena filipendulae. The sequence continues at coordinate 8,028,421 of OU015657.1, forward strand.
CCGCGGAGGTTGCGGGAAAAAAGTACTCTGTCCTTCAGTTCAGGAGGGAATTCCGGGATAAAAACTATCCTATCTTTTAAGTTGGACCATATTATAAATGGTTGCAAAATTTTATCAAAATCCGTTCAGTAGTTTCGGAGTTCATCGCAGACAAACAACGTGACACGTGATTTATATATATGTATATTAGATAATAATAAAAGAGTAGAATCTGCAATTCTGTATTTTGAATATTTTTACCTAAAATTGAGAGAGGTGATAAAAGAAGAGTAACCAAGCCCAAAAAAAGTTTTTAAAATTCTTTTCTGTCTGTCTGTTCGTGATAATCTCTGCATCTACTGAACCGATTGTCATGTGATTTTCACAGGTAGATTAAGCTTAGCCTGAAGCTACATATAGGTTTTGTTTCATTGAAATCAGATGTGGGAAAAAAATGTTGACATATAAAAACCTTTCATGCGGGGAAAACCGCGGGGCACAGCTAGTATTAAATATTAGAACTAGCCGAAGGTCTATGACCTACTCTCAACATACGAATCCTGACAAGTTCAAAGACTTGAGACAAGTGCTGGATGTTTGTTGTTGTTACTTGTGCTAATCTAAATGTTGTATTTTTTATTTACATAGGTATCCAGATCCATTTACAAAATCCAGTCTGTAGCAGATTAGTAGGTAGCTTGTGACTAAGAATGTACAGGAATTAAAGAATAAGCACTTCTGCCAAAAGTAGTAGGAAAGGAAACAGTGAAAACTTGTTTAAATTTACTATATCAATTTCATGTGACATAGTTTAACAAATAAAAAAATCAAGAAATAGATAGATAGATAGATAGATTACTCTTTATTGCACACCAAATTAAAAAAAGTGTTTACAAATTTTCCTACATTCAACTTAAAGGTATACAAAAGGCGGCCTTATCGCTTAAAGTGATCTCTCCCAGGCAACCTTTGAGTGGACAGATTCATAAGAGTGAGGAAATTAAATAGGTGTTTACATAATATATTAGATATAAATATAAATATAGATATAAATCATCATGGATGATGGAAAGACTATAAAACGGTAGGCAAAGCACCAATTTTTTTATGGAGACAGAGAATCACAGGTATGTATTATTATCACTACATAGTATAAAACAAAGTAGCTTCTTGCTGTCTGTCTCTAAGTGTACACTTAGATCTTTAAACTACACAATGAACTTTCATGAAGTATTCACCAATAGATAGAGTGATTCATGAGGAAGATTTATATCCTGGAATCCTGAAATTACCCATCCCTGAACCACAGGGGACAGCTAGTATTAACTTAATGGAAAGTTTGACCAGTTATGAACAACTAAATTTTTAGATTAACTTTATTTACAAAATCAGTTTTAAGAGTAACCTGAGAATAAAAAGTATTTTGCCACTTAAATAAGCAAAGGCCCAGCAGTAGAATTAAACATGACGAAAAGTTATAACAAAACAGCAAAAGGCAATATTTAAAACCACAAAACAGTAGCCACAAATAGAATTTAGTAATAGCCTATAGGTAAATATTCTGTTTAAACACTATTAAATTAAATTTACCTGCCTAATAAAGTTTTGAATAGGTATATACTTGCTGTATTCAAATTTTGATGAAATTCACATTATAGATAAATAAAATTAACATTGTAGTTTCAGTATAAGTCAGGGTAGTAGTGGTAGTACCTATACCAACTTGTTATAGACCAACTTGTGTAAGAGCAGTTACAGTTTGGTATCTAACATTAGCCTCATGTGGTGCAGGTTAGGCTTCTTTTCTGTGTCATGACTATTTTTGGATAGCAACACTACACCAACATCTATGTGTATTATACAACTCACCAAGAAGGAGTAGTTTGAGTTCTCGCCTTGCATCTCGTTTGTCCTTCCTGATTTGCCTTTCTATCTCCTGGTTGATTTTCTTCTGTTCTTTGGCTTCTTCTGACATGCAGCACTCCATTTTTCCTCAGAGCGGAGGGCCGCAGATCGTCCTCGCGCGCGCAGCCCTGTCCTTTCAACCAAGGCACACCACTCCTAGAAAAAGCACAGTTCACAATTTACGGCGCGGCGGTGATAGGCACCGGATGATCGGACGCCGCCCGTCAGAACACACTTCGATCACAATATCACATACCGACACCGCGACTCGCGAGCCACCATCCGAACGAGACACAATTATATACTAAAAACCGACAATCCGGTCACTGGGTGTGGTGACTTATGATCGGTCATATACATGTACGCTACTGTCAACTGCCGACATAAACACTTCGATATCCGTTTATATACGAGCACGGAACCTTGCGAAGCGATAGTTTAATCTTGTTATTGTAAGTAGATTCCAGAAACCTATGGCTATAACCCACACGTGTGTATTAATAGGATTAAAACCATGAGCAAATAGCGGCTTGATGATACCTAGGTAATCTACTGATAACTACCTAGGTTACGATATGATTTGCCATCTCACACGGAAGAAGTCTAGACGAACCTTAGTCGCACTTTCTCATTTATTACGTACCCGAATGTATATCCATAGGGCACGATCAAATATTTCACCTCAAATTATTTCACTAATCACAATTAATCACTCAAGTCATACAACGTCCGCCTCTCTCAATATGGCGCTGAAGGATTTTAGGCGAAGTTCTGCGCGTGCGTTGTGCGATTATTAGCAAAGTAAAAAATATTCATAGAAAATACATTTGTAAATTATATAATTTATATTTTTTGAATGCAATTATCTTGGGTAGGTAGGTGCTCAATTAAATTCAGATTAGGAATTTATGAAAAAAAAAATCAATTTCTGAAGTCCATTGTACAAATGACAGATGCTGTCTGTCATGTCATCTATTAAGAATAGATCCAAGCCTCAAGGTCGTGTCAAAATAAGTCAAATAGGTACTTAGCGATGTCTCTAATCGATTATCAAAAACCTTATCCCGATCGATTGAAATTTTGTATTCGATATTATCTGTGCCCACGGTTTCTCTCTCTCTCTGGTCGCTACCTCATGACTGAGGATCGTGGTCATCGTCGATTGAGGATGCTGGTGCCGCGATGCGCCTCACGATCCCACGCCCACGGTTTCACTCGCAGTAATTTCAGAGATCCCGCGGGAATTCCAGGATAAAAATCACCCTATGTCACTCAGGATCACTTTAGCTTCCTATAAGTGAAGAAATTTACAAAATTGGTTCAGTAGATCCAGAGATTACAACCTCACACACTCCGGAGTTCCCGCTGGAATTCCGGGATAAAAAGTATCCTATATCCCTCAAGGTCACTGTAGCTTCTTAAAAGTGAAATAATTTTTAAAATAGGTTATGTAGATCCAGAGATTGTCCCCTAGAGTCTCACGAACTCACAAACTCTGGAGTTCCCGCAGGAATTACGGGATAAAAATTACCTTGTCACTCAGGATCACTGTAGTTTTTTATGAGTGAATTTTTTTCAAAATCGGTTCAATAGATCCAGAGATAGCTGTTCCCCCGTGGGAAATTCAAAGTTCCCGCAGGGATTCCGTTGTAAAATGTACTCTATGACACTCAGGATCACTGTAGCTTCCTATAAGTGAAAGAATTTTTAAAATCAGTTTCGTAGATCCAGAGATTGCTGTTCCTCCGTGGTTTTACTCGCGGGGAAATTCGAAGTTCCCGCAGGAATTCTGAAATAAAAAGTACCCTATGACACTCAAGATTACTGTAGCTTCTTATAAGTGAAAGAATTTTCAAAATCAGTTCAGTAGATCTAGAGATTACCCCCTACAAACTCACAAACTTATGCTCTTTATAATAATGTATGAATTGGCTGTATGGACTAAGCAGTATGTTCTCTTACTCGTCTGTGGGACTAAGTTTCTTTTGCCTCTCCCTAAAGGGGTAAACTAAAAAAAAAATTACTATGGATAGACTTTTAGCGGGATTTTTAGCAGAGTGGACGTCAGTTTTAAATGGTGATTAACATTGTGAATATGGTGGATTTTGCATAATAGTGATCCATTACTGTTGAACAGTGTACGGAAACAGTGAAATAAGATGAAATAGGGCGTCCGTCAGGAGGTTTTCGTTTTACTATACAACTTCCCACAGAGCGACCTATTAAGGTTCAAATGTGAAGAGTTGCTGCCAAAAGTTCCGGTAAAGCATCGAAAAGCATCTCACCCAATGCATTTCAATGTAAATAACTTCAGAAGAAGAAATATACCACTGAATTGGCTATATAGACTAAGTTTCCTTTTGCCTTCCTCGAAAGGGTTACCAAAAAAAAACTTTCAGAGGGATTTTAGCAGAAATGGACGTCAGTTTAATTTCTTTGTTTTGCAAATTAGTTTATTGTGATTAATATTGGGTGAATTTGGTGGAGTTTGAATAATGGTGATCTATTAGTGATGAAAAGTGTGCGAAAACGTTGTCGGAAGGTTGCCGTTTTACTATCTTTATTACTTCCTACAGAGCATCTCATTAAGGTCTGATTCTGAAGAATTGCTTCTAGAAATCCCGCTAAAGCATCGGAATGCATCTCACCAATGCATGTCGATGTAAATAACTTCAGAAGAAGAAAAATACTATTGACTTGACTGTATGGACTTAGCTTCCTTTGCCTTCCCCAGTTGGGTAAATTTAACAAATAAAAAAAGGATTATGGACGTAGACAGAGAATGAAATAGACGAGGTGATTTGCTTCTCTGTCGAATAATAAGCGAGACAGTGTTATGGCTAAGTTAATAAGAGTGAAAGAGATTTCCAACTATCTATTGTCCTTATCTAATGGTAAGTTCACACGCGTGCGTTCAACTCTACATTCAACGTGCACATTCACATTCACGAGCGTGTAAACGGTACGCCCGAGCCCGTGAACGCGCCTGTGAACGTGAATGCCGCGAATCGGGCAAGTGTCGGTTTTTTGGCAAAGTTCAAAGGATGAATGTGCGGGCGCCCGGTGACTGTTTACACGCGCGCGGGCAGTCAGTCTGTCCCGCGCTTTCGCGACGAGTGGATCTTCATTCAACGTTGCTAAGAAAGTCGCTACGATCGGATATTACAATCGTTCATAATTTTGTTCCTTTTTCCAATAAAAATAAGTTAAGCCAAAGGATATGGCAGCAACAACACCGAGATCCTCGCTGCTCGCCATTCTGGCACTGACTGACACGACGGCGTGCGTGTAAACAGCTTGAATGTCCGCCGGCCCGGGACGGGCTGCATGCCGCGCAGCCCGCCAGGCAGCCCGCCGGGCTGCACGGCGCGCGTGTGAACGTAGCATAACGTATAGGTTTGCGAAGCGCAGCGCTCTTTGTTTATTTTAATAAAAAACGTTTTTTTTTTCAAATAATAAAAGCTAAATAGACTTTCATATCGTGTTTAAAGTGTTCGTTTTTGTTGTAGACATAGTGATATGTTGATTATGTTGTATGGTTAAAATTTAGTATCCCTTGGCAGGCCGATGAGGGGGAGGGGGACGGGTCCTCCCTCCCCCTTTCATTTGGTACTACTCCCATGACAAGGAAACGCACCGTTCTTGAGAAAATCAAATAAATGTATCCTAACCTCAAAACACTCTAAAACTGTTATGGGTCGCCTATTAAGGTTGGGGAAGAACCTAAATTCGCTTCAAATCTATAATATCGATTGATTAGTCGATGGCGACGGCGAAGTCAACGGAGCCCCGCGGCTCCTACTTCTGGGTGGTTTACAAAAAAATAACCTTCGAATCTAACCTATCCGAGTCGGGGTGCCCTAAAGTCCCGAGCTCGCCGTCATGGGTTTCTTGTGGTAATTACAGAATTTCTGACGTGGTATAATTCCTCTCTCTTCAGCAAACGCCACAGCTTGTTCGCACGTGCCCAGTCTGCGGTACACTTTAACAAGGTTCCACATTGCGCGAACTTCCTCAACATAGAGGTGACGCTTAGCTGGCGGTTCGTCCTCTGTCGATGAACAGCTTGTGGATGCCCGAACGGAACGACTCGTCGATGGCCGAGGTTCGTCCTCCGCCACAGAACGACTCGTCGATGGCCGAGGTTCGTCCTCCGCCACAGAACGTCTCGTCGATGGCCGAGGTTCGTCCGCCACAAAACGACTCGTCGATGGCCGAGGTTAGTCCTCCGCCACAGAATGGCTCGTCGGTGGCTTCTCCATGGTAGAGAAATCGGTGTCCGGGATATTACGCGCAAAAGTCAGTCGTTTAGGCAGGAAATCGGTGTCCAGTGTCGGTCAGTCGTGAAGGCAAACAATCAAAGTCCAAAGGATAAGCCAAAGTCGTCGAAGTAAGCCACAAGAAAATCACTACAACACACAGAACACATTCACGCAACTCGAGGAGAAACGGAATGAACCAATACAAACAAATGTCAATGTCACTTTTTTACGTTTCGTTTCACCAATTTGGCACCACAGACTATATATTGGATCAGATTTGGTTGTCAATCGCCTATTTTAACGTTTCGTTTCACATTTTAATGTTGCCATTTTGCTTTTTATCTGATTTAAGGTTAGGAACTTTTTTTATAAATTTCTCGAAAAGTACGCATTACCTTGTATAGTGGTAGCATTATAATCGGGGACCCAATCTCTACCAGATTTAACACTTTTTACCTCCATCTGCCTGCCAATGGATACTAGATCCAACCCAATATAACAAAAAATCAACATTAATTTGCCTTCTTATTAGTTCTATTTTAATGTATAATCTTGCCAAATTACATAATGGCGACAGTGGCGATTATGTCGGTACCATGCTTTCCGTAATATGTCGGGTTATACTACAACAAAGGTTGCTAACTTACCCAGATTAATTTCTCATTTTTTAGAATATTAGTAGGTACCTACCTACTTATGAGATATAACAAAATTATCTCGACCAAATTTCGTGCCAAGTGCCAATCATTTGTTTTTTTTTCATCGTGGGACAAAATACTGAGAGATTTTAGTCAACTATCTCTCAAACGCTGTAGGTATTTTAAAACTTCGGTATCGAAACGAATAAGTTCAATTTGACCGTCAAGAGAATCACGTGTACTGTACCCTTCGCGTGTAAGATTGGTGCATAGTGAATCTAAGCTGAAAAGCTTGCATGCTCTTGCCTGTATGAGTATTGAGTAGTGTATGAAATAAACAATTTTATATTCGATTCGATTTAGCTGATGACTACATTGTCCACGTCATATTATTTTTTAATTTTTCATGTTAATACAGTGTGTATTCTATATATTTTTTCTTTTTCAGATTTCCTTTTAAATTGGTTACTCTTATTAACTGGATAGCAAGTACTGGTCGTATAAATTGGAAACCAAATAGCTATTCAAGGATTCGTTTCAAGCATTTCCCAAGCAGTTTCTTTCGAAAAACTAGACTTACTGACAATGAAAGCAGCTGGCGCGAACCAATAAGCAAGCAATAATAATAATCGTTTCAAAAACCATAAGCCAAGCGCGCAACTTTTATGATGCCCTGACGAGAAATAAGCTGGTTGCTTCATCCGTACCGTGCGCTAAGGAACTTAAGTTCCAATAAAACGTTATTTGCACCCTCAGACGAAATAAAAAGTCAAGACGGAGCGCTGTAAACAAAAAAGTGAAGCCGATAAAACTACGCCTCCGCGTGTACATGCACAGTGACACGCATACACATAATATAACGAAACTACGCCTCACCTTGTCAGTCGAGCTATTCCGGCGCGCGGATTGTCACGCTGTAATAATTCCTATTTATTAAAGAAAAAATGCTGAATTGTGTAGTGAAGGGTGTAAAAACCAATCTTCGAAAAATAAAAAGCAGGATAGAACCCTTTTTTCAATAAAATATCAATTTTATTAATTTATGACAACTTGGAACACAAAACCTCCACAACTTCCATAAGTGTTGCTACTAGTTAGCGTCTTAAATCTTTAAAACTACGCAACGGATTTTGATGCGGTTTTCACGAATAGATAGAGTGATTCATGAGGAAAGTTTATAACTATATTTTATCCTGGAATTCCCGCGGGAACTCCGAAATTACCGCGGGTGAAACCGCGTGGTTCAGCTAGTATATTATAAATCCCCTCGACACCTTCAGGGATCGATGATTTATAGTTTATATACAAAACAACCTATCTATCCTATAAAACTACATTTTACTTTCCATAGCTTTTACATCACTAAACAAGCTAAAACTCTTGGGAAATTGGGAATAAGTTAATTAGTTACTTGTAGTTTACATGTGTGCATAGGAAGAATATCACTTTCTCTTACGCTATACAAGTCTAATTAATTAGTGCGCTATACGCGAATGCCTCGTCTAGTTCATTCTCCGTCTACGGGACAGTTACTTCTTGTTTGTAAAATTTTGTCTGGGTGTCCAGTGCCGGTTTTAGCCTTTGATTAGGGTAGAGCGAGATTGTCTTTAGCGCCTTTTAGTCGGTGCTTTCACTTTACATAAATAATTGTACTTTAGCTTTGTGTTAAATAAATAATAATAGGTAAGTAATTAACAATTTTTTTCAAATCAACTTGTTGCAGACATCAACACTTATTGAATGTTAATGAAATTAAGTAGCTACCTTGCTATCTGGTGCCTATATAGAACGACCATTCCTCTCTCTCTAGCACTGGGTACCCTCAACGGAGAAGGTGTCTACAATATCTTGGATCCACTAAAAACCTCATATTCATCAGCAACTATATTTTTATCACATTTTTTTTTTATCATATTCAAATTCAATATAGGTATTCATAGTCAATGCAATTGTTAATTCAAATAATATGAGATTTTAACACATTTTTTATTGTATCAAACTACATAAAATATCTGTCTAACCTTCTGCTGACTACAAAGTACAGTCCCAAACACAAAGATATTAACAAATAAGAAACAGCACTGTTTCTCTCAAATATTACACTGTAACTGTTTTTCCGATACCCGATCAGCTCACAAGAACGAACTTTACAAGATTAGGTATGTACCTATGTGTTACTTGCTAGATTTGTAGCATAATCGTATAGTTATATTTGTGGCACCAGGAAACCCTATGTAGAACTTGACAATACGGCACAATGTCGTGTGCTTGTCCTAGATAGGGATTAACCTTCGAATAGAACGAATGTAGGTAATATTGTATTTTCGTTAATTTACTCATCTTGATATCAAGACTAGGTATGTTTAATTATATGTAGGTGCTGGAGCAGGTACAGGTAGGTGCAGGTACCTACTTGCGGTTGAAAATCAAGATACTATCGTTCCTGCCGAAAAATGAATAAAACATAAAAAAACAGTAATTCTGAGTAAACTAAAATAGTAGATACAGATGAAGTACAATTCCGAAGGTGACCGTAGTCCGATTTCTTCTACTTTTAGGTATCATACACACAAATAGTAGTTTATTTTGGAAGCCCTCACTCGATTATAAAAAATACAGCCGGTAATATTCTTGAGGGACAAGTAGGTATAAGGTAAATTCAGTAAACGAAACTGATATAAAGTCTGACTGTTAATACCAAAAAAAAAACCTATGACTATCGTAGTGATTACCTTCTCTCTGACTATATCTTCACTTTTTAACCGACTTCCCAAAAACGAGGAGGTTGTATGCTTTTTTTGGTAGAAACAATAGGAATATATATAAATGTAATGTACCTACCTATCTAATCTTCAGAAACTATCATAAATAAATTAAAAGTAAAAACACTTTTTAAATAAGATTTTATTTAAACTTTTTTACTTTTTTTTGCACTAAAAAGAATAAAACAAACTTTCCTTTAAAACTTTTACTAGCTAACCTACAACGCCATTGCACAATATATACGGTCTCTTTTATTATAGAATGTCTTTGGGTCTATGATATTAAAAGCTTGTCGCGAGATTTCAGTAACTTGTATCTATTTACTTACTTAGTTCGAAAATTAGTTTATTATTATTATTTAGTTAAAATCGATCAGATGAAGTTATTTACCTAATTTACTTGTTTATCTAAACACAGGTAAATTTCTCGACAAGCTTATACCTATTCTCTTTAGCGCATTTAAATAGAAGCTTGTTTAAAAAAGCTTATTACTTTAAATTTATTTTTTACTTTTTAGTTGTAGCTGGACAGGTTTCTCAGTTTGTTGATCTCATTAAACGCATGATGGTTGCAAGGTCTTTTGCCAGTTAATTTCGAATTTTGGAGTCGAACAAACCAATGCTGTTCACGCCTATTTTGCCACATGACACAAGTCAAAGTTAACAAACCGATGCTACAAACTCTAACAATTTGACCACAATATCATAATCGAGGACTCAAAACCCCAGTAGGTAGGTACACCAACATTTCAAACGGATTGAAGCAACAGAGTTTATCACGCATTCTTATTATCCAACCGCATTCTTATTTTCAAATCCTTTCATTTAATACCCATAATATAGTATTATATTATCTGTGCCCATAATGTCTTCTCTTCTTTGTCGTTCCCTCACCAAGGAAGATTGTGACCATATGACGTACGTTGTGTCTTTATCTGCTTCCCCTACCTAATTTCTCCAGTTCTTTTACATAGGTAGGCAAATCATCACAAAGATCCGATCTTTATATTTTTTCGATTAAACTATGTGTAGGTAGGTACTATAATTACTAATTAATTAAATTTATTTTAGCAGCTTTTATTTAGTTATAGTAATAAATTATCTGTGGTGTCACTCTATTGTAATCAAATTATGTTACTTTGGATAAGTAGATTATAACGTGCCCTACATTCCTATGTAACAAAATAAATATAATTACAATAGACATTACGGTATGCGGTATATCTATAATATTATGTTATCTACTCATTGGTATAAGCATGCTCAAATAAAAAGCTTGAATTCAATTTTACCTTCCGGTAAGTAAATACCTAATACTCTAGGTGTACCTAATATCTAGGTGACAAAAGGATCACCCCTTGTAGAAGAAGAAGAAAAATAGTTATTTGTGCAACAAGAGAGCAAAGTCGTTTTTTGCTGCGAGTGCTGATTTTATAATCCTGAGCAAGCGAAGGATTCAACGATTGAATCACGAGCGTAGCGGGTGATTCTAAAGTTGAATCCTAAGTGTGGCGAGGGATTCAAAGGCACGAGATGCAAAAAACTTTTTGCTCGCCCATCAAATTTATGTGCCTTGCCCTACGTTGTCTTTAATCACATCTATGGAGAAAAAGAGTACCAACTAATTAGCTAAAAAAATCAGCAGTATTTAAAAAAAAACAGCAACATTTAAGTACATAAATATAATTATTTAGATTTTTGTTTATTGAGTAAATATCACCATAGTTAAAGGAATAATATTATTAAAAAGAGTAGGTACTAGGTACAATAATTTAGTACTTACTACAATAATTATGTAAACTACACAAAGTCTCCAAGTTTAAAACTATATTTTATATTAAAATTTAAAACCCATAGAATAAAATCTTATCAACTCTATAGGTGCCTACCGAGGACAGGGCTTTGCAATTTTGATACAATTTGTTATTTATTATAATACATGAAGGCATTGAAATATTTTGAATCAAGTTTTGTAATGTTACTTTATATGGCTACTTTATATTTAATAGTCATGCGAATTATTATAATTTTATCAAAGTAACTTGCTAACAAATTATTAGGTTCAACCTCACGGGCGAAACAGCACTAGGTACATAGGATTTTTAGGTGACTAATTATGATACAGTCTTAACTACAAAAACTAGCACAATTTTTTTACAACTATCATAATTTAATTTTCAACTAGGTTTAGTGTGAAATGTTAAGGTATATAGTATAATTATTAAATATTAGTCACCTAAAAATGCCGTACCATCCTGTTTGAGGCCCGCGTTAATTTCAGAGTTCCCGCGGGAATTCCGGGATAAAAAGTTCCCTATGTGTTAATCTGATGTATAAGCTATATTATTGTAAAGTTTCATTTAAATCCATTGAGTAGTTTTTGCGTAAAAGAGTAACAAACATCCATCCATCCATCCATCCATATATAGATACTTACAAACTTTCGCGTTTATAATATTAGTAGGATTGCTCCATGTTCTTAGTTAACTTGGCTTATAATTAATTTTGTTTTTGGCCAAAACCCTCATAAAAATTATCACAGTTATTTTTTCAATAAAACTGTCAATGCAGCGAGTCTTTGCTTCATGGTTTATCAGAATTAATATAAGATCTAGGAAGTCAAATTAATTGTATTTACAGTAGGTTATTTTGGTAAGAAGTTAGTTATGTATAGAAAAAACTTTGTGTAACATAATAATATGTAGATTGTAGATCGTAGAAACTGGTTCGCTGAGGAAATTAATAGCAGTCTTTTTTTCTTAAATTAAAAGTACAGCAGTTAGTTTGTTAGTGACTTGACTTGACTTGTTAGTTATTTTATTAGATAAGTAAAAAAATTCTTAAGCGCTACTCGCTGAAAGAAATCATCTTTATTTTTTTACTGGTGGTGTTAGTGTGCCGGGATGTAGACCCATATTTAAAGGGCATAATCAATTATGTACGTTAAAGCACAGATTTTTTTACCATCTTGTGGAAAATTAAACTGTAGTAAAAATGTCACTGCAGCGCAATTTGCAGCTAAAATAAAATGCGTTCACCAAGTTGTCTACCACAGAGAAAAAATACCTATATTTACCTATTTACATAATATTTCTGTACGGGTTATTATTATAGTCTACAAGTTCGGCTGCTCTACGGAAAAACAAAGCAACTAACATTTTTTCAAAATGTGTTTTTTGTATTTTTGCCACTTCACGCATAACGGAAGTTGCTACATAGGTATTCAAAAAGGCTACCATCATCTTAGAGAAATTAAAGTTTAGAAAGTCGTAAAATTATCGAAGCTTTGTTTTAAATAAACCGGTTTTTTGCTCCTCCTTTAAAATTTATTCAGTTGCAATTACGTCTTTGTTTTACCATAGGGCAGCTGAGTTACGCCGCCACAGCTCGCATCAAATCAATGCGATTTCACCTTTTTTGAGTTCAATATAGCATGTAGAGCTTCCAAAACGAAACTAGCCAAGAGCCCGTTTAGATACTATGTAGTTCTAGAAGTAGTTCTAGTAGTAGTTATCGATATCGTGGCCAACTAATTGTTATTAATTGACATGAAAATGGTATATATGGTACCTATACTAGCGACTTTGGAGTAAGAGACTGAGAGCACATAATATCATAGGTCTACTCCCTTTTTGGATGCTCTTAGGCTGTCAACCCTTATAATCAGTCGGATATTAGAAATTCAAAATCTATTTTAGAGAGTAGTTAAATTATTAGGCGGAATCCAGCCACCGAAGGCTTTCTCGAATTCTTTGGCGACAGCTATTGTTAAATGATCATTACATTTGTTTGCAGCGATTTGAAGACCAACTGGGAGACCTTTTTGAGAGAACCCGATAGGACATGCTGTAACAGGCAATCCTAGGACATTGAATATCGTCAGGTATCCAAAGTTTAAAAATTTATAGTAAATGCGATAGTGTAAGTGTGCAGGGTATGGAAACGTCGGGTATATTAAAACAGCGTCATCCGACAGGACCTCCTGGAAAAAAAATATACGAAATATTACAGTGGATAATGAAAACGTCCCATTATCAAAGCTAGTAGGTATCATGTTATAACTAGCCGGAGCTGATTTTTTATCTTATTTGCATTTAAATGTCTTAAAAAGGGTAGGTGCTTGCATGAATTTTTTTTTCAGTCTATTTTAAAGATATATGGCCTACTTAAATAAAGCAAGAAAAAGGAAAAAAATAAATGCATAAATTAATTAAATATAGCGTTTCAAAGTTTCTACTTTTGATTTACCGCCGAAACGCGGAATGACGTCACTACTTACCTTAAAAATACCATTAGTCAGATAAAGTTTAGGATATATAGGCAACTAGTGGCTCTATCAATTCGTCTATCTGGGGGCACGGTAGTACCCTCGCCAAGACGAGCCAAGCAAAGCACTACCTATCTTTTCTCGAAGCGCTTCGTCGTTTTTTTGAACCCTTATAACTTGGGTTTGGATTATTCCAGATAAACGAAATTCTCGGGATATTGTTTCTGACAATGAAATAGAGTTGAAACTTTCAGATTTAACTTTTTCGGACACGGGATTGTACCTACCTACGTAGGAACCATCGATCTAACATGTTCGAGTGCTCTGCATCTTATTTATAGAGTCAACTAGTAATATGTATTAAAAATTACTAGTATCTATTGTATTTTACCTCAAAATCAGCTTTTAATTCTTTGAAAATTCTGAATATTTTGTCATAATACGCTCTAGGTAAGGCATCGAAGAGCTTCTGCAATGGTCCGTATGCGACACACGTGAAGTTATGATCGGACATGCCAACCAATTTCTTTAGGACCTCGGGCCAAACCGAAATCCACTGATCGCGTTTTTTAGGATCAGTATAAATGTTAGCTACATTTCTGATATTCATCAGAACTCTCGCACTTATCTCCCAAATGTGCTCTATGTTTTTTATTTCTAACTGAAACAATAATTATAATTTTTTTAAATGATTTCTTTCTCAAAAAGTAAATAGAAGTTTCTGTAGCTGTAAGTGTGCGAAAACTTAGTACCTACCTAATTTTCACTCGAGTCCTTTGTTTTTAAATAAATAATGAACGTATACATATTTATAGGTGTTTTAGACTGTAGGTAACTATGCTTAGTTCTTTGAAAAAGTGTATGATATTTTTGATTTAATATTTAGCAACATTTTCTCGAAAATATGTCAACAATTCTTTAAATATCTACCTGCTTATGCGGTACCCTCTTTTCAAACTAGATATATAGAAATATAGGTATAGTACCTACTTTGTTCTCCAATTTGAAACTTACTTTATTAGTGTACAGCTGTGCCCCGCGGTTTCATCCGCGGTAATTTCGGAGTTCCTGGGGGAATTCCGGGATAAAAAGTACCCTATGTCCTTCTCTGTACCACTGACAACATGCATGCCAAATTTCATCCAAATCCGTTCAGCCGTTTTTGCGTGATTGAGTAAACGAGTATGCGAGGATAAGAGCTCGAAAGCGCATCCTCGTCCGACTTGCTTCAAATTTATCGTCATTGCTCAGCTCCTATGTGTCCTAGCGTTATGTTATATAGCCTATAACCTGCCCAGGAGTATGGACTACAATCGTACCAATTTTGGTTAAAATCCCTTCAGTAGTTTTGGACCCATGCGTGCACACACAGACAGACAGACAGACAAAAAATTTACTGATTGCATTTTTGGCATCAGTATCAATCACCATTCATCCTCCAATATTAATTTTGAATATTTATTTAATGTACAGAATCAACCTCTCTACAATTTATTATAAGTAGGTATAGGTATAGATATAGAAGTTATATAAAACCAAGAATTAGTGAACGTTAGTAACTACCTGTTTTACTTTAACATTGTGAACCTTTTTCATATACTGTTTCACTTTTTCAATGGCATTCTTTACATCTGGTCCAATTTTGTCGGTTATATCACCGCCGTCTCCTTCCATGTAGTAATACTTTAACTTCGATACATCTACCTGGAAGGAAAAGCCATAGTTCACTTACATATACGACCGGATCAAAAACCATATTTTTTTATTAAACAAGGTAGACAACCACAATTAGAAAATTAAGTTAAACTTGCCGGTTTGTCCAAAGGAACGTTGGGGCCAGTTGGTTGCCTCATTACTTTAAGCAGCAAAGTCAAATCTTCTGCGTATCGAGTCATAGGCCCAACTGCAAAGTATTCTTCGAAAACCGGATCGAGACAATCAGGCACGTGACCTTTAAAATATTTGCATATTTCGAATATTATTGTAATAAGTCTGCAGGTTAAGCGAAAATTAACAAAATTTAACACAATGTTCGCCTAGGCGTATCGGCGTATCTACATACATTTTAATATAAATATAAAACTTTAATTAAAGCATACAATAAACTGGTTTCTTTTTCCATTAATATAAATTTATTTACATAGATGTAATATCATACCTGCCTATATTATATCGTATGGTTTTGTCTGTCCGCGTATTACGCAAAAAATACTGAAAAAATAAATTAGTGGTAACGTTTCGCAGTTTCATTTTCACATCGCCAAAAGGGGCTGTTTTTAGTAGCTTTGGTTTATTTATGTTTAAAGGCTACATAAATATTATTTTCTTTTTATACTATATCCATTTATTTAGCAGGTTAGCATTTATTTATTTATTTAAAACAACATATTTAAAATAGTGTATTTCCTCTATGTACAATGTACATATCTATATTAATATTATAAAGAGCAAAAATTTGTGAGTTTGTGGGTTTGTGAGTTTGTGACGTTGTAGGGGGTAATCTCTGGATCTACTGAACTGATTTTGAAAATTATTTCACTTATAGGAAGCTGCAGTGACCCTGAGTGTCATAGAGTACTCTTTATTCTGGAATTCTCTTTATTCCGAATTTCCCGCGGGTAAAACCACGGCGGAACAACTATCTCTCGATATACTGAACTGAGTGACATAGAGTACTTATTATCCCGGAATTCCCGCGGGAACTCCGGAGATTGTGAGTTTGTGAGGTTGTAGGGGGCAATCTCTGGATCCACTGAACCAGTTTTGAAAATTCTTCCACTTATAGGGAGTTACAGTGATCCAAAGTGATATAGGGTACTTTAAACTCCGGAATTCCCGCGGGAACTCTGAAGTTAGTGAGTTTGTAGAGGGTAATTTCTGGATACAAATACATGTAAATATCTACTTACATTGATTTTATTTTTAAATGAATTATTATCTTACAAACATCCAAACATCCAAACATCCAAACATCCACACACACTTTCACATTTATAATTTTAGTAGGATTAGATACTAGCGGTGTCCTGCGGTTTCACCCGCGTGAAACGTTTTTCTAAGACAACTTTTTTTCCCGACACCGATTTAAATGAAACAAAGCCTACAATAATAATAGTATGTAGCTCCAGGTTAAGCTTAACCTACCTGTGAAAACTGCATGACAATCCGTTCAGTAGATTCGGAGATTATCGCGAACAGACATACAGACAGACAGACAGAAAATAATTTTAAAAACGTTTTTGTGGTTGGTAACTCTTCTTTTATCGCCCTCCGTCAATTTTTGGTAAAAATATTCAATGTACAGAATCGCGGATTCTACTCTTTTATTATAGTACCTACTAGCTGTACCCACGGTTTCACCTGCAGTAATTTCGGAGTTCCCGCGGGAATTCCGGGATAAAAAGTACCCTATGTACCTACAGAGAAGGCTCTGTACCCCTGACAACGTGCATGCCAAATTTCATCCAAATCCGTTCAGCTGTTTTTGCGTGATTGAGTAACAAACTTCCAAACATCCACACTTTCACATTTATAATATTAACTAGCTGTGTCCCGCGGTTTCACCCGCGGTAATTTTGGAGTTCCCGCGGAAATTCCGGGATAAAAAGTACCCTATGTCCTTCTCTGTACCCTTGACAACGTGCATGCCAAATTTCATCCAAATCTGTTCAGCCGTTTTTGCGTGATTGAGTAACAAACATCTGAACATCCACACTTTCACATTTATAATATTAGTAGGAATTTATAATAGTAGGATATACCTATTATGTAGGTATAGATGATTTTTTTTGCGAGTTGCGTTTGCCTGTCTGTTATAGGTATACATCCGCAAAAATATAGGCCTTATTTAATTGTTGTTGATTTATAAACGTGAACCAGTTACTCGAACGTGGAAAGTTAAAGATGGTAAGTGGGTATAGGTATACCTAGGTAGCGAAGTCAGTGCGCACTTTTAAATAACGTGCGACCGGAGTTGCGGGCTTTTGCTAGTTAAAAAGAATTTTTACCGTCTATAGAAACAAGTTTCGGAGTTGGTTTGTGGCCGAAAATCCCAGTGAACATTGGGGGAAGGCGCAGCGATCCGGCAATATCAGATCCAACGCCTATGATCGAAGCCCCCGATGAAATTATTGCCGACTGCAATCAAAATAGTGTAGACTGTATCAACTAATATTATTACTAAGAAACCGTAGAATTAATTTCATTTCTCATGCTCATATAGTTCTTGTGCGGACTAAAAGGCTTTTTATGCTGTCGTGCATAAAATAAATTATTGGCACTGATGCCATGACAATCGTCGTTTGCTGCTAACGGGTCTCTTCGTTCACCGGTTTAAAAAGAGCATGGTTCCTTTTGCTATGTTATTCCAATTTACTCACAAGCAGAGTCGCCAAACGCAGCTGCACTCACGTGGTGTTCGACAGTGCGTTGGCCATCGCGTCATTGGATTTTATGAATTTTTTGAAAATGGTCAAATCAGCTCTTTTCGTAAACCGATTTCACAGGTCAATTCCATTCTGTAGTTATTGAATGATACGCGTACAAACATTAATCAGTCGATATTTTTAAAACAACCGTCTTACATTCAAATAATATATACTTAAGACCCTCGGAATTACTTGAAACTAAAATAAAAATAGTAAAATGATTATTATAATTTTAGGTGCGTTTGAAACGTTTTTCGAGTGTAAGGTTTTAGGTTGTATGTTTGCATTTAAATCCGTACGTATTACGTCCATTTTCTGATGCTATTAAATTATTATTTACTTAAGCATAAACTTATGCTATATTTTCAAATTATGTACCTATAACTTTTTTATAGGAATTTTTAATGTATAACTATCAACGCACTCCTAGTTATGGTTACGTAATATATTGTTTTATTTAATTTGAAGCATACCTACAGGTAGTATTGTACTTTTTCAATGTAAATCAGTACCTACTACCTACTGCCAATCACTTAAATTCATTCGTAAAAGATCAATATACGAATCATCAATTAACGTAATTATTTGACTTTTAATATTTACCTCTCCACCAGAAGAGCCTCCTACGGTCCTCTTCTGGTCGTAAGGGTTCATCGTGAGTCCTGTCACGTTGTTGTACGTCTCCCAGTTCATGCACACCTGGGGTGTGTTGGTCACAGCTATAGGGATGGCGCCCGCATTCCTGGCGCGCCTCACTACATCAGCGTCTCTTTTTGCTGGATTGCGGTACGCTTTTACCCAACCGCAATCGTTGCTCATTCCTGAAAATGTTGTTTTGGTATTTTCAATTACTTATCTATATACTATAGGTACTAGTCGAGCCCCCACAATTTCGCGTTATTTTCAGAGTTCCCGTGGGAATTACGGCGATAAAAGTACCCACCCAATGTCACTCAAGAACAAGCTGTAGCTGTCTGTATGTGAAAGAAAGAACACGAAATATCGAAAACTACTTGACCTATGAAGCTGAAAATTGGCAGTTACCTACCTATATAGTTCTTTATAGGCAGGGGACGTCAGCTAAGAAAGAATTTCAAGATATTCTTGCGGGATATCTCATATTAAAGCGGGTGCGGGTAAAAATTTTCGCTTTTATAATTTATTCTTCTTTAGGGTTCCGTAGCCAAATGGGAAAAACGGGACCCTAAAGCAAAATAAAAGTGTCCGGCGGTAATTTACTGCAGGATTTCTATTGTGGATATTTCGCTCTTCATAAATTTTTATTTGAAATCAGTTAAAAAGTACATAGGTAGTTCAGATTCGTAAGTAATAAAATAATAATTAGTGATTTTGTGGTCTATGACATTGTACATTTGGGACAGAGAAAAACACGCAAAGATAGATAAACGTGAAGGAATATTTTGATGTTATGCTTATACCTACGTAGATCTAGTTAGTTAAGTTTAGAAACGAATTAACTGATGGAAAAATATACAAAATGAAATAATAAATAAAAACCGGTGCTTACGTAGGTAGTGGGAACGTAATCAAAGTATAATATATTCATACAGGTTCAGGTTCAATACTACAATTATTTTTCTCACTAGATAAAAACAAATACTAGTAAATAATAATAATCCACTTCACAACATCTAATTATAAAAATTAATTACCGTGTCTTAGTCTCGAAAAACTCGGAAATGGCTAGATCGATTTGAATAATAAATTCTTTGTTGTTTTTGTGATTGGCAAGACGAGATTATTCACGGAGCACAGCTAGTACATATTATTGTAAATTATTATTATTCAAAGGTCGGTATTCTTTGCCTGGTTTTTTACTATTAGAGAAGGAAGCTCATCTTTCATTATGTAGGTAGGTACCTATTATATTCTTACCTATGTATATTTCATTTAGGATAGCGAGAAGCTTTTTAGGTAGATACAAACTGTAGGTACAACTTACAAGTCTTCTTCTCTCTTTCAATCTTTACAATCACTACATAGTATAAAACAAAGTCGCTTCCCGCTGTCTGTCCCTTTGTATGCTTAGATGTTTAAAACTACGCAACGGATTTTCATGCGATTTTCACCAATAGATATAGTGTTTAATGAGGAAGGAAGGTTCATATCTATATTTGTTATAGATATGAACCTTCCGTTTTTTTAATAGATAGAGGGATTTAAGAGGAAGGTTCATACGTATAGTTAATCCTGGAATTCCCGAGGGAACTCCCAAATTACCGTGGGTGAAACGGCGGGGGCCAGCTAGTTTAATGCGAACTATGCAATTAATTGTATACTAGCTGTCCCCCACGGTTTCACCCGCGGTAATTTCGGAGTTCTTGCGGGAATTCTTGGATTAACTATACGTATGAACCTTCCTCTTAAACCCCTCTATCTGTTAAAAAACCACGTCAAAATCTGTTGCGTATAGTTTTAAAGATCTAAGCATATAGGTACCTACATAGGGACAGACAGTGGGAAGCGACTTTCTTTTATACTAGGTAAGTCATAATTTAATATGAATGACTAAAAGGATTTGAATGAAATTTGGTACAAAAAGAGAATTATGCTTTGGATTAATTATAGGATACTTTTAATACAGAAACATAAAATTCCCAAGAGAATACCGAAATTCAGGCAGATGAGGCTGCAAATGACAGCTATTGATGCTATGGCGTTAGTATTAGGTATATTCATACCAACCTTCGACAGCAATACTTTCTTTAACAGTCAATGGAATACCTAAAAGCGGGTATTCTTTCTCCAGTTCCTCTGGTGATTTATCAATGGAAGCTATCATTTTGTCGATATTTTTTGCCTCTCTAAGAGCCAGTTCGTATCTGGGCTCTACGATAGCATTCAAATATGGATTAACCTCTTTGCATCGTTCTATGTACGATCTTACTACTTCTTCGGACGTGATCTGAAAATATAAAAGCATAATTAGTATCTAACCGTGTCGTTACAGTTATAATTCGCGTTTCTTTTCTACAAGTCGGTAGGTACTTCGATCTTATCACTATCACTACATAGTATAAAACAAAGTCGCTTTCTCTGTCCCTATATCCCTAATGTATGCTTAAATCTTTAAAACTACGCAACGGATTTTGATGCAGTTTTCACCAATAGATAGAGTGATTCATGAGGAAGGTTTATAACTATAATTTATCCTGGAATTCCCGCGGGAACTCTAAAATTACCGCGGGTGAAACCGCGCGGGTGAGCTAGTGCATTAATATACTAAATACCATCGAGGCACACAATCAGCGACGCTAAAATGTCCACAAAAAGGAACCACCAAATTAAACTCTTATGAAGATTCTGTAGTTTCGAAAAAAAAATTGCAGCTTTATATCGTAGCGTAGGTACATTGCCTTTTTGTAGTCTACTACGGCTGAAGAGAATCCATCTCCGTATATAGTGACGGGTTCTCTTACGGCCATGGCCCCTACATCCTACAAGAATTTTTATAACATAAATGTTACAGACGACCCCCTCTGTAGAGCCTATATGAAGACAGACAAAAATTCTGTGGGCCAATTATGCTTGCAAAATGTGATGTTGTTTTGATGTCAATTTCACTTTACAGACTATTTCGTATTATGGTCTCCAAAAAATGCGATATCAAAATGACATCAACTAGGCATCAACTTTTGCGTATTATGATCAACGTTTTTAAATGATATCAACTTGATATCGACTTAAATGGGTATTATGTTTCACTTTTTGACATAAAACAGTATCGCTTAATCTTATCTGCTCACGTGTAAGATATTTGAAAGTGACGGATTAGGATCATACAGGGCTAAGTACCTAGGCACACCGAGATCACTCCCGGAAGCCTTTAGCGACATTAGAAAGCTGGGCTTCCTCAGGGAGCTTCGTTGGCATGAATAACAATATTCCCACCATACGCAAAATATAGGAGCTCAGACTTCGAGTTGCAGAAACCAGCCCGCCAACAAAAATACAAATCGAAGCATACATACATATAGATACGAACTATAGTATTTAATCACAACTAGCTATTCCCCGCGGTTTCACCCGCAGTAATTTCGGAGATCCCGCAGGAATACCCCGATAAAATGTACTCTATACCCTTCTATGTACCCCCGAAAACGTGTATGCAAAATTTCATGATGATCGGTTGAGCCGTTGAGGCGTGAAAGCGTAACAGACATACAGAGTTATTTTCGCATTTATAATATTAGTAAGGATGATAACATTATGATAAGTATTAAAGTAACCATTAAAAACTTGTTTCGATACTACCAATGACATTCTATACTACTTTTTGTAATGAGATTTTTATGGAACTATGAATCTGGGTAAAATTATGTTTCTACATTTAACAAAAAATGATCATTAATTGTAAGATATTTTATTTTTTATTTTATTTTTGTTTATTTAGGACAACAATAGCCACAAGAACATATAAGAATTTTGTAGGTATACTAAACGTTACCCTTATCAGGGAGAAAAGCAAATAGATAGGTATTACTCTTACCCAGAATTTTCGCAGGATCTCCTTAATTAACGAGGGTGAAACCGCAGGGAATAGACAGTAATATTATAATACTTATTCTTACTTGATTACCTGTCTCGTTCTAATCATTTCGGCCAATTTGGTGGCAGATTTGAAAAGTAAAGGATTGGTCGGAGGCGGACATTTCCGAGTCCGCTTGATATTTATAATGTAAGTGAGCGGCCAGACCACTATCGCCAACAGAGACACCAGAAAACGGAGGAGCCGTCTCATAAAGTAGTTCAACATGGCGGTCTGTAAGGAAAAAAAAATGCATATTTTATAAACAAAATTTCAGAGAGTAAACAAAACTCAAAAAGAAAATTAAGAAACCTTTATTCATAAATGAACTTTCCGTGCATCTACTTAGATCCAAACGAACTACTCAAGTTGGATCTAAGTTGGATATTCACGTACCTATAGTATTTTAGATATCCTAGTGACAGGTAGCTTTAAGTTTCTGTTCAAAAATTAGGCGTTTTTAATAATTTGATGAAGTGTGAAATGGGCGCAGTGAGATATCTAAGTAAGATAGATAACTTTAATTTCAGTTTAACTTCCTCTCTACGCAACATTGCGTCTATATTTTTAGTTTCACTATTTTTAAGGCACGATTTGATGTTCTGTAGTATTGTTAATATTTTGGTTAGTTATTTTTTATTCATTTTTAGTCTTATTGTTAGTAATTTTTTATGATAATATGTAACGTAGATATTATTAAACCATATTTAGTCTTCACATCATTATGTGGGTCTCGATGGGTCTCGAACGCAAAATTACCATTGATTTGGTCATTTGAATGTATGATGTAGTGCCATTATTTGGTGGCAAATGACCATTCTCTCGTAATTTTCTTGTAATTTACGCCATTTGGTTATATATTATATCTATATTATGTATAACTAACACTATTATGGAGTAAATAAAGTTCGTAAGTTTGGTTAAATTAGATTATTCATCTGTGGAATGGGCATGTTGACTAATTTTTATTTTTTAGTCCGTCTTGTAGATTATTAAAAAATATTGGACACGTATTTTTTCTTTTTTTACGTGATCAAAAAATAACGGCGATATATTGAGTTGAAATTTCGCGTGACGTCACTATTCTGACAGTTTGTATGGCGGTTTTGCGGTTAGTGACGTCACGACCTCCTCATCCTAAACTTTAATGCCCTTTATCTCTGTATATTTTAATTTATTTAAAAAAGCAAAAAATACGTGTCTTTTGTTTTTTTATTTTCTAACTGACGGACTAATTAGAATTTTGATTTTCAATAGTAGTCAACATCCCTATTATTGAACCAATTCTATCATAAAAATTCTTGAACTGACGGGAAGCTGCAGCATCCCGGAGAGAGACAGCATAATTTCTGTCCCGGTTCAAGGAGTTCCCACAGGAATACCGGAATTGATGCGTGCACGCATAGTAGCATTAAGTAAACTAAGTAATTTAGTTAAAAAATAAATTACCTTCAGAGCGATTATAGTCAAAAATCCATCCGTTATTTTCGACGTGTAAAACTGAACTTTAGCTATTGGCTTCGCTAAATAAGGTGGGTACAGTGATATGTAACTATTTAATAGCACTTCCATTATAACGAAGCCTTGGTAAACACTGGTCGTTAAAACTAACAACACAATACGCGTAAAAATATTCACACCGACATTAAAACAAGAGTTAACTATCTTAATCATCGCCATGTTACTTTGTACCGGCTCGTGTCAAAGTCTGTAGTTATCTGTGCCTACTGGAGTTATCAGGTTTATATTTATTTATGTATACATTGTATACTTAAATTAGTAGGTCTATTAGTTTGTAGATTGATGTATTGTCAGTATCCCGATTCTGTGTCGACTGCGTGCACGAAATAAATGATTGTCACTACTCACTCAACATCGAATAATTAATACCTACTCACATAGTTTTATCGAATGCGGTATTGAACGATTGGACTACGAATCGGGGAGTCTACTTCCCGCACGATGCGATCAACGAACGATCGTCACGATCGCGATCGTGTGACAAAGTTTGAACATAATGTTGACGAAAAATTGCATTTCAAATGAAATTCATTAAAACTACAATTTGTTTGGAGTGTCGAAAAGGCATGATAAACGTTTATATGTTATCTTAAATAATAATTCGTGGAGCAAATGGTGGTATCTTCCGTACAGAGAAATAGAGAGAGAGAGAGTAGCATGGATGGGGTACCTATCCTATCCTATGGATGTGACGATTGCTAACCGTTAATTCTATCCAAAAAAAAATTGTTTTCTGTAATTATAGTAGAACTAAAGTAGGCCCCCTGTTCTGAGTAGCTTCTATTTAGTTTAGGCAAAGTGTGACACCCCGATGACAGCTGTAGTGTTTGTTATCTTTGCAATGACTACCGGCAGTGAAATGTTAAGTTTAAGATATAAGTTTTTTTAATAACCTATAGGTACTAATATTATAAAGAGCTAAAGTGTGTGAGTTTGTGAGTTGTGAGTTTGTGATTTTCTGACATTGTAGGGGATAATATCTGGATCTACTGAACCGATTTGGAAAATTCTTTCACTTATAGGAAGCTACGGTAGTCCTGAGTGACAAAGGTTACTTTGTATCCCGAAATTCCCACGGGAACTCCGAAATTATCGCGGGTGAAACCGCGGGGGACAGTTAGTATATTATAATATACAGTATTATTACTATTCTCCGCAGTTACACCCTCTTTCTCCAGAGGAATGGAATTTTCGAAAATCAGTTTTTAGTTTAAGCTTAATTTATATACCCAATGTCCTCTGCACCCCTGATAACGTGACCGTATGCAAAATTTCGGGGTGATCGGTTCAGCCGTTAAGGCGTGTAAGCGTAACAAACAAACTAAAGAACTCACTTTTGCATTCATAATATTAGTAAGGATACCGAATTAGAATGTTATTTAACAATCTAACAATAATTATTATCTCTGTAATTTGTACGTGATGATAATTAATTTATAAAACTTGTGAAGTGGCGCTGAGGTTTGTGGAGACTTATTATCTTTGATACCTAATCCACATCCAAATTCAAAGTGTTTTTCCTTTAATTATTTTCAGAGGAACGTAATAAAAAAATCAATAGGTATTTATCTAAAAAAAACCCTGAAATAAGTGTTTCTTTCATAGAAAGAATAGTTGAAATACCACTTTCCATGGTTTTAACTCTAATAGTTCTATAGAACCCTTGCCGCGCCTACCATCTAGCTTCCTATCAGTGAACATTTTTTAGCATCCGTTAAATAGTTCTAGAGTTCACCCCCTACATCAAAACTAACAAACATGAACGCTTATTACCAACTTTATCTTGTTATATATCTAACTAGCTGTCTCCCGCGGTTTCACCAGCGGTAATTTCAGAGTTCCCGTAAGAATTCCAGGATAAACTATAAATATAAACCTTATTTATAAATCACTCTATCTTATAAGTGAAAGCCGCATGAAAATCCGTTCAGTAGTTTTTGAGTTTATCGCGAACAGACAGCGGAAGCGACTTCATTTTATACTTTTGCATGATAAAGATACTAGCTGTTCCCAAGGATTCACCCGCGTTTACTTCGGAGTACCCGCGGAAATTGCGATGTAAAAGTAGGTAGGTTCAGAGAAGGCATAGGGGACCCCCTATGCCTTCTCTGAACCCCTGACAACGTGTGTGCATTTCTTGTTGAGTAGTTAAGACGTAAAAGCGTAACAAACAAACGAATAAATGCATTTGCATTTAATTCACGGTCACGGTAATATGAATTGATAATTTTATCATTTCTACAAAAAACTGATTTGCACTTATTTAAGTTCATTGGGACTGCAACTTGCAACTGCTTAAGACGCGAATGTTTTTTCTTTTGTTAAGGGTTTTCTTTCCGAAAAAGGTAAGTTGTAAGCACAATATAATATTATGTACACTTTGTTGCAATAAATATTTGTTTGATTGATTGATTGATTTATCTTCGCATTTTTAACCGAGCCCTGTTGGTGTAGTGGTTGGCTAATCTTATACTACTCCGATGTGTTGCTGGTTCGGTCCCCGCGTCAGGGTAAAAATTTATGTGACGATCGTTTGTTAACCTTAGGTGGATGTTGAGTAGGTATGTATTAAAAAAAGTATAGGTATAACTTGGGTATAAGCATTTTACCAGATGGTACTTACCCATAATACAAGTTCTGCTTAACGGCTCAACCAATCAACATGAAAAATGGTAAAAAAAGAAGGACGTATTATTTTTTATCCCGGAATTCCCACGGCAACTCCGAAATTAACGCGGGTGAAACTGCGGGTAACAGCTAGTACCTACTCGTATAAACGACGACAGCAAAAAGTCTATGAATGAAATGTGCAACGACTCAAACGAGGTTACGCAGTTGAGTTGTACATACACAGGTAAGCGTTTGTAAACTGCGTTTGTAAACTGTTGCTTAAAGCACGCTGGTTGGTCAGTCAAGCAAATCTCAACTCTTGCATCATCTCGCATTGCTTGAATTGGTTGAGACTTGAGCCTAGTCGCAGGCTTATACATTTTGTAAGACCGTCTACTATTATCCATATTTGTAATTAATTTATTATATTATCTTGTTTTTCCAAAATCAGGTTAGCTATTATTATGTAACGAAGTCATATTTTGAGACAGGCAACTGGGTTCAATTTTACGTTCAGCAGTTTTAACCTTGGAAAGACTCACATTTTGTTCGTGCACGTGTTTTGTTAGATCATCTGCTTGTTTTTTATTCACATTAAATTGTTGAAATAGCACATTGACACTTAATTCGCCGGCTGACAAACGTGTATAAATATTGATTTACTCACAAAGTACCATTATCTACTTGTTGTGTAGTGGTCAACTGGTGTGTATTAAATTATTTCTACCTACCTACTTCAATAGCCTATTATCAAGAAAATTAATTTGGGACATATTCGAGTCAAAATTTAAGGGAATTACCTAATAAAAAAAATAATAGGTTTATTTTTGCTGATGATCTTCATGCATACCTGCTGCCAGACAACTTTAACTTATTAAAACGCATT
The DNA here is from genome assembly GCA_907165275.2 of Zygaena filipendulae. NCBI lineage: Eukaryota > Metazoa > Arthropoda > Insecta > Lepidoptera > Zygaenidae > Zygaena > Zygaena filipendulae. The sequence goes on from OU015657.1 coordinate 8,056,227, forward strand.
CATCAACTTTTATGGCCTTATGAATGAATACTCTAAAAATTTGAAGTAGTGATTGAGCCAGAAAAACCAGTTGAAAGAGATACGTGAGATTTTAACAGCTTCAAAACCAAACATGTTCAACTGTTTTTCGCTCCATCATAAAAAATTTAGGAAACACAGCGAAATCACAATATTTTTTTAATTTATTGTAAAATGTTAACTTGTAAAAAATTAAAAAAATACCTACTTAAATAGTTTTATATCGTTAGTAGGTATAATGAATATTAAATAATACAGCATAATATGTGATAGTGTAGGTACCTACATAATTGAAGTGAAACCGATTTTGCGTACTCGTACAATGTACATATGTAACACCAGTCACGCTTAGATGATTTTCCGTCGGAAATATATTATTTAGCGCGTACCTACTTACGCGCACTTGTTTGCATTTTTGTTTAGCTTTTTCCTTTTTAACATAATATTAACGCAGGTGAAACCGCGGGGAACACCGTAAGGATATGGTAAGGATATTATATTATTTAAAACAGAAACCGAGAGAGAAAGACAGAGAGAGAGAGAGAGAGATGACTAAGTGTAAGATGCGCAACACGATAAAATTATATCGAGCCGTTTTATCGATTCTCGTCGACAAAACCATACAATATGTCGACGAGAATCGATAAAATGGCTCGATAAAATTTTATCGTGTTGCGCATCTTAGCCCCCCAGGGTCGCCAAACCTAATAGCCGGACAGACCAGCCAGTTTGGCCGGACATTTCGATGAAAAGGCCGGACATCATACGGTATTAAAGATTTTGTGTCTCAGGTTACCTAATGGATACGACAAAAAAGTTTATGTAAAATCAAGCTTTTTTTATTATTGCTATAAATCATGTTAAATTCTAATGAAATATAATTAAAATCGAATGCCAAATCAGTCTAGTACTTAAAGTCATCAGTCAAAATTAAATTGTAAATAAACAATTTATCAATATTTTTAAATCCTTCAAGGCCACGCTCGGCGCTCGGTCGTTTGCAAAATGTAAAAAGACTAACAAAAGCCGGATTAGCCGGACACCGTTTATTTTGGTCGGACACGCAATCAAAAAGCTGTTAGGCTAGGTATGTCCGGCTTTATCCGGACGCCTGGTAACGCTTTCACGTCCTAGCGGCTCAACCGATCATCACGAAATTTTGCTTAGGCAGATACACGTTTTCAAGGGAACGGAAAAGAACATAGGGAATTTCTTATCTCGGAATTCCCGTTTGAGCTCCGAAATTAACGCGGGTGGATCAGCATTAAATTTTGTATACTACACGTTGTCAGGGGTACAGAAAAGGACTTACAGGTTACTTAGAAAATCCTGGAAAGTAGAGTTCGGTATAGACATTAGACATTTAAAAAGTCGTTAAAAGTAAATAAATACGTGATAGGTACCAGAATATACAAAGTATTCTATAGTTACTGAAGACCTTTAGTTAGTTAGACGAGTTATATAGTACGAGTACTTATTTAAAAGATACCAATAAATGCTAGTTACAGTCGAGACTCGAGTATTTACAAATATTTCTAAGATATAAGGTGTATTGTAAAAAGAAGAAAGTGAATGGAATAGCAATGAAATGAATACGAAAGTTGAACTTTCTTTACAACTGTGATACCTACCAACGTTAAGCACATTCCGTACATTGTAACTAACAATCTATGTCACCAAAACTAAAACTCTGCAATCTTTATTGTTAAGCTTAATTAAAAGTTATGTTATTTTTACCGGGTTTTAGCTATCTCTTTATTTTATGAGTAAGTATTCTAATTTTTTTATCGGTTATCACTTTCTTACCAGATTTTTTTAGTACTTCTTTAGTAACATTTAAGTTTAAAAAACTTACATTCTTTTGCCACCTCAGTTAAAGAAAATAGATTGTATACAAAGAGTAAATCACACAAGTTTGAAAATGGAACACAGCTGCCGGCAGCGGCGTGCGCACTTTACAGACTACACGCGACACCGGTCCCCGGCGCGGGCGCAACCCACTGGCTTCGTACTCCATATCTTCTAGCTGTTGTAAGTGGTAAAGTGGTATTCTGCACCTCACTACATGCAAAGAGACGTTCTCTATTCGCGCTAAGCTATTAAGCTATGCGGTTGTCGTGCCAACCAGCCATTATGACCTAGGTTGTTTAGGATAAACGTTTACCTACCTCTTTTTAATAGTTACCTATGTGACTAAGTTATCTACTAGATTATTTATACAACGTGTTAATGAATTGACCAAAAACCTGATACACCCCATGTAAAAAAAATAAACAATAATATGATTAAAATATAAATTATGTCGGAAAATTAATAGTCTAAAAGTTATTCAATATTAGTTTGGGAGGTGACCTATATCTATGAAATCGCAAGTCCTACGCCCGCACCTACGTGATGCGTGTCAACTGTCAATGACCGATTCGATTTTTTTGCTACGGGCGGCGTACGCGCCAAAATTGTATTATAATTAATAATTTAGATATGGGCTAGTAAAAATGAAAAAATATAGGTAACTAAAAAAACATGAAAAAATATAAGCAAGTATAAAATATAAGTAAGTAGTATATTAAAACGCAATTCGGAAGTCGATTCTGAACAAACTACTTTCTAGTTTTCAGTCAATTCATTAACAAGTTGTATAAATAACAAGAAAAGTGATTATTGAAAAAAAAAACATTAATGACCTAATGATAAGTGAATTGAAAAAAGGTAACAGATATTCTCAATTTCTCAAATTCTGCGTGAGATAAACTAACGCAGCGCTAAGATAAACTATCCCATTTATTAATCTAGCATATTATAAAACTTAAGTCCTCCACCGGGTCTGTCTGCTTGTCTATTCGAGTTAAACTCAAAAACTAATGAACGAATTTTGCATGCGGTTTTCACTAATAGATAGAGTGATTCAAGAGGAAGGTTTATAGGTATATTTTCCTGGAATTCCCGCCGGAACTTATATTATATCCTGGAATTCCCGCGGGAACTCCAAAACTACCGCGCATGAAACCGCAGGGCTGGGGACAGCTCGTTTTATATTTTATTTAATAAAAGTCTGACGCACTGACTTACCACGATTTGATGTCGTAAACTACTAAATCCATGTTGCTGTTTGGCATGTAGATAGTTTATAATTAGGAGATGTCAGCTAAGAACGAATTTTACGGTGTTTCCGCGGGTATTTCCAAATTAACGCGGGCGAAACCGCAGGAAACAGTGCAATATAAGTATTAATAGGTATTAGTAAAAAGTATGTTCCCTAATTACATTGTAAGGTATCTAATAAGTTATGAATGTTGTTTCACACCTATTATTTATTATTAGCGAATAGGCTTGTCTTTGTGTACCTTTATAATAAGTTATTAAAATTATAATGATTTGCCTGATAAGCAGTTGGTGTGCCAAAAAAAGGATTCTCCCTCCCTTGTTGATGAGGATGTTGGATAGTTTTCATCCCTGAAAAAATTTCACGAGTTAAACCGGACGAGCTATTGAATAATGTTCGAGCTAAAAATAAATAGGACACTGCAACAAAGAGTCATCAAGCGAATCCCGAAATTCACGCAGGTGAAACCACGGGAAAATTACTAACTAGTTTAGTTTCTAAATCGAACTCTTCCCTATAACCGTTAAGTACATACCTACCTACCGGTTTATACTTAGTTTAGAAAATCTATAAATCTATATTACAGGAGATCTGTATTTTCTTATTTTTCACTTTTAAGTTTTGCATTTTGGTGTTTTTTAAAAACCGGTTTTTGTTTTATTTTAGCTAATTATCCATGGTTTTTTTTTATGCATTGAACGATGCAATTCTATATATAGATATCACTTTTAGTTTTTGCAATAGGTATAATATGTTAAAACTTTAGGAAATTATCTTCCTATTCGTCCGGACACAACGTTTCCATCATGTAAGTAGGTAAGTAATCAAAAAATAATGGAGATTTAAGTCGAAATGTCGCGTGACGTCACAACGTGCTATAAACTGTAGCACTGTTTTCGATTAGGTATGTAAAAAATAAAAAATAAAACGCGTCTGATATTTTTTATTGATCTTGAGTGTATTGTTCAATGATTGAAAGACGGCTTGAGGTCTGGAGGTGTTTATTTCTTACTTTGATAGTTATTAATAATTAGTACAAATTTAGGTAACACGTAGTGCGAGGTGTGTGTCCGTCTAATATGCAAGTCCCAATTAATCGTGTTGCCACAGATCACACACTATGGTTTTATTAGGTACGTTACAGTGAACACAGTATAGTTGAACTGCGTTCCAATACATCATCCCCCTTTACAAAGAATTTTTCTTAATATATTTAATTTACACAGCTAAGCATTCTATTACATTTTTTCTAACTTTAGGAACCTTAATCTCTGTTACAACAATTAGTTTTATGTTCTATGAACTTGAGTATTTACCAAACAAAATAAAATCTTAATTCTTTAACAAAACAAAATATAATCTTAATTTTTTAACACAAAGAAATAAAATCTTAATTCTTTAACTCGTCATCCCCTCTTAAGGAGAACTTTAAAGAAAATGTATACATTTAAATTATACATTAAAGTTATTCATTCAGCCAGCAGTGAGGCAGAGTAAGCATCTCTGAGGAATCATCAAGTCACGCTGGTCGAATATAGAAAGAGGTTCTTTCGTACAAAACATTATTCTTATCTAATATGTTATAAGATCTATAGCCATTATATTTAATAATTTTACCTTCACGCCATACATTTTTATGTACATCTTTTTTAAACCAAATGTTTTGACCAATTGCAAACCCTTTCCTATGTCTAGTTCTTTTATTATAATTAATTAAGTTACGATTTATAATCTTATTAAATTGTGACTGAGTATTAATATTTAGCTGTGGTTTTAAATACTGATATGGAACTAGCAATTTCGTTTTTAAATTTCTATTCATTAATAGTTGAGCTGGTGAAAAATCTGTACCAGAGACAGGCGAAGATCTGTATTGAAGCAATGCTAACCTAAAATCAGTCTTGTCTTCAAAGCATTTAGTTAATATTTTCTTACTTAATTGTACAGCCCGTTCTGCCATGCCATTTGACTGTGGATATCTTGGACTCGAGAAGGTAAACTTAAATCCTAACTCAGAGGCAAATTTTTTACATTCCCTTGATTCAAAAGGCACATGGTCTGATACAATTTCACTTGGAATTCCAAAATTTGAAAAAACATCTATTAAACAGTTTATTACACAAGCAGCACTCTTATTATGCATTAATTTAATATCAACCCATTTTGAAAAATAATCCACAATTACTAAGTAGTTTTTATTTCTATATTCCATGATGTCAATTCCTAATTTAGAAAAAGGTAAATCAGGTATATCATGAGGCAACAACGGCTCTTTAATATTATTATTTTGATATGTTTGACATACAAAGCATTTTCTTAAGTAATTTTCTATGTGGTCATCAATTTTAGGCCAGTAATAGAGAGTTCTTGCCAGTTGCTTCATTTTAGACATACCTAAATGACCTTCATGAAGTTTATTCATTATAGACATCCTTAACGACTTGGGTATTATTAATCTAGATTTTAAAAATACTAAACCCTCATCTGTGGTTATATCAGCTCTAGATTTATAATAATATTTTAAATCATCAGGGACATCTTTTATAGTGTCCGGCCAACCATTAATAGTCAGCTGTATGAGTTTTAATAACTCATCATCCTGTGAAGTTTTTAATATTAACTCACTTTTCTGCTCCTCTGTACACTGCAAGTAATGAGCGAGACCTACGCAGTGAATAACTTCATACATATACGAGTCATCTGTATCTTTAACATTCAAGGAAGAGCGAGAAAGTAAGTCAGCTATGAACATTAATTTTCCTTTTAAATATGTAAACTCAATATCATATTTTAATAATTTTAATTTTAATCTTTGTAGTCTGGGCGATGGCACATCATGAATATGTTTCTTTAAGAGACTTTCCAATGGTTTGTGATCATTTAAAACTTTACACTTCTGACCATAGATAAAATAGTAAAATTTTTTAGTAGCCCATACTACACTTAATAATTCCTTTTCAATTTGTGAAAACTTTTGTTCTGAAGATGTGAGACTTCTAGAAGCAAAACATACAGGTTTGCCGTTTTGAAGTAGGCAACATCCTAATCCATCTTTTGATGCGTCACATTGTACTACGATAGGGAGTCTACTATTAAAATTCTGTAAAATGGGTGCCTCAGTTATCATTTGCTTAATATTATTGAACACACTTTCATGTACTGAGGTCCACAACCATGTTACATCCTTTTTTAATAAAAGGTGTAGCGGTGATGCAATATTTGCCATATTAGGAATAAATTTTCTTAAGTAATTTATCATTCCAAGAAATATCTGTAAATCTTTTTTAGTAGTGGGACTTTTAATACTGGTGATGGCATTAACCCTTTCAGGATCTATTTGCATGCCATGCTCTGAAAATATATGTCCAAAATATTTTACTTCCTTTAATTTATATTGAAATTTTTTCTCATTAAATCGAACATTATGAATTTTTGCACGCTCAAATACTTTATTTAATATTGCATCATGCTGAATTTCTGTTTCAGCACATATTAATAAATCATCGCAAACAATGATAACACCAGGTATATCTCCAAAGGCATTTTCACTATACCTTTGAAATATCTCCGGGGCTACTGATAAACCAAAAGGTAATCTTAAAAATTTATAACATCCGAATGGACTATTAAATGTACACAAGTCTGTTGACTGCTCACTGAGCTTAATATTATAAAATCCATCGGAGAGGTCTAAAACTGAAAAGTATTTTTTATTACATAATTTAGGTACTATCTCATCTAATGTAGGTATCAAATGATGTTCCCTTATTAATACTTTGTTTAGATCTTTAGGGTCTAAACAAATTCTTAAAGAACCGTCTTTCTTTTCAATTATGACAAGGTTACTAACAAAACTAGTTGGGTGTTCGACCTTAGCGATTACTTGGTGATCCTCCAGAGACTTCAGCTTCTCTGCTAGGCGCGTCATCAGTGCGTTAGGCACTCGTCGCGGGGGCCTCACTATAGGGTCCACTCCTGGCTGAACGCGTAACACCAATGGGTTTTTAAATTCACCCACACCCTGAAAAAGTTGTGCATTCATATTAATAATCCTGCTTTTATTATTACATTCATTTTCAGTTTTGACCATATTAATATTATTATTATTTAATAGTTTTAATTTTATTAATGATTTTAATCCTAGGATCGGTCTAACATTTTCTTTTATTACTAGAAATTCTGACAGAATGTTGTCATCATCATTCCTTGAAAATACTCTTAATATGACCTTTCCAATTGGCATTAATTGCCCACCTCCGAAGACCTCGATTACTGTTTTTGCCTCAGATAATATAATATTTTGTTCATCATCGGCAATTTTCTTAAGATCATATAAAGAAATTACATTGACCTGCGCACCAGTGTCACACTTGAACAACACTTTTTTGTTGTTGACTCTTAAGAGCTCAGTCCACTCATTTTTATTGAGATCTATTGAGCAGACTAGTCATAAATTGTTATTATTGTTGCTATTCTGAACATCAGTAATGTTATGCACATTGTTTTTAAATGTACATCCCACACTAAAATGGTTAGGTTTGTGACACCTACTACAAATTTTACCATAAGCCGGACAATTTCTTGGCCCGTGCTCGGTCTTACACTTTAGACACATATACAACTTACTATTATAAAATTTGTTACTCTGAAAATTATTAATGTTATTCTTTACATTAGGTTTTTTAAATTTTTTGTACTTATCTTTATTACTAGTTGTGGATGGTGAACGCGACTGGCTCTGCGACTGGACTGCCATCACTTCCTTGGTCGGGTTGTTTAAGGTCTTGACATGTTCTTTGGAGAGCTCCGCAGACCTGCAGACGTCAACGGTGTGCGCCAGAGTTAAATCCTTGACCTCCAGTAGCTTCTGCTGAATGCGCCGGTCCCTCACTCCAATTAAAATTCGATCACGAAGCATTCTTTCTTTGTGCTCACCGAAGTTACAATTTTCTACTAGTTTTCTTAATTTTGTGTAAAATGAGTCAAATGTTTCTCCTTCTTCTTGATACGTTTTATTAAAATTGAAGCTATTAATGACTTCGTTTTGCTTCGGCTTAAAGTACTCGTCGAATATTTCTATTATTTCCTCTAATTTTGTCTTCTCTTCGGATTTTAACACGTTAAAATAAAGTTCCTGAGCTTTGTGCCCTATACAATTAATCAAAATCGCAGCTTTTCTGGTTTCAGACAATCTTTCAAAGCCTGCTGCTACTATGAAATTTCGAAATGAATCTTTAAATCGTTGCCATTGTGGCCAACAATCATCCAGGTCATCCAGATTTAGACCTCGTGGCATGTTGTACTGGATGGCTCCCACGTGGTCGATAATTTCGACATTATCCGTATTAGTATTCATTATTTATTTTAATATTAATTATGTTTAACTTAATTTTAAACAAGTTACCTCGTGGTAGACGGGTGGAACTTTTTAGGTTACGAAGTTTAATCTTTCGTAATCTTCTTAATTCGTGTTCTTCACCGGCTGCGCCATGTATTGTTCAATGATTGAAAGACGGCTTGAGGTCTGGAGGTGTTTATTTCTTACTTTGATAGTTATTAATAATTAGTACAAATTTAGGTAACACGTAGTGCGAGGTGTGTGTCCGTCTAATATGCAAGTCCCAATTAATCGTGTTGCCACAGATCACACACTATGGTTTTATTAGGTACGTTACAGTGAACACAGTATAGTTGAACTGCGTTCCAATACATTGAGTGAGTACTGAGTAGGTACTGCTGAGAAGGTAAAGGCTGAAAGAGCCGTAGCGTCTAATGACGTTTGACGCTTGACTCTTGAGTTTGTATCTTGAGCTGATAATAAATTGAAAACAGTACCCAAATTCAGATTTCTATACAAATAGTTTGTACGCAAAAGTTGATTTTGTGTGACTAACGGAAACCACACACGCGCCGAGTACGAGACAGGGCGACGACGAGTGTGTACATGGTGCTCTCGTCTCGTCTCGGCTCCCTCGCATCGCCTCGGTCGGTTTCGGTCGCTTGTCGGTTTTTGCGCCCGAGTCAAAGGGTCTCGTTGGCTCTCGCGAGGAAAACGAAAGCGAGTTGCCTTTATTAAATTTAAAATTTGCGATTAAATAATTCTATGTAATTCTAATTGGGATCAAACAAATTATACGATTAATTGCGTGATGTGATGTTTTGATTAATTAAATTATAATAGCTGATCGCACAAAGACAAACTGCAGCAGCAATATCTACGTCCATTTTCGCGAGAGACTTCAGTGCACCTAACAGAATGAGTGTGTACAGGCACAGATAATATTATAATACCATACTAAGTATGCTTCCGTTGAGAGCCTTTTCGACCGAGACTCTCGATGAGAAGCTCTCGGCCAGTGTGTACATCGTACATAACGTAGCTAGCTAAAAGAGTCCAATGTTTATATTATTAATATAACGCCCTCTGTAGCCTCAATGCGCGTTAGGGGCAATGAATGAAAATAATCTGTTATTTTAGTTAAGCTACTCGACGCTAGATAGCAGTAATAGACTATTTGATTTTTTTGCTTATTTAGTTTTATACTATGTATATAATGTAACCCGCGTGGTTATTTTGTATGTTTCTTCCAAATTATAAAATTAACAAACAATAGAAATGTTTTATAAATCAGTAAAAATAATAATAATAATAATAAATATTTATTTGTTTCTTTCTTACATCTAAATAGTACAAGGTTGAGGTCTCCTTTTAAGTAGAAAAGTACCTGTATCAGGAGACCTAAAAACCTATTATGGAGGACTCAAAGAATTCAATACATGAAACTAGATGGTGTTAGTAATAGCTCAAAACAGTGTTGACGCGTTCTACTGCGGTGACGCAATTTGTCCGTGTCAAGTAGGTGAGATTTTCATCTCCGAACTAAATTATGACGTGATCCTCTTTTTACGTGTGCGGAAAAAACAAAACTGTCCTGTAGTTAATAGTTATTTAACCATCAGAAATTTTTGTGTTATCAATTTACATTTAGTTTTGACTGTTAATAATTATGTATTGCTATTATCTAGATATTATTTACGGAAACTTACTGACAATACTGTACTACCTTTGATTTATTTGTGTTGTAGAAAAGGTGGCAATGAAATAAAAATCAGTTAATATCGAAAAGGGAGTAAGTAGATACCAACGTGATACTCCGTGCCGTCCGCGCGCGTTTCTTTCGCGCAACATGTTACCATAAATCAGGTGGGGGCGCCACCCTCATCGTCCTAGAACCACCCGAGCAAGGATGATCTTTTCCTGGATCCTACATTTTTATAACGGGCAGGCAACATTCACAGTGTTATACTTATCAAGATATTTTCTCTAAAACATGATTTTTGCGAAATTATTTTTCACCCACGTTAATAGGTAGGTAGGTACTATTAACTATATAGCATTAGCATAGTAGGTAGGATTATAAATATGCACAATATCATGTCTTAATTTTCAAAAACTTTATTATTTGGATCAGTACCTAATACCTATACAATAGGTATATAATATTTATAAATAAAATAAAAATAAAAAATACAAGTGTTTATTAAGTACCTTTCGCCTCACATTAAAAGAGAAGATGGATAGATGGGTGCGCGCCACCTACCAGACAGAAAAGAAAATCAAAATTCGTGTACTTATCTATTTTCAGGCATTGTTTGTCTTTTCAACCGACTTCCAAAAAGGAGGAAGGTTCTGAATTCGTTATAACGTTCCTTAACGGCTCAGCCGATCATCATGAAATTTTGCATGTACGTTATCAGGGGTAAAGAGAAGGACATATCTACAGGGTACTTTTTATCCCAGAATTCCCGCGGGAACTCCGAAATTGCCCCGAAATAAATAAATAATTGGCAAATGTTTTTCAAATACTTACCATTTCTTACGGCATGTTGCGGTAAGTAAAACTTTAGCAGTGAACGGCTACACTGTGGCGCGTACAGTCAACAGCAAAAGTAGATGATGAAAATCAGAAATTCAATAATAATGAACGGAGTTCGCGTCAGAACTGTGTGGCGTCGAAGTGATTCAAAAGTGTGTGATTGTAAATTATACCAAACATTTATTACTAGTACAGCTGCCATATATTCGTGATCAGTTTTGAATCCAAAAGTTATAAAATCAATTCACATCAGAACTAAGAAGTGAAAAAAAAATTTAAAACTTGTGAACAGTTAAAATCAAAAATTAAATGTTGAAACTGAGGCCACGGTTCAAAATTAGTATACTAAAGCAGATTTAAAAACGTAAGAAAATTATATTTCTTGAACATTTATAATATTTGAATGTATGAATTAATAGCAATATTTTTTTTAATTTTTATTTTGTCCTCTGCTCCGTGCTCCGTGCTGTTTTTCCGTAAAACATAACAAATTAAATTACTGGGATAATTATAAGTATGGATGAATTATTTGCCTCATGATTACGTGGCCTCACTTTCATCATTTAATTTTTGATTTTAACTGTTCACTAGGTTTGAAAAAAATTTTTACTTCTTAGTTCTGATGCGAATTGAGTTTATAACTTTTGGAGTCAAAACTGATCACGAATATATGGCAGCTGTACTAGTAGTAAATGTTTGGTATAATTTACAATCACATACTTTTGAATCACTTCGACGCCACATAGTTCTGTCGCGAACTCCGTTCATTAGTAGGTATTGAATTTCTCATTTTGATCATCTACTTTTGCTGTTGACTGTACACGGTACAGCTAGTAGACACGTTCTAATTGACGTCACAGAAGTTTAACTGGAGATGAGCGTGCACACACAGTCGATTTTTGAATTTTAAATATTTATCCTTTTTTTATTAACATATTAAATCTACAAATTTCCAGATCTCCACAGATAAAATCTGTTTTTGTTTTAAACGGACTTCCAAAAAGGAGACAGTTCTGTGTTCGGCTGTATGTATGTAGGTATGTGTGTTTTTTTTACGTATGTTCTACGATTACCTATTTGAAGACGGTGGGATCGATTTTTAGAAAATTTCGAAAATTTCTTTTTTTGTTTGAAAGGGTCCAAGTTGGTTCCATTGCCACCAAGTCGGGATCTGATAATGGGATCTTGGAGAAATCGAAAGAACTCTTCAAAAATTATAGGCACACTTATAGCGAATCGTGGCTATTATTTTTGTAACTCGTTAATTTGCTTTTCATTTCTTCGAGTGCACACACATGACGATAGCATATAATTGATGTGATTTTTTAAATAGGACCGTCTTAGGCCCTTGTGCACCCAGCTTTTAGGGGTCCTTTTGGAAAATCAAAACAGGTAGATTAAAAATTTATATTAAGTAATAATAATGTAATGCAAACAAATTCAGGAGTAGAGGGCCTATTAGGCTCTGGCTCTGGGCTGATGATCCGCGTGCCCTTAGGGTAAAGATAGGAATGTCTTTAAAGTTCATTATTCTGGCGATTTTTTTTAACAGTACTAGTTAATTCATTACTGCAGTCCGTTTGATACCCCTTTTCAACTCACCTTGTATGGCAGGTTAGGGGTCAAACTACTTTACCACGTAGGTACAACTATGTAGCTTAATTATTTCACAAACTCTGCCTCGACAATATTGTAGAGATTCTGTTCAACACAAAGTTGTGCCTTTGCTAGGACAAACCTGAGAGTGAGAAGGCGGCGGTAAACAATGCAAAACAAAACGCGAACGTGCCATTCGAGGTCAATTATTGAATACCAATCACATGTTTTCCGTTTAAGGCTGTGTTTTCAATGCAATCATAAAGGCAGTTATGTCAAAGTTCAATTGAGTTTGTTTTGTGTGAAACGACGAGTTTTCCTTCACCTTCGCGTGGACAACCTACAGGATATGTGTAGATAAGATTAGTTACATCCCAGAAAACTATAATAGAACCGAAAAAATATTAAGGAAAAAATGTGAAAGATCTTGCACGTATAGTAGGCAGTAACCTCTATTTTCTTGTATACCTCTATTCTCTTTATATGATGTAGATTGTAGAGTCGTCAAAATTAGCACTTAGCATTGTTATTTTATTCGTAAAATAATATTAGGTATATTTAATATATTTAAGTAAGTACCTACTCAATAATCCAAAAGATAAAAATACACGTATCTAATATTTATTGGTTTGTTCTACCAATCGGTTTGAAATCGGTGAAAAGCCCGCTTGTGTCTGCCCACCTGGGTTGACGAGCTCGTGGCGGGAGTGGACTTAGCCTATCTAAACATCTACTCCATATTTGGTTTGTCACCGACTTCAAACCGATCAATGGTAGCACAAACCAATAAATATTAGGTACGTGTATTTTTATCTTATGGATTAAATCGGTATTTTGTTATTTTTAGCTTTTTAGTTTTGTGTTTTGGAAGTCGGTTTTTATATTTTTGTTAAAATTTGTTTATTTCTTGCTTTTAAATGGGTTGGTCTGTAATTTATCTAAGTTACCATAGCCTAATGTCAACTGCTCATCACCTTTTACAATATATTGCTTTTCCCGATACAGGGACGTTAATTGTTGAGGAGTTCTCCTGGTACATCACCATCAGTTCCACTTCACCATATACATTGTGACGAGCATAAATTGTTTAGAAACCACATTAAAGTTAACGAATTGGAACCTGAGAAATACTTATTATTGAGTAGTTCCGATGACCATCTGTGGTCTTCATCATCAGTTCCACTTCTTCAAGTTTTGCTTTCCGAAAGCAAATAAACGATTTACTATAAAAATACCCAAATCGCCATAGGTGTGCCTGTAAATTTTGAAGAGTTCCCTCGATTTCTCCGAGATCCCATCATCAGATCCTGACATGGTAACAATGGGACCAATTTGGAAGTATCCCCTTTCAAACAAAAAATCAATTTTTCAAATCGCTCCAATCTGAACCCGTGAAATACGTATTATTGTTGAGTAGTTCCGATGACCATCTGTGGTCTTCATCATCAGTTCCACTTCTTCAAATCTTGCTTTTGGAAAGCAAATGAACGATTTACTATAAAAATACCGAAATTGCTAAAGGTGTGCTTATAATTTTTGAAAAGTTCCTTCGATTTCTCCAAGATCCCATCATCAGATCCTGATTTCATGACAATGGGACCCAATGAGAAACACCAGCTTTCGAATAAAAAATAATCATCAAAATCAGTTCACCCAGACGAAAGTTACGATAACAAACATAAAAAAAAAAAAACATACGCGTCGAATGAGAACCTCCTCCTTTTTGGGAAGTCGGTTAAAAAGGTAAAAAGTGATTGTATAAATCAAATAAAAAGACAGAGGTATAGGCTATATAACCGAGTAATAAATATACCTTCTACCTATATTATGGGGTTTTTGAGAAAAAATCAGACCTTGAAAAGTTTGAACATCGATTTTTGGACTTTACAAAAGGTTCGAAAGTGAACCATCTCATTACTAGCACCGTTTATTTTCCACTTTTGACGCTGTTTTTCGCGTCAAACTTTTTCAATATGGCGTCGCCGTCGACGAAAGCCACGCGCTACTTATTACCTAACCACCGACACTTCACTGTCGCGCGTTGCTATAAACTCACAAATCATGAAACCTGCAATCACTTTATTAGCACACAAATCTCGTCTCTCCTTCAGTTGCATAAGTTTCATTGTTAAACGACAAGCAATGTGTGATCACACTCACGGGAACCAAAGCTCTGTCCAACAAATTATATTTTGAACCTTCGATTCTCTAAGAAGAAAACTTACTTTCCCTTGTAACTCGGAACTCGCAATATAAAAATAAAAAAAAAATAAAACCAAAAAGAGCCTCACAACACACATTAATAATTAGCTTACCTATTCATTGAAATTCTTGTCATTTTATTTACTCGCCCTGAACTTTGGTGTCAAATGTATTTATTCTTTATATATTTATTACATATCAATTTAATGTAGGTATATAGATACCTACACTCATAAAAATATTAATTTATAGTCCTTTCATATAAATAACTTCAGAAGTCGAAAGATTTTTGAATCGCGAGCTGAGTTTAAATAAGCAATCTTACCGTCTTTTCTCGACTTAAGCGCAGTTGTAGACCCCGCAGTAGCGTTCGTATAGCGCTTTCATCCTGAATTTTCATTTAATTGTATTCGAAAATATTTTGGTTAATTTTTTTCTGCAGAAGATAAATAATCTATTATATTGGTAGGTATATTGTAAACACGAGTTCCTTAAACATTACATTATAGTTTCAATTTATTACCTTAATTCAGCTTTTTCTGTGCGGCCTAATTTGTATGGCATCGAGCGTTCCGCATCTAATCAATACGCCGACTCGGTGCGGCTGGCGCGCCGCGCCGTATGCTCGGGCTCCCTCGGCACCGCTCGGAAACACTCGGCTACTTCCGAGGCGCTGCCTTCGGCGACGTTCGGGCATTTTCGCTTCAATCGTAATTCCATTTTCCGCCCGCCTTGGCAAATTGAAATGTCGTAACTCTTGAGGGAATATCGGCTTTCTACCCAAGAAAAATATTCTGCTACGGCATTGTAGCGATGCTCCTGATATTATGGAATATTTCCAGTCCATCATATGACTCAGGGCGCATCCCCCCTGTCAAATGAGCTGTAATCGTGAATCTGTCCGCCACTTGGCCGCTTGGTTATGTCACTGCGAGGTATGGTATACGTGCCTATCTTTCTTTCCCTTATGTTGTCAACTGCGTAACTTTTACCTTACATGAAATTGTTTTTTGTGTCAAGGGCGAAGTGATCACATATGAAAATAAACATTCTTATTACTTTTGTAGTTCAGTTTGATATTACTTTTATTCAAGGTACATACGATTAAACATTGAAAATATAATGTTATAAATAAAAATCTTTTATTCTATTATCATATCTTTGAAACAATGTGTAGTAGGTACCTACCTATCTAAAACCAATAGACTTTTTTTAATTGAGAGCAAAAAGAAAACTGCCTGCAATTGAAGTACCTAAGTCTAGCTTTTTCCAACCTGTAATCCTACTAATATTATAAATGTGATAGTGTGAATGTTTGGATGTTTTACAGTAACATAATGTTTCGAATAGAAACACATATAAAATAATAAGAGTACCTTCTCAATAACGACCCAAAAATTTTCCTTTCCATGAATAAAATAAGTACCAACAAGCAATTCGTAGCGTTATATTAGTGGCTTATCCCTTAAGAGGCCCAGTAGGTCAGATAAATTGAACCCTCCGAGGCGTTGTGTTCACACGTAAATAACATGTAGAGTATGGGGGATGAGTGGGTGGCCTAGACCCCAGTACCTTTGCCCTACGTTACGGTCCCAATGTATTCTTAAATACAATTTAAAACCTTCCCTCTATCCACATAAGATCTATTTTTACATGAATTATTCGAATTTAAGTCGTTAAATATGCTTGACGTTATAGAAATTGTATATTTGCCCTTTTTAACATGATTCTTATAACTTTACTTAATTTTCTCCACGGTTTCAACGCCACGGTTTCTTTGGAAATTCTTAACATAAAGAGCTATGAAACCACTGTATACGGTAAATCAAAAACTATATTTAATATTTATACAGGGTGTAAGATTCAATGAGCTACTTATTCAAGCCCTCGATAACGCATACTTGAATGTAACAAAAAAAAACTTATAAATAAGAAAACGCTGATAAATCACAGAGAAAACCTTAAATAAAAAATTGAGTTTACACCGATGAATCATCTTTACATTTGAATTATCCACTAGCCAGCGGCAACACAAAGAAAAAGGGCGATCTTTACCGTTGGATCTGTCAGCGCGTCGGAAACTATCTGCATAGTTTCCGACGCGCGTTTAATAGGCATGTTGACTATTTTTTTTAGCTCGTCTTGTAGATTAATAAAAAATATTGGACCCGTATTTTTTCTTTTTTACGTAATCAAAAAATAACGGCGATACATTGAGTTGAAATTTCGCGTGACGTCACTATTCGGACAGTTTGTATGGCGGTTTTAGCGGTTAGTAACGTTATAACCCCCTCACCCTAAACTTTTTTGCGCTTTATCTCTGTATACTTTAATTTATTTCAAAAGCAAAAAAATACGTGTCTATTGTTTTTTTATTTTCTGACGGACTAATAAGAATTTTGATTTTCAAAAGTAGTCAACATCTCCATTTGCGTAAATATTGATTTTGTTTTTTTTTTACGTCTGTCAAGCTAGAAAGGTCAAGTCGGCAGAATCAATTGATTTTTAGGTCAAAATTTAGTGCTCAATTAGTGCTAATTTAGTGCTGAAAAAAAAAATTTGGTGCTGTGATAGGTGGAACAAAAATGAGAACACTCCTAACTTTTTATTAAGCTAGCAGTGTACCGTTCGTGACCGCGTTACAATACAGTAGCAGCGGAATTCGCATGGGCTAATAATTTAGTGCTCAATTAGTGCTGCCATTGTAGCGAAAAATTTTTGAAAAATAATCGTTTTTGAATTTTTTTTCAAATAAAATACTGTGCTAGCGACACCGGCCAGTCTAAGAGCTCAAAAACGGGAACTGATGAAATTGAAACACGTCACCATTTAGCGCTCAATTAGTGCTGCCAGTATAATAAAGAATTTTTGAAAAATAATCTTTTTTTTAATTTTTTTCGATAACTTTTACTTAATTAAGCTAGCAGATTTAGCTAGCAGTGTACCTTTCGTGACCACGTTATGATACAGTTGCAGCGGAATCCGCATGAGCTAATAATTTAGTGCTCAATTAGTGCTGCCATTGTAGCGAAAAATTTTTGAAAAATAATCGTTTTTGAATTTTTTTTCAAATAAAATACTGTACTAGCGACACCGACCGGTCTAAGAGCTCAAAAACGGGAACTGATGAAATTGAAACACGTCACCATTTAGCGCTCAATTAGTGCTGCCAGTATAATAAAGAATTTTTGAAAAATAACCTTTTTTTTAATTTTTTTCAATAACTTTTACTTAATTAAGCTAGCAGATTTAGCTAGCAGTGTACCGTTCGTGACCGCGTTACAATACAGTTGCAGCGGAATTCGCATGGGCTAATAATTTAGTGCTCAATTAGTGCTGCCATTGTAGCGAAAAATTTTTGAAAAATAATCGTTTTTGAATTTTTTTTCAAATAAAATACTGTGCTAGCGACACCGGCCAGTCTAAGAGCTCAAAAACGGGAACTGATGAAATTGAAACACGTCACCATTTAGCGCTCAATTAGTGCTGCCAGTATAATAAAGAATTTTTGAAAAATAATCTTTTTTTTTAATTTTTTTCAATAACTTTTACTTAATTAAGCTAGCAGATTTAGCTAGCAGTGTACCTTTCGTGACCGCGTTATGATACAGTTGCAGCGGAATCCGCATGAGCTAATAATTTAGTGCTCAATTAGTGCTGCCATTGTAGCGAAAATTTTTTGAAAAATAATCGTTTTTGAATTTTTTTTCAAATAAAATACTGTACTAGCGACACCGACCGGTCTAAGAGCTCAAAAACGGGAACTGATGAAATTGAAACACGTCACCATTTAGCGCTCAATTAGTGCTGCCAGTATAATAAAGAATTTTTGAAAAATAACCTTTTTTTTAATTTTTTTCAATAACTTTTACTTAATTAAGCTAGCAGATTTAGCTAGCAGTGTACCTTTCGTGACCGCGTTATGATACAGTTGCAGCGGAATCCGCATAAGCTAATAATTTAGTGCTCAATTAGTGCTGCCATTGTAGCGAAATTTTTTTGAAAAATAAACGTTTTTGAATTTTTTTTTCAGTAGTAAAAGTTAGTTACAAAAGTTAGAAGTAAAAGTTATTGAAAAAAATTAAAAAAAAGGTTATTTTTCAAAAATTCTTTATTATACTGGCAGCACTAATTGAGCGCTAAATGGTGACGTGAATGAGCACTAAATTATTAGCCCATGCGAATTCCGCTGCTACTGTATTGTAACGCGGTCACGAACGGTACACTGCTAGCTTAATAAAAAGTTAGCAGTGTTCTCATTTTTGTTCCACCTATCACAGCACCAAATTTTTTTTTTCAGCACTAAATTAGCACTAATTGAGCACTAAATTTTGACCTAAAAATCAATTGATTCTGCCGACTTGACCTTTCTAGCTTGACAGACGTTTTTTTTTTAAGTAAGTATATGATAATAATGTATTGTATTTGAGAATGTTTTGAGAATGTATTTGAAAATGTATTTGAGAATGTATATAAAAATGTATTTGAGAATCAAATACTGAACGGAGGGTGTTGGGTTGATACGTCCTTCGTTTAACCTTACACCCTATATAATAAGACCGTTCACCTTGGCTTTGGCGCTTATGGGGCTTTTGCGTTATAATAAACTTATCTGTAGATTCATGCACATTTTACCTTAAATTCACTTTTTACAGGAATCGCGAATTAATTTATTAATTCCATTTCACAGTCAGTTCAATACATAAAATGCATATGCCGAAGTAGAACTGATGGTGAAGTATCAGGAGAACTCCTCAACAATTAACGTTCCTGCAACGGGAAAACCAATATTTTGTAAATGGTGACGAGTAGTTGACATTAGGCTGTTGTAACTTAAATAAATTACAAGCTGCCTCATTTAAAAGCGAAGAATAAACAAAATTTTAACAAAAAAATTAAAACCGGCTTCCAAAAACACACAAAAGGAAAAATTAGTAAGTACATTTTTGTGTTTTTGGAAGTCAGTTTTTGCTTTTCGTAAACGAAATTTTGCCATGAATAACTATAAATTAAAACATTATTACATCACATTCATATCGATTAACGAATCGATTAACAACGAACAACATTTTTATTAATGCTTGATTAATAAAAATGCCCTTTATTGTTTCTCGTTTTCCATGCAAATTTACAAAAACAATAATAATAGTTACATGCAACCAAAGAAAGTAATTAGGTATAAAATGTAAGTAGGTACATATAACACAATAATTTTAAGTTTTACTCAAGCATTAATGATCAATCCAATTAATTGTTAATAAATAACCATCAATGTCTGTGTTTCTAATTATTATTTAATTAATTAATTTTAATTTTTATTTTAATATTGCGTTATTTTATTTTATTTTAGTACGTATCAATGATAATAATCATTCAGCACCTAATTAATAATTATCCAATATAATATATAATATGTATAGCTATTTCATTTTTTAACCGACTTCCAAAAAGGAGGAGGTTCTATGTTCGATTGTATGTATGTTTTTTTTTTTTTTTTTTTTTTTTTTTTTATGTATGTTCACCGATTACTCGAAGACGGTTGGACCGATTAGAAAAATCCTTTTTTTGTTTGAAAGGGTATACTCCCAATTAGGTCCCATTGCCACCAAATCGGGATCTGATGATGGGATCTTGGAGAAATCGAGGGAACTCTTCAAAAATTATAGGCACACCTATAGCGATTTGGGTATTTTTGATAGTAAATCGTTCATTTGCTTTCGGAAAGCAAAATTTGAAGAAGTGGAACTGATGATGAAGACCACAGGTGGTCATCGGAACAACTCAAAATAATACGTATTTCACGGGTTCCGATTGAAGCGATTTCAAAAATTGTTTTTTTGTTTGAAAGGGGATACTCCCAAATTGATTCCATTGTCACCAAGTCGAGATCTGATGATGGGATCTTGGAGTAATCGAGGGAACTCTTCAAAAATTATGAGAACACTTATAGCGATTTTTGTATTTTTTATAGTAAAACGTTTCTTTGCTTTCGGGAAGCAAAATTTGAAGAAGAGGAACTGATGATGAAGACCACAGATGGTCATCGGAACTACTCAATAATGGGTATTTCACGAGTTCCGAATCAATAACTTTAATATGGTTTCTAAACAATTTATGCCCGTCACAATGTATATGGTGAAGTGGAACTGATGGTGATGTACTAGGAGAACTCCTCAACAATTAACGTCCCTGCGTCGGGAAAAGCAATATTTTGTAAAAGGTTATGAGTAGTTGACATTAGGCTATTGTAACTTAGATAGATTACAAACCGACTCACTAAAAAGCAAGAAATAAACAAATTTTTAACAAAAAAATTAAAACCGACTTCCAAAAACACAAAACTAAAAAAACTAAAAATAAAAAGCTAAAAATAACAAAATACCGATTTAATCCAAAAGACAAAAACACACGTACCTAATATTATTATTGGTTTGTGCTACCACTGATCGGTATGAAGTCGGTGACAAGCCAAATATGGAGGGGGAAGATGGGCTAAGTCGACTCCCGCCACCAGCTCTTCGTGAGCAGAACAACCCAAGTGGGCAGACACCAGCGGGCTTGTCACCGAATTCAAACCGATCAGTGGTAGCACAAACCAATAATAATATTAGGTACGTGTGTTTTTGTCTTTTGGATTAAATCGGTATTTTGTTATTTTTAGCTTTTTATTTTTAGTTTTTTTAGTTTTGTGTTTTTGGAAGTCGGTTTTAATTTTTTTTTAAACTTATATTTTTAATTAATTATTTTTATCAAAATAAAATCAATAGTTGCATAATTTTTATATTCTTGTCTATTTGATTAGCAAAATATTTTTCACACCACATGCTCGACAATGCCGAATTATATGTCATGTAAACCTTACCGAAAGCAAGACATTATATCTCTTGGCTTTAGCCGGGTTATAATGTTCTATTGAATTTCATTATAACCCGCTGGTCAATAATGTGATTTTCACTTTCATAATTCTTATTGCTATGTCCATAACGTCTCATTTCGCTAAACAGAATGTGTTCTCAGCAGGCGCGGCCAACTCGATTTTCGAAGACCGAAGCCGTGGCCCACTAGATTCGCAGTGAGACGAACTTCATTTGTTTGTCAAATCGAGTAGGCCACGCCAGCTGAAAGAAGTGGCTATATAGGATCTACTAAGCCTGGTTTTTTATTGTCTCGCATTATGTGAGAAAAGTAGAGTATACACCACAGGGATAAAACTGTTTTTTTCTTGGGCGCTTGAATCCCTCACTGCACTCAGGACTCAATCTTAATTCCCTCCCTTTGGTCGGGAATTAACTTATAACACCCTCGCTGCGCTCGGGAGTTAAATTTGGAGTCCTTCGTTATGTTCAGGATTCAATGTAGCGCCCGTGACATAAAACAGTGCTTTATCCCCTTGGTGTATAATCTACTATTATATATTTATAATAATGCTTGATTATAACTACATAATTATTAAGACTTATAAAGTTTCGATTCGAACAAGTTATTCGGACTTAGAAAAAGTTATTTGCGATAATTTTTGGTAAGAATATCTGGTTACATCTGCGGAGGAGTTTACTGAACATTACGGTTGTCTTCCTTTTGAGAAATACAGACGGGGTTGGGTTGCAGGAAAGGGTCTATAGGGGTGGGAGTGGTGTAAGGCGGGACGGGGGGGGAGCAGGGTGCGCCAATTTTGCATTAATAATGTTGATATCGGGCCGCCTCGCGATTAATTTGATTAGTTGACTTGTACTCGGGATAACCGAGTGCCCATTAACGCAACACCCTCATTAATAGTTATAATATTCGCAGATTTACTCATTGAAAGTTAAAACTTTCTCAATTTCAAAATCATACTTGTATTACAATAACATCAACAGATGTTCCGCATTAAATATAATAATAATATAACTTATGGAGTATACCTACTTACGATGTTATATGTTTTTACTATGTATAAGTTCAATATAATCCGAATTATTAGGTACTAGTAAGTAGTAAGTATCTAAATAATAATGCATATTTTATTCCTGTAAAATTGTATAGGTGGAAATACGTGGTAGGTACGTATTAAATTCTATTTTTGTAAAAAGTTTTTTAATAGACGGATAATAATAATAATAATTTTGAAGTGCTCACTGTAGAGCACACTCCGAAATATGTCATTGTATACAAATTGGGTAGATTTCAGTCTGCGATAGATGTCGTTTTATAATTAGAATCGACGTCCGTTATTAATCGGGGCTGGGGTTTGTGTTTGGAACAAGCTAGAGGAAACCGGAGGATTTTGTATAAGAGTTTTACTGATATCAAATATTTGACTCTACAAATGCCTAGTCGGTAATCAAAAAAATAATGAAACACTCTTCCCATGTCCAGATAATATGTCTATTAGGGTTACGTACTATACCTACGTAATAAATAAACTTGCTTGCTGCATGCTAATTTTGATGATATTTTTTTTTAAAACTAGCTTTTATTTAACTGCGCTAAAAAGAATAAACCATGCATTGTTATGAAAGCTAAACGTGTATACAAATTTCAGCTCAATCGGTTGAAGATATCTGCTTCAAAATTGAGTTGCAAGATTCCACCCGAATTTAATTATTTTTAAATAAAAGCTTTTAAAATAACTTAGCTTGTGGCTTAGAAGCTCATTAATGACATGAAATTGTACCTAATGAAATTTTTGATATATTATAGTGTCTCGATTACACAAAAGGACACAAAGGTAAGTAAGGTCACAAACAATTTATTTTTAAACTCCAACCAAATAAAAAAATTTTGGAAACTTTATTTTTATATATGCCACTAATAAAAAACTACACAGCTTCTATTAAATGTTGTGCCATCATTTGCAAAATAAACGTTTAAGACAAGCTACCCTCCGCTTTAAAATTGTGACTTAGGCGTAAAATCTACCTTATGTAAGGGTCGTAACATTAATTGACAAAATGTTTAGTATAACGGCTGAGAGTGGGAGAAATCAGAATTGTATTTTGAAAAACAAGAAAATTTTGATTAATCTACCTAGGAAAATGCATTTGCGAACTCGGACAATATATCAGGGAACAATGAAACGGTTACTTTCTAAGAAATCCTTCTGGTCTTTCCATTTCATAGGGTTGTAAAACAAAACTCAAATCTATAAATGTGAAATTGCTCTTGCTAGCTATTGGTGTGGACAAAGAAAAAAAAATAATTAAAGCTCCGCAAGTATAATGGGGATAATAAACTTGCATTAAGCGATACTTTGGGAAAATTCGGGAATGTCGACGGGGATGGGTGGCGGGGTGGGGCCGCCCGGGGGCGTCTTAACCTTTCCTTAACTTCCAAGAGTAAGATTGAGGACGTATCTACATAGAGCAAGTTTAATTAACACGCTACGCTATTCTGTTAGCATGCATTGTTTATGAAGACGAAATAGCGATAGGGACACAACTAAGGTCCTCTAGATGATTGCCGTCTGAAATAATAAGTTAAATATAATAAGAATAGCTAAATTTAGGCTGAATTTTTTATATCTACATAGAAATAGTCCAATGTTTTGATAACACGATAACGATATGTTATATTATTATGGTATAATCCATTGTTATGGTTAATGGTATTTTGATATGATGCCATCTGCACCCAAAAAATGCTTGAGTGTCTTGGAACACTCGGATAGAATGAATTTTCCGAGAATAAAAAAACCAATAAGCAACAATAATAATAATAACCGTTCCAAAAGCTATTAACCAATAAACGCGCACCTATGAAGCCGTGACGGAAAATTTCTTTCACGCATGAAATCCTATCCGATACCGTGCGATAAAGAACTTTTCGTTCTAATTATTCCTATTTAATTGTCATTTATTGCTGCAGTCGTGTTTGTTACTTATAAGAACAATAGACACAGTAAAATGATACAAGACACACGTGAGTTCGCTTTCAGTATATATTTCAAGATTCTCGGCTTGATCTAAGTTTGACTGCGGAAGAAAGTTTCGACCGATGAGGCGATGTAGACAAAGAGGCTACCTATAGCCCGGACAGCCTTTATTGGAGCACAAACCGAGCCTCTCAGGAGCTACTGTGTACTATACTGATTTATTGGCGTGGAATCACTAATGTACCGACTACCGACTTCACTGTTTATATTCTAAGAATTTTACTAGGTACACAAAATTCAAACAGTAAGAACAATAATGAACTAACCGACAATCTTTCTATTATCGAGTAGATTATGCCAAGAGTATGTTAGGTAGGTACACAATACGGTTATACAGGGTGATCTGGGAAGTGACTTCCAAAATTAAGATTCAGAAGTCTCACATAAAGGAGATCACTTAAAAATAGACCTACGATATACGATCTGATTTTGATCTATATTTATATAAATGAATCCCTATTTCCCTTTGTTCACGGCATCACGTGTTAACGGCTGTACCAATTTCGCAAATTCTTTTTTGTTGTGTTTGTTATTGTAAGGAGAAGAATAAAAATAGAAGTTTGGAGTTCTTGCATTGCAGTAATTCCGAAACTCACGTGGGTGAATCCAAAACGGTTACACCGATTATGACGGGACTTTCACTGCTAATTAGCTGATGTTATAAGGAGTAAATTAGGCTACTTTGGAGTTCCTGCAGGAATTCCGAAACTCACGCAGGTGAAACCGCGGGGCACAACTAGTAATTAATAAAAATGTAGGTTGTTAGAAATTTTTAAAAATAAGAGTCGTATTGCACCATTTTTTTGATGACTCACTTTAATTTTGTAATTACTTATTGCTTTTGAACAGCAAAAACATCTTAAAAAACCTACTATTATTATATGTATAATAATTTGGGTGGTCAAAGTTGTACCTTTGAACATCACTTCTTCAGCCGCCATGTACCTAAGTGTAATTTCATTTCTGATTAATATTTATTGTCAATCTTCAATATAAGCTTACTAAGTCTTCAGCTGATATCATGAAGTCTTGGATCGCGTGGTGATATTTAAAAGTTCTACGACACGTTATTATTTTTTTAATATCACTGACCCTTAAAAAAGGTTTACTGGGAAGTATCTCTGAATTATTGTAGCCTGCAATTTTAAACGTAAATTTGAATCATTTCACTTGAAATATGCTTCAAATTCTTTGCTGCAGCGGCGGTTGTACCACAATTGGTAATCGACGCCATTTTTTGTGGTAATCATCGGCATAATTTTGTTCCAATTTGTGGAGATTAACTTTACAACAACAAGACAAAACATACAAGCTACCATTTTTTTAATTATTTTTTTATAACTTTTCTCCCCTTGAAAAATACTGTTGGGGTGTATCGATTTAAGGTATGCTAAGAATCACCTTTGTTGGAGTGGGGTTAAATGAAAAATAATAAAAAAGTCACCGACTCCTCATCTTCTCTGTGCCGATTTCGCTTTGGTATCGCGAAGGAGGAACCGTTTCCCGCTGCTATGCCGTGAATAAATTATAATGATAAGACTCGTGCCTTCGTAATATTGAAGACTTTTTGATAATTAAGCGTCCCCGCCAACCCTCGCACTCGCGCTTCGTCGAAAATTTTTCCAGAGCAAGAATCCACGATGGTTTTCCTTCTCCACTCATTGCCACCCCCTCAAGGCCGCCCCTACAAGAACACTTGAATTTCTTTCATCTTTGGTTTGTCGAGTGATCTGAAATCCTTAAAAAGATGGTCGGTTTTTTTATAGGAAGTCTCAATTGATGTGCACGATTTTATAAACATTTTTTTTTTATAAAATCCTTAGAGAATTCAACTAAAGCACACATAATAGGCGCAACGTGCTAACAAAAAGTCTGTATTAAGAGTCGGTATTAAAAAGCGGACGACTGAGGAAACGCACCCTTAACAAATTAACATTGGAACGCAGCATCGGTCGCAAGTCACAACTATAGATGGGCAATCAACTGGGCTTAAACCCGGTGCGATGTTTATAGATGTTTACGGGTGTTTATCGGGTTTTGATAACCGAGCATTGGGTTTAAACCTATAGTTGCTTGCTCATTATTACACAGGCACAATTAAAAAAATATGCACACAAGTAACACAAACTTTATACCAATACTCAACTGGGTATGAGCCGTGCTCTTGGCAGAGATAGTCCATAGATGGCATCTCTTTGATTAAACTTAAACTACTATGATACGACGACAAAAACTAAAAGCAAAATATTTGTTGAAAAAATTACACCGCTTCAACGTTTCCATAATGCTATAGGTAATACATTCTCTAACTATTAAAACAGTTGATATTTATCATTTGGTGGGGTATAACAACCTTTGAGTGTTCGTTGTAATGTCACCTTCAGATGACCACTTGCAGACTTGGATGCATACATTCAACGAAGAAGCAGTTTTTTATAAAATTTAATTTACAAAATATATATAGTACAATTTTCGACTTCAAAATTTGTGAAATCACGCTCTATGGCGAGATATCGTTTGTTAACAATATTTTAACTCTTTGGTTGTAAATATTAATATCTGCCTATCTATATAATTTTAATTATTCGCAAATCTATTTTAAGCCTAGTAGGTAGGTAGCTACAGATTTTTTTTACATGAACTGTAACAAATTTACTTTCAGTGTATCTACATCTACTTTGAGAACGATTATCATTTATTTCCATATATTATGTAGGTACTAACCACGTTTATTTCACGTAGCTTCATACTCATCGCGATAAAGCAAAGTTTCATGTTGTATTTTTTTTATAAAGTGTGTAAGAAAGAGACACAACGTCGAATATTCGCGTCAGAGTTAGCGCCTTCACATTCCATAATCTTCGTAACTCTACGTATCGGTGTCTGGGGGGTGGCGTGGTGGGTGTTGAGTACTAGTGTACACGCAGGCCGAGACAGAAGCGCGCGACCTGTAATTAAAATTACATAATATCAACCTTATTTATATATACCTTAACTTGTAGGTACATTTATTTTCATTTAATTATATTTTTATTAGTTTCTAGCTAGTTACCCGCGGTGATTCCGGAATTCCCGAAGGAATTCCAGGATAAACTATACGTATAAGTTATAAACGTAAACCTTCCTAAACCTTCCTCTTGAATCACTCTATCTATTGGTGAAAACCTCATAAAATCCGTTCAGTAGTTTTTAAGTTCATCACGAACAGACAGATAGACAGGCAGACAGACGTGACGGAGGACTTTGTTTTATAATATTTAACGATATGAATGCATTGAAATATCAAGTGTTTTAATACGATTCTCGATTAACCTTATACACCCTGTATATGTAACTGCTAGCTGTTCCCTGCGGTTTCACCCACATTAATTTAGGAGTTCCCGCGGAAACATCGTGAAATCCGTTCTAAAGCTGACGTTTCCTACCTATAAACTACTTATCTCACCTGCTAAATTTCAGTTTTATAGGACAAGTAGTTTTCGAAATTTCGTGGTTAGTCTGTGAGTGATCTTTCTTTTTATATACAGGTTGTAAAGTTGAACGAGCGTCGACTTATTCAAACTCATTGTGTTCATCACAAGTCTTGCATCCTGTATAAAACGGTACTAGCCATTCTCCACGGTTCCTCCCACACAAATTTAGAGATTCCTTCAAGAATTCTATGTATCGGGATGAATGTACCACTATAGTGGAGTAGAATTGGTTCAGTGCTTCCAGAGATGATCCCTTACAAATATACATCCCTCTTTATCAATATATCTGAACTGGTAGCGTAGATTCATCATATAAAAATATAACCTGGCAGAAAAGAACTAACTACCTATTAAAATAATGTCCAACAGAAATTGAATATGGAATTCGAAGAGCAAAAATAGCAAAAAAGACGTCATACCCTAAATGACGTTACTGAGCAGTACCTACCTATACTTCACCCACAACAAGCCAAATGAATGACGCGACCTTTCGCAGGGCGAGGGGCGTAGGTGCCTACTGTAAATCTGTTCAGTTTATACACTTATACGTGGGTGGGCAACCTTTTGTTTTTAAAGACTCTATGACAGTTTATCAAGTGAATATTTTTGATTCAACAGATTAAAATAGGTATTTAAAGGTTTTCTTAAAGTTAAAAATAAACAAATAAGACTTGATACCTACACAATATGTAGCTAAAAATGTATAAATACGAACTGCGCCGATGAAAAATTAATCAAATCCGCAACGACGGATATTAGTTTCAATATAGACACAAAACAATATATCGATAGATTGACGGCTGCATACGTCACTAATGGATGCGTGTGTGGACTGTGTGGTCACGGGATTCGCAGGTGACGCGCATGTACGTGTTGTGTATGTGTGGGGAGACTGCGCATATGGCAAGTGGAGGAGAGTGGGGCACAGTGGGGTCGGGTAGAAGCGGAGTAACTGCTCAGGCTTGTAGCTAGCTCAGTACATTTTATTGTAGCTTGCCTCTCTGGATACTACTGACTCTGAGTGGGCTGGCGCGGTTTATCGATGTCGATATAAAGCAAGTAATGGCGCGCTGTTATTTTTCTCACCGTAGCGAGATTGGATAGCCGAGTTTAATGCTTTATGGTTACGCCTTAAGTTTTGTTATGTATAACGTTTTGCTAAATTGCTTTTGACATTGTTCTACGAACAAGTTATTTAAAAATATATTAGTTACTAATTGTTTATACATACTTGCGCACACGCAGCTGTCAAAAACAGTACGAGACAAAAGTTCTGACACTTATAGTGCGGTTGCATTATGTCCGAAGCCATATTGCTTGAAAATCTCTAAGTCCGGTGGAGTAGGAAAGAGACGACTATGGTCCGTTATGATAAGGGATGAATAGAACTTACAAAATTTAATCCAGTGAAGATTTTGGAGGAAGTAATTTTCCTCAATGTTGTTGTTTTTCATCTGTTAACTATCATGTCAATTATGCATAACTTATACTTTGATAATAATTTGAGTACCAATTCCTACCTATGCCAAATAAATTCTTATTCTGTAGCAAGTTAAAATTTCTCCTATAAAATTTTATCGAAAAACTGATATTAGATATTTCATTACAAGCATCACTAAACAGATTAACTCGTCGTTGCTGGGGCGTTGTCTGAACTGCCCTGTGTGTGGGCAATAATTTTATTACCATTTCATTAACAAACAATTTAAAAAAAGATATTGTAGCTATCAAGTTCTTGTTTGAAACCAAGTTTACATGCAATTCCGTTACATTTTGAATGTTAATCGAAGTTTATATAACCGACTTAAAAAATAACTTCGATAGTTTTTGACGTAATTTTACTAAAGATTCTTTATTTAGTCTAACAATGCAAGGTAACCTTTTCGCGTTGTCGCATCAATTAAAATCCTCGAGTATCTGAAGAGAAGACGACGTTATTTAAACAAAGCGTCGGAAATAATTAATTGGCGACACGTTTGCGCATTAACAGCCGCTATGAAGGAGAGGTGGAGACAATTAAATGGGATGGTTTTTGCCAGTTGAAACTTGGAACGAAATCGTGATAACACCATTAAATCTTTTGAAAATTCTTAAGTTCCTTACAGGACCGCAGGGGTCAAATTAGGGCTACCTGCTATAAAAAAATAATTTCTTCTGAGATATTTCATTTGAAAAATAAAATTGATAGGAGGATATTTAAATTTACAATTTAAACCTGATATCAAAAACTTTAGAAAAAAGCTTCAAAACCACTCTGTCAGCGATTTTTGTTGGTAGTGCTAGTTTGACCCTTGTTTAAGGACTTGGATAAGCTGCGTACTAACGAAGTCTCAACGACAAATAAAACAATAGATTAAGACTTTTTTTTTATTTCACCATTTTTTATCTATTATGACAATATTTGCAACAGTGATTACCATTAGACATTAAAAAATCTTGCAGATACATAGTATACTAACAAAATTTACAGTCGCTTAAATAAATGATATCATCGCGGTGAATTTGATGTCAATATGTGTTAACACTAAGCTATTTAGTTCACGACTCCAACCCCTTCGCCGCCCGGCTCCCTCACGCACACGTTCACAGAACCCCCTCTCACCCACCCAACATTTACACAGTGTGCGGCACTTACACATTAACAAAAGCAATTTTTCACAGGTTACACAGATACACACCTACACGCCAAGATAGATGTAGTGAGTCCCTTGCCCCAAGAAAAGTTTTGTAGTACAGAAATTTGTTCACTAGTTGTGTCTAGACATGCCATGCTTTTAAAGTGCACGGCGAATCTTCTCAGATGTATTTAATGAACTTAATAATAACAGAATAGATTAATAAGTTTTTTAGTTTTCTATCAGTGCTCGTCAATGGGATAAAACTTCATGAATATTATTTTAATTTTATAAATATCAGTGGGTTTTGTTTTACTTTATTAACTTTTACAATTATAATTTTGAGAGATTTATAATTTTAAAATCTTTATCGATAGAACACTTTGGCGGTTTTTTTTGGATATTTTTATGTGTGTGATATTATTTCCTTCGAAAACAATTTGTAGTATATTTATCATCAAGAGCTACAAAGGTAAAATGGCAGAATACGAGTACCGCGGGAAAATCATGACAGGGGAATGCATCGAAAATGATTATGGAATGTGCTAGAGTGAGAGAGATATACTCTAGCCGCATGGCGTCCAGTCGGTTAGACAGAGATCAAATATTGAATATCGTCCAGTGTTGCGAAAACGAGAAATGTTGCCAACTCTACGAGCGGGAAAATGCACCATTTGCACCCGGTTTAGGGTGGGAAATTTGGACGAGATGGTGGCAACATAGGTTGTATTGCTCGCCCGGAGAGCGGGTGGCGGATGGGCGAGGGGCTCGGTGGCTCTCAACTGTGGCAGATAATCAATATCCGCTTGGCTTGTGGACAATATATATATGTTATTTTATTTCTGCACTGCTCAAACGCGCCTTGCAGCCGTATTTTTTGTCGCGCTCACACCATTATCTGAAATGGACAGTAGCGTAGATTTGGTAAATGATAAGTGTGAGAAAGTATTTATCACGACAATGAAGCGTGATATGTAATTATATAACCTATTTAGGGTCCAGTGGTGATATTTGTGGGTGCGTGGGGTGGTTGGGTGTTTCGCTGCTGGGTTGTAGGTGATATATAGTATTTTTATTGAGGTCTCGATGCGGTGTGGCGGTATGGCGGTATCGGGCACGGTGTTTGTTCGATGGCACGCGATACGACCGGCGCTACTTCTTCATTAAGGCGAGCAATAGACTAACGCAGCCGCACCGGCCCGCTCCGCTCGCTCGCCTCTCTTTACGCCACTTAATTGACTAACCTAATCAATTAATTTAGGTCGACATATTATCTTAACTCTTAACTATTACCTATGTGATTTATCTTGATTATTATGCAATCGAACAAATTAAGCCGTACAATATTTTTAATGATGGCATGATGGTGGCAAAAAGTATTTAAATTCTTAATATGGTAAGGTATGCCCAGCTAACCCTGCTATATCTATAATCTGGCTTTCCCAAACATTTTAAGCACTTGAATATAGCACAGTGCTTTGTTATTGAGGATGTAAGTACCTACATAGAATGGTTAGATTTGGTCTGCGACATTATGACCCACCTTAGGAAATACTTAATTGTTAAATATTTTTTTTACTCTTTTCATAAATCTGAATAGTTTTTAATATATTATGCTAACGTCGATCGAAGTCAATGGTAGAGTCAAGTTATGGTCTCTAGTTCTCCACTTCATGTGTTAATCGCATCTTATAAAAAAAAATCTTTTAATCTGATTTATTTTTTTGCCTCATTTTTTTATAACTAGCTGTTCTCCGCGGTTCCACCCACGTTATTTTGGAGTTCCTGAGGGAATTCCGACTTAAAAAGTACCCTATATCCGTTTCTGTACCCCTAAAAAGTATACGTACCTAAGATTTCATCATGATCGATTGAGTAGGTATTTAAGGTTTGATAGCGTAACAAACAAGCAAATAAATAAACTTATATTCGCATTAAAAATGTTCTTAGTAATAACACATTTCTTTAACCGATATTTTAAATCCTTAAATTTATTGATAATATTTAAAACCCATGATCGTAGAATTGATTCGCAAACTGTTTGCACATTCACTAGTTTCATACAGGGGTTGGTTTGTAACGGCAATTCATAGCGTCCCCTAATAATGGAAACATAATTCGATTGGCTCCCGTCTGTCGATGAATAGAATGACGATTCATAATAAAAACTATCTAGAAGAGTCAGGACTTCAGGAGTGGTACAAGCGAACACGAGAAAGAAGAGAACATACTAAGCATGTGTTAACTAAATTTAAGTATAGGTATACCAAGTCCATACTAATTAAACACGTAAATAACTGTGTCTGTATGTTACTTTTTCACGTCTTAACTACTCAAACGAACACCATGAAATTTTATACACGTTGTCAGGGTAAAGAACATAGGGTATCCCGGGACGCCCACGGGAATTTCAAAATTAACGTGGGTGAAAACGCGGGGATTTTGGAAATAAATTTTTACAAATTCGACTCACAGAATGCCCTTATATTTTTAATTAAATCGCAAGCAGTTGCCGAGGGAACAGCTAGTTGAAACATTTATACTTAAAACAAAGATAAATAGATACTGATCTCTTAAAAGATTTTGTTTTCTGCCTGCGATT
Organism: Zygaena filipendulae; assembly: GCA_907165275.2. Lineage (NCBI taxonomy): Eukaryota > Metazoa > Arthropoda > Insecta > Lepidoptera > Zygaenidae > Zygaena > Zygaena filipendulae. Next base: position 8,089,626 of record OU015657.1, read on the forward strand.
TCACTCACATTGACGTATTATAGATTTTGTCAATCAGTTTTCTATATCGCAGTAACAGCACTTTTTTCCGGATAAAAGTACCCTGTGTTTCTGTACCCTGTGTTTCTGTATACCTCTTAAAACGTGTATAAGAAATTTCATGACGATCGGTTGAGTAATTCCTGTTATGGCGTGAAAACAAATAAACTCAATTTGGCACTTATAATATGGTAGTAATTTCGGAGTTCCCGTGAGAATTCCGGGTTACGATATAGTCTATGACATTCACAAATAATGTGACCTTCTAATTTTAAAAGAAATTTCAAAATTGGTTCAGCAGATCCAGAGATTACCCCTACAACGTCACAAACCCGCAGACTCACAATTCACAGACTCACAAACTCTAGCTCTTTATAATGGTATTAGTTATTAGTTATGATATAGTTCGAATTAGGCATCCGATTTAAATAAATCGAAATTTAGGTAGGTACATAAAGTAATTTCAAAAAGCGTAGGTTGCTACACATGTCCCTTCCAGACTCTTTATCTTTATCGTGTAACTTGCCTATCTCGTTCAGATTAGATTTTATGTAAATACATTATGCTTTTCTGGATAGGTCTAGGCAGAATTTAACGTCATTGCATACATTAATATATACTTAATTATTGAATAATATTTTTTTCATATTTGTAGAAAATTAATATATTTTGGACTTTCATTGATTTTCATTTTACTTATATCATTATACTAGTTAAAGCTGTCCTGTGTCAGTTTGACTTGCGAATTAAAAGTACTCTTCGTAGTATATGTACCTACCTACACATAACGTAGATATACTAAACAGATACCTAAATATAGGTAAGTAGTAAAATAGTTTAAGATTAACGTTTTACTCATTTTGAGGCTGTTTTACACTGATCATAATTTTAATTTATCGAAAGATTTCTAAAAAGAAATGAAGAGAACTAACAACTTCCTAGGACTTACATTTAGAGAATTTTAAACATGTAGAACCGCGGCTGCTACTGTGGGCTACAACTTATTATTTCAATGAAAGCCCACTTGATGGCGTTGTTGTTCAACTGAAGAACGCAATTACTCGTATAAGGATAAAACATTAATATTCTATTAGAATCTACCATTTATAGAGTTTATATATATATATATATTGTAAACTAGCTGTGACCGTGGTTTCACTCGCGGTAATTTCGGAGTTTCCGCGGGTGCCACCTGCTCGTTTTCCCCCTATATAAAAATCCAGGATAAGCTATAGGTACGCAAAAACCTTCCTCTGGAATCACTCTATCTATTGGTGACAGACAGACGCAGAGGACTTGATCCTGCGAAAGTAACTCTGTCTGTCTGTCTGTCACGCTTTCACGCCTTAACGGCTCAACCGATCATCATGAGATTTTGCATACACGTTTTCAGGGGTACATAAAAGGACATAGGGTACCTACTTTTATCTAGGAATTCCCGTGGGAACTCCCATGTTATCGCGGTTCAAACCGCGGGGAACAGCTAGTTTTATAATATGTAGTGATGTAAGTACTTAGTTACTAGGAAAAAAGGACGTTTATCCTGAAGAAATGTGTAGTTTTATACTTTTGTTTTTTCTGCCATTGCCTACGCTCAGCGTTTATTTAATTGTAACGACTCTCTGTAATCGATATTATTTTGATTATTAATTTGCTGGCTTGTGAACAAAATATATATGGTGAAATCCACGTGGGATTTTTTACAGCCTTTACAGCTCACAATTTAACACCCAGTTATTCAAGATCAGATTAGCCTTCGGTAGTACTCGTACCTAAATACCTATTAACCATCCCAATACTGCTGGCAGATAAGCTATATTAGTACCCACTGAACATATTATTATTACACTCATCCATACAGGGACATTACTGAAGTCTCTGCAGGGCTATGTATTATATATACCTACATACGACTATTATGTAAAGACGACTGCTCGCACGTGACTATTGAGTACGAATTAGCAATATTGAAAGACTAGCTATACCCTACGGTTTCACCCGCGTGACTTTTGGCGTAAGTACCCTCGGAAATTCGGGCATGAAAATTACCATTTAGCCTAGTTTTCAACCTACAGCACCTATACTTATATGTATACTTACCAGATTTTATTGTTATATAGCTCTGCCCCGTGGTTTCACCCGCGGTAATTTCGGAGTTACCGCGGGAATTCTGGGATAAAAAGTACTCTATGTCCTTCTCTGTATCCCTGACAACGTGCATGCCAAATTTCATCCAAATCCGTTGAGCCGTTTTTGCGTGATTGAGTAAACGTATGCGAGGATAAGAGCTCGAAAGTGCACTTTCATCCGACTTGCTTTAAATTTATCGTCACTGCTCAGCTCCTATGTGTCTTAGCGTTATAACCAGCCCAGGAGTATGGACTACAATCGTACCAAGTTTGGTTAAAATCCCTTCAGTATTATTTTAACCATGCGTGTACATAGGTACAGACAGACAGACAGACAGACAAAAATTTTACTGCTTGCACTTTTGTCATCAGTATCGATCACCTTTCATCCTCCAATATTAATTTTGAATACAGAATTGACCTCTCTACAGTTTTATTATAAGTATAGATATAGTAAGTATAAATAATAAATAAATTCAGCGATTCTGAATATTACTCCAGATAGATAGACAAACGAAAATATCGAAAGAGGAAATTTATCTTTAATTAGCATATAATAATTCTCCGAGCTTATTAATTGTGGATAGACAGCTTTTAGTTGATTCGTTAATAACGTAAATACGTTCTCCTAAATAAACTAAAACATTTTTTTACAGACAGACACTTCATTTTATTTATATGTAAGCATATTAGATTACTGGGTTAATTAACGTAATCAGTGTTACGTGACAGTAGTATCTAATGCAATTGCTGTGTTTACCCACGCTTGCTTGGCGGTGACCCATAATTGATTTGAGGTAAGTACTTAACCTTTCCTTATGAAATTAGAAAGTTATTAAATTTAAGTACCTGTTAAAGTTAAAATTAAGAAAATAAAATAAAATCTGTTTATAGTTAAGTATGTTAACGAAGAAACGGTTTTAGGAGACGAATTAAATCACATGATAAAAATGTCCCATACCTAGGTACTAATGTTGATCCGTATATACGGATAAATTTGTTAACCACTTGCCAAATGTTTTTCAAATCTGTTCGGTAGATTTTGCGGGATGCGTCTTTAGAAAAAACCAACAAACATCAGCTTTCTTATATATAGATATATGCTGTATGTTGTGTGAAGCCAGTAAATATACACAGGCATTCAACACACATAATCGATTCCGCTTAAGTTTTGAATTTGAGAAGTTTGTTTCTACATTACTCCCGGTAAAATCAAATACCTAATAATAAAGGTTGTCTGGAAGAGATCGCTAGTAAAGCGATAAGACCGCCTTTTGTATGCCTTTAGTTATAAGTTTCGGTAAACACACTAACATTATTTTGGTGTACAATAAAGTGTATTCTATTCTATTCTATTCTATTCTATTCTATTCTATTCTATTCTATTCTATTCTATTCTATTCTATTCTATTCTATTCTATTCTATTCTATTCTATTCTATTCTATTCTATTCTATTCTATTCTATTCTATTCTATTCTATTCTATTCTATTCTATTCTATTCTATTCTATTCTATTCTATTCTATTCTATTCTATTCTATTCTATTCTATTCTATTCTATTCTATTCTATTCTATTCTATTCTATTCTATTCTATTCTATTCTATTCTATTCTATTCTATTCTATTCTATTCTATTCTATTCTATTCTATTCTATTCTATTCTATTCTATTCTATTCTATTCTATTCTATTCTATTCTATTCTATTCTATTCTATTCTATTCTATTCTATTCTATTCTATTCTATTCTATTCTATTCTATTCTATTCTATTCTATTCTATTCTATTCTATTCTATTCTATTCTATTCTATTCTATTCTATTCTATTCTATTCTATTCTATTCTATTCTATTCTATTCTATTCTATTCTATTCTATTCTATTCTATTCTATTCTATTCTATTCTATTCTATTCTATTCTATTCTATTCTATTCTATTCTATTCTATTCTATTCTATTCTATTCTATTCTATTCTATTCTATTCTATTCTATTCTATTCTATTCTATTCTATTCTATTCTATTCTATTCTATTCTATTCTATTCTATTCTATTCTATTCTATTCTATTCTATTCTATTCTATTCTACCTATCTTTATATATATATAAAAACTAGCCTAAGCCCGTGACTTCATCCGCGTGGTAGTCGAAATCAGACATCGAAGAGGTTAAAACGAATCAATCAAGATCATATTTTAAATTTTTTCCAAGAAAACACGATGTTCCATCCAAACTTTGCAACCCCTTTTTCACCCCCTCAGGAGTAGAATTTCGGAGTAGAATTTCTTATCGCATGCCTACATCTTACAAAGAACACATCCTTCAAGTTTCAGGTCTCTACGATCAGTGTTTTAGGCGGTGCGTTGATCCGTCAGTCAGTCATTTAGGACAAAGCATTTTATATGAATAGATGAATCCCTATTTTCCTTCGTCACGACACCACGTGTGAACGGCTGGACCAATTTCGCTAATTCTTTTTTGTTGTGTAAAGGTTTCCGAAACTCGAGCGGGTGAATCTCCGAAACGGTTGTACCGATTTTGACGGGACTTTCACTGCTAATCAAATTAGCCTACTTCCGTAAAACCGCGGAGCACAGCTAGTTTAAAAATAAAATTATATGAAGATGGATGAGTAAGTAACAAACATTAAATGAAATTATGTTTTTTAACGCCCCTAAATAATGAAACCTTGTTTTCTAATATTTATTTTAGGTACAATCTCATCTTATACACAAAAAATTTCATACAAACATTTATAGAAGTGTGTACCTACTTTTAACATTCAATGAAATGTGACACACGCCAGCGTATTTTTTCCGGAGGATTATGCCCCTTCGACACGTGGTCTTCACCCTCGCAGCTAGGCGGACATATTGCGTGCCTCTCTAACCCTCTGGGAGGACTGACCTCCGCTAGTGATCAATCTGTGAGTCCCGATTGCTTGCTCAGTTAAATAATCAGTGTTGAATAAACGCACCGCTAAATAAACGAAATGTTCGTTTTTAGATGAACAATTGGCTATTTTCCAGGGTATGAAAATCAAAATTCCAATTAGTCTGTCAATTAGAAAATAAAAAAAATAATAGTGTTTAGTGTTACACGATTAGTGTTTTTGCCTTTTCAAATTAATGAAAATAAACGAAGATAAAGCGCATTGAAGTTTAGGGTGGGGGACTCGTGACGTCATTAATCGGTATAAGCCCCGTATAACTGCACCGGGTTGTGACGTCACGCGAAATTTCAACTCAATGTATCGCCGTATTTTTTTTATTAAGTAAAAAAAGAAAAAAATACATGTCCAATATTTTTTAAAATCTACACGACGGACTAAAAAATAATATTTTGTCAAGTAGCCAATTGAACAATACCTAGTGGTATTGGCAATGAGAGTGATAAGATATAAGTAATCCTTACTAATATTATAAATGCGAAAGTGAGTTTGTTTGTTTCTTTCTTACGCTTTCAAGCCGTAACGGCTCAACCGATCATCATGAAATTTGCATACACGTTGTCAGGGGTACAGGGAAGGAAAAAGGGTACTTTTTACCCCGGAATTACCGCGGGAACTCTGAACTTATTGGCTGATAAAACCGCGGGTAACAGCTAGGAGACATATTATTATTAACACTAATAATTTCTATAGCAGCTTACTCATAGTCAATCGTCAGGAATGACCGACATGTTTCAGAATCTTTGTGAGTCTTTCATCAGGAGTAAGTGAGTTCATTGTTAATAGTATTGATGTTAAGATGTATATCATTCAAACAGTATTGTTTGAAATTTCTTTGATTTCCAAATAGAACGAACATCATAAGGTTTGACTCCAGTGGATGAGTGGACATTGCCAAGCAAAGGGAATGCAATATCATAATATAATATTAATATCATGACGAATGGCAGTGCGGTGTTATTAACGCATCGTCGGTTTATGTGTTTGTGTAAATAACACGCTATTTCATGAGTTCCCGAGGTAATTCCGAGGTAGTAGAAGAATAAATGTACTTACTACACTAGGTCTGGAAAGTTTCAAATTATTTATACGATTTTGATATTTGTTGTTGTGTCCGTAACTTTCAGGATAAGGTTTATATCCAACAATATAAGGAGTTCCTGTAGGAAATTAGGAATACAGAATCCCACGCAGATAAAACCGCAGACACAGCTAGCGTAATAAACAACTCGTCTCTTTTTTAATGCAGTAAAAAATGTATTAATTTGTTAAAGTATAGATAGCTTCAGGGCATTTGTTTGAAGGGTGCGATGCGATGATGCGATTGGGGACGTTTGGTCATTTAGCAGCTCTATATGTATATCGAGTTCTCTTTGCGTTTGTTATTATTATTGCAAACATGTTAAGAGACTTTTAAGCTTAATAAGAGTTGACTTCCCACCATTTATTAGCTAATCCTTACTTAATTTTATACAAAGTACAAACTCGTTATATGAAATCTGGGAGCTTTTATACCTAATTGCAGTTATTTTTTACTATGGTCAATTGCAACTCTCTCCTTGCGAAACAATAATAAATAAATCCCAAATAATAACTTTGTGCAGACGTGCTGGCGAAGAGTGGATGAAATAAAGAAATTACAAATACATGTTGTCAAATAATACCTATATCACGTAAAAACATAGTTAGTTGATGGTTAATTGCCATTTTGTTTTTAACCAACTCAAATATTTGTTCATAATTTCGCCTGATGTTAAGTGAAAACATAGACTAAGATGTCACACGTCTGCCAATTAAACTTCCCTACAAAATTATATCTTCCTCAGAAACTCTAAAACTTACTGGTTGAAATTTTTATCTAATTTCTCGCTGAAGAATCTCAATTAAAAAGTAGTAACACGCTCTCGGTTCGAAGCTTATAAAGATGTTGTATAGGTATGTTTTGTTCATGTGAGTGGCGTGCAAACGCGGGCTTAGCTCCACTGCCAGAGGCTGTGGCGGAAAATTTACATACATATTAATTTATAGGCAATACAGGCCCCGAATGTTCGCAATCTGTTTTATATGGGTGTTTAGTGCTTGTTTCTGTGATGTGTTGGAGCTAGTAGCTCGTCACAACACTACGTTACGACTCCATGCGGCGACGTGGTTAGGTTTATCTGTTGATACGTAAAGGTATATGATATTGATTGATTGATATATTTATTCATGACATATGCATATTAAGTGCCATACATTAACAGCTACATTCATATTAAATAATTGCACATTATCAATAAATTACATTTCAGGTAAAAATTGAATCAGTAGGTAAGTCCTACTAATATTATAAATGTGAAAGTGTGGATGTTTGCATATTTGGATGTTTGGATGTTTGTTACTCAATCACGCAAAAACGGCTGAACGCATTTGGATGAAATTTGGCATGCACATTGCCAAGGGTACAGAGAAGGACATAGGGTACTTTTTATCCTGAAATTCTCGCGGGAACTCCGAAATTGCCGCGGGTGAAACCGCGGGGAACAGCTAGTTGAATAATAAAATATAAACAAATATGTCAAAAATATTAAAAATAAGTAGTCAGTAGGTAAGTCAATGAACATGACAAAACATAATATCGCTAAGTAGGTAAATAGTTGGTACAAATATATACTAAGTCAATCTTAATTCTATATGTAAATTCATCATAGCTGTAAAACGACAGTTGAATGAGCCACTTTTTTAATTTTACTTTGTAGCCATACAAACTGTTGTCGTCGTCGTACACATTCGGGAATCCAATTGTAGTCCGCTGGACCTATGGCATGTATCAGTTTAGTGACCTTCACAGGTTTGCAAGCTATATTTTTAAGTCTGTACTTGTGACGAGATATGTGAAAGTGAAAAAATGAAAATGTATTTATTATCATAACACACATACATAACATAGCAATTACCTACTTTTAGTCCCCACACCAGGCGTAGCCTGTAACGTGGGGGTCGTTTCAGAAACATAACAACAAAACATGTTTTGTTGTGCATTAATATGATATTAACTTTTCAAACGGCTCGTGAGTAAACATGTTTTTTTAGTGTATGTATATTCAATCCGTGAGGAGTCCGCAACCACAATAGGAAACACTTTATGGATAGACTTCAAGGATAAGTGTAAGCGCAGAAGTTACAGATCTAGGAAAGAAAACCAGGATTATTTAGTAATTAATGAAATCCTGGCTGACAATCATCTAGCTACAGCCTACAGATAAAAAAAGAACCTTTACACACGGTTGGAGTAAAACTTGCTCGACGTTGTGATACGACGAAAAACTAAAAGTAAATAAGTCATTTTACCTTGAATGGAAACTAGTTGAACCTTTCCGTACCTAATTTAAAGCATTCTGCAGCATTTTGTTACGGTCAAATTTTACTTCAAAGATACAATTTTGTTTACACAGACATTCTGCAGGCTATATGAACGTATAACCCAGTTAGGATGTGCTTTAGTCGCGCCTCCGCTAAGGGATACAAATAAGATACAGCTATCTCGGATAGGGTAGGGGGCAACTGTTTTGCGTCCCCATTGACTCAAGCTCTATCGAGCCGAAATGAAAAGTAGTGGGTTATATCTAACATTTGCATATTTTAATTGTAATCGAAGGGCGGCCCCTGCAGTGTGAATGTGGCATAAGCGAACGATTTGCATACATAGACGCCTGTCGCGACGCGCCGACAGCAAATTGCTCTATCTGTAAGTAGATGTGAATTAATTGAAATAATAATATAGGTATAGGTACTATGTTTAATATATTTTTAAGAAAATATTTTATTGTTTTATTTATTAATATCAGCAACGCCTGTCGCGACGCGCCGACAGAAAATTGCTCTATCTGTAAGTAGAAGTGAATTAATTGAAATAATAATATAGGTATAGGTACTATGTATAATATATTTTAAGAAAATATTTTATTGTTTTATTTATTAATATCAGCAACAATATTATCCTCATAGGCTAACCTAATCCGAAAATTTGCTGAGGCATAAGTTAGGTACTTATTCCTCAGCAAGTTAGTGTGTGTGTTTTTTTTTTAAATGAAAGAGCATTTTCTAATCTCTCTGCTGCCGCATTGATATTGCTCAATTGCTCCTGACTAGTCTATGGCGTCTCTTACTCAGAAATCTCCGCTCCATAGTCAGTTTTTCAGGTAGACCAGCTAGAGCTGGGTTCAGTCAAGTCAAGAGATTTTTAACACCTCCTAGGCAGTGCGTACTTGAGACGATCCGAGGACAATGCAAGGCTCGTCAATATCCATAAAATATTTTAAGGCGGACACGAAATAGAATATCTATTTGAACATAACAATTGAATTAGAAGAAAATACACGTGTTTACTATACACCTACTTATTGACTCGCACAGTGACATAAATGAGTCAATAATAATAAAGAGCGTATAGCAGCCGTACAAAGTTATTTGATGTTTTTGATTGGGCGTCGTGCGAGGGTGCGAGTCGGCGGCGCCAACCCGCGGTGGTACGATGACGTCTGACTTCGAGCGAGCGTCAAGTTATTTCTTGATACAATTGAATTAAAACAAAGTTAAGCATCGTGAATCGAAACCACAATAAACAGATCCCTGACTCTTTACGTACACCACATGTAGAGAAACCGTTGCCGAAACAATGGAATATGAAACGCTTTTCAAGTGTTCGTCTTGGATGATTTGACTGTAATGCTACAATGTAATAATAAATTGTCTTAAAGTACCTATCACTAAACACAGTTCGAAATTTGAGGGATTTTTAATGTAGAAGACTGTAATTTTACCCTATTTGCTGAAAATCCATTTTGATTTTATAACTCTAACTCTATACCAATGTGTGTAAAAATCTATCTAGTATAAATGATATTATTTTATTTATTTAAAGAACTTTATTGCTTTCTATTGTACAAACTTTTTGGCTAGGTGATAGTTTAGTGGCAGGTTATCGAACGAAAAAATTAAAAAAACATATACGTAGGTATAATACGCATCGCGGAACCAGCATCCGCAATCGACGATGACCACGATCCTAAGTCATGAGGGAGCAACCAGAGAGAGAGAGAATACTTATTTTAATAATATTACCAAGTATATTAAGTAAAAGCTGATACATACATAATATATACTAAATACCTACATCACATCATATACATAATTATTCATTATCTTCATCGTTATATCCACTGATGGATACCTATCTAGTTGGATACAATCTATACCAAAGATCACCACGACGACTGCTCCTTCGATGCACTCACTCTGAGCGTCAATTCTGTGGAAAGTCTACTCAAACGACGCGCGACGTGTATGCCACTCGACCGTTTCTCTAACTGGACTGGACAGAAAGATTATTTTCAAATGACTTTCCATTAACGCTACACAGAATATTATTGAACAAATGTGATGATGTATAATGATGATGTATGTTAAATAAATAAAATGAAAATAAAATATTGATCTCTATGTTATACATAACATGGGGATACCATAAAGAAGAACAGTTAAGTAAACAGTTAGTTAGTTGTACAGTTCTACTGCGGCGTCTTAATACAGAATTAGCCCAGTCATGCCATAAACAATCAGGTTAAGTGCTCTCCGAATAACTCAAGTTTCCCTTTACCTTTATCATCCGTGCCTTGGTCACAGACTAGCTGTGCTGGCTATTTTGGGTATAAGACTGACATGACTGTGTGCATGAGGATGCCTGGCTACATATAACGCCATCTATCTTAATAGTTGTAGCGCGCTATTTAATAGCTGAGTTTCCACGAGCAATTCTTGTCATAATCTGAATCTCGGAAACGGCTCCAACGATCTCATGAAATTTGATATGCACATGCAGGGGGTTTCAGGGGCGATTAATCGATCTAGCTAGGTTACATTTTTAGAAAACGTGGTTTTATCCGTGTTTTTAGGCAATGAAAAATGAGTGTGTGTTTTTCTACGTAAGAACAGATGGCGCTATACACAACGAGGCAAGCTCGATGATCCAGATATTTTCATATTATTATTTGGGTATGATAGTTTTTGCAATGCGCTTGATTATATTATATTTTATTCATAAATTGTCGATGATTATAAACGTCTCGCAGATCTCATTGCAGACAGAAAACATCCCATATAATGTTTTTTCCAGCATTAGTGAAGTCAGAAATGTACTATGCTGTCATAAAGATTTGAGTTTTATGTAAGTGTTCACAATAATATTACTAAGAGATTCAAAACAAATATTTTTTAAATTTCTGTCTCTCTGTTTGTTCGCGCATCATGACAAACCTAATTCAGGGAGAGCACCAAAATAACCTGTCTTAACCGTCTGATCTGTCTGTCTGATTCAGTCTGATCTTTGCCAATCTTGTGTAGTCTGATTCACATTATATAAGTGTACAGTTGAGATTATATTTTTAGCATTCGATATCCGGAAACTTCAACGTAATAGGTTTTATCAGTAGGAGCTCTGACTGACGGATTTAGCTGTGGAATCTTTTTTCTTAATACACTGCTAAAGTCAAATTTTTAAATATTTTTTCTTAGAGTTAATTGAGAAATACAAAAACGTAAGAGTATTAGTTTCACTCGTCTTAGGCTCGTCTTGCGTCTGTTAAAGTTAATGAGGTGAATTATTGCCCAGGAGGAAAGCACTGATGAAGAATGACAAAAACAATTAGGGGCTAACGTAAGTGGTAGCTTTGGTAAGTGTTGACTTAGATAGGCATACCTACTCACCTCCACCAAACGCAAAATATCAACAGCACCTATGATCCAACACACATACAAGGGCGAGTTACAAATTCGAAGAAGGTTAAAGTGGTTTGCAAAGATCGTAGGTATATCCTAATCTTTGCTCACTCCAAGACGTGAGAGGAGAAAAATAGAATGTCAAAGTTTGCCAAGATGTGTGGATGTTTGTGGCAATCACGTGTAAACGGTTGAACAGATTTTGATGTAGATAATTTGGCGCACGGAATGAATTTTTTCTAGGTTAGGATACTTTTTACGTTGAAACTTTATGTGAACGAAGGTGGCGAACAGCTAATATAAAATTTAACATAAATTCGTATCCACACAAAGACTATAATACCTAGTGTTGGTGTAGAACAGTTATGACGTTTTCTTATTAATTATTAATCCACGCACTAATATGATTTCTGCGCTATATTTAGACACAGAAAGGTCAATTGATACCTATAAGTACTTGATAACCGTACCGTAATGTGACTTAATCATTTTTCCTAAGGAGTTTTCATAAGTCTAGCCCTTGAAGCTCAAGTTAATTTCAAGCTTAATTTACAGCTTAATTTCGTAATAGCAGAAAATTGTAAACCATTGAATTACAAAATCATACATAGTTTTATTTGCCTCGGAGTTTATTGTGTTTAATCTGGATGTACATTAATACGTTTAAAGCTTCTATTGGCAAGTGGGGTCACTAGCAGTCACTAGTGAATAAAAAACGCCATCTATGGGCGAATGGCACAGGCAAGTTACAAACGCTGCTGTGTCAAATAAATTACGCCTCTACCGTGTGCTCTACAAATTTCGCCACGTAGGTAGGTATACCACTGCCAGATACCCGTACACAAAGACATTCTATATAATTGCCCGTACATTAGTAAAGTCACAGATAATATATATTATAATACTATACGTAAAGTTATGAATGTCATTCTGCCACCGAGTTCATATTAAGACCCAATTTTGATACTCGGTTGGCTGTTTTCGAGCTAGTTAAATGGTAGTGTTGGTTTTTCGTTTGACTTATCGAAAGGATATTAAGTATGTAGAATGTGTATACCTGGTAATAATATTCCCCGTATATTTCTCGTTAGATTTAATGGTCAAGCTCAAGGATGGTAAAATCTATTTGGATTTCTGATAATTCAACCATTCCACTCATTAAAGTTTGCATTTCAGTGCAGCTATGTCTGAAAGAATTCTTATACTTAATCGGTTCAGCAAATACGTGTAGTTTTAGAAATATTATCCCCGACATCCAAACTTACAAACCTACCTCTTTATAATATTAGTGTAAGGTATCCTTGTCTAAGATATCCATCCACCATCCTAAATATTACATGCTGATATATAGCGGTGTGGCATCTTGGTAATTCCGTCGTGCGTCACACGGGGTCCCGGCCTCTGAGGGACCGGAGTCCGCCCCTGTCGGCCCGGGGAAGCTGGGGTAATAACACCCGTTATTTATATTTATCAACGGTTACTATGCTAGACTCGTAGATTTCGCCGTTTATTCCAACACTTGGGCTTAAAATTACTTGAAAGTATATATTATAAGAAATATTAATTATGAGGTTGACGTATGAGAAAAGCCAAACAATATTTAAGGCATTGTGGTGAAACTATGCGTTACAAAAAATCATTTCGACGCCCCCGATATCAAAATTACATTTCACGAAAAAAAACAAGCTTTCATTTGATGTATCAAAAACCTCCATCTTGCTGAAAAGATGTTCAACAAAATCTTTGAAAACTTTCTCCTGTAGGATATTGCGATTACCAGTTGAATGTTCGAAGGCGCCGATTCCTTCTAAGTTCTGTACAAAAAAAAAAAACAACAGAATATTTTTTTGTATTTGTTTTTTGGGAGTAAATAAATAAATAAAATAAAAACTATTGTTTTTAGAGGTTAAAAAAAACTTAACTGACTTCAAAAACGAGAAGGTTATCAATGCGTATTTTTTTTTTTTTTTTATACATATTCGTATATTGCGATTCAATTAATTTAATATGGTTTCTAAACAATTTATGCTCGTCACAATTTATATGGCGAAGTGGAGCTGATGGTGAAGCACCAGGACAACTCCTCAACAATTAATGTCCTGGCATCGGGAAAAGCAATATTTTGTAAAAGGTGATGAGCAGTTAACATAAGGCTATTGTAACTATGATAAATTAAAAACCGACTCACTTAAATCAAGAAATAAACAAAATTTTAACAAAAAAATTAAAACTGACTTCCAAAAACACAAAAATGCTCTATACTAAAAAGATAAAAATAACAAAATACCGAATTAATCCAAAAGATAAAATACACGTAATATTTATATTGGTCTGTGCTACTACTGGTCGATTTGAAATCGGTGACAAGCTAAATGTTTGAGTCCACTCCCGCTACGTTGAAAGTCTATGAGCGTAAGCCAGCGGCGTGCGTGGGCCGCTCGTCGTGAGCAACATAATCCAAGCGGGCAGACACAACGTGCGTGGCACCGATTTCAAGTGGTAGCACAGACCATTTACCTTACAGATCTTTACAGATCTTTTGGATTCAATCGATATTTTGTTATTTTCAGCTTTTCAGTATAGTGCATTTTTGTGTTTTTGGTAGTCAGTTTTTTATTTACACTTTAAAGTTCAAATGCTGCAAAATTATTAAAAAGACTTATTTAACCCATTTTAAACATTCTTCGATCGATTTAGATATTTCAAATATACATATATTGAAAATCTTCGAAAATATGTTTCTTTTGAACTGAGTACATACGCTACGGTAACACTAATTCCCTCTATGGGCCTCAAACAATTTAGGGGTTTCATTTGATGTAAATAACAACATAATGGACGAGTTATTTTTTAATAGATATTAATTTAAATATTGCGTTACGACACAAGCGTTCATCGACGCAGGGCACGCTCCTGTGCTGTGACCTAACACATTCAGGTCGTGATCCTCTATCGATATCGCTTTTCCGTGTCCTACTTTCATCACTGCGATAATTCTAAATCCCATGAATTATTTTTCACTGGTTTTGAGTTGTGAAAAAAATTTTGCGGGATTTAGAATTATAGACGTATGTAGGTAAGTATGTACCAACAAATTTAATTCAATCTAGAATTATATCAATAGGATTCATTAATGAATCCTGATGCAAACGCGTAAACGTGACAAACATAGCCATCAACATTAATTATTATATTTTATTTATTTATTTATAGCCGTTCTCCACACGCGTTGCACACTAGTTATTTTCGGGATTTCCTCGAGATCTTCTAAAGTGGGTATCAGCGCCGTCTTAAGCATATTCTGCGCCAGGGTACGGGGTGGTCAGCCTGCGCCCCCGCTCTTGTCAGCCAAAAAAACAAAACGGCGCAATGACGTTGGTATTAATTAGCGCTCGACTTGCGTGCACCCCGACTCTGCGCCCAGCTGCACTTGTACCCCTTGAACCACCGGGTAAAGACGGCCCTGGTGGCTTTAATTTCTACAATATAAGTATATAGGCAGGTACTTTTGTTTTACATATTTGTATGTTGTATGATGGTATGGAACGGTAGTATGACAGAACCTAAATCGGTCAAGTTGTTTAGAAATGACACAATCCACTGAAAAACGCATAACCCAATAAAGATTTTAATAAAAATCAGTGAGCCAATAAGCAAAAATAAATAATGTGGCTAATCTTAAGAACCTACCTAACTGCAAATATTTATATTACATTCCTAATGTAATTAAGTCCCTGTAATTTATGTTTATTTTAGCTATAATTATGTTTATTTAAAAAAATTTTAACAACTCTAAAATGTTTGATTTATTTGGACGAGTGTCTAAGCAGTAAATAATATTAGTATCTATTTATATAAAAACGAATAGTCACTCACTAATTACGAAGTCTCGAAAACTATGCAATCTAAGAAGTTGAAATTTGGCTGATTGATAGTTTATAGCCAGAAGACGTAAGGTGAGAACGGATTTCACGAAATTTCCGCGGGAATTCCCATATTATTACAATAATTATTAGTCAGTATGTAAAGCGCAGGGAACAACTAATATTTTTATAATCCTCAAAGATGTGTCGTTTGGTTGAAAAATATTTTGCACAATTTGTGCAAAATATTTTACGCAGCGTATTATGACTGTGTATGCTTCGATGGTTCATCGGTACTATATTTAAGAGCGAGTAAAATATATCTATATTAGTAGAAGTAAAACCAGCTAGAGGTTTCTGTCAACCTAGTAAAGATCTGGTTCAACAATAATTGAGACTACGCGCGTAAGTAGGTCGTCCGGTGACCAGTATCGAGTGAGCTCCGACTAGAGCCAGATATTTCGTCTGCTGTCCCCGTCACAGGTGACAGAGGGGAGGGGGGACGGTTCATCTAACGCTGACCCAGCTTATGTACTCATAATTTATTCACAGCGTATGTTTGTGGTGTGTTTTACAATTTTTTCAATTCCCCTTGCCGTGACCGACCCCCAAAACACACGTTTTGTTAGTGTAAATAAACAAAAATGTACTAATTTATACGCGGCTCAAGGTATTTTTTTTATGATAAAATTAAATTTGAGCACTGGCAATGACGCAATGGCAGCGGTTTCATTAAATTGCATTATCTATCATTCCCATTCCAACCGAACAGTCAAAAGTCGGAATATTTCAGTTTGATGTGAAATTTGAAAGCATACTTTTAACAGCATGTCCTCCCGGTGAACCGTGCGTAAATTTCGGGATTCACTTGAGAATTATTTGTGTATTGGTAGACTATTCTTAATCCCGTTTTTCGATCCTTACTACTAATCAATACTTATTAAAAAAAGTATTGAAAATCCGTTGAGCTATTCTCAGAATTAGCTGGGATAGATAAGCAAAATTTAAATAATTATTATTCAGTATGTAAATGACCTTTGGTACTCAATAGAAGGCTGTTATCTTGATTTTATAGACATAAACAACGTAGATAATAATAGAGAAGATATTGAAATTTCACTTAACAATAGTTAACAATGTTGTAGATAGGTAAAAATAAATAATAATTAATAGATAGAGTACATTTTCCAAATATGTGAAATTATTTCATTTGTGTGGTCTGTTCAATAATAGTACATATAAGGAATTTGTTTTGGTTTTATATCTCTAATAAATCACCACAATAGTGATGAGAATATCTAACGAATAGTATTTATATGGGTCAATGGGGACGACCTATTCAAATTATGGTTTGTAATTGAACAATTATTTGGGATAAGGCAGCTATTTATGTTAAAATTACACTATGTATTTGTTCGATTTAAGCTGAGACCACTGGCCAGTGGTCTTATTGAGGAGAAATTTGTTCCGTTATAGCTGACAGTACCTATACCTACTGCCGCAGTATCCTAGGGTATAGGCAGTATGACGTCATAAGCGTCGCCATTACTGAACTGTGAGCCTTGGCGTTTTTAAGGTAAGGTGCTCTCAGTGCAGCCTCGGATCAATGTTTGGTCAACCGCGTCGGTCGGTCGTCAATGTGTCAATAAGTTTTCGACAGCGTGACATGACAATCACACTATACTGGGGGCCTACCATTAACGCCTTATAGCAGGGAAGTTCAGGCGTTTTATTGAACTGTCCTGCAAATTCGTACAATGACGGACTTTGAAGGCTAACTGTCCACGTGACCTATCCGGCCAGCGGCCATTTTGAAGGGCGGACTGCGTTCCGTTTTAAACAGTAACCAGTATAGCTAACTATTGTTTAAATTAAAGGAACGGTTTCGCAGAAGGTATACTAAATGACGTCATATCATACCTTATAGTGCTATCAGTATAATAACGAAACATACCCTTAATTAGGTTCATGCTACACATACTGTCCATTTTACTGAAAACCATTTTACTATAAATCACACCACACATTAATTGCTTATTTAAGTACTTTAATAGATTTCTGTATTTTGGTTGGGTCTTGCAAATATACTTATACGTGCGTATAAATACAGCGATGGTTTTGCAGATGCACTTCTGTGTCTTTTTTTGTAACACTGAAATGCAGTCTTTTTCTTCTTCTTCAGCTATATGTATCTATCCACTGCGGAATGCAGGTCTCCACATCGCATTTCCATTTCGTCAGGAATAAAATCTAAGTAGGTATCTACCTACATTATTCTGTTTGGAGTACCTTTTAAACAAAATTAAATGGCGGAAAAACTTCACTGGGCGGGATGCTCGAGCTGTGAGCAGCGTACTGCAGCCGAAACATCGCACGGCTGCGTTTCGCGGCAGTTTCAAATATGCGGCCACCAAATGCTGGAACAACTTGCCTACACCTATGCGCGCACCCAAATCAGTTCTTACCTATTTAAAAAAAAGCTAAAAGAATGTCTTCTGTTTCAGCAAAAAACCGAGAACGGTATTGGTGGCCAAGTTATTTAAATAATTTTTTTTTGTTGTCTTTTTCCCCTTTCTTTACATAACTTACACAATATTAGGTATGATAGGCGTGATAATATGTATTCAATATTATAAAGGATTGCAATAGTGTGTACTGTGTTTATGTATTATGCTATTTGTTATTGATGAATTATGATAGTTATGTATTCTATTTTTTTGATTTGGCGGAGAGACGGGCGGCCGGGTATCGCGCGAACGCATCGCGTTATGGGCTCCGCTGAAAATCAGCGCTGCCGCATATGCTGAGTCGGTGTCCAGTTTGGCATCGCAACAAATGCTTAAAAATTACTACGTATACGTACTTATATTTTTTTGTATTTTGATCAAAGATATTTTATAGGTATTTTGATGTTGATGCCAAATAAAGTATATGTCTATGTCTACATCAAAGTAGTTCAATTGACTTTACTTTAAATACTGAAGGACTGTTATTTTGTTATAGAACATTGCATGCTATACCTAGGTATAGCATGCAATACTAGTATTAGCTAAAGGGTTGACAATACGTGCTATTAACTAATCACTAAGTACTCATATGAAGCAGCAAAAAGGACTTATTACAGCTTTCTTTGGGAAGAACAAGAAATATCTATACTTTACCCATGGTAATCACTTCACCTATTGTGAGTGATAACTACGGATCTCTTACCATTTTTAAATCACGAGTTCATGCGCACTATCTTTCCCTCTAATCCACCTATGAAATGTCACTCTCATTATGTAGCTATTATTATTATCTGTATATAGCTATATATATATATATAGCCTTTGTATTTATCGTACTGTCTATGTAATATTATATTTAGGTATGTTTTTATGTATATATATATGTATATGTGTAGTATATGGGTAGGTACTTATATTGTTGATATGTATATTGTTGATGTGTTTATGCTGAGTATTATTATATATTATAACACCGCCTGTCTTCTAGACTATATTTTTCCCTATGCACCCTATGGTTGTCTGGAAGAGATCGCTCTAAGCGATAAGACCGCCGATTGTTACACCTTGTAGTAAAATTGTTTTTGTTATTGTTTATTTTAAGTGGTGTTCAATAAAGAGTTTATTATTATTATTACGGAATAAGCCGTTCTTATGGGCCAACCGTTTCAGACTAGTTGTAAATTACCTAAATGTGTACGTGTTTATGTGTGTATCAACGAAAGATTTATATAACTACTTATCGTAGTGGAAAAATACGCACAAATTCGAAGACGTGACAATTTAATTCCAATAGTGTTACACATTTCGTCTGAGTGTTACACATGATTTCTCGTGATTATTTCACTAATTATTAAGAGACTTGAGATCAGAAACAATTTAGCAAGAAACCGAAATCCAAGAAAATACAAGATACAATTTTGAACGGGTTTTAGATATCAACGTCCTTTTTATAATGTTATAAAAAGAAAAATTTACTACAGCTCAATGCGACGACAATGTTTACCAAATCAGGTAAATGATGTAATGGTCTGTGGAACCCTGTGGAACATTACATCACTTACCTGCTTGAATCGAAAATAGGCGTCCCTGATATGCTTTTAAACCGATTAAAATCAATTAGAAGAGTGAGAGAAAAATCTATCTATCGATGTATAAAATTACTAAAATAAAAGAAAGCAAATCGGATACTGGAATAACAACATCGAATTTACGAAGCTCGCTGTAACATAAACAGCGGTAATCCAGAAATAACAGTTGCTCAGTCAGTCAAGGAATTTCGAATATCTAGTTAGGTACCTACGTAATAACTACTAAAACACATTCTTCAATAAAATTTAATCAAGAGCAAGATACTAGGTACTTGTTGAGAAATAGTATAATGGATGTGACTTTATCCTTTGTGGAATTTGTGACAAGACTCGACTTATCATGTAGTAATGTAGTAGGTAATGATTGAGTTATAATTTTTTTTACAAAAATCAAGTCTGTCAACCAAACTCTGAGTACCTATACAATGTGTTAATGAATTAACTGAAAACTAGAAAGTAGTTTGCTCAGAATAAACTAGCGAATTGATTGCACTATGTTTTAATATAGGTTATATTTTTTCATTTCTATTAGCCCATGTCTAAATTATTTATAATACAATATTTGGCGCGTACGCCGCCCGCAGCAAAAAATTCGAACCGGCAGGCGCGGGCGTGGCGCTTAGAATTTCGTAGATAGGTCACCTCCAAACCAATATTGAATAACTTTTAAAGTATAAATTTTTTCGACACAAAATATATTTTAATCATATTATTGTTTATTTTTTTAAATGGGGTGTATCAGGTTTTCAGTTAATTCATTAACACGTTGTAGACGAGTAAAAACTATGTAGAATACCTATAAAGTTCTCCAAGATCAAAATCTGTTTGATTTTACACATATTTTGATTTTTCTGGTCTCAATTATACTACGCCTCTATGTCTTACGATGAATAATTAAAAGTTTCTCTAAATTATTTAGGACTAGTTGTGCCCCGCGGTTTCACCCGCGTTAATTTCAGAGTTCCCGCGGGAATTCCGGGATAAAAAGTACCCTATGTGTTAATCTGATGTATAAACTATATTATTGTAAAGTTTCACTTAAATCCATCCAGTAGATTTTCCGTGAAAGAGTAACAAACATCCATCCATCCATTTATAATATTAGTAGAATGATATGTATAAAAGCTTGAAGTTTGGTTATTATTAAATTCAATGTTAGTTGTAAAATTTTGGCAGAGAATATTGAAGCTATTCGATAATAGATGGCGGTAGTAATCCTTGATTTCCAACATTTTAGCAGGGAGGCAGTGAAAAGTTAGATAATATCACATTATTATAATATCAAAGCTTGTCTGCATTACAAAATTAGGTTACGAGTAATTACGATACTGGGTACTGTGCCGTGATTTTTTATACAGAGATAAACTGCATTCACATTACAAACAGAATGCAAACTACCGACTTTTGACTCTACCAAAAGTTTTCGCAAGTTTTTCCGTGTGTTTTCATTGTTCAGTTTTTTTTTCAACTAGGTATTATTAGCTTTAATCTTAAGTGGTGACGACACGATATTAAGATTTATATTGCGAAATAGTAACTTGTTGAAACGAATTAAATTTTTTGTTGTATTCAATTTTCTGTTTCTTTTTCTAACTGAAACCTGAAAAATAAAATTATATCTTAAGTTTTACACATAATTCAAAAGTTACTCTCCAGGTTATAAATAATATTATTATTAAAATATTATTATTTAACTGTAATTTTATTAAATGTCTATAATTATTAATGTTAGAAACAATTTACTCGTATTATACGTGCAGCGTCACCTGGCGGCCGCATGTACTAAAATAAGCGAGTTCATAACAATATCTCAACGCTACAACGCCACTACACGCCACTTGCCGCCATAAAAAGCCAATATAAACCTAAACGTCGCTGAGATCGCCCGCATTATCTCGTGATTATCGCGTGTCAAAACATAGCCACGCTCGCGATACTTCGCATGTAATCTGATAAACGACGTAGCCTGCGCGCCTCGAACCCATCCATCTTTTTCTTACATCAATAACCTGTAGCGCCCTCACTCGCTCCGACAGTTATCCATTTCATTCATACGCGCCGTACAGATACAAACAAACAATACAGCAAACCGCTTAGTAAGTACGAGACCGTGAAAGTGATATTGTCAAGTGTAGCTATCTCTGTCTGAAAGCCGAGTATTAAGTCCACGGGTGGAATGTAGATGGCGCTAGCTGTTATTTTACGGGTGGGTGAATTACATGTCACAATAATTTGGAGTGCGACGTTGCCGGACTTCACCACCCAGTGAGGCGGTGGTGGCGGGCGGGTAGTCTATAAAGACACAAGGTTATTGCTGCTGCCGATGAAGTCTTGTACCAGACTGTTAAAGTTCAAATTGCTTTGTTGTATATAAAATGTAAGGTGGTGTTTGTGTGTGAGCGTCACGTAAACGTAACGTGATTGATACACACACTTACGTAAGCTGTCAGTAGCTAATGCGATGCGCTGTTATCGTGGTGTGGCGGTGTGTGCGCCCGCGCGGCTTATAGCGTTTAATTCAATTTGGTAATTGATACGTTTGTTGGTTTATAGTTGTTGTTTTTTTACTTAAATACCCTGTTAAGTTTTCATTAATAAAAATAAAATTATATGTATAAATTTGTTATTTAATTAGAAAAATATAATGTTCATGAATATTTGTTTTTCTTGTAAACAAAATAGGACCCAGTAGGTACTCTATAATGACCTTATGAAAT
Source organism: Zygaena filipendulae (assembly GCA_907165275.2). Lineage (NCBI taxonomy): Eukaryota > Metazoa > Arthropoda > Insecta > Lepidoptera > Zygaenidae > Zygaena > Zygaena filipendulae. The sequence continues at coordinate 8,112,152 of OU015657.1, forward strand.
AAATTAAGAAAAATATAATAATATCTACTTTGGGTAAACATTATCATCATAATAACTAATCAGAGAGATAAATGCCATTAAATGTATACGTATTACACTATTACGTCAAAAATAATGGTTAAAACTTATAAAATCAAAAATGGATAGTAATCTACCATTCAACCAAAATCAAACATCAAATATTATTGTTAACTGACAACTGTCTAAACGCGGTTTCACGCTCCGCATTCTTCGGTACTTCACACGACCCGTTGCGGCTCGCACACACTCAAAACAATTCTCATTACCTCGATACTACCCCTCAAATGATACAACGTGCACTGTATTCCTTTGTAATAAGAGTTAGATTGCTAAAGTGCTCTCTAAAGCGTCTCGTGCCCGAATTAAAGCAGCGCACACACGGATCGTTTAGTAACACAACATCCGACGTATTGTGTACAATATGTATTGTAAATGAAATGTGTAACTTTCACGGGAACACACACACATTATCGAGGGTAATTCCGATTTTATCTCTCTAAACAAAATTTTAGAAAACAAAATGACTGTGAGTTTTGAAAATTTAAGTTTCGAAACGTTATTGTTTTTAATTTTCCCCCGTTCTAATATTATTGTAGATATATTCTATTTAACCCTGTGAAATTGTATTTAGACAGGTTTTCAGCTGTCAATAATATTTATTTATTTATTAGCGAAAGAAAAAATTTGGATGAAAAAAAAAATCATTTGGTGCAATAAAGTATATTGTATTGTATTAGATTTAGAAAATTAGCATTTGATTTCAGTAGTGATTTACTAAAAAAATATATTGTCCAGAGAGTATTAGAATAGAATCGCCGCTAATATCATGATAGCTGTAAACCAATGCTATTTTGTACTGTATTTTAAAGAGTTAGAGTTGATTATGTCTTGTAGTTTCCTAATTTGGCTTATAATCTTTTGTTTTCCATGGATCGTGCATGGGTGTTGGTAAACGCAATACCTGTTGTTGTGTGTACCTATTGGGTTGTTTTAATCACAATTTGAAGAGGGCTATGATATGGTATTCGAATCATCGACTTAGCAACACAAATTGATTCGTTTTTATGACTAATTTTACTACCCGCTATGAAAAAAAATCTAAAAGTAGATATCAATTTAAAAATAAATTGATATAAGAATATGTAAAATAGGGTAAACATTTATTTTTAATAATTATTTTGTAAGGGATTCGGTAAGAGCTTTAATTTGTCCACTCACAAAAAATGCCAAACACGGTCACTTCTGGCATATTTTGCTTTTACTTTTTTCTGAAGTTAGAAACTGGAGAAATAGGTATCATTAAAAATAGTACCTACACATTTAATATCTTCTTTTAATTTTCTGTTCGGCGATTTCTTTTTAAATGAAATATCTTGGAACTTTGTCTTTTTTTAGTGAGTGGCGCGGTGCTAGTGTGCCGGGGTAGAGCCACTTAATGGACACTGCGTAATTGTAACTTTTTTATTTCGAATCTTACTGGCTGAATTTATGCGTCCCTTTTAGGTTTATGTACAACCAATTGTTTCACTTCACCCATGATATTTTCAGAGATACTGCGGAAATTCCGAAATTATTATATCAGAAATTATTCACTATTGTTAAAACTAATACTAAAGCGCACTTTCCATAAAGGGTAGCTAAATAAAAGAAAATTTTATACCTCGGAGTCAATGAACCTACCTAAAATAAAATCAAAACGGTAGAATGTCAATATTAAGCCGCTTTCAAATATTTACCACGAGCGGAAGCTAGACGTATGCACAATCTCAAGTTAAATATAGTTTGGCTGTGTCATTTAATGAACGAGAATTGCTGATTTGCCGTTTTTATTGTTATTTACTGGGCGGCAAATATGTAAATCTGCAGTAAAGAAAAATATAACTTTATTGAACAATATTAAATAGACATATCAAAGTTTCGAAAAGATTGTAGACTTCATTCAAACAAAACCGCATCTACTCGTATTAAAAGGGACTCGTTAATTAAATTAATCGACCGCAAGTGAAGAGATTAAAACAAGTTACGTATGCGTTGTAAGGGTCCGTATTGGTGTGGTGTGAGTACCAACTTTATTGTTAGCGTCGCGCACAGTCGCGAGCGGCGGCCAAGTAAATTACAGAGAGACTGGACTATAACTAAGAGACGTAAAGTTGAACTGACGAACGCACTAAAGAGAACTGTGGATAAGACTAAGCTATTTCAAAATTGTAGCGGATTCTAAAATTGTAAAATAATATAGCATAACTTATGAATGGAGAGTTGGGACAGAATATCGTTCATAAATTAAAAACCGATTTGCCAAATGTTTATGCACAAAACCTTAAATATTGATGAATATCTTATCAGTGACAGATATTCAATACTTTGCGGGATTTAGTGATATCCGTATTTTTGTTACTCTGCTCAAAAACAGACAAAGGAAGATAAATCCACTAAATTACAAAGGATGTTAAAAAAATTCAAGTTCAAGAAAAATCATAGTTCTACCTGTAGATATACCTATTTATATCGTTAAAAATATAGTGGTATAAATAAAAAAAAAAACCTATAAAAATGCATCAATGGCTGTAGGACAATATTGCATTAATTTAAAGTTCATAATATTTTTTGACAGCTGTGGATACCGTTACATAAATAAATTCTTAAAATTAAAAATGCGCATGTGGGTTCATTTATTTATTTGTTTTTTACGCTTCCACGCTTTAACTACTAATCCGATCATCATGAAATTTTTCATACATGTTCTCAGGGTACAGAAAAGTACATAGGGTACTTTTATCCCGGAATCCTTACGGGAACTCTGAAACTGACGCGGTTATAACCGTGGCGAACAGTTAGTAAATATCCGTAAATAATTTGTATGCACTTCGTCATCACCTAAAGTTTGGGAATGAACTGTGTAAAACTTTTTCTTTTTTTAGTGACATTAAACTGACATAGCGAGCTTTATATTTTGGAACGGTCGTTGTTTCATATCCGCGATAATATTTCCCTCGCCCGCTCAAGGAATGCAGCTCCGCGCTTGCACCGATGCACATCGCTGTACCGACGGTCAACGGTGCATATGCACTCCCTCCCCCCCCTGCTCCAGCTACCTGCCGACTCTTTGTCTTCAGTTTATGATAAGTGGCCAATTTAGAAATATCTTGTAAAATGTATTATGCTTTTCCACACGACCGACGACGGCTCAGTAGGTATTTCATATTAGCTGATTTAATTTCGCCTTAACTAGCTGTGCCTCACAGTTTCACCCGTGGTAATTTTAGAGTCCCCGTGGGGATTCCGGGTAACAATATAGCCTATAACACTCAAAAATAACGTGGCTTTCTATTGGTGAAAGAATACTCAAAATTGGTTCAGTAGATCCAGAGTTTACCCCCTACAAACTCACAAACTGACGACCCCTTTATAAAATTAGCAGAGATTTATAGATTTTGGATCTCCTTACAGTCATAAAACAAATTGACCTGCAAACAAAAAGATGTTGAAAATGTCATAACTAATTGAAAAAGCTAAACGAAAGCAATATTTGAAATTAAAAATATTAAAAATGTTGCTAGACAGGCTCCATACGAAAGACTTCAACGCGTCCATCGTTAGAATGGTTAGAACTACATATAATAAACTTACTGAAACTGGAAACATGGGCACTAGCTTACTATAAATATCAATATTTTAGCAATGTTCTATGTTTTTTAACTTTAGTTCGTATCTATAAATGATAACCTCGAAAGCTTTTAAGATTAGAATGCTCTACTTTCAAATTTTTATCTAAATCGTAATGAATTAAAATTGAATTTTGCTTAAAACGGCAAAACTACTTACGTCTTTAGGAAATTATCTGCATGTGTTTTGAGGAAAATTAAAGGGTGTTTTTCTGTTCTGGGGAAAATGTATCAGGTAGGGTAATAATATAGCGTGGTTAGATGAACATTTCATGGGGAGATGGGATTTATACTAGCTTTTCTCTTACATATTCGTAGGTATCATTTGCTAATGCATCCCTTTGTTTGTAAACGAAAATGTACATTGTGATTTATCGGAAAAGAGAATTGAGGAACAAAATAAACTTTTGTAGCAAGTAAATAGTTATCCTATTTCAGTTTCGTGCTTTTTTTATTAAAATTAAATAATAATATAACAAAATTACACGTCGATAAAAGTAGAAAATACTTACCTATTCATAAAGTGAAACATATATTATTACTAGCTGCCCCCCGCGATTTCATCCGCGGTAATTCCGGAGTTCCCGCGGGAATTCCGGGAAAAAAGTACTCTAGGTCCTTCTTTGTACCCGTGACAGTAGTTTACAGTGATTAGCTGTTTCCGCATTAATTCCGGAGTTCCCGAGGGAATTTCGGGATAAAAACTATCCTATCTTTTAAGTTGGGCCACGTTAATTGGGACAGTTTGTAATTTATAGCGTAGAGGCGTAAAGTAATATAGGAGCGCGCAAGATTTACCTACATCAAAACGCTAATCTAATATTATTTTTGCAAAAGAAAGGCACAGGCAAGAAAGGCAAAGGCAAAGATATGCACAACAATACAGTGTAATATCTTCTTTGTCAACTTTTGCAATAGGTATTCTTTTCGGCTTCTGAATTTACGTAACAGTCCTGTGACGTCATTTGCTGTCGTAAAACAATCAAATGTTTATAGGTGAGTGTTATCCAGTGTTGCCATATAACGAGTAAAATTAAACTTTGGTAGAATATCGGTAAGTAATAAAAAATCACATTGGCTGTTTCAAAGCTTGACTCTCTCATGCACAAATTCCCCTATATAAATGATAAAACTGCAAACATGCCTTGTTATTATATTGACAAACAAAAAAATACAATCAATAAGAAGTAAAAATAAAATTCATAATGTTACGTTAGGTGTTACGTGTTTAGAAGATTCGTGATATTTTTATGTGAATTATTGTTTGGTTGTTAACAGGTGGCGTTGTATAACACAAATTTTCACTCTTATGAACACATCGGTTTTTTGGACTTGTTTCATATTATATTCGATCGTGAGCCATGAAATAACCATAACACACAAATAATTTATATGAAATTCGAGATGTAAATAGCTTTTGCTTTGGGTCAATTTGGATATTTTTAGACAAAGAGTTCCCGAGAGAGTTGTGGAAAGTGGACAAAGCGGATGAAGATAAAGGGGTTGTATTGCTGACCGTACGAGAGTGAGCGCAGTGACAGAAGGTCGTAGTGATATTGTCTTTGAGTGCGGAACGACGCTCTCGGGCGGGCGGCTCGTGACGTCAGCTGCCCACCCGCCGCGCCGCTAGCGCGACGACCCGCCCCCTGCTGGCGCTCTAGTAGCACTATCCATCCAGATCCAACTTTGAAAAAATTATAAACCGAGAATCGGAGGCTAAATCTATGTATTTATTATTACTGATAAATTAATATTTATAATAGGGTACTTGCATGAAATTTGTTATAAGAAATTGTGTCAATATTTTAAAAATAGAGCCTTAGAAACGCATTATCGTGAAAGATTTACTAAAAAACTTTCAATAGTTTCCAAAATATTCAACTTTTAATTTTGTGAAACGGAACGTTGCAACGAAATACCAATCACAGCCACGCTTGACACATGACGTCACTTTTATTTTTTTAAGAACCAGTTTACCTCTTTCAGAGAAGGCAAAAGAAACTAAGTGCATACAGTTAACGCATATTTTCCATTTTCTGAAGTTTTTTAATTTAAAATGCATCGGTAAGATGCATTTCGATTCTTTACTGGAACTTTTGGAACTCGACACAGTTCAACCTTAATTTCGCTTTAGGATATTGAAGTTATCTGTCTGTCAGTGTCACATGACCCTGTCAATACGACAATGACATTTCTATCACAGATTAATAAGGCGTAATTTTGAACTAGTGACGTCATGCCGCGTTTCGGCGGTAAAGTCTAAAGTGGGAACTTTGAAACGCTCTATTTAATTAATTAATGCATATTTTTTTCCCTTTTTTTGCTTTGTTTAAGTAGGCCATATATCTTTAGAATAGACTAAAAAAAAAATTCATGCAAGTACCCTATTTCCTCCATTTGTAAACCTTCCTTCTAAACTTTGTTGATACGTAAACGGATCCTATTCCGTATAATTGTTTTCCCGTGTGATCTGGTAAGTAAGTTTTTTTTTGTTATATAGATACAAAATCAGTGTTCATTTCGAATACATTTTGGTATTGGTAAATTAGTTTTCTAAGTTTGGCACATACATTGTACATAAAATTTTATTTTATTTATTTGACATTATCCACAGCACTTAAAAACTATTTATGAATAAATATTATAATTTAATTGCTGCCATTAACGGATTAACATTATATATGCTATAACTAAAAAGAAAAATTTACTGTATCTCTAACTCTCACACTCGCGCACTCAACGCTAATACTCGTGCTATATGCTAGAAAGAGAAAAGAGATTTGTAATTATAATAGTAATTGTAATACTCATGCTAGTTATGATTTCACCACTTATTCGATTAGATTATTATATAAGATTATCCCAAATTGTAAAATTCTAAAATCGAATGAAAAATCAAATTATAAAAATATTATTTTAATTACAAATATTTTAGATGTTTATGATAAGTATATGACTATTCCTTATAAATTCTTTCGTTATACTTTTTGTTCTTTTTGCTGTAGCGTTTTCATCTGTTCTTTTTTTGGCCAAGAGTAGCGACACCTCCCTATCTGTAAGTTATGATACTCTGATATTACAAAACTATCTAATATCCGCAGAACACCGACCACATGAAATTGTTTTTAGGTTGTGTTTCAGAACGAATATAGGTATAACTGCGGTATTTACTTATATAGAGTATAACTATATAGAGTATATCGAAAAATTATGAAAAAAATATAAAAATTTGTTAAATAGACCTTAAAAATTACTTCACACGGCGACATGCGTAATAACATCGAATCTAAGTGTAATGCGAACTGAGAGATACATACATAAACATAATGTAACAACTTCGCAATGAACGGAGGCAGCGACATTTTTTCAGCAAATTACACGCGCGCCAAATCATTACACACCCAAACAGAGTCAAAGAGGCAAACCGAAACACTCCTGAAACTTCCGAAGGCTTTCCGGTCGCTAGAGAGGGACGGAGCACTAACATCCTTACTAAAATAACTCGACTGTAACTATGCTTCTAACATTATGTACTCACTCGAAACTCGAAGGCGAACATATATTTGATTGAATTGTGTTAATTAAAGCCGCGGTTAAGAAGCAATGTTATGATATCATATTTAGTAAAAACTTTTATTTGAATTTCAGTAGTAATAAATATATATGTAAGAGACAGGTCCCTGGAGATCTATCGAGAAATAAAGTGGTAACGAACATTGTGGGATGGGTGTGGGTGTTCGGGCGGCGATGTGGGATGAGGGCGCTGGTTTGAGGGCAAAGGGGGTCGTGGGGTGAGAAAGTTATTAATTCTGGAAGCGAGAGACGCCACAGCCTACGGCCTCCGGTCTCAACTGCAACACTGGAGACTTACGGTTACCTTACAGTCGCTTAATGTTCGCTCTATATTATTTTTGTGATGCCACATTAATTGGTTATTTACCACATTTAAAACAATAAAAATAAATTTTGTTTGTTTCAGCAAGTTTCTTTGTGTTTTTTCTTTTCAGAACGAATAGTACGCGTGCATAGTACCCTATTCGCAAAGATAAGGATGGTCGGTGATGTTGCGGGGAAAAGCTAGTTACACATAGTGCACTAGTTCTCCTAGGACTGCTTGATTGACGTGATATTAATTGAGATTAACCTGCAATATTTTACGATGTAAACAATTAGCTATCGATTTGATTTAATAATTCAGTCACATATCTTATATTTAATCCTACTAATATTATAAATGTGAAAGTGTGGATGTTTAGATGTTTGGATGTTTGTTACTCAATAACACAAAAACGGCTGAACGGATTTGGATGATATTTAGCATGCACGTTGTCAAGGGTACAGGAAAGGACATAGGATACTTTTTATTGCGATTTTCCGGCGGGAACTCCAAAATTACCGCGGGTGAATCCGTGGGGCCCAGCTAGTTTAATATAAGAAAGATGGATATTGGATAGAATATTATTACTACTACTACTTATTATAACGAAGCATGTAAATGTTAGGTTATGAAATATTTTAGACCGTTAAGATTTACAATGGACTGAAGGAATGGACTAATACAACTTAAATATAAAAGTTTGATATCAAGATTTGATTGGTGGACTGGCTTGGTCGACCTCGTACAAGCACCAAGCGGGCGCATTACGCTCAACTCATATCGATCTCGCTATGAATATTTGAAACTCGTACGTCCTTGCCCGGTTGCCGTAGACCTATATCTAGGATAGATACGTCGTATTACGAGGTACAAACTCCTACAACCATGCAGATATTTTCCTACCAACGAGCGTTTAGGCGCAAATGGTCCAATTCGCAAATGGTCCAGAGGGTTTAAAATGTCCAATTCGCAAACTGTCCAATTAGCAAATGGTCCAATTCGCAAATGGTCCAATTCTCAAATGGTCCAATTCGCAAATGGTCCAATTCGCAAATGGTCCAATTCGCAGTTGGTCCAACTTGTAATTGGTTAAATAAGTTTAATTTAGGTATCAGGAAATTTTTTCATCAATTTTATTATTTGGTTAATTATTAATTTTAATTAAAACTGCGTATAAAAATATTATTAAGTAAATAATAAAGTTATATACTTATGTTCATATTTAATACAATATTTAATTATAATACTAGAGGTAATTTGGAGAAATTACCAACTAAGTCACTTAAAAGCGAGAAATAAACAAAATTTTAACAAAAAAATAATTAAAACCGACTTCAAAAAACACAAAACTAAAAACCCGCTGGTGTCTGCCTACTTGGGTTGTTCTGCTCACGAAGAGCTGGTGGCAAGAGTCGACTTAGCCCATCTACCCCCTCCATATTTGGCTTGTCACCGAATTCAAACCGATCTGTTGTAGCACAAACCAATAATAATATTACGTGTGTTTTTGTGTTTTGGATTAAGTAAAGCGGTATTTTGTCATTATTAGCTTTTTTATTTTAGCTTTTTATTTTTGTGTTTTTAGAAGTCGGTTTTAATAATTTTTTTTAAATTTTGTTCATTCCAAAATTTCCGCGGAAACTCCGAAATTAATGCGTGTGAAACTACATTAAATTTGAAATAGTACACTTTTTCAGGGGTACAGAAAAGGATAAAGGGTACTTTTATCCCATAATTCCCACGAAATCTCCGAAATTAACGCCGCTGAAACCACGGGGAACAGTTAGTCTGAAATAAAATATTTTTATTTATCTTTATTTAATTTTTTTTTTTTTTTATTTATTTGGGTCACCAAACAATTGATAAGTAATCTTCTTAATAATAAAAATAACGAAACTTATCTGACCAATTACAAATTGGACCAAGTCCAATTTCGAACTGGACCAATTGCGAATTGGACCATTTGCGAATTGGACCATTTGAGAATTGGACCATTTGCGAATTGGACCATTTGCGAATTGGACCATTTGCGAATTGGACCATTTGCGAATTGGTCCATTTGCGAATTGGACGATTTGCGAATTGGAGGATTGGACCATTTGCGAATTGGACGAAATGCGCCTGAACGGAATTTTGTTAACACACTAGTTGTTTCCCGCTGTATCAATCACATGAATTTTTGAACTCAAATTCCAAACTCTGTGTGCCAAATATTATAATTCTTTGTCGTTGAGTCGTCCATGCGTTGTTAACCGCCGTACTGAGACACCATCACACAGTTATACCCGATCCCACACTAATAGCTTAGATGTAGTATAAGCTTGTATTGTGGAACCGTGGTATATACTACATTACATATTTGTATATTATATTATAGATATTTTAACACGCACACAAAGCATACGAGGTTCACCCCTACCGGGAATAAAACTTGGAACGTCTTGATTACCTGGTAGGCATAATATAGTGACCTACTGCGCCAATCTGGTCGTCTTTACTTCTATAGTTTATATACGCAAAAAAAAATAACAGCTGAAGTGGTGAGTCCAAATATCAAACTTCCAAATAATATCAATGAAAATAATATTATAATCATCCCAATTGATAACCTCCTTTTAGAAGTCGGTTAAAAATGCATTATTGTGTCTCATATCCAGGTGGGACTGATTTTATTATTAGACATTCGTAACACTGAACAATAGGTAAGGTTTGATTTTATTGATTTAGTTATTTAAATAATAGTCGACAGGTGTAATACATCTAGATATTTATTAGGAAATGTTAGTTGAAGAGAACGATATGTACTATTTTTTTCAAATAACTGGAGCCGGGTCACAAAATTTTCAAATATGCATTAATATGTACTTATGTAGATACATTTTACACTCATATTCAGTAGGTACCTACCCAAAATTCAACTCCTGAAAAGTAGTGAGTAGAAAACAAAAAAATATGTAAATATAAAGTCAAAAAAGTCATGATTTAAACTGTAGGTATAGTTAATTGAATTGGAAATAAAAGTTCTGCCATCTACAAGAGATTCTAAGGTCTACGCGCGGAGTTATTGGATGCATTAACAACAAAGAAAGGCGACAGTTTGCAACACTGTTTTGTTGGTGAACTAGTAATGTAGGTAGGTAGGTACTTTAATTGCCAATCGCTGTGTCAAGGTTTCTACTGTTGACACAGACATGGAGCTCACCGTGTCCAAACATTAATCAATTATTCACTTATTTAGCGGTGAACCAACGCCGCCTTTAATATGATCTATCTACCGAATACCTGAATCGGACTACCCTTTATTTTTGAGTTTAACATGAACAGTTCTTGAAGGATCCCGAATCTCACGTAGGTGAAATAAAAAAGAACCATTGGAAAGTTTTTTTAGAATAAAATTACAATAATTATGACAGTGCGCATAAAACGTCCGCCCTTCACGGTGTACGAAGAAACTGACATACAAACTGTAATGTATCCGTCTAGTCTGTTTGTGCGTGTATCATAAGCAAAATGCTGGGCGGATTGTTATGATGCTTGATGTTTAGGTAGTTTAATTGGTTAAACTGTGCAATACTTTTCAATTCTGACCGGTATACATATAATATGAGTATTGTGTCATAAGTGACAGGAACAGGTATATATAGGAATACATAATTTTGTATTTATATCATGTTAGGTGCTCGTAGCCGGTCATAGTCCGTATTCGTCATAATTGGATTGGCGGACGAGTATTTGGGTCGGTCACTTTTTTTGCTGAACGTATTTTTGTCATTTGTATAACAAACCGTCTCCTCCAGTTCGTTTTTGATTAGGCAACGGAAAAAAAAATGTGAAATGATCGGCCTAAATCGAAATGGAAGCGTCAAATCGATACCGTAATTTTATTGTGATCATAATTATGTCTTATGAAAAGAAATTCATGCTTTTCGTTAAAATCATACGCAATAAATATATATTTTGGACATTTTGCATAATGCTCTATAATAAAATTGTAAAAATGCAGTGTCTCTACATAGAAAAATTATGAAAATGGGTAGCTGCATGACAAATATGTGAAAGGGTTTAATATTTTTTTTTTCACGTGCCCAAGTGCTTCACACTATTAGATAGATTTCAATCAAAAGTTTTAGATACCTACTTTCACGGCCCAAGAAAGAGTTCCCACGGAAATACCGAAACAAATGCAAGTAACATGTGAAATACTTAGTTTAAATATTTTATTTAGTTTATATTTTTTGTCTTTACTTATGATTTTATCGTGCGTGTTAAGTATTAGTTATCGCTCGATTGAATTTCGTTCTAATATTATACTGCGACGTTGCATCCTCGAGATTTATTAGAGATGTTTTACTATGTAGTCCATTCTTCAATGTACCTACTGGCATCGCACACAATTATTTAGAGCTATAAAGGAGAATCAAAAATAAAAAGATATTCAATTGACTACTGTGTACCCCTCCTCCCCGCCCCACCCGGCGTAGCGCCTGCGTTGCCGCACGCCGCCGTGCCAGCTCATTCGTTTTTTGTGTGCCGGCATCGCCACTACTAAATAGGTTTTTTGTAATCTTGAGCTAAAATACTTTTTATTCTACCTACAAAAAATAATAAAATAATGTGAAGTTAAAGGTTAACTATGGGTAAACGTACAAACAAAGAGAAAGAAGCGAATATCTCAAAACGACTACAACGCATTGAGCTTTACCTTCGTCGGTCCCTGTGCATTAGACATGCGATGGTAAGTCGTTGTTTACTCACCTTTAGGTGTCACATTATTATAATTCAATTAATAAACAAATAAATGGAAAGCTTTGATAATATGCATTCATCGTAAAATTACCCACCTTTGTGTGTTCTTGAACCATCGTTTTAACGAGTATAGCCATAATAAAAGCACAGCTAATGTAACATTGCTAGCATACCCACTTTTTATTTCATTTTATGCTTTATTATGCTTTTATTTACGTATGCTTGCTTCTATTTACGTGCCTGTTATTTATGTACTGCTATTATTTACGTGATCATGGTTGATAACAAGATACTCTGACGAAAGAATGGAATATGGCTATTTTTCCTGATGCAATCATGGCTAAGCTATACATACTACTTGACGTGTTCATGATAGATAGCTTCATCCGTCTCGTGTCGTAACGTGATTACGCCCAAAGACGTTAAAATATTCGAGTGCCTCAACAGCTTGTGCGCTACATTTCCAGGATCGTGTCGACTCTAAGCTATACTACTTGACGTGTTCATGATAGATAGCTTCATCCGTCTCGCGTCGTAACGTGCTTACGTCCAAAGACGTTAAAATATTCGAGTGCCTCAACAGCTTGTGCACTACATTTCCAGGATCATGTCGACTCTAAGCTATACTACTTGACGTGTTCATGATAGATAGCTTCATCCGTCTCGCGTCGTAACGTGCTTACGCCCAAAGACGTTAAAATATTCGAGTGCCTCAACAGCTTGTGCACTACATTTCCAGGATCGTGTCGACTCTAAGCTATACTACTTGACGTGTTCATGATAGATAGCTTCATCCGTCTCGCGTCGTAACGTGCTTACGCCCAAAGACGTTAAAATATTCGAGTGCCTCAACAGCTTGTGCACTACATTTCCAGGATCGTGTCGACTCTAAGCTATACTACTTGACGTGTTCATGATAGATAGCTTCATCTGTCTCGTGTAGTAACGTGATTACGCCCAAAGACGTTAAAATATTTGAGTGCCTCAACAGTTTGTGCACTATATTACCAGGCTCTCGCGATCGAAATGAGCACCGCTTAAAGTCCAGATCACCCTTAAAGTACCTTCCAAGGTCAACTTCATGTCGCGGTGATTAAACAAGTGCACCCTTACACGAACGATCTGGTTCGAGATTTCTTTCCATAGAAGAGAACTGGGCCTTCGGAGATGAAAACCGAAGTGAACAGCGAAAGGTTCACTCCCTGAAATAACTCAGAAGGAGATGACAGTGCTACTAGCAACTGAACAACCAGACGCAAGCACTAGTATGGTAATTGAGGATACCTTACCTCGAAAAATCCTAAAATCCCTTGGTGATCAAAGAAGTGTTTGGCCATTCCCGACAAAATCTCTAAACGTTGGGGATGGCTTCTAGTAGACGGCCTTACATAAGAAGAAAAACAGGATTTGCTATATAAAAGACAAAAAATTCATTATTATACGTAACGAACGTATAACGTCAGTAACGACCAAACCATACAAACCGTAATAACTGAGGTAGTATCCCACGCAAGTAGATTATATCGTCTACATCTACTAAAAAGCAATTCGTGTATATATATATACATTAGCTGTGTCCCGCGGTTTCAACCGCGTTAATTTAAGAAAAATTCTTTACTGATGCAAAATATATTCCATAACTACATGATTTTTGCGTAACTTTAACCGTTCAAGTAGCGTAACGGAATATTTTTTCCGTTCTTTGTAACATTTTTCATTGCTGCTCCGCTCTTATTGATCTTAGCGGGATCATATTATGTATTTGTATAGCTTTTCTCGATAAATGGGCTATCTAACACTGAAAAAATGTTTCAAATAGGACCAGTAGTTGCTGAGATTGGCGCGTTCAAGCACACAAACAAACTCTTCAGTTTTATAATAATTATTAGTATGGAATCTGTGGTATAGATATATATTATACTTATAATCTGAATCTCGGACGCGACTCCAAAGATTTTCATGAAATTTAGTATGCAGGGTTGTTTTATCTGTGTTTTCAGGCAATGAAAAATGAGTGTTTGGTACTGCTTTTTCTACTTAACGACAGATAGCACTACGAGCGAAGCTCGGTCACCTAGATATTTTTAGTATGAGTGGCAATCAATTATAGATGATTTAGTCATTTTAGATGTAGTTGTTATATACCTAATTATGTAAGGAGCTTTAAAATTCCTTTTGATCGCACTGTATTCCAGTTTACGGTCCCCGAATATAACACTTTAAGCTGTACTAAAAGTTACCACCTAAATATTGCAATATCTAATCCACTAAGTTATACAGTCATTGCAGTGCAGTCTTGACAATTTTTCAACACTCAAAAGTTCACTTTATTCTTAACTAGCTGTCCCGCGCGGTTTCAACCGTGATGGTTTTGGAGTTCCCGCGGCAATTCCGGATTAAAATATAGCCTATGTTACTCAAGAATAATCAATCAATCAATCAATCAATCAGCCTATTGCAGTCCACTGCTGGACGTAGGCCTCCCCAAGGGCACGCCACAGTACACGATCTCCCGCTTTCCTCATCCAGCCACTACCAGCGACCTTCTTCAGGTCATCGGTCCATCTGGCAGGGGGGCGTCCAACACTACGCTTACCGAGACGTGGTCTCCATTCCAGAACCCGTCTACTCCAACGCTCATCGGTTCTGCGACAGATGTGAAGAATAATGTAGCTTTCTAATGGTGAAAGAATTTTTGAAATCGGTCCAGTAGTTTTTGAGTTAAATCGTAACAAACAAACCAAAAATCAAATCTTTCCTCGTTATAATATTAGTATAGACTAGCTGTTCCCTGCGGTTTCACCCGCGTTGGTTTCACAGACCTCGCGGGAATTCCGGAATAAAGGGTGCCCTGTGTGTTATTCTGATGTATAAGCTATGTTAATGTGAATTTCATTATAATCCATTCAGTGGTATTTGCGTGAAAGAGTTGCAAACACACACTCTCGCTTTTTTAATATTGGTAAGAATTTCAAACGAGTTAACGAGAGTTAACGAGTTTATCAAGTCAAATCAGTTCAAAATGGAAGACCTACGGACTATTCGGTTTAAAGATCTTTATTATACTCATTAAGACACATGCCACTTACATGAGTACATTAATAAAATTTAAAATCAGTCACACAGAACAAAATAATCAACATAGTGTAGGGTAGGTAAGTTGCAAGTTAGCTGCGAGGAGACAATATTTCAAGTGCTGACAATATAAGGCGGTGGTCCAAGTTATAAAAGGTCTTGTTTTTTAATGTGGTCTAACAATTTTTTTTGAAGATTCTAAGCTACTATTACGATACTTGTGTTTTAAAAACCGCTTATGGCGACCATAGACCTAAAAGAAGCATATTTTTTGTTTTTCAAACAGAAAAATACTGCCATTAGACAAACAATCCAAGCTGTTGGAGAGAGTTTTAAACAGTTTTAAAATCATGCCAGGCAGGTACTTCCCTTGAATCAGTTTTTTCATGGTGGATTAATAATAAAATATTAGGCATTCAAAAAACAAAACTCGTAAGAACCGTTAACGCTTTGGAAATATTCTCCGCTGCCTCTCCAACAGGTTGGGGTGTACCTATCGTGCATCGGTGAACATCGGTTTATGGTCTAATGTGCTTTGCAAAGTTTCCGACAGATCAGGAGACGCGAGGGAAGACTTCTTTTGATCTTCACATCGCGTCGTACATAAATTTAGGAAACAACCGCGAAGCCGATGTGGAGTCTTGACATAGTATATTGACTGATACTTTATTTATTTACAGTAAATGTACTTTTTTCCGTTCATTTTTTAAAGGTGTTAAAAAACCTTTGTCGGATACCGAGTGGAGTTTGACTCATTCAGTCTTTAAATTGATCATCGATATTAATTTTGCTTTGCTTCCAAAGCCAAAGAAAAGCCCACTTTATTTATCTCGGCATATCTACAGACGTTTTAACGCACTCATGGTAGATTGGAGTATCTAGTACTTCCGTTACGATTTTTTTTTTCCCTCTCTTCTCTCTCTTCAAATGCTTAAAAAAAAAAAAAAAATAAGCTACCGATAGAGCATCAGGCACAATGATAGTTTTAAACCGGCCAAGTAAACCTTGGTTACGCCTCTTCCTGAAATAATATTGATTGCTTTATCGCTGATATACCTAGGTATATCTTTAAATTTTTCAATATAACAAATTAGTACCCAAAAGAGAGCCTTCCGCTCGAAAAACTAACCAAGAAACGAATAGCTCTACTTGCGTTGTCGACTGCACAACGTGCAGAGACGCTGTCCTTGATCTGCTTAACCAACTGAAAGTCAATACCTCTAATGAAAAAAAAAAAAAAAAACTTACTAAATACAGAAAATTATTGACCACGAAACGACCTATTCACAATGCTTTAACTCACAATGCCTTAACTTTATCCCACTGTATCCCATAAATGAGGATAGACTCTTTGCAGAAGCAGCTTACAATAATGACTCTGATTAATAAACATTTATATAAATACAAGATAAACAAAATATATAAATATTTTGTAAAATTATTCGTACAAGTCTAATTATATTTTTTCTCTACTCGTGTTCGCTGATTTAACTTGGTTTATCATCGTTCTTCTTTCCCTATCTTTTACCTATTTCATGGTGAGCGCTAAACATCTACATAGTAAAACATCTCTAATAAATCTCGAGGATGCAACGTCGCAGTATAATTGATGGTTAAACAAACTTACCTAGTGATGTTTGACCATAATTATACGAGACGTTGCATCCGAAGAGATTTATTACCCTCCCTGCCCATAGGTTTCGTTAAAAACTTATACATCTATAAGTATTAACGTTACCCCATGCCATGAAATAGGTGCTCTGAAAAAATGAGCTGGCACGGCGGCGTGCGGCAACGCAGGCGCTACGCCGGGTGGGGCGGGGAGGAGGGGTACACAGTAGTCAATTGAATATCTTTTTATTTTTGATTCTCCTTTATAGCTCTAAATAATTGTGTGCGATGCCAGTAGGTACATTGAAGAATGGACTACATAGTAAAACATCTCTAATAAATCTCTTCGGATGCAACGTCTCGTATAATTATGGTCAAACATCACTAGGTAAGTTTGTTTAACCATCAATTTTTTGATCAAGTAAAGTTTTTGAAAGATTGGATTGAATTGTACCACGGATCAGTACAACGTTTTGCAATTATGTGGGTCAAATCTAGCTAGGTCTATTGTTAGCGACTTACGTATGAATTACGTAATACATATTCCTACAAAATCGTATAAATATACTGATTAATGTTCTGACTTTACAAATATTTACCAAGGTTGTGTTTTGTATAATATTAATAATGGTATTCCATGGATTTTTTCGGTTCAAAGACTTTTTGTAGGTCGCATTTAGAAGATTCCTATTTATTAATTGGAATAGCACTATGAGGTTAAGTTATTTAGGCCAGAGGTTGAAAAAAGAAAAATACCTACGAACCTGTGTATGTATGTGTACTACTTATAAAAAATCATTCCTAGCTCTTATTTTTCATTGAATATAAGATTATAGGACTCTTGTTGCTGATTGTACATATCTACATAAACATTACACGTACGTAAACTGATGCTAGTCTTCAAGAAGACATTTAAAGTCTCTGTAAATATACTGACGAAATATTTTCATGTGAAATATGTGGTTACAAGATTTTCATGAAAGAATTTTAATGCAACGTTAGCGTTCGATTTGTGTTTGGGGACCAAATATAGTTGCGGCACTTTTCTGAAGCGTGATTTAGAAAATGAGAAAGTGCTGTCTGAAGTATTATAGAAAGGTGCAATTACTTAATTATACAATATACCTAGTTGATTAGTGATATGCGATTAAGTAAGATGTTTATTTTACAGTATTTACATTCGTAATTCTAGCTGGATACGTAATAATCCACTTTAATAAAAGTTAATTTGTTAGTGTACACACTGACAAATAGATTGGTTATTTAACCTAATATGAGATTTTGAACTGATCACAGAGAAAAAATTGAAACCATGGACTTAATTACGAAGTTATCAAGAGTGACATTAAAAAAACCGTCAGCAAAATTTAGATCCTCCATGACTTTAGAGTCAGTACTTTTAAAATGTGTGTTTGTGGTTTCAAAATATTGGTAATGAAAAATATCGATTTTTGGTAAATACGATACGACCGTTTTGTGTCGGCAACTATGAATCTAAATCACTTTGTACTCATAACCCTACATTGTCCGTTGCTGAATGTCTATGTAGTGCGACTGACTAGACACGAGTCTAGACACGAATCACAAAAGTAAGTTTAAGGTGGAAGATAGTCCATTGACCATGATCACTATCACTTTATCAGCAATGTACGATGGAGGATCGAAAGACACACTTTTGAGTTACAAAACGTTTTAGTGTGACTTTCATTTTCACAAAGGGGAAATAAGTCTTAACTGAATGGTTTATATTCTATTGCTTATTAAATATTTTGCGTCACACAGCCCATCTGGTGTGGATTGATTCAAAGATTTTGATGTATTGTACATAGTAATGGAGTAACACAATACTAATACCCGAGTATAAGTAACGAAGTAGACGATGTGTTTGACCGTTGTTTCCTCGTCCAACAAAGAAGGACTGTTTTACTTAATCTAAGACCACGCTTAGTCCGGTGTGTAAAAGGGAGAATGCTTTACTGTACCGTAAATCCATCCTACTCTTTTCGAATGGAACTCGTATGACTCCCGTTTAAAACACAGTTCGATTGGAGCCCAAGATTGAACTGCGCCGCACGTATTCGGGCCGGTACGCGATTCCGACGTTATTATTGTTGAGCCTCCGCACTTCGTTACGTGCTTAGCGAATTGGATCTTAATTTCAACTGTAATTAGTTAATGTCCCTCGTACCTTATTGTTGTGTTGTATAATAGCTAAGTTTTCTTTGCTACCGTACCCTCGTGGTTAGATTCTCGCCTCCTATTCGCTGGACTGAGGCTCGATCCTAGGTCTTGCCTGAACTATGTACTAATTAAATCGATCACCGTTGGCTTAATGGTGAAGGAAATCATTGTGAAGAAGAATGCGATGAAGAAACTACTACAAGTATGAGTTTTAATTCGGAAGGTGAAGTCCGCCCACACAACCTCAGAGTTAGCTAGGGTTGGCCAATGCCCCAGTAGTGAGTACATTAAACTGTTCATTCTCGGTAGATCTACTTTCCGGAAAGAAACTGATTATATTAAGCTGTCTATTAAGCTATAACTATAGCAGTAAGCAGTAAGTACCAGTAAGTACAGCACTATATCTATCGAGTAAGATCATGACGCTCTGTGATTTTTAAGTAATCCAGGATAAAGCGCAAATACTGCATTAGCCATATGAAACTAAACTATAAGGTATGCATACCACTGTGATTTCGACTTTAAAAGGCTGTAAATGGCAACACCAGCGCCAATGTAAAAAAAAAAAAACAATCAGTATTCTAAGATATTGCATTTAAAATAAACCGATGAAGATAAACATATTTATCCAATTTTATTTTTCTCCGCATCTGGTGGCTGTAGTGTTAACAGATAGAGTCCCTTTACCAATTAAATCTTGTCATTTAGGGAGGTTGGACATTCATATATAAGCCTACCATACTCTACTTGCCCTACCTTATAATAGAGCGGTGTAACTCTATCTGTGAAAAATTGTAATTATTAATTGTTGTAAAGCTTTCAATCAATAAAATAAGCACCAATATGCGAACACGTCATCCTATATAGGTGATCACATTTGAGCGCACGCAAAGTTTATTAGAGTACCGTCAAATAAATTAAATATCGTACAGCACTATCGTGGTGCGTTATCATATTCTGTTAACAAATAATAACGTGGCTTTCACGAATATTTTTCCATAAGCTACCATAGCTAAAAGAATCACATAGAGCAGCGCATTTTTTCAAATTCAACGTTGATAAGTCGTGGTGGTCCATTTTGTTGTAGAGTCAAAACATTATAAGTCTTGCATTCCAATATTGTTGTTGTTGTTGAAAATTTCAGGTTCGTATTCAATATACAATACGACGCTGGAACCATTGATTGAAACTATATTATTGTAACTCAAAAAATTTCACTTCTGTCACTTTTAAGAATGAAATTTTGCTATTGCACGTGTTTACAAGTGCAAGTAATTTTGTTTTGTTTTTGCTGTGACTGTTGAAAAAGTAAATTACCTTCTGAGCTTGAATTTGTAATTGATTTCGTAATCAAAGTAATTTGGTATTTTGGATTGTGTATTGTCTCTACAACAACATCTATTATTATTGTTGTTACAATTGTAACAACAATAATAATATTATCTTCAGAGGAAATACTGTATTGTGTATTTGTAGTTCAATGTCAATACAATCTAATGTCAGGCCGGTCAATATTTCATAACATATTTTACACCATATTTTCAGTATATAGGCCTGTCTATATATTTGTAGATCTGTAACACCATGGAGCTATTTAAGTATGATAGCTACTTACGAGTAGTAGCAGGCACGCCTGTAACGTTATTTAATTTTAATTTAGATGAAAGCTTTTATTTATTGCTGCGACACGACGCACAAAAACCAGAGCTTGAACCCGAGTGATGTTAAGTAACTTTAGCTGATTTGTCCATACATTTGATTTTATTTACATCACAAGATTTTCAGTTTTGTTATTGATTGAAGACCTATTGTATAAAGCAGTGTAACTTCAAATCAGTTTTAACTAGGTATATGAAAAAAAAAATTAGAAAAAACATTACTACGTGTTAATTGTTTACTTTCGTAAGAAATAAAGCTTGTATCAAAATTTTCTTAGAGAAACTGTGACGTTTTGACCGGTGCCCAAGCTCACCCTAGCCACATGTTTAAATTTAGCCTAACTATCCGAATATATAATTTTGAAGAATGAAATAGATCTAATATATCTATTTTTTTTTCTTATGTAGATTGTAGGTATATAGGCAGGTAGGTAAATGACAATTAAACTAAAAGAAACGAAATAATTCTGGACATGAAAAGGATATAGGATATCAACATCCGACCAAACTGCTTTTTAACCCTAAAATACTATAATATTTAGTATTTTAGTGCTAAAAAGTAAGTTATGATATTCTTATGTCCAGAATTACGAGTACAATGAGTGGTAAGGGTAACTGATTGCACGTTTCTGTCACGCTTATGTACATCAGTCAAAACATTTTGTATCTTAAAGAAGTTTTACTATAAAACGTTTAAAAATTAGCTTAAATAACTATAAGTTATTTTTTATAATTGTCATTAGATATATTCTTATCACGTGTTCGGGTCTCAACGAGTAGACGATATTGTTGACGTTTTATTCTTAGAACGTCTGCAGGTCGTTCGAAGGCATACGAGTTATTGCCTGCGACCAACTGTTCTCTTTTGTCTTGTTCGATTAAACTGAAAAAAAAGTATCAATACACACGGTGTGAATGAAAAATCAATATTTGTTTAACTTTTTATGGCACGGTATAGAGTTACATCTGAAATCGTAATATTTTTTTATTATAGTTATTATTATAACATATAGTGCGATATGCAAATCAATGGAATGCCATTATTGAACACAATGAAAATATTCTTTGGGCATAAAATTTAAGGATTTTTCCCAACGGATGACACGAGCCGTTGCTAGTTGAACCCTATCAGTCTATTGATTGAAAATCAATAGATACCTTCGGGTAGATTAAGTATCTATTTACACAATAAGCATTAGTTATTGAAAATATAATAGCAACATTTTTAACCGAAATTGAGATCGTAATTAGGAAAAACCAATTATGTAAGTTTATTAAAGTATAGTATATTTTTAATGGTGAACAGGCTAGGCGTGTGACCACTGTACAGGTCACCTGTTTTATTTTTTATTTATCTGATCACGCCACCCGTTGCGAAAATATTCCTTCTATTTATTTTGCAGTTGCATCTGATCACGCGATCGTATGGAAGCTTTCGCCGTGCTCAGATTCAATCATATACGTATGATCATGGTATGATCTTTTGGGAATAACTTTAGTTTTTTTAACCTGTATAAATACTGTCTGAAATTGTAAAGTCAAACTAATATTAGTTATAAAGGTGAATATCAGTTTGTTAATCTACGCTTTTACGCCTTAACTACCTATACTCGACCGATCGTCGTGTGCATACACGTCGTCAGGAGTACAGAAAAGGACACAGGGTACTTTTTGTTCCAGAATTCCCGCAGGAACTCCGGAGCTGACACAGGTGAAACCGCAGGAAACATTTGATGATTGAATAAAAATATTTATGAAAGTAGGTAAATGCATGCAACCGGCCACAACTTTTGCAGTTCGGTTCGTGGGCACGGGCATCCAGTACCTACTTGTGTTTAATTAAAAATAATGTCTGAGGCAGTTTTTCCTCGACAATAACCGAGCCCGACGAGATAGCTTGTTATATAAATTTCTGCCGACTCCTGGGGGACGCGTCGGGAGAGCAAGGCGAGGAAGGCGGTAGTGTGAGTATATTATACCCATTTTCTGGGTCGTCCTTCCTACAAATACGTTTTATGCGGAAGTTAGTCTGTCACGGGCTTCGTTCGAATATACGCTTTACGGTTGTGTATTTAAAGTTTTGTTTGCTTTGTACACAAATATATCCCGGTAAAAGGTACTTATTTGATTAGGGTGTCAGGCGTATCACCGCGAGAGTGTGAGCGTCGCGCCCGAGGTTTTGGATCAAATTTGCGTGTTTCGATTTTTCCGTAACAATGATGTCTCTTCTAGATAAAATGATCTAGAAAAGATACTCGCTTAATTTGATATGAACTAATTTATTCTAATGATTTCAATACCTTTTTAATTATTAAATACCTACGAGGTGTCTGAAAAAACAAAATTATTGATCATTAACTTACCAATATACAGGGTGTAATTTTAAACGAGGGACTTATTTAAACCTTGGACTATGCATACTTACGTGTAAATAAATAAGAAACACCCGCGATACATCACAGCGAAAACGTTTAATAAAAACGTGGAATTACACGGTTGCACGATCTTCACATTCGTTTTGTCGATGCGCTAGCAGCAGGAGGTATTGAAAGATCTTTAAACTCTTATCTGTAAACAAGTCGGCTTTCGTGCAACTTTCGTGCTCAATTTTCATAAATAATTATTTTTACCCCAAAAATAGGTAATTTTTACCTCTTTTTAAGATATTGGAGACGAAAATTAACACCTTCCTTAAATAAGTCGCTTGTTCAACTTTACACTCTGTACATCAAAAATATACATAGGTAAATATTATATTGTAGTTACATAAGTTAGTTCATTGATGTAAAAAAAATATCAATGGGTTAGTCACATCTACTTGCCGTAATATGCTATAGGTAGGTATCTTTCTGAAAATTTACGACGAGTGAACCGAAATCCCTTTCATCTCATACAAAGTAAAGGATCTCTATAAATCATACCAAAAAGACGCTAATATCTATCTGAACTACACACAAAAATGGAACGACCTTGCTATTGGAGAATAGCACCCCATAGCTGCCACCGCCGCCGCGCGTTTCCCCGACAAGCATTCGTTTGTAAGCCAACTGACATAGCGTCTGGTCAATATGAAAATATGCGAGAAGTAAAAAACAAAAAATGTAGTCGTCGAAATGAACGGTCCATCGATCGATCTCCGCTGACGGGCTGCCGGATTTTCCATTGGGAAATGAATTAGCCGAGGGCTGAAACGACGAATTTACATTTTTATTGACAAGCAATCTATTTTCCAAGCAGATGGCAATCGAGGTAAGAATCCTCTGTTATCAAGCTTGTGAATTCGTTATAAAATAAAAATAATTGATAGCAATCAATGTAAATTCTATTTTTGTTTATAATTGTATTTGGTATGAGAATAAATTTATCTATATAAATTATGTTTTGGTTATTTTTCTGTATGAAATCACGGAGAAAAAATAATTCCGTTTTAACTAAATACATATATGGTGTTGTTTTAACTATTATACCTTATTAATTTATCGTAGAGGCTAGTCTCGCTACCTCAATCGCGTACAGAAAATCAGCGTGAACACCGAGATGAAAGAATTCTATGACCTAGTCCCGGACCTAGGGTAACTATACAGGGTGTAAGGCTGAACAAGGCACTTATTCAAACATGCAATTACCTAGTCATCTTTGCATTTAAATACTGATAAAAAACATTAACAAATAGCGGGAAACCTGTAAAATACCTTTACATTAGATTTGTCGGCGTGCCAAAAGAAAGGTGAGTCGTGTGACCTTTAGGCTAGGTATATTATGATTCGTCAGCAAGCCGGCAACATACGCATAAGTTTTTTCTACGTAAAATTTTTTTTTATCCTTTTTCTATGTATTTGAGACTAGAATTGAATATTGAAAACCCTCCTTCGATAAATCTCTTGTTTAACCTTACACTCTGTATTTTTTTTATGTTATGCATTCAACTGTTCCGAAGATTATTTAACAAACGGACTGAAGTGTTTTTGATGTTTCAGTACACATCCTTCCTTCTTCCTCGATAAAAAAAATACAATTTATTTTAGATATTTCATTTCTATAAAAAGAAATTACAAAGTTATTATAGTATTTTTTGATAATAGTTCACCAACCTTTAACACAGCAAAAGAATAACTCAAATCACCAAAAACGGCAATACTTTAATTTTGGTGGTTTCAAAAATTCTTTTTCAATAATAATAGGAAAATTTATTGTGCTGAAATTAAATTAAATATTTGAGGCAGTGTTTTTTTTTTTAATAATGCTGCCAGTGTGAAAGACGCGCTTTAATACGAGTGCAAATAACCCTCTGAGTCCAATAGAAGGTAGGTATAGAGTAGTTACGTTTGAGTATCTAGTTAGTAACTTTATCTCGACATTACAGAGTAGGTACAGATATATAAATCCAGATATCAGTTTTTCGATTTACCGTGTCTTTCAGTGATCTATCGCAGTCTGCAATCTATAGACGTCTACATTGTTACCCGTAATACGTTTATTCGAAACCGATATTATATTTAGAAGCAGCTCTTCCCCCCATCGATTTCACTTTTTGTACCGATATAAAAAGTACATCTCATCTCGAACCACGAGAAGTAGCCATTTGGTTACTTTAGGTCTCAGAATAGGATAAAAGGAACTATCATCGGTGATGCAAAGAGTTCTCGAGCGAATTTTGAATTTGACGAACGTGAAACCAAGGGGAGAACTGCTATTTTTATTAAAAAATTTACGAATGCTTTTGAAAATTTGACAACACGTAAATTTTTTGGAAACATTACCTACATAGCTTCATTATTTTAGAAGAAGAGCAACTTAAGTGGAAACCTCTTTGCGCCATAAATGTTACTTTTGAAACGTTACACTAATTTCACTCTCATCCCGTCCACAGAAGATTCAGTTAAAAAAAAAACAATAATAAACTCAGTGTTGCTTGCAATTCAGCATGTACATCTGACAGAAGTGAAATTACTTTTCAGAAACGTTTAAAAAATTTACACCTGTCACGCACAAAGAAGTTTCACTTGAATATTTTCGCTAAATATACATAATACCTAATATTTAAAAATGTCACCGGCATAGATACGGTGGTGGCCCATCAACAAATTGAGCCGAAAACGCGCAGTAATTATTTAAACCGTCATATAAATTACAGCACAAACTTTTCACGCCCGGGGTACGGGATCTCTGTGGGCGTTGTGTGCGAACGCTGGGCGCTGTAGGCGTGTGTGGGTGCGCCCCGGCACCACACTGCAGACTGAAAATGGTTCAGTTATTTCATCCCGCCAACCTTTTTCGCTGTTTAATAATGATACAGCTATGGTTTGTCAGAAGGTTGCGAAATATAAGGGTTTTTCATTTGAATAATTATCATACTAGTAATTATTACTAATATAAACCCTTTTAGTATGATACTGCTCTCATATAACTATCAAATAAAAATACAGTTATTGTTTAGTACAATATTTTATGACAAAATAATTACGCAAGAAATTGTAGAAATGGTAACAATGGTAAAACTGATAAATCTAGTGCACTACTGTGTAACTTAATATTGCCAAAATTAAAAAAAAACACTAAAAACAAAACAGATGCAATTTCAAAGTGTACCGACAAGTAGTCAACAATTGTTACAACTTTTCTACATAGTTTGCAATTTACCAACCTTAACGGTTGATTAAAGTTGGTTGAAGAACTTTTTTAAAAAGCAAGATAGCGCGTAATAGTTTAACAATAAGTGATACTAACTCAAAGTCGACTAGGTAATATTTTCGGTCTCCACCAATCATCCATACATAGTATAGAAAGTAAAAGTTATCCCTATACGTAACACGATAATTCCATTTTCATAATAATCAGAGTAGCCGTACCGAAAAAAGTGATGTAAAAGTGACTTTTCTTCGATTCATCCATTTACTGTGTTAGGGTAAGTATCAACTTGAAACATATTTAGCTTTGTTCCCTTCAACGCGGTTAATCTGTCCCGTTTCCTCCCGTGTCAAGTGCAGATAGACTTTTTGGGTCGGGTGCGGGGAGGCCGTCCGGGGAGGCGGGGGATGCGCCCGGGGGGAGATGGGGGGAACGCCACCCTTCCTGATGATGAAATATTGTACACGTGGTCTGATTTTGAATGACAACGTTTTCCTCGACCGCGCAGGAACACATAGTTACTGTTGCAACGCAACGCTAATGTGGGAGGCTGTTTAAAATACAGAGCATTTTACTTGTTTGTTTACATTCATATCTATTAAATTTGTTCCACCGAAAATTCGCAAGGTTTTTTTTAAATCTATCGGTAAATAAATTAAATATAAAACTGTTATAATAGGACGATTAGAAAATAGGAATATTTATTTAAATTAAATATTTATTTATTAATTAAACCTACTGCCAAAAAAATATTAACATTATATATGCTATGTATATAGATATAAAGGAAAAATGATGGATATGGATTCTGGATATGCAGAATCCACAAATAAAGATTGACCACTAAAAGGGTGACCGTTCAAACCTAACGGTACATCTTAGAACTTTTTTTTTTCACTTCAAGTGCGTTTAAACATTATAATAATAATAATAATAATAATAATAATAGTCCACCTTTTGTACATAAATGTGCAATAAAGTTCTTTAATTAAATAAATTAATTAATCCACTTAATTTTTCTATGTCCCAATGCAGTTGATTAATTTATACTGCACTAAGTGTTTATCTGTTGGGAAAAATAATAATGAAAATATCGTTGTATATTTCCACAACTAAAGGTAAAGAGGGCAAGGGTAGACCCTGGGCTGGTTTGTGGCCTTGGCCGGGTTGTTTATTAATTCGTGTCCGATGCCCGCCCGCTCTACCGACCGCCACCCCTACAGCCTTAATGGGCGGGTAACAACACAGCTTTTAAATTTCAGCCTATTCCTTGGTTTAATCAACCTTATAAAATGTGGCTTTTTATATTTTTTATGCACATTTTAAGACGGTAAGTTGTTTATTTAATTAAATATTTCTCGTAATTTTATTGTATTCCTGATTATTCTACAAAAAAATTTAGCTATAAGGTTGCGTACCTAAGTAAAATTCGTAAAGCTTTTCGTTGTGATTTTTGATATAATAGGCTAGTTTTCTAAATTTTAGTTTTTAGTCCGTCTTTTAGATTAATAATAAATATTGAACACGTAATTTTTAATTTTTTACGTAATCAAAAAATAACGGGGATACATTAAGTCGAAATGCCGCGTGACGTCATGCCGTACTAAAGTTTATAACACGTTGTGACCTCACGAGTCCCCATTCCTAAACTTTTAATGGGCTTTATCTAAGTTCATGAATTCAAGTTTCATTAATTTGAAAAACCAAAATATAGGTGTCTATTTTATTTTATTATGACTAAATAGAATTTTGATTTTCATACCCCGGAAACTACCCTATTGTGGTCGATCGGTTAGTCTATACGTGGCTAGTCATAGCTTGGGTGGCACCGATTCGAATCTAACAGTTTCTCTTAGGCCAGCTCCACACGTTGCTCCCAACGCTCGTACCAACGTTGGACTGCAAATTCGGTGAAGCGTACACACGTTGGCTAATAAACTAGTTCTGTCCCGTCAGGGCCAATGTGAAGATGTCCGATACAGAAATCGAAACTGCTCTGAGCGCTTTTATAGTACTGAGTGCACATTTACATTGTTACTGAGAAAAAATAAAAAGGCACGTCAAAGAAGATGGTGGATGACGACACATCATAAAACACGGAATCAGTGAGTAAGGATCTAGTTATACACTCCATTTTAAATATTCTAATAACATCAACAACAAACTGCAATTATTTCAGCAGTTGTTTGCAGGCGCTGTAATATTAATGTATCTATTCTGCTGCATGCCGCTGCGTGTTACAACAGAACTGAGCAAAGCGCCAACGTGTGGACAGATCGCGAGCGTTGGCGCAGATTCCTTTGATGAAACCGACACGAGCCGGCCAACTACCAACGCTCGCCCCAACGTTGGGACCAATGCCATTTTCTAGATCCACACGTTGGACAAGTAGCGTTGGGGCCTATATTGGGGCCAACGTGTGGAGCCGGCGTTAGAGTTTTTTGTTGCCATATTTCACTGTTCTAAATTCAATATTTTTTAAAATAGAAATAAATCCCCGCGGGAATTCTGGGATAAAAGTACCCTATACCCTTCTCTGTACCCTTGACAACGTGTATGCAATTTCATGATGATCGGTTAAGCCGTGAAAGCGTAACAGACAGACAAACAAACTCACTTTCTCATTTATAATAGTAAGGATTAAGTATACAGATACACCTATGTGTATATTTTTCATTAATACCTACTCGCACACTCGTAAGTTGCACTACACAATCAGGGATCACAGCCATTTTCTTAATTTATGTCAGACCGCCTTCGATCCTGAATACTTTAATCTCCTTTGAACGTATAGGCGAAAAGGGCCATACTATTTATTCACACTTCTTATTTTCACCTTGCGAAAAGTAAATAAAATACATATGCCAATGCAATTTCGACTTACTGGTATTGTGATTAGCATTCAAATTTCATTAAGCAAAAATAGATGTTGTCTGATCAGTTGCCGAACCAGTCAAGTGATTAATTCGCCCCTTGCCTTAAGAGGAGATTTATCGGTTCCGCCGTACGCAAAACTGTGGGCAGGTAAAAAATCTCTATCGAAAATTGAATAGAAAAACCATTTCGGAAGCCTCTGCCAACGAAACTGTCGGGACTTTATGCGTATCTCTACACTTTCACGACATCTTCATTTTGAGTGGAGGTTAAATTTATGCAATATAAAAATAGTTTGCGTATACTACTGTGTACATGCGCAAATAATAAAACTTTTGTGTTGAACACCAACTGTCAAGAACCAAACAAATTAATCGAATTACAACTCACACCATTCTAAATATGTTAAAACGCCATCTGTTATCAACCGAACCAATGAATTTAATGGAAAACTCGCTAAAGAACGTTTTTTTTCCTACCATGCATTCATTTTTGAAGCGAGACTTCTTTGAGCATGAATGGATTTGATTTTGTTTTGGTTTGGTTGGGTTTAGATAACGGAAAAAGTGCATAAGATAATATTTTCGGTTGTGGTTTTGTTCTGCACGTTAGTTCTGGAAAAGTGTACTTACCTATAAAAAAAAACGGTTTTTATAATTTTACGTACAGTCACCACCAGAAATATATTAACAATTTTAAAAACCTAATTGCAATAGTAATAAAGTTCAAATACAAAGGCTAAGGCCACTCTAAAAAGAGCTTCGCTTATTCCTAAGAGTCAAGTTACTCGCCGATTGACTTATCCTATACTGAACAAACAAATTGCAAATTATCGCAGCTGGCCACACTGGCATCGCATGGTGACTAGCTATAATAAAACATTCAGCAATATCGCGGGCTCTAGAGTGGTCTGGGTATCGCAAAAAATCGGGACGTCCGGAACCTCGACCTACCGACATTGCCGTAATATGTTTGGGGATGAGACCTCCCCACAACGCGGGGTGGTTTTTATTTTCGATCTCCTTCCTTCGCCTCCCCGTGGACATACGTGCCGTGTAGGTGAGCAAGGGTACTGTAACAAAAGATACCGAAATAAAAACATCCAAGGTTGACAAAGAAAAAATGAATACATATTCTACCTAATTAAAAATATTTCTCTAAAATTTCTTTTCAGTCAGTAAGTAACCCAAAATGATAGCAATAAAGAACTGGTTCATAAAAACTAAAAACCGCTACTCAGCGATGTAGCACCGTTTATCCAGTCACTGGTTAAAGTAACTGTAACAATAGCAGAATGTATAAAAAAATGATTTTGCTTAAGCCTCCGTGGCATAGCGGGGTAAAACTTGTACTGTAATGTGACTTGTATATAAATTGTGAAAGCAAACTGAAGCTACGTATAAATGTAAACTGTGAAATAAAATAAATCATGTATTTAATACAGACACTGCCACCGATTATTATATACCTACTAGCTATTCCCCGCGGGAATTTAGGAGTTTTCTAAAGTACCTATTATAAATGTCCTATTTCAGACTATAATCTATCTCTGTGCCAAATTCCATCCAATTCCGTTCAGCCTTTCTGGCGTAATTACACGTACATCCATCCATCCAAACTTTCACATTTATAATATTAATATAGATTTTAATTTATGGAAAGGCTTGGTAATTTTTGGAACGAACTTAACACGGTTGAAATAGTTAGCAGAAATCGATATGCGTGACATCGGAAAAAGCTTTATGCCATTCCATGTGCATCGAGACGTCCGGTTTCGTCTGGCGTAGTTCAGATATTTATATTACACACCTTATAACATCAGCTAATTAGCAGTGAAAATCCCCTCAAAATCGGTTCAACCGTTTCGGAGATTCACTCCAAACTTCTTTTACACAAACCTTGTCCTGACAATAACGAACACCAAAAAAGAACTATCAATATTAAAGCAATCAATATTGATATCAAATCGTCACGAATACCTCACAATTCTTATCTTTATCACGGTAAGGTCACGACTTACGTCAACTTACGCTAAATAATCAAGATGTTAAATATAACTTCGCGTGGCAAAGTGCATGTTAGACTGCCAAAAAAAGGGGTCAAAATTAATGTATTATAATAAATCTTTAATGATGTATATTTGTATTATACTTATATATCTCTAAAATTACAACAATAAAAATGCTGTCTTTAATTAAATTAACGCATGACTTTAAAAGTGTTATGAACAAAAAACTATTATTTTTTATTATTTTATATTAAGTGAATTTTTTTCATTATTGTATTTGGTGTCACTGCGAAACTTCCTGAAGATGTCGTAAAAGACAAATGGCGAATTAATCAAAATCTGAGACACGGTGATAGGCTCACCACCAATGACGTTGGACTGGAGTATTCAGGTTGGAGATGCCAGTAGAATTCTTTGATAATTTGGTCACGTTAAATTATGTTGTATTTTATGTTGTACAAATAACGAAGAAGATCATAAAGCGAGAGGAGATTGAAGCAACTCAAATTCAAACTCAAATATTTATTTTAATTAGTTTGCTAGTTAGTTAGTTTTCAGCAAAAATATAATTTTTATTATATTTACTAGTTTCCGGAATTTATAAGTATCCCAAAAGAAGAGACAATCCGGGAAGAAGACAGGTAAGAAAATCCGGGATTGCTCTTTGTAAATTTTTCAAATTAACTCGTATTTTTGATCACTTCGGACTGTTATAAAGACCATATGGACTCAATATAGTAGAAGATATAAGTTATGAAGACCATACCGAAAATAGTATATTTCATTACAAGTGCGGAAAGGCTGTCATTGCAAAGAGTTCCGACAAATGTCGACCCGAGCTGAGGCGCAGCCGAAGGTGAGTGTTGACAGTCGGAACTCTTTGCAATGACGGTTCCGCACGTGTACTGAACAACTATTTTTAATACAGTTGCGAAAAAAATGAAGAAATTTAGTAAAATAATAAAAACACAAACTCAACTTCCAACTGTGATCAAGAGATGGCGCTAGTCGTATTAGTAATACGAAACCTACGTTGCGCAATACAAAAAGTGTGTCAAAGTCGTTTCGCCATTTTTGACAGTTGGGAAAGAGAACGCACGAGTTCGAGAAGGTAAAGAAAAAGCTTGAGTATGTAATAGCCCACTTCCCGAACGCTATACGTCCCTGCAATATGCCACTTTTTGAGCAACTGTATTAAAAAGAACTTTTCAAACTTTTCGAGAGTTGGAAAAAACGTTGGCATTAGTGCAATGCATGGGTTGAGGATCGATGAAATGGATTTAGAAGAGTTAAGACTCTAAATAATATAAACAAAGTTTAAATATAAACTTTCTATTGAGACACCTTATATAAAGTTTCTTAAAACCATATTCCATATATAAAAAAAAATTTAATCCATATTATTGTATGGACATTTACATATATTTATTGTAATTGTAAACTTGATTCATGATAATTTACTATAAATTCTTACGATGGTCACTCTACATTCATTTATCCATTCCAAATAACGAAACTTACTAAGCACCTTTCTACCTCTCCACCTTTCATCCTGCTTTTTTCATAGTGACACCATAAATATGTAGGAATAGATTTACACTATCATGCATCTTTCTTATATGCCGCAATATTAAACATTCACTGGAATATGTCTTGGAATAAGTCTTGGTAGATACGAGTATCAACGCTCCGATGTTTGATTTTGGATCATTTAGCCTCAATTATGTTTCAAGTTATTCAGCTATACTGCTGAAGCGAGATAGTCGTTTTGTAAATAATATGGTTATTTCACTACATATTATAAAAAAAGTGCCGCCGCGTCTGTCTGTTGCCGATAAATTCAAAAACCACAGAACGGATTTTTATGCGGTTTTTACTAGTAGATAGAGTGATTCATGAGAAAAGACTAAGTATATAATTTGTCAAGTTATTATAGGTTTAAATAGATAAATTGATCGATATATCACGAAAATTTTTGGAAGTGTCCGAAGAAGTGCATTAAATTTTACTTACTACACTTTGTCAAGGGCACAGAGAAGAACATATCCCGGAATTTCCGCGGGAATTCTGAAATTAACGCGGGTGAAACCGCGGGGACAGCTAGTTCTACATATGTTAGGATCGTATTCTGTATGTCTGCATATTTAAACATGCATGTAACCTACTATCATTTTGTATGCCACTGTGGGAATAAAAAATTTAAATACATCGATCATTGGCCCAGATGACGCCAAAATATGGCATTGTTACAATGAGCGTAGCTTTTCTCACGTGTCCAACCTTTCACTTACTAACAAACGAATACAAACACTTTAAGTTTTGCCGACAGATTTGAACCAATATGATCTGTACAGCTCGTTCATAAAGTACAAGCGTTTGGTTGTAAATTGTGTATATAAATTGGTAAAAGTGCCTGGAGTTATGGTTGCTGTCTATGCGTGGAAGTCATTTTGTTTGTTGATTACGGGTCATCATACCGTACACTGTATTTGGAAAGAGATTTCTACATTAGTTTTAATAGTCGGTTGACATAATGTTTCTTTCACTTGTGCTCTGGTTCTTTTTTGATTGCCTTGTGATGGAAATATTAAATCGCACAGTAGTCTCATGAATGTAGGCGTTTCTTCGTTGTGGTTAAATAGACTAAGTAGATATAGGTAAAAGGTATATTAATTTGTGGATTAATGGAGTATCCTCACATAATTATGTAGTTATTATTACATAGTATAAGATGAAGTCGTTCCCGCTGTTTGTTCGCGATATACTCAGAAACTACTGAACGGATTTTCATGCGGTTTTCACCAATAAATAGAGTGACTCATGAGGAAGGTCATCAGTTAGTAGTTGGATACTTGGATATACCTACTTGTCAGTCTTAAGGCATTTACAGAGTTCAAACTGGCGCCATCCCCAATAAAATAAGTGTTTTTTTTTTAATATTTAACCATAAACCATACGGATTAAGAAAATAATTATCGCACTTCATAAGACGCGTAACAAGCCTTAAATATTTTTTGCAAGAAAACCTGAGTATGGTAGATATCAAACTTGGGTGTGCCTATACACTCAATAAAATTAAAAGTTTTTTTATTCTGCGCCCGCGTACCGGATACGCCACGGTTCCTGTGAGAATGTCGAACCCGATTCTTTTTTTCTTTTATTAACCACCAAAAAGCGGATGTCCTTCGTTCGACCGGTTATGAAAGGTGTTGAACATATGTCCACCATTATTTCAAACCGATTGTGCTTTCTACCGATCGTTTTGTATCAGGCTTACAAATATAAATGACTAGCTGTGCCCCGCGGTTACGCCCGCATTAATTACTGCGTTAGAATAAAAAGTAACCTATGTCCTTTTTTGTGCTCCCGAAAACGTGTATGCAACATCTCATGACCGGTTGAGTAGTTGTTAATAAAAAAACAATTATGTACTTGATTCAAGTAAATGATTATTGAGAAGACCTGCGTACATAATTAAGAAAGTAAATATTATAGTACTGCATGGTTTTACGGCGACTCGATAGTAAAATATAAAAAACTAAATGACACAAAAAACATACATACAATCGAACATAGAACCTCCTCCTTTTTGGAAGTCGGTTAAAAATAATAAACTGGCGTCATTGTCACGAGTACAGAGCGTTTTTAAATGCACTTATTTTATAAACATTATAGAAACCAGCTGTCTGTCAGTTAATTCATTACACCTGCTATCCAATTCTAAAGTGACATACTAACATAGAAAAATTACCGTCTACTTGAACATAATGAAGAGATCTAAAGTTGTAACGGAATTTATAAGGTAATTTATAATTTATAAAACTGTGATAGAGCTTTTAACGTCTACGACAAGCTGTGTTCATACGCATTTGAATGGTGCTGACAGTAATCCACATTAATATTATAAAAGCGAGAATAACTCTGTCTGTCTGTCTGTTAACTCAACCGATCCATCATGACATTTTGCATAAACGTTGTCAGGAATAAGAAAAGGACATATAGGGTACTCTTTATCACGGCATTCCCGTAGGAATTTCGAAATTAACGCGGGTGAAACCGCGGGAAACAGCTAGTTGTTAATATACCAACTTACAACGAAAATTATATATGTATGTACATACATGTACAACACCATCACATGTGTGTGTGTGTTTTATGCATAATTGTAATAATTAACATTGTATGTACAAGAAATGGAAATACATTATCAAAATACATACAAAAAAAGTCAGCGATATTTTGTTTTTTGTCTTAATTAAAAACTGTAGGTATATTAATTCTATAAAGCAATTCCTACGCAGACAACAAGAATACATTCATTCATAAACTCCCGTCTCCGGCCTATTTCTCCGTAAGGGCAGACCTAGACTCGTGACAACTTCTTCGCCTCGCCCACATTCGTATTCTGCCTCATCCATATTACGCACTTACGGGAAGAGAGACGGTTCTAAATTTAGAATTGTGCTAGTTCTAAAATAGTTAAATTGGTAAAAAAAGGTGGGTGCCCTCGTTTGCGACCGCGCGGCCGGCTATGAAAGGTGTGCGGGACACGTGCGCTCTCGTCGGGCAGATGTCGCGTACCGCGGAGCGTGCGGCGTGCCTTCGCAACATGCGCGTTCAACACTGTACAAACTAAAGCGCCAGTACCGCGCTGTATCATGCCCAATCCTAACGCCACCAATGTATACCCTTCAGTATGTGTTGTCCTAAAATGTTGCCAGCCCGGCAGCAATGCGTATGCTCTTGTGCATATTTTGCTATGTCACATTGCACAAATGCACACAAACAAATACTGGCAAATTACGTATACCTAATCAGCGCCACTCTAATATTATAAGCTAATCAATAAATTGGGATAAGATAATAAGTACCTTGGGAACTAGGATTATGATTTTGGGTTTAGAATGAAATCAGGTTTTGAAATATAAGCTAAAATTAATTTTCGTTGTCAGAATACCTTTTCATTTTCATAAAAAAAAAAACAATTTAACCCCATAATTTTTTTTAGCGTAGGTATAGGTATTATGAATGCAAATATGAGTTTGTTTGTATGTTTGTTTGTGTGGCTTTTAGGCCACACAACCGATCATTATGAAATTTTGCATACATGTGGTCAGGGGTACAGAAAAGGACAAAGTGTACTTTTTATATCGAAATTCTCACGGAAACTCCAAGTTGAACTCCCAACTTCACGAGAGTGAAGCCGCGGAAAACAGCTATAGTTGAATTATTATTTATAAAATTTTATTGATAGGTTTAACGACGATTGAGTTGGCGATGTAGTCACCATGCCCCTCCGTCTTTAATCAAATTAATTGAGAAATACTTACCTCCGAGATATCACTTGGAGACATAGGTAGGTACGTCATGCAATGTAGATAGAACATATATTATTTACTTAGTTAATATTAGATAAAAAAAATAAAAAAAAATATTTATATCGCACAAAACATCCCATAGATTTTTTTACAACAAGTAAATTCAATTATAAATTAACCCAAATAAACTAAATCAATAAAATCAAATTAAATTCAAAACTTAAAATAGATTAATAAAATAAAATAAACTAAATTAAAATAAATAAATTGAATTGTATTTTTTTTTATCTATACAATATTTCCAACAAACACATGTAATAATTTTAGTAATGGGTACCTTCTACTAATGGGTAGGTAGGTAGGTACAGCACGCGCCCCGCTTAGCGCGTGGAAAAGCATTTCCAAGAATTTGCGCTAATTTTCAACGGTTTTGGTTTTTAATTCTATTTGTTTTGGTTTAATTTTGGTTTGGAAAATGTAAAAAATCGTATCGCACTATATTTTATGAATGACATAGGTAATGTCGACGTTCCGTACTTAAGAGCCGAGCCAAATTTTTTTTTCGATCTAAAAATCCCTTGTAAAAAATGATAATGTTTCATCACCTAAATATTTGTGTCTTATCAGGATAGTCATTGTTATTTATTGAATTACGTCTAGAGTATATCCAAATATTAATGTATAGTCATAGTCCTGTCAAACTCATATATTCATTGTATAGGAAGTATACCTACTCCATATCTACTACACTCATTTGCATTGAAATGAGGCTCTACAATACCTCTCGGCAGCGCAACCTTACGTCTAGTGACGCCTTATTCATAATTACAATGAAGACATACTTATACATAACGTAATATGACATCTAATCCAATATAATACAAATTTTACACTTTCAGAAAAAATTTAATATTACTTGTTAAATTTATTATATAAAAAATAATTACCAATAATTTTACTTGTATGATGTTTTATTTTGATTTACCAAAAAAACTGATGTGTTCATATCAATAACATTTTAAAATTCATTAAACTCATTAACTTTGTCAATAGGAAAATATTAATTTTTAGGTAACTAATTAGTATTATCGGCTTTCGGGTTCATTCCCCCACTAAAAACCTAAATGATATTAAAAAAAACCATTTTCTAATTAGTACATCAAATGTCATATTATGATCGCTATTTTACGGCGACCCAATGAGCTTTGTGTGTTTATGGGTTATCGATGGGGATTTTATCATGCAATGTAAACTAAGATAGGTACATATTATTTTTCCCGCGTGTTAAGCTTTTTACTGGTTTTTATACAAATTTTAATATTAAATCGTTTTCTATTAGACGAGATGGACCAATGGAATGCAAAGAATAATTTAGACTTTGCGACTTGAATTGAAGGAAAAAGCGCTAATCATTATCATCATTCATAATAATACTGAATAGTGAATAAATATGTATATGAATAAATAAATAGAAAAAAAAAATAGAGAAATCGTAAAATTAAAGTAACTTTTTATAGCATCTTTTTCGTTAAAATTCAAAATGGTTAGTAAGTTTATGGTAGAAAGTTTTACTTTCATGTAACTTTAATCCCTGAAATATTGTGCAATATTTAATTTCACTGACCATACCCACCAACATATTCGTCGTAGTTAATTTCTAGCTCCTTTAGTCCTGAACTAATTTACTCCCGCACACAATAACGATGCGCTTATGGGCAGATATATACTTGTACAGTCAGCAGCAGAAATATTTAAATACTTTTGAAAATCATCGAATCTTATTGCAATAGCTAGTAATAAGCCACCCTATGATACTACATAGAAAATCAAATAAACTGATTCAAGGATTTTCCGACAAGTGAGAACGGCCGGCTTATATGTATGTGTTGTGCGTGTGTGCCTATCGTAATGCTGACAGTAACTATCAGAGCTGTTAGTGAAAATTGTCACATGTAGATTCTACAGGTGACAATGTGATGTGGAAGGCGGAGAGTGTCACTTCTTAGTAGACGTAGTAATATTCTGTATTCTTCGGTAGATAATAAGGGTTAAAAGTTGACCAAACTGTTTATATATAGCAGCTGCTGACTGTACAGATATGTATAGTATAGGTATGTTTAGCCGAAGTAGTCGACATCACACATCCGTGAACTGTGCATGTGTAACGGAGCACGTGAGTAGAGG
Source organism: Zygaena filipendulae (assembly GCA_907165275.2). Lineage (NCBI taxonomy): Eukaryota > Metazoa > Arthropoda > Insecta > Lepidoptera > Zygaenidae > Zygaena > Zygaena filipendulae. The sequence goes on from OU015657.1 coordinate 8,150,998, forward strand.
CCACCTCCCCTCTTGACCCTTAACCCACCTACCGCCTCCAAGCTAATACCATTACAGTAATTAGGATATGCTTAGGCATAATTGATGCACTCATAAACTTGGTAACTTGTGTGTATAGCCGCATCGAATTATTGCTGATGGCTTCAAATCATTTATGATGATGGAATAACTGATTTTAGGTCTTTTCTGAGCTTTTAAACTGTAAAAAAGCAAAATAATTCACATGTACTGACCGTGAGGCCGCGGAGAAAACAGATAGGTATATGTATGTAGTTATAGTATTAATTATAATGAGTTCTTAATTCAATTTATTTCTTTATTTTTTACTTCTGTCACGATGAACACAATAAAAATTTACCACTAGTTAGCAGTAACTTATATTTTGTATTTCAATCTCAGACCAAAAAAAAACTAAAGACGGAACGTCTCGAACAACGAAGTGAAACCGTTTGCGTATGCATGTAGTGATTAGGAAAATGTATGGATTTGCAAAGTTTACTTAGGTAAATCCTGGTGTCTTTTTCTTGTAAGTGTATGCGTGTTTCTGTGTACGTGCACGGCGATGGTGTCTTTTTCCTGGCTTCACTTGTGTGTTCTACGCATTTCGTCTTTAGTTTTTATTTGGTCTGAGATTTCAATCTGCGAAGTTTTTCGTTTATATCGTACCTTATGGACGGTTGGAATCGGCTCTAGAATGAATGAATGGAATGAATGAAGAACACTTTATTGAGCACCACAACACAGCACAATCAGCACAATGACAAAAAACACAAAGTATTAGGTAAGTGGCTTCAAACGACGACCATACCTCTATAAAGCGATCCTTTCCAGGCTTCCGGTGGAGTATAGAGATACTTATAACAGTTAAACAGTATGTAAGTAAGTAGACTAGGTACCTAGTCTATAAAGACAAGAATATCATGCCTTGAATTCCTTTTTTTCGCGTGTTGGTTAAAAATGATAAGTTATATAAGTTCAAAATGTACATCTCCTATCAAAAGCACATTTTCATTTCACAAAAATGTACAAATAAACCTTTTATTCAGTATTTTTTTATATCTTTAGAAATGTAGTAAGATGAGTTATTAGGATAAATAAGTTAAAATTGAGGGTAGGTTTAGGTACTGCATCCTGGCCGGCCGTCCGCCTGCTCGCGCCGCCGCGCCGCCGCACTGGGCGGGTGTGCCTGATACGTAACTCTTGTACCTACTCGTTACGTATGACGCACGTATGGCGTCATGTACCTACTGCCCGTTGCTCCACTTTATCGAGCCTCATCTATTCAAATTGATTATATCGATCCGTGATTTGTTTGTAAATAAAGATACTTATCTAAGTGTCTAGATATTAAACTATATCTTACTAGCTATCCCTGCGGTTTCACCCACGGTAATTCCGGAAGTTCCGCGGGATTTCTGAGGATAAACTATACGTCATATAAACCTTCTCTCGAACGACTCTATCTATTGGTGAAAACCACATGAAAATTCGTTCAGTAGCGGTTTTTGAGTTTAACGCGAGCAGACACACAGACAGACAGACGCGGCGGAGGACTATGTTTTATAATATTTCAAGATAAAACAGTAATCATAGTCTTGCCAGCTTGTAGGATAATAAATATGTAGAGTATATACAGGGTGTCCCGTAAGTAGTATGAAAACAGCAACACTTTTACTGAATTTTTCCTTTATATTATGATAGTTGACATTCCCATCTACCTTCTTCTTAAGTTCGTAGTACTACTTACGGTCCCGTTAGTCACGTCCCGTACCCCACGGTTTCACCCGCGTGAGTTTCGGGATTCCTGCAGGAACTCCAAAGTAGCCTAATTTACTCCTTATAACATCAGCTAATTAGCAGTGAAAGTCCGTTCGAAGTTCCCGCGGGAATTCCGGGATGAAAAGTACCCTATGTCCTTCTCTGTACTCCTGACAACGTGCATACCAAATTTCATCCAAATCAGTTCAGCCGATTTTGCGTGTATGCGAGAATAAGTGCTCGAAAGCGCATTTTCTTCCGACTTGCTTCAAATTTATCGCTACTGCTCAGCTCCTATGTGTCTTAGCGTTATGTTATATAGCCTATAACCTGCCCAGGAGTATGGACTACAATCTTACCAAGTTTGGTTAAATTCCCTTCAGTAGTTTTTGACCCATGCGTGCACATACAGACAAACAGACAGACAGACAAAAAAATTACTGATTGCATTTTTGGCATCAGTATCGATCACCATTCATCCTCCAATATTAATTTTGGATATATATTCAATGTACAGAATTGACCTCTCTACAGTTTTATTATAAGTATATAGATTTATAAAATTTAATTATATAAGCTGAGTATAAACTATGGGTACTACAGTACAGATATAATAATGGGGGGTGAGGTTAAAAGAAAGTCGTACTCTATTAAAGACTCCATTATTGATGATTACCTACATGTAACTACTAAAAATACAATGATAAATAACAGAGTAAACTTCAAATAATGTGAACTTACGCAGGTGAATGACCTTTAAATTTGATTTGTCGCGCGTCGTCGGTGATACAAAGGAAAGGAGCATTGAATGTTCTTAATGTTATGATTCGTCGGCGAGTCGGCAAAGCTCGTGAATGTTTTTTTTCATCATAAAAACATTTTATGATGTTTTTAGTTACATATTTGCGATGAGAATCGAATATTAAATTTTTTGATTATTCAAAAAATTTTTAAGTCGCCTTTCCGGTAATACCTACGTATGAATGTTTTAAGCTAATTAACTTCTTTATCCAGTACACTTACATCCAAACTTGTGAATATTTAATATTGTTAAAATTATGAGAACTTCACAAATTTTATAAATTGTTTTTCTGCATGAAGAGAGCATATAATATTAGTAAAAAGGTAAGTTAGTGTTTTCTTTTCCACATAATTTAAAACTCGATATTCCTTCCTACGGTTAAGTAAGAGTAACGGTATAAGTAGGAGAATTTGTCATTTAAACGCCAGTATTAATAAGTTTTCACATTTTCATAAAGTCGCTTTACTTGGTCCGGATGATTTTAGATACGCCGCGGCACAGCGGCCAGCCAACAGGGATGGAGGATTTTAAATGCAACTGGTTCGAAAAAGACAACATTTTCCAATTATATTCGCACAAAGACTTAAATCCCTGAAGAGTTGCGTAAAAACTGAACTCTATTGCGAGAACTCAAAGCCTTTTTTTGAATAAAACGCAAAAATTTTATATTGCAATTCCTATTCGAACATTGAGGTGGCTAGACATTTTTATTTGTGGGTGGAGAGAGACGAAAAGAGAATTTAATCGGCAGTTAGAAAGGGACAATGCGCTCTAACATTTATATTCTGGGTACGTGTAAGTTTCAGGCAACGGTCGCCGTGAAACTCGTAAATGGGAAAAAAGCAACAACGGAGAACTCAACCATCTCTAGTGAGGGGATATAATCTGTCACCAAACAACGACAAACGATAAACAAATTTTTTTTATTGTTAAAAGCTGAATTATAATTACAATATTTATATTGTACAACATCATACACATAATTGACCTGGTAAATTATTTTCATTAAAATATAACTTCTTTATGTGTGACTAAGAGGTAACGGGATGCTTTGCATGTCGAAAGCATGACGGAAAAGTAACAGTTGTCAGTTTCCCACTAGTGTAAAGATAGAAACTTGAAATTTATCACGTCATCATCAAAACAGTTTCACTAATCTGGCCGTAAAGGTTAAGTATATGCACTCATTTGTTTACCGATCACTAAAAATATGTCCAAGTTTGAAATAAAGAAAAAAACCTTATTTCCCTAAACTAAACCGAGCAATGAATGATATAACAAAAAAATAAAAATAATTGTAATAATTAATCGGTTAATCTTTGATAGTAACCGCTGCAGTGCCTCCATTGCTATTTAAACTCTGATTATATCCAGCATGGGCACAACCAACGTGACTTATTTTACATACCTAATGATAGTGTAACAAACGTTTGCTATTTAATAAGACTACTCGATAGCCTATATATATAGCGTGCGTCAGGCGTCGTCGGTTGGGTACAAATTAATAAATCAGACCACGTCTGATCAGTCACACGGATGAGGTAAGGATTATATCGGGCACAATGACATACCTTTGTCAGGTACGAAACAAGTATAGTGAAACATAAGTACATAAGAATTGATTTCCTCGATTATTAGATTACAAAAAAATACATTTCAAGCAAATTCTTAGCAAAAAATTAATAACAATTCATTATCTTCATCATAGTTTTGTCGACTTTTCTAAATGTCAGTTATATTATAATTCTGTTTACTACCTCATAAGAGTTAAAAAAAAGCGTAAAATGTATCATTGTATCGGCCAATCTTATCAAAGAATAATAATTTATTATGAACAATAATTATGAGAAAAATAACGTTTGAGGTGAACTTGGTATTTGTTTATTAACTTAATTTATGGATTTAATGGATTATTTATATCGATAAAAACCGTACAAAGTTGCAAGTTGCAACCCCTAGCTACTCGTCATCAGAGCTCGCGCCGCGTTGATATTTCCACGTAGATTTCACTGCGTAAAACCTATGCCGTTTATTTTTATAAACCTACGTAGGTTTTAGTTTGTGGTCTCTTTTTATTCATTGTGGCTAAATTCTTGAATAATGAATCCGGGTTTTAAAAATTTCAACACTCACGTTCGTTGTCTAAAGAATCAGATGTGTAATTAATAAATAATTATACAGACTTGTATTTATTATGGTTACGTTAGTCCGATTTTAGTTTCTGATTTCGTTTTAGGTCGTCCGAGGTTTGCTATCAATCATATTATACATAACTAATATCGAAAATGCGAATGTGTGTTTGTTTGTTGGTTACGATTTCTCGCCTCAACTATACTCCAATAATTCATTATCATGGGTTTTTGCATACACGTTGTCAGGGCTCTATAAAAAATGGACATCGAGTATTTTTATCCTGGGAACAGCTAGTATTTCATCAATGTTATGTAAAAACATTGAGTGTGAGAAAAAAGAGAGATTGCAGGGAACAAACCTATGTATACTTATAGTTACAACCAATCAATGTAGCAAACAAAGAAAGATCATTTTAAGCAACCGATAATAATATGTAAAACGACAAGGCGAGTAGCTGTGTGACATGTGTGTAGGTATGCCGTCTGTGTTGGAGCAAGGGTAAACGCACATGGCGGCGAGGGGGCGCGGGGGAGCGCTCGGGTCGGAGGCGCGGACAGTGCGGCGTTTATCGACGCAGCCACGGTGAGCCTCGGTGTGTGCGCCGATTAAAAAGAAACTATATAGAGCAGTTTGTACATTATAAAAAACCAAATTGCAAAAGTATAATAGAATACGAAACAAAAATTTTAGATGATTAAGAAGCTCTAGTAGACATTGATAAGATAAAAGACCAGATTGTAAATAATATTAATAGATTATAGCGTAACAACAATTAAAATTTCTGAAAAATTGATTGCCATGTCTTCTTATCTTGACGATCAGAAGAAGAGTTTAAGGAAATAAGTATAAGAAAAGCGATGTATTATGCTTCTTCTTTCTTCTTCTTTTTACAGTACCTAAGCTTGGAAAGGTAAAGGTAAATTGACGGATTAGCTATCGTCATAGTTGTTGACGTTCTTTTTGAGCTGCGGTACGGAACAAAAATGTAGAGCTCAGATAAAACTATTCTCTAAGATTTTCGAGACAGAACTACTGCCTTGTCTTCGGTGTTTTTATGTTGAGCCTTGCATATCGATTGGCAGATTTTGAAGGTTTTAAAGAATCGCAAACCGCGAATTACAGAGCAGCAAGTGAATATTGCTAATAATTAAGTTACTTTTTCTTTTTGTAAGTAAATGGAAAATTAAGGCAAACTATTTTATTACTGCTAATTACCAGAAAAATCAAAGTTATAAAGATACCTCCTAATAAATATTTAAATATTGGAATATGTCAACGCACTTAAATGATATCCTTAACACTGGTGTCACCTCTATAAACATACATGAGATTATGTGGACAGATCTCGGTCCGATAGCGGGCGAGATGTCGACTGCACTGTCTCAGCTCCTACATAACCCCTCACTCCCCTCAACCCTCGAGTGTCATTGAACGTCTTGAGGGCCAGCTCATAGCCATCTCGACAAATGCAAAATACAAAGTGATGATAAGAACACACTCAATGCCTTTTTGTTTGACGGCAGGTAGAGAGACGAAAAATTTTATTATTATTCTGTTCTGGATGGTATTTTTTTAATTTTAGATTTTATATTGTGACTAGCTGAACTCCGTGGTTTTACGTTAACTTCGGAGATCCCGTGGTAATTCCGGGATAAAAGTGCCCTTTACCTTTTTCTGTACTCCTAACAACGCGTAATATGCAAAATTTTGTGCAGTTTCACCCGTGTTTATTCGGAGTTCCCACGGTAATTCCGTGATAATAGTACCTATTCTGTATCCCTGATAATGTGTATGCAAAATTTAATAATGACCGGTCGAGCCGTTAAGGTGCGGAAGCGTAACAAACAAACAAACAAACTCACTTTCGCATTTGAAATAGTAAGGATTTTACTACCTATTTATTCCCCGCGGTTTTTGCCGTTTTAATTTCGGAGTTCCCGCAGAAATTCTGGCATAACATGAATCCTAGGTGTCCTTTTCGATATCCATAACGTGTGAAAAGTTCAATATCAATCAATTAAATATAGTTATCATTAATGCCAAATAAGTGAAAGAAAGATCTAAGCGCAATAATGATTGAAATTCAAAACTTTATATTATAATGACTTAACTCGGTGAATTACGCAAAGCTCCAGTGAACATAGAAAACGGTAAAATTATTGTCGCGTTGAAACAACTTGACCCATAAGCACAAATTTCATATGTGTTAACTTTCCTCGAGACTAGAAGTGTATGTAGGTGCATTATTATTATATTGTTATTTCCTTCTTAGTTTCAGATTTAGCGTATGTTTGAGACTTTGTGTGGTACATTTTCTTAGCAAGTAATTATCTTAGGCATTTAGAGGAACCTATTAATTTTAATACCTTTAAGTATGTCATATTTTGAGCAGAGTAATTTTATTAATGACAAATTAACCAACTTTAATAGAAAGAAGGTGCAAAATTTGTTAATTAACCCAGATAATATGTAATGTTTGTTACGTATCTCCGACAGTTATGGATTGATAGTATTTATATTTTATTAAATATAATGATAATATAACATTTTAATATCTGATGAAAATTTTAGAACAGTTTTTATTTTTTGTTGCAAAAGTGATATAACTATTCTACTTTGAAGTGCACCTAAATAGCTATAGCTCGCTTTTATAATTTTTTAAATTTATCACTAAAAATGTGGCGCGTAATCACGTCACTTAGAACTATTATTTATAATTTACCTTTACTAACCTTAATGACTATGTAAACAACATAAAAGACTTTTTAGCGGAACTCAATAAACCCTATGTTACTTTCCAGGACATTACAAGGTCAGACCAGTAGATACGTTTTCGTGATGAAACAGTTGAAATCCGGCTATTGTGTGTGGGCACGGCGTTAGATCAGTTAGATGTCGCGTCGCTGGGCGTTCTCTACGAGATAATTTCACCTGACCTCAGACGGTTCATTGACTGCGGCTTGCATACTCATACGCACGTCTAGCTTCAACTGGGACATAAGACAGAAGCGCGTAGCGTCCAGCCTCGTTAGCCAAGTTGAAAAACTATGACCGTGATGCTTTAGAAACGGAACGATCAAAAGTCAAATTTTTCGTAATCACGTTACGTGACGATAGATCGTCAACTTGGCTAAGAGCGCTGAAAACATATTGATTGTTGTGCTTTTTTTGTAGAGCGCTCTCTAGACAGCTTCTCTGTAACTTTCAGTATATTTTTTGGCATTCCTATTTCCTGTTCTCTTTTGAGGATTAAATTTATATGATGACCACGATTATAATATAATATCCTATAATTTTGTTTTTCTTTTCTGAAATCTTTTAGTGATAGAGGTGGTTAGTGAGAGAGGAGATCTGTGTACAAAATTTTATTATCTTGGAAAAAGGCGTGATTGTTAATAATTTAGCGTATTTAGAACTGATTATTGAAAAAATAAAAAAATTATAATAGACATAGCAATTTTCGGATGTTTTTAATGGACCTGTTCTACCCCACTAAAATGATTTGATAACTAGCTGATCCCCGCGGTTTCACCCGTGGTAATTCGGAGTTCTCGCGTCAATTCCAGGATAAAAAGTACCCTATGTCCTTCTTCTTCTTCCTTTGTCAGAGGACAACGTATATGCAAAATTTCAAGATGATCTTTGATAAGCTGTTAAGGCGTGAAAGCGTAACAAACTAACAAACAAACTCACTTTCGAATTGTAAGGATAGCCGTAAGTGTTATTTACATATGTACGAGTATATTGTATACAATAGTTTTAACATTTATGTTCACGTTTGCGGTTGTAGAAATAATTGGTGTCTGCAGTGATTACTGCAGATCACAATTTTAATAAAACTCCTCGTTATCCGCACGCTTTCGCCTATACCTTGGATTGAGTTGTGGGGGCTAACTGAGAGCCTACCGCGTATAAAGTGCTTCGATGTAAAAAGGAGACGTAGAAACAAGGAGGAAATTTATCTCAGCCCGTGTGGGCGTAATAATACCAACAGTGTCGTTGTTGTGGGTACTGTGGGAGCTTGCTTTGTATGCAGGGCGCGGCGCGGGATTGCTCATTTTGATGTATTATGATTTGGTGATACAAAATCCTGCACTATTTTCAAATTTGTAAGGATAAAAAATTAAAAATCATAAATTCTAAAATATTTCTTCTATAAAAAAATCGATAAAATATGTAGAGTAAAATGAAAACAATGAAAACAAGTATTTAATAGTTCTTTTTTATCTTTAGGTAAGCCCACGTGGGTAAGTATATAAATTAAATTGGTCGGATAACACAAACTACAAAGACATTAATAAATTGCGGTTCCATCTCTCGGATGGATAGGTAGAGATTATACGGACAAAGAAATGTTTGGTAGTTCGTACTTAGCTAGTATATAACCAGTAATAAAAGGTTTAACTGGAATTCAAACAGAAAGCGGTTTGGTGCCTACTTATATTTAGTGCAACGATCGAGCTGCGAACCGCCCGGCCTAGCACTAGGTGACCAGCGGCTTGCAGCTTGCAGACACAAGAAGCGTTAGAGATGATCTATTTTATTTCACTTATTTTATTACTAATAGTCAGTAGTTAGTGCTTACTGCTTACACCTGGTGATGATTCAGAAGAAATTCAGATCAGATAACAATACAGAAAAATAGAACAAATATACATTAAACTATTGATAAATATCTTAATAGTTTAATTGAATAAAAGTTAATATATACACTTAGCTAGTATTTACGTATATATACGTGTTTAACTTTGACACCTCCAAAGCAATTAGGCGAACGTGACCATGCCATGCGATGCGACAGTTTTTTCTATTAAAATGACGGGAAGAAATTGGTGAATAAACAATAATACTTTTATTAATTTATTACTGGCTGTCCCTCGCGGCTTCGATTTCGATGTTCCCGCTGGAATTCCAGAATAAACCATACGTATAAACATTCCTCATGAATCACTCTCTATCCATAGGTGAAACTGCATGAAAATCTGTTCAGTAGTCTTTACTCTTTAAGTAAGCGCGAATAGACAGAGACAGACGTGGCGGAGAACTTTGTTTTATAATATGTAATAATATTTTTTAGAAATATTTAGAAAATAATAATCACGAGCTGATAACAGCATTCTGTTAGTCGTTCTTGATCGTTACAAAGCATCCTTGTCAATTTGTTTGCTTCCAAGTTTGCATAATCAAGAAGACGGGCAAAAATGCTTGCCGGTCATCTCTAATAGAATAGTAACACCGTTTAGTCATTTGTGTTTGTCCCTGCACAGAGTTTACGAGCGATGTCCTATCGTGCACACTGTTATGTAGTCAACGAAGATTCTAGGTTCGCAGCACTGTATATCTCCCGCTCCGCAGTTCCCAGCAGCCTATAGTCTGCGAGCCACTTTATATCTGAACCGTGAGTTCCGTATACTCGTAAAATAGGTACTAACTATCATTTCTATAAACGTGGGTATAATATGTAGTTTTGCATTGTTTTGTTTCGTTTTAAAATATTAATCGTTATGAGCGAATTGGACTCTGTTTGTAATTTAAAATTTTTTCGCTAAATGCAATATGAAACTATATATTATGTATGTAGGGTGCTTACAAAAATAATCAATTTTTTCATTTTTGTCTGTCTGTCTGTTTGTCTGTCTGTCTCTCTGTTTCGGCTAAACGGTTCAGAAATGGTTGGACCAATTTTGACGAGACTTTCACTGCTAATTAGCTGATGTTATAAGGAGTGAATTAGACTATTATGGAGTTCCGGCGGGAATTCCGACACTCAAGCTAGTAAAACCGCGGGGCACAGCTAGTATCTAATAAAATGTTTTTAGTCTTCATTTTATTTTAGGTTATTTAATTTTCAGTCATACACAGATTTAGTTATTTAATCTATGTTATTAATTGGAGTCACGATCGGGCTATAATTTTTTTCTGCGTTACTTCAAAGCCAAACGGCATAATCTCAACCCTTCTGTCCATCTGTCTGCAAATCAACAACTGTTTGACAATAGGCTAGTTTCCTAAATTTTCTTTTTTAGTCCGTTTTGTAGATTATTAAAAAATATTGGACACGTATTTTTTTTTTATGTAACCAAAAAATAACGGAGATATATCAAGTCGAAATTTCACATGACGTCACGCCTCGCAACAGTTTGTTCGCACGTTATAGCGAGCTGTGACATCACGAGTCCCCCACCCTAAACTTTAATGCGCTTTATCTACGCATATTTCCATTATTTAAAAAAAAGCAAAAAAATACGTGTCTTTTATTTTTTTATTATCTAACTGACGGACTAAATAGAATTTTGATTTTTTTACCCAGGAAACTAGCCTTAGCTGCTGCTTTCTTGCATTATATGAACTACTAGCTGTCCCGTGCGGTTTCACCCGCGATAATTTCGAAGTTCCCGCGGAATCATTCCATACAAACTTTGCAACCCCTTTTCATCCCCTTAGGGGTTGATATTTCAAAAACCCTTTCTTATTGGATGCCTACGTCATACAAAGAACACACCTTCCAAGTTTCCGGTCTCTACGATCAGTGGCGTCGGCTGTGCGTTGATCCATCAGTCATTCAGGACAAAGCATTTTATATGTATAGATTAAAAAAAATGGAACATGAAAATTCAAGGTAAGCTGTACCTTGAATTTTCATGTAAGTACTATTACTACAAGCGACAATTAGTTTAAATATAATAATGTTTATATAGATAATATGTCATGTAGTTTATGGAATGCTTATGGGAGTTTTGTTTTAACTTCGAATTTTAACGGTTCTATCTTTTCATTGTGTGTAATCTTGCATCCACATAATTTTTAACCCTGTTACTAGCGTGTAGTGTAATATTTTTTGTATTCTTCGCAATAGATGGCGTTAGTAGTCGCAAAGGTTTCGGATCTTAAAAACTTTAGGCGTGCGTTTCTAACCTTGATTTTTCCGCAAGAAATATTGTATTCAATGTGATACAGCTAGAAAGTACACAGATGTACTTTGTTGTTTATTCTACTGCATATTTGGTAAAATCATACAGTAGCAAATTAAAAACTTTTCAACTTAGGGGCTCCATTCAGACACTATATTTTATCTAGCGCCACTCTCTAAAAATATCAAATGAGATAAATTACATTTAGTTAAAAAGAGATAGATTAAGCTAAATATAAATTAGGGTAAATACATTTTTATACGTACCTACCTATACAAAATACTTCTGCAGCAGTCATAATTTAAGCTTGATAGTAAAAAGTCCAAAACGAAGTCTGCACGTTGTACCTTACTGTACAAGAGACTCAACGAGCGAGCGTAATAAAAAAAAACTGGCCTGTCAACAGTCAAATGGCGCGAATGGAAAATTATGATTGTGTTGTGATGCTTAAATTTTCTTCGCAATTTAGAGAAAAGTAGGTGCTACTGAAGTCTCGGCTGAAATAGCAATTAATGGTCTCATTAATTTGAAAGAAAACCTGGTGACAATGTAACCATGCCGTTTTAAAACAATCAAAAGAAACGATATCATTCTCTCCTCAATTGCTTTACATTACAAATTAATAAATATTCAATATTCTACACAAAATAAAGCTTCCATTGTTGATTACCTATTTAAAAGCTCAAGCGTAATGCCCTGTTAGTTTTAACTTTTATTAGCCAACAATCCGCACAGTGTCAACGGAATTCATAAGTTGACAGCACGTGAATAAATTGCGCGCTATCAATGCACTTGCGCCGTGCGACCGCGCGAGTGTCTCGCTCGCGCGTGCCGCCTCGCTCGCCGCTACCGCGACACCGGGCGGCGGCAACCGGCCTAGCGGTGGTGTGCGTTGACGCGGTTTACATTGACGTTCGAGTGGCGCCGTTATTCGATTTAGTACAAGAACACGGACTTTAATAGTACATTGTTATCCTAGGGGTGAAAGTAAGTCTTTCTCCCGAGGATAACACTGTGCTTTTCATTACGAATGCAAGGAAAGTCAAAATAAAAATAGGAATTAGCTAAAGAAAAAAATGAGTGAATTTTATTTTACATAAATCAACCATTAGGTGTGCTACTAGCCAGTAAGTATTCCCCCTATGACATAAAAAAAAACTTGAGTTTCTGCAGTATCCAGCTGTCAGTTGAAAGCGATTCTCCCTAGGACTGAAAAGTGTTACTTTCAACCCGCTTCTCAGACAACTTCAGACCTACTTTCCGAGTATGAGTAATGAAAAGTGTATTTAGTTATTTACTATTGTATTATTTATTTAGTTATTTATTTCATTTAAATATCAAATACGTGCGATTGTTATTGAACTAATTAATTGATGTTAATGTGAACGTTTCTATTACTCGGTAGGTACTTAAATAAAATTTGGAATAAAAAAAAGTTAAATTCTTTGTTTAAATTTACCGCCAGGATTATTTCCTACCATTAAATATTTAGTAAACATTATGATTAAAAATATTTTTAGGTACCTACCTAAGTTAATTACCTACGTATATTTAAATAATAAACAGTAAAAATCATTTAAGTAATGAGCGGGGACTCAATGTATGTTTAACATGAGTACGCCTTAGCTCACGCCCAGACGCTGCTGACGGCGGGCGGCCACGACTAATTGCCCGATAAGTCGTCGATTCGCGTCTCATTTTAATAAGGTGCGTTTGCGTGTGAGCGTGGACCGACGGAATGCCACGGCTGCGCGCCGGTGTGGGTGTGCTACCTCTGTGTGCGACTGACGTCTGCCGCACCGCACGTCCTATCCGCTGTGAAACCGACCAACATCACCAGACCTACCCCAGCCCCCCAACAGGCACCCGTATCAGACACCAGCGTTGGAACGAGACGGCAATCCGCGTATCGAGATCGAATGGTCGTTTTATACTGTAATTGTAGGTAGATCGGTGAGTATACGTTGTTGCCACGTGAATACAGCGGTTCCGTTCGGTGAGTGTTTGTGTGTAACCTCGATTCGGACACGATGAAGAGGCATTATGGTATAAACACGTATTGTTTCGCTGAATAATAATAATATCTTTCACAATAATGTACTTATGACCGTTTCTTCTTTTCAATTAATTAGTTTGCTAACGTATTACATTTACCTTTCAGAGGTATGAGTATAGTTCGTTTCTCAAAACAAAGGATCAGGTAGGTATGGAGGTAACGATGCCATCTTTATAAATAAATAAATTAATTCAAACATAAATTATTTACATATTAAAACGACACCTGGCAACACTCAATAACTCGTCACAGCGTAAAAATTTTTCAGCACAACAAAAATTAAAAAAAGAATTGCTTTGATTTATTTTGTAATTTGCAACGTTCACACGGTGTATAGGTACCTACACGAGCTTTTCCCGCGCTTGACTGTGTGCTCCCCCCCCCCTCACCCCCGCAGCAGGAGCGGGCTCCCGGTGGCTTGTGTTTGTAGTTCAGTCAGAGTTCAGTACGGGTTTAGCATTCAAAGCGCTATCATGCTCCCAAGCGACATTATACTTTCATATTTATTGCTAAAACGCCTCTCCTACTTACTTATACATCGTTACATACCTATACATATAAAAAGAAACAACCGGCACACAGATATTCGAAGAGTACTTTATAGTAGTTTTAAATTTTCTATTAGTATGAACTTTATACATATTTGAAGATGAATTTTTCTAACCAAATACAGTACTAAAGTTTTGAAAAATTTTATTTGAATGTAACCGAAGATATTTATACACGCGTAGTTCTATATAGGGAACGTGCACGAACTATAGGTGGCAGCACTAAATCGACAAAAGAGACACTATGCGGACAGTAGAGGAAACTTATTAAACTTGTCATCGTGCTTTCGGAAGGAAGATAATAATTGAAGAGATAGTTTTGTTTTCATAATTATGTAAATAAAACTATCTCCTCAATTAGGTATATTATATTTTTGAATAGGTATGATAAAAGTTATAAAATATGGGTTCCGGTCTATCTATATCTAGGTATATACTTATAATAAAACTGTAGAGGTCAATTCTGTACATTGAATACAATATATTCAAAATTAATATTGGAGGATGAATGGTGATCGATACTGATGCCAAAAAAGCAATCAGTAAATTTTTTGTCTGTCTGTCTGTCTGTCTGTATGTGCACGCATGGGTCAAATACTAGTGAAGGGATTTTAAGCAAACTTGGTACGGTTGTAGTCCATACTCCTGGACAGGTTATAGGCTATATAATAATTATAATATCATTTATAATAATAAATATATAACGCTAAGACACATAGGAGCTTAGAGGTGACGATAAATTTGAAGCAAGTCGGATGAAAATGCGCTTTCGAGCTCTTATCCTCGTATACGTTTACTCAATCACGCAAAAACGGCTGAACGGATTTGGATGAAATTTGACGTGCACGTTGTCAGGGGTACAGAGAAGCACATAGGGTACTTTTTATCCCGGGATTCATGCGGGAACTCCGAAATTATCACGGGTGAAACCCCGAGGCACAGCTAGTCATCAATAATATAATAATTAATGATCGTCAGCGTGGCCAAAATATGTCAAAAGGTTTTTAAGCTTTTCAGGCCGGCCATGTACCTATTGGAGGTTGAAGAGATGAGGATGAGGAGGATGATCTAATTAAGAACATGAGGCTGTGAAAACTGGTAAAATTGTCGCACAAACTAAAATATCCAATGTTTACGATAAGAAAATAATCCTTACTAATATTATAAATGCGAAAGTGAGTTTTTGTTTGTTTACTTATTTGTTACGCTTTTACGCCTGAACGGCACAACCGATCATCGTGAAATTTTGCATACAAGTGTTCAGGAGGTTTATTTACTACTAGCTTTTCGGAATTCCTGAACTCCGGACTGTCCGGAACTTCAAACAGCTAATTGAAAATAAACCCCCTGAAAACTTGAATGCAAAATTTCACGATGATCGGTTGTGCCGTTTTATTTTTTGTTATTTTTTGTCGATGTATTGATAGTTGATACATCCAAAAATACAACAATGAATTGTGATTAGCTAGAATAATAATTTTCACTAGTAAAATTAATCCTGTTTACTTGTCATAAATGTGAATGGCAACTATCAATTGATTCGGATTGGCGACGCCAGTTGGCAGCACCGTCGTTGTGCACGTTCCCTATATGGGAGTATGGGAACGTTCGAGACGTATTCATCAATAGCCGTAACGATAAAATTAATTTGTTTAAGAGAGGGGAACGACTCCGTTCGTCTCGTAGGTTATTTTCGGCAGCACCTTATGCGTCGACAATTCTTCAGGAATTTCGGAAGATCACCCCAGAGGGCGCCGGTCGTTGCCTCCGATGAGTCACTCTTTTGTTTTTACTGATCCAACCACACTGCGATTTGAGGATAAGTGGTTAACTTATCTACCATACTAATACGTAACAGAGGACCGGTTGCGCTAATTTTCAACGGTTTTGGGTTTGTTTGGGTTTTATTTTGGTTTTTTTTAATTTATTAGCAAAATCAACGTTTTCATTCTATGTCTAATTAAATGTCTGATCTCGTGTAATTTTTTTAGAATTAAAAATGTTGTCTTTACCCAAACTAAAGAAGTTGACGCGTAGGTCAGCCATAGATTAAAAAACGAATATAAGAATGATCGCTTTGACAAAATAAGTTAAACTTTGATGAATCGTTCACTAACACGTTTTCGTTGAAATAATTAGCGCAATACGAAATTTTTGTAACGTAAATTATATACATTATAATACCTATTTGGTTATAGTTTTGTTTTGTTATATTCGTTCAAAATCTACCCAAACAATAGCATTTAATAAATCCCGAGGTAAGGCAAGTAGCGTAAGTAACAACATTCCTGCTCTGAATAAAAAAAAAACACATACTATTATACTTACTTAATTTTATATTTTTTGTAAAATTTAAACAAGTGAATGCCAAAATTTTTATATTTTTGTATTTTTTTGTATGTCTATTACCTACCTAACTGGTTAGTTTGGACGCGGTCAGCGCAGAAATTACTGTAGGGATTTAAATTGAACTTGGCATGTACAGCTTACAATACGTGTGCGGTGTGTCCCTATTAACATTTAGATCAATTTTACAATCCCGTAATTAATGTCAGTGAAGCCACGGGCATCAATTAGTAGAAATTGAAGACGTTTTGTAAATTTTACATAATATTGTGAGGCTAACCACTATACTAAATCCGAATTATATTTGTACCAAGGTTTCATCTTGATAAATTGGTAATACTTTTCCTTAAAACAGATAGGTACCTAATCACAATGTTTTGCTATAACGAATATTGGAAATCGATTTAGCATCGATTCGAAACAGTTTCAGATCGGGTAGCCGGCACGTAACGCCGATCCGGCGCATTGGTACACACACGCCACGAGTAATTTTGAATGCTGCTAATTATAGGTGCTATTGCGGTTATAATAAGATCCTCCCAACTTCCCAGAAACGAGGCCGTCCGCTTTATTAATAATATTTTATCCGATACACACCGAACACTCGGACCCAAGCTGACTGACGCAGTCAAAGAAAACACACCGGGCCCGAAATAAAGTCGTAAAGTACCCGAACGATTTGAATCGATGTTCTCGGTGTGTGTGTGTATCGACTTATAAATGCGCAGAAAGTATCGATGAAGCACCGATTGAGGTAAACAGGAAAACATTCTACTTTTATCGGTTAAGGCCGATTTCTGTTTACAATACAGTCACGTATGTGTTATCATCATATCGCATGAGTACTTACGCCTATTTGAATAATAATATCGTAACAATTAGATGTACGATAACTGTTGCCCGTTCAATTGTAATTATAAGGAAAACGGTAGCGTTAATTGGATAGGTAGGTACATCACGATTGACGCTCTACATTCGTTTGTGCACATTTGTTTGATAAAGTGCAAAAATATTTCATTGCATAAGTAATCTTCATCCACCACAATATGTTTTCTCCGATTCCGACAAGATATTGAATTATTTATTTAGATTCCGTACTCGTAAATAATTAATATCAAACGAGCCACGAATTAGTAAACCGCATCATCATTATTTACATTTTGGGGTGCTTTATTTGGTTTCCCACGAAAAATTTAAACGCACCACCTCCAATCGATACACTTAGTTACTACAATTTGCATAGAAATGTGAGTGTAGTTAAAATCGAATAACATTAAAATAATGGAATTAATCGTTCGCCTTTGGCTTCTGTGGAAGCTCGCACGCATATATCACGGACACGCAAACGCAGATTCCCCGATGAATGACAGACGTGCCTTTGGGGAAAGTGAAATTCCTATTACCTATACTTATTTTCTGGAATATTTAGTTTTATATTCAAGGGTATAATGGAGTCAGGTTAATAATGAGCCTAATTTACGAAACCGTACGTCTGTAAGTAGTACATTTTAAAATTGCTAGGCTTCTTGGCTGCTTTGTTTGGCCAATCCCCGTATTGCAACCTTGTGAAATTTTCTTTGAAACTGACTTAAAAAAAGGTATTTCCTATTTATTTTGTATGCGCATTTTTTTCAGAACTCCTTTTATGATGAAAAAAAAAAGCTAGAATAGACCAGTATTTAAGGAATGGTTCTACTTATACTGTAGGTACCTAGCCGTTTTTATTTTTAGATGCTTCGGGTATTATTAATATGATTGATCCGAATGTTTTAGTCAGTTATATGGATTTACCGTTCTTGGTTAGCGGCCATTTGCTGGCCAGTAGCCAATACACTGGCCTCAAATTGATTTTGCCGCCACTGTAGCAACACTCTTTACACCATTTGTTTTTCTATCTAGTTTAGGACACCTTAATTATTTTAAATGGCGATTTATAGTATTGGAGTAGCTTTACTAAAAATTTTGCTAAGGGTAAATACCTAAGTTATTATATGGGGACTAGTTTTTGCCCGCGACACCTTCCGCGTATAGAAGTCAAACATGGTTGGAAAATGGAAAATACTTTCTTATTCGATGCCTGCGTCATAAAAAGAACACATCCTCCAAGTTTCAGGTCTTTATGATCAGCGGTTTAGGTTGTGCGTTCATCCGTCAGTCAGTCATTCAAGACAAAGTTTTTTACATGTATAGATAGTTCATAAATAGGATAATTTATTATTCGAACAAAATTTCCAATTTTGACAAATCAAATAAACACAATTAAATTCAAACTGGTATGAACAATCAGATATTATTTAAAAAATTAACATAATTATTTATTATTTATTTATTACATAATACGTATATATATAGGTACTAAAAACCTCCTTTAACCAATATAATTATTTGTTTTTAAAGGTTTTTGAGGTGAAACTATAATATCAGAAAATAAGTATTCCATAGAAGTTCAGTTCAGTGAACAGGTTCCTTTGAACAGGAGAACATATTATACAGAAAAATATGATTAAATAATATTTCTATTTAAAATTATTTCGCCCTCTTTCTTTTTGAAAATTTATAAAAAATATATCATTCTCGAAAGAATCCGGTACAGTGGTACAGTAGTGGGGTACAGTTAACACCGGAGTCCGGAACACACATGTTTTGTGTGAACAATAGTTTATTTTTTTAGTTTTCTTACTTTGCTCTACTAAATATCTATCAATGATCGGTAAAATAAATTTAAGATATCTACCTTTATCACAATAAACACAATTACCTACGTAAACGTTGAAACCCGTGATAAGTCCCTCTTACCTGAACTTAGGTCATAGCTCAAGGAGATTCAGCGATAAAAGAATTTCCGTATAATTTTAATTTTTTACAATATTATTATTAGTATAAGTTATAATATGTTAGTGTCTTTTTTGTTGCCAATCGTAACATTTATTAGATTTCGCAGATTATTACATTACACATTTTACCTACATTACGTAAAAACGTTTTTACATCAATGACATTTTATCAATTGCTTATATTAATTAAAAGCATTGTTTTTTTCCCGAGTATTGACAGTATAATATTTATTTAATAATATCTTAATTAATATGGCTACACATCATATTTTTTTTACAGTTTTTATTGAATTTTTTTAGGTGGATAATTTGATTATTATAAATCTTTTTAAATTAATATCACGTTATCTATCTATTTACAATTATGTATTATAATAACTTAAGATTAAGATTTTCTTACAAAATAACAAAACTGTGTATTTAGTACACACAAAAAGTAGGGTTGTTGAAGTTACCCTATGGTACTAGTATAGGTAGTATTATATTATCTGTGCCTATGGGGTTCGAACTTTTTGTAATTTTATTATTTAATATAATACATTGATTACAGTTCAAAACATAAAAAAATTGTATTTTAAAAATCTTAGGTAATTAATAAATTAAAATAAAGATACAATTTTTTATGTACCTATTATGTAGATAAGTGGCGTAGCAAGTTACGTTACCAGCACACCAGGGTTGCTGCATTACCTATAATGTCATACTTACTTACCTTATAATATTCTACTATCGATTTGCTTTTTAAATGTATCTCTGACGTTTCTTTGAACATATTATTTCTATTGACTTTTTTCCAATGGCTTTATTTACTTAGAAATTAGTAGAAATAAGTAAATATCTTAAAATGTATGATTTTTAATTGCGGGTGGCGCTAGTTTGCCCTCTGGTCTTAATGATTAGGTAAATGATGTAATTTTTTTTTTTTTTACATTGACGATGTACCTACGTGGTGCGTAAACGTGTGTGAGAGCTACACCCGGCTAGGTCTACGTATATCGTAGCGAGCTTACTTCCACTGGCCGCTTGCCAGCAACCTCCGTTTGAAATTGCTTTTACCGTGTAGGTACTGCAGCGATGATATCGTAGCACTGGGGGGCTACCACCACTTTTTGTTGCATTTTATAAGATAGACTAGTTACTCCCCCGTCTGCTACGAGTAGGTAACTCTCATCACCCAAGGAGATAGCTTCCAATCAGTGAAAGAATTTTTAAAATCGATTCATTAGTTCCACATATTACCCCTCCTATCCTAACATATCCATGGGCATACGGGGGGGGAAGGGGCAGCTGCCCCCCTGGATCTTGTTATCTTCCCTACTAACTATCTGCTTTTGTTAATAAAAGTTAAGTAAAATAAAAATATTCACTGAGTCCAACGTACGAGAGAAGATAAAGTAGCATTGTCTTTACCGCAACAGTCAAACTAAAGTCCTGACTGAATTTGCCTTAAATCGATGTTGTGATCGATGTCTCTTTGAACACGTTGACCTGCTGATTTTAGAGATGGACGCAACCATGTATAGTTCGTATTAGACTAGTATTGCTGACGTGATGCGTTTTCGATTCTGTCAATGACTTTTTGATGTAAAATGTCCTAAAGGTTGAACCAGGAGTCCAGGATCTAAGGCAACAACTTTAAAAAAGACTTATTGTTAATTTTGTTTAAATCCGATGCGTATGAATTTTAATATCGTACCTATAATATATAATGCCCACCAAGTGAACTCTCTCTGTACTATCTCAAGGATAATTGGCAGAGTCCGTCTTTTGTGATATTATAATGAAAAATTGTGAAACTGTCTTTTCTCATTTCCACCCTATAACTATTCCCCCTTATGATTTTAAACCATAGCTATCCCGCTTGAACTTTGTGTATGCCTCGGGAACTCTTTGTTCCGGAATAAAAATATCTTATATTACTCAGGATTACTGTGTACGACCAGTGAAAAAATATTACTAGAATCGGTTTTGTAGTTCTAGAGATAACCCTCTACAAACAACCTAACTCTTCCTCTTGTAATATTATAATAAAAGACACTGAATGTTTACTGTTTAATTTTACATGGTTTAATGAATGAAAAAAAGAATACCTATCTTAATTTAGTTACAAACACGCGACACATTCGCGATACTTACATAAAAACATGGAGCCAGGATCAAGTAATCATTAACTTGAGTAAGTTTTCTCGAAAGTCGTTTTTGTATCTTTTTTTAAGTTGGCCAAACCCAAGTTGGCGGTAAGCATTTGTTTTATACAGAACCAGTTCAGGAAACTATGTAATATAACAAACAAAACCTCCGCCATACTCGACCGATCATTACCAACCAGAATTCTAATGACCCATTTGATTTCGATCTCCTTTTCCTTTTTCGCCTCGAATTTAATCAAATTATAGGTTCGGGTGTATTTTAATACATATTTCAATTCTTCTCGGCCGATGCGGTTGGTGGAATTTAAGGTTTTTATTGCGCAGTATGTTTTTTAAATATAATTTTAACTGTCTATAGACTTATGAATTAAATCTTTGAAAATTGACTGTCGTCATTAAGAATTAAATTTTCTTGATTTGATTAAAATTACTAACATACTGATTTATACGACGTCACAGTGTAGATAAAGAACTATTTTTTTCTTTTTTTTGGTTATATTAATGTCATCTTTGGTAATAGGTATGCATGCTAGCATAGTGTTTCTTGTGATACTTCTTCACTATCTCTCTAACATATCACTTCCACTTTAAAATAATTAATTATATAGATATACTTGCTGTGCCCCGTGGTTTCACCCGCGGTAATTTCAGCGTTCCCGCGGGAACTCGCCGATAGACTGTTCTCTATTTGAGAGCATTCTGCATACAAACAAGGTTACTTTGTGTCTGGATAGGGGGACAGTGACCACAAAAGTCAGTATTATATCATTAAGTTCGCCATTTGTACATACTATGCAATAAAGAATAAATAAATTATTAAATATACCTACTTAGTGCCAACCACAACCCGTTTTGTATACTTATTATATGTATTATTATCTGTGCCTTGCCTATATACAATACTTATGCCGACTGACCAATTAATAGGTACTAGCTGTGCCCCGCGGCTTTACCCGCGTAATTTCGGATTTACTTCTTACCTTTCCTTAACTTCCACAAATATTTCAAAGTCAAAATTAGCCAAATCGATCCAGCTATTCTCGAGTTTTAGCGAGACACAAACAACAATTCATTTTTATATATAAGATGTGTACAACGAATGTCATAGGGCAGAAAAATTGGTTTTAAAATAATTTATTTTCGTTATTGAAATATACCTATAATTAAATTTCCAAAGTACAATCGTATTTTGCAACACGAAATAACTTTGAAAAGACACATTACGACTGAATTAACGATCGTCTGGACTCTTGAAGGTGAACAAAAATTCTCTTAGATTCATACGAAAATTCGAGTACTAAGACCTTCCACGGGCAAACAAAGTAAATAGGTGCAATACGTACATACACTCCACAGTGACTTAATGTGACTCCCACTCTCTCTATTCAATATTATCAGTGGAAAAGAGACAAAGTTTTCGCGGCATTTTCATCTCAGTACAGACGTGATAACACAAATACATGAACATAATGCTAAAATCTAGAATCCATCCAGATTTTGTTGAAAAAACGACTTAGTTTTGAGTGCCGTAAAGCACAAACTGACAATAGGGAATTTATTTTTTGAAATTCCTACGGTAAAAAATTTCGTCTCAAGCAAATTTGTACTTTAGGAACATTAAAATAAGCGGGAATAGGGCAAAAAATTATGAATCATAGAACATTCTGTAGTTGAGTGTGTAACAGTCTGTCCTTTTCAGTTTGTTAGAGTAAGGAAAGAGAGGGAGTGTAGGGTGATCCTCAACCTCCGGCTGCTACGGGAGGTAAAAGATTAACCCAGTTTTGTTATTTGTCCACTGTCAGTCGAGTATTCACAATGCGGCCGGAGTCTGCTTCACTGGATCGAGGATTCAGCCGTTTAACGCAATCATAAATGATTAATGCGTCTGTATTACCTACCTTCAGTGTAAATAGCGATTAAGCGTACTATAGATATAGATTAAGAATTAATGCTTATACTCATGATTAAAGAATTCGAATGCAAGAAAGACCCTTTTGGTTGATGTCTCGCTTTTTAAATTCTCATTTCATGTAAATTATTGAATTGGTTCACAGTAAACCTTTTTATTACTAGGTAACTAATGAATATCTTGTTTTATATTATCAACATTTTTTTTAGATTTACCAGTATGAATGTGGCCTTTATTGGTAACACGTGAAAATAAGTTACTTAAATACAAATCAAATTGAATCCATGAATGAGTCCATACTATCTGAACTGCATATATCGCTAAAAGGCTCTCCACAATTTGCTTCTTTCAGATACATTACGCGGTCTCACGAGCATAATATATAGTTTGCAAAAACGCTTGTAGGTCACGATGAAGGGAAACGACCGACCAAAGGAAGGACACTCGTGAGATGGTCTGAAGCGGGGAAGAGGACAGGGGGTGGTCACAAATTCACAATACTTATCAGTGACGGACCAATGAAGAAGAGAAGGAAACTCATAGCATATTTCATTCAAATCCGTTCAGTAGTTTTTTTGTCATGCTCTTTCAAATAGTTTGACAAATAGATCACTCTGGATGTACGTTATATTATATGAATAAGCTTAAAAGATAGTACTTAGATATAGAATTGAACATAAAAACAAAAGACATATTTAAAGGAAATGTTCACACACAATAAAACAATTACAAACAAACAAAGGTAACAAACGGCAACAACAAAAGTTTTCAAAATGACTGACGGCTTTCGAGTACCTATCATTTCAAGACAACTTTATTAAGTGTATTATATATGTAAATAAAACAGTAAAAAGCTAATCCCATCAAAAACAAACTTGTAAAAAAGTCCAAGTCTCGCAACTCAGTTCTTCTACAGTAAAAAGTTGTGAGATCAATGTAATACCAAGTCGGTTAATTTATTCAGTGCCTACTTAAGGGTCCTTCTGTCTAAAGTTATCATGTTATAAGCTAATCTAATAACATTTTATAGTGACCATATCAAATTTAAAAATCTTTTATGTTTTAAATAGATTGATTGGCTTTACGATCACGTGAAAACACAATATATCTCACATGTAATACATAATTATGGTTCTAAACAATCTAATTTAATTAAAATATGTATTACTTGTGAGATATATTGTGTTTTCACGTGATCGCCAAGCCAATCAATCTATTTAAAACATAAAAGATTTTTAAATTTGATATGGTCACTATAAAATGTTATTAGATTAGCTTATAACATGATAACTTTAGACAGAAGGACCCTTAAGTAGGCACTGAATAAATTAACCGACTTGGTATTACATTGATCTCACAACTTTTTACTGTAGAAGAACTGAGTTGCGAGACTTGGACTTTTTTACAAGTTTGTTTTTGATGGGATCTCATTTCTTTTTGTGAATGATCTTCCTCCTTTGAGCAATTTAGTCTACTTTAATAACTTGAAAGATTTTGGTACAACTTTATAATATAAACACATGCCCCATTCTTGCTTTTTCATTCCGTTGACCATTGTACCTTTGAACATAATTATGTCTAGGTAACTATGTATCTACACTTTATATCTAGGTAGGTAACTAGCTACACTTATTATTATTATTTATTAATATCTGGGCAACTGAGCTTCGCTCGGCTTAAATAGCTGTTCCCCGTGGTTTAACCCACGTTAATTTCGGAGATCCCGCGGGTATTCTGAGATAAAAGTACTACCCTATGACCTTTCCTGTACCCTTGACAACGTGTAGTATGTAATAATTAATTCACCCGCGTTGATATCAGAGTTCGCGCGGGAATTCCAGAAATGAATCCTAGCTAGATCGATTTATGGCCCCCGAAATCCCCTGTATACAAAATTTCATGAAAATCGTTGGAGCATTCAGATTAGGGTAATTTTATCTCGGAATTCCCGAAGGATCTCCGAAATTAACGCTGGTGAAATCTCATGAAATTTTGCATGCACGTTGTCAGGGGTAAAGAAAACCTAGGGATATAGGGTACTAACTACTTTGCATCTCTGAATTCCCGCGGGATCTCCGAAATTAACGCGGGTGAAACCGCGGGGAACAGCTAGTCTCATATATTTATATGGGATTACAAAGTTATTTGTGCAGTTGGTACATATAACTGCATATATAACTTTGTAATTCCATACATTTATATGGGATTACAAAGTTATTTATGCAGTTGGTGTATCTAGAAAACTGGACCGAAATTGCAAAATATTTTAGTTTTTCCTTGATTTATACAATAAACACTAATTGTATTCTAAATTTCAAACTTCTATGTCTGCTAGAAGTGCCTTAGAGTTTTGATGATCGGTCAGTGAGTGAGTGAGTGAGTGAGTGAGTGAGTGAGTGACCTACAAAATTAAGAAACTTTGACTAGTTATAATTCTTAAACTACTGGTTTAAATCGAATGAAATTTAAATTATACCGTCTTTATACAATACCTGCTTGTTTACTAAAAATTCAGGCTTCTAGTTTTATCCACAACGAAGTTATAGGGGGTCGAAAATGGCCTGAATTGCTTCGAGAAAAGGATAGTACGGCCGTGCCGCTTTTGTTGCTCGACTTGGCGGGGGCACTGCCGTGCCCCCAGATTATATTAATTTCTTTAATGGTTACTTAACTCTCTGAGACTGTGTTTTTATTTTATCAAAATCTTGGTGTGAAGCAATAAAGTTCACACTTAAATTACTTTACGAGGTGGCGTGCCTATATAAATCGTGTAACAAGACTCAAATGAATATAATTTACACAATATTGTCGACAGAAGCTTCGTTGAAGAAAAAAAAATTCTCAAATTAAGACACAGAATGCGTATGCGTGTATTGAATTTTTTTATGTTATGTCAAATAAAGCTTTTTCAATTCAATTTCAAAGTTAACGAAATAAATTTTATGTAATTTTTTTTCAACTTAATAGACCTATAAAAAAACAAAAAAAAAATAATGTTGGTTTTTGTTCACCTATATAAATACCAACATTGTGGCTGATGATGAGACATTATAGGTACATAATATAAATTGTGACTGTAAAAATAAAATTATTTATTTATTTAAGCAAATATAACAGATCGTGGTCATTACAGTTTTACTTAAATAAAGGTGCATACATAAAAAGACAGCAGATTTTTTAACTAAAAATAAAAAAGCTTTAAGCCGCAATCCAGCGATATAACCCGTCTGCGATTTTAAAAATCAGAAGTAGAGGGCGGGCGGCCGGCGACCCGCGCCACTCGATCCGCCCTCCCATGCCGCCCGCTTACTACTAGGGCTACCACTCACAATTTACAATAGGATCATATTATCGCTCAGTCAAGTGAAAATCCTTAATTTACATGATATAGTCTTGAGTAAATTTATTAAATACATTTTATTTTAAAAAAATCTATTATATTTAGTTATTCTTACCGTACCTACCGTAAATTTACCATTTTAATCCAGTAAAAAATTATCTTAATTCGATTGTCTTAATAAAGAAATCATGGACATAATATCAGAGATTTTTATTTTGCTTGATGAAAATATTTTACTAACAAATATCATGGTTTTATAATAATAGGGTAATTATTCACACGAAATACAAATTCCGATAGTTTTGTTCTAACATCTTATGTAAGTTATTAGATTAGTGAATCTTCAATTTTTTTAGATCATCTTTGATATAAATGTAATTTTCTAAATGAAACATTTGGCAACCCTAGGTACGACCTCCTTGCCCGTTCCACCCGCGAAGGGTTGAGTTGCCAGTATTGGCAGTGTTGCGACTTGCGACCGAGGGTGTCCTGAGAAAACTGATGCAAACACAACAGATTAGAAACAAGATTATTGGATTCGATAACACCGCTCATTTATGTAACGCTATAAAAATTACTTAGTAGGAATGCCTTGACACCTTTAACATTTCTTATTTGGATATTTCACTATATATGACACAGCTTATTGTTCTAGTCGAGATATTATAACTGTTGAGTTTGGAATTGATTACAAATTAGTGATCTAATTGGACGGCTCATCATTTGATTGAAGATTGATCATTCAAATCAGTTGAAACCGTTGTGCGGAAACAAAATGGAAGTGCTAATATTCCTCCCAGCCAATACAGCCGGCGTAATTTAATCCCGGCGCGGCGGGGCATCGAGGGAAAATCTATAAATCTGCCGCCATTAGACCGGGGACTCCCCGGGACTCTTATTTACTTCGGGCACAAATTCAGATGACAATGTTTTAGGGGAAGGAGCTGTGTAACTGCCCTATGCTGCTCGGTGCCGTCACTCAGGGTTGGCGATCGACGTTGACAGAAAAAATCATTTTAAATAAGATATCAATATTTTATAATTAATAATATTAATATAGTAGTTAGTATAACTAATACTGTAACTTTTTGTCGTAGCTATATATTTTGTTAAAACTGTTTCCTACCGACTCGAATCATCTAGTGTGAGGAGAAACTTTTGAAAGTTTATTCACACTATTTTGTAAATTTCTTGCTTTTTAAAAACGAATAAATTAATTAAAAAAAAAAGATTTTTTTTATAATATCGTGTATTAAAATATTATACATGTATTATGTAAGCGAATAAAGTTATTAAGCTAAATATCATTAATTAACTATCTGACGGCTGGCCTTATTGATTTTCGTACAATTTATTTTACATATAGGTAGGTATAAAACATAATTAATTAGCGAATGCAGCATTGCTATTGTTATAAAATTAAAATAAATTACAAATAATAAATCCCATGGTGCCAGCTGACGGCTGGCCGTTGAAATAGAAACAGGATTCGAGTTTTGAGCGGCGACCAAGTACATACATACCAGTAGT
The DNA here is from genome assembly GCA_907165275.2 of Zygaena filipendulae. Lineage (NCBI taxonomy): Eukaryota > Metazoa > Arthropoda > Insecta > Lepidoptera > Zygaenidae > Zygaena > Zygaena filipendulae. The sequence goes on from OU015657.1 coordinate 8,179,315, forward strand.
TACAATGTATGCAGACCTGTCATAAGATAGATGAGGAATTGCAGCAGGACTGGTGCCGTGGAGATCCCTCGGAGAGACCTTGTCACGTAGCAGTAAGGGGGGGGGGGGGGGGGCTACAATAAATAAAAATCAGTTTATATTATCTTTGAATTCAATGATATTAAAAATAATAGATAACAACGTAATACGTAATTTTGTAAAAAACAACAAACTACTAAATTTTAATGTTGTTTTATTCTGAACAAAGAAATCTGGTAGCCAGCTATTTGTGTGAACCCTATAAAAGTGTGAGGCGTCCCCCTTCCCCCGTCAATTACCAACCCTGACCGATCCGGGGCTAGACTTATTGACGGACTACTTTCCTACCATCACTCCGCTCTTTGTTTCTAGACAACGATGCTCAACTCACGGATGATAAATAATACTTCTTTATTATTTGATTATATTTATATAACAGCAATTTATGCGTAATATACCTAATATATCACTACATAGTATATAGGCACCTAAAACAAAGTCGTTTTCCGCTGTCTGTCCCTATGTATGCTTAGATCTTTAAAACTAGGTACGCATCGGATTTTGATGCGGTTTTCACCAATAGATAGAGTGATTCATGAGGAATGTATGATAGGAAGGAGTGATATTTTAGTCTGGAATTCCCGCAGGAACTCCGAAATTACCGCGGGTGAAACGGCGGAGGACAGCTAGGTAGTTTATTTATAAACTGGCAGTGGCTTATAGTTGCGCCCGCATAATTTCGTGACTTTCTAGGGATTTCTTGTTGGATAAAAATATACATACCCAAGAGGTTCACTTCAATCCCATCCTTTCAATAGTTACCACGTGACCCATTTACAGTAGTCGTGCAAACAGACGCGTTGCAGTTTATAAATAACTAACTGGTAAGAGATACATACTGTGAAAAGAATTAGTAGAGTAAAGAATCGTCTAAAAGTAAAGTACAAACGTACTTTTACACATCAGAAGCCATACTCCTCCCACCTGAATTTGATATTGAAATGCGCCAAATTGCGTGTTGCATGTGTGCACGTATTTCATTGCCTACTCGCTTATAACTTGATTTAACTTACTTTATGCCAATTAAAAAATAGGTCAAAAACAAAAACACATGTATGCGAATTGGAGGGAAGCACATGCTTCAATGTGGCGGCTTTTTTTCAATGTGGCGGCTTGGATAAGTAGTCTATATAAGATTTAGACGTGGAAATTCGATGGTTTTGTCAACGTAAAAAGTAAAAAAGTTTTCAAAACCACTATTGTTTTCTTTTTTTGCAATAAAAAAAAATGGTACAGACGGTTAAAATGAATAACACAGACAGATAGACACATTTACTGACGTCACTCCCTCTCGGCTCATGGCGAGGGTAACGATGTTGATACCCGCGGGGAATGGTTTCGCGAACGATACAAGGGCGCCCGAAATGTTTTCAAAATTCGAATATCGGATCGAATAATTTACGATAATCTTAGATATCAAGTCGACAGTCTATCATCGTTAACGCATAGAAAACTAAAGAACGGAATCGTTATGTCACGTGCTCACGCAAAACTGGACTTTGGATTAGACAATTTTAAGTGACCAAGTGACATGATGATTCGTTCCTTAGTTTTCTATACGTGAACGATTGTAGATTGTCAACTTCGCTAAGGGGGCAGTGTTTTAATTGCCAAAACCAGATAAATGAATAAGTATACTAAGTGCACTTCACGTTTTATTTTGCATGATCATAAAAAAAGTTAGAAAAAACCCAATTTTTTTTTTATTTATTTACTTACCTAAAAAAGGAATTAGTCAATGTCACGGCTTTAGTATTAGTATACGAGTTATTTTACCGGTGATTTTTTTTAAACTGCTCGTCTTTACATGTAATTGTTATCAATTTAAGTTTTTCTGTTTTTTGCACATCAAATCCTGCGCATTGGCAAACGTAACCACCGTGAAGCAGAATTTGCTAGTATAAACGTTGTTTCAGTGATGTTTCAATCTAAAATTTAATCAACTCAACAGCTTTTAGTTACAATATAAAAATTATCTGCCCTTAATAGCTGCAATGTTACGATGGACTGTTGCGAGCCGTCTCGGTAAACACAAATTCAGTTAATGCAGAAGAGCTTAAAGACGGGTGCCTCTATCAGTGTGTACTTATCAAGCAACACGTGCAAGAAGTAAAATTAATAGGAAAAACGTCAAAGTTCTCAGAGAAACCTTGAGGTTCGGACCGAAGGCGCTCAAGCTGTTCGGTCAAGTTACAAAAAAATTATAAGAAACCAAACCAAAAAAGTTAAACATCAATTAATTAAACATCAATTGGCTTAAATAATACCATAGATATTTATCTTCTTATTCTTGCCATTACTGTAAAAGCGAACTTTCAAAAAGATCCAAACAAATATATATGGAATTAATAAATGCCACCACATAAATCCATTCTGACGGTGTAATATCAATAATACGTACTTAGTGCATCGTACAATGATGTCGGTGGTGAATATTGTATGCTGTGGGATGAATATTTCATACGAGCGGGTTATATCGGCGGTTTAAACTGGCCGAATCGTTGCAGCACACATGAACTTTACGGCGAGCCACCCCACGCTACATAAATTTGGACAAGTGCATCGGTTTTATGCTATATAAAATGTTACGATACACACTCTGTATTGATTTCGCAGATTGTTGCGTCGGATTAACAAGGTTGGTTCTAATTCGTTTTTATTAAGGTATACATTTATACGTCTATTTATATACCATATAAACTATATAAAACTTTACATTCTGACTGACTAACTGTTTCACCAATGCACAAGACAATAACATGCTGAGTCTACAAAATTTGACATTTTGTATGAGAAAATATAATATTATAATATTATGTTAATGTGAATTGTGCACAGAGGAAACGGGTTTTGGAAATTGAATCCCTATAATGGGTGAAAGTTTTTGTTGGAAGCGTCGTAGTCATGGAAATCTGTATTTTGACTCTTCCTATCCCAATGGAAAATCAGTAAAAATAAGTTGAGTATGTAATTATCTATTATAAGTTTAGAGATGTTTTTTTTTTCTTAAGATTTATACTCTAAAAGACCTAAAAATCCTTTCAGGTCTCATGCTCCGATCGACTGAACAGTGGTTATTAAAAAAAAATATAACATAAGTGAATTGCTTGTAGAATGTTCTCATTCAATGTAGGTATAATGTGTGTTTATACCTAAGTATAGGCTATTTGGTAACCCATACGGCGCGTGCAATGTTGTGTGGGGGTCGTCACAATCATCTCTCGCGTCCAGGAATGGCGTCCCCTTTCAATCTACACCGTAATAAATAAAAGGGACAATAAAAAATGCGAAGAGGAACATTGGGCCCTCACCATTCATGTCCATATTCAAACATTTTTGTGTGATACCCGTTGCTGCGCGAGTCAAAATTATGTACCTACTGCCCTCTGTAAAATCAAATTGATCTGATTAGTTTTTCAGACTATTTATTATTTACTATTTTTTAACTGTTAGATTCTTATTGTTTCGCTTTTGCGACTAAAGCAGATAATTTCACTTTCTTAAATGAACAAAACTAATAAAATAATCGAAGGCCACGATTTTAGCAAGCAGGCGTTAGGTATCGGCACAGTTTGAATATCCGTACAGTAAGTCGACGCAGGTATCGAAATTTTTGACGGAAAAGTTATGGTGGTCACGTGAAAGAAAGGGACAAGGCATTTGTATAGAGTGGCAGGGTGAATGCGAGTAAGCTTGGATGCTGAAACTTAAAGCTTGGTTGGGAAACGGTTTACCAGAGTTTTTGTTATGGCTATTTTTTATGATAAGCACCTTAGAAACTTTTAGAAAAGCACACAAAACACCAAGTCACGAATAGTTTGACAAATTATCACTATTGGAGAATGATAAACAATGTAAATAAGAGAGGAACTATTTTATGCGTTTTGGTTTATTTTAGGTAATTTTAGGTTAAATGGGTAAGTTTTGCAAAAATAGCAAATTTCAGCAAAGATGTCCAAGCCAAGATCTATAAGACAGGGATGCTAGGATTGCTGTATCTATGGGTTTATACACTGCGCTATTCGAATCTATGTTTCCTTCAAAAGGCCATGACATTGAGTCTTTGTGCGGTTCCAAAGAGAATTGCTACAGATACAGGTTGTCAGGTTAAACGAGGGACATATTTAAACCCTTACATGTACGTAAAAAAAACTGATAAATCACAGTGGAAAACTTAAATAAAAACGAGGATTTACACGGGTGAATGACCTTGACAATGGATTTGTCGGTGCGTCAGCGGCAACACAAATAAAAGGGACATTTAATAACCTTTAGGGTATGATCCCTCAGCGCGTCGGCAACTTGCGCGCTCAATTTTCATGAATATTTTTTTCCACGTAAAGAAATTGAGAATCGGATACTGAACATCCTCTTCTATTACGAGTCTTGCTTAACCTTACACCTTGTATATTAAAGTTATGATTTATCACATTATGTTTTCAATTTTACAGAGAAAAAATTTGGGTAGGTAATTAATTGTGAATCAAATGCCATTACTTTTATTTATATTTAAATATCCACACACAGTCTGCTTAACATACCAATATGTACTTAGGCCCCCGTGTATGTACCATGTACATGCACCCTCGATAAGAAAGATATGTAAAAACCTAACGGGAGACACTTCAATCAATACACGTTACTATACGATGTAAAAAAGCTTTCTTTACACATCACACACTCTCAACTGAATATTTACCATAGGTCTATGATGTTAGAGTTCAATTTAAAATGTTATTTATTGCGGATTTTTCATAAGAAGATATGAACAACAAACATCGCGTCAAACAATATTAGTTCTTAAAGCGGGGTGGAATAACACAGAATGGTTTCGCTTAAATCGTAAGGGAGTGCGTGGAAGAGTTAGTTTTTTTTTGTGAATATCAAAATATAACCCCCCTTTTACAATCCTATTGTATCCGATATTGATCCTCATAATAGTTTGAGTTGGCTGGTGCTTACTGGATCTTAATAAAAGGGGATAATAATGTAAGAAGAATGCCCTAGCGCGTAGCCAGTGATTTATACTCGTACCTATATTTCGTACCATCAGCAAACAAAATTACATATCTATACGTCTATCTATATCTATATAAAATCCTTTGTACTGAATGACCGAAGGATCAACGCCCAGCCCAAACCGCTGGTCGTAGAGACCTGAAACTTGGAGGGTGTGTTCTTTTTATGACGTAGGCATCCGATAAGAAGGGATTTTTGAAAATTCAACCCCAAAGGGGATGAAAAGGGGTTCAAAAGTTTGTATGGATCAATTCCGCGGGAACTTCAAAATTATCGCGGGTAAAACCGCGCGGGATAGCTAGTCTACATATATAATTCATACCAATATTATAAATGCGAAAGTAACTCTTTCTGTCGGTCTGTCTATCCGTCCTTCGGTCTGTTACGCTTCATGCTGTAATGGCTCAACCGATTTTCATGAAATTTTACATGCATGTTGTCAAGAGAAGGACATAGGGTACTTCTTATCCCGGACATCCCGCGGGAACTCCGATATTAACGCGAGTGAAACCACGGGGAACAGCTAGTTACTAATAAATTTGATTGTTTGTAATGTCAATATCTCGGCAACATGTGAGAGTATGTAGGATACCTACTTAGGTATAACTAATGAAAAAATAAATGTCTGTCTTTCAGTCTGCCGGTTAATTTCCAAAATGGTTGAACCGATTCTGATAGGACTTTCACTGGCAAACAGCTGATGTTATAGGGAGTAACTTAGGATCATTTTATTGGAGTATATAGAATTTCGTGCGGGTGAAATAAAATACTATTTTAAGTACTGAACAACTGACGTTCAAATTAACAATACATCCAGTCAAATTGCTCATAATAGTACCTATCTAGTTTGTCTTTATTCCAACGAAATGAAGTTGATACGTACAAAACGAAACACACATTCAAGAAAAACACACTCAAAGTTGCCAATTAATCATAAAATTAACAAGTAACAGGTAGGTAATGTATACTCCAAAAACCAGAACATTTTTATAAAATATTACATTCGTTCTCACATAGTAATATAACAAAGCAAATTTTAATGAGTACAGTTCATGATAAATACATAAAAATTGTAAAACTCGACGAAACGGTAAGTACAATAGATTCGTATCAAGTGTAAATTAATTCGACGCTAAGTGGCTCACACTCATTGTGCGAACACGTTGAAAACATTCAATTATATAGCCAATTAGTAGCTTTACCAACTTATCTAAGTACTTAAGTATATTATTATAACAATAAATTCGTTCAAAAACAAACTAGACGATGTTAATTACTTAATTATATTTTTATTAAAAGGGCCGAGTCACATAAATATTATTTCATACCTTATTATAATAAATATTATACAGTTACACAAAAATTGTACATTATTCACATCAAAATTTTAACATATAATATAAATAGGTAGTTAATTATTATGTATACCTAAGTAAGAACTTATTAGTAATATAGTTACGATTTTAGGTATAGATATTTGATGATAATGTAGAGCATACATTTGTATTGATTTATTATTTGTTTTGCTTTTTATAGTAAACTAGCTTCCCCGCGATTTCACTCCGGTTAAAATTTTAGAGTTCCTGTGGGAATTACTGCATAAAAATTTGTTCTTTGTCCCTATGTACTTTTTTGTACCTTGACAACTTGTATCATGCATGATGATCGGTTGAGTAGTTAAGGCGTGAAAAAATAACAGACAGACAGAGTTATACATAGTTTTGCATTAATAATATTAGTATGTATGAAATTGTTCTAAAGTCTAAACTTAATATTATAAATAAAAAAACATTTGATTCTGATACTTTTTATCCCCTAATTCACACGACAAATCCGAAATTAACCTGGACGAAACTGTGGGGGATCGACGAGTGTTAAAAGAAAAAGAAACTGCATATTTTTATTTAACGCATATTATTATATTTCAATTAAGTCGAAAAAAAAATTTCAAACCGCGAGCTGTCAAAAAAGCGTGCTACGGGGTTGCAGTGTACGGAGCGAATGAACACTACGCCACGCGCTCTCCGTAAGCTACGTTAAGTTACGTAACCGCGTAACGGGTCGGGGCGTTGACCCCGCGACGACCTGCGCGCGCGCGTCCGCCGCCGCGAGATCGACCCGCGCGGTAGAATAGATAATACAAACAGAAGTGTGGAAATACGTATAGGATTTCAACTTCATTTGGGTAATAAACAATGATCATGGACAAAAAGATTACCTTTCTTATATAAGAATATGGCAACATTTGCGCAAATTGATGCTTTTAAATATATTTCGACGAAAGAGGTGATCCTATCACAATGCATGCTGCCACTAAAAATATATCTTTTATGATAGATATATCATTTAAAAATAAACCTAAATATTAGATACCTTTTTCAAAATTACTGTAGCATTTAAACTTCAGCAAAAGCAAAAAGTAGATATTAAAACCACCAAAAGTGACCGTTAAGAAGCCCTTTAAGAAAACTTACTTGAAGAGGATAAAATTAAACTATAAATATTATTGTTTACTAATAATACTTCACAACACAGATCTGCTTGATCCCACACTGAGCTATATGCAACACGTGATATATACTAGATATTATCACATAATATATGTATATTATAAGAATAGATATACAAACACTTTTCGTATTAAAATGAATTTAAAAACTTATTCACGAATTGGAATTTTGAGTGTGCACTGTCTGTTTATTATTTAATCTATGGAGATACGAATAGGACCCGTTCGGAGCTCGTTAACAGATCTACCCTGTACTGCGTACCCCGTGGGATGCCAAACAACGTGACGTTATAGGTTTTATTATGGCATTATTTTGTCTCCGTCCGCCAGTCGCCGGCGCTCGCGCCGTGCCGATGTCTCCCATCTACTTCTAGTAATCGATCATTACAATGTTCGAATGAACCGAAAGATACAAATAAGTTTAATACTGCTTGGACATTAACACACAGCGCTACCTGGTGGTGAGCTATACGATATTGTAAGCAGAGCACAGATACAATATTATTATTCATACGTCAAAATACCCTCAAAATTGTAAAAGGATTATTTTCAAACCAATTACTGATAAATGCATAATTTGAAGTAAGTTAGTCCAGACATATATCTCAGCAGCCATAAGTCGTAGTTTGACCGCCCTAACATTTAGTTCACCAAGTTGCTTGACCTAGGCAGCGTATCCGTAAAGAGTAGAGACAATACTAGATATAGTGTCAGTGTTACTAGCTGTTGCCCGCGATTGCATCTGCGGTAATTTCGGGTGTGGGTTAAAAGTACCCTATGTCCTTTTCTGTACTGTTGACAACATGTACTTGGGTGTAATTTATTTAATTTATCTTTTCCAAGTAGTTATTATTAGTTAGTATGTTTAATATAACTTCAGGAAAATGGATCCAAACTTGTGAAATACTAAACTGATAGGTATGTCTGCAAAACAGTCTAGACTCTAGGTGCATGCATAGCTCGGCTCGTTATGTTTTTAAGTGGTTTCTTTAATAAATAAAATTAAATGTTTTCAACATAATTTATTCTCTAATTTCATACGTAGGTAATGTACTACAAAAAAAAACAAAATTTAATGACTAATAAGATACACTTACCTAATTATGATTAAATTTGAATAACATCCACTGAAGCTGGTATATAATGAAGAAATATGAAGCTAAAACTTCTTTGTTATTTGATATTTTTATAATCTATGCATACCTAATAACATATAAAAAAATGAAGTGTCTGTTTGTAATTCAAAATTAACAGCTTATCACTAAATGCATATGAAAGTATATAAACGGTACCTATGTATATAAAAAAAAAACAATTGTAAAAAAATATCTCTGTCTGTTTACTCCGGCTAATATCTGGAATGGCTAGACCGATTTTAGCGAGATTATCACTAGCAGACCGCTGATGTTATAAGGAGTAACATAGACTACTTTTATTTTAGAAAAAAAATGTTCTTGCGGGAATTCCGAAATTCGCGCTGGTGAAACCACGGGGCACAGCTAGTAAGTAATATATATAAATACAACCTAACCTAGTGAGTTTACTGGAGCACAGTTTTCTTTAATCATTTCTTATTTTTGGAATACGAAGCTTACATTAATTGGTCCCGAATAAAATCTATTTTATTCGTCATTGTACACTTAAGTCACAAGATCTTATACAATACCTACTAATAGGTTACGCCAGCAGCTTCACCCGCGACTAATAGGGATGTGGACTACTTTTGAAAATCAAAATTCTAATTAGTCCGTCAGTTAGAAAATAAAATAAACAATAGACACGTATTTTTTGCTTTTTTAAATAAATTAAAATATACAGAGATAAAGCGCATTAAAGTTTAGGGTGAGGGGCTCGTGACGTCACTAACCGCTAAAACCGCCATACAAACTGTCAGAATAGTGACGTCACGCGAAATTTCAACTCAATATATCGCCGTTATTTTTTGATTACGTAAAAAAATTAAAAATACGTGTCCAATATTTTTTAACAATCTACAAGACGGACTAAAAAATAAAAATTAGTCAATATTCCCATTCGGGATTTTCTCAAGAACTCTGCTTTAAAAACATAAGGCATATCTAATAAACTATACCTATACCTACTGCCAAAATCTCATTCAAATCCAAATAGTTTTTATTTCCAGCATGATTTACATTCAAACAAACAGACAAAAATATCGAAAATGATCAAATTGCTTTCAGTCCCCTATTTACACCTCTTTCATCTAGGTACTTTTCTTTCATTTGTTTTAATATTAGCTGTGCCTTGCGGTTTCACCCGCGTGAAACGCTTTTATGTAACAACTTTATTCCCGACATCCGATTTATATGAAATATATGTATGTTGCTCCAAGGTACTTAATCCTCCAAGTTGCTTAATCTACTTGCGAAAACCGCATGATAATCCGTTCAATAGAATCGGAAATTATCGTAAAGAAACAGACAGACAGAAGTCAGAACAGAATTTCAAAAACTTTTTTGTAGTGGATTACTCTTCTTTCATCACCCCTTCTCAATTTTTGGTAAAAATATTCAATGTAAAGAATCGCGTATTCTACTCTTTTATTTAATGAATGAATGAAAACACTTTTATAGTTGACTAGCTGTGCCCTGCGGTTTCACCCGCGTGAGTTTTGGGATCAAAAACCTTTGCGGCCGCAGGCAGAACAACCCGCCAAAGTTCCATCACAATCTGACCAATGGTTTCGAAACGCATAGAGGACAGGCATACAAACATTCATTTTTATTTACAGTAGATATAAATTATTTTATAGTAGTTATTATAGTAGATATAAATATGACACACAGAGACATTGCATGTTTATAATATTATTAAATGAAGGAATAGATAAATATGTAGATTGATTGACAGTATATATGTAGGTACACGAAAAAATCGCAGAGACTACTAGCATTTTTGGTACAGTCGGTTATATTTATCTCTATTACCAATCCAACCCTATTTAGTCATGAAGGTAAATAAATTATAATCATTGTTTTTAGGATAAATAAGTTATTCGTTTTGCTTTTTATGATTAATTATTATTGATGTCCATTGTTAATAGTTGGTATAGGTGTAGTCGGCGAATTGTATAAGACACGAGTAATTTTGTATAATAAAATAGGAAGACCTAACATACCAGTTGCTTGCAAATCATCCAAAAAAGCGGCTTTATACCATACTTATGTACATTGTACATATTGTATAAATGGACGCAGATAAGCAATAACATGTTAACCCACAAACTTAAGTTATTGATTCAGAACGATTTATTGAGATTTAGGGAGCATTTTTTTATTATGTGTTTGCCTTATTACATTGCTTAAATGTTTAACTAAATATTTAACATAAAAAATGTTGACACAAAATGGCGCTAAACTTTTAAAACACGAATTACTCAAAATTTCTCCAGTGCGGGTTAACACGCTATTGCTTATCTACGTCCAAATACAAAACGCTGGTCGTTTGTTGTAAACGGTTGAACTAGACAATTTGATTTCTGACTGTACTCAGCTCTTAACGGTAATATGTCAATGAGATGGCATCGTCTGAGAAATTGTAATGGTTACAATACCGCAGTTACAAAATTTGATTAGCGGGATGGTCAAGTTGTACTTTTCTCTATACGCTTATCATTGTTGCCTTAAAACTCACTCTGAATGGATGTGGCATACCAAACGTATGATATAAAACCACTGTCAAGATTCTATGACGCTGTTTTTTATGATTTGTATGATCGTATACAGTATTTTACTATTCATTTTTTCGATTAGTGAAAGTACGTTCCTGCTGATTCCAAAATTTTTTAAATACGGTTGATATAATTTTCAATATAAATATAGAAGTTAGGAGAGAGATAAAGCTAGTAATAGTATTTTCATATCGTAAAATGTGTTGGTAGGTAATAAATAAAACAGCCTGCTCGCTTTCTACATAGGTACCTCCGTTCATTAGATTCTGTTCTCCCACGCTCTTTTAGAAAACTTATTACACATAAAAAATCCTTGACGTCGCCAACTTCATTGTGCATCACTTCCGTTGAACTTATGTGCGTAACTTCTGTTGCCTGATAAAATTTTACCGACAACATTTTACAAAATAACGTCAAAAATGTTACAACATAAAGAAAAAAGTGCTATAAAATAATAGGTATTATGTAATAAATTAAGCTATTATGTACTGCATTGGTGTTAAAATAGGATGGACTATGGACTTGAGATTTAAAGTTATTATTCTTATTACAAAAGCTTCACATCGAAATCAATCGAATCGAACCTTCCTAAGCGCAAACTACCACCTCCATCGATAGAGCGTGCGCGTGCGCATGACGTTCCCACATCATAGCAATATAGTTTCGTCGCATTCAGGGGCAAGTGGAACGGTACCGCGGCCGACGACCCGAGATCATAGTCGATAACTCATCGCCGTATTTATTCACTATTATCGAACAGACCAATGTGGCGACCCACTATTGTGCCGCAGAGCCCACAAAGCATTTTGGCATTGCATTCATCGAGTTGTCGAACTAAGTGTTTCTACTTTGCGTGGAAGTCGATGATGCTCTCGTGTTTAATCTAAAAAAACTCTAATAATAATTTGTTTGATCTAATATTAGAAAGAGGCATAGAATTCATTAATAGACACTGAAGTGAACCATAGAATTCAAATGGTAGACCTAGGTAGCTGCCTAGCTAGTCACCATGCGTGGCCAGCTGCGATAGTAGGTATGTAACATGTCTGTTTACTAGGATTAGTCACTCTGCGAGTTACTTAATTAAGCTTCAGCAATAAGCGAAGCTCTTTGTATTGTGGCCTTAGCCTAAGCGATACAGCATATCCCAGAAAAAGTCCCGCGGGAATACCGAAATTCTTGTTGGTTTTCCGGTTTCCCTATGACATTAATCGATCGAAGTAATTTTATGCATGTGTTGTATTTTTAATGTTGTTACTGTTTATCACGTTTGTAGGAGATAATCATAGTTTGTAAATAAAATATTAGTTTATAAAACTTTTGCATTCATTCAAGAAGTAAAAAAGAATATAACAATATAACAATATAACAATATAATTATTATTTCATGGGTAAGTATCAACTTTATAATTTAAATGGTAGCTATAGGCTACTTTTATTGATAGTCTATTTTTAACTGTTAAATATAAAAATAAATGGTGTAAATATTACATAATTTAAATTACCCAAATCAATAAATTATTTACTTAATTAAGTATGAAGATTTTATTTTTATATGGTAATAAACCAAGTTAATAAAATAAAAATGTCGTTAGCTGGTACTATAATAATATGATGCTATTAAATCGCAGATATATGTTATATAAATTATGTCTTAATGTAAATACTAATTAGGTGTGAAGCGAAATGGGGACAAAAATGTAAATATAAATAATGTATGTTTATGGACGATGCCTTTTATGCAGATTTTATTGAAGCCTGTATTTAAAACAATTTAGGTGCAATAAAAACACTCTGTATCAGACCACATATCGGGATCATCAGAAGACCGACATGGTCATTTAAATATTGAAAATGTATTGAGAACAGGTTTAGAATCAAACAAACTTGACGTTGGATAATAAATAACTTCAACATTCCACAAAAGTGTACTCCTATAGTCATAGACACATCAGTGGCACAAAGTTGAAACGAGTTCACGTTATGAAAATACATACACGTTCATGATTATTATTATTGTTATACACGCAAATAAAACAAAAAACGATAAATAATAAGACACGTAGAGTCAATAGTTCAATATTAAACGTATCAAATCTATGAGGGAGTGAAAAGATCGTCTATTGTATCATGTACCTACATAAATGTAGTTTTAAGATATAAGTAAAATTTATTTTTGCAAACGGTATTGAATGAAGTGCACTCTAAGTTCATCTCATTTCATTTTGTTCATAAATTAGTTATAATTATGTCGTGGTATACCCAATCACGTGCGTGAAATTTTGATTTTTCAAATTAAGAAAGGTTTCACTTAATTTGCAATCAGACCTATCTACTTATAAAAGTTTAGGTATCTATTAAACTGTTCCCCGATAAAGGATTCCCACAAAAAGTCTTTTTGACTGGATATATGACCGTAACATATTCTATTTGTGTGCCAAATCTCATCCAAATTTATTCAGTCGTTTATGTGAGATTATGTAACAAACACTTGTCGTAACGATGATAGCGAACTTTCAATTTGTCTCGTAAGTCGTGTGTGATAAATAAATAGATAAATGGATAATAAACGGGTTGCATTCGTACATAGAATGGCGTACATCGGTGTGATATTGAAATGTTTAGAACTGGTTTGCCTCCCGGGCTGGCCAGGGAACGCGGTGACCCCGGCCGGACTGTGAACGAATACAGAATCGCAAGTTAGGATCTACTCTTGCAGAATGTGCTTCGCGAAGCATAAGAAATTAGACGAGGCGCCCGACTGAGGTGTTTATGGTTTTCGACGCCCGACATTATTTTATTTCATGTTGCTCCGTAGACGCAAGGCTTTGCTCGTAGTTAGTGTCGAAGCCAATATTCAAATTGACTTATGTATGTATACGTGTCTATTATTTTTCCATGTTGTTATACTGCAGAGTGTTGATTTGCATCCTCAGCTTTACGAACGAAAAAACTTATGTTGTGCATTTTTTTGTGTAATCTTTCTTCTTTTACTAGTACATAGGTACTTAACAACATTATTTCACAACTAATATAGACGTCAGTTGGGTTCTTACCCAACTGTCGCTTATTATACTATTCTGATGTCAACATTGAATTCAAAGCCATTAATTAGGATGTTGATTAATTTTGTGCATTAGCAATCATCCTTTTCACTCACTAAATGCACTTAAATAACTAAGCTAATGGGCATGTTGACTAATTTTTATTTTTTAGTCCGTCTTGTAGATTATTAAAAAATATTGGACACGTATTTTTTTCTTTTTTTACGTAATCAAAAAATAACGGCGGTATATTGAGTTGAAATTTCGCATGACGTCACTATTCTGACAGTTTGTATGGCGGTTTTTGCGCTTAGTGACGTCACGACCCACTCACCCTAAACTTTAATGCGCTTTATCTCTGTATATTTTAATTTATTTGAAAAAGCAAAAAATATGTGTCTGTTGTTTTTTTATTTTCTAACTGACGGACTAATTAGAATTTTGATTTTTAAAAGTAGTCAACATCCCTATTAGGACGACTACATTAAGTATTACAGAACTTGCATGCTTCTCGAGGTGTCGCGAGTTCGATCCTTGGTTCGGGATATGTAAAAATTTACCTACGTATATGTACATTGTACATTGGGCATATAGTTATATGTATTATAGTATATGTATCTAAAAAAACAAGCATATAAATATGATAATAGTCGTCTGGTACTATATATAGTTCGGCTAAGTTTGGAAACAAGTGGTACTGGGTGATAATGTCCCAGCATCATTACTATTATTATTAAATGTCGATACAAATAACTTTGTAAACTAAACCCGCCGACTGATGCCTTAAAACAAGTTTGTTTTGTATTATAATATTGCCATTGTCACCTCGTGTGAAGGTGAGTCGCTTCGAAACAAGAGAAAAAAAAAACAGTATCATATTTTATCAAGTCTTGTCACAGGTAAAAAATGTCATAAGGTCCCTTCGACATCCTTAAGTAGCGATGTGTGACCTTAAAATAGAAAATAAATCCGTCACTGCAAGGTTGATATCTGGTAAATTCAGAATACATCGTTCCTTTTGCATCGGAAAAATATTTCAACTTTAAGCTAAGCCGGTAATGAATGTCATTTGGGTAATTTGATCGTTAAATCAAGGCTGATGTCGTGTTTACCATAATTATGACTTATGTACTGGTTGCACAGTCGTCTCGTTAAACCTTATGTATAAATTATTACACAAAATAACGAGGTAACACAATAGGTACTACATATTAAACTATTTAACAAGTAGTTAAATCCTTACTAATATTCTAATAAATGCACATGTGAGTTTGTTACGCTTTCACGACTAAACTACTCAACCGTTCATCATGAAATTTCGTATACACAAGTCAAGGATCTATTGTAGAAAAGGATATAGTTATTATGTTGCGTTTCATACGGAAAATATATAATTATGTAGTTTTCGTAGATTTAAGAAGATTTAGCTTTCTATCAGTGAAAGACATTTTA
The DNA here is from genome assembly GCA_907165275.2 of Zygaena filipendulae. Lineage (NCBI taxonomy): Eukaryota > Metazoa > Arthropoda > Insecta > Lepidoptera > Zygaenidae > Zygaena > Zygaena filipendulae. The sequence continues at coordinate 8,195,108 of OU015657.1, forward strand.
TAATCAGAAATTACAGCCTACAAACAAACATCTTCCCTTAAAAATAACAGTACCTAGTATTATTACGATTATGCAGAAATTTTTAAAACATCAACACATATTATTATCAATAGTTATTAGATAGAATAGAATAGAAGTGTTGAATGTTTATCTGTGTTTTAAACTTTAAAACGACTTATTTACCTTCCTATGTTTCACATGATGCTACCCTTCTCATTGTGGAACTTAGTAAAGCTTTTGTGTGTTTATTAGGCCGTGCGTGTGTGTGTGCATAGTGGGTGTGCTTGTGTGGGTATGCGGACACCGCGCGATATTATGTCCGTATTTATCCCACATTAGCATGCATCCGTTCCATTGATCCGAGCTCTTTGTTCACTATCCAAACCATTTATTTGGCGAATCCACCAAAAAAGATCACAACGCAATGGCAAAAATTTTCTTTAACTTTGATTTATAAGCATTTTGAACGTATTTACTTAGTATGGTAGTTCTTATTCCTTATCGCTTATAGGTACCTACACAACTATACACTAATGATCGTTGTGCTGACCGTCTACTAACTCTTTTATTATTCCTTGTTTCTCATTCCTGTACCTACACTGTATACATCACCTTCAAAATTTTAGTGTCAGGCTATATTTGTGTGCAATAATATGTAAAAAGATCAGATGATAAGGATAACCTTTCATTTTTTGTTGTAAAGAAATAAAAAAAATATATATTACGAGAAGAGCTTTTCCTTCCGATTCCCGGAATTAAATTATATTTTAAATCGATAGATATATTAAATCAAATTTAAATTAAATAAATAAATTAAATTAAATTTATAGATATTTTAAATCGTTATATAAATAAAGATTTACAATCAGATTTTTTAAATTTTTTGCAGAGTTTTGAATTACGAAATTATTAATTAAGTATTTATTAGGTATTTATGGACTAAGATTCAATAGATTGAAAAAAAAAATTCACACCTCACTAATCAATAAATAGGTAGCTATAAATAGTAAAACCGGGTAACAAAATGTAGAGGCAGAGAGAACAAAATGAAGGCAGTAACAGCCTGTAAATGCCAAGTGCGGTGTCTAATGGAAGGCGAGCGGTGGCCGAGCTTCCCTGTGGACTTGTAGCGCGGGCGGAATGCCACGAGGGCAAACGCCCGGACTCTCTCAGTACATGTACTTGTATGTACAGGTACTTACATACATATTTAGGATATTCTATTTTACAAAGTTTCAGTAGTAATTATACTGAATTATTTAGCGTAGTAGGTAATCTTTTCTACGTAATAAATGCGAATGTGAGTTTGTTTATTACGCTTTCACGCCTTATCTATACTCAAATGATCATTATGAAATTCTGTATTACACGTTTTTAGGGTTACAGAAAAAGACATAGGGTACTTTTTATCTCGGGGTTGCCGAAGGAACTCCGAAACTAACGTGAGTGTATTCACGGGGTACCGTTACCTTAACATTTAGCTTTTCTCTGTGGTTTCACCCACCTCAAATTGGGAATTCCCGTGCGGTCTCCTCTAAACCCTTTCTTAACTGACTTCTCCTCTCCATAAAATACCTATCTGCCAAGTTTCACCTTCATAATTTTTTTGTATTTTCACTTTTTCACAGCATTCTAAACACAATATCAAAGTTAAAGTGAAATTTTTAATAAAAAAAAGTGGTAATGATAGCCTGCGATGCATAATCATTTCGAGTATCATTTGCATTGAGCTACCGAAGTAGTTGCGCAAGGCATTGTACAACTAAATTTTATGTTCTCGAAGAAAGTTCACATCAAAACATATCAGTGTAGATCAGATACACCGTCTATTTCTCGGTATGTAGGTGCGTTTGTGGCTTGGTGAAGTATTAACTATGACCCCACTGTGTTGAGCGGTTGTACGTTTAATGCTGAATTGGTGTATTTTCCCTGTGAGTCCACTTGGTCGGATAATACACGCTGGTCGGAGTGGCTTTATGACAATATGTAACCTGCGCCGAGCCGTCCACGCGGCGTACGGCAATAAGTTACTTTTGTTTGTAAGCGTTTAAAACTATAGTACAATTACAAAAATCACATCATTAATTACTAAAATAAATAATAATACTTACATGGAAATAAACAATGGAAATTACGAGCATCAAGTCAACGGAAGTGACGAGCATTGAATCGGCAACGATGCGTCGATGACTTTTTTTGACGCGCGAACTACACACATATAATTTAAAATATCAATAGTGTTAATAAGTTGGTGCATGGAATGTTAATTGTAATTATAAGCGAGGCGAAACACTGATTTGAGTCCTAAAGTCTTAGAACGCATTAAATGAAAGTCGGCATTCAGCTACTATAGATCCAGTAAATAGGACATAGATACTTTTTCCACATTATTCCTAGTACCTACTCCACAGAAGTATTACAGAGACAAAGAGTACCTTCATTGTACCCTATGTCCTCTTTACTGGATCTACAGTAAGTGTATAAAAATCCGTTGAGCCTTTCGTTGGTTAACTGGAACATGGACAGGAAAATAAAAATTAAAAAAATGTTTAATAGTATAGAAACAATTCTCAGAGCTTGGTACACTTCAATTTCTGTTTTATGTATTTAGTAATTTATTAATAAGTTTATAAGGTTATAAAAATTAAAACTGTCTCTGTCTTTTTCTGTTGTAAGAGTTCTTAATTTTTATCCCACCCAGAAGTTAGCTGATAAAAATGAACCATTGTTTTATTTTCCATGTACTACAAAATGAAGCGCGTACCGATTAAATGAGGTGCTCGCGTTTCTCCAGATAGCCAGGCGTACGTTTGCCTTCTCTGTCTTACTCGCTTATATCCAACATTGCGGTCTCTGTCCCCCTTGCTTGCACAGGCTCATCTCTCTGGCACCTCGCCGTCGCCTTCCAGTCACATATTTTATTTGTAGAGCCTTCCTACATCCAGAGTGGTCTACAGCTTCCCACAGACAAAGTGACTAAGAGCGATCCGACTCTAAATCCTTTTGCTGTTTATGAAAACATTCGCGTCTTTAGAGCTAACCGCTGCGGATTATAGTCGTCCCGTGAGTGGTAATCTTTATATACCTTTGGTATGCTGAAGACCTGCCAATAATATTCACCCACACAATTACCTGAATGCAGTAATCGTATACTTATTTTATACCTGTCTTATGCATAGTGGAAGGGCATTTCTGTGTTATATACATATATAGGTAAGTAAGCTAATGCCCACTGTCGGTCTGTAAAATCGACAGGGATGATACATTAGAATGTTTATGATTATAACGTACGTGTTTTGCATTTTTTTTAATACATAAATAATAATTTTAACAAAAGCAGTCATTTAATGACTAATTTATTTGTTTACTATAGCTGTTGCCCGTGGTAATATTACCAGCGGTAATATTGGAGTCCTATGTCCTTCTTTGTACCCCTGAAAACGTGCATGCAAAATTTCATGATGATCGGTTGAGCCGTTAAGGCGTGAAAGCGTAACAAACAAACAATCACACCGCCGCATTTTTAATTTTAGTAAGGATTTATTCAGAACAAGAACATACACTGTTGTAACCAGTTTGCCTCTCTGTTAACGAGTTATTAAATATATTCTTACATATACGTATAGATATTCCAGACAAACAATGCCTTAATTTATTAATTTACAAACACTATTTATTTACTAAAATGTCGACATGTAGAATCTCTGTAGCGACTTGGTTGAGCAGTATTATCGCTCTTAATGTTGGTTCGTTACGCCGATGCAGATGGAGAGCTGTTCTAGTCACATCGATAAAAACAACTAGTGCCATTAATAATTTAAAGATTAGGTACTTGTTATGTAATCCTGCTCGTATTATAAACGTTAAAGTTTATGACGATACCTACTTGATTTAACACAGAATTTCCTTGGGAATGCAGGTTTAAAAATTCACGTGGGTCAAGTAATGCGGGTCGTACGATAAGTACTTAATTTCGGCAGGAGATGGCGCCACTAATATTAACCTAATACAATTTTTGGTGTCACTTTTCATAATACGTCTACTATAAAGATTTCAGCGAACAAATTTTTAAGAATTTTTTTACAAAAATACGAACAAATTTACCATCGATATATTTATTCTTCAAGCTGTCAACTGTTCCACGCGGTTTTGCCTTCGTCCGTTTCGGGGTTTCCTCCAGAACTTTAGAATAAAAAGTAGTTTATCTGTCAATTCAGTATATAAGCAATTCATTAATAGGGAACGTGCACGAACTATAGGTGGCAGCACTAAATCGACAAAAGAGACACTATGCGGACAGTAGATTAAACTTATTAAACCTGTCATCATGCTTTCGGACGGAAGATAATAATTGAAGAGATAGTTTTGTTTTCATAATGATGTAAATAAAACTATCTCCTCAATTAGGTATATTATATTTTTGAATAGGTATGATAAAAGTTATAAATATGGGTTCCGGTCTATCTATATCTAGGTATATACTTATAATAAAACTGTAGAGGTCAATTCTGTACATTGAATATAATATATTCAAAATTAATATTGGAGGATGAATGGTGATCGATACTGATGCCAAAAAAGCAATCAGTAAATTTTTTGTCTGTCTGTCTGTCTGTATGTGCACGCATGGGTCAAATACTAGTGAAGGGATATTAAGCAAACTTGGTACGATTGTAGTCCATACTCCTGGACAGGTTATAGGCTATATGATAATTATAATATCATTTATAATAATAAATATATAATATAACGCTAAGACACATAGGAGCTTAGAGGTGACGATAAATTTGAAGCAAGTCGGATGAAAATGCGCTTTCGAGCTCTTATCCTCGCATACGTTTACTCAATCACGCAAAAACGGCTGAACGGATTTGGATGAAATTTGACGTGCACGTTGTCAGGGGTACAGAGAAGCACATAGGGTACTTTTTATACCGGGATTCATGCGGGAACTCCGAAATTATCACGGGTGAAACCGCGAGGCACAGCTAGTCATCATCAATAATATAATAATTAATGATCGTCAGCATGGCCAAAGTATGTCAAAAGGTTTTTAAGCTTTTGAGGCCGGCCATGTACCTATTGGAGGTTGAAGAGATGAGGATGAGGAGGACGATCTAATGAAGAACATGAGGCTGTGAAAACTGGTAAAATTGTCGCACAAACTAAAATATCCAATGTTTACGATAAGAAAATAATCCTTACTAATATTATAAATGCGAAAGTGAGTTTTTGTTTGTTTACTTGTTTGTTACGCTTTTACGCCTGAACGGCACAACCGATCATCGTGAAATTTTGCATACAAGTGTTCAGGAGGTTTATTTACTACTAGCTTTTCGGAATTCCTGAACTCCGGACTGTCCGGAACTTCAAACAGCTAATGGAAAATAAACCCCCTAAAAACTTGTATGCAAAATTTCACGATGATCGGTTGTGCCGTTTTATTTTTTGTTATTTTTTGTCGATATATTGATAGTTGATACATCCAGAAATACAACAATGAATTGTGATTAGCTAGAATAATAATTTTCACTAGTAAAATTAATCCTGTTTACTTGTCATAAATGTGAATGGCAACTATCAATAGATTCGGATTGGCGACGCCAGTTGGCAGCACCGTCGTTGTGCACGTTCCCTATAGTCTTTTCAGCGTAAAGGAGTCACACACGGACACTGACAACACTTTGTATTGATTTTCAGAGTGATTGAAGAAGAAACGAAGAAACGAAACAAAATGGGTATTAAATGAGAAAACGTAATAAGATTACGAAGGAAATGACGATTAAATGCAAGAACTGAAATGAGACTGAAAGGCTTTCGTCCATTAAAATATTTATGTAAATTGTCCGTGTATGTATTTATGGCCCCTTTTGATTTATACCCGTGTTTTATTTCTCATCGCCAACTTTTAGTATCGAGTATTGACTCACAAAGAGTAATTCACATTCTTTTGCTTATGTACCATCGGCATAACAATTTTCGGATCAAATATACCACACCTTCTTTAAGGTCCGTATTCCAAAAGGTTACTCAAGTCATGAATCTAGTTTTAAAACTAATTTCAAGTAAAGCTTTAATTTTAGAACCTTACTTGAAACGAGATTCATCAATCAACAATCAGCTGAGTTATTTCCTTATTCTAGAACGACGCTTGAGTACTAATCTATACTCAAGCAAAGATTTGATCTTTGTTTACGTCTGTCATGTCAAGACCACTCAACCAATCAGAGCTCAAAATCTCTACTCTAGACTAGTTTCAACTGATTAGAACCAATCAGAGTTCAGAATCCCTACTCAAGACTAGTTTCAAGTAATTAGAACTTAAAACGCATTCTATAATAAGATGTACGCTTGAGTTATGTTCTGAGCTTAAAACTAATCTCAAGTAAAACGTGATCTGAGTCACCTTCTGGAATACGGGCCTAAGTTTTAAAATTAAACTATAACATAATCCTTATCATAGTCAGTTGGATCCAACGCTTAGTAAAGCGTATAAGTAGGTACCTACTAACCAATGAAAAGGCGTATCTTCTAAGATATTTTATTTAGATATAATAATATAGGGTAGGTAGTTAGTATAGGATAGGTATATTGTATAAAATGCAATGAAAGTTTATTATTATTTACAAGCTGTTCACCGCAGTAATTTCAGAGTTTCCGCGGGAATTCCGTAATAAAAAGTACCCTATGTCCTTCTCTGTGTATACTTGACAACGTGGATACAAAATTTCAGAATGATCGGTTGAGCCGTTAGGACCTAAAAGCGTAACAAACAAATAAACTCACTTTCGCATTTATAATATGAGTAGATAAGGATGACGAAAATTTGTACGGTATTTTTCAATTATTTTCAAACACAAGATACGGCGTCTATTACAAAATGTAGTAGATGAACGTTGTACTATACTACTTACTTGAGACGTCTTTAGACTAATCGTAAATATCAATAATATCGGCTCGATGCGCACGCTCAGCACTGTACTTACACACCACATTCGTCCGTCGGTCGGTAACGTACTCCTCTATGCGTTACGCGTCACACACATCTACATTTGAGCCCGTGCGGAGGAGACGACAAGTGCACGCTTATTTCTTTCTCGCATACACTACATCCTATTTGTTTACTCTAAACTTTTTTGGTCGCGGTACTGTCGCTTGTTAGTTTACAGTCGGACATCGCAAATTACCATCAGTACCTACGCATCATCCGCTTCATTTTACGAAGCCTTTACCTTTTATTAATTTACGTGACGGCTCCCAGGAACAGTCGTAAACGCATAACTTTGAAGTAAATGCGACAGAGAGTACCCAATGCAAATTCGTAAGCGAAATATACGTCAAGGATTTTCATGAAGTTTTTGTAAATTTTCAACCGTAAGTTCATATTTTTATGGTCGTTAATTTAATGTCAAAGATGCTGCATACTCTGTAAACACTTTATAAGTCCCCAATATTCTTTGGTGTATTAAGTGTGCAAAAATGTTTTACGGTTTGACTTCGCGTTATTTTCATACTTTGCTAATTTGGTTTAGATCTATATATTTCTACTGGTAATATATTTTATTGGATGATACGTCAAGAATGATTGACGTAATAAATACTGAGTAATGCCAATTTGACGCGCATTTAACAAGTTAATATTAATTCTTTAAGCAGTCTTAGAAATTATGCGTGTAAAATCTAAAATGGTGACTGAACAACATCGCCAAGTCAAAACTCGAAACAGTTACTGCAAGTAGAAATGTGAAATTATCTAGAAATTTATTTATATGTGACCAAGTAAAAGCTACTTTTTAATTTCAAAACCTGGATAAGGTTAGGTGGTTCATAAGAAAAAAAGGTTTGTAATATTGAAAATCTACACGCGTATAAGACCGTCCTGTTGCCCCCTTAAATGCCTTAAGGACGAGAATATTCAATTAAATAAATAGGTAGGTACCTAGGTACCTAATCCCATAATGATGAGAAAGGAACAGAAAAAGATAATTTTTATATTTTGAAATCAATGAAAATTATTACTTAATAACTTTACTAATTGGTGCGGTAATGGTGCGGAGTGCGGTAATTAAATCTACGAGAAAAAAAATGGGGAAGTTACAAAAGTAGGTATGTATGACTCGTATGACTGTGGTCAGTACTTGTCTAGGTACAATCTGAGACAAAGGAACGCTGGCGAGCACCGTACGAGAATATTTAAATAAATAAACTCAACTAGAAGGTTGAGAGGGCCGTATGCGCAGTTAAGAATGAGTTACGAACTTTAACACACGTATAAATGATATTGGATAAGGCATTTGTTCCGAACAATTACTAAGTATACAGTCATATTTTGTTATTTGTATGCCTTTTTAGTTACAATAATCATGCATTATCAAGAGCTTGAGTCCGTCGTTTAAAATTACACACTGCATTTATTTATTCAAGTCGACCACACACTAATACCGCTTGCTAAAAACCTAACGTCTGAATCAATTCATTTAAAAATAAATTGTTGGGATGATATATGTAAAATAGGGTAATTACCTATTATTTTTTATGATAATATAAAGTAAAAAGAAGTTCAGTTGAAAACCGGTAAAAGTATCTGTTTGTGGCACTTTTTGACAGCGAGTTAAAATACTGCAGTACCTATTATTATTATTAAAAACTGGTGTTTAATCTTAAATATCCTCCCTTCGATTTGTTTTTGAATTATAATCTTGAAAGATAGTAATATGACTTTTTATAACAGGATGTTTCAATCTTTTATGGCTTAGCTATTACTCCATAACGGATATTCATTCTTCAATACGTTTTCATGCATCCTTGATTGCATACCTAGCTTTAGCCTGCAATATCGTTGTCGTGGCGCGTGAGAACTCGATCGTCTTGGATGCGCTCGCGTCGAGTCATGTTTAAATATTAATACGAAGATGGCATTATAGTTTATCAATTGAAGCTTTAACAAATAAATAAAAAAATATTTAATTATTCATGTTATTAATAACTAAGTGCTTCCCTCACAGTTTCAGCTACGTCAATTTTAGAATTAGAACGGGAACACTTTGTATAACAATGAAGAGCCTATGTCCTATTTTTTATATATGGAATCACTGGATCTTTACTCGCATGGATAAATTCGTACTTGGAAAACCATGGATCCACAAGCCAAAAAAAATGTCTAGTGTGCTCCAGGGCTCGACTTAGGACCGATATTGTTTAATTTTTCTTCACAGACCCTCCCTAACTGTTTTTGATATTCCAAGCGCAATGGCATAAAATGCTGTTAATACGTTTATATAATATTTTTATTCTGTTAGGCACTTACATTTCAAAGAAGATTTCAATTCTGGTAGGTACTGTTTTATTTGATTTCGTTAAGTTGTTTTTCCTTTATTTTCCCTTTTTCTAAATATTTATCTGAATAGTCATAATTTTTACAGGGCATGCTGAGCTTAACTATATACGTCAAACCTTTGTACCTACATACCTAAGTTAAAGTAAATATTGTATTGGTGTAAGCTTTAATAAATTAGAAAGTGCGTATGCGTATGCGTAAGGGGCCCATCAATGCCTTTTCTTTTACACCAAAAGTAATTTGAAATTAAATGAATGAAATGAAATGAAATCATCTTTATTTGTCACGACAACAGTATAACTGGCGTAGGCAGATATTCACAAAAACAGCATCAAACAGCGGGTCGTAACAAAACGGAAACCAGCTCAGCATAAGCCGGGAACCGAAGGGACCCTACGCTGGTCTTCATCCGCTGGTACCGTATTTGATATGGATATTTAAATAAGTTAGGTAGGTGGGTATACTTAATATGATTGTTAGTTATTGAAAAACAATTTATTTATTTAACAGGAGTGTACTCTGACTATCGGATATTAAAGTTAACAAACGGCCGCACTTTTTGACATTTTTACTTAAAACTAGCTGACCCCCGCGGTTTCAACCGCGGTTATTTCAGAGTTCCCGCGGGAATTCCGGAATAAAAAGTACCCTATGTCACTCAGGATCACTTTAGCTTCCTATAATTGAAAGAATTTTTAAAATTGGTTAAGTAGATCCAGCGATCACCCCCTAAAACCTCACAAACTCACAATCTCCGTAGTGTCCGTGGGGATTCTGGGATAAAAAGTACCTTACGTCACTCAAGATCACTGTAGCTTCCTACAGGTAAAAGAATTTTTAAAATAGGTTCAGTAGATCCAGAGATCACCGTCTACAACTTATAAATAAATATATATTATTAATTTATTAATTTTAATGCCACTTTTTTTACAATGTCTTTATTTAAAACTGTAGACGCCTTTTGTTAATGCGTCACGTATTTTTATTGGTGTTAAAGATCATAATCATAATCCGCCAAGTTTCGTATTTTAATACTGCATATTTTATTCATTAGAACATAAATTATCTTGCGTCCGACAATCACTTTTCATTTATAACAACATCTTACTCGAGAAATAGATTTATGATATTCTCGTTTTCATAAATCAGTTGCCGTTTATAATTCCGTATTAAAATTGTGTGTCATTATAATTACATTATTCAGTATTCAGTTTAATACGTATCTTATGTATATGTAAGCCACAATATAAGCCTAAACGAAATAAACGAAATAAAGATAAAGATAAAGTTATTTATAGGTACCAAAAAAGAATATAATTAGTTGCCTGATACCCACAGTACGAGCTCTTCTTCGTTTGGTACCAGTTTGCGCTGTGCTACACATATTATGATAAAATAAAGTCCTTCACCGCGTCCTTCTGTGAGTTCACGATAAACTTGAAAACTACTAACCAGATTCGTGCGGTTTTCATTAATAGGTAAAGTGGTTCCAGGGGAACTCCGAAATTACCAAGGGTGAAACCACGGGGATCACCTAGTTATTATTATTTTGATCCATGTAGAAGCAGACGAAACCATCTCCAGTATCACAGCAAGGCTGTCGCTTATGGCAACAATTGCGAGAATATTTTCCTCCTTCCTATAACTACGGAGCGGAACAACCTTGCGCACATCGCAGAGGTCGCCGGTGAAACCTAAATAACACAGTTTTTATCGCACTTATATTCATAACTAGCTTTACCCCCTGTTTCAACCGTGTAAATTACAGGATCCCCACGGGAACTACCAAATTTTGTGATAATCTATTTAGCCGTTCCGAGGACAGACAAGATTTTTTTTAAATATTATCCTCAGGTTTTTAACCAACTTCCAAAAAGGAGGAGGTTCTGCATTCGGCTGTAATCTGTATGTATGTTTTTTTAGTTTATGTTCACCGATTACTCGAAGACGGTTGGACCGATTTGGAATTTCTTTTTTGTTTGAATTTAAATTGGGTATACTCCCAAGTTGGTCCCATTGCCACCCAGTCGGGATCTGATGATAGAATCTTAGAGAAATCGAGGAAACTCAAAAATCATAGACACACCTATAGTAGTTTGGGTATTTTAAATCATTCATTTTAATAGCATGCAAATTACTTTTTGATTTTCATTAGATGTAGAGTAGGTCCTTTTTATTATGCTTAATATCCTTGTCATACCATACATCTGATAAAAGTTATAATTATTTAATTATAACTGAATTATAATTAGAATTCTTCACGAATGAAACGCATCGATAAAAAGAGTTAACACTTCTAAACCAAATCAGAACAGTTAGACCGAGTATGAGGTTTGATGAAGCCAGGATTGTGATGGACGTTTCCCTTACTGCTGCCCCGAAAGGAACTGCGTGAAAACGACATGTAAGTACGCAGTGCCACCAAAACCTTTGCCACCACAACCTAACCCCCTATCAAATACATAACTCTCAATTTTTGTGCATGAATGAAGCTTTAATGGAAGAGAAAGCATGTTTACAAAATGTGAAGGTGATTGTAGTGAAAACAATACGCAAATTTAAGTTTGCTGTCTTTTCAAGATTGTAGTCTGTGTAGGTAGGTATGTGTTATGTTTATGAGATACCTCAGGTTTTTATTAAACCTACTTAGTACCACCACCAACTAGGTATTATTTTGCATTAAAGTTGATGTGTTTTACATTTTAAATCGCATTCACGTCAAGATTATACATGATAAGTAAAATTTAACAGGGTTTTTTATTAGTTCAGAAACGATAAGTTTTTGTATTTTAATAGAAAAGGAAGTTTATATCCAAGCAAAAAGGTACCAGCACTGAATCTAGTATTGAGTTAATACTAGATTCAGTACCTATCTAGAATAGTCAATTGACAGTAAGGATTGAAAAAATATTCAAAAACTAGGTGGCACAATATTTTTTATCAGACATTTGAATTGTTGAAATTCTGAAAAAGCTTCATTTGATAAAAAGTATTATAAAAGTATAAATGAAAAAAAAAACAAACTTCTGCTTGCTTGGTACATAGATTTTTATATATTATTGCAGATTACAGATACCTTATATGAAATTGTACAAAATTGAGCATTTATTAATAATCAATTAAAATCGCGGTCGCAATTTTGTAAAGTGGTGTGAAAACACAACTTTACAAAACTTCTTTTAACTCGGACCCGGAACCTTTTTACTTGAACGCCCACATATTATGCATTCTACGAAAGCAATTATAACCTTGTCTCCATAGAAACACAAAATAGAGTATTTTAATTGTTTTAAGACATAAAAGACATTGCATATAAATACATACATTACTTACGTTAAGAACTTTCTTATTTGTCGGCTCCGTAACGCAACCTAGTAATAGGCAATCAGAGACTCTCTCTTCAAAGCGTAGTGAAAGCAAGTAACTTGCATAAGAAACCTTATGTGTACCGCAAATCATGTATGCCCTGCAAATTGCCACTGCACTTGTGATTATGATATATTAACTGATATTTCTGATTACGTATAAGGAAGGCAGTATAGGTTAGTGCAAATGATCCGTTGTGGTTACAATTTTCACAATATTTAACCTGGTGTTTTTGCAATAAGGTATACCTACGCACGAAGCCACGAAGCATCCTAGCTCCGTTCGCTGTCAAATTAAGGCTCTTAGGGGCGAAATTAACACCAAGCACATATGAATAAATAATATCTTCTAAGATGTTTCATTTAAAAAAAAATCAAGGAGAGGGAGGGTATAGGTATATGAAATAGAGTAACTACTTTTTTCGATGCTAATTCATCATCGTTATATTTATCTCGTTTGTCTCGCTAAAACTCGAGAATGGCTGGACCGATTTGGCTTATTTTGATTTTGAAATATTTGTGGAAAAGAGAAAAGAAGTAAATTAGGCTACTTTGGAGTTCCTGCGGGATTTCCGAAACTCACGCTGGTGAAACCGTGGGGCCCAGCCAGTGCGAGATATTTTACTTATCCAACGCGTTCAGGATACACTAACATACACACATTCACACACAGTCATTTGTTACCTACTCTGATTTGATAAATTCATGCGTTTCATGGTTTTGTTAAATATTTCCATTTCTTATAACAAACATACATGCATTATTCACTTGATGTTCGGTAGGTACCTACCTATGTAAATTTTTGGATAAAAATGTCTGCAAAGGCAAAAGGAAACGTGATTATTATTAAACAACACGTAAGGAATGAGTCAATGAGACGACCGAGTGGGGACGGACGGGTGGTTCTAAGAACTCTTTTGTTGCCTGCGTTTCATCCTCGTTGCCCAATAAGACCAAATCAGAGCGTTCACACGCGCACCCAAGCGCGCACCTTATACCTGCGGCGGCACGGCGTTGCAAACGCAACGTTTTCCGGCGTAGCTCTTAAGTACTATAATATTTATTAAATTATAAAAAATATTAACTTATAATTAAATTACAAAAAAAATTATTATAGTATTTGGTATAAACATTAATTAAATATAGATATCTCTACTGGAGATTTGGATTATCATCACTAAAACCATTTGAAACCTAAATGATCGGATTGTCAATAATATTTGACTGTCAGTATTATTTGTAGGCTGTGGCCATACCTAATTATGTTTCTATAGTCTACCGCTAAAAAAAACTTGCAAGTGAGGTAAAGTCGCTCGTGTGAAAGCTTGTGTCAAGCGACGAGGCGACGCGACGAGTTGCCGGCTGCGCGCGCGCACGGCGGCGCGGCGGGCCCGCGCACCGTTTGTCGGGGCCGGCAGGTAATGACACAAAACGACGTGCACGTGATCTATAGTCGCATAACTCACGCACGGATCATAACAGAGGTACGAGCGCCGGCGCTCGGCGATAGATGGCGGGCGCATGCGTTTAGTAGTGAATTGTCGGCATAAAGTGGACGGTGGTTTCTGTCGACACGTTATCTTCGGTATCTTCATGGCAGGATTATAGTATGAGTCAGCAAATTATGCTAGGCCCCACGCCTGTGAGCAAATAATAATCTAACGAAAAAATAGATGATATTAAATACTCAATGCAGTAATTATTTTAAAAGAAAGTCCTGGCAACCCCATAACATACCAACACGTGAAAACGCGGGGACAGCTAGTCTTATAATACTAGCTGTTTCCCACAGTTTCATTCGCGTTAATGTCGGTGTTAGATAAAAGTACCAACCTAACCATGTTCTTTTCTGTACCTGTACCAACGTGTAGTATACAAAACTTCATGAGGATCGATTAATGGTAATTTGCCTGAAAGTGGAACAAACATGATGATTCTGTTTTTGTACTTTAGTAAAGCAAACCAAGGGCCTCTTTTAACATTTGCTACGGACACTAATATTAAGTTATGCTAAATAGGATCTAGGCATTTACTACGTTTCAATTTTGCTTAATCAGTGAGTATCTATGCTCATTGACTTTGGTTCTCAAACAACATTCATAGAGTGGGTTTTATACGTAAATTGTAAACAACAAATTTTTTTTATAATTAATTTGTTGAAAAAGTATTTTATCATTTATTTAATTAATCAAGAACATGGTTTATTTTTTATAAAACAACATAGAGTTATCAACAAATGTTTATTTCTACAGATGACGTATGGCATCTCTGTCTGAACGATTGTGCCACTAGCTCGATCCGCTTTATTCCTAACAGTTAGATGCAAACGTATAGCAAACTAGAATTAGTATTAACCTAGTTTTTGCTTAATAACCACGCTTGAATGAATGATTAGATGTTCTGGCTGACCTTTGGGTATAATTTTGTAGCATAGAGAATATGACATCATGTTTATAGTATCTCATAGTACTAAGTATATTACATTAATAATGCTTAGACATTACCACACAGCGCCACCTGGTCCCGAACTAAGCGCGTTAAACTATGGAAGGTTTGTTTTAAATTAAACTACATATTTCCGCGGTATGTAAAATTTATTAGGCTACAACTACTTTGTTTTACCGTATAGGGCAGCTGAGGGTATCAGACAACTGATATAAATTATATAAAACTAGCCGCCCGCGGTAATTTCGGAGTTTCCGCGGGAATTTCGGGATTAAAAGTGCCCTATGTCCTTCTCTGTACAACCTGAAAATGTGCATGCTAAATTTCATCCAAATCCGTTCAAACGTTTTTGCGAGATTGAGTAACAAACGTCCAAACATCCACACTTTCACATTTACAATATTAGTAGAATGGTAGGATTATATAAATTTAATATTTTAATTATGTCTGTCTTTCTGTCTGTTACGCTTTCACGCCTTAACGGTTCTAACATTCATCATGAAATTTTGCATACACGTTGTCAGGGCTACAGAGAAGGACATAGGGTACTTTTAATCCCGGAATTCCCTCGGAACTTCGAAATTAAGGCGGATGAACCCGCAAGGAACAGTTAGTACTAAATAGAACTAATATTAAGGAAGCATTCGTAGATAGAGTTCTGGGCTAGACCACATCTTAGAATTGATAACTATTTGGGGGCTAAGAATAAAAATATTCATTATTTTATGAAGTAGGTAGGTTAGGTAACGTTTCCAAAAAATGTCTATTACGTTAAACAACAATATACCATATTATCGCCTAACCACTTAACTCAATCATTTGAGATCGATATCGTCGTAAAACCGCAATAGACACTCATCCTAAACAAAAGAAGAATCGATAGACTAAGGCCTATATTAATAAACGCTACTCAAGAGCCGATCAACTCTTGTTTGTCTCACTCTTTGCGTTCCAAAATGAAAAAGACAAACAAAGACTTGAGATCGTATCAAGGTTAAGTGACGTTTAAAAAACAGAGTAAATAAATTAACTAGAGACGACATGTAGACGGGGCAGGCACGCTACCGTTGCAAAGAAAGTTAGAGCAAATGCTCTAACTTGCCCAAAACTTCTTTTGCTGCCATCCCAAATATATTTACCACAATATTCCCAAAACTGAATTTTGAAAACAGTGAATAAGTAAAAACATAAACATAAAGCGTTTAATACATTTCTTTATGCAAATGAATGTTTTAGTGCATGATGAATATTTTGTATGCGAAAATCACCCGGCGATACTGTTTTCATACTAAACTAAGTGGATGTCCCTTCTATCTGGTATTTTCTGTTCTGTGTGTTTGACAATACGAGTCTTGTCACATTCATTTTAAAACATATAATCATTATAAGTTCACGACCATCATTCAAGATGCAAGTAGTCACCAGCACCAGAGGTCTCAAATTCGATTCCCGGGGTGGGCCTGGTGTAATAATTCACTTCACAATAATAATTCACTATGAACACAGGGTTCCATTTTTAAGTTTCAGCTGGCCATATTATCTTGATATGGTTGCATTATCAATCCTTTGATGGCCACGAAATTACTCTTAATAAGGTATTTAATAAACTTTGCGTAGTTTTCGCATAAATTTACTGAATAATAAGTAATAACAAAATATGTTAAAACCCTTAACTATGTCTCAGAATGCTCATTGACAAAAGTATAAGTTATTGATACGAGTTCAGCCTTCATCTGGTAAGGCATCCTATCTTATTTGCGAACTGTCAACATAACAAAGAAGAGATCAGTTGTTACAAGACCATATTAATATTTACTTTACATACGTAGCAATAATAATAATTAAAATAATATAAGTACGTAGTTACATAGTTTTTTAGGTGTTTAGCTAAAACAAGGTGAACGACAAAGTTCAACACATATTGTTGAAGAATTTTAAAAATTCATCATCGAGGCTATACATATGAGTGCCGGAACGCGTTGCCAAATGCAACTACATATTCACACATACATAATCACGTTTGCTTTGTTAGTGTGCCATTGATTTAAATTTTTCTTTGTTCCGTCGCGATCTTAACACATTTGTTATATTGCCAACCGACCGAGTAGCTACTATATGTCGGATAATAATAATAATAATCCACTTTACAACACACAGATCTACTGATCCCACACTAAGCTATAAGTTTGTGTCGTGGAAACCAAGCCAACGTGGTATATACTTTTTTTTTTTTTAATAATAATCCACATCACAACACACAGATCTACTTGATCCCACAGTAAGCTATTATTAGCTTGTGTCGTGGAAACCAAGCAAACGTGGTATATACTACATATAATTACTTATATATTATACTATAGATATATAAACACACCCAGACTGGAAAATGGAACCCTGTGTTCATCACACAAAGTCCACCCCCACCGGGAATCGAACCCGGAACTTCTTGATGGGATGGGAATATAAAATATGAAATAATAAAAAAACAACAATCTCAAAAGAATTCCGAAACTCCAAAAAAGAATTGAACTAAACTCAATTAGCTCGAACTCAAACATCGTGGGTGGACAAAGTACCTACACTCGGACACGGTCCTTAATAAGACCCCAATTACCCATATTAAAACTATCTATAGGTACCTACTTAGCGATGAGTGGGTCGCAAGGTCTTTGCCCTTCTTTGGCAATGTATCTCACAAACACACATACATTTTAATATCTCTTTGTTAACTTCATCATATACTTAGGCGTATAAAATGACCATTCACTGTCTAAGATTATAACAAATATTGTAATACATTGTGTTAGATACATTATGGCTCTATCAGTTTTACACGACTATGCTTCGCATAGCATCCGTAGAGCTAAATGGGTTTTGCATAGAACTTTATAATCAAATCTTTATGCCAGATCATGTCGATTATTATGATGTCATAAAAATAGGGGTGATATTATTTAAAATGAAAACTATTCTTTTCTCTAAATTCAAATATGTACCATAATTATGCCAAATTAAAACAAACGATACGACAATGACATTTTGATTTCATCTCAGAACTTTGAAGTTCTCGCCAGGTGGTTCAAAGACTTGACTCTAGATCCTTCTAGCACGAACTGTATTGGATCGGATGGGAATGGAAATGAAAAATTGAAATGTAAAAATAGATAAAAAATGGTGACATGTTTCGGACTCTTAATGAAATTTTCCTGACGATTAATGAAAATTTTCATGAATGGCAAATATTTTTAAAATGCACCCACGTAGGCGCTTGGTAACTAAATGCAATCGCTTATTTCAACATAGATACACAGTAACAAAAGGTGTTTAAAATGTCTGCTACCTACAAGCGTAAGATAGCGGAAACCTCCCGCCTACAGCCTTATTTACATATGTCCATCGCGCGACCACGGAAAAAACTGGCACTACCATAACCTTTTTAAGTAATAAGACAATGTAGTTCATTAAATGAATGTACCGACGCATCAGCCCACGCGCAGTTTGTTGTGATGTTAAAATAAGTTTTTTATAGGAAAAATTACCAACTTTTATTTAATTCAGCAAGATGGCTAGATTACAAAAGTTATTTCTATACATTAGTATTTCGAAGCTATAACCATAACATTTTATGAAACTAGAAATATCAATTAATTTTGTATAATTTACCTACCAATATTTACTCGTAAAAGAACTAAAATATAAAGTTCCAAAAATTAAAATCCTTCCGAATAATTTGCTTTTTTTAACTATGGTTTGATTATAGATATGTCTATACTAGCTGTGCCCCGCGGTTTCACCAGCTTGAGTTATGGAATTCCCGCAAGGATTTTTTTTCTATAATAAAAGTAGCCCAGGTTACTCCTTATAACAGGAGCTAGTGAAAGTCTCTTTAAAATCGGTCCAGCCGTTTCAGAGATTAGCCGGAAGAAACAGAGAGACAGACATATTCTTTCATGTGGGTGAGTACCGTATTTATTTGGAATTTGTATAGATTAGCCTAACTATTAACTACGATATCCGCGATACCTCGCGGATTCGATCCCCGAATTAGGATTATGCATTTAAGTAGGCAATCTAATTTGCGTTTATCTTGAAACTAGGTGTTCAATGTGTACATATCATAAGTACCTACCTGAGGACTTACACAGAAAGTGAGTATGTAGATAAGTATATCAGTTGTCTGGTTACCCTTAGTATAAGCTTAGCTTACTTTAGGACCATGTGTCATAGTCCTAATATGCAAGTTAATTATTATCATAATAATCTCTTCGAAATTAGCAAAAATAAACATTTTCAGGAATCGCTTAAGTCAGCGACCTTAAAAGTTTAAGATGCCGCAAAATATCACAATAAAAAATATAGACAAAAAGCTTACCAGTTAGGTAGGTACATATTTCTGATAAAAAAAAACCGTTACGAAAAGCTATTATAATCAATATAAAAAAGGAGACGATTTTGGCAACACGGCGCGATGGAACAAATCAAATCAAAGTAATTTATAATACCGAATTATTATTTGTAACTAAACGGGTTCAATAACATCTTTATGGCTTTTTACTCTTAACGATTCCATCGCTCAGTCGCGCGCATTTACCGTGTAGGTTTTGTCTAAGGAAACTCAAACATATAGGAATAACTATTTAGTTTTTTAATTAACTTCACAAAATAAACGAAGAGATCATAGTGAACAAAAAATAAAGAACTTCGTTCTAAAAAGTAAATCAATAATTTGCTATCGAACGACTGTGATTTATGACAGACGATCGTAAACGTCAGAAACAACCATAAAAAAATCACACGCAATACAAAGACATTCTATATAACGCAATACCTTAAAATCATTTTGTCAACTTCTTATAAGGATTTTTAAGTTTCAAATATTCAGAATATTTTTTCCCGAAGATAAACTGTGGAGCTCCAAAAATTATTATAGGTATAATACGTCATTTGATAACTTATTTTTCATCCCTACGATAAATTTTATTTACATTTCTTTTGAAATCATACAGACCCAGCAAGCATAAAGTTTTATCATGAAGATGGACAGACACCAATTTTATTCAATAAGATCCATCGGTACAGATCTGACATTAGGCCCGCGTAGGCTGGTAGCACGATCTAATACGAACTGAAAATTCGAACACACTATAAATTTTAAATAATAATAGTACATTGTTATCCTAGGGGTGAAAGTAATCCCTCATTATTATTATAGTATTGGCGTAGTATTGGCGCCCTCGCTACGCTCGGGCGCCAAACCCCGTCTCGGGACTAAATAAGTCTTTCTCCCGAGGGTAACACTGTGCTTTTCATTACGAATGCAAGGAAAGTCAAAATAAAAATAGGAATTAGCTAAAGAAAAAATGAGTGAAGATCGGATAGTCGCTTGACACTTTCCCACCTATTTCTTTTTCTTTGGCCGGCTAGCTATTCAGCCAGTATTTTTTATTTACATTGTGGCGACCTAAAAAAAAATATTTTCTTTAATTATTAAGTATTAATTAAAGAAAATAAAAAAATATAAATAGGAATTAGCTTAAGAAAAAGTGAGTGAATTTTATTTTAATTAATACCTACTTAAACTTTACGTTATTTCAATTTTACATCGCGCTGGCTGTATAGAAAGTTGAAACATGGTTCAATAGAAATGTGAAAATAGACCTAGTTTTTTTTTAATAATTTGACAGTTGTCAGTTGAAAGCGATTCTCCCTAGGGCTGAAAAGGGCTACTTACCGCTTCTCAGGCAACTTCAGACCTACTTTCCGAGTATGAGTAATGAAAAATACTTTTTAAGTAGGTATTAATTAAAATAAAATTCCCTCACTTTTTCTTAAGCTAATTCCTATTTATATTTTTTTATTTTCTTTAATTAATACTTAATAATTAAAGATAATATTTTTTTTAGGTCGCCACAATGTAAATAAAAAATACTGGCTGAATAGCTAGCCGGCCAAAGAAAAAGAAATAGGTGGGAAAGTGTCAAGCGACTATCCGATCTTCACTCATTTTTTCTTTAGCTAATTCCTATTTTTATTTTGACTTTCCTTGCATTCGTAATGAAAAGCACAGTGTTACCCTCGGGAGAAAGACCCCGAAAGAAAGAACCTAAGAAAGTGTTACTTTCACCCATATAGGATAACAATCTACTATTGAATTTTTGACATCTACTTACCTTTAAACGAGTAATCTGAATCTCGGAAACGACTCCAACAATTTTCATGAAATTTAGTATGCAGGGGGTTTCGGGGACGATACCTATACCTGAATATTGGTAGGATATAATTATTGTATACTTAAGTAAAAACTGTAAGATAGATTATAATCTAAAGGTATTTACAATTTTACGGTAGGTATTTACAATATATTGATAACCTCTTTCGTGAATTTATGTAGTTTAGTAGACGACTATTAATAAACTGGCTGTGCCCCGCGGTTTCACTCGCGTGATACGTTTTTATATAACAATTTTTTTTCCCGACATCCGATTTAAATGAAACAAAGCCTATATGTAGCTCTAGGCTAAGTTTAATCTACCTGTGAAAACCGCATGACAATCCGTTCAGTAGATTCGGAGATTATCGCGAACAGACAGACAGACAGAAAAGAAATTTAAAAACTTTTTTTTGGCTTGGTTACTTTTCTTTTATCACCCCTCTTAATTTTAGGTAAAAATATTCAATGTACAGAATCGCGGATTCTACTCTTTTATTATATATAGTATAAGATAGAAGATAATCCGCTTAGTGGACGACTAGAAAATTCGAAAAAAAATACTCTATCCAGGCACTTCTAAATTAAAAAAGGATCATTCATCCTCTTCACTTGTCGTTAAAGTAAATTACCACCTCAGAAGAATAATTCTTCTGAGATTACCACCAAACCTTCATTTTGACAGCACAACAAAGACAATAGGCGACTGTCACACGAGCGCGTTACTTCACTCGGCCCATATTGACCAACACTCGAGTAAGTCACAAAATGTCAGCGGCAGTGTTTTGGTTAACGCAATAGACTGCGTATAGTTGTGACTGAGACCAAATGCCAATATATTTACCTTTAATGCATGGCATGCGTATTGTGACTTTGTGAGACGACGAGCGGCGTCAAGTGAAGAGTGACCGAATTGCATAATAACGAGGCGAGTGTACACTGATCATAATAAATCTGAAAATAAACTTTAAAACATTTGTAAGCTTTACAAATTTTACTTCTTTACAAAACAGCTGTTCTCCGCGGTTTCACCCGCGTCAATGTCGGAGTTCTCGCGGGAACTCCTAGATAAAAATGACCCTGTCCTTTTTTGGATCCCTGCATAACGTGCACGCAAAATTATTATCATCGGTTGAGTTAATAAGTCGTGAAAGGGTAACAAACAAAGAATAAACTCATATTAGTAAGGAT
This sequence comes from Zygaena filipendulae, assembly GCA_907165275.2. Lineage (NCBI taxonomy): Eukaryota > Metazoa > Arthropoda > Insecta > Lepidoptera > Zygaenidae > Zygaena > Zygaena filipendulae. Next base: position 8,217,654 of record OU015657.1, read on the forward strand.
TGTAGATATACCTTATAGATCATATACCTAATAGATTATAAAATCTATTTCTATGATATTATTTCCATTTTACGAACTCTACATCTACACTAATATTAGGGGTAAACTTTATGTTTGTTTTGTATGATGTTTGTAAGTGGCATTTCATGAAATGGTCGGCCACATCATGAACTGATTAAAAGTAGTGTCTAGTTACAAGTACTTTTCGACTTTAGGCAGGGCGTAGAGCACCCGACATTCTTGGTTAGGTAAGGTTTGTACTGGTGACCAAGTCGCGCCAGCGTAACGAGCATGCTGCGGCAGCGATGCGCCAAAGACAAAATTCGATAGTTCATGAAATGCCACCATTTCATGAAATGGCAGAATACATCATGAATTGGCCAATTTTATTAGATGTGGCCACGACGTATGGACTGAAAATAAATAATTGAAAAGGAAATAGAAAAAGTTTTAGTAATGTTTGTCTGTTAGTACATATGATTGAACATGCAACATGCACCATGGCAAACATTACTAAAACTTTTTTTATTTCCCTTTGGATGGATTTAAATGTAACTTGGCACGTAGGTAATTTATTAGTTTACTAACGGTCATTTTAGGATTTAGGATACATTTAATCCCAAAGGAATCCCAAAATACACACGGTTGAATTTGCTAGTAACGGCTAGTGAAACATAAATGATTTTTTTTACATAATATGATTGTCGTCAAGAAAGATTTTATTACTTCATTGCATCTATCTTTTAGTTCATTTTTAAGGTTACTTTTAATAGCTTTTCTATTGTACCAGTCTTAAACAAATAGAAGAGTAGGTGGGAAACGCAGATTTTGTTTATAATTCTTTATTTAAATCGAACAATAATAAAAACGTAATAATTTATAAATTAGCATAAAGTTTTCAGCTAAAGAAATATTTCATCGCATGGGAACGAAGCCTAAGAATTAGAGAGCTTGGCAATAGACAACCTTGCGGCTGTTACTCGAAAGCTCCACGGCCGATATTGTAAGTAGGTCTTAGTAAGTCATTTTAAAACTTACAACACTGTAAAATGATGGTTTAGGTCGAAAAATAAAGAAGATTAACTTTATAATTAAGGACAGTTTTATTTTGATCACACCGCACACGAGCACACGGTTAACAAAGACAAGGACAAGCACAGAGGAAGAGTTTGTACCTAATCTGACAACATATTATAACGTCAAACCATTTTGACGTTTCACAGACAGTTTAAACGGTTACGGTCCGTTTTACACCAACATTAAAATCGTAAATCAACACTCTTGGAGGAAATATTAGGTACTTTCACTTTCATTCATTTTGAAGTTCCTGTGGGAACTCCGAGTTAAAAATTACCGTATGTCCTTTTCTAATTCCTGCCAACGTGTATGCAAAGTTTCATGATGATTGTTTCGGTAAGTACTTAGCCGCAAAAGCATAACAAACAAACCGGCAAACAAAAAAACTCACATTCGCATTTATTATATTAAGCTGTGCCCCGCGGTTTCACCCACGGTAATTTCAGAGTTCCCGCGGGAATTCCGGGATAAAAAGTACCCTATGTCCTTTACACATTTATAATATTAGTATAGATATTAGTATAGATGTAGTACCTATGTATTTAGTAAGTATAGTATTATATAGTATGGATAATTTAGGTTTGAAAAAAAAAAGGTCATAAACAACTGTCCTTCGCTGCTGGGAAACTAATTATTATAAACTAGCAGTGCCCCGCGGTTTCACTTACGGTAATTTCAGAGTTTCCGCGGAAATTCCGGGATAAAAAGTCCCTATGTCTTTCTCAGTACCCATGACAACATGCATGCCAAAACCGTTCAGCCGTTTTTGCGTGATTGAGTAACAAACATCCAAAAATCCACACTTTCACAATGGGGATGTGGACTACTTTTGAAAATCAAAATTCTAATTAGTCCGTCAGTTAGAAAATAAAAAAACAACAGACACGTATTTTTTGCTTTTCCAAATAAATTAAAATATACAGAGATAAAGCGCATTAAAGTTTAGGGTGAGGGGGTCGTGACGTCACTAACCGCTAAAACCACCATACAGACTGTCAGAATAGTGACGTCACGCGAAATTTCAACTCAATATATCGCCGATATTTTTTGATTACGTAAAAAAAGAAAAAATACGTGTCCAATATTTTTTAATAATCTACAAGACGGACTAAAAAATAAAAATTAGTCAACATGCCTATTATAATATTATTAGAAGGATTTTAGGATTATTATTATATATGCAAGTACTCGTATTCCGTATTCATTGCGTACTTACACTCATCTGTGTCATCATCGGGTCATCATAGACAATTAGAACAATTTATTATATTATATCGATGCAACGTTATTGTCGTGTTGCATCACACGAGAACCATCACGAAGATTAAGCTTTATTAATCGTTTTGTTCGCTCTAAATTCCAGTCTGGTCTAGTTACGAAACTATCGATAGAACATATCAATGAAAAAAACACCGCATATAAAATTTGAGTCTCAGTAAGAACCGAACAGCACCTACTAAGTATATTGGTTTCATGTTGGGAATATCCAAACATCGTTTGCTTTTATCGATCGGGGACGGATATTAAACTGGTTTTAAATCATTATGGATAATGGTGTAAGTTGTGCTCTAAAGAGAAACGAGAGTAAGTGTTTGATACTAAGGAGAGCACGGAAGATCTTTAGCCATCCTGTCGAATTGATAAATAAGTGTATCGTGGTGTGGTTTATTTCATTGAATACTGAATTAAACAGAGATTGCTTCCTGAGAGCTATAATTTAGAGCTCTTTGAAACTAGAAAGTATACGCGTTAAATACATACGCGTACACTAACACCATAGTTTAAATGACGTTTTTTATAGGTGTATACCAATTTCATATGATTTATGTTAAATAAAAAAACACGAAACCTTTATAACAAGTATCAAGTATCAGTACCTACTGGCTACAGGCTACTACAGATATGTATATTTTAGCAAGTCCTTCTACAGGGTGTCACAAAAAGGTGTAGTCATATTTGACGATTGTGCTCACGTTATCATCTGCAATGATTTGACACAAGTAACGGAACCAGTATAATGAAATAAACTACCCTAATCTAAACGGCGATAAACGGTCTTGAACCCGTTACCTGTAACCAATTTATGATCTACCTAGTGATGTGACATTTTTAATTTTTTTTTTATTTTCTTGCAGAAGCAGTCGTTAAAAATACTTTTTCTTTCCATTGTAAAGTTATAAAGTAATGTTTTTGTGTTAAATACCACGGTCAAAATATGACTAGATTTTTCTAAAACATCCTGTATATCCATACTTTTTCCTAATCATAATGTGAAATAATTTGTTTCTTTGTTAGTTTATGTCTCAACATACCTAAAGAAATATATGTAACTACAATATGAATGATGCTTCAACACTACAGCACTCGTCAACCCTGCACTGCCATTAATCCACTTGGAGCCTAGGATGCTAATGCGAATTAATTCTTGATTGTATTAAATCAAGGTTACCTGGTAAAACTAATTACCTACATACGTATTACGTACATGCTGCTACTCAGTTTACTGCATACGTTATCTCTGCTGTCTACCTAACCTATAAATAATATAATTAGTTTACTACATATTATTATACGATACAGTTGACGAATCTATTTATTTATCACAGTTACTTAAAATAGTGTTAATAACGTGCAAATGATGTAAACAAAATTCAAAATTCTCACAACACAAAGTCAAGAGTATAAGTTTAAATACAATTGTAAATACGTAATGAGCTGGGAACTTAGCTGTGATCGTCGGTCGGCCATTGTCCGGGCGCGCGCCTTCCGCTTCCAAACACCAATTAAACGAGACCTCTTGCTTCGTATATCTCCTCTCCTCGGTCTGTATAGTACACGTAAATTTAAGGAGGGCAGGGTAGATCAAATTATTCTGGTGAAATACACATATTAGTATAGGAAAGTATCGAAAGGCGGAACGACGCAGATTGAAAAAAAAAAAAAAAAATAGAAAACATGTACGCTTACGATGCGATGTTCTATGTAAATAACTGAACTGTCACTTTTGCTGTCAGGAAGATTCTAAGCCGTTACTGTTATGTTTTTCTATTGTTTATTCTACAATGAACTACATATTTTATAAAGTTTAAATTATAGTATTTTTAAGCCAGTTAAAAAGTCAGACTTTGTGCACGCTCGATGTAATGATATGTGTATGATGCGGTCGTGAATAAATTTTTTCAGTTTCAATTTCAAAGATTAATTATTAGGCCTTTATTTGATCTAAACCGGAACTGTACAAGTGGTCAACAAGTTCCGGGTCCAATTCTCGTTAGGATTTTGAGTGACACAGGGTTCAGTTTGTTCGCATAGGTAGGTACTATACAGGTGTATCAATGTATACAGGTTGGAAATTTGAGATAAGTCAGTAAGGGCGGCTACATTAAGGGTTGAAGCCACGCGAATATGGTCTTAGGAGCCAACCTATGGAGGTGGATCAACCCTTATTTTCTGAGTTAGGTATTCCAGTCAGCGAGAAATCAGTGATTTTTATAAACAATTCTTATTAGCTTAATTAATCTTGTCTCCGACAAAGATCAAAATATTCTATGGCGCTAAGTTAGGTTAGGGTATCAGAAATGTCACAAATCGAAAAAACTTCTCGCATACATTTTGTTAGGAAAATGAATAATTGTAATATAATATGTATAGTAAAGAAAAGTTCCTTATTTCCAGAAAATACTGACTGCCAAGAATGAGCTCGGCAACAAAGAAAAACTTTAGTAGTATGATAATTTCAAAACATTTCAAATTGTACATTTACCTATGTGTATACGTATAAGCTGGCCGGAGTTCCCGTACATACCTAGTAGCAACATTTTATACTTACGTACTTACATTATAGTTATGCCCAAATGGAATTGCCCATCATTTGCTCGATTTTAATGATATTTACAGGCTTAAAGCTTAGCATGAAATCAAGTTAAATCTGTGTGTATAATATTAACATTCTAGCTGTTCCCCGCGGTTTCTCCCGCGGTAATTTCAGAGTTCCCGTGAGAATTCTGGGATAAAAACCAACCCTATGTCCCTTTCTATACCCCTGCCAACGTACATGCACAACTTCATGATGATCGGCTGAAACGTTAGGCGTGAAAGCGTAACAACCAAACAAACAAAGTAAGGAGTGAGTATATTCTAATTACTCACAGAGATGCTGAGTGGGTTAGTCATTACAAAGAAATGCAGATCAGATAAGTCATTGGGCATGCGCGCACATTCTATAGAGCCATATAAGAGAATTAAGTACCATCATTGAAATATATATGTATTGTATATTTAACGTTTAAGTCAATATTTTGTTTTTTTAATTGCTTTCTTGCCAAATGTAGACATCGGACAAAAGACTTCTACGATATTTGGCATACAGAATATATTCTAGATTAAAATATGAGATACTTTTACGAATTTCCAACACTATTCTGAAAATACATCGGTGAACTCGTGGAAATATTAATTTACTTGTGTATTATATAATAGGTATATAAACGGATAACAAAGTAATTATTTGTTTTATATCAATGATTCGAAGACCTTGCGAATTATAATAGTTATAGTGGTATTTGAGACTTGTTTATATGTTGAGATAATATCAATTCACTTAACGTTATACCTAATGTTACAAAAAAGAAATGGTTACTTATAGAAACAAAAGCACAGAATCTGCAATTTTTTGTAGACACTGGTTTGCTTACATCTTGCTGTCTACTGTCACCGACTTAAGTCCAAATTGGCGCTGGGGCCGTATTTTGAATCGCTCGAATTACTTTCGCACACGGAAACGCGAATTCACATGCGAATGCTCATACATTTTGAAAGCATTCACGCGTTAATCTTGTAATGTAGTGTGCGAAAAGCGATTCGAGCGATTCAAAAATACGGCCCTGGTCCATATTACAGTTATCTAATGCAATGTTTCTTTGTGTTTCACCACGCAAGTAGATATAGGTAGTGTTGTGGAATAAATAAACACACCTAATACCGGTGATATATAAATTGAAATTATCGCTCCAGTGATTCGAATAATTCCATAAGAATCTTCTAATGTCGAAACAAATCTTAATATTCTATACAACGTGTTAATGAATTAACTGAAAACCTGATACACTCCATTTAAAAAAATAAACAATAATATGATTAAACTATATTTTATGTCGAAAAAATTTATACTTTAAAAGTTATTCAACATTAGTTTGGAGGTGACCTATCTACGAAATTTCAAGCGCTACGCCCGCGCCTGCCGGTTCGAATTTTTTGCTGCGGGAGGCGTACGCACCAAATATTGTATTATAAATAATTTAGACATGGGCAAGTAAAACAAATAAAAAATATAATAAATAATAAATAAATAGTAAAACAAGTAAAAAAATATAACCTATATTAAAACATAGTGCGATCAATTCGCTAGTCGATTCTGAGCAAACTATTTTCTAGTTTTCAGTTAATTCATTAACACGTTGTATATTTAATAAACCACTAGGTATGTAAATTCCGTCTGCATCAAGAAATTATCAGCATTGGATTTTGCACTGCTATATAATTATTTTATTCACCTCAACAACTAGTTTTGAATATTCATTTACATTTAACCTAAACTAAGCCTTAAATTTTGGCTTTTTAGAATGTTTAATTCCAATTTTAACTCTATCCAACCAAGCGATATTAAGCTTGTGAAATTAAAATCAAAATCAGCAGGGCAATTATGTAACTTTTGTTGCTGTCATATTTCAGTTTCAATCGGAAAAATAGCGACTTATTGATTTATTAATCATGTTTAGACAGCTTCAACTTTTGGAGTATGTTTGTTTTGGTTTATTGTTAGATATGTAGTTTTCAAAACGTACATATTGTTACCGCAAAACCGCCATGTTTTTTATTGCAACTGAAAAATGATAGATACAAAAGTTACATAACATCCCCTCAGTTTTAATTACGTAGGTCTACGTATTATATCGGTACGAGTTTCTTAGTGAATAGTGTTTAACATGTAAAAACCTTCATTTCGTTAAAAAAACTTTGTTATTTCATTATGCACTATGTGCTTGTTTATTTTAAGGTCCGTTTATATCTACAGACATTGAGCGTGCGAGTCACGTACGCGGGCAGAATTGTGACCAGAAACCAACAGACACCGTTTATTTACAAAAGACGTCTGCACGGGTCCGATGCTCTATTCACACTGCTCGGCATGTAGCCACAGACACGTACTACAAATTAATACTCTTTCTGCGAATACTGGCCTGGCACGGCCCGTGTCTGTTGGCGTCTGCGCGGCCGTCTTACCATAGATATAAATACGTTAATACGCACTTTATAGGAGAATATTATTTTGTCTGCCACGAAACGTGTCTGGTACGCTCAATATCGGTAGATATAATACGGACCTTTATTCGTCTATCATTACCGAGACAACAATGCATAAGAAGAATCGGATACAATTTTTAGAAGTTTTCTGAGGGAAAACTCTTATGACTAAAATTACATCATCAAATCAGTCGATCAACGTAAAGCTAGACAGTGGCCTCCCTCGAACTTAGCTTTAAGTAATATTTTTGCTACACATATTTATACGATAATAATTATTTCGATTTTGTTATGAATTTTGATATTTCTGGTACATTTTGCGAAATAGACTCAACAACTTCCGTACTTTCAAAATGTCGTGAGTTTTTATGATATTCGTATTAATTACGTAACCTTGATAAAGGTCGATTCATTCTATATTCCGTATTCTGCATTCTGCCTTGTCCAAAGAGCATTATATTTTTGAAACAAGTTCTTTTTAGGTCGCTAATTCTAAAATGCCAACAACCGATAACCATAAACTAAGTGGGTAATTTTTTGCACTTACATATTATTTGACTAATAATGGTAGAAACTTGTATAGATCGTTAATTAATTTCTTCGGGCGGCTATCAATGACAATAATTTAATAATACCATACGATACGAGAATTCAGAAATTTAAGATTATATCTCCACATAAATAATTACCTAAGCTTTACATTTAAGCTATATCGAGCTAGAAGTGGTCGAATTCAGTGCTAGCTGCATATAGACCTATTATAATAAACTATGGAATGATAGTTTAAATTCAAAATTCCGTTCAAAATAAAAGCAATTAAGTATATATATAGGTAAATAGTTAAATACCAAATGATGTCTGCGTAATTACCTTCGATGACAAGCACACCAGAACATGAATGTGTACGTACGTATGATGACATACTTACTCGGCATTTTTAGCCTGACTTGATTTGGCTTCGCTTACACTCATTGCAATTCTATTTCTATTAAATCTGTGGTAATATGTATACACATTGATTTACTGGTATATCAATGTGTATACAAGATAAAGATGAAAATGGAATGGACTGATAAACAGACAAATTAACGTGGTAATTGTAAGAAGATCAAGCACAAGTAAAACTGTTCATAAAATGATTCGCAATAGTGGTTTACCAACAACAGCTTGTTTGTCATCTGATACTTTGCTTATTAGTGTCAGACCTTAGAGAACAAGTTATGAAATAATGACTATTGTATTCAATACTTCCTGTTATGTTATAACATAAGTGACACACTTTTGTCAAAAACAATTTATGAAGGGTCTTTTTTGTTTATAAAACTATTTATACCTTGGTATTTATAACTTTAAGTTAGCAAAGCAGCCACTTAAATATTAATTTTAGTAGTAACTATTCTTGATCAGATGAAAAAATAAATTGTTTGTTTATTGTTTGTTTATTAACATTCATATAATCGTTTCCATCATCCCCCATCACTAAACAAAATCTCGATGAATATTGAAGCAGATATTGATCGGATTCATACTTGCAGGCTATATGTGTGGCTCTGCTTATTTTTTTCTGGATGACAGGTACACGATATGTCCTTTTCTCTACTCCTGACAGGGTGTATGCTCAATTCAATGATCTGTTGGGTAGTTAAGGCGTGAAATCGTAACAAACTCACATTTTCATTTATTATTAAATTAAGGATCTGGATTACTCTAGCTGTTGCCAGCAGCTACAGTTGCATTAACGAAGAATTTGTGAAGCAATTTTCTATTCTCAAGAACTGTTGGTGCCTAATTTTTCTGTATAGCATAGGTGCCCTATGTCTTTTCCTATACTTCTGAAAACGTCTATGCGTTTCATGGTAACAGGTGGAATAGTTAAGGTGTGAAAGCATTACAAACAAACAAAGAAATTCACATTCGCATTTTGATATTAGGATTTTGTTTGTCTATGTTGATGACTTGTACCATACAAGGCAAGTAATTAGAAGTCAGCCGTCGGCGCTACAGTGTCCTTCACAGCTGAATGGGTGCGGTGAGAAACACGCACAAGTCCATGCATATGCGGTATGCGTTCACCTAATCAATGCTAAAATGCTGCTTATCGAAACATGATTGGGTAAGTTGGCTGATAAGTATGAATAAGTTGAAGCTAATATGGACGCAGATAAGCAATAACATGTTAACCCACAATATTAAGTTATTGATTCAAAACGCTTTATTGAGAGTTATAGAGCGATTTTTAATTATGTGTTTACCTTATCACATTGTTTGAATACCAAAAAACATTTAAACATAAAAAAATGCTGAAACAAAATGACGATATGATTGTAAAACACGATTTATTCAAAATTTCTCCAATGCGGGTTAACACACTATTGCTTATCTATGTCCAATAATACATATTAAGACAAGAAATTTCCATTCGCCATTTCATTCCGTTGATTGATCTAGATGTATTCGCTGAAGAAGAGGGTAATTTTATTTTTAAAAAGCTGTTTTTCTCGCAGTTCACTTGTATAATTTCGGAATTCCCTCGGGATTTCTTTGTATCGGCATAAAAGTAACTAAGGATACGCAAACATAATGTAGTTTATATTCCTAAAAGAGTTATTATCGAATCAGTAGTTCAAGAGGTTATCTCTACTAACAAATAAATAAACTTTTCTTCTTTATCTCTTATACTCGTATCGATAACGTAGTAATTATTATATTACCTGCATAAAATTTGGCAGTCGCAAGTGCCTAAATCATGATAATAATATATTTAACATAGTAAAAAAAATCTAATAACGATGTGTATGAATGAATTGGAACGATGCTATGAGACAAATGCAGCATTGAAACTATCTAGTTTTAGAAAACGGTAAATCTGTCGCGGTACAATAAGTATCTATGTATGTGTTATCCAGGAAGCGAGAGGTCTTTGGCTCCCTACGGAATGCGCTGCGCGTGGGTGTCGCCACCATGCGCATGCGCATACGGCTTTCTATTGATTTAATGGACACTATCTTATCTTGCCCAACAACCATATTAAACTATACTATCGTTATACTTTTTTTTGGGTTCAATTCATCCAATTTATACCTATAACACTTTTCTTATTACGTAAGTTACGTTCATAGGCACTGTTTATTTAATAGGTAGGCACTATACAGCAACAGTGTTTCCAACTCACAACATGACGTGATTCACAAAATTTGTTCAACAAAAAATTGTCAATCATAGCAGTCTTGCAGAAAGCAGAAAATGCTTAGAGGAGCTTGTATAGTTTTGGTTAGTAATAATATATCAAAACAAACGTTGGGATCCCAGTTTAGTTCTAGATAAGTCATGTCTATTGTGGTGTTGCTAATATTACCCTTTCATTAAGTCAAAAATGAGTACTGTAAAACTTCGGTTCGGTTCGGTAAAACTATATATAATAAACTAATTTTCCTTTTTATCTCTGAAATAAATTTTGCTGTTCAAATCACGTAATAAAATTACATATTGTGTGCCCAATGAAGCTCATTACCACTCAATTTCGATATTCCGATGGTTTTTAATGTCGTCTTAAATTTGCTGAGCTCAAGAAATCGGTTTGATTGTCCATATAAAACCAACCGCAATGACGGGAGTCGGGACCGTGTAAAACGGCTGTTAAAATAATTTTGCACTTTTCACACCGTATAAGTATTGATGTGTCTTGCCTAAAGTTTAATATTCTATTCGTAGTATTAGTCATTTTATCATTATTATAATAAACAATTACTGGTTTATTAGTATTTTATGGCACTTAAAAAGCACTGTGCGTAACAAACACACTTCCATACTTTTAATACTATAGTATGATTATAAAATTAAGGATCTTTAGTATCTATTTATCTTTATATCATTAGTTATAGTTAAGAGTAAGAAGACTTCAACAAAACTGTAAGATAATAATAATATTAATCCACTTTACAACACACAGATCTAGACTTGTTCCCACATGCTGTAAACTATTATTAGCTTGTGTCGTGGAAACCAAGCAAACGTGATGTATGCTACATAGAATTATATATATATTATACTATAGATATTATAAACACACCCAGACTGGAAAGTGGAACCCTATGTTCATCACACAAAGTGCCCCCCCAGCGGGAATCGAACCTGGAACCTCTTGATTAGCGGACAGGCGTGGTGGCCTACTCCGCCAATCGGCACGTAAGAGAAAGGAAATATGTAATAAAACCAGCATAATATGATTAAATTAAAAGTAAATCCAACATCTGAATCAGTAATTACCACTAGTGATAACAATAGAAATACTTCTTAATTTGAAAGTATAGGAATGGATTTGTAGCGTGAGCGGAATGAAATGCAGTGCAGTGTGAAAACTTCGTTAGCGCGATTCAGGACTACCTAAATATAGCCAGTACTCGTTGCTTCGTTGTAGTTCGTGACTTGTGGCGTAGAGGTCGCGACAGATTGAATATGTGAATCAATCTTATACTAGCTGTTCCCCGCAGTTTCACCAGCGATAATTTCAGAGACCCCGCGGGAATTCCGGAATAAAAGGATGTCCTTTATTTCTGTACCCCTGACAACGTGTATGCAAAATTTTCTGATGATCGGTTGAGTCGTTAAGGTGTGAAAGCATAACAGACAGAGAGACAGAAAGAGTTACTTTCGCATTTATAATATAAGTAGGGATTATTTAATCAATAAAAGAAAATCTTCTGAGATCCAAGGTATATGTAGTGACTTTGAAAATCCAAAGTCACTTTGGAAATCCGAAGTTACTACATATAGGTATCATTAAGTGTTGCTGGGAATTATCTCCATCCGAAATTTCCCAATATCTATGTATTCTGTACTGTATGATAAAAAGTGACAGATACTTATCGTAACGACGAATTCCTAGATTTTTGAAGGTAATCGTGAAATACCATTTAGGAAATCATATAATATTTGTACACACTGTGCAATAAAGAATAAATAAATAAATAAAATAAGTATCTTGTTTTATATGTCATATTTTAATCTGTCGTCTCTAAACTAATATTATAAAGGGGAAAGAGTAGATTTTTTGTTTATTTGTTACGATTTAACTCAAAAACTACTGGACCGATTTCAATATTGTTTAAGTACTTTGAGTAACATAGGCTATATTAAATTTAATTTGGAATTCTCGCGAGAAGTCCGAAATTACCGCGGGTGAAACTGCGGAGAAAAGCTACTATTGTAAGGTATATTATGTTGTATACGTGGATTGACTAAATTTTTGATCCATAAAAATAGATCACACCACACAAACTCACAAACCTGTTAAAACAGATCACTGTGTATCTTCCAACTTCACTTAGCAAATCAGATAAAAAAGCAAGAGATAAATATTATTTTTATCAAGAATATTTATTTCAGTTATGCACTCGAATTTGTAGATTGAAACCTCATAGTCGAGCGTATAGACAATTTGGAAAAATGCTGTTTTATAGTTTATTATTTTTATTTTCTGGTTAGTGTTCGACAGCCAATTCTGAGCTGCAAATACAAATATCATCAGTCGTGACAATTGTGTACAAATTTCATCAACCATTTTCCTTACTTACAGCTCTATTAAATACAGTGTCTCTAATTCCAACCAAAGGTACGTCTACATCTGATGTATTACCAGCTCGTATTGTGAATGGTTTTGAAGTGGACGTATCGGAGATTCCGTACCAAGCAACCCTGAGGCGTAGGGTGCAAGCAGGCTGGGCGCACACTTGCGGCGCCGTCATCATTGGTGATAGAGCTGCTTTGACAGCTGCACACTGTGTTGATGGGTGAGTTGTACAATTTTATCATCATCATGATCATCATCAGCCTTACTCTATCAATTGCTAAACTTGACGCGCTTATTCCTTGGCTTAGATTTTATTTTCTCAATATATCTAGGTATACCTAGATAATTCATCCTTATGCGAATGCGAGACCATTTTGTTTATTGTTTGTTTCTTGTTATCTACGCTTTTACGCCTTAACAACTCAACTGATCTGAATCTTCAAGTTTTGCATACACGTTGTCAGGAGTACAGAAGAAATAGACAATAATGTACTTTTTCATTTCGGAATTCCTGCAAGAACTCGGGTGACACAGCGGGAAACGACTTGAATATATGATAAGTTATACAACGAAAATAAGTACTTAATGTAAATTATTTTCCTGTTTTCAGTTTTGCCACTACCCCTTCCTTGTTGAGAGTAGTAGCTGGAACTTCGTATCGGCTTATTGGAGGCAACTCGTACGATGTGCGGCGAGTTTTAATGCATGATTTGTACTCAACAATAACTCTGCAACACGATATTAGCGTATTGGTGACAAGTGAGCAAATAGTTTTCAGTTTAACTATAAACGCTGTTCCTATTGCGCCGTCAAACTTCGATCTCCCGGCCGGCACAGAGGCTTTGGTATCTGGCTATGGGATGACAGAGGTGAGAGTAAAATTTCTGCAAATTTTTAAATATTTCTGATAAACACCATACCTAAATAACTTTAGTTGTAGTAGCGGGAGAATTCGCGCCTCTTCAGAGGACAGGGTTTGATCACAGACTCGTCGCTTCTCATATGTATACGAATCAAAAACGTTTACTATAAGCTTAACAGTAAAGCATTATCGAAAACCTCCATACGTATTTGGGGGCACGGTCGTGCTCCCGCCAAGACGAGCCAAGCGAAGCGCAAGGGCACTACCTACCTTTTCTCGAAGCGTTTCGTCGTTTTTTTGAACCCTTGTAAACAAAATTCTCGGGATACGTTTTCAATAGCAGACTTATTAAACTTACAAAGTATTCATTGCATAACTCTTATATTTTAGATTTTATTGATATTTAAAACACCCTGATTTCGTCATTGGCTCACTGATGATCACCAAAATTCTTAAGGTATTTCCTAATGTCCCAGATAGCTAACATTTGGTATAAAAGATAGTATTAGTACATAAACAACAAAAAAAATTATAAAACTTGTAGCTTTTATCCCCCAACCCCTTAAACTAGGGGATGGAAGTTTGGAAGACTTCCGAAAATTTGACGATAGAGGTCTGAAAATTGATATAGGGACTCCTTGTTATTATAAATAATAAAAAACATAACGTAATAAATAGAAAAATAAATAAAAATTTCTCACAAGCAACTTACAAAAAGAAGTGAAAACCTATCAAAAACATTTTCATGTAAAATGTTATCAAGAAGAGACCATATGACTCGCACTGTCAATAAATTACCAGATCTCATGTACAAGGTCTACTCAACAAGACCTAACTTCAAAAACTCTACACTTTAGTCAAAATACGTGGCTTGGCCGTTTGGTTACTACAGGAATTATTGTACGAAAAAGTAATGAACAGTGGATGAATTTCTACCTTATGGCATGTGAATGTAGCGAAATAGCCAAGCCACATATTTTGAATAAGGTGTAGAGTTTGTGAAGTTGTAAAGTTAGAGTGTGTAGAGTTAGAAGCTTGACTCTACATGAGATCTGATACTAACTTTTTGACAGTGCGAGTCATATGGTCTCATCTTGGTAACAGTTGACATGAGTGTTTTTTGATGGGATTAAGACTATTACCCACACCCCTTTATTGTTTAGTAGGCCTATGTCTTTGTTACATTAAAAAATCTAATTACGATTATGCTAATTATAGTATACTAGCTTTTCCCTGCGGTTTTACCCGCGTTAATTTTGCAGGATCCCACGATAATTCAGAGATAAAAGTACTTTTATTACCTGCCTAGGCGTAGTACTAAGATACGTAATAAACTCATTTTATTTTTTGGTTTACAGTTCGAAGGAACGTCATCACCGGTTCTTATGGCAGCTCGAGTTGCTATTATTGACCAACGGATCTGCGCGTACGCTTACCAATACATTACGTCGATATATTCAAGCATGATCTGCGCGAGCGCATCTGACCCGCCCAGGGATGCTTGTAATGGGGACTCGGGTGGTCCACTGGTAGCTAAGGAACACCTCGTCGGTCTCGTATCATGGGGGGAAGGGTGCGGTGACACACAGTATCCTGGTGTCTATACAAGAGTATCAGAATATTACTCGTGGATAAACAACATACTAGCGCAAATAAATTAATTTTTTTTACTGGAATGCGCCATCAATGTCTAAAAAGTCCTGGCTGAAAAAGGTGAAGACTTCAGTTTTCATGTAAAAAAAATCTAGTATTGCTATAAACTGCTAGGAAGAAGATTTGACAAACTTATATGAAATTAATAAAGGGGACACGTTGAAAAAAAAGGAAATTTTTAATACTTAATAGGTACAAAAATGCTATTCAATTATTATTAATTCTTGAAAACATTATATTTAAGTCAATCAAATAGGTACGTAATAGATAAACACATTGACAAAACACAAAATGTTAAGTACAGACAATTATGTAACCTATGCCTAAGTATATTTTTTATAGCAAAAAAGAAAAATAAACTTCGGAGGAGATTACGTTAAAAGTTTATCACGTGGTGAAGAAGAAGGTTCTGTGACCTCAGGCTAGCTGGCCGGTAGTGAATTTGTCAAGTAAAACTTAAACATAGTTTTTTGTTAAAATAAGTAATATTATGTTTCCGGATATATAATAGCAATAATTTGGATACGCCTTTCTTAAAGTAAGTCTCAGAATGGAATACTATGTAGAATAACGAAATTTAGCACTAATTATCTATTATAAAAAATATCGTATAGGTAATACAATATTTGACCTGAATGTAAAATATGGGACATCAAAGTAGAGAAGTAAATACAGAAACTTTAAAAATAAAATCCTTACTATTATAAAAGTGAAAGTAAGTTTGTATGTTTTTTATTTGTTTGTTTATTTGTTTGTTTGTTTGTTACGCTTTCACGCCTTAACGGCTCAACGGATCATCATGAAATTTTGCATACACGTTTTCAGAGGTACAGAGAAGGCCATAAGGCACTTTTATCCCGGAATTCTTGCGGGAACTCTCAACTTATCTCCGGTGAAACCGCGGGGAACAGCTAGCAAGTTAATAAGTATGAGGGAACATATCATAACAAGCCTCATCACAAATCAAATACCTACAATGAAAACAGTAGGTAGGTATTAACATTATTTACAGCTGTCATATATGAGACAATTAAGTGTTAAGTGTGAATGTGGTACGCAACTTGAATGATCAAACACGCCAAGGGTCTGTCAACATGGCTTACATAAAATAATTAGTATCTTGCAATCACCTGAGTACATCCTTGTGCCGTTGAAATTTATAAAAAAATTATGTATCACACAATTTCACGTAGGTATGTGCTTTATCGATCGATTTGTATGGTTTTGTATGATGTAATAGAATGCTCAGTCTACAGTTGAGCAACCTAATTTGAATACAAACAACTTTCGACGCCGGTGTCACTCATGGGGACCAGTAAATAATGCTGAACAGTGTCAATGACTTCAATGTAGGTAGTTACATCGCTGATAATAATGCGAATTTCAACACTTTTTTCCATATAATATAAGCTAAATAAGATAAGCTACTCATTGTTTTACATCTACTATATCATATTGTAATTAATCACTTACCTAATTTCTTACATCATAGCGATTGGTGGTAATATAGTATACAGTCAAAGACATTCTATGTGGTATTTATTATTATACTTAAAATAACAATAATAATATGTTTTTATTTAATGCAAAGAACATAATATTATACAAATATTTCACGATGCCAATGTGTGTTTTAGATAACCTCCTATTAATCTGTAACATTTTATTTTAAGCATCAGATGCTTTGAAACAAATTAGGAAATAAAAATACTTATTACGAAATATTTCGTGTATTCACAATCCAGAATCATCAGGATTGCGATATGTTTTTAAAATACAGATTGGCCATTAACAATTCGTCAACACATTAACAGGTAAGACGGCCAGACAATAACAGAAATTGAACCACCCAAGTCATTGACCTGTCCGTATTGACTATAGTGTACAGTTAGTTAACTCACGATCCCAATAAAAACAATCGTCGCGTCCTATAGATATCCATCCATACCTAAGTACTTTTATATACACTCGATCTATTTAGGTAGTCACCAATTAATGATGCGATGTATCAATTACACCTGCACGGTCGCGAGATAGGTAGCAGAACAAGCGACAAACCATTTTATCCCTTTGAGCCTTTTGTGCTCTTTGTTCAAAACAATGGACAAACTAACAAGTTTTATTGACACTCGGTGTTATTTACTTTTTACGCTTGAAATTTGTCCTTGAACGAATTGATATCGAGAGAGAGAGTAAAGGTTTAGAAAAAATAAAAAAACGTGTGCGGTCGGAGACGTCAATATCGAAGTTCTCTCTGTCATGTACTTATGTAATAAAAATAGTAAATGTTAACACTGAAATAACATATAAGGACTTATATTAATATATTAAATCTTATTAACTTACTTTCGGAGTTCATATTACACATATTGCCGCAGGTTCCATTCCTTGAGTCTCTATTACAAAAAAAACAATAATAAGTCAATGCATCACTCGTACGAATCAAAACAATTACTTATAAAAACAAACAAAAACCAAGTATGGCGGCTAGCACTTGACGATAATATCCGAACTACTCCGGACGGAACCGAAGCTCTCGATTGGTATGAACGCCTTTTCCTGACGTGACAGATGACGATTTCTACCGCAAGTTGCGTTTAGTTCTCGTTCAAAAACCTTTTTAACTTAACGTTCCAGACGTATGAGTTAAAAAACTATACCTATCAAGGGTTGCAACACTTGCAACAGATACGTAGATAGTCATTTTAACAGGGCTGTCAACAATCCCTGCGACGGGCTGATTGATTGCCTCATTTAAAATCCAGTTGAGATTCGATTATGATTAGCATCTATTAGATCAGGGTTCCATCCTGAACTCTCAGACTGCGCTAGCGATATGTGCTAATAACAATGAGTAAATATTTTGACGGCTGTTCACTTTTCTTATTTATATTCTTGTCAATTTCAATATAAGTAAGAGAAATTATTATTTTACTTAGTGTAAGCAGTGAGAGATTGATAGAACTGTGGTTAATTAAAATGTTTTATATGATTCTTCTAAAGTGTAATACTTTAGAAATATAAATATTAAAAATAATCTTTGCTAATACACTGAGATCTTCCAACACTAGCCCGTGATCTGTTTCCTCATTCTACTTTCCTCTATACTACCACATTGTTCTTTCATTATACGAGTGCCAAAGAAAAATCAACTGTATATCTAAGCAGTTAGATTCGTTGTCTTTTGCCTAGCGGCAAGATAAAAGACCTTGTTAATGCGAGTGTTGAAATTATTTACGACACCCTCTCATTTAGTATTTTCGCTGTCTCTATCGTGATCATGAATTGGCATGTAGGTTGTCTCTTTTTGTCATGTAGTAATAAATTTCGGGGTGACTCCGAATTAACAATACCATAGTCATAATTCGCCAGCCTGTTGCGGCGCATTTATCGGGATGTTTGACTTGATATTTTGTTAGATGTACTTTTGTTTTACTGTATTTACTTTATTTTTAATAGATGTTACAATTAACAATGTCACGAGTATATTGCACGAAATAAATCAATTTTAATATTAATTTTAATATTAAAAATAATATTGAATAAAACAATACAATTTCTTCTTCTTCTTTATTGATAAAAAGTTAAGACAATCAGGAATTTCATGCATTAAGTAAAAGCAAAAAATATGTTGAGTCCTTAACGACAAAATTTAACTATGTTTCTATCGAGTATCTATAAAAAGTTACCTATAAAAAAATTACTAGTTCATTACCAATTATTATCGATATCAAAAACAACAATCGGTTTGTGATGTGCGCATCACTAAACAAGTGGCAAAGCGTACGCCACTCCATTCAGGGGTGGCAGTGGCACTACTCAAGGACAGTACTATGAGCTCTTTTATCGATGAAACTTCGCTTGAAGAGAGGGACAACATTATGCGGATAGAGGTATTTATTTTTGTCTTTTCCTGTTTCATAGATATCTAGCTATTTATAGTACGATCTCAGACAGTAATAATGTATACACGAATAGGTGTAGAGTTTCGACTGGCGTCTTCGGATCAATTTTGTCTAATCTGTCGTTACACCAGTCTCAATAACGCCGTGGTGACACTTTAGAACTGTCAACTCGTAAATTGACGTACAATAGGTTAGTTAATAGGTATAATGTTAAGATAACTTTGGATATTTGTTTTTGACTAATAAGGAATTTTTTTTTTATTTACTTTCATGCTTTTATTTACGCCTGGCTTATTTAAGTTTAGTGCGATTGAAATTAAGTTTTTACAGTCTAATAGATATCTCTTCTCTATATTTACATATTGAGTTTTAAATAGTAGCAAATCAGACCATTACAATCTTGTGTAAAATAATGAAAAGTACCTACCTAATTATTATTGTTTAAGTAATAATAAATATAATTATAATTGCATGCATATTTTATGTTTAAAAGAATATTATGTCATTCGATTAGTTCATTGAGCGTCGAAATCCACCAATAATTACGTGTAATGCTATAGTCCCTCGGCCTATTACCTGGCAATTTCACAGAACAACCTACGTTGAATCGCGTCAACAGCACACAATCGTGTGACATACACGCGCTTCGTACCCGAGAGAGACGGCACTCGCTCCCGCGATTTGTTTACCCAGTGTAGCTTTCCCTTTCGCGGTGTGCATGTGTGCAAGCATCTGGCGGGTGGCAGCCCTGAGCGTGTAGTGGTGCGGCCGTAGTGCCGCCCCGTCGCGCCGCGCCGCGTCGTCGCGCGTCGCCCCCACAATAAAGAGCACCCCGTTTCGGGGTAGCGCGACTCCCTTGGTGTGAGTGACCCAGTCGAATAAATCTAATGTAATACACACAAACATATTGGTGGTACGGCGTGTCATTTTTACGCTTGTGTTGTCGCTACTTGGGGTTCTTTATGCGGCGCGCTGATATTATTATTCTCACGATTACGACATCCTTTATGCTTACAATAAAATAATTAATAAGGGATGAAGTGTATTGTTGTACGGTAGTATGCGATCGGTATCAGACTACTTATATTCATTCATGTTTTTGAAAAAGTTATTACGAAGTTTATTCAAACACGGCCCCCACAACGCGATGCCGACTTTTGTTTTTGATTTAACGAGATTGTTAATTATTAATATTATAATAATACATATTCGCTAATTGTGTGGTATTTTAGCCTTTTACATTTAATTGAGAATCAGTTTGACCTTAAGCTTCGATAGGTACTTAGGTACATATTTTATAACATCGTACTTTGAAAATATTTTTCTTTGTAATTCGCAAATCTTATCTATAACTTCATGATTTTTATTAGATTTAACAAAAAATAACTGTATATAAATAATAAAAGCACATGTTACTTTTATTTTCCAATATATCATAACGTGTCCGAAAACGCACCCGTATATTAACCCTATATCAGTGATTAGGCATAAAAGGCGTAAATATTGTCAAATGCTTACTCTATGACGGAACAGTTGACAAGGCGCTCAACCCCCGTTCAGTTTAACAATTACGCAGCAGCTCATTGTGACGCGAGTCGCTACCCTACTCCATCCATTGTGGACACCGCGGCCCAACCACCATTATCAAATGACCTCCGGCGAAATTCACCGATCCTCCTTTCTCGCCCATTTCCGTTACCACAACAGGTAGACGGGGAAGTCCAAATTATACTGGAGATTTGACGTACAAATATTATTATCCTGCCCGTTCACAAATATCAATAACGTATTACCAGCCTCGGGGCAGATTTAAAAGTTAACGATCGAGAATTTTTATTTTATTTAGAACGCGTTATGTGTTTATTTAGTGTTGATTTGAATACAGAGAAGCCTTAAGTCAAGTTGACATCACTCTTAATATAATTATCTTTTTGGACTTTATAATCGTGGTGATAACTACTTAAGTGCATTAACCCAGTATAAACTTTCAAACCTCATAAGAAGTGCTTTAGGATTTTAGGTGGAGGTTTTTATTTCGAGTAGGGACTTATTTTATGTCTTTTTCGCCACTCTACTACCTTTATAATTGGTTTTCACAATAATATAAATGTTAAATAAAAATAAATATATTTTTTTGAGAAAATCGTATTAAAAATGAAACATAGATGGCGTTACTGGTCACATTAAATTGTGATATTTCAATTCAAAGTTTCAACTAGGTACTTACTAGAAGTAAAAGTGCGTATTCTTTTTTTAGAAAGTTTGTTGATATATTCATGTTGTAAACTGGGTACAGCATTATTAATATTATTTTATCTATTCCTCAGATCAGAAACAAAGACGTGAATTGTATAAAACAAGTAGGTAGGTACCTACCTACTAAGGTAGGTACACAACTGTGGCAGAAGTTCGTACCGCTTAACGCTTTTGAGAATCAGTGTAATAAAGTCAGCGTGCGTGCTTAGTTAGTTACCTATAGAAATTTTGTTTTTATATTGTATTAAAGCAAATAAAATCAAATATTACTTTGAAATTGCAATCGGCTCATAAACTAGATGTTCCTCTGCAGGTAAAATTGTCGGCAAACGGATCAAATATTTTGAAAATTCTGTTCACGCATTACGTTTTTATTGAGATTTTAAACGCATATTATACTCTCTGGACTTTGGTAAATAACAAAGTTTTTTTAATAAAATATGAATTCAGTAGCAAAATTTGGACAAAATCAATACCTACTCGCTAGACCTTTAAAAAATCCGTTGACGCCCCTTTCCATTGGACGAAAAAAGATTAGGTACGGCGCAGAATTTTTAAATTTTATACGGTATGGTAAATTCTAATGCCTACCTTATACCTACTCAGTCATCTCCCAACAGCAGCTATAAAAGCTGCAAGTTGTAATAATAGGTACGCAACGAACAAGCAACGAACAATTGATACAAATACTTTCTATTCTATGCTTTGCCTTCTAACTAAAGTCATGAACTTTGGGGTCGACTCAACCAGATCGCCCTTCATAGAGCTTTAAACTTACACGATACACACAGTCATAGAGGCTAAGGAACAATGACAATTAATACCTACAATAATTTATGTAATACGTTTTATAAAATGCAGTTAGGATTGTATTCCCATCAGTATATGTAGGTGAGTTTCGTTTTTTTTCAAAAGCTCTACATTTTTACGAACTATATCTCAAATAGTTATTCAGTAGATACTAGACTAAGGCCTCCATCAAAAATCTCCTTAGATGATCGGCTCTGTAATACTTTCGTCAATTAAATAAGGGTAGCGCATTATACTGGTGGTCCTTGTCATAGTCGATGCTGCAGCTATTTGAAGGTCTAAAACAATTACACCTGTTCTTTCTTATTGAGTTCCGTATAAAGGTACATTTATGTTTGCAATAAAAATCTTGATTTACTATATTACTTGGTATGATTTAGGTTAGTTTTACATTAAAAGGCTACATTTAGCTAGCTAACCAACTTGTCCCTCTAGGTGTCAGTGTGTGCTCAACGTCCTTACACTATCATTGATACGAAGGTAGACTTCATAATTTGACTGAACATTTATATTCAATGAATCTTAACTTCTAACGAAACCTATCATATTAAAAAAGTTTTTAATATTTAATAGCATAACTTTTACATCTGAGATTATCGAATTAATAAGTCAATAGTAGGTAATTGTTTAATTAAAGCTCGATTTTAAATTTTCCGTCTTCAAAAGCTTTATGAATGACAACTGAATAATTCCGAATCATTACGCAATCCTTAGATTGCCACGTATATAAATAATTTAAATCGATTTTCTTTACTTAATGTTTCAATACAAGCGTATCGAACGATTCTTCTCCCAATTTCACTTATACTATGGTGAATACAGATCTAAAGAGACAATATCTCCGGCGTTAAAAGGCCAGCCCGAGTAGATTGGAGGAGGAGGCAAGCGGGAGGGCCACCCTCCTCGCAAAATTACTACATTTGAAGGGAACAACTTTTTATGAGAATAAGCCGCCGCTATGAATCTCGAATTATTAACGAATCGTGCAATGAGAGTTTATGGACATTTTAGTTTTACGGAAACTGAGATAAATACTAAAAAGAATGAATATTTTTATTAATCTTAATATTAAAAACCAAATCATTTTTCTCAATTCATAATTCTTGTTTAAAACTGTTATTTTACGATAAAAGAACCATTTTAAGTAAGACCAATTAGAATACAAGTAGTAATTTCACTCCAAAGTAGCTTGTCAAAGCGTTTAGTTACTTAATTTGTTATATTCAATTGGCAAGTTTAAACTTTCAAAATAACTTTAATCTCTGAATGGCAACCCTATGGAAGCATTCGGGAGAGCTCGGGGGAGATCGGCAGCAGTCGGCCACAGTCAATAAGGTGCATCGTCTGTCCCAACCTCAGAAGGTCCCAACCCTCAGTCCCAACCCAAGTCGATTTGCGTTAAGCTTGCCCAGGGATGCCAGTTGGTTGGACTCCCTAAAAATAGGAAAATAAATTTTGTACGACTTTATTTAAAATAACATATTTTATCCACCGAATTATTATTACTTTCAATTTGATAGTATTTCTCAGAGAAAGATTTTATAACATAGATATGACCATTCAACTTTCGAATTTACTAACTGAACAGTAATCTGTATTTGACTATACTCAGTATATCTGAGACATCATAATATTTTATGAGGGCAATAATGCGTCTATTTAAGCCTTAATTCACTATGATACTCTCAATACTGCGTTCTTAGTTACATATAAAGTAGGTAGTTAACATTGATTCGTTTTCGAACGAATATCTTAAGAATTTTAATAACTGCCAATATTTTGTTACTTTTGCAAATTGGTTTTTTAACATATCGATCACATAAAATATTATGTCTGTTAGAGGTCAAACTGTTTATGCAGATATCACAAACTGGGCCCAATAGAGAAAAAAAATCCAAAGTACTGATGCAACATCATGGCCTTGCAGTGCAGAGAAAAGTAGATAAATAAAAAAATTCCAAAAGTAAGTATTTTTGGTATACGACACGTCACAATAAATATTAGTTTATATGATATGTAATATAGTGATAAAGATCCCAGTAGGAGGCGGGAACGGAATGTCGTGGAGGAAAGCTGGCGACCTTGACAGAACAATATTGGATGAGATTACTTTACACGGCAACAACAGTCACAGACAAAATTATTCACGTGTAAATTGAACAGTAGAAACGCAGTGTCTCACTCGTTACCCAGTGTTGTTTCTTACTTAGGTGCGTAATGATAGGGTGATGTTGTATGTTGTACCCGCAGCCATCGAGCTTTCACGCCCGATGCGTCGGATCGGTGAGTTCAAATCGAGGCGCGGTAATTAAGACGCCTCCGTCGTTCGTGTGATACGAACAAACGGTAATGATAATAATCGTTTTATAGATACTTCGGGGATATTGTGTCGGTTGTTTAATTTGAGTGAATGCTTTCTTAATTGTGTTCAATTAAACGATAAAGATACAATCCCTCACCTACTATTGGGATTCGAATGTAAATAAAAGAATATTGTATAGTTACATTAATTTTGATAAAGATTAGTTTTTGTTTTTTGTGTTATGCAACGGATCGTTTAAACAATCCACGTGAACGTATTCGCGTGGACAATATTTTAAAACAAAATGTCACACACTTTCCGCGGGTGTCTACTCCACCCCCTCGCCCCTGTCTGGGAGCGGAGGGGTGGCGCATGGCGGGGTGGGTCGGGGGGAACTCACCCCCTTCCAAACAGTGGGGTGTCATTGTGGCGTGTGGTGTCGTAACTCCGCGAACTTTTTAATTTACAATTAGGTAGCTTCCCATTTCCCTGCCCTATTTAGCTTTCGTTTTTCCGGTGGCCAGCGCCACAGTTTGTAATTAAAATTTATTTATCACATTAAGAACTTCACGTGCCTTATCTTCAGAGATATTCGCGATGAACCGGCCGCTTTTAATATTCACGGTGGCTGTTTACACTCTCTTTTTACAAAATTAATGCTCGTTATTCAATGAATTCTATTAAATTGGTAATCGCACTTTTATTTAATGAATATTACTTATTGCTATGAATGAATTAATGAATAATACTTATTGCTAATGTGTATAAGATCGGGTAACATAGTACTATTCCGTAATGGCCTAAATATAGTTTTATTAAATTTGTTTGTAATTACTGCCATGTGCTGTGGAATTTTGTTGAATGAAAAAATAAAATAAAAATAAAATAAATAAATAAAATGAATATTTTTTTATGACATAAAATCTTATTCCAGGTCTATTTACAAACCTATACGTGTATTTGCACCCACACGTGGAGGTAGGTTTATAAAATATAAATACGCCTCGCCATTTTGATATCTTATAAAAATTAATAACCTTTACTTAAGTCGCATTTATTTTGTCATGTCTCAAAATTTTTACCGGCTTCTCATTATTTTTATCTTCACCAAATTCTAAATCACCAAACTTTGAATTAAATAGAGTCTAGCTATACTAGTAGTCTACTACTAACTACTATATGTATGGTATTTTATTTGGTAACTGCATTCTTAGGTTTTATAAAAAAAAAACAATTATGTTCTTTCAAACGAGTCTGATTGCGTTTAACAATGTTGTTTGACAGTTTTTAGGGCACTGCAAGCTTCGAAAGCTTCTAAATAAATCAAGCCGTTCCGCCCTTAACAGCGGGGGTAGGCATTGTCGGTCACTTATTGTGACAAAAGGGCCAGACCTTCTAATTAACTTGCTCCAACGACGCCCGGACAAAATGTAACGTTCATATTATTTTATTTAAGATTTAAGTGATAAGCGGAGAGCGTTTTATTTCAAGGGAAGAAAACGCAGCGCCGTGCGCCACGTGTTTTGCTTTAAGGGCGGTGCCACAGCCACGGTGGCGGCGGTGACTGTGGCCACAGATAATATAACTGTGGCCAAGGGGTAAGACTCTGTGTTGGGGCGTTAATAGTGTATTTTTTTAATACTCTAGCATGTTAAAAAAAATATCGGTGGTATGTGGTCACTAAGCGATTAAAATAATAAATACCTGTTCTCTACATACACTTTTTTTTCCGGAAGCAATAAACATCAACAAAAGAAGAAAAATATACACACCGGCAGAATTAGCGGAACATAAAAAGGCAGAGTATAGAAATAATTACGTATATATATTAAAACAAATTATTATCAGGCATGAAGTAATAAACTAATATACATCTTTTAACATCGACTTTAAGAAGTTTTTAGTTAAATTTTATTAAAAGTAATCAAAATAAAAAAAAAAATAAAAAAGTCTCTAGTTTGTGAGAACTCAGACAATGTTGCAAATAAAAGTCGAATCACGAAGGGGAAACACACGTTATTAATCGTTCATTTATTTAGTGTTAAAATCACAGTAATCTTTAATTTGCAACATTATTTGTGTACCCACAAGTTAGAGAAAAAGTGTTTTTTTTATTATTATTTTAAATAAAATTTAATAATTTAATTACAAACTTTTAAAGTGTTAAAAGATGTATATTAATTTATTACTTCACGTCTAATTATTATTTGTTTTAATATATATACGTAACTATTTCTATACTCTGCCTTTTTATGTTCCGCTAATTCTGCCGGTGTGTATATAATATTAATATAAGTAAAATATAGTTTCTGCGTTACCTGCTTTATTAATATAAAGCAGGTACTGCAGAAACTACATTTTATTTATTTTTAGGATAATTGTAAGGCATAAATACAACATTGGTAGTGCAAATAAACAGTTGATTAGCTGTTTATTACAAATTCTTAATAATATAGATATTATTAATGAAATGTGGGATTTATATGAGATATCTGATATCTATTGAGTTCAGAGGGTTATTTGCATGATGTAATATGGTAATTGGTAAAGCTGTAATACCTTTTTCAAAAACTTCTTTTGTCTGTCCGGGTAACTGATTTTCATTCCAGAGTACCCTAGGGATGTGCAGATAGTTTATTATGATACTTAATAACTAATGATATACATAATTTATAAGTACTATAATTCAAACTGATAGCATAAGTTACTTTTAACAACAGCTCATCACTATTAGCTTGTACCACGCTCAAGTACAAGCATCCGGTGAATTTACCCGACACCCGCAGTGCATGTTTATCTGTTACACTGTTGGTCGTCTTTTTTTTCCTACTCAAATATTACGTTTCTCAGCGGAACGCAGATAGATGTCAGCACCTTGCACCTTTAATATAATTATTGTTTTGCAGGTTAAGGTAACCGCTAAAAAGTTCGACAGGGGTTTTTAGAAATAGTATCTTCATATTCCTTATGCGTTTTCACGAACTTCTTACATTTTTATAGCAACAGTTTTGTCTTTAATTAATTATTCATAACATTAAAACAGCATCAACGTAGTGAATATTGAATTTAGCGAAGATTTGGTGAATCATTTGTAAAATTATTTTCATAGTTGTATTAAAACGAACACATAAATGAGACATCGGCAAAAATAACGAATCCTCCGCCAAACTACGATTAACTACATATACCTCAATAAATTTCCATTAATTGTGTTAAATCTCATTAAACTGTTTTTTTTTTAAAGGATAAATACTTCACCCTGGCAGGCAACAACATTTTTTTATTCTAAGCATTGAAATACATGTACTGGATACGTCAGACATAGATAAGCAATAGTGTGTTAACCCACATTGGAGAAATTTTGAATAAATCGTGTTTTAAAATCATATCGTTATTTTGTTTCAGCATTTTTTTATGTTTAAATGTTTTTTGGTATTTAAACAATGTAATAAGGTAAACACACAATTAAAAAACGCTCTATAACTCTCAATAAAGCGTTTTGAATCAATAACTTAATATTGTGGGTTAACATGTTTTTGCTTATCTGCGTCCATATGTACTTCAATGATTCTAAGTAAATTTCTGCCAAGTCGACGGAGTGTAAAAATTATTGAGTATTGGGACGTTTACCTTATTACCCGGGCACTCGATGATTGTCTAAAGATTTATGACAGGAAACTTTCACTTCTAAAAGCCAATAAATAAAGAAAGAAAACAACTCATGGTGATTTCAAAGTAAAAGAAGAATGACAATCAACAAAAAATTGCACATTTTTATGTTTTATTGTACTTCGGTAATTCTGCGTTTGAGTCGAAAATTGCAATTGCATAGTTATTTCACGGATTTATTTAATTACTAAAATATTTAGATATTTATCTAATTTCTATAACTATTAATATTATACGTACGTACCTACTCTTTATTTAGTTTTGTTTTGTTAGTAATCTCGAAATAGCATAGGAGAGCGTTTGTTGAACTCTATTAGTATGTAGGTATCACAAAGTTAATTTTAAACCTATACTGCCTATAATGATAAACGTGAGTTGTGTAGACGTAGAGTATTTTAGTTGCGATAACAAAACCACCAACTATTAAGACGCTTAAATAGGAACAGAATAATCGCTTATTTTGTTATAATACAGTATTGCGCGTGATCTATTATCGGAAGCTAGAACATGGAAGTACATGGAAAAATACAACCACAATTAAGTGATGGTAAATTTAAGCATTTAGTTGAAGTTTATTTATCATTCAATGTATATTTCACCTAAAAATTGAGGGCAAAAAACAGTAAACACTCTATGTTTACAACAAGACCTCCCCTAAGGTAAATAAATTAAGTAATCCGAATTGCTTTGTTTTTGCAGAGATTCTCTTAAATGGTAAACATTAGGTATCTTACTACATAGATAACTTAAGATATATATCAAAATACATTATACCGGATTTAATATTTTTGAAGATTTAAATCGACAGCAGGTAAACATTTCTCACAACACCCATTGACATTGGGCGAGCAAATGTGCAGGGTCTGAAGGCACATCAGCCTCAGATACCGTTACGGCAGTCTGTTGCCAAGAAGCAGCAAAAAAGCCTTTGGTACACCGCTTGAGCCCTCGTAGAGACGGCAAAAAATATAAAACACAAAGATAGATCCCAAATTAGAGAATCGAGATCGGAATGTTGCACCCGAAACTAAGGACGAACATTAATAATAAAGTCACTTAAATTATAGCTCTATCGAATTTGTTCGATTGTTGAGGCTATCGTTCGATTGCAACACGACATCAAACTCTTATACGAGTATATAAATAAATAGACTTATTAATAAAATACAATCTGCAGGCTGGCAACTTGCGTCTTTACAGGGATGATTATCTGATGATATTTTTATTAGGTACTCTCATAGTAACAGTTTTAAGTATAGATAAACTACTTTTTATGATACCATCTTACCAGCACTTTTAACAGAAAACGAACCCTTAATTGAAACTGTAGGTGAACAGTAAATAAATTTAAAAGGAAAAATAAGTAATTTAGCACAAAGCGTGGGAAGAAACGCTACTTGAATGAAAACTACGTTTAATGCGACTAAAACGCGTGCGGAATATTCTAGCAAAGTGAAATTCTAATTTGTTCGGGTTGATAAAGCGCAAAAAAAATCTTTACCTGCTTCTAAATAGCGGAAAGGAACATTGCCACGTGCGAGGTGCGACCGGTCTCGTCTGCACCTTGCGTGTTAGCATATAATGTTTTCGACTGTTTTTTTTTTGGTATGTATCCAAACACTTAGAGCCCAATACATCTCTTTAGACAAAACGTTTGTGTCGTCTAACACGGTAATAATTGGCAAATGATGTAACAGAATTAGCATTGTTGTTGACATTGGTGCTCATTGGTTTTGATTTATCGCCTTTTTATTAGATACTTAAGTGCCACTTAATATTTCCTACTTATTTTGGTAGTATATTTATTATGATTTAAGCAAGATAGAGATGAAAAGATAAACTTACTTAACACCCAAATATCTAACCAATGTCAGTTTACGCTGTCTCATACAAACTAATCGGAACATATAAATTAAAAGAGAAAATCTCTTTTGCTTTTTAGGAACTGTAGGTAGGTAGATCTGCAACGTTTCTCAACAATAGAATTACAGAGGAAAATAACTTGAAATGTAGATAGTACCTACTGAGCGATGGAATGAGTTGCCCTTAGCCTGTAAGGGTGTGAGGAGTTTGAGATTGGGGTCGTCTACAAGTGGAAAGATGTAAGCGTTTTTGATAATGGTTTTTTAGATAGATCGATAAAATAATTTATGTATTTCTTGAAACAGAATGTATACTAATATTGTAAATGTAAAAGTTTGGATGGATGACTGTTTGTTACTATAGATGGGCAATCAACTCGGTACTTGGGATTAATCCCAGCCGGATTTAAACCCAGTTTTAAACCCGAAAATTGCAGGCTTTTATCGGGTTTAATCCCAAGCACTGGGTTGATTGCCCATCTTTTGTTACTCAATCACGCTAGAAGGTCTAAACGGAAATGGATGGAATTTGGCACCGAGATAGATTAGATACATAATCTGTAAAAGGACATAGGGTACTACCTAGTTTTACTCCGGAATTCCCACGGAGGAACTCCGAAATTAACGGGAGTGAAACCGCAGAAAACAGCTAATAGCAAAATAAATAAAAGAAAGTAAATCCTGCACCATCAGCTCTTTTGTATGTGTTTCTTTCAAACCACTAAGCAAATAAATTAACTAAAGAGGACATGTAGGCGGGGCAGGCGCGCTACCGTTGCAAAGGAAGTTAAAGAGTAAATGCTCTAACTTGCCCAAAACTTCTTTTGCTGTCATCCCAAGTATATTTACCACAATATGCCCAAAACTGTGAATTTTGAAAACAGTGACTAAGTAAAAACAACCGTAAAGCGGTTAATTCATTTCCTAACGTTAATGAATGTTTTAGTGCGTGATGAATAGTTTTGTGTGCGAAAATCACCCGGGGACATTGGTTTTAATCTGTTTTCATACTAAACTAAGTTGATGTCCCTTATATCTGTTATTTTCTGTTCTGTAATTTAAACCAATAAGTTAACTATACTACGAATAATTAAACATATGGGAGCATGAACATGATATTTACTTATAACAACAAGCTCGAAAGATCATACTGTTTATTCTACACCTTTGTTATAAAGAGGTAAAGTTTGTAAGTGGGGGGTATGTATATATCTATACTAATATTATAAAGACCAAAAATTTGTGAGTTTTTGGGTTTGTGAGTTTGTGACGTTGTAGGGGGTAATCTCTGGATTTACTGAACCGATTTTAAAAATTCTTAAACTTATAGGAAGCTGCAGTGACCCTGAGTGTTATAGGGTACTTTTTATTTCGGAATTCCCGGGGGAACTCCGAATTTTCCGCGGGTAAAACCACGGGGAACAACTATCTCTGGATCTACTGAATCGATTTTAAAAATTCTTTCATTTTTAAAAAGCTACAGTGATCTTGAGTGACATAGGGTACTTTTTACTCCAGAATTCCTGCCGGAACTCCGGAGTTAGTGAGTTCGTGAGTTTGTAGCGATAATTTCCGGATCTACTGAATTTAAAAAGCTGTAGTGATCCTAAGTGACATAAGGTACTTTTTATCCCGGGATTCCTGCAGGAACTCCGGAGTGTGTGATATATAATCTCTGAACTGAACCGATTTTCAAAATTCTTTCACTTATAGGAAGCTAAAGCGATCCTGAGTGACATAGGGTACTCTTTATCCCGGAATCCACGCGACTACTCCGAAATTACCGCGGGTGAAACCGCGGGGGTCAGCTAGTAATAAATATAATGGAAGGGGCAATCTCTGGAACTGCTGAGTCGATTCTTTCACTGATAGCAAACTATAGTACCCCTGAGTCACAGGTCTGCTTTCTTCTGGGATGTTCAAGCAGGCTGACCACGAACACATTCGTAGCCTGGTATCCCTTCATGTCCATCCACCCGAGAGGAAAATATACCCTTGATCATTAGCGACGACCAGCTAACTGACTCTAACTAATTTTAGTGACGAAGGCTGGATGTTGCCTCGAAAGGTGGCGTCAGTTAGGGTTTTTTGTAAATGATTCAACCCTTAAGGGTAAAAAGGTTGACGAAAAACCACGTGGGCTCGCGAGTACTACAGCGAATCGCTTCTGCTTATGGCGTACGCTGTAAAGTCGGAGCACTCCGCTGGATAGAACTCTCCCGCTCTGCCATAAATCTTAGAACCCTCGACCGCCACCCGAATTCCCGCCGAAAACATCTATAAATACCCATCTACCTATACAATATTTCAAATATTAACGTAGAGACTACAGTTGGGTGACAAAGTCAGACATGGTTCAATACTATGGTTCAACGTATGTATGTATATAGGTACTTATTTAAATTGATTGCTACAATTTTTTCGTACCAAAGTTATACAGGTATGTTGTAATATGAAAATTTCTTTGACAAATTATTTTGGAACCTTATGAATTCTATATACGAAAGTCACATTTGTTAATACCATTCAAGGCACAGCTTTTAATGAATAATGGTTTAGAATTAAGTACTAGTATTTGATATTGACATTCAATCCAATACTTTTATGTATCTTGAATTGAAATTATAACAAAAATACCTAAATAAAAAATAACTAACCTTTCCGTATCGTGTGCAAAAGTAAACTTGACATTTTCAATTCATTTTAACGTAAATACCTCACAAAATCTCTATACAAAACACATATAAACACAAAATTTAATAATTGGAAAATCATTGAAGATGACCAATGACGGTTAGTGAACTGAAATATAATTTTGAACTTTAAGCTGAGAGTGTTAAGGTGATGTTTCCTAGTTTAATGGGATCGTAGCTGTTCGTACCACCTAGCCTTGATCCTATTCCGCGATGGCCGCATTGACACCGATAACATGAACACTGCAAGAACAGTGTTTATCATAGAGTGACTCAAATAGCACTGTGTCGATTTTATTGCCTTTTTTTCAAGATGGCTCGGGAGCAACAGTCTTCACCTGGTGTAATTGTAAACGAACACCTATTATGTACATAATAGGTGTTCATTTACTACTGTTCGTTCGGGGATTCTATAAAATAATATATAACTTAACTTTTGAAAGATGTACCTACCTATGTCATCTCTCGTTTTTTTACTTAACTAGGTGGGCAGGGACCACTTAGTTAAGTAAGACGTCACCCTCGGAATTCAATCTGGAATAGCAGGATAAAAGTATTTTACGTTAGTTATCTATGTAATTTAGAACACATTCGGTGTACTCGATTTTATCCATAATACCCAAAACAGATGCCCAAGTTTTAAAATGTCCAGGCATCCAACCGTCTTCACTAACAAAATTTGTATTATTTCAATTATTACTCGTAGTAGGTATAAGATAATAATATGATTAGAAGGACACGTTTTCTTTGCAAGAAAAACTAGCAATGGTACTTATCAGTTCTATTTTAAAAATGACTTAACGATTACGACAATATACGTCACGACTCCGCAGAAACCGCAATAGTCAAAACGTACTACGTAGGTAACCATGACACAATTGTATCCTTGAGGGAATCGTTATGAACATTGTCGTCATATTACACAGATTATGCGGATTTGTAGCGTCACAGTAGATAAATAGGTCTTATTCAAACGAATCGGTTGCATCATGACTAACTATGGCGATAACAAAGAAGCAAGCAACAAGCGTATTCTCCCCAAACATGACGCAAAAGGATATTGCACTGACGGAAAAGAAATACCAGATGGGTATACACGGTGAAATACCAGAAATATAGGTACGGTGAAATATATGGTAAGATATTGCAAGTATTGGAGAAATCAACAATATATCATGCTTTCATGTAGGTAACTTAAAAAAAATATACTAACACTGATAAATTACACCACTCATCTTAATTAAAATGTGGGATTACGCGGGTGAGTGAAATGTACATTTGGACACGTCAGTCGCAATATAAAGAAAAGAATGTTAAATGACCCTAAGTGTATGATCAGTCAGCGCGTTGCATTGGGTATTAAAAAAAATACAGACAAAATGTATAAAAACGAAATTCAATACGCACCTAATTTATCCTTACACACTGTATAAAAGAGCTGCCATTGAAAATGTTATGATAATTTAAGCGAACGTAGTAACTGCCTTTTTTCATTATTCGTAGCGAATAAGGAAAGAAGAATAACATTAACCTCACGGTTTGATACTGTCAGCTTACATTGTTTCTGATAAAAGTTAAAAAACAATCGATATTACAGTAATCGTTATCAGATAATAATGTGACTAAAGGTTAAAAATATAGATGGGCAATCAACCCGGTTTAATCCCAGTGTTTGGGCTTAAAACCGATAAAAACCCGTAAACCCGTAACGCCTGGGGCGTTTCCGGGCTTCAACCGGGTTGAAACCTAAAAAGGATCTATTAAGAATTCGAACTTATTGACGATTCAATTTGATTAGTAACTTCAAAAATTGACTCAAGATGCAATGTTCAAGTAGAAGATAAATCCGAATCCGAAGTAATAATTCTATTAAACAAAAAAATTATGTTTGTGAAATGAAAATAACCAATTGCGAAAGTAGATACTCACTTCAAAGTGACGCAAAATTTTACTGCTATCTCAGAAACAGGTGTAACTCGTTTTACATAAAGATGTCCCAGTTTCTTTATCATTATCAGCCGCGGCCTATAACATGCGCACGCGCAAGCGCCCGCGAGAACGGAAGTGACCTCGCCCGGTACGAGCGTGTACCGCGTCGCCGGAAGCGGGAACTCGCGCGGGTCATGGACCCCGAATTCATGGAGACGCGAAGATTTCATTGGCAACAGACACTTATTCCACTTGAATAACAATTGAATTGTGACTCCCAGTTTTGCATACTCATGTATTACGAACGTTGCGTGGCCTATTTGATCGTGCCCCTTTATACATTATTACGATAATCATGAGCACTAAGTAGATACGACATCGTGATGCAATGGTGGTAAATAGGTTATCCTTAATATTATAAATGCGAGTGTGAGTTTATTTGTTTACTAGCTGTTCCACGCGGTTTCACCTGCATTAATTTTGAAGACCCCACGGGAGTTTCGGGATAAAAGTACCGTAGATCCTTTTCTGTACTCCTGCCAGGGGCTGCAGTCTCGACATACTTAATGATCGATGGTATCTCCTATCGATCGTTAAGTTTAGCGAAAAAAATCACTTGCCGTATCGAGATTGTCGTAAAATGCAAGTCTCTACTGTGGATATTATCAACAGTTTTTCTGCGTAGATAAAAGTTATCAATAGAAATCGTTAATTTGACAGTTGCGTTCGATATTATATCGAAAAAAATCGATATTTAAACTGTAGAGACTATGAAAAATCCATATGTTTTATTGTTAAGAAAAGGGAAAGGCAACCTATCATATTGTATATACTAGGTATATAGTATACAATATTTAATGCAGTTTCACCCGCGTTAATTTCGCAGTTTCCGCGAGAATTTCGTGATTAAAGGTACCCTATATCCTTTTCTGTACTTCTGAAAACGTGTTTGCGTGTTGATATCGTCTAGCGTTCTCTCTTACTATCCAACCTAATTTTTCACTTCTACAGTTATACGGTAAGGTTGATAAAACTATTTATAAATATACAGCCCCCGATTTCACCGCATCACAATGCTGTGTTACTTATGTTTCAGCATTTAAATAACAGGAACAATATAATTCACTTAGCAGCTAGGCAGGGAGTGCGGAGTCGGGCGTCGACCGGCGGCGCCGCCCGGCCGCGTCCGCGACCTTATTACTACCTCTCTTGTTTGCCATTCGGGCCCACGGCGCGTAACCTCATTGCCCATCGATTCTCTTCCACAATCTACAGTTCTATCATTCGTATAGGAAGACACAAAAAACCATATCGTGAGCCCGTTTGTTTTATCTATGGGCTAATTGTTTATACTCTAACTTACTGTTCCTGCGGTTTCACACGCGATCATTTCGGATTAATTTCACATGTGCATTCATAATTTTTGTTAGGATTCGATCATTTTGAATACAGCAACCCAAAAGTTTGAGGAATTTCTCTTTCAAGCGGATGGCCACATAAAAAAAAAACATACGCGTCGAATTGAGAACCTCCTCCTCTGTGGAAAGTCGGTTAAAAATAATTATTGTGCTTGTGCATAATTCGACTGAACATAAATGTTTGATGTAATGATGATAAGACAGAGATACCTAATCATAATATTGCAAAACAAAAAAATCTTTTGCTCCTATGATAAAACACCAAAACGTGGATTTAGTGTGACAAACAAAGTAAATATCGACGAGAAACATTACTTATTTATAGATTACCTACAACGCTTTCGATTGAAATAGCTATCGCCTGGCAACCTGTTAGCGTCTTATAAACATTAATATCTCTCGCCGATGTGACGATTTTGAATGAAATGTCTGCCAAACAAAATCTCTAATTATAAATATGTTGTTACTAAAAATTACAGCTCATTCCTCTATACGCGGCCGAATGAAGATGCGTGGAATTAATATCTATCTCCGAAGAGAAGTGGCGATCGTTGGATTCGGCACAGAGACAGCGAATCTCTCAGACAGGTAAATATTTAGTGCAGTCAGCGTACTTGAACACGTGCCAACGATTGTTGGACTTCGATCGAAGAAGAACCATCCGTCCTGTTAATTTATCTAAAATTAACTAGTATTCGATCGGACTCCTTGCCTACTATGACGTGACAAAACTTGGGTATATATAATTATTGCATTTTAATTTTAGTTTCGGAATAATTAATATCAGCATTAAATGTTTGAACGTAGGTCTACACCTACGTGTACTGTGTACCTACGTACACAGTATTATTTCACATTTAGTAAACTATTGACGTAATAGCTTCTAATCATGAGTGATTTCTAATTTTCATAAGTGATCTTAGGTGTAAGGGTCAATTTCGCTCAATCAAAACACAAAACTGCACCGTCTTGCTCTTGTCGTATATTAAAGCTCTGTCCCGAACGGTCGATCGGGTTAATGCGAATATATCAGTACTAGACTGATATGAGGGGACACCCTTATCGTGAGGTTTTGTTTTGCGTGAGAAATACAAACTTCTTTATAAACATAGTTCATTTTTTCGAAGGTATTAGGGTTTCTTTTCGTTACTTGTTAACAACTGTAATAATAGGTAGGTACATTTTGCTCCTATCGGTAGGTACCTAAGTAATATACGTATGTGAAACAGATAGGTACCATTTCTGTTACTACTGCGTAATCCTTATAGTAATATTACAGATGGGAAAGTTTTTTTTTTGTTTTTTTGTTTGTTTGTTTGTTACGCTTTCACGCCTTCGCGGCTCAACCGATCATCATGAAATTTTGCATGCGTTTTCAGGGATACACAGAACTCCGAAATTACCGCGAGTGAAACCACGGGGATCAGCTAGTAGGATTAGGTATAAATTGCATGTAATAATCTTTTTATAAATAATAATTTAATGTAATCGAAACGCATGTCACGCAAGTGAAATCTATTTCATTCACCTACATACAAATGTCTCAACTTAAATAGGATTCGGTTAAACGTTTTCTAAAACCAATAGAAAATTTAAATTAGTGGGTTAACATCGGACAATTAGTGATGCGTTGGACGAGAGACAAGAAAGCGACAATACATTAACCTACACCGCTGTTGTACGGAAAACCGTCACACAAATTTTGTTCAATTAAAGTTAAACTACGCCTGTGTGTATAGGTAGGTAACATAATGCTAATTTCTTTTGGCACCTTACATTTTTTTTTCTTTAAATAATTGAATCTACCTAATCGATAAAACGATTTGGTGATATATTTTTTATTATTATAACGAGTTGAAGATTCCACCCGTAGTATTCGAAATATAGAGGAACTTTTAAATATACTTAAATATCTTTTTAAATAGAATAATTTCGTCGTCATCGTTTGATATACTTAATTACTGTGGCTGTGCAAAAAACAAGGCGACAAGAAAGTATACCTACTTTCACTGTACAAGTTGATGCTCGTTTCTAAGTAGGTACCTAAACCTCATTTGTGTCTTATAGGGACTGATAACAGTGAGAGAATATAATATAATTAATTATACTACTTAAAAAAAGTTCATTACACGTAATTATTTGATGTACTTCTAATGGAGGCTCTGTTTAAAATATTTCTAATCTTTAACTCGTTAAGTAAACTTCTAAGACCGTTGAATTAGAAATACTAGCTGTTCCCCTTCGAGCAGGTTTGTTGTGTTAGTTATCAATTATCATGCTTTGATAAATAATAATGCTTTGTTAAACTAAATAAATAATTACAAATTATAAGCCCCGCTATAGTACAGTATAGTTTATGCGGTGTGTACTCGCGTAATATACGTCCTCATTATTTGAGTGTTTCGACCTCGTCAACTGATTTTCCACGCAACCGTACATCTGCCCACGCAAGTATCCGAGGAATCGTGTCATATTCAAACAACAATACGTAGAGAACATCGACGTTGTGCCGTACTATAATTAGATTAGGAATAAAATTTATAACTATTGGCATTCGACACTCAGACTCACCCGGATGCAGCCCGGATAATTTTAATTCGTTCTCTCGGCGTGTTATGGACAATAACGCGTGAGTATCGCCGCGCCGTTTGTTATGAGTTTAAAAGGCTGTTCAAACTGACGCGTTGACACGGTACTCTATCACATGTTTCTAGGTTACCAAAAAAGATAAATTTAAATATTCTTTCTACAAAACTGGTTACGTAGGCGGCCGAACAGATCTTTCCAGGAGAATGATCGCGTTATTTCCTTACAAAATTACCTGAACAAAACAGTAAAACTGTTGTAAAGTAGAGCTATTTGATTTAAGTGTTCTTTTGGTGCTAGTCAAGTTCAGTCAAAATAATAAATAAGAATATTGAACATTGAAATTGGTAGGCAGCTGTTTTGTATCGATAAAATCGAACCGAAAAAGCGCGATCACCCTCCAGTATACTTATACTTTTTAGATAAGTACAGTGTTCAGTTAATAATTTAATAAGAATTTTAATACTTATAGAATAAGTTACTGCTTAATCACAGGATAGTAGATTAGTTAAAACTTAACATTACCTTTGCCACATCAAATATTACGTATATTTTTATAGTATATTTCATTATAAGTGCGGAAAGCCTGTCATTGCAAAGAGTTCCGACAAATGTCTACCCGAGCCGAGGCGCAGCCGAAGGTGAGGGTTGACAGTCGGAATTAGTTGCAATGACGGTTCCGCACGTGTACTGAACAACTATTTTTAATACAGTTACGAAAAAATTAAGCAATTTAATAATATATCAAAAACACAACAAACTCAACTAAGTTCCAACTGTGATCAAGAGATGGCGCTAGTCGTATTAGTAATGCGAAACCTACGTTTCGCAATGCAAAAAGTGTGTCAAAGTCGTGTCGCCATTTTTGTCAGTTGGCAAAGAGAACGCACGAGTTCGGGAAAGGTAAACAAAAAGCTCGAGTATGTAATAGCCCACATCCCGAACGCTAAACGTCCCTGCAATACGCCACTTTTTGAGCAACTGTATTAAAAAATATATTTCGATCTCCTAAACATACAGTAGTTGTGATTTTGTGTGCCATGACTGTGTCTAGGTATTACTGTTATTTTGTTTTATAATCAATAAAGAAGTTTATTCAAGAAAAAAATCACAAACTGGTAGAGGTTTGTTAACATGACTTTAGTTTATTTTTGAAAACTACATTTGCGTCGACTGATATGATGAGCTAGAGCTATATTTTAGATCTAACTAACATAACTCATATAATAACCATATCCTTTTATATCACTGTGTAACATTATTGTAACAAACCAAATAATTCCTAAAAAAAAGTATATCATACGCTATTAATTTCCTTTTAAGTCTGTATCACTTCAGTAACATACCTGTATATTATGCATTTTGTGGCAATAGTTGTAAATTATATAGTACTAGCTGTGCCCCGCGGTTTCACCTGCGGTAATTTCGGAGTTCCCGCAGGAATTCCGGGATAAAAAGTACCCTATGTCCTTTTCTGTACTCCTGACAACGTGCATGCCAAATTTCATTCAAATCCGTTCAGCCGTTTTTGCGTGATTGAGTAACAAACATCCAAACATCCACACTTTCACATTTATAATATTAGTAGGATTTACATGTATCAAAACTGGGTTCTAATTCATTTGGCGCCAATTTATGAAATTCGTTCGATTCATCCAATGCAACTACCCTAACTGTTTCGGCGTATCAAAAACTGTTTGTGAAAATCTTATGTGCATGTGTACCATTATTCAAACAAAATAATTGTTTTAGACATTCCATACATCTTAGAGGACAAAAATGTAGTATAGTGTGACATATCTGTCACACTTTCCTTTTATGTTTTTCTACATAATATCTGATAAGAAAAATGCGAAACAAAAATATCGTGTTTTTTATTTATTCAAACCTACCATAAAAATAAGTAGGTATTTAAAAAAAAATATTTATTATTATAAAAAAATATTAAATATTTTGTTGATTTATCTGGGGGCACGGCAGTGCCCCCGCCAAGTCGAGCAACAAAAGCGGCACGGCCGTACTATCCTTTTCTCGAAGCAATTCAGGCCATTTTCGACCCCCTATAACTTCGTTGTGGATAAAACTAGAAGCCTGAATTTTTAGTAAACAAGCAGGTATTGTATAAAGACGGTATAATTTAAATTTCATTCGATTTGAACCAGTAGTTTAAGAATTATAACTAGTCAAAGTTTCTTAATTTTGTAGGTCACTCACTCACTCACTCACTGACCGATCATCAAAATTCTAAGGCACTCCTAGCAGACATAGAAGTTTGAAATTCAGAATACAATTAGTGTTTATTGTATAAATCAAGGAAAAATTAAAATATTTAGCAATTTCGGTCCAGTTTTCTAGATACACTAACTGTATAAATAACTTTGTAATCCCATATAAATGTATGGAATTACAAAGTTATATATGCAGTTATATGTACCAACTGCACAAATAACTTTGTAATCCCATATAAATATATGAGACTAGCTGTTCCCCGCGGTTTCACCCGCGTTAATTTCGGAGATTCCGCGGGAATTCAGAGATGCAAAGTAGTTAGTACCCTATATCCCTAGGTTTTCTTTACCCCTGACAACGTGCATGCAAAATTTCATGAGATTTCACCAGCGTTAATTTCGGAGATCCTTCGGGAATTCCGAGATAAAATTACCCTAATCTGAATGCTCCAACGATTTTCATGAAATTTTGTATACAGGGGATTTCGGGGGCCATAAATCGATCTAGCTAGGATTCATTTCTGGAATTCCCGCGCGAACACTGTTATCAACGCGGGTGAATTAATTATTGCATACTATACGTTGTCAAGGGTACAGGAAAGGTCATAGGGTAGTACTTTTATCTCAGAATACCCGCGGGATCTCCGAAATTAACGTGGGTTAAACCGCGGGGAACAGCTATTTAAGCCGTTGCCCAGATATTAATAAATAATAATAATAAGTGTAGCTATAGTTACCTACCTAGATATTAAGTGTAGATACATAGTTACCTAGACATAATTATGTTCAAAGGTACAATGGTCAACGGAATGAAAAAGCAAGAATGTGGCATGTGTTTATATATATTATAAAGTTGTACCAAAATCTTTCAAGTTATTAAAGTAGACTAAATTGCTCAAAGGAGGAAGACCATTTACAAAAAGAAATGAGATCCTATCAAAAACAAACTTGTAAAAAAGTCCAAGTCTCGCAACTCACTTCTTCTACAGTAAAAAGTTGTGAGATCAATGTAATACCAAGTCGGTTAATTTATTCAGTGCCTACTTAAGGGTCCTTGTCTAAAGTTATTATGTTATAAGCTAATCTAATAACATTTTATAGTGACCATATCAAATTTAAAAACCTTTTATGTTTTAAATAGATTGATTGGCTTGGCGATCACGTAAAAACACAATGTATCTCACAAGTAATACATATTATAATTAAATTAGATTGTTTAGAACCATAATTATGTATTACATGTGAGATATATTGTGTTTTCACGTGATCGCCAAGCCAATCAATCTATTTAAAACATAAAAGGTTTTTAAATTTGATATGGTCACTATAAAATGTTATTAGATTAGCTTATAACATGATAACTTTAGACAGAAGGACCCTTAAGTAGGCACTGAATAAATTAACCGACTTGGTATTACATTGATCTCACAACTTTTTACTGTAGAAGAAGTGAGTTGCGAGACTTGGACTTTTTTACAAGTTTGTTTTTGATAGGATAAAGGGATATACATAAAGCAACTATTATAATTTTCTTTGAAAAAAATAAAATTAAAAACCGCGATCGCTTTCACCACATCATCTTAATAAAAGTACCTACAGCGCAAGGCGTATCTGGTGTCTGCAGTTGGTTCAGTCCTTAACGCATACTAGCATTCGGTCGGAAGGTGAAAGGCGTATCGCTTTCGAATTAGATCGCATCATATCGACCGCGCCGTAGTGAAATGCGTGGCCGCTAACTCACCACCTATGTATGTATTTATACAGAGACGACAACGGATTGACTTTGCTCATTAAACAAATGATTTGTCAATCTTCTATCTTAAAACAATAAACAAAGGTACCTAAGTACGAAAGTGGGTTAAAAGCTGAAAGAATATAAAGTAACCATAATAATAAGTTTAGACTTTAGAGCGAGAACTTTAGCATAAAATCTTCGTAAATGATGTTCGTACATGTTGTAGACAAATATTTTTCAGAAATATAAATATAACAACACTAGCCGTTCCCCGTGGTCTCATACACGTTAATTTTGGAGTTCCCGCAGGATTTCCGGGACAAAAAATACCCTGTGTCCAACTCTGCATCCCTGAAACGGGTTTTAAAAAGATTTTTACAAGATTATCGGGTGAGAAGTTAAGGTGTTGCGCGTAACGTATAGCAAGCAAACAAACTCATATTCGCATTTATAATATTAGTAAGGATTATTCGTTATTTTTTATATGAACTTTATGTTATTATTGTGTTACATAAATGGTAGTTGCTATTTTTATTCAATCACAAAATTCAAATTACCATAATCATCACGTAACATGGAGGTAGTAACTATTAATGAATATTGAAAATCCAAATAACCTGTTATTACCTGTACTTAATTGATCGTCGGTGTCTCAATCAATATTTCCTAAATTATCCCAAACTGATAAATAGTAAATAATAATAATCAGTTCAATGATGGTTTTTTAAGAAACACAATTATTTTATTTCGTGTTTCGACTTCAATCAATTCTGATTTTTCTTTTATTCCCACATATTATCTTACTGATGTTTTCTTTTTCAGGAACTTACTTTTTATCATATGGTTAGAAGACTATTTCATAATTATTGTTAGCTGTTATTGTGTATAAATAAAAAATGGCATACAATTTTATGAAAATAAAAAACCTCAAGTGAAAAACATTTTCAACACCACTTGTATCTAAATACAAGAGAAATTATTGTGAGCTAGCTTTTCGGTGTTCCCGTGTTCCCGTGGGAATTCGAGGATAAACTACAAGTAAAACCTTACTCTTGAATCACTCTATTGGTGAAAAACTCATACTACATAACTGTAACTCAAATTAGTAATAACGATTCGGCATTACACGTACATTCATACATATTCGCTTCATACATATTAACTAAAA
Source organism: Zygaena filipendulae (assembly GCA_907165275.2). Taxonomy (NCBI): domain Eukaryota; kingdom Metazoa; phylum Arthropoda; class Insecta; order Lepidoptera; family Zygaenidae; genus Zygaena; species Zygaena filipendulae. The sequence goes on from OU015657.1 coordinate 8,261,679, forward strand.
TGTCACTGGACATCACGACCTATACAGGCAATAAAAAAGATCTTATTAATAAAACGTTATTGCCCGTTTTGCGGCGTATTGCTTTCATCAGCTCAGGTCAGCAGGAACAACCTTATTTAACCGTGCGTTTTGTATTTCTGAATACTTCATCTGTGCTTTGTACGTGGTCGGCCCCTTAGCGTTTGTCATTGACCTGAACCACACTTACATTAACAAAGTGGCGGCAATTTGAAAATTGATACAATCTAATGCATGGTCAAGTATTGGTGGCTACAAATACTTTTCAGTCGACGTTGTAAACACTGATTCGAAACGGAACCTCTACTCTTGTTCACAAAAGTTCAAATGCATAGTTATAATATCGTTTTCGTGTGTATAACATACATATTATTTATTATTTATAGAAAAAAAAGTCTATAGTGTAAAGAGGAATATGTATGTATTGTTATGTATTTTGTTTGTATGTAGGTACCTCTGAGGGGCTATTATGTAACTTTTGTTTCTATCGTTTTTCGCTTGCAATCAAAAACATCGTGGTTTTGCGATTACAATATGCACTTTTTGACACCTACAATATCTAGCAATCAAACAAAACAAACATATTTCAAAACTTGAAGCTGTCTAAACATAATCAATTAATTACAAAACCGCTATTTTTCCGATTGAAATCGAAAAATGATAGAAACAAAAGTTACATAATCGCCCTACTGGAGCTACATCCAAACTAATATTACGATAAATGAGAAAGTTGGTCATATTGTTTATTGTGCTGACGGCTGGGTTACAAAATATCTCAAGTGGCGATCAAATACGTGGTTACGGGCAGGATCCCAAAAAGTGTACTACCAACTAACAAACTGTGATTTTTACCAAAGTCATCGTCATGTTTCGGCTGGATAATGGTAGGATCGGTCGTCATAGATAGATCCGTCAAGAGGTCTCTTGCTCTAGCATCGGAAGCCAGTCGTCTGATATGAATACGATTTAAGAAACGGAAAAGAATTTGAAATTGCAGATTTCTTTATTTTTATAACTGTAAACGTAGCTCGATGAAAATTCTAACCTTTAGGTACAGTAGGTAAAATATTATTCTACTAATATTATAAATGTGAAAGTGTGGATGTTTGAATGTTTGGATGTTTGGATGTCACGCAAAAACGGCTTAACGGATTTGGATGAAATTTGGCATGCACATTGTCAGGGGTACAAAGAAGGACATAGGGTATTTTTTTATCCCGGAATTCCCGCGGAACTCCGAAATCACCGCGGGTGAAACCGCGGGGCACAGCTAGTAAGAACATAACTTTTAAATATTAGGTTGGTTCAATTATTATCAGTTATCATGATTACGAACAATAACATTCGTTATGTAATCAAGTAATAATAATTACTCAGCGTAAAATATAAAATAGAGTTGGTGAATTTAGATAAAAACGGCATTGAGATAAGAAGTCAAGTTATTTTCTGTGCTCGTGGTGTGAAAAATTCTTATTGCGCAATAGAAATATTGCATCAATGTAGGCATATTTCTATAAATAAATAACAGTTACTACCTGCCTAACTGGCAAAGCGATAAGAATACTCCGCACTTATGGTAGTTTAACTACAACTTAGAATTCGTAACAAAAAACAAGTGCGTGTATCAGCATGTACACGCACTGTGACCCTTATTAGTCTTGAAACCACCAGGTTTAATCGGCAGCCTAAGCGAATAATACCTACCATATTATACATATGTATCACTAGCTACTCCCCACGGTTTTGCACGCATTTTGCGATTCTCTCGGGAACTCTTTTTGTACATATAATAAACAATCTGTAAATGGTTTAAAACAACTAAGCATACACATAAGCAAAATATGTATTTTAAGTAAATTAATTGTTTAATTTTAAGTAAAACTTATTCAAGGTAACTTTAATGCATTACGAGTGACGCAGCAGCAGTCAAAATCATATTCCGATAAAGCCAAATAAATTTTATTTTAGTATAATTTACTTAGGTATACTTACCGTTACTAGAGGTTTCACCGCATAAACAGAACTCCCTCCAAAACTCCAAAGAAGAAGGTTTTATGTTGCCTTTTAAGGTTAGAGGAAAGTGTTTTAAGTCTGTTTTATTAGGTTAGTCACTAGTCAGAGTGATTTATTAAATAAAATAAATAGAAAATGTAGTAAAAATAATATGACCATTTTTAACAATAAAGGCCTCGGCTTAACACTACTTTTATCGTGACCTTGAAATGATAAGCGACATGTGTATTTGGATAAATATTGCTATCGATAGAGTTGTAGAGTTGTAACTTGTAGTGGAGAAATACACACAATCACTTTCAACACTCAGTTAGGTACTTATGCCATGTCATGCTTAATTAAGCGTCACGCTATAGTAAAAAAATATTTTTCAATTTTATAATTGTCGCTAAGTTGTTCGTCTACAAACGAAGTAAGGTTCTTGTTTAAAAACTATAAATAAGCGTTGTGAAAATGTCCTGTATTTACAAAAACTAAATACTTACCTGTATAATAATGTAATTCAAAAATCTTTATACCTAATTCTTGAAACAGTTGGGTAGATAGTTCGAAGTTCATCTCTGCTAGTTTTGTATTTGTCACCATATACAATAGGTACTATTGGTTTAAAAATAATGAGTTCTTGGACGTTGCGGCGAGCGAAATTGTGATAACTTTAAGCGGAAACTAATAGTTGTTACGTTTTCGTCACGCTTCCGTCACTCAAAGCATTCAGTTACCTACCCTATAGCACAGATAATATAATACTATGCCCATAGTAAGCCAATGAAATTAAACTGTAAAAAACGATCCGATCGCACGGCCACACTCAGAGTCGTTTTGTAAGATTTTAAGAACTAACCTTAAGTAATCATTATAGGTAACGACTCTGAGTACGGCCGCTAGTCTCAAAAATCCAAAGACACATAGATAGGTGGATCAATGTGTACCTACCTACTTGTATTATTTATATGCTATATGATAAGTAATAAATATTTATTTTTGGTTACCATCTTGGATCTAACTTTACAAATCGACACAGTCGAGTTCATGGCCCTATGAAACAAAACATCGTGCTCTCGGTTTTATAAAGACGAAACCTATACGCGAGTACTTGCATAAGGATCCCGATTGCACCCGACTAGACGCTGCGTCATTTCACACACACATATACACTCAATCGGTACGTATTCACCAGTCGCCGACAGTAAATAGGTGCTCGAATATAGAGGCGTCTCAGTTATTTTCCATATTATTATTATGATAGGATTATTCTCCATATCATGACGTACTTGCACCAACCATGATGTATAATAGATAAGTAGGTAGGTACTTACTTAACTTCCTTGTCACACGTTATATTAGTATCTAAGTATGACATTACTTCATACGGTTTTTGTTTGCATTTTCGATGCTATTCTTTTGACAGTGAAGAGTTTTTTTCGGGCAATGGAAGTGACGCGCACAATTAACTGAAATTTTCCTATTCTAAAATTCAGAAATTTTGTTTATAGCTAGGGAGCTGGCGGCAATTTAGGTATATGATTTCATCGCCGTTGATACCAAGACGTAATGTAGTCTGGACTTATAATAACTAGAAAAAATAGGTGGCCAGCTCAGGTAGCTCTGATTTTCTTTTATAAATAATTTTGAAATTGTAATTGAAAAAAAAAAACCATATTAAATTATATTATCGTTTCTGCCATCAATTATATCGTATTAAATACGTTTCATAGATAGTGAAATAAAAGCTGGCAGAAGTCAGGATGGTGGGAGTTCTTTTTATTTCAGCATCTCTGCTTATTTTTCTTACAGTTATTTTTATAACACCAGCCACCAGCCCCCTAGCTATTAGCTTAAAATTATACTAATAGAATGGAACATCGATGACGATGATGATGACGACTGTACATATAATTTGGTAGATATCAACTGAATACGAGATTTCACACTGGCCGTATTCCATCCCGAGTCCCGACCTTTGTATCTGCTATCTCTTTTGTTTTCCCTACAAAGAGCTAGAGATTTTTCTACGCACAATATTATGCTAGTGGGACATCGCTTAGAATATCTTTTATCAACAGGTAACCGCAGCGGCGTGTAAACAGGACGAGTCGCGGTGCCGATGCCGCGCCGCTGCTGTCGTTGTCCTCGCTCGACTTACAGACTGCGCTGATAAGTGATAACGTGAGTACTGCGGTTGATACCGACCACCGACAGTAACAACAACGCATTATTTTTCACACATTTCAGCAAAGATTAGGTTACGCTCGCATACATTTTATCTAGCAACAGGCATATAGAGCGGGCAACAACCTGCGACTCCTCCGGCCGTCTATTCCGCCGTTTGCCGCCGCAAGAAATAAAGAAGTAACGGACCCGAAACACAGACGTAAAGAATAAATTAAAAATAAATAGGCTTATTACTAGAGATGCGCCAAGTACTCCGTTACTACTCGGTACTCGGTGTATTCGGTGGTTTTTTTTAATAAGTACTCGTACTCGGTCGAATAACTCGGTTCAACTGCCGAGTACTCGTTTTAAATAAAGAGTTAGGTTATTTTAATGGTGAAAACTACATTAAAAAGTAGTTAATCCCATTTATTATTTTAAAAACGTATCAATCTTAAGAAGAAAACAAAAAGTCTGAAATTTGCTAACTCGTCATCGAATTTAATTTTATAATCAGATCAAATGTTGAAACACTGAAACAGTATTGCATTTATAAAATACCTGCAATATTTCTACCGTTTCATTCTATTAAGTGTGTTTCTAACTTGTTTTCACGCCATTAAGCTGGTAAACTTCATAAAGATTGAACCGAGCTACTCGGCCGAGTACTCGGTACTCGGTAAAGTAAAACCGAATAATATTCGGTACTCGGTTACTCGGTAAATCTAGTACTCGGCCCATCACTACTTATTACACTTTACGATTTGTCAGAAACCGATCTAGAAAAACTCTAAATTTTACGGTAAAGTAGTCGATTTAGGTTACGATTTAGAGTTGTGTGATCACTCGCTCTCTCTCCCTCACTCACTGATCCTAAATCGGAACCAACGTTTACACCTTTAGATTTCCTAAATTGGTTTCTGATAAATTGTAAAGTGTAATTAGCTTTTTTAGTCGATATACAGCTGTGAGGTAATTGCGGATGGTAAAAAGTGAAAGAGACAAAGCGATCATGCGGCTATTTTGTCGAGATTTCTTGGCTGACGTTACTGTTTTTAAGAATTTTTGAAGCAGCGCGCCTCTGAGACAACATAGCTGCAGAGACAGTTACAGGCCGCACAGTCACTTTGCCTCTTTCTATAGGGTATAATTACTCAATTTATTCACATGTGTTCTTTTTTAATCCTCGAGGCTGCCAGGCCAGCTAAATATGCTGATTTGGACAGATGTCACACAACTTTACACATACTAAACGTCCAGACTATGGGTAAACATAAATGTTCATCACTTAATGCTTATTGTGACGCCGCATCAGTCAGATTTTCTAAACACTACACCACTAGATATGTGGGACTCATCATCATATTAAATAGCTGATATAAACCGAATAAATCCTAATAGGTATCCAATCATTTATGTACACCGTACAACTTTAATAAAAAAATGTTTTCTGCTCAATGAGAATAAAACCCTCTACTTAGTATAGGTACTAAGGAAACTTTGTGATGTAGGTACCTATTTTCAATTTACAAATCGTACAAATACAAATCGATATAGATAAGCACTAAGTTAACAATTAATGAAGTGCTTTAAATATAGTCATAGACACTAAATTCAAATTTAAACGATCGCCCGAGGTACGGCAAGCGCAGGCGCGTGGCTCGAAGACAGCCGGACACTCCGCACGCCAATTAACGCGGCGCGTTCACACGGCCACCCGCCCAAGCGATACCCTTCGCGCAAACCACCCGCGTAGCGCGCGTGAACCCGTTCCACAGCTCGCGTCACAAGCAACAGCCGTAACGTTAACGTGTGCGTTTGTAACATAGCTCGATGCTGACTCGCATCGACACCATTTGAAAATAGAGAAACTCAAACATTCGCCCGATTATCGGGATCGCTGTCGATGGTCGGTCAGTGCGCTGCTCTCGCCTCGCCTCACCTCGCCTCACCTCGCCTCGCTGCGCACTATTTATATCGTAAAGAGAGAACTGCTTTTCGACACGATATGTATTGTATATGTACCTTTAGTTTATTACTATTTCAAAACCGGTTTTAAATATTAATACACCTGTAGAGTAAATGCGAATAAGTTTTTTTGTTTCGTATGAATTGTAAGCTACCCCTTAGTATGTACATATTTCAAACCTTGATTTTAGAGGTATAAGGTTAAAAGTTATTTAAAAAAGTTTTTTATGTTATTTAATCATACCTAATACGTAGGTATATGTAAAAGGATAACTGCTTAAAAAACAAACCATAAACCACGGCATACAAACAAGTACTTATACAATCTAACAAAAGAAGAGCATGTTGTTGCTTCTAAAAACACATAAGTGGATATTTTAATAAGAAATCATGTCGTGGGAACACCAGCAAGGGACCACTTTGATGTAAGCCGACACGGTTTCGTTAACCACCAAGTCTTTTTTATTAATTCACTACCTGCCGACTTTATACGCACGTATTAATATTGGGACTTAGTAACAAAACTTGGTAATCCTAGTCCACATAACGTATTTAATTTATACTTACAAGCAAGAATAGGCTAGTTTCCTAAATTTTTCTTTTTAGTCCGTTTTGTAGATTATTAAAAAATATTGGACACGTATTTTTTTTTTTTTTATGTAACCAAAAAATAACGGAGATATATCAAGTCGAAATTTCACATGACGTCACGCCTCGCTACAGTTTGTTCGCACGTTACAGCGAGCTGTGACGACACAAGTCCCCTACCCTAAACTTTAATGCGCTTTATCTATGCATATTTCCATTATTTTAAAAAAGCAAAAAATACGTGTCTTTTATTTTTTTATTATCTAACTGACGGACTAAATAGAATTTTGATTTTTTTACCCAGGAAACTAGCCTATTCTTTCTTATCTCGTGTCATGCATTGTATCTCAAGTTATTCACTAATTAAACGAGTTTTCTTAATCAAAAAATTTTGCTTCCTGCTCATATAACGAAGTACGTTTATTTTAGTAAATAATAAATAATATAATTGTCTATTTATACACTTTCAACAAATAACATGTATATTTTTTGATAAACTTGAATGCTCTATGTGACAGAATTGGTTTTAAGGTTATTTAAATAAAACACATGTAGAGCTAGATATTATTGATTACTTAACATATTTATTAGTTTGAGCTTCTCACACAGCATAGTAAAAAAACATCATTTGAATTGGCTACAAGCAGCCAAGCAGTAACCGTCGAATAAATTATAAAATCATCGAGTCTATTAATTAAGATATGTTGGTAATTAAATTGAAGCGTTTTTTTAGGTGGCATCATCGCTGCGTGCAGTATGAAAGAATCAATAACACACGTCGTACCACTACTACCTGCGTCTGTGCAACTTGTGTGGTCTTATATTTGACGCTGGCCATCAAAGGAAATGTTGCACCAGTAGGTACTGGTATCAATCAAGGTAAAAGAACGAGATCGTCATACATAAATTATATTAACGGATATCATATAAATACGAGTGTAATATATTCATTACCGAACTATAGCTTTTTCTTGAGGAGATTGTTTTATTTGAAATGATTAAGAGGATACGCGGACCACAATACATTTGAAGAATAGATTTTTAACAGATCTGTTGCTGTCACCTACAATAAGCCCTCTGAATAAATCGTGCGGGAGACAGTTAAAAATTGGAGTGTTGTACATACATATAAGAAACATAACCAAATATTCCTCTGTTCTATTTCTACCAAAAGTATATTCCAATCTGTACTCCATGACGACCCGATTGGCGCAATGGTCATCATGCCTGCCCGCTAATCAAGAGGTTCCGGGTTCGATTCCCGGTGGGGGTGGACTTTGTGTGATGAACACAGGGTTCCATTTTCCAGTCTGGGTGTGTATATATATATCTATAGTATAATATATATGTAATAATATGTGTAGTATATACCACGTTTGCTTGGTATCCACGACACAAGCTTAAAGCTTAGTGTGGGATCAAGTAGATCTGTGTGTTGTGAAGTGGATTATTATTATTATATACAAACTGATTCAAGTACTTTCCCATAAGTAAAGACGGCCGGGTTGTACGTACACGTGTTGTGCGTCCGTGCATATCGGAAGGTTGACAGCGAGTTGACAGTAACTGTCAGCTGTCAGTGAATAATTGTCACACGTAGATTCTACATGTGACAAATTTTCCTCAGTCTTAACCAAGGTAATTTTTGCGGGGTATGAGGAGCCGCATGAAATTGGTGGGAGACGGAGAGTGTAGCTTCTGTATATAATCTCTATTCTTTGCCAATATTATAAAGTTAAAGAGATTGTTTGGTTGAACACGTTAATCTCCGAAACTATACTGGAACAGCCTAAATTTTTTTTTGTGTTGGAAAGTCCATTTATCGAGGAAGGCAATATAACATCACGCTACGAAAAATAGGAGCGGAGCATCAAATTAACGCGGGTGAAACCGCGGAGCACAGCTAGAATTTTATACTTTACTAGTTGTGCCCCGTGGTTTCACCCGCGATGATTTCAGCGTTCCCGTGGTAAGTCCGGGATAAATAGTACCCTATGTGTGTGATGTATAAGCTATATTACTATAAAGTTTCATTTAAATCCATCCAGTAGTTTTTGCGTGAAAGAGTACCTAACAAACATCCATCCATACATACATACTTACAAATTTTCGCATTTATAACATTAAAGTAAATAACGAAAAACTTTGTTTGCTCCTATGTTTTTGTTTTATGTTTCTTTTTCTTTCTACAATAATATATTTTTCCTGTGTGCCTAATGGTGGTGTAACTGGACAATTTTAGTATCTAATTTTAAAAAATTCCTAATTTTAATATGAACATCTTAAAATATAAAAGAAAACAAAACGTAGGAGGAGACACTGGTTTAAAAAATTGCTTTAGGATCTTCGCTTCTTTGTAATAAAGGCAGTCGCGTTTCTTAACGATGCGCACACGCGTAATCCAAATAGTGATGAAACATATACCTAACCAATCACGCGTGATTGAGCAATCAGCAAACAAACTTATATGCTTTCACTTAGCCACTTACCTATTAACTACTAAGAATGTAACTTTTATGTATGCATAATACAAATGAAATTATTTAATATCACGCTGTTGCTGTTAAATTTGTCCCATAAAAGCTGTTCGATTAGATACAACATTATTGTGAACATTTCGGATTTTTCGTCTCTAACACGCTTAATGAATCTGCATTGATCGGCTACTAAAATGGAAATTAAATAATATCAGAATTTCATTCAATAATTAGGCCTTAGCCATACTAATATCAGAAATGCGAAAGTAACTCTGTCTGTCTGTCGGTCTGCTATCTGTCTGTTTGTCTGTTACGCTTTCACGCCTTAACGGCACCTTTTGCATGCACGTTGTCAAGGGTACAGAGAAGGACATAGGGTACTTTTTATCCCGGAATTCCTGCGGGAACTACGAAATAACCGCGGGTGAAACCGCGGGGGACTGCTAGTCCTATTATAATCACAAAACAATTATAATCTCCATCCTATCAAGTCAACTGTACTGTATTTACAGATAGATATACATACGTACCTACCTATCTATCCATAAGTTTAGCTCACTCATAGATTCGCATTGTATAATGTGTATACATATATGGATTCTATCAATCCAAATATAAGTCCGTTTGAAATCCTATTGCGGGTGTGACCGTGATGTTCAACAAATGATATCATAGCAACACCCTGCGATTACGTAGTAATCAAACCAGCTATTGGAACACTGTCCTAGACACCCCGCATTCGCTGGGAACGGTGTTCATTGCTTGCTTTGAAGCACAGCTCGAATTGTTTAATATTTCTACAAACAGCAATGGGTTTTGATTTCTGAAGAATTCACATTTCGATGGGAGAAACTATTGCTACCTTTAAGAGGATCGTAGTCTACTGATAATTGTTGTCTAAATATTTACTTTTTAACAGAGTAGGTACATACTGGCTAAATTCTCCGACAGTAGTATTAAAACTGCTCTGAGTCTTATAATACCATTTGTAGATAGGTTATAATGATAAATATATAAACAATTGACTTGACTGCACCAAACAGTCAAATTTAGTAGGCATATACACTCGAGAGCAATGATTTTTATTAGGGTCAGGTAAAGATACCTGAATAAGTCAAAAGAATTTTTTCTTTTGGCGCATTGAGAGTGAAATTTTCTGTAGACAACGGAAGTGATGTGCATAAGATTGCCAACAAGCACAATATCTGGTGCCTGCAATTATTATTTTGGTATCTATTGTTTACATACCTAAATAACACAATAGATACCATTGATTACATTTTTAAGTTAATAACATGAAATGCTTTGTCCTGAATGACTGACGGATCAACGCCCAGCCTAAACTGCTGATCGTAGAGACCTGGAACTTGGTGGATGTATTCTTTGTAGGTATGACGTAGGCATCCGATAAGAAAGGATTTTCCGTAATTCTACCCCTAGGGGTAAAAAGAGGTTGCAAAATTTGTATGGAACAGCTAGCTGTTGATTTATATATTCATGTCAAGTCCATACCGGCGTGCATACATATTTTGACATTTATCGAACTTACCGACTCGTAGGTATATAAATAGTGATATTCGTCGAGAGTAGGTATCGCAGGCGGGAGGGGGGGGGCTTCAATAAAAATCAGCGCTATGACTACTACTTAAGGTCGCAGGACTCGCAGCATATTATGCTGAGTGGACTGGGTGGAGTACCTTATAGCAAGGCACTGCACCACATACATTTGCTTGTTTTTTTTGTTATTTAATATTTTTTTGTGGACGTGTTTGTTTTTGCTAAATTAAGTTAATATTATTTTTTGCATAATTCGCGTTAAAACATACCAACAAACAGATACAGATATTACATGAAATAATCTTAAGACTTTGTCGCATTGTATTTTCCACCCTATTCTTTTTTATTTTCAATAAATAGAAAAATAAGAATAAAGACACCACATAATATTATGTTTATTGTTTTAATTTTGTATTTTGTCAAATTATCACTTAAAGCAGAAAATTCAAAATATCACTAAATAACACCGCACAAAACCAACCTACCATTGTAGGTATTCTGCAACTTCATTCATAGCCATATCTTAATATTATATAATATCTTTTTCTATAAACAATGTTATTACGTACGCGGTAAATGATAAAATAATAACTTTATAAAAATAATAATACTTATATCTATGTAAAAAAGTATGTACATTAAAAAAAATATATTTGAAACGGTTTTCGTACGAAGCGTAAGGTTAAACGAGTCTATTAGATTCTTGTTTCTACAAAAAATAACCATTTTGTTTTTTTTTTCCTAAAGAAATAATAGCTATACTGTTTTGTTGTAAATGGCAATCGCAAAAAAAAATACAGCACTGTAGATTTAAAAATGGTGCGTGCGCACTTTCATACACTACGTGCGCGGAGCCGCGGGCAACATCTAGTTTTTCCACGATAAAATTTTGTCAACTCTAGCGCGTCATGCTGTGCCATACATACCTATACCTAGGTAAGCGGATCCTAAAATAGCAGATAAGCATAAATCGACGAACTAACTACGGTCCGAGCGGCCGGCCGACATGGTTGGAGTGACAAGGTCACAGTCGCGTCAGCTCGCCACCAAACGAGGAAGTAAACACAACAGAAAAGACGTTGTGAAACTATAAAAATCAAACAGTTAAAATATGCCTCACAATCATCATCTTTACATTAAACTTTTGTTTTTTATACCCTTATAGGTAGGTGATAAGGGTAGCCCTCTCGAGAATTTTTTATTTTTATTTTTCGACAAAATTTAACTTTGGAGTTTCTGCGGGAATTCCAAAACTCACACGGTTGAAACCGCGGGGCACAGCTAGCAATTTATATTTAAAGCATTCTTCTGACAGGTTTTTCACAGTGTTTCAGATTTATCTAATATTTCGTTTCGCTTCATTTGATCTAAAAAAAAGTATGAACGCATTTTCCTGTTCCCTGAATGAGAGTTTTGACTCTATATAAAACCTATTAGCGTGAAGTCTGTCCAGAGGACTTCCAAGAATTCGAATAATAATAGTACACTTCAAACATCGTACCTACTTAGGTACCTAGTCGTATCTAAACTAATTGTGTTTGTCTAACAAATAAATAAAACTTACTTCGCAACTGAAATTAGTGTTGGCGTAAAATCGATGTTGATCAAGACTCACAATCACACACTGGCTGTGTTGTGTACCTAGTGTGGTTAACGATAGTAAATACTTGCCTATCGATAAATTTGCACTGACACGTGCTCCAAGATTACAATCACGTGGCGTACGCGCAATGCGCATGTCCATACGCCATACCATTTTGCCGTGTTTAAAGTAATTGAAGGTTTAAAAAACCACCGCACTTCGCTATTGTTGTACCGACCAATGTATTGTCAACTTGTTCGCCTTATTGCATAACTACATACGTACGTATATCGGTATGCATGTACTTCGCAACCGTTTGTTGGTACCTACAATGAATGCACTTGCATTTCATTGCATTAAACGTGTTGATTTCTCAATCGCTTTTTAAACTCGTCAACAGATGTCGCATGATTCTATATCTTACGCAATCTTATACATGACTAGCTGTTCCGCGCGGTTTTACTAGCAACAATTTCGAAGTTCCTGCGTAATTGTTCCCTACAAACTTTGCAACCCCTTGAATTTTCAAAAATCCTTTCTTAGTGCACACCTACGTCACTTGAGGAATATTTATGCAAAATTTCTTGGTTTTAGAACCCAGCGGTTTCAGCTGTGCGTTGATTGTTCAGTCAGTCAGTTTTTGCTTTTATACATAATATAGATAAAATTATTATATGTAGTGTAGTAGGTAACTAAGAACTTAGTAGGCAAGGTATAATAAGGTTTTAGTGTTATTCGGGTTATTAAAACATAATTTAGTGTTTACACATTTTTGGAACGAAGTTACTTAACCCGGTCTGCGATGAGTAGTTAACTGGAAGAAATCGCCCCCTCCATGCAAATCGTGTCGGTCTGGCCTAGTTCGTATGTGCAATTGTACACATATTATTATTAAGCACTGACCACCATACAACAGGTATGGTGGTCAGCAAATGTGTTAGTTGAACAAAATGACTTTTTCTCGTTTTTTGTTTTTTTATTCCATTCAGAGCAGAAGAAGAAGCGTAGGTACTTCGTTCCTGACAGGGTTTCCCTGACCGCACAGGTTTTTTTATTTAGCTTTTTTACTGTTATAACATAGGTTTCGTGAGCCTAACCCCTGATTTAAATGAATTATGATCTTGCTGTGTCTGGGCGCGTACCTTGCTATAACTTCTGGGCCCTTATTCACTATGACCATAACATGCCGCGTTAAGATAAGACGCCGCAAAACCTATCTTTCCCTCGTAATTAAAGAAATTTTACTCCAAAAAAATACATTTAGGACGTTTTTTATGGCATAAAGAATAATAATTTCTAAAATTTTGGCATCTAGAACGTTTAGAAATGCGTTTTTGGGACGCGCGTTATGGGCAAGGAATGTTGTTGGTCATAGTGAATAAGGGCCCAGGTCAACATTCGCAGTTTCACCACCGTGAATTTTGGGTTTTTTTTTAATGTCATAGGGGGAAAACGTGGTAAGTGATTACGACCGTCCATGGACATCTACAACACAAGAAAGCATGCAGGTGCGTTGCCGACCTGGAATAGGGATGGGAACTGGCTTTCACAGAAACAGATTTCCACAGAAACCCTTTTTTAGCTGTATAAAAAGTATCATAGTAATATGATGTGAACCTGTTACAGTTTTTATATAGGTATAATAATAATATGTCGTAGACGAACTCGATAAATTGTTCAAATAATATTCTTACAGACAACTTCATGGCAATAATTACGTATGTATATAAATAACAGATATACCTAAGTATCAAGTATTGATCAATATTATTATTGTAGATGGAAGGTAACTCTGTCTGTTCGTCTGTCTCTTATAATACCTTTTCACGTCTTATCTACATTATCATGAAACTTTGTGTACAGAAAAGGTTTTTATCTCAGGATTTCCCTGAATACGAAAACTTTGAAATTAGCGCGAATGAAACCGCGGGAATATCTACTGTACTTACCTATATCTTCTATATCTTCTCTTCTCTATATTACTTATAATAAAACTGTAGAGAGGTCAATTCTGTACATTGAGTACATATTCAAAATTAATATTGGAGGATGAATGGTGATCGATACTGATGCCAAAAATGCAATCATTACATTTTTTGTCTGTCTGTCTGTCTGTCTGTATGTGCACGCATGGGTCAAAAACTACTGAAGGGATTTTAACCAAACTTGGTACGATTGTAGTCCTGGGCAGGTTATAGGCTATAATAACACAACGCTAAGATACATAGGAGCTGAGCAGTGACGATAAATTTGAAGCAAGTCGCATGAAACGCGCTTTCGAGCTCTTATCCTCGCATACGTTTACTCAATCACGCAAAAACGGCTGAACGGAATTGGATGAAATTTGGCATGCACGTTGTCAGGGGTACAGAGAAGGACTTAGTGTACTTTTTATACCGGAATTCCCGCGGGAACTCTGAAATTACCGCGGGTGAAACCGCGGGGCACAGCTAGTCTATAAATAAAACACTATCGATAAAAAGGATATTTTATTCGTAGACTAGCTGTCCCACACGGTTTCACCCGCGATAATTTGGAAGTTCCCGCGGCATTGTTCCATACAAATTTTGCAACCCCTTTTCATCCTCTTAGGGGTTGAATTTTCAAAAATCCTTTCTTATTGGATGCCTACGTCATACAAAGAACACACCCTCCAAGTTTCAGGTCTCTACGATCAGCAGCTTAGGCTGTGAGTTGATCCATCAGTCATTCAGAACAAAGCATTTTATATGTATAGATAGCAGAGATTCACAAATCTACATTTATAAATATTAATGTGTGAATAAATACATACCTATAAATATTATATACCCATATTACACGGATATATATTATATTTATATATTGTAGGTACATTATTATATAAATAAATACTTTAGGATGGGAACAGTACCTTAATTATCGTGAACAGCAGAACAAGTAATCAAGTTTACATCGTACGAGGTAAATTCGTGTTTCGATATGTCAATAGTTAAGGACCAAAACGCGAAGGTTTCGTTGAGGTCACCTACTTCTACACACGACTGTCGGTCACGGCCGTAGAGACCTCATATCCGCTGAGCAATAGTATATAAGTTGTAAGCGAAGAGTTTAATATATATTATGTACCTAATATAACCGAAATCCCAGTTTTTGTGTTGTGTTTTCCCACAAAAATGCACGAGAATATTTCCAAAATGTAACTATGCAATAAAGATTCATTTTCTTGAGCTACTTCCGAGGTCTGTACTTTGTACAATGTATACATAGCTTAAAACCATTTTGACTGGCAGAGAATGCCACTGTGGCATTAAGTCCGCCTTTTGTACCATGATGTGCATAAAGTTTAAATAAATAAATAAATTTAATTCTTAGTTTACCGTGTCCATCAATTTTTTGTGCTCACAATCATAATAATATCGTCGTCAACCTTAGTCCTTATCCATTAGCAAGACGTGTTGGCGTATTTTTCAATGTATTTATGTGAGTGCTTTTGATAGTGGAAGCAAAAGAAATGTAGCTATGTGAGCTCCTAGCCGACCTACTTCTATGCAGCCGTGATTTTATGGTACCTACATAATCTAATCATAAAAAAAATATGTATATTATCTTACTGATATTATAAAGAGGTTTTGTGAGGTTGTGAAGTTGGTGGGGGTAATCTCTGAATCTACTGAACTGATTTTAAAAATTATTTTACCAATAGAAAGCCACGTTATTTGTGAATTTTATAGGCTATATTGTAACTCGGAATTCTCGGAATTCCTGCGGGAACTCCGAAATTACCATGAGTGAAACTGCGGGGAACACGAACAGCTAGTAATAATGATATTTGGAGATTACCACAAAGCACCAATTGGAACACAAGCAGAGCTTGTACTATGTACCTATACTAGACCACTGATACCGGTCTATTTTTTGTTGTTGTAAATACTGAGGTATGTATATTGTATGGGTTTTATTCATCCCATACTCAGGGTAAACACGAAAACGGAGCGAACCCGCGACACCTGTCGGGGTTACACTCAGTTTATTACTCAAGTTAGTCCACTCACAGCATTTCCCCGCTATCAGCCTATCGTTTACGTAGTCACACGTGGTACACTATGTATGATGAGCAAGACAATCGGTAAACAGGCATTCAAGCAAACACACTTAAAACCACAATACGTCAATCTCAATACATGGGCTCACGTAAATCCGCGTACATTGTGTACTGCAATTAGCGACGTAGTAGCTACTTTGAACATTTTTGTTATACTTACATGTATCAGTTAGACTGTAGTGAACATGCTAACATAATAATTATGTCTCGTATTTTTTTTTTATAAATTTTCATTAAAAGTCACTAATCCATCTCTGATTCTATCTAATAACATAAACTTATAAAATAGTTCATTCCATTAAGTTAAGAGTATAACTAAAAAATAATATTAGTCTTAATTATTTAGTCAATTGTAAGAAATAAGAATTATTTATTTCATGTAATTTTTTCTAGTACCGAAACATACGAGTAAACGGGTATACGAGTAAAATGAAATCCATGTTGAATGTTCAATAAATTTAATTAGAAAGCAAACGAAAGTAATGACAACTACATACCGCGTGAGAGAGAAGAGCACATTCCATGCAGTCCAGCGGGTAGATACCTCTATATTATTACGATATAGTGTATGTTTTGTATGCATTGATAGGTTATGTTCGCTGGTAAGTAGTATTCACAGATGAGCGTAGGCGACTCATCTCGTGCGGTGACGGGCGTCACAGATGGAGCTGACCACGGTCACAGGCCGCGGCGTGCGACTAGTCGTGCGACGAGAAGTTTTTAACTAAACAAGTGAACTTTTAAACTGAACAAGTAGTAGTATTGTAATTTTTATGCACTGTAAAAATCGATTGTCAATATTCATTTGTCTACATCGCAATCTTAAATCATACGCATATTTCTTTTACAAAATTTTGAAAATGGTCAACTTTTGTGCATTGTGCAATTTTATTGTAATTTTCATTTATCTACTTATCTTTTACAGTAAATTTCGTGGTTAAATACTCGTAAAACACAACACTATCTAACAGTTGTACACAAACCATCAAACCCCTATTAAATTTTTATGCATTCTTAATTTCATTTGTCTAACCCCAATATAAAACGAATGTTTTTGTTATTGTAACTACATAAATCCTAAATCCCTCAATTCGAAGCATACACATTTTTTTTGATATTTTTAACAATAAGAATAAAAATATTGACCATGTTCTGTGAGAAACTCACCGCTCTACCATAGAAAAGGCAAGATACGATGACCTTTGAAAAATTTTCCCTACGATTTAAAACGTGCGATTATAAGTAGAATTGATTCCGAACAATTGTATGTGTGACCTCATCTTAATGCATCAGCGGCGCCACTAGAGTGAAGCTAAAACAATCCGTTCGCACGCATCCCGCCCGCGCTCGAAGCCCGACCGCTCCCACACTATTTAGTACCACAGTATGTACAACTGATTGATCGTAACGGGGCCTGTATTTACTCCAAATCATGTACACAATATAAATTACAATAGTCTTTGCGAACAATCGTACGGTTGAAATAATAACAAAATGTAGGTACCTACAGCGAACAAAGTTATATTGGGAAATTCTCAAATGTTTTCGAGGTCTCCATTCGATTGGCGAAGTTTGCGAGCTCATGCATTATTTTACACCTTTTTTTAATTATTTTGCATGATTTTATTAAATACTAATTTTATAATATGGATCTTAATAATTTCTTAACGCAATCCTTTATGCAAATGCGAAGGTGACTTTGTTTGATACGCTTTCACGCCTTCAGTACTCAATTGATCATCATTAAAATTTTGCATATACACGTATATTGTTAGGGTTACAGAAAAGGACATGGCGTACTTTTTATCCCGGAATCCTCGCGGGAACTTTAAAATTAGCGCGTATGAAACCGCGGGGAGCTGCTAGTATTTAATATTGTTTTCTGTTTATTTTTTATTTGTGTACCTATGTCAAACTGGCAAGTTGTAACACAGCGAATATATTTTGTTCCTTTGTCACTAAAAAGTAAAATTAAGTCAGAGTTGGCTACCATCATAAACACGGTAGTTGTCATTAAAGTGGAGTGTAATAGAAAAACACGTTAGTGATATTTGAATTTTGACAAAGCGTGATTGTTTCTTATTCAAATTCCACAAATAAAATATTATTTACATATTTTTGCTTTTATAATATACCTATAATAGGTTGATTTTCATGATACAGAAATCTGCTTACCTAATCCCACATGAGTCTAACAAATGTTGAAACCAAGCAAATGATGCCGTACGTATACTTATTACATATTATTATAACATTATTTTACCATAGGTACAATTAGACTGGAAAACGTTCATCATAAAAAGTCTTTTCTTAATGTGAATCGAAAATCTCTAGCTGCGGTACGAATGGTGTCCACTTGAGTCAAAAGTCGTTTTGCCATGAAATTTGCAATAGACAACCCATTGATTAAAGTTTAACACATTTTTAGCTCTTCGTTATACCTAGCCTTTTCATCATTGCAAAGATATGTACATGATGATTCATTTAGATCTTCCCTACTGTACCGTGGACTAAGTCGCAAGGTCTCTGTATTCACGAGCCACCTTGGATGTTAATAATTTCCAATGATGTTCGCGGTTGCAGCCGCTGTTTCCCACGTCTTTTAAAACCACTCGACTCCTAGTAGTCGGGTAGGATTAAGTTTTAATTCTCAATCGTTCTGTATAGAGAACTAGCATGAGGCTGTTGTTCGATTGTGTTTACATTGTCTTTTGAGTTTGTATAGATTAGATTAGATTTATTTATTTCACATTATCAGATTCAAAATTACATCAAATTATAATATGTCAAAGGATAAAGTGATCGTCAGGTAAATTTCAATAAGTATAATTAAATGTCAATATGTGTAAATAAACGTCAACATACAATTACAAAATACTGCCAAAATCATAAAAAGAAAAATTAATTTAAATGTCAAACAAACAATAACAAATATACAATAAAATAAAATAAACCAACTAAATCAATGTCAAATGTAGAATAAAAAAAATAAAATAAAAATAAATAAAGCTACACAATGTAGTCAAATCTTTAAATTTATATTTATTTTGCTGAATATGGTTATAAATTCGTTTACGTGTAATTTATATTACGAAGTCTAAGAGAGAGATAAGAGAGAGAGATACATGAAATAATCAGAGCATTATTTTCTCCTCTATACATAACTAGTTGTTTTACCCGCGGTTCTACCCGTATGAATTTCGGGGATTCCTTTGCAAACTTACTGAAAGTTCCTATATGACACTCGGAGATAATTTAGCTTCCTAGTGAAAGAATATTTAGAACCGGTTCAGTAGTTCTTCCAATTACCCTCGCATTCAGACTTACAAACTTTACCCCTTTCAGATAATATAAATGTAGAAAAGCGACATGAGAATGCAGTCACATGGTTAAGAAATTGAACTGCAGAAGCTCCCTATTACCTTCATATTCATGATGACAAAATTTTCACATCAAATACTTAATGAAACAGTCATATTTTGACTTTCGGAAACCAGCGAAAAAGCGAAGTGTCAAGAAATATGAATTTACCGCAAAAGTTCCGGTTATGTACCCTTATATATAAATACTCAACCTGTAGCCCGAGGAAGTGGCATAATTAGAAGTTATACCTACATTAACTATTTATATTAGCACTGATTAACATAGTTAAGCCAATCAATGCAAATTTCGCGATACCTAATTATTTAGAGCATAGCAACTCTTGTCTTTAATAAATACACCACATTAAACTCAGTTACCTTTTTACAACTAGCTGTTCCTAATTTAGGAGTTCCCGCAGGAATTCCGGAATGCAAAGTACCCTCTGTCCTTTTCTCTACCCCTGACAATATTGTATGTGAAATTTCATGAGATTTCACCGATGTTCATTTCGGAATTCCTGGATAAAAAGTACCCATGTCCTTCTCTGTACCTCTGATAACGTGTGTACAAAATTTTATGATGATCGGTTGAGCCGTTAAGGCATGAAAGCGTAACAGACAGATAGACAGGCAGATAGTTACTTTCGCATTTATAATATTAGTAGGGATATGTGGCCTGTTAGAGTTATGTACATAATATATAACTGTGAACCGAAAAATAAAAAGTTTTAGTATGACTGTTTCCCAAAAACGTGTGTAATCAAAGACTAACAACAAAAAATGCCTAAAATATAATGGGTTTAAATTTCAAAATAATACACACAATTGCGTATAGTTTTGTACAAATATTTTACACGAGGGTATTAATTGTATGTGTGCACATGCCTGATGTCATGTAATATGCCGATAACGGCAATGCAATTTATCAAATAATCAATGCGGTGTAGTCTATACCTACTGCATAACATATGACTGTGTATTGTATGTGGTAGATACAGAAAGCAGTAGAATCAACTCGCAATGGTATCGTAGAATCAACGCTTGAAGCGATAGCTCAGTGGCTATTGATTTTTATGACATTTTCGATAATGGTTAACTAGTATGTAGTTAGGAAAGTGTCTTTTTAAAAATTCATTAGATTTTTTTTCCATATCCACGATTAATGGATTGCATAAGAACTTTTTTTATATCCCTCTATATTTAATCATATTGTAATTAATGTCATAATGCTTATCTACTGACATTGCAAAGTATCGTGATATTATAATAAATATATACAAGTGTTCCTAAGTTTAAATGAGGGACGTATTGATACAAAAATACGCATATCGATATCATCAGCTCAAATATCTGAAAATTGTTGACTTAATTATCCATTAAAAATAAAATTTCATGCAAATAGGGATGTTAACGACTTATGAAAATCAAAACTCTCATCCGATTGTATAGATTAATAAAAAATATTGAACACGTATAGCAAAAATGTTTTTTCAAATTAATGAAAATATACATAAATATAGCGCATTAAAGTTTAAGGTGGGGGCTCGTGACGTCATTAACCGCTATAAACCATACAAACTGCACCGTGATTTCATGCAAAATTTCAACTCAACGTATCGCCGATATTATTTGATAACGTAAAAAAAGAAAAAATACGTGTCCAATATTTTTTATTAATCTGCAAACCGGACTAAAAAAAATTAGTCAACTAGCCCATTGAACGCGCCGGCGACTCGCTAGCTGATCTTCATCTTTTGTATGTAGATAAGGTTTTGCATTTAAGTTTATCTATATGGGTGTCTTTTTCGGAAAAAACGCACTTTTAGATTTCTGCTACTCAACAATAGATCGCACAGAGAGTTATATAAAAGTAATATTTACTTTAGGTTAGGTTAGGTATTTAGGTTAGGTATGTATTTTGTTTTAGGCTATCATAGGAAACACCCTAATAATCATGTTTGCCATGCCAAGTTGGTGTATTTCTGTTGGCTGAATAAATAAATAAATAAATGTGTACCTACGTATATATCGGACAAATTACTACTTAATTACTTATATGCTATGATTTATTTTTCTTTCAAAATTAAAAGATTGATACATTGAAAGATCTATGCGCTATCAGTAATATAACACTGTTTGCCTACATTAGGTACGGGAAAACTATACAGTACCTGTGCCGAATAGAAGGTACTAGGTAAATAGGTAGGTACTTATTATTATTGTATGTTTTTGTTGGACTTTTACCTATAGATTTTAAAGAAGTTTTATTCATTTAATTTGATTTAGTTTATTTAATTTATTCAATGAAATTTTTATTTATTCTAATTTAGCTTATTGAATTTAATTTTAATCTTATTTTAATTTTATTTTAATTTCATTTCAATTTTATTTTAATTTTATTTGATGAATTATTTATATGGGTTATTTTGCCTGAAATAAATGAATTATTATTATTATTATTATATTCTAGCGTTAATATTTTAATTAAGAAATGCAGTCTAGTATCTAACGATGACTCAGAATTCAGATTAGTTAAGTCATATTATGCATTGTTCATAAGCGATTCTCGACGTCCGACCGCCACAAAAAATGTAAACAAACTGACTCATGCCCCCAACAAGATGCACTTTAAAAGTGCTGCCTATGTATTATTTTAGTGCACTAATAACATTATAATTATTATAGTATAGTAACACTGTAAATTAATGGTAGGTACATTACTGTCAAGAACTGGATAATCCGATCACTTAAGTTTTTACTATGGTTTGTTCTCGCACACTTTAATTTATTACTTATAACGGAACGTACGTATACTTCATAGACAATTTTTTGAAATAATATAGGTATGCGGTATCCGAAAATGTAAAATTAACTATACCAAATCCAAAAGTCTTAGTAAAGAATTTCATCACCACCACTGAGTCTACTGCTGGACCAAGGCCTCTCTCGGTAAAGAGTTTGATATGACTCAATGTACGTTTATATTACAGCGGTAATACCAATACGGCTTCAATAAGATACATTTAGGAAGGGATTGTAGTAGCGTAAAAACAAATCACAGAATTAGTTATAAAAATGAAAATTACTCCTTGGAATAAGAGATCAGTTAAGAAATAATTTTGTAAACAGCCTTTAGCACGTCGTGCTTGTAATGGATACGTCTGTAACACTTCAAAATTATGATTACTCGATGGATTTATTGTAGGTTACGTATAAAATAAAAGATTCACTTGTGTTTTCGTAAGCAAAATACGTAATGTATGCGTTGTTTTAGGAACTATCGCCGCCACTGGTAGGAGGGAGTTTTGCCACATTTGCCTTCTCGACAGCGAGTGGCGCAACAGTAGGTACGATGCTCGATTAATTGCATGCTCTGTTTTCGTGGCAGATAGCTCTTAAGTGAATGTCTCTAGAGTTCAGAGAACAAACGTTTAATATTGTGTCATAACAAACTAACTTGCCAACTAACTGGAGTTGACACTATGGAGTAACTTGGAACTGAATATTCGATACATTTTGTTGCAATAATAACTAATGACCCGTTATAAATGATAGCTAGTGTAGGCATTATTCTCGGTTGCTCAATTTTTGTCTATACCTAACGTACAACTAATCAATAACTAACTGTTGAACATAAAACTGTTGTTGATGTAAACAATCTCATAAATTATACGCAAAAATATAAATTTTAATTTCACATACAAAAAAAATAATATGTACTTATAGGTACCATGTGTTTACACATGCAAGAAGTTGCTTTAATTGAAACTTATCGAATAAAACAATTCCAACAAAGAGTACCAAATAAACCGTGATTCGAACACGCTCCCGCAGTTACTAGTCGCGTATTCTATTTGACGTAGGTATCTATAGACTGTACATAAAACTTTTAAATATACCGTATTAACGTTATTTTTTCTTATCGTTGTCAAAAAAAGTTTTACGTCAAAATACATAAATTCAAATTCAAATATACTTTTTGCCCCAAAAGAAACAAAAAATTAGATTCAATAAAAAGAAAGGGCAGAGCAAAACGTGGCCTTATTGCTAGAGGCAACCTTTTTAAGGCAAACTTGAAGTGACAGAGAGCTACATGAAGCTTGGTGTTCTTCGAATAAAAAAGTTTAAATAATAAAATCGTCACGTTTACCCGATTGTAACCATTCTTAACCTCCCTTCCGCATATTAACAACTAGCTATTCCCCGCGACTACGCTGGATGTAGTCTTAATAACAGGTTTTGTTTGATTCCCCTAATATGTATAAAAATCTTGGTCTGCTTGACCCGGGTGCAGTTGATTTTATAAAGGGCGTTCCCCTTCGTAGAATGCGCTTTTATGTGGCACAAGAGCAACGCTTTCAGCGGAACGAAGTTGATAAATTTTAAAGTGCCAGAAATTTTTCGTGCAGTACTAATCTTATGAAATGGACTGTTTCTTTTTTACTAACCTCCTGTGGCATTTTTTTTTAATAGTTATGTATTTATGTTTTCTGTTCATTCCGACTTTACTACACATAGACTGAAGAATAGGTATCAACTAAAATTTGGTGTGCTCAGTTTTCTGCTAAAGGTGGAAACGGTGAAGTTTAAAAGAAAACTGAACGGAGGATTAAAGCCGCGACACTGGACGCAGAAATCAGGTTTGCTAATCACTAGACCAACAGTATGGTGAAAAATGTGTCATGAATCTCGATAAGAGCTTATAACTTGAACCACATCAGGTCACGACGTAACAATTACATAAAAATGGCGTTCACAACGGGCCGCAGCCGCCGGCCGCGTTTCCTCGTCGATCGTGTAAACTTTCACGAAATCAAACAAAGAAATAGCTACGACGCTCATTTGCATCATTCCCACGCGGACAATAGAATGACCCAATCTGTTTGGCAACGAGCGATGTGTTACCCGAAATCCTATGGTCACGGTGCGACTATCTGTGCCATGCGACAGAAGCGACTAAATGTTGTCTTAACATTTAATATATTATATACACACCGGCAGAATTAGCGGAACATGAAAAGGCAGAGTATAGAAATAATTACGTATATATATTAAAACAAATTATTATCAGGCATGAAGTAATAAACTAATATACATCTTTTAACATCGACTTTAAGAAGTTTTTAGTTAAATTTTATTAAAAGTAATCAAAACTAAAAAAAAAATCTCTAGTTTGTGAGAACACAGACAATGTTGCAAATAAAAGTTGAATCACGAAGGGGAAACACACGTAATTAATCGTTCATTTATTAAGTGTTAAAATCACAGTAATCTTTAATTTGCAACATTATTTGTGTGCCCACAAATTAGAGAAAAAGTGTTTTTTTTGTTATTATTTTAAATAAAATTTAATAATTTAATTACAAACTTTTAAAGTGTTAAAAGATGTATAATTATTTATTACTTCACGTCTAATTATTATTTGTTTTAATATATATACGTAATTATTTCTATACTCTGCCTTTTTATGTTCCGCTAATTCTGCCGGTGTGTATATTATGTACTCAGTAGTCGCAATACGTACTTACACGCGCAAAATTAATATAGGTATCTATACTTAAATTAGCGTTTAGTCCTTAGTTTAAGGTGAAATGGGGTGTTAAAAAAAAACAGAAGATTCAAAATATCGTGCATCATTTGTAGATAAAAACGAGGTGGTATCAAATACCTAATGTATCACAAGCGGTATATAGAGTCAGAAGTCTGTTAACAACATCTCCAGTTTAGAGCGAAAATACGTCTAATTTACATAAAATGCAACGAGTGAACGTGGAGTGACAGTCAATAAATACATAGATGTCGTAATGAAGAAAACAATGGTACTTTCTACTCGCGCGTGCGGCGTCCCCACCCAAGTCTCCCCCCTACCTCCCCAGTTTTAACTATGACTGCCCACCACAGCTGCCCACGGGGAAAGCATTTGACCTCCACTTAAAGGGCATATTGTCTACAAACGATCGGTATTTTTGCATGTGCGTGTACCATAAAAATTAATTGAAAACATTTTCTTCGAATCGCAGACCTAGTATAAGTGTAGTTGTAGTCTACTTGCGCAGACTTTAATAACTATTACTCGTATATATGGTATTCAATATTAAATATTATGTAAAAAAAAATAAGTAGGACGTACAAAATTTAAAAGTGAAACTTCATTCGCCAATCACAACCGGAGATGGCTCGAGAAATACTCGACTCGAACGTCTCAACATCGAAATGTTACTTTTTAATCGATCTATTCAATACGATATCGTTTCGCAAATATTTTTTGGGCAATAACGATAATATGACATGATGTTTTGAAATCGATCACCTTTAGGTAGAGACTGAAAATGTTTCTATATCGAACATCAGTTGGTCCCCCGCGGTTTTACCTGCTGTAATTTCGGAATTATATTAGGATGACAGTAGCCTATAGCTATCTTCTATTCCAAGACTTAAATTAATTTTGATGTATACAACAAATAACTGAGTTTCACATACAGGAATTTAATAATTCCCGCTTACATCCTAACTTAAAAAAACTCAAACCTTACTTCGTTTATTTATTTGGAGTTCCCGCAAAAATTATAGGGTAAAAGTACCCTATAGATATCCTTTTCTGTACTCCTGAAAAAATGGATGAAAATTTCACGCGATTTCAACCCCGTTTATTTTGAAATTCCTTTTAAATAAAAATTGCCCTATATTATTTTCTGCATCCCTGAAAACGTCTACTTAAGCAAAATTTCATGATGATCGGTTGAGTATTAAGACTTACAATGGGAACAGACAGACAGATAGAGTTACTTTCGAATTCATAACATTAGTATGGATTAACACTCATCTGTCATTTAGTGTAGTGCTCGTGACCAAAAAAATATTTACTTACCTACATAATAACTGCCATGAAACTAGTTGCTCTGTAAGAATATTAGATAGGTACTTGAACAATTTATCGTCTAAGATACATTATTATTACCTATACCTAACAAAACAGTAATAGGGTAATAGGATACTTACTGTTAGAAATAAAGAGTTTCTCAAAATCCCCAAAATGATGGAAGTTGTTAGTATGGAAGCTTAGGGCGTGTAAATACATTGTGGGCATTTTGCGGCTCGCTGTGAGCGATTATGCGCGAGGTCGGCGCTTCGACTGGGGTCCCGTTGGTGCGGGAGCGGGCCCGGCTAACGGGCGGCGCGGCTAATGAGAACGGAGCGGCTCAGTTATGCAGATGCCGCGAGACGCGACTATTGCCGACCGAGCACGAGCGGTATGTAAAGGCTGGACCACTTAACGGGCCGGTTGAGTTCACTCTACTTCTAGTACAGTTTTGTCCCTGTTGGTTTCTAACGTTGATCTTTAATGATCCTAACAAATCTATATACTTAATGCTTACTAATATTGTAAATGAGAAAGTAACTCTGTCTGTTTGTTACGCTTTCACGCCTTAACAGCTCAACCAATCATCCTGAAATTTTGTACACTCGTTTTCAGAGGACAGAGGACAGTCCTACAGAGAAGGACAACCGTGGGAACTCCGAAATTAACGTAGGGAACAGCTAGCAAAACGGTTGGAAGCATTTTGACGGGACTTTCACTGGCAATTAACTGATGTTATAAGGAGTAACATAATCTATGTATTTGTATCATTATTATTAGAATTCTTGAGGGAATTTCAAAACTCACGCGGGTGAATTTCCGAAACTGATGGATCGATTTTGACGGGACTTTCACTGCTGATTAGTTTGTGTAATAAAGAGTAAATTAGGCTACTTTGGAGTTCCTGCGAAAATCCCTAAACTCACGCGGGTGAATCTCCGAAACTGGACTGATTTTGACGGGACTTTCACTGCTAATTAGCTGATATTATAAGAAGTAAATTAGGCATTTTTGGAATTCCTGCGGGAATTCTGAAACTCACGCGGTTGAATCTCCGAAATGGTTGAACAAATTTTGACGGAACTTTCACTATTAAAAAGGGATGATTTAGGCTAATTTATTCAGACATCCTGTAGAAGCTCCAAAACTCCCGCGGATGAAACCGCGGGACACGGAGAGTTATAGACAAATTATTAAGTCAATTTTTTATTGACCTGTTATTTATTAAAAAAACAACCTCTATGTGCCCTCTATCTCTGTATGACAAAGAGAGCGCTGCAGACAGGATATCTACCTCGGCATTAAGTATCGTTTTCAGCATCACACTGCAGCACATTTTATAAAGGAGTACCTATACAAGCGTATAGGTATAGGTACAAGTAAGTATTTAGATACGCTTTTTATAATGCAAACGCATATACTGTGGTTAGCTACTACTAGCTGTCCCCCGGGTTTTACCGTCGGTAATTTTGAACTTCTCGCAAGAATTCCAGGATCAAAGTAATATAATCCTTCTCGGTGGCCATGACACCGTGTACCTACTATGCAAAATTTCATGATGATTGGTTGTTCTGTAAGTAGTTAAGACTTGAAAGCGTAACAAACAAACACACTTTCGCATTTATAATGGTAAGGATTAAAGTAATTAATTGGGATTACCTACCTCTAAGAAATGTTTAAGGGGTATGTTGTTTTATCTGAATAAATATTGTCTACGTTTATGTTTATACACTTTTTGTATGCAATTGTACATACAATCTGGTAACACTGTCGAGCTGCGCAGGCGCCATTGCGGCAAGGCAAGTGTGCGCAGTGGCGCAGCGCGACGCGGCGTCTTGTTGATACCTACCACGTATACTGTGCAGTGAGCGTCGCGTCGTAGCGAATCGCGTGTCAATAACGATGACGTTTTGCAACCGTTATTTGAACCGATGTATCCATTCACCAGCGATACAATCCTCACTTAGACAAATTAGTTTAAAATAAATTAATAAATTATACATAATTACGATGATTTTTTCTTGTTTCGTAGTAAAAGTAATGCTACTAAGTTTGTAAAATGTAAAGCGATCGAGCGTGCGGCCTTGAAGAAAGCTGATCAAACACTAATAAATAATAATAGTAATAATTTGCCATATGTCAGCAATCGCGACTGACGAAATACGAATATACGCAAATACGATATAATTAAGCTGTACATATTGTATTGATTGATGTGGTCAACGAAATGTGAACTAAGGCCCCTACTATTGGCACTGTTATGGTTTCAGAACATTCGAATGTTACCAACGTCGCTCTATCTCGATTTTTGTTCTTTTAGAGAATTAAATAACCAACAAATAAATTACAAGTAAATAATCCTCATATCATAAATGCGATTCTAACTTTGTTTATTTGTTTTTTACGCTTTGAGTCTGCGGAAATTCCAGGGCCTACCCTGTGTAGGAATTGTATACCTGATAACAGTGATAACGTGTATACAAAATTTCATGATGACCGGTGAAGTAGTTAAGGCGTGAAAGCGTGACAAACAAACAAACTCACATTCGCATTTATAAAAAGTTAATGCCGTACAATCACTTTAAACTATCTAGAGAATTACTGTTTTAAGTCTGGTGAATGGTAGTAAAAAGATTTTTATCAAAATGCACAGATGGATTTAAGAAGTTATGTTGATATATTTTGTCATGAAAAAGTTGTTATACAAGCTGTAACACCCGTTTGATTCACAAGACGTAGCGGCGTGCCAGCAATTGATTGCACCGACCGACCCGACATCGAAATGAAAGTAACAATCGTTAACAAACTCCTCTGTGGATGGTAATCTAATCGGGTCGCTCGCTGTTGCACAATATCGAAACAGCTTCAAAAATCATAATGGAACAAGTTGGTGCGCAATGCTAAACATAATTTTAGATATCTTTTTAGAGTTCGGTGGCAACACTGACTGTCTGTCATGGGGAGTTGAAGGTGACATAGCCAACAAGCTACGAATCTTCAACTATATGCACCTTTTCCTTATTCATTCAGAGACATAATTACTTTAGAGATTCTATTTCTAAATTTTTGCATGTAACATTGACAATCGAACTGTTTGTAATCCTTAGATAGTAGTATAAACAGTATAAGTACATAGATACTTGAATTTTGTCCGTCCTTCTAACCCGATTCATGAGAAAACAGGATAATACTATTTTTCAATACTAGTTCTGTATTTTATCTTTAGTTTAACACCTAAGTTAAAATACCCAACTACCTACTTAAGTGCATGAATAAAAATCGTTGACAATTTTTTTATTATTGTTATTATACGCAAGGTTCATAATAATAACATTATATTCGATACATTGACAGATATACTCTGAGATGTCGAATACATTCGTAAGTTCTTCATAATAACACTAGGTCAACTAGGTACTTATTCAATAATAATAGTAACGCAACAATACCCAGTTGAGTAATCAAGGTATGACTGACTTAGTTGGTATTCGTAGTTCATTGGTTGATAGGTACTTTGTTGTTAAACGACGAAGGAAATCACAGGCCACCAAGATTCTTTGCGTCGGCAAAGCGCTGGTGTACGTTACGTTACGTCAACTACGGATTGTCAAAATGTCGCAAGCGCAGAGCACGTAGACCACTCTGTGAGACCCGACCTGCGGGGAGCTCGGTCCAACACTGTACCACCGACACAAATAGCATAATATCATTAACGCAATTGATGAATAACCGAGAAATTCACTTAATGTCATTGATCCACATTTCGAAATGAATTAAATTAATTAACAGATCGAAAACCGGAATTTCATTCTCAAGGCTATTCAGCCCTATTCAGAGCTATTCAAAGCTAAACATACAAAAATAATAAACTATACAAAAATATTCAGAGCTATTCTATGAATCGAACTTGATATCTACAGAATGTATTCTCCACGGTATCACAGCAGTTTGTCCACGAAGACTGGAAACATTTTTTTTAAATTTTGAGTTTAATTTTTTTTAATACTTCTTAGACCAGTGGAGCTAGGATGCGCAACATGATATGTTTATCGAACGAAAGATAAAATTGTCGACACGACAAATATTTGTGGGCGTCCAAGCAAAAAAGTGCAGTAGTGGGGTATTGAGTTAAGACTAGATTCGGTTAAACATTTTTTATCACTGGTAGACAAAACGATATATTATGTCGACGAGAATCGATAAAATGGCTCGATAAAATTTTATCATGTTGCGCATCCTAGCTCCACAGAATACTTCTTAGAGCATATTTATTCTGGTTTAAGATCTGTTAACTCAAAAATTCTTTTTTTTTCTAGTCTAGATGGCGATGGCTTAGAGCGTGCTAAACCATCTCTAGCATCGGGTCTTGAACGTAAAATTGTGAACCAATCAGAAGAACGATCTGCATGCCAGGATTTTTTATTCTTGACAAGCATTGTTTGAAATTGGATTACTTTATAATCATTTCGTAACGCTTGCTCCTTTAATATTTCATAACAATATTACTTTTTTGTTCAACAATAACATAGAGCTAATTTATATTTTGCACATAATAGAATGTATGTATTTAAAATTGACCTTCACTCTCAAATCAAAACTCTTCATATTGACCATGGACCACACAATACAGAAGTATAGATATTTATATGGTAATTCCTCAATCAGAACGGTAAGCAACCTTGTTACAGTTATAAAATGTCAGTCTCCGTTACAGAGATGTGTTCGTCGATATTGGAACAAACAAATTTTGTATGATTTGATTAATATAGGTACGTATAAAAACAGTGACCATGACCACATGGTTACCATGAAAACATTGGTAGTGGATGCGCCTGTTTGTCGAACCGTGGCCTGGGAAAGAAGCGCATCGCTTTCCGTAACTTGATAAGTGCCTACGTAGAAAATGTCAAATTGGGCCAAATTTGAATAAAGGATTTCACTTTGACTTTGGTTCCTATAAAAAAATAGGCAAAAAATCTTCTGGTCTTTGTATGTATAATCCCGCATTTTCCGCCTGGAATTTTTCAACATTGAAGGGTTAACTTAATACGAGTAGGTACTCTCTGCGTTGTATTATACGTACTATGACAGTTAAACCGAGCAGAAACATCGCAGTCCAGTTATCAGATTTTCTATTTGCGCTGGGCGATACAATTAAAAGTGAACACTTTAACAGGAAACGGTACTCGATGTGAATGAGATAGAAGTCGATATTACTTAAAGCCAAGGTCAGTAGGTATTAGAGATACAAAAAGGTGTCATTAAACGGAACATCCACGCTCCAAAATTGCATTAACAAATTGAACATCGAAGACATCGGCTTCGGGCGCGAAGAAAAAATAATTTAGGTATCGGTGCCGGTCGACGAACCCTCGGTTGTGAAACGCGCACCAATTGCGCTACCGACTTGTACCTGTTTGTGTAACATCGACACAATGCTCCGCCAAATCAAACGGCCCTCAGATAATATGTTCACGTATGGCGAAATCCGATCAATATTCGTTTACTAAATGTGAGAAACAATCACAACGAAAAATAATAATTTAATCCTCCAAATGACTTTCGATTATAAGTGCTATGTATCTTTAACCTTCATCGTAATTATGCAAGTGTTGGACTACTTTACAGAAAAAACGGAACCAAAAATGTTACTAAGTTATAAGCATAATGTTTATCAATAATATTTAATTTATATATAATGTTTATCAATAGCAAAGCAGATTTTATATAAGGAACCAGATATAAGATTTGTGAAAAAATATCTTGTTCTTGGCTTAAACTTACCCGCGGACTGATTTCTTTCCAACATTTATCGTTTTTAGCAAAATCACAAAAAACGTCCGTAAAGCATGCGAATGCACTTGGTAATTGGAAGATGAGATCTCGTGAGGAACGTGGCCCGAGGCGGCATGAATGAAAGCCGCTCGCAGCCTCCGTACCAAGAACATAGTAGACTACTTGCAAAATTACTAACGGTGTCATCATTCGCCTTCCACACCATACAATGCATGTTATCTTCACTGTTTAACATTTCGTGTGTAACAACCCACGCAATGGATAGATGGTTACTCTACGAACGGTTGTTAAAGCATAGCAATGTGTAAACCTTTAAGGATATCGACATCCGTCGAACGAGTTTTTCCAGTCCATATCATCGCAATATCACGGTTATTATTGAAACGCGCACCGTGGTCGCGACAGGCAAAGCATCATATTTACCTTATGTATTCAATACTTGCTTGCTTGTTAACAAGTTGAATCGTAAATTATAAAGAAACTAGCTGTGCCCCACGGTTCCCGCAGGAAATCGAAAGTAGCCTTATTTACTCCTTCTATCATCAGCTAATTAGCAGTGACAATCTCGTCAAAATCGGTCCAACCGTTTCGGAGATTCATCCGCGTGTGTTTCGGAATTCCCACAGGAACTCAAAAATTCTTTCATATTCTTCTTCTCCTTATAATAAAAAACCATAAAGAAAAATTATCGAAGTTGGTCCAGCCGTTTACGCGTGATGTCGTGACCAAGGGGAATAGGGATTCATTTTTATATAGATAGTAAATATATTAATAAATTTAAGACTTAGACATGCGTGCCAGCGGGTCATCAGCTATGCTTTTGGAAAATAAATTCATATATGGTTCTTGTAGGACCATGAACACGAATTTATTTAATTAAAAAAAAAATACTATACTTACTTATTTTTACTTGGTTGAAATTTGTCCTCAAATATCAGGATTCTCATTATCCTCATTACAAAAAATTTCAGAAATTAAGGATTTATGTTTCTAAATATCTCATCATCATCGTATCGTGAAAACTATAATAGAGCAGCAAATTAAAATCTCTGTTCAGGGTAATGGGGCCCGGAACGAAATGCTAACTTTCTCGTATAGTATTTGATGTGTTGCGACACATCACAGGAGACACGCTGACTTAAGACCCCGTAAGTGCCTGCCACTGCTAACCAGAGATCAGCAGTGTTCCGTTTATGGCGTCTAGGTAGTGTTCCTTGCAGGTGGGCAACTCCAACGAGAGGAAATAAAAAGACGTAGAAAATATTCCGGTGCTCCTTTATAATAGGTACTTAAATCAACTCGCATAGTAGTCGAAAACAACTGCGAAGTTACCTAATTATACAACACACAAATAACGAAGACCAATACGCGTGTAGAGGTGATTTTGCCGGTAAACTTAGACTCTGTCAACTGTTGTGACTGCAGGTCAATACTTATAGGACCCTTTTTGTTAAATGGGCAAAAAATACTCTTAGCTACCACTGGTTTGTGTGGAGAAAGTGTGTGTGGTGCTTGAATCCACAAAAGCTAACATCATACCATAATGAAGAGCTTTTGATACTGCGACTTAGAATCATACAAAATGCTGAAAGTTTACGCGCATTTAGATGCATGACTGATGAGGAGTTCCGTCTCTAGCGCTCACACCCATGAAGTGATAACCAGGCGGACCTCATATTGCCAATACACATTTGAGAAAAAAGTGTGATTCAATCTTCATATCACTACACGATAAAACCGCCAGTTGCTTACTATAATTTATGTAAGTAATAATTCAATAAAAGCAAAATAATGGAAAAACTGCAAATTAATATTGTCAAATAAACTACAGATTATGAATTGTTGAAGTGACTTTTTTATAATAGAAAGAATAACGAGAAACCGCGAGTTTCATCGGCAGTTCACATATTATTTTAGGTTCAGGTATAGAATCCTTTAGTCTCAGAAGAAATTATACAAATTCATTTATTTAAATATTTAACCCTTGCTTGGTCAATTATCTCACTTATATTCAAACAAATACCATCTTGCGCGTATTGCGGTAAGCCTGCCATTCGATCTGCCATACAAAGGAAATAGTTTTTTATGCGTTTATTAAAATTATTATTTTCGACGGGCTCACTATGAAAAGTAGAATCAATGTCTTCTTTCTCCATTTCTTTACTCATACTTTGAGCAGAAGTAGTAAAATTTCCCGCCAAAAAATTTTTTTTACCAATTTCATCCGTTGATAAAGATTTATCATTTACCGGAACGGTTGACATGTTATTTTTATTTATTTCGCATGAATCACTTGATAACGTCACTGTCATTTGATTGTTGAAAGGATTTTCTATAAATCCTTCGTCTATCGTGATGCATTTGTTATCATCAACTAAATCAGATTGCTTTTCCTCTTTTTCTTTTGACTCTAATAACTGCTGGATTGTGTCTTGGGTGACAAAGAATGTATTCAAATTTTCTGACTTATCATCTTGGGAAGGAACAAATGCCAGAGGATTCACCTTTATATCCATGGAAGACGTTCCTGGTGTTGAATTATTAATAGCCGTTGATTTTGAGCCAGATTTTGACGTTGATATTGTCCTGCATGTTGAAGTTGGGCTAGATGATTGACTTACCATGTTAGTTTTAGAAATTTTACTACTCAGTGATGTGGGGGCCGTTGCCGTTGTACTGACTTCTGGTGTTGAGACAACTATTGGTATGAAGACAATTGTTGATATTACACCATCTGTTGTTATGGTGCTATTTGTTGATGTTTTTATAACCGTTGGCGTTGTGCTTAGACCTTCTTCGTTTATGATTGAAATGTTTGTCGACGATAAAGCGGCTGGTGTTGGGCTTAGTAGTTTTTCTTCTTTCGGAAATGGCAATGGGAATTCGGGACCTTCGCTTATACTACTTGAAAATGGGTCTCGTTTCTTGTATAAATCAGACTTCTTATACAGAACGTGTCTTCTTCGCAATGATTTCCATGCCATTTTGCATTCAGCAACTGAAACGAATGTTTTCTTATAAATTGTGTTCGTATAATAATTAGAAAATTAAAAGAAAGAAGTTCAAACACTTTCAACTCGCTAGTCACATTATCAGTACTGGAGGTAATGCAAGTTTTTAATTAATCTCACATTTTATTGCATCTTATTTATTTATGGTACCTATACGAATACAAGTCGTTCCCCATGATTTCGGATTTGGATTCGGAGTTCCCGCGGTGTTTTCGGGATTATAACTACGTAACTAAGTACGTTTTGTCCTTTTTTGTACCACTGACAAAGTGTATATATAGTTTCATGATGATTGGTTAAGTAGTTAAGGGGTGAAAAGGTCACAGACTGACAGACCGACTTATTATTATATCTTCTAAGTTTATCCTAAATTATTTGATGCTTATGTAAATATAATGTACCTACCTACTACTACCTACTTAACAAATTTACGTCATAATAGTGTGCTTATGTGTTGCTATTTTTATTGTGCTCTGTAGGTACTGCCGATAAATAAGTTTTATTTTCACTGAGGTGAATTTCAGGATTCTTTCTTTGTAGGTATACCTGAATAATATTTTATCTGTTTGCCAAAATTACGTTCACAAATCATTTAAGCGTGATAGAGAAACAAATATTCAAACATTTAAAAAAATATTAGCACATTAAAATAGTAAATAATCTATAAAGTAGTTAGGTACGTACCGCTTGTATTTAGTTTTGTTGCGATGTCTTCCCATATCATTACACGTTCGGTGAAATGCTCACGATTGCTTGCCTCGTATAATAATGGATTTTTTTCTATTAGTTCAAGCAATCTTTTTCTAAAATCTGGACTGAATTTTTGCCCTCTTCTTTTCTTCTCACTAATCTCATTCATCGTTTGATTATTATCTATTAGAAATTATATTAAATTCTAGTGATTCAGGAAACGATGTTGCTGCGTCGGCGCGATGTACGAAAAAGCAGCCAACAGCGACGAGTGATGACCACAGACTGCCGCTCGGCGCTCGCCCGCTCAATATTGTAGCCTCTTCTCAAGCGCTAGCTGGCGTAAATGAGTGAGCGAGACAAAACTATGATAAACTACACAAGGCGTGAAAGAGATGCTGAACACGTTCAACGGTCGAACAAACTACGAAGTATCATTGGCCCGCTCTTCGCCGTACGTGGCGCGCGAAGTGTTTCAACAGTAGGTTGCCCAACTGTACTGTTTAAACACGGAATTTCGTGATTTCCGAATTTTGTGTCGTGAAACTAAATCGTATTAAAAAAAAAATTGTGTCTTTAACTAGAACTTCAATGAGCACGGTAAAATTTTTTCGACTATGCGTTCCTCATATAATATACATTAGTTTTTCGTAAGCGACATACAACATAAATTAAACAGTTATATTCAAATAATCAGACATGTAATTGAAAACTTGGGCGCTGGTTTGAGTCAAGAAATTTTGTTGTTTTTATTATATAGGTTTCGTTTAGACCTATTGCACGTGTGTAGGTATACTGATACACGCAACAGTATCATTTTATTTTATTTTTTGTGTACGGAGCAAAAACATATTTGGTATTATTGATCTTGAGTTTTGATTTTTCATCGCTTTAAATACAAAAATAAAATACATTTTAAATATATTGTCTATGTCTAAAAATTAGGTAAGTAATTATCAAAAGGTCAGTAATTAATTAAAAGTATAGTACAACATTTTTCATGCAACTTTAGACCTACCTACATTTTTATTGCTTAACTAACTGTGCCCCGCGGGTTCACCCGCGTGAGTTTCGGAATTCCTGCAGGAATTATTTAAAAAAAAAAGTAGCTAAAGTTACTCCTTATAACATCAGCTATCTGCCTGTGAAAGTTTTGTTAAAATCGGTCCAGCCGTTTCAGAGATTAGCCGAAACAAATAGACAGATAGACAGACAGACAAAAATTTGAAAAAATAAAAGTAGTTTATTAATATTAGTGTGAAAGTGTGGATGGATGTTTAGATGTTTGTTACCGGGTTAAACCGCGGGGCACAGCTAGTACTTTCATAATTGCATTTAGTGAAAAGCTGTTAATTTAGAATTACGAACAGATACTTATTTTTTTTATTTGTATGTATAGATGTGTAGATAAGTTATAATTAAATGCATCATAAAATAAAATTTAGTTAATATTTAATAAAGTTTATGGCTGTTGCACTCCCGAATTTCACTATCGGTGCTTCCAAGGGGTTGCTATTAGGATACTTAAAATATCAAAATTGTATAAAAATCAGGGCGTTGGTAACTTGCGGGCTTAAGTTTGCCTTTTATTTTTTGTCCCAAAATAATGCTTAGAGATTGCCAGCCTACTCGACAGATGCGATTCGAGCGATCGGCACCGCAGACGACCGACGTGTGTCGTGTGTGACTGTTCAGTGGGCACTGCGGACTGCGATGCGATATCGCCCAGTGGTCCGTGGCCGGTTTGAGCAGACCGGGTAGTTGAGCCGCGGCGCGGAGAGGTGGGGAAAGACGCACACGGCACATCACATCGCATCGCATGCGCATTGTGCAGCTCTCCTATCGTAACATCCCACAATTTTTCGCGTTCGCGAGATTCTCTCTCATTAAAGGAAAGGAAAAAATCGCTTAATAATAATTAAGAGAAAGAGAGAAAGGCATTTATTTAGAAATAGAGACAACACACGATAGGCATGTTTCCGGTGTATCAAAATCAAAATTACATTTAGTCCGTCAGTTAGATAATAAAAAAATAATAAACATGAATAATTTGGTTTTTCAAATTAATGAAAAATACTTAGATAAAGCGCATCGAAAGTTTAGGAGTGGGGGCTCGTGACGCCATAACGTCGTAGGTATAAACTGTAGCGCGGCGTGAAATTTATTGTTAACGTAAAAGATAATGTTATTACTAATTAAAAGTACTATGAACAGTTTCAATCATATTATATACGGTTTCGCGGTTTCACCTTTATAAATTTTTCAGGATTTCTTCGAAACAAATACATAATAATACAGGTTGCCTTGAAAAAATTGCTGCTAGCAATAAGGCCGCCTATTTGCCATGAAATTAATTTATATTATATTTAATATTGTAAAAATCATTTGGTGCAATAAAGTATATTGTATTGTATTGTATTGTAATAAAATTGTGTGAGTATATACCTGCATCAATCGGTTCAATACCTATGAATACTCGTACGTAGTTTTTATTTTATATTGGAGAATTGATCGATCGTGTTTTATCTTACAGTCAATTTGATGATGGCGGGAATAATACCTATCTTACTAATAAATATTATTAGTTACGTTAAGTTTAATTTATTAGCAATTTATATACAATATTAAATTATCTACATGAAAAAACACGCTTGGATGAACTAAAATGACAAATTTTTGTGAGACTTCTCTTTACCTTTGAAGAATCTTTTTGCGCCAAATAAATACCGATCGAAATAAATAAATAAATTGCAAAAAAAGTTATAAAGTGTTTGTATAAAGTAAAACTCGCTAGAAACTTCTAGGTTTATCCATATTTACGTCAACATTGCATGATCGAAGCGACGAAAGAACATTTTCTTAATTACCCCTGTGAAAAGTATTATAGGTATGCCGTAGCTTTCGTAGCAGTGTCGTAGGGCCATGACGTCACCGCGTGACGCAAACGCCTACGAATACTACGAAATGTCGTAGGCAACTAGGAGATAATATTTACAGTACAAGCTTTTAATTAAATAAATCAGTTTTAATAGATACATTAACGTACATATACGATACAATATAATATAAAGTATGTATTTTTTTAACAAAAAACCTATTTAAGGGCTTGATAATTCATGATGCGTCTCTTTCATGATTATTTTTTGGATGATTATGTAAAAATTAATGCAATAGTAAAACGTTCGAGAGCGAACATACTGTGTAGAACATTAGTTCTGGGTAGTTCTTTTTGTTTTCAATAAAAAATCGTTGGTTTCACTTTACTTTTGTTTCGTTTTTCCTAATTAAAACTATTCCCTAATCCCTACTGTACAACTACAAACTCGGCTGACTATTTTTTGGGGAATGCATGTAAGTATATATGTAAACTTTAAAAAGACAAAGTATTGTCATATTTTCATTTTATTAGAACATTTTGATTTCCTGGCTTTAAAAAAAAAAACTTTTTTTACTTTAAATAAATAATTCAAATCAATGATGAAATTAAATATCAAGAACTTTTTGTTATAAAAAAACTAGAGGTACCCATCTAGTTTTTTTTTATAACAAAAAGTTATAAAGTAAGTAGCGAGTAAGTGCACGCTTTATTAACCTCTGCCGTGTCCACGGCGCGACGCGCGCGCATACCGGTCTCGGAACCTGTCTACACTCAAAACGGGCGAAACCACAGTATACTCGTTTTGAAGGCCGAAACAGTAAAGAATTAAGAAACATCTCTCACAAATTACATTTCTCACATACTTAGTTTTAATTACGCCCTCTTTCGGTACTTACCTACTATAAAAAACACATAAAAAGTTATTAGACGTTTTCAAATAAACCATTCATTTATTTAAGCACAAAACAAAAGAAACAGTGCATTGCTTGCTATATTAAAAAACAAAAGGAAGACTACTGATACTACTGATACTTCAAACTGTGGGAGCATCTGTCTTCGGTACACTGTTTCGCATTTAACCAGCGTTTAAACTTGAACGCGTAATGTTTGTATCGGAGTTAAATTCGCCGAGGATTTATACCAAGTGGGCGCGATCTATGTAAAATGCTTGCACGCCTGTAAACGTTTTCGAGATGATGTCAAAGAAGTTAATGACGCTGTCTTGACGTCGAGTAGGTATGACAACTTTAATTGATTGAAATTACACTTTTTAAACTTAAGCTTATTTACCGCCGCACTCAGAGTCGACTTTAATGATTACTTAGTTAAGTAAAGATTTTTAAAACAAAACTGCCGCAATCAGACAAGTTTAGTAAATTAATGTTAACTGGCATTTAATTAATTTAGTTACATCTGATTAAATGCCAATTAACATTAATTTACTGAACGTCTCCGATTGCGGCAGTTTTGTTTTAAAAATCTATACTTTACTAAGTAATCATTAAAATCGACTCTGAGTGCGGCCGTATTATCACGTTAAGAAAAAAACCCGTTATGTTGCCTTTTAAGCCGAGAACGAAAATAATATTTTGTTAGTATGAAATTTTTAATTCCTATTAATTTTAAGTATAGGAAATACGTGGCACAAAATGAGATTCTTAACAGGGAGTTAAATATACAGCGGTCCGTTTAAATGCCGATAAAATTTATAATTTTATTGCACTATTTATTTTTATGGACATTTAATTTAGATGTGCGAGAACAAATCATTAAATTGTAATTTATAATGGCAATTATTACGTTGCGTGAGAATAAAAAAGTGAACCTTCTTATATTTTCATCGTGATTTTTGTAACAGAATAACAAAACACACCGGCACAATAAAAAAAATGTTAATTGTATGTATATTGCTATGAGAATAAATGCTATTTAACCCGAATATTACCTACACGTATTTCTCTTTCACCTACCTACCTACGGGCCTGCGCTGCGTATTAATTATAAATGCGTATTATAAATGCGAAAGTGAGTTTGTATGTTTATTTGTTGGTTTGTAACGCTTTCATGCCTAAACGGCTGAACCGATCGTCTGAAGGATATAGGGCACTTTTTAAACCGGAATTCCCTCAGGATCTCCGTAATTAACGCAAGTGAAGCTGCGGGGAACAGCTAGTTTCGAGCAATTTATTTCAGGACCTGACTTACAACTTTCAACTGACATAATATTACAATATATTTAAATTGTTTATCTACTAACTATGCCCACGGTTCTATCCGAATAAACTTTGAAATCCTCGCAGTAACTCCCAATTTTCTTCAGTACAAAATTCTGGTTCTGAAAATTACGAACACAACAAAATAATGTTCAA
Source organism: Zygaena filipendulae (assembly GCA_907165275.2). Taxonomy (NCBI): domain Eukaryota; kingdom Metazoa; phylum Arthropoda; class Insecta; order Lepidoptera; family Zygaenidae; genus Zygaena; species Zygaena filipendulae. Next base: position 8,303,082 of record OU015657.1, read on the forward strand.
ATCGGTCGATTTTGAGTTTTTGTGAGACTAAAACAAGCCAATGATTTTTTTTAATCCCTACATAATATATTATGGTTTAACACTTATCTATTCTACAAGTAAATAATTATACAAATGTATGCGTGAAGATGTTGACTCGCTCGTTTGTAGCAATGATTTTTATCACAGACTATTTTTAATATGTCGGTTTGTTAAGTTGCTACTATCCTGTTGCTGTTACTAAAATATTTTTGTTGTTGTTTTTTTTTTAAACCTAAACATTTATTATTTGTGTGCACGAACATAAAGTTATTTAAATGAGATGTTATGAAGTTGAATAGTCATTTTTAAGTAGAGAAAGTAGATGTAGTATAGATTATTACGTAGAATAGCTGTTGACCTTTTTAGTTTGAAGGTCTTAGGTATATCGTACAAAAAGTTCAGGAGTTTCTAACCCTTAATTCTGCTGTAATTTTAGAAATTAATTACGCAACCTCTTACATAATTTTGGACCAATTGTGCAAAAGTTTTTATTTAATAGCTGTAAAAGTCATAAAACAAATCTATAACCGGCAATTAGTCAACACTCGTCTAGCTTTGACATCGGTTTGACAAATCTATTAACGATTTTAAATTTATAAGACACATAAAATTTGCATAACTACCATCAATAACCATTTACTTAAAGACCAACTAGGTATGCTAGCGATTTCGTTGGCATGTTGGATAATCTTAGATCTTCCTCTTTACATAATTTCTTTTTTTGTAGTCGGTTAAAAATGGTCTATGTTAATTACAAAGCTTTACATCTTACAAGTTTTGTGAAGCAATTTATCTACGGATATTTATAAAGCGATGATAACTCAGTGGTTGGTGTCATGTGAATCAAGCGCTGCAAGGCGTAGCTCGTTGGTTTAAATCCTAATAATGAGATTGAGCTTTCTCGGTGAATATGCTATGACACTTTTTAGTGCCCAGCTTACTTCAACTGCTAGCAACTGTACCGTGTTAGCTGACCACGTTACAGTTAAAAATCTGTCACTAAGCACCTAACGCTATCTTCCGACAGCCTCAATGGGAAGCCAATTCAAGACTAGATATGTTTACCACCTTCAACGATTCAACTAATTAATATCAGTTGAACTATGGTCAGACGCCTGGCCAGTTAGCTATTTAAAAATAAAATAAACGGTGAGCAAATAAATAGGTATTTCGGAATTAATATCAAGAATTGGTGGGACGGTCATAATCAAAGCGGCGCCGCTTCGATGTAACTGTGAAGACGTGGGCATTTGTCGAGATTGCCGTGTCAATAAACTTGATTCGAAAGTAGACGACGAAGACGGCACAGCCTTACATAACCGGCCAACAATAACTGAAGCAGGCTTTACCGAATATTTTTAGAGTACATTTAAGCTGCATTAGTCACTGCATAGTTACCTATATAATATATTTTAAATAAGCTATATTTTACAGTATTACAATGACACCCGACTACTTATGTTGGTATTTGTTTAATTTTAATTAATTCATCTTCAGCTCTTATTGTTCTATCGGAAGTTTTTAATTTATAATTTTTCATCTATACTTAATATTATAAAGAGCAAAAGTTTGTGAGTTTTTGAGTTTGTGACGTTGTAGGGGGTAATCTCTAGATCTACTGAACCGATTTTGAAAATTCTTTCACTTATAGGAGAAGCTACAGTGATCTTGAGTGTCATAGGGTACTTTTTATTCCGGAATCCCACGGGAACTCCGAATTTCCCGCGGGTAAAACCACGGGGAAACAGCAATCTCTAGATCTACTGAACCGATTATAAAATTTTCTCACTTATAGAAAGCTACAGTGATCCTGAGTGTGATAGGATACTTTTTATCCCGGAATTCCCGCGGGAACTCCGGAGTTTGTGGGTTTGTGAGACTGTAGGGAATAATCTCTGGATCTACTAAACCTATTTTAAAAATTATTTCACCTATAGGAAGCTACAGTGATCCTGAGTGACGTAAGGTACTTTTTATCCCGGAATTCCCGCGGGAACTCCGGAGATTGTGAGTTTGTGAGGTTTTAAGGGGTGATCGCTGGATCTTTTGAACCGATTTTGAAAATTATTTCACTTATCGGTAGCTACAGTGATCCTGAGGGATATAAGTTGTTATTACCCCGACATTCTCGCGGGAACTCCGGAGTGTATGAAGTTGTAATCTCTGGATCTACTGAACCGATTTTGAAAATTATTTCACTTAAGTAGCTACAGTGATCCTGAGGGACATGGGCACTTTTATCCCGGAATTCCCGCGGGAACTCCGAAATTACGGCGGGTGAAACCGCGGGGGTCAGCTAGTTTATTATAAAGTACGTATTACACGTGCGAAAAGTCAATTTCTAACTCGTGTCGTCCAAAAAACTAGCTTCACTCTTGTTTTAGATGGCCTCTCATTGGGAATTACCTACCTATTTTTCGCACTTATTGCAAATATTGATGACTAGACTAGCTATTCCCCACGGTTTTACCCGCGCTACTTTTGGAGTTCCCACCCGAATTTTGGGATAAAGAGTACCCTACCCTATTTCACCCAGGACCATAGCTTCCTATAAGACTTTTTTTTAATCGATCCAGTAGCTTTTTAGTTTATTCGTTACAAATGTACAAAAATCTTTCCTCTTTATAAATTCTAAAATCTAGTGTGATTGGTTTTGTTTGCGAATTGTAATTATTATCTACAACATTTTATTTATTTCTATAAACATGCCTAATTTTTTTACGTATTAAAGTCGCATAAAATTATGAATTTTTAAGTGCTATTTAATAACCATAAGTATTCAGATCATCCGAACAATGTCCATTTTGTTCACAGTTGTTCTTAGTGTTTGATTTATCATATTATTACAGATTACTGCAATACCCAAGGAAGCTATATATACGTATACACACATAGGTACTAGTGTTCGTTTTACTAGCTCGGTGACACTCTACACAAATGAAATGATTCAAATACTTTCCTACAAGTAAAGACGGCCGGTTTTTACGTAGATACACGTGTTGTGCGTGTGTGGATATCGTAAGGTTGACAGCGAGCTGACAGTAACTGTCAGCTGTCAGTGAATAATTATTATCACATGTAGATTCTACATGACGTGTCAAACTTTCCTCGGTCTTTACCAAGGTCCTTTTCAAGGGTTATAAGGAGGCATTAAATTGGTGGGAGGCGGAAAGTGTCGCTTCTTTATAATATACTCTCTATTCTTTGGTATTACAGTAATACTGTCAAGTTTGTTGACGAGATGAAGCCGTAAAACTTCTAAAAATGGGTTATTATTTACACTTTAGAGCCGTAAATCTAGTATTGGTGTAGCTGTAGGCAGACTGCGTTGCTGCTGATACAGAAATTGGGTAGTCATTTATCTCAGTTAGAGAGCGTAAATGTGTGTTTTACCATCTAATAAATTATATAGTATACGTATTGTTTGATTTCTTTTCACTGACTTTTAATGTCAATGTTTTTAACCGACTTCCAAAAAGGAGGAGGTTCTGTGTTCGGCTGTACGTATGTTTTTTTTAAGAATCGATGACTCGATGATTTGAAAAATTCTTTTTTGTTTGTCTTTTTATCCCGGAATTCCCGCGGAACGTCCGAAACTAGCGCCAGTGAATCCGCGGGGACCAGCTAGTATTAATAGATTGAGGTATAGTAATCACCGCGGTTTCACCCGCGTGAATTGTGGAATCGTGGAATTCCCCGGGAACTCTTTGTAAGTATCCTGTTTATTTTTTTATTTAAACTTTATGCACATTAAGGTACAAAAGGCGAACTTATTGCCACAGTGGCATTCTCTGCCATCCTATCTTACTGAAATACAGGTGTGTGAGTAATATAAATTATAATACCAAATTATACCTACTACGTTCTATTTGTAGTTTCTTAATTAAAACTAGGTATATTTTTTGTTTGTACTGTGTTTATTTGCTTTTACCATTTATTAAAATGGGTAATTTGTTTCAGAGTATAATTCCTTTTTTAATTTAATTGAATAATGTTGGGTAAGATGTAAGCGTTATTTGTGGATGGTTTGATCATTTCTGTGCTGTTATTCCGTAACTAGAATCACATTTATCATTTCCGTAAAAGGTAGGTATGGCTCTATGAAATTTCATTTACATAACAATCAGCGTTATTTCCAATAAGTAGGTAGGTACCGCTTACTGATGTAGCGACTACAGAATCGAACTATCTATTGTATACATTTTTTTTATTGTTTTTTTTTTTATAAATCACATAGTCCTGCTTCCATTTGCTGTTATACCATATCTAAAAGGGGGATTAACGCGATGAATCAGGGGGCAAAAGAGATACAGATAAGAATAAACAAAACCTTTTGTCCGTCACTACTGTACGGGTCAATAACAAACCAAAGGCTGAAGTTTGGTCTCTCTGATCGGCCTCAAATACTTACGGCGAGTTTATTAATTAAAGCGGCCGACCTTGTCGACCGCGCATCCAAGAGGTCGCGCCGACCTGCGTGCGACAGGGACAACAACTCGTCCCCCTCGCCCACTCCCACCCTCGATCGCCTACGTTCAATCCTCTCCCCCCCTCACCAACCAGCGACCTGCCGCCGTGCTTTGTCTCATTGACCTTCCGTTATCTTCTGCACTAGTAATGTCAATTTTGAATTTACCTATTGTGGGTCGATCTATCAACAGTGCTCATGTCGTTCTTTCTATGTTGCATGATGTTCGGAAATACGACTCCAAGAGCAAAATTTATATAATAAATACACTACTAAAATCTACACTAATTTATTTTAAAATTACTTAATTATTATACTATCTAGATGTGCAACTATAAAGGTAGGCAGGTATCTATGGTGTTTTAAAAACTAAAAATTTAATCAACAAAAAGCTTGGAAAGTCGTTCGGTTGCCAAGCAATTATGGATGGTACGAGGCAAATCTACAGTAAACTCATGACGTATGATACGAGCACAAACACAGCCGCGGGGCAGCCGAGAACAATCACAACAGCGCGCGGGGCGGGAGATCACTCGAAACCGCACCTTAAGCCCATTGTAAAACCGATTACAATAAACAAACAGAACCAGACGCGGTTGGAATCTTGTCAAACAGGCGCGTTCGAGCGTTGACTTATTGTCGGTAGGGCATTTCTATTTTGGACATCGTTGTCTTGAATTCAACCTTAAGTTGTAACAGCACGGTTTAGCTTGCGGCGGAGTTCCTCGTGGCGTACAGGTACGGCACGGGCGTTGCGTTCGGTTCGGTCCACTCATACAAGCGAAGCGCGGCTGTGCGCTGCTATAAATAAAAGATTCCTACAGAAACAATTGTTGCGTAGAGGTGAGGCCTCGTCTCTCGGTGAATGTAGCCGACTAATCGCCACGAGTCGATCGCGAAAGTAGGTGACCGTCCGCCGCCCGACTGTGATTGACTCGCTTGCGAAATTAGTTTCTATATGACATTTTAGACAAGACGGACAATGCGCTTCGCTAAGTCCTAATTATGGAGATACCTTTGTGGCACACGTTAGGAAATAATTTTATTCGCGTTTCAATTTGATCATCCCTTTCATGATTTTAATTAGTTACACTTCTTTTGATTTGTTGAGGGTAAAATTCACGTGTGTGAAGTTAGCAACGAGCACAACAGCCAACATCCGATTCCTGCATTTTAGTTTTTTATGCAAATCAAATAAGTACCTACGTATAGCTTTAATAACTTCCTATACGTGCTTATACACTCGATCCTTAATTAATTATTGTTTCCTTTAATATGTAAATCTAAGTAGGTACGTCGGAATTATAATATTAAGTTACCTACTGACAAAAAGGGAACCAATATTACCAATATCGTATTTGTGAATCATAATAAAAATCCATACACATATTATATAGTAATTAAATTAACATTGATTTTCCTCCAGTACAACTCTATGGATTTACTATTCGGCGACACCGCTCTACTTAACCTCGCCACACAAAGACGCGTTAACGTGAAACAATACGGTATAGTCATGCAAACTTAATAATGCACTCAAATCTAATTAATAACTTGCCACTTTACACCTTAATCCACATGTTATAAGGTCGAGCGTAATCTAGGTAGAGCGTTCTACACCACGGGATTTCGATAGTAGTGTTGGTTTGACTGGCGCGTACTCACACAGCGCTATGGGGCCAGCTTGTAGTTGTGGAGTGACGTTAGTGTGTGGGAATGCCGGGGAAATTTATATTTTAAGTAACTGGTACATAGTATCGGTACGCTGTTCATTTCGTTAAACGTAACACTATCTATGTATATCTTAGACGTACCATCTATAATATAATAAAAAAGTAGAATCCGCGATTCTGTACATTGAATATTTTTACCTAAAATTGAGAGGGGTGATAAAAGAAGAGTAACCAAGCCAAAAAAAAAAAATTGAAATTATTTTCTGTCTGCCTGACTGTCTATCTGTTTGCGATAATCTCCGCATCTACTGAACCGATTGTCATGCGGTGTTCATAGGCAGATTAAGCTTAGCCTGGAGCTACATATAGGCTTTGTTTCATTGTCATCGGAGGTCGGGAAAAAAGTTGCTGTATAAAAACCTTTCATGCGGGTGAAACCGCGGGGCGGCTAGTGTATAACATTTTAAATTACCGTTTGCCTAAGTTGTTAGCGAACTTGACGGGTTCGATTCTAGAATCAGAGTAAACATTTATATGATTAAAATTTGTATTTAACTGAATCCAAGTGTTTATTTACATAATTATGTACATTAATATGTATCATAAATCTGAGGGCACGGTGGTGCCCCCGCCAAGACGAGACAAGCAAAGTGCAAGAGCACTACCCTTCCTTTTCTCGAAATTTAACAAAAATATTTTTATGTAAAATGACTCGCACTGTCGAAAAGTTATCAGATCTCATGTAGAGCCAAGCTTCTAACGCTACACGCCCTAACTTATAAAAGTCATCTACATGATAACTTTTTGACAGTGCGAGTCTCATAATATGGTCTCGTCTTGGCAAAATTTTACATGAAATTGTTTTGTTGGCATATGTTTTACAAGAAAAAATACGTAGTTTTTTTATGTCAAAGGTGGCAAACGGGCAAACATCTGCAACACCAGAAGGTATGCAGGCACGTTGCTGACCTGGAATGGGGATGGGAACTGACTTTCAAGTGGGGCTGCCGGAACGAAGTAAAGCAACCTTGGTTTTGAAGTCGGTTAAAAATTGCACCATCCCATCTTCACCTGAGTCCTGAGATGGTTTCATTGTAAAGGGCGGCAAATATTATTGTATTTTGTAGCTAAATAGTTAAATCAGGTCCTAAGCCTGGCAGGTGCCTAGCTCTGCTTAGCATGTATGTACCTGTATATAGGTACCTGCCTATTTCAAATATAGAATAGAATAGAATACACTTTATTGTACACCAAAATAATGTTACACTATACAAAAACTTATAAATAAAGGCGTACAAAAAGCGGTCTTATCGCTTTACTAGCGATCTCTTCCAGACAACCTTTGGGATATACCTACAGCTGGCTTTAATTTTAATTTCGAAAGTTAATGTAAATCTATTGTACCTACAATAGTTATAGATGGGCAATCAACCCAAGCACCGGGTAAAAACCTGATTAAAGATTATCATGGGTTTTTAGGGTTTAAACTCAAGCACCGAGCTTAAACCGGGGTGATTGTCCATCTATAATTGTAACACAATTATAATAAGTATACGTACTATATTTACTAAACGTATACCTACTGCGTAAAGCCGTTCAAAAATATATATTTGAACATTTAATTTAATATGTTATTATATCTATTTTATTTCCGTGGACGATTAGTAAGTGAAACGTCTAATAATATATTTTACGAATTAGCATTAATACTTATTATCTGAACACGAGCTAACATAAAATCTAGATTCCAGATTAGATAGGTACAACAATGTCATCATGTGTAAGTAGTTACTGATACAAGGTCTAACAACTATAGGTAGCGTAATATCATACTGATTTTCAAGGTTTTCCTCACTGAAATACGTAATTCATCGTTACAAAATATATAATAATCTACGGAACAATTGTACTTATACCTGTATTGTATCATTTGCTCAAGCTCATGTAGAATAATATCCATGATTAAAAAAAGTTAAATCTGAAATGATAAGCCAAATAGGGAGTGGGATGTGGCAAAATGGACTAAATCCATTCCCGCCACATTGCAAGTGTATGAGCGTCAGCAAATCAACCTAAGTATGCAGACATGAGTGGGCTTGGAACCAACTTCAAACCGATCAGTGGTAGCACAGACCAATAATAATATTAGATACATGCATATTAATTCTATTCTTTTCTATTAAATCGGTATTTTGTTATTTTTCGCTTTATGTCATAATGCAATTTTGTGTTTTTAAAAGTCGGTTTAATGTTTTTATTAAACATTTGTTTATTATAGGTACGTCCATTTACAGCGAACTTGACTTGCAGGCAAAAGACGCTGCACCCATGAGATTTTCGTTAGGTATAGGCGAATGGCGATGCACTTGCGTTCCCTGGTAAAATTTTACTTTCAACGTGTCAAAAAAGTCTAATTTCAAAAATTCACTGTCAACATGATAAATACAAAAAGGGTTGCCACGTATCTCCATATTTTAGCAGACAAGTCGTGATAATTAATAATTCCAATTATTGATCTGTCCTAAACTATCCTAATTAAGTGCTCAACAGGTCAATGTAACCAATGATGTTTTTTTAGACAATCTTGAATAGTAAGTAGGTACCTACGAGTATTTGTTTTATCCAGCTTGTGTATATTATATATTTAAACCATGAAAAACAAACTTTTTTGTATAAAAGTAACAAATGGCCGACCTGTTTTTGCTGGACATCAATTTGTCACAAAACGAGAAGCAACAAAGAATTAAAACAAAAAATTACTTGAAACCTGTTTCTTTACATAATGTACAATGATTATAGCATTAGATGAGACAATACATGCCATCTATTTGTCTTTATAAAACACAAAACGAGTTAGTTTCTACGAATATATACCTATATGTAGTAATCATGGGAGAACTTTATTTAAAACATAATATGTAGGCACGTACCTACTAAATAACTTATGGTAGGTACTAGGTATCTTCATTGTTTTGTTTTCTAAACGGCCCAAAATTGTCGTGATGTTGCAAATATATCTTATACATATATTTAGTACGCATACGCATTGAAATGTTTTATGATAACATGTTCGCTAAAATTGTAGGTTGGAAGTTTTTTGAAGTTCTTTTAGCGGATTGGCAGTCAAATACAAGGCAACGGAAGTGACGCAGTCACCAAAGAGCGTAACATCAAGTACCAACCTACTTGCGTGTCATGTTAACTTTAATGTAAGTTATTCAAATTACAAAGTTTTATTGAAAAATATATTTGTTGACTAGCTGTGCCCCGCGGTTTCACCCGCGCGAGTTTCGGAATTGCCGCAGGAACTCCAAAGTAGCTGATTTAATCCTTACAACGTCAGTGAATTAGCAGTGAAAATCCTAGAAAAACTGCGTGATGCAGTGACCAAGGGAAATAGGGATTCATTTTTATATATTACAGATGAGGTCCTATAAATTGGCAAATTTTTTAATATGTTTTTAATTATTTATTTATTTACAACAACGAACTATAACTCACATATACACACGCTTATTTATACATTAATGGTATTCCTGAGAACAAAGATGAAATATTTACTCGTGGACAATTATACTTTTCAATCTATTTTATTAATATAATGATATGCAGTTTTGCTTAGACGAGACCTCGAGTCGCATCTGTGACATCATTTAGCACCAAGTGTAGGTACAATTGTTCTATTTGTGTTAGATTATTATTATTGTTATATTGATCTGCTGACAGCTAGTTAGGAACTCTATAGCCACACGCATTAGTAGTTGGTGTCGATTGAGCTATAAAATACAAGCGTGTTAAGAATATATTGACCACCCAAGGAGTTCTGCAAGTCAACCTCGATTTCATTTTGGAAATCTAATACGTATGTACGTACAGCGTTAGTCCATGTTTATTTATAATGTTAAGGGTTTTTCCATTTTATATCTACAGTTACCACCGTACCGTGATTAAACATTTAGAAAATTCGTATACAACAATATTCAAAAAGTCAAGGGAAGAATATTAAGTACTTTATTTGAAAAATAAGCTGAAGAAGATAAAATCCCCTGAATCCAGCAACGACACAAAAGTGGCAGAAGGTACGTAGTCATCAAGTGGTAATAGCACACGTCGAAGAGAAAGTAATTAATTAAACAAATACAATGATAATAAAGTAAATAATAGGATATAAAGTACATTGCAATGGATTTGCACTGTGACCTCGCGCCTCGTCTGCTATGCTTAATCAGGTCGAGCGTCAATGTCGTATAACTTATGTGATACAAATCATAGACTACAGCGTACGATTCCATAGTCCATTATACAGTGTGTGGTACTATCTATGTCCAACGCCAAAGATCATTATTATATTAGGTATTTTATACAGGTTGTAACCTCTATCAATAATAATAATAAAACTAACAATGTTGCGCACCTACTCAGAGCATATCTTCTAATAACGACTACTACGTATGATAATGTATACTTTAAGTATGATATCAAATAGAAGCCAAGGTAGCAATATTTAAGAAAAATTGTTTTAAAAGATTTTGCTGTTTTATTTTGGTTAGAAAAATATATACGAATTGTATAAAATCCATGGTTTACTTAGATCATAAAAGATATTATGGAGACAATTTTAAAGGTTTGGAAATAAGAAACATTTCAATCTGTGTTCATAAGGTTACTAAAATAAAGATTATCAATTGAAATTTATATCGATAAACATTTGCTAACGCAACAAAATTATTTTATAAATAGATAGAAATAGATAGTAGATCTACCTACCTAAATATCTACGAGTAGGTACTTGACACGACCGAGTCGCTTGCGTTCATGACTTGCACTACTTTAAACAGCGTTTACGATCATAACAACCAGCGGGTAAACATCCCATCGTTATGTCAGGACAAAGATCATTTCCTCTGATCCTATCTATACCGTAGCGTATATAAGAACATAACAAAATAGTGGCTAATGCCATTACTACCTACTTGTATACTTATATATATAATAGTTAACCTTAACCTAAGGCTTACTAGCAACGTACACTTGACCGGCATTTAATTTTTTTTTTTCAGGGGTACTCAATTTTACTATATCTAAGTAGGTATATACATTTTTTATTTATTGTAAGTATATTTAAAAATAAACACTACAGGTATAAATTAAACTATGATTCGTTAAAGTGTTTATTACAGGCGTGGTTCCTTTTGATCCAGCAATGGAATGGAAAAAAAAATCATTTTTAGTCCATCTTGGATATTAATAAAAAATATATTGGATAAGTATTTTTCCTTTTTTCGTTTTCAAAAAATAACGGCGATACGTTGAGTTGAAATTCCGTGTGACGTCACACCTAGGTAGGTAGACTTAGTTATGACGTCGCGACCTCGCACTCCTAGTCTTTAATGCGTTTTATTTAAGTAATTTTTCAATAACTCGAAAAACTAATTTTTAGCATTTAAATAATTAAGTTAAATTTAGTTACATACCAACTGACGTTAATTTAATGAACGGCTCTGAGTGCGGCAGTTTTGTTTTTAAGATCTTTGCTTAAAATTAAGTAGGTAATCATTAAAACGACTCTGAGTGCGGCTAAATGAGGGGTGGCGCTCTCCAAATAAAAGTTTTCCATCGAAATTAAGTCATTCTAAAGGTCCTACACCTGTCAAATAAAATATTTTAACGATTAATAAAATTATTCGAGTCAATAAAAAGCTATGCGTGAACATTGACGAAAAATACAAATATGTATTAAGTGTTCCTTCTTTGGAACGTTGATTCCAAAGTCTCTAGCCTCTCTAGACTCTAGGTATATAAAAACATAGTAAATTTAAATTTCGCATATTTAGTTTTTGTGTTAAAATATTTAGCAGTGACTGATAGACAAAAATGTACGACCTTGGATCTAGATATTTTTTGGAAGTAGGTAGACTGTATGTATTGCTTGAGTAAGTCATTGAATAAAAGAATATTCTAGCATGAAATATTTTATAAATTATTATTATACTTAATTATCTCTAAGTCGTGGTTTAGTTGAAAATTCATGTTCCTAAGAAACTGAGATACAAACAATGCAAAAAAAAATTGAGAATATTGTCTATAACTACAGCTCTCTTACTTTTAAATCAGAATAACTTTAATTTTTATACATCACAATGCCACATCAATTAATTGATAAATCAAGCCATTAATCATCGTACAATTAATTACAGGACCGTCCATTACATGTAACACAGTAATTCACACATGTTATAGATAAACATCACGAAATAAGGTAGCAGTTAAAATTGATGTTAAGTTGTTTATTAAATTGAGTAATTGCTCCATCATTTTGGAACGATTACCACACGAAAATTTAGAGTCAAATTTTATAATCTATGTTATTTATTTCTTATATCAACAGGTAGGTACCTAAGTGCCGTTCAAATGTTTAGATCTATCTGTTGTTCTGTAGGTACTGTACATATCCGGTACCATTCTCAATGTAGGTACCTGATACAGTTTTGTCACAGAAGGTAGCTGAAGCCTTAGGTAGATACTAGATACTATGTATTTTAAATGCAAATGTAGGTTTCAGTTTTATAGCAAACGGTTAAACCGTTATGGCGTATAAAAGCGTAACAAACAAATAAATAAACTCACATTCTTATTTATAATATTATGTAGTAGGTAAGCATTTACGGTGCTGAAGCTGGCTGATATTCTTACACAATTATTATAAACGTATCAGGATTAATAGTATGGATAATTACCTACGCTTTAACGCCTTATCTACTCAAGCGATCATCATAAAATTTTGCATACACACGCTGTCAAGGGCAGGTACAGAGAAGGACATAGCGTACTTTTTATCCCGGAATTCAATTTATATTATAAAATGATGTTCATACTTAGATGTATATAAGCCGTCAAGAAACTGCAGCAAACGCGCCTAATATTGGAGCCGCACATAACAGAGAATGTAAACATGCAACAAATCGAGCTCGAATTGCACAAAATAATGTTTAAGTTGAGTCGACATTCCATGCATCGCAATAAATCAAATGCTCCCAGCGCAGCGTGTATTGAGGACAACATCGACCTAAGAAAGGTAAATGCCTCAAAGTTGACTGACGGCGATTATCAAGCGAACACGCCGCCGGCGCCGGGCGGAGGCGAGAGGTCGCCCGCTCTAACGCAGCTAGCGGCCGCCAAACAAAACGCTTCGTTTGCCAATACTTCGCCACCTTCAATCAAAATCACTTTATAAACATTCCATATATTTAGACATAGTGTTCATGATAATTTAGACTAAGCTTTCAATCGGCTCGTTGGTCTAGGGGTATGATTTTCGCTTAGGGTGCGAGAGGTCCCGGGTTCAAATCCCGGACGAGCCCCGATTTCATTTTTATGGTAATGTGCCATATACTTTAATATTATAAAGCTGAAGTTTCTTTGGTTGAACGCATTAATCTCAGGAACTACTGGTTCGAATTGAAATATTCTTATTGTGTTGGATTTCCATTCCATCCTCCATTTATCGAGGAAAGCTATAAGTATAGGCTATATAACATCACACTATATAGCATCAAACTAACGCAGGTGAAAGCTATAGTTAACTGATATAAAAATTTTTTTTTTGTAAATACGTGGTATTATAGTCGTTAAAAAGCCCAAACCGGGGCTCAAACGACTGAACGGTTTTCTTAATCATAACTAAGACACCCTCGAACGCTTGATAACATGACGAATCCTTAGTTTTCTGTGCGTTAACGGTTGTAGATTGTCAACTTGGCTAAGGGGGCTGAAGTCTGCGATTGCAAAACAAGAACGAATGCTGCCATTCGTTCAACCGCTCGTATCGTAGAGCAGAAGCTGTGTCTAGTTCACAGTGCTTGTGACTAGGTTAAAATTCCGAAAAAGTTTCGTAATACGAACAAGTAATGGGACTGGACTATGGTATCGATCCATCTTACTATATTCAACAAATTCGTTCGTTTGATATAACAATATGAAAATTATTTTATTCGAATAATTGTGACGTATAATATTTTCAATCTATCTATCTATACTATAATAAAAGAGTAGAATCTGCGATTCTCTACATTGAATATTTTTAAGAAAAATTGACAGAGGGCTATTAAAGAAGAGTAACCAATCACAAAAAAAAGAGTTTTTAAAATTCTTTTCTGTCAGTCTGTCTGTCTGTCTGTTCGCGATAATCTCTGAATCTACTGAACTGAGTGTCATGCGACTTTCACAGGAAGATTAAGCTTAGCCTGGAGCTACATATAGGCTTTGTTTCATTCAAATCGGATGTCGGAAAAAAAAATTGTTACATAAAAACTTTACATGCAGGTGAAACCGCGGCGCACAGCTAGTACATAGAGTGCTTTTTCTCAGCTAATTTGTTTTTATTATTAGGAGAACAATTAATAATTCAAATTTTAAAGAATAAATTACTTCGGTCCTCATACTCAACTCTTCACAAATATTTGCTTCTCCTGCGTAATTAAAAATGGTAGTTACCTATTTTAAGTTAAAATTGTATCTTCTTACAAAATAATAAGTAATAAATTAATAAATAAAAGTCGCGTCTGCAATAAGGCGCCGATGGGACAGGCGAACTCGCGAAGGCGAACAGTAGTGATGGATAAATTGCCATAAGCACTTAACACGCTAAAATTATCGAGATGTTTTTATAATAGCCAATATTGTTAGTGCTTGAATATATAATGAGGATTAAGCCCATGGAACATTATAGTTATGAGTTTTTGCTGCTGTGGATAAACTTACGGAAAAGAAAAAAATTGGATTAGGTATAGGACTTTGATTTTGTATGGCATTAGCTTTACCATGTCATAAATGCTAAATTAATGTATTATAATATATTATGCTAAAATTATTATTTTTTAGCATTAGTTTCCTTTACTACTTCCATGGCGCACGTGACCGCTTGCACGCCACGCAATGCCAACAACAATAACATACAGCATAGCGCACACGTTTGCGCGGAAACCCACCAAACGTATGTCAAACTCCATAATATTACCTACTGTCAATTGACATAACCCGATAAGTGGAAATGATCGTAACTAAACGTTCACCATACGTGTCTCAATAACAACTCATTTATGACACGTACTTATTAATTAATTCACTGATAAAAACTAAGTTCTAGAAAGATTTCACACAGACACGTTTGTTTACAACGTTTACGAGGTAGTCTGCCAATGTCTGTTGACAACAGATTAAACAATTTAATGGGAATACTTGTACCTACGTATAGGTTATACAATTAAGATATACATTTGTCTTTTTTGTTCATCAGATAAGCGCACCGTTTTAAATAACAAAGAATCATTGAAATTCCGGTGTGACAAAAATAATTTAGGTACCTTACCTACTATCTACATAATATACTTACCCAAAAATATAAAAGAAAAATCATCGAATTAAGAAGTCCCGCTATTGTGTTTCTTTTTTTAATTTAGTTCTTGGAACTGCTCTTCTCTAAATCAATTTGGAATTTCCTCGAGGTCCGTACAAAGTTCAGCACTTAAAATAACTACCTTCGTCAAATTTTATGAAAATTCATTTAGTGCAGGTAGTTTTTGTTTATATTTTTAAGATTTTCTGACAGAACATGTTGGCAAAGCTTAAAAGCCTATTATTTTTATCCGTCGTGTCCGGGTTTTGTACTCTACATAAGTAGCTCGATTGACGTTGCCTCGATGGTCAATAATTTCGTCCTACTATATTACCTACCTAATAATACCCAATAAGTAAATTTGTAACAATTTATTCTATGGACTGTCAAATAAATAAATAAATATTAATAGGAAACGTCAGGACTCGTTCTAAAGCACACCAGAATACACAACTTATATAAGCCGATTTACCAGCAGGCTGAATAGGCTGGTGCCTAGGCCGGCAGATTCTAGGCGGGCGGAAAATTTGGGGCCAAATTTTACCTTAAAACTATTTCTTGTGCAATCATAACTAGGTATATGTCGTTGGGTTGTCAAAAAATCTAAGAACTGAGAAATTGATCCACTAGTACACAAATAATTAAGTTACAATTATTGATAAAAAAATTGGATTTAACATTATTTTTAACTAGGGTATCGAAATGTACAAGGAGGTAGGGCGGCAAAATTTTAATAACCTATTCGTGGAAAATGTATAAATCCGCTACTGTAATAAGTAGACTATT
This sequence comes from Zygaena filipendulae, assembly GCA_907165275.2. Taxonomy (NCBI): domain Eukaryota; kingdom Metazoa; phylum Arthropoda; class Insecta; order Lepidoptera; family Zygaenidae; genus Zygaena; species Zygaena filipendulae. The sequence continues at coordinate 8,319,424 of OU015657.1, forward strand.
TTTTCCGATTAAGCAAATAATACCTAAAACGTTTTTTTATGAACTCTTACTATAGAAATATAATTATTATTATATATATACTTATAAAGACTATATTTATTGAGCGTTCCCGCGGGAATTCCGGGATAAAAGTACCCTATGTTCTTCTCTGTACCACTAATAACGTGTATGCAAAATTTCATGATAATCGGTTGATCGGTTAAGGCGTGAAAGCGTAATAGTAACAGACAGACAGACAGACAGAGTTACTTTCGCATTTATAGTATTAGTAGGGACTATCAATTAAGTGTTTTTAACTAATAGTTGATTTTAATATAGTCAACTAAATAAATAATAAAAATAAAGTAGTTGCAGGTGCCTGCAATGCGCGGCTGTATTTTGTAACCACTTAATCATATCGGGTGCGCACTGCGCATGCGCCGATCGCCACCTTGTCCTATATGTTATAGTTATAGTATATAACGTTTTATATAAAGGTGATATACCTACTACTTGTGCACATCACTACCTGCCTCTTTAGCCAGGTTGACAATCTAGAATTATCAACGCATAGAAAACTTACATATTGTTTTACTATGTCAACATTAAATGTCGACATTAAATTTCATGTCAACAAAGTGGCCACCCACGAATGACAGGGTGGTGGCAATGCGTGTCAGTGCCTTACTGGCGCATAGCATGGTGTTTGAGCGTTGCAGCCGCTGATCTCTTTATGGCAAGGTCGGTCGGTGGCGGCGCGGCGTGTTGTCCGACCGGCGCACGCGACGCGAGCGCGACAGATGCTCGATCACTTTCACCACAAGTGTAATGAGACATATACGTAACTAGGTACCTATCTCTGCAAAAAGTTTAGTACTTGCTATAAGATTGTTTGGTGACATCACTTGGTTCGACAGATAGAGCAGACTTTTGAGTTTATTTCGAAAACAAATCACCAAATATATTTATTTATAGGGTGGGTTGACGTGTTATCCAACAAAATAAAACTGGTTATCATACAAAGAATAACATGAATTTTGAGAAAAAAAATCGAAAACTGCTTAACCTAAATTTTACAGGTAGCTAAGAACGGATTTCTTGGAGTTCCCGCGGGATCTCACTCGCGGGTGAAACTGCAGGAACCAGCTAATATAAAAACCTAAAATACATCCTCGTAATTTTTCACCAAAATCAAAAACAAAGTTCTGTTGTAGGTACTTACCCACCTATTGAGTGAAAGGTATAAAACAATAAACGTGTGTTGCAGAATAAAATATGCAAGCCATCCCCCCACTGTCGTTGGTGGATGGGTCGCCTCGCTTCCTACTTGCGACGCGACGCGCTAAATTCGTTTCAGTACGGCGGTGCTTTCGTAACTTGGCTAAGCTCACGTAACCAATGTTACAAAGCACACACATAACACAGAGCACCTACTTACAATGGAGATTACTAATACAAAAGCGGTGTAGGTACAAGTATATGCCTAAATACAAGGTATCGGATAACTGCGTAATAATTACGTTGGTAGGTAATCACTTTTTTTATACGTTTTCTTGCAGTTGCAGTCGCATTTGAAAGATTTTTACTATCAAGGTTAAATTAAATCTGAGCATTATTACAGAATCCGATTTCAAAATTAAGTATACAAAACATAAATATTAATCGGACCAAACAAGCTGCGAGCCCTACACCAACTACAAAGTAGGTACCAACCTAGCATTGTTTTATAACTAAGTTATTACAGAGAAGTTTAAGTAAGTTATTAAAAACATGAAACGTTTTAACTGAAAAATATTAAATCTATACTTAATATTATATGAGGAAAGATTTGATTTTTTGTTCGTTTATTATGATTTAACTCAAAAATTACTGGACTGATTTCAAAAATTCTTTTACCATTAGAAAGCTACATTATGCTTGAGTAACAAAGGCTATATTTTACTCCGGAATTCCTGCGGGAATTCCGAAATTAACGCGGGTTTAACCGCGGGGAACAGCTAGTTTTTAATAAACTAGTACTTTATCTTTTGACACGGCGACACTAAAATTTATACAAATTACAAAAGTGAACTCAACGGAAATGACGCGCGAAGTTCGCAACGATTTTTGCCTATTTACGTCAGGGAAGTAAGTATAACTTGTTACGTGCGTACATGAGTATACACACGCTGTTTTTTTTTTATCTACAAGTCGCGATGGACAAAGACAGCTGATGATAGAGTCGAAAAAGAAATTTCTTTTTAAAAATATTTCTCAAAAGCGTCTTAATTTTATGGAAAATAAATATATGTACCTACTTAGTGAACAAAAAATTTATATAATACGAGTATTTTTTACATTAAGAAAGAAAGAAAAGGCATTTATTTGAACACATAGACAACAACTATTTACAACTTACAATTATTTTATACAAGCATGATTTACAAAAAAAAAAAAATATATATATATATATATATATATATATATATATATATGACAGTATTATAAGAACAAATGACAGCTAGAGGTGTTTGTGTGATGCGTCCCCAAGACCAAAATGGTGACTGCCTCAGCATGTTGCTATGAGTGCGTACACTCCTAGTGCTGATTTTCAGTCAGGACCGGAGATTCACAAATATAAGATTTATACATAATTATGTCATAGTCTACACGCACGTATTCCACAGTTTTTTTTTGTTACTTACATAATAAACGTACATAATAACTATTCTAAATATATGTGTATTCACCATTGATTTACTATGATATTCACAGTAGTCTTAGTTTATTACATTACTACCTACCTATACTTGAATTTGAGTTTGTACCTATATTACATCACAATATGTTTTATAAGTATTAGCAGATAAGCATTTGAAATTAAAATATTTAAAATTGAATTTAAAATAAAAACAATTATGAAATACTAGCTGTTCCCCGCGGTTTCACCGGATTTCAATGTCGGAAATCCGGAGTAAACAGTACTCTATATCCTTCTCTGTACCCCTGACAATGTGTATGAAAAATTCATGATGATCGGTTGAGTAGTTATGGCGTGAAAGCATAACAAAATACTTTTCCTGGCACTTCCAACAATATCGTCGTTACATTTCAACCGATTTACACAAAAAATTGTGAAATTACCTTCTTCGTGAACCACTCTATTTATTGGGGAAAACTGCATGAAAATCTGTGCAGTAGCTTTTGAGTTTATCGCGAACAGACATACATTCAGACGCGGTGGAGGACTTTGTATTATAATATTATGCAGTGATATTGTTGTACTTATAACAAAAGTTAATGATATACATATTTTTAACTGAATGTCATTTTATACACATCATTGACGTGACCATTGTTTAACTTGCTATGTGACGACAGTGAACGCACGGAGCCGGGAGCTCAATTCACACACGCTACAAGTGCAGATGTACGTCTGTGCGACTTAAACATATAGGTATATAATATATACAAAACACATACATCACAAGCGTGGAAAAATCGCTGCACGAGTGTGTTCGCATAAAATTAGCCGATAACAAAGACGTTAAAACCAACTTGCGAACTGTACACGCGTGCGACTTTGATACTAGTTAAATCTTTATACAGGGTATAGCAAAAAACTCACCACATAACGTCATAGCCAATTTAAAAAATATTTTTAACGACAACTAGTTGATCCCCCAAGGTGTCACTCGCGTTAAAACAAAAACTCCAAAGTTTTCATGGAATTTCAAGATAAAAGGAACCGATGTCACTCAGGAATACTATAACTTTCTATATAAGTGAAAAAAAAATTTAAAATTTATTTTGTTATTTTTTCCTCTTAATAAATTAATTAATTAAATTTAAAATTAATTAAATCTTTTCTCTTAATAATAGGTATTAGTATAGATATAAACTTCCGCATCATAGCTATTTAATAATTATGTCATATCAACGGCGACGTCGCGTAAACTGTTATCTTTGGTGTGATGAAATTAATTAAAGTGGAGTGCAATTGACAAGTTAAAAAAGTAAGCCCACTAAGTTTTCAGCTAGTTCATTCAGCTTACCTCCACCGTTATACGTGTCAAATTATTGTAACCATTACCAGCATGCTATTTTCAAATTTACACTTTTCCGTTACAACCTGTATGTATATATATGTCTATCTCCATACTAATATTATGAGTATAAGTTTGCTTACTTGTAGTATAATATTTTGTAATTTCTGGAAGGACAGAAATTATTTTAATATTTTTTTAGAGGAACCTACAGTAAGTATAGAGGGATTAGCTAGTGAGTGATAAAATCGAAAAGGAACTATGAACATTTGAATCAAAGTTTTTGAAGTAGCAAAATCATATTATTATGGCACTGAAAAAAAAGCAGTAAGTGAAATTGTTTGAACAATCCTATATCAGCGAACCTACTGATGTACGTATAGTCGTTTATGCTAGATACGTATAACTCAAACACACTGATTTTTCAGTGATCTTGGTTACCACGGCCATACTCAAATGATAACACAAATATTGGGCGTTGTAGGTATCTCTTTCTTGCATTCTTTATAAAAATGAGAGATCACATCACAATGAGTGCGACGGATGCACAAATGAAAATTACAAGACGTTTTTCAACGGTGTACTTAACCATTAAGATTCTTGTCTCGTACGACAGATATTTCTTTGAGTAACTTGGGTCATTTCATGGTATGCTTAAAGAAAATGGTTGTTTGAGGATAAAATAATGCCCATTCTTAGAACGTCTGTCATACTAAGTATTGGAATAAGTGAAGAAAGGTTATGTATACGTGTCTGGCGAGCGTCGGGTCATGCAATTCCCTAAGTTGATATTAGTCATCACAAGCGTCATCGCGATTTGTTTGCGGTCTCATCCATATCTATCCATGATCGATGACACATATCCAAAGCAGCTTGATAGTGGATAACCCAGAATTGAAATTTATCGATTTCAGACTAGCATACCTACCAAAAATGGCTGTAAGTAGTTAAATTAATTAGTCGAATTTCACCCTTATTATTTTCGGAGTTCCTGAGGGAATTTCGGGAAATAGTGGATATTTATTCTATTATCACTACATATTATAATATAATAGTAGATAGATATTCTTGTAATGCAGGAATACTGTAGATTTCTCCAAGTGGAAGAATTTTTTTAAATCGGTTCAGTACTTTTTGCATTTATCCGTTAAAAACAAACAAAACATAACAAAAAATACAAATATTTTGTCTATAAGATATAGTAAGTATATGTAGATAATGTAAATATATTTAAACTAATAGTTGTGAAAAGAGAGCCAAATCCCTAAAGCCTAATCCCTAAAGCTAAACGATAAATAATTAAAACATAATTCATACAAAATTTTATGATGATTGATTGAGCCGTTAAGGCGTGAAAGCGTATCAAGAGAATCGCTCAGGGATAAGTTTAAGAAAACTAATATAATGACAGTCCACTGTCAGTATATCTACGAAAATTTAATTTACGTTCATAAAAATTATACACAAATGAAGAAAAATTGTGATATCCATAGCGTAAATACTAGAAATAAAAATAAGCTAGCATTACCCATTACTAGGCTCCATAAAACAAGTAAAACTTTTATAGTCAACAGTATAATATTTTATAACAAAATCCCTGAAACAGCGACAAATTTCTCTCTTATTAAATTTAAAACTTATGTTAAACAAAAATTAATTTCCAAGGCGTATTATAGTGTGAGTGAGTACTTGGATGACCGGCAAGCATGGAATTAGGCCTCTTTTGGTCACTCTGATGCATTTTGTATTTTTTTTTATTTTTATTACTTAACTTTATAATATTATGATTGACGTGTAAAAGAGCCCATTGAGGCCTATTTACAGAATAAAAAAAAAACAAAACAAAAAAACAAACACACAAACAAACAAACTCACTGTCACATATATAATATTAGTAACGATTTAAAGTAAGTATGCAGTGAGTTTTCCGACACTCATAATATGACATTGTAAACAATAGCAGTAACACTCATCTTCAAAGCATTTGCATATAGCCGTTCGTGTGGTTGGAAATATTGAAACATTCAACCCAACCCATGACTTTGATGTCCACCGTCCGGAGACCAATCGCCAACAATGACTCATACGGGACCTTACGCGTCCAAACAAGATAATGACCTCATACCTTTACATTAGGTATATTCTGTGAAATATAGTCTCTACAAAGTTACCCAGATCACTTTTAAATTTTTCAAATAAAAAATATTATTATATACATCGTAGATAAATCGAATAAATTCGCCTGTTTCATACGGCTGGCATTTTGTAAAATGTCCAGCCCCCTTAGCAAAGTTGACATTCTACACGTGTAACTTGAAATTACGCTTCCTTTCCTTAGTTTTCTGCTTCTATTGTAGAATATCAACTTGACTAACGAAACTGCGGGGTTAGCCAAGTTGACAGTTTTGATTGGCTGACCAAAGTTTTCTATTCTAATTTTCTATGCGTTAACGATTGACAACTTGGCTAACCCGGCAGAACAGAAAACGCCGTTGTTTTAAAATAGCAAGAAGCGCGACGTGCTGGGCTAGGTTGCCTAGGTTAAGTTCAGATGTGACCACAACGAGTCCAATACTAGGTGATTTGCAATGCGTGAACACTCAACGCAACGCATTTTCCGTGTTTGGTACTACGCAAACCGGCAGTTTGTTAAATGACGAATATAAATATCTCGATGACAGAATAGACACAGCAAAAGGCGGCTTTATTGCTAGAGGCAATGTTTTCAAGGTTCGTTCTGAAATAACTTCAGTTAATGTACCTTTTTGCCGGCAACAAACCATTTGATCAGACAAAATAGATCGATACATAAACGTCAACGTTCACAGCACGATACGGCTCCGCCTGTGTTTACACACACTCGACAATAACAATCCGAAGACTGCTCCATGCCATAGTGAAGTGGATATACACAATTGTAATTATCGATATGTGTATAACAGAGACGGCAAGATACAACATTCGTATCGATGCACTCGCTGCACTTGTTTAACGCAAACACAGCCACTTAATGGCTCCAATGATCCTTTATTTGTGATGGCTTAGCTATACTGATTAAGTGAAAAGACTTATAACCTCGTTAAGGTGATAATTGTAATTCTAAGAGCGTGCAATATTTACTCTGATCCGCGATACATTATGGAGTACATACCCTTGCGTGGATTCTTTAAGGTCGTTCAATTAGAATTATCTGCATCTAATTAATTTAATGCATGACGCTGACGTTTCAGTATTTAGGTATAGAAGTTACCATCCGAGAAGATCATATTTTGTACTTTTATAGATTGTTTGATATGCTCTATAAAGTTAAAATAAGAACAATGCATCGAATTTAAGTCCTTCAATAGTTAACTAGATATGAGATCTCGTCATCGTATATAGGTATGTCAACGTGAAATTGTACAATAATAACCGTTAAATTATAAACAATTGACATTGCTGAGGTATTTTCTGTCCCCAGCATAATACAATACTAGCTGTCCCCAGCATTATACAATACTAGCTGTTCACCACGGTTTCACCTGTGGTAATTTTAGAGTTCTCGCGGGAATTCCGGGACAAAAAGTAGAAAATAAGTACAAAATTTCATGATGGTCGGTTAAGCAATTGAGGCGTGAAAGCCAAACAAACAAACAATTTGTCAAGGTTTTGTGAAAATTTCGTGTAAAAATTTTGATCGATAATAATAATTGTTGGAAATGTTGGAAAAACATTTCACGGTCTAACTACTCAACCGATCATCATGAAATTTTTGCATACACTTTTTCAGGGGTACAGACCGTAAAGTCTTCTCTTGCTGCCTCCCCAAAGGCAGCAGAGCCCCCTGCAGTGGGCAATACAATTCCGTCCGCCAATACAGACAGAAACTGGGGGGCGGTCCACAGAACGGCCGGAACGTAAGGACGGAGCTGACGCCATCCGTCAGGGCGGCTCTAGTCTAGGCGTCTAGGCTCCGTCAGTCAAGCTGGGTGAGCTGCTTGGCTAATCATTGCGAGTGATCAGAATCCGATCTCGTGATCCGACGCGATTGAGAGGTACAGAAAAGGATATAGAGTATCTACTAATTCCCTTGGGAACTCCGAAATTAACGCCGATGAAACCTCGAGGAACAGTTAGTAACGGATAATTGGAAATTATAAAGGGCGTTTTATTTGTTCTAAAATTGTAAAGATTAATTGGACCCCCAGTGTCAAGATAGATCCCAAAACGGAAAATACCTGCATAATAATAAATAGGTACTTATATTTACGATCCTTCAAATAGTCGTATAGCAGTCTATATTATTTCTTAAGCATGTTACACGTTCTATTAACAACAACATTCGACGATGACGGAAGGCAAAACAAAACAGCATCATTACTGAGGCAGATCCATTCATTTCCATTGTTGAGATCGCGTGTTGGCTTCAATGTCGCGTAAAGTACGTTCCGTAGGATTTTTTGTGATAACAACAAACGTTGTTGTTTAACATTTAAAATACCATCTAAGAGTTAATTCCCTTTTTTTTTTCAACATTTTTTTTGTCTTCACATGACTTTGTCTAGAAATTCTAATTCAACTACACTGACTCTACATCACTATTTTACAATTCATTGATGAAAAATCTTTTTTACATTGTTACATTTACTTACTTGTGATACGCGATATAAGGTCCAATATTTAAAACTTATTTTAACGTGATTATCACAGCGATATATACTTATTACGTGTGCCTATTTACAGACAAAAAATGAACATGGTCGTTTATTTACGCATTTAACAATATAACAATACATAAACTATACGACTACACAGTTTATATTATTGAAAATATGGGAATATCCTATATAGGCCTTAATGCCCTATATATAGGTCATAATTGATTTGTAAGTTTACTTACCATCAACTACCAGACAGCTATTCAAGTTGATGACCTTAGTCAATTTCGTTTTTACACTGTTGTTTTTTTACTGCCTGTATTTGACTAAACATTGTTACTGTTTATTATTAATTTTATTAATTTTTTAATAGTTACCTACTAATACAATACACTAGACAAAGTGTAGAATGTGGTTGTTAAAATATACAACATACATACGTAATAATATAACGCCTGTAGCCGCTGCTCGCTCTAACTTATCATTTGTTTATCAGTCACCTAATACGCCGTACACGTGCAAACTGAGTCTCGTGTTGTATTAATATTAGGTAGCGATAAAAAATATGTTTGGCAAAAATCAAACTATATGTTGGAAGTACAGTTTACTTACCTGTAGTTGCATGAATTTTTCAAAACTTCGATATACTAATTACAATTTTTTCTAGTATATTTAGTAACTAGCTGTTCCCCGCGGCGTCAATTTCGGAGTTTTCGCGAGAATTCCGGGATACAAGTACCCTATGTCCTTCTCTGTCTGACAACGTGTTACAAAATTTCATGACAATTGGTTGAGCCGTTGAGGCGTGAAAGCATAATAAACAAACAAACAAACTCACTTTCGCATTTATAATATTAGTAAGAAAGTAAGGATTTGTACCCTATGACGTAGTTTTGTAATCTCAAATGATTTAGTTTTTAAAACCTAAAAATAACCTACAGAAGAATTAAATCTTTTAATTGTTATCTAAACTAATACCTATTATAAAGGAGAAAGATTTGATTTTTTGTTTCCTTGTTTGTTAACATTTAACTCAAAAAAACTACTGGACCGTTTTCAGAAATTCTTTCACCATTAGAACGCTACATTATCCCATCATTATCGTAACTCGGAATTTCCGCGGGAACCGTGAGAAACCGCGGGAAATTCAGCGTTGGGACGAATTTTTATACAAAAACTGACTTCAAAAACACAAAAATCTACATTAAAAAGTTGAAAATAAAAAAATACCAATTTAATCCAAATGACAAAAATACACGTAATGTTGGTTTGTGCTACCACTGATCGGTTTAAATTCGGTGCCAAGCCCGCTTGTGTCTGCCCACTTGGGTTGTTCTGCTCACGACGAGCTCGTGGCGGGAGTGATGGACTTAGCCCCACCCACTACCCACTGCCGTTTTTGGGTTAAATTTGTTATTTTTATTTAACTTTTTAGTGTAGGGCATTTTTGTGTTTTTTGAAATCGGTTTAACTTTTTTGTTAAAATTTTGTTTATTTTTCGCTTTAGTGGACTGGTTTATAATTTGTCTAAGTGACAATAGCCTTACGTCAACAGCTCGTGACCTTTTAAAAAATATTGCTTGTCCCGATGCAGGGACGTTAACTGTTGAGGAGTTCTTCCCTACTTCACATCAGCTCCACTTCACCATATGAATTGTAAACATAAATTGCTTAGCAAGCATTTTAGATTAATTGAATCGCAAACTGCGAAATACTTATTATTCAGTAATTCCACTTCATCAATTGGTGATTGTCGAAAGAAAATGAATATGTTACTATGAAAAATACCCAAATCACTATAGTTGTGCTTATAATGTTTACAGAGTTCCCTCGATTTCTCCAAGATCCCTTTATCAGATCCTGATTTCATGAAAATGGAATCACACGAAAAGCACCAGCTTTCGATTCAAAAAAGAATCATCAAAATCGGTTCACCCAGGTTCAAAAGTTCTGAGGTAACAAATATAAAAAACATACGCGGCGAATTATGAACCTCCTCCTCTTTTGAAGTCGGTTAAAAATATCGGGAATATACAAGTAATTTGTACCGATCTTATACGTAGTATTTTGTTATTTCAAGTATTTGTTAGGAGTTAAGTTAGTTTTGGCCCAATAACGTAAGTAGACATAATACGACGCTAATATTTAAAAAAGTTATTTACCACATTGGTCATTCTTTTGAGCGGTTCTGAAGCCGTGGTCGCAAATTGTGTTAATCATTGTTTAAAGCGATTTGTAAGTGGTCGGTAAAACATGTTAAACATTAATCAAATATATTTATTTATCATGATAAGGCTAGTTGATACTTACGTTTATCAACTGGCAGTTTTTGTTTTTGTGCATTTATCGTAAGAATTTCTATGAGATTTAGGATCCCCCTAGCCAAGTTGACACTACAAATAACGCATAGAAAACTAAGAAACTAGTTGTAACGTGACGTGACCTCATACAATCGTCCAATCAAAAGTCCAGGAGGGTTAGCCAAGTTGACATTCTACAATCGTTGACGCATAGAAAACTATAATAGAAAACTTTGGTTAGCCAATCAAAACTCCAGTTTTACGTGACCATTTGTAAACTAGAGTTTTGAGTGGCTGACCAAGAGACATGACGGTCCGCTATACTTATGTTTTCTATGCGCCAACGATTGTAGAATGTCAACTCGGCTAACCCCGCAGTTTAGCGTGACAACGTAACATAACGACTCCGTTCCTTAGTTTTTAATGCGTTAACGATTGTAGGTATATTGTACTTGGCTAGGGGGGCTGTTTCTCAATTGATAACTAAACTTTAACTCACCAATAAATCTAATATTTTGACTGTTATCCAATTTTTTTAAAGTTTAAACCATACCTACTTTTCGCCCGCGAAATCCTCATCGCGACAACAGAAATATTCGTCTTATCTCTCTTTTTTTAAAATCGGTCCAACCCACAGGTCCAACCATTAGCGACTCGACGCACGCTCCAAATTTTGCGTCGCAAATTATCCATGCTTAGACCCCCGGTTGTGTTGCGTATGTCGCGCCATGCTACTCGATCAACGAGGTTAACACGTTGCCAAGTTGGAGATGAAACTATATGAACGTCTAATCCTACCAAACGCACACCGCCTGCATTCGGCCAAGTTGCAACAGAGTCGCGGCAACCAAAGCGCATGTGCGGCGCCCGAATGGGGTTACCTCACCCACATTCCAGCCTTCCGGAATTTCACGTTGACAGTTGCAATGATCTGATGCAACTATATTGTGTACCTATAGCTGCGCTGAAATCACTGTCTTTACACAATATGAGTGGTAAGCCAAACAATTAATGGCCGTTGAACAGTAAGTACCTACGATATCACAGACGAGGTATAGATAGACTAGTCAGAAAAAAAAACCGACTAAATTACGATTCTATTCTAGCTCGAGACACTGACGAGTTAAGCAGACTGTGCGAGACCCAAAAAAAAATGTTTTGTAAAGTAAAATAAGACGTCGAGTGAGTTAAATGTCTATATCTATAAGCATCGTCGCTGTATGGCAAGGTATGGCTGAGACAAAGAATTGCCAATTATTCCACCTGCCCCCGCCGCAGCTGGGCCGGCTGCTCTTTTTATTTATTTCAACGTCGGTGATATTTTTATTGTTCTCATCGCCACTGAATGTTAACCGAATGAAAATGCAACGATGCTCTTCGGTTGTGCGCGTCCGTGGCACAATATAATAATATATTCGAGCGCGTATAAACAAATACTAGTTGAATTTTGGGGTCATACCTACGCTATTATCTAATAAATAACGTTTTAATTACTCCAATCAAATCAATTCGTATGTATTAAAAAATAATAAGTAATAATTGTTATCTACTTACGAACACTTCTAATGTTGACTGTAACAACAACGATGATAAAAGTCTCACTTTATACTGCACAATATAGATAGATATTCAATTCACGAACGTTTTGATAAGAAGCTTTATGAAACGAACCTTTAAGTGCAACCTAAATGATATTCAAATTTGACAAAATATACGATAAATAATACGTCAAGAGAACTGTAGCTCTTCGAATGCTCATCAAAATTCGTTCACACAACAACAAAAAAGATGTCCAAAAAATAAATCGAGCGAGGAGACGCGGACACGTCGAGCCGACGGCGGGTCGTTGACCCCTTCGATATTTCTCGAAATTAATCGCCACAAATTCCGCGCTCTTTTCGTTTTTAATTGTATGTAACCATCAAGCAGCCACCCGACGACAAGGTGATACGTTTACAGAGAAAAATGTATGAGCGTGTCCTCTCGCTGGAATTACAATAACGGAACATTTTATACGTACCTATTGAGATTTACAAGGAAACACACGGAAGATTTAAAAACATAATATGATGTGTTATCCACCTACCGATCGAGGGCCGGTGCAGCTTTGATCGCTTATGTTCATTATAAATCAGATCTCGGTATCTCGCTTTATAAACGTTAGCCCACAAAAACAAAATATTATTCTCTCTCTCATTTAATTTATTCCAAATTTCATCTTATATCCTTTTTTTAGCGTTCCTAAACAAAAATGTAAAATCACAATTATTCTATTCTTATACACTTTTACAGGTGTAACAATGAAATTTAAATTAACAAAATATAATCTAGAAATAACCCTTATATCTTTTACCGTAGATACTGGGAGAGTTTCCTCGCTGGTACGCAATACTAATAATGTGAGTTTGTTTGTTTACGCTTTCACATCTTAACAACTCGACCGATCAACATTAAATTTTGCATAATACACGTTGTCAGGGATACAAAAAAGGAAATACTGTACTTTTTGTTCCGGAATTCCCCCGGGAAATCCGAAAAAAATTCGGGGAACCTCTAATATTGTGTAATTTTAATGTTAGCAGATCATAGTCACTCGCCGGACGTGCGACTTGTGAGTAGGTAAAAGTATACATGCGGTGGACAAGAACGGAAGTTTGGATTTCCACGCTGAGAGCTAAACAATGACTCGGAATCACTTCTCACACACGGGTGATTGATATTTTCACAATACACATTTTTTTAATATTACGTACATACTTTATAACGTTAGTCTCGGATTGCGAGGAACTAATTTGGCTGTTAAAACTTAAAAGTACCTACTAAAGACCAGTTGAAATCGACTGATCGATGGAAACTGGGAGAATAAAGTCATTTCTTTCCCGACGTTCACTCTCCATAAACTATTTTCACACCTGAGTGAATGAGTGAGTAGTATTTCGTTTTTATTCAAAACTAGCTGAGCCCCGCGGTTTCACCCGCGGTAATTTCGGAGTTACTGCGGGAATTCCAGAACAAAAGTACCCTTTGTTCTTCTCTGTACCCCTGACAGCGTGCATGCCAAATTTCATCCAAATCCGTTCAGCCGTTTTTGCGTGATTGAGTAACAAACATCCAAACATCCACACTTTCACATTTATAATATTAGTAGGATGACCAGCATTTTTTTAATATCTCGAGTTCCAGATGGAATTTAAAAAAAATCAAAACATGAGTATCTATGTTAGACCCTTAGAGCCTGTCCAGATGACGCGTTTTACGCGCGTGTCGAGAACGCGCGAGTCGAGAGTCCGTCGCGTTGCAAGCGTTTTACGTGCGAGAGCATCTGGACGGGATCTATGTGGCTCTAGTATCTCGGGAACACGCGCGAGTCGAGAGTCCGTCGCGTTGCAAGCGTTTTACGTGCGAGAGCATCTGGACGGGATCTATGTGGCTCTAGTATCTCGGGAACACGCGCGAGTCGAGAGTCCGTCGCGTTGCAAGCGTTTTACGCGCGAGAGCATCTGGACGGGATCTATGTGGCTCTAGTATCACGGGAACACGCGCGAGTCGAGAGTCCGTCGCGTTGCAAGCGTTTTACGCGCGAGAGCATCTGGACGGGATCTATGTGGCTCTAGTATCTCGGGAACACGCACGCTCTCGACTCGCGCGTAAAACGCCTCATCTGGACAGGCTCTTAGCAATAAAACAAAAAAACCGCATTCAATTTGGTGCAGAAGTTTTTGCGTAGCACGAATACAAACATACAGAGAGACATACAGACAGAAAAAAAATTCTAAAAACGGTATTTCTTGCTTCTATATCACTCATAGAGTGGCCTAAATTTATTTTTTCTTATTTATCTCCCATGTACAGACATCGACCTGTTACAATTTTATTATATGTATAGATACTAGTTGTTCTCTGAAATTTCACCCGTATTAATTGCGGAGTTCGAACGGGAACTCCAATATAAACAAGACTCTATATCCTTTTGTGTTCCCCTGAAAACGTGTGTGCAAAATTTCATGATGAACCGTTGCGTATTTAAGGCGTTAAAGCGTAACAAATAAACAAACAAACTGACAATCGCATTTATAATATTACTTAGGATTGTATCCACCTAATTGCACCAACAGAATCTTTATCTGTAAGAATTTTCCTCAAATAAAAAACCGGCTAAAGCTGAAATTTTTAGGAATTATACGAAAATAAGGTTTTTAGGCACTAGTTGTTTAAATTAATGGGATAGTGATAGATATTGCTGTTACATCTATACACCTTTCAGCTCAAGATCTGCTACTCATTTTGTTGTTGAAACCATAAGAGTATAGATTAATAGTAGGTATTTTGATAACATAATATGCAATCAGATGTATTGGAAAAGTACATATTTTGATTTTTCCCTGTACAAATATAAATTAATAATTTGCTTGCTTGTGTGTATAGAAATTCAAACTCAACCACGTATGGTATTTAGAATAACTGGCATCGACCCAAGATATGATGGATTTGTTAGCTCAAAACATAGGTCTAGGCAGGAGTGGGAGGTAGTTTATTTATTATGACGCGAGAATAATTTTTTAATGACGCATTCTTATTTCATAAATAGTACGGTCCAGTTCTCTATTGTGATAATTTTGAATAACAAATCGTTAACAGGTTAAAATTTATACAATATGTATGTCGGTGATATGTTTCCTTTCGGCTACTGTTCTTAAACCTCATAAAAATGTTTATATTCAAAATCAATTTTGGTTATTATTTTTATTATGGATCTATTCCTAATTCTTATAGTTCATATAGGTATACGTAGAAGAGAAGATATGTATAAAATGTACCTACACTGAATTTATGTGTGCATTGTAGAGTATCAACGCTACAAGGAACTTTCGACTAGAAATTTCATCTCATTGGTCTTTCTCACTAATTGTAGGTGGTGATATTAATAAAGATTTTAAGATTTTCTATAAACAAAAGATATTACATCCTCACAATGTTTAAAGTGCACTCAGACAAGCAGGAAGGAAGTGTAGAAAAAGAAACGGATCTTAAAAATAAATATTGAAGGTGCGACCCTAAGTTACAAGCACTCGATGATGTTTAGTTGATTATAATTAGCCACGCCGGAGATCTACGCGGGTAGTGGCTCAAGTTACAAGCGACTCAGCCCGAGGCGACGGAATGATGTTATTATGATGTTTTAAAAAACGGGACAGTAACGATCAAGTAAAAAATAAAGAGTTAAGTGCTAAAATTTTTACAAAAGATAAATACATACTGAAAACCTTTAAAAATATTTAAAACATGTGAGGCACACGAATTAAGTGCTTTGGAAACATGACATTACAGCTACATACTCGCTTTCTTTAATCGCAGTCGAAAACAGCGCGAAACCGTCACCAAACGCTTCTCATCCACGTCTTATTTTAAAAGTATTTTGATGTTAAGTTTCATGGTTATGTTATGTATACAAAAGATTTTTTTCTAGTTCTGTACTTGTTTTGTCTAAAACGCTATACTCTTATGGATTTTAGAGCCCATATGTCGCGACTCGGCGGGGTGCGCTGACAATTGCCACGCGCTACGCGGCTGACGCTTAGCTTGCGCGGGCGCAGCGAGCGGCGCGTTAACTAGATGAGTCGCTGACCTTCCCGGTTCCCCTTAGTCAAGTTGACAATCTTTAATCCTTATCGCTATAGAAAGTTATCGATATATCGCTTATCGTCATGTCACGTGGACACGAAAAATAGTAGCCAATTTTTCGAAGGCAAACTTGAAGGTGCATGCGGAGAGAGGTTTTAGATAGTAAATCATAGCCATTAGCCAATATAGGTAGATCTCGTTTTCAGTTTTAAATATTGTCGCTTTTATGCTGATTTTGTGTGATAACATTTAAGCAAATGTGCTTGGTCCAAATATAAATATCTAACATCCGAAGCATTTTTTCGTGTCGTATATACCTACTTAATGTTCACACGTAATTAACATATTATTAGGCTAGTCGTCCTTGAAATCATTACGAGGAATAAAATTGATATTTAGTTGGAATTAATTATTATTGTGAAAATCGATATATATATATATAAGCGGATTACATATTTTGTGCATTGAGAAAAACGACCGAAATTTTGTGAAATTTCCCCATCTGCCGCAAATGTGTACGTCGATTTGTTGCCGATTACCACTGCAGTCTTTTTTGTTTTTTTTTACCTTATTATACCGATATGAATTGTTTCCGTAAAAAAAAAATCTAAGAACTTTTTTACGGCACTAATGGCAGGCAGCGAATAAAGTAACGCAAATAAATTACTTACCTATAATATGTTCAAAAATAATAACATTTTATTCCGCTTTGATGTTTGATTTGAAATTTAAAAGAGTTCTATTTTAGTTTACTACGAAAATAAGATGTTAAAAATAAGTGTGTACCTTACAAAAAATATGTTTTTTAGGCGTTGTCAACAATGTTGCTCTACATTGAATATGTTCACACGAGTGAGTAAGTATAGGTACTTACATCCGAACATTAATCGTCAAAATCGTTCACAATGAAGAAGTTATATCGACATATTAACAAGGAAAATGTATGATTTGTCACCATTTTAGGTATCGAACGTTGTTTTATCTGCACACGAGTAGGTTACCTCCTATATGTAGGTATTCAAAAACGGAACCACTCGGATAATTGTGAGTCAGTCTCGAGAAATAATAGGGAATAGCGACTAAATTTAGTACATTTTAATACTATGAATAGACTCGCCCACGATACGTAGCCGTGTAAATCAACGGAGAGCTAATGTATTACAAGCCCGATTCTACTCCCTACGTTGTGTAGGGACACGTGTAGTGATCACTACCGAATTTAAACTACTTTCGTGTCACACAATCCTTGTTTTGTATTTTTAACTAGCTGTCCCCTGCGGTTTCATTCGTGTTAATTTGGAAGTTACCGCGGGAATTCCGTGACATCCTTTCTTAGCTGACGTCTCCTGCCTATATAAACTATCTATAATTGCTTTTCTGCTTATAAAGTTTAGTAGTTTTCGTGGTTAGTCAGTAAGTGACCTTTGCTTATATATATATTGATATGCTGATTACTATTATTCTTTAATACGAGACTCAGATTCTCTCAGATTTACATGTGGCATACGGATTGCCTCAGTATAAACAATATAATATTGAATTGTAGATAGGTTTTCTTAGCCTTTTAAAAAGGATGGATGTGAAAGATGGACTAACAAACACATTTTCACATTACTATTATATTTAGCTCTGGTGTAGTGTCCCCTCGGTTCGCCTGCGCTTTCGGGAATCCCTTACCCGGAACATATTATTTCCTTAAGACGAATTTCATCGAAATCCGTCCAGCTGTTTATGCGTGATTGAGTGACAAACATTCAAACATCTTGGTTGGATTGAACTGTGTGATCATCACGCATAGTCCACCCCCCATCAGGCATCAAACCCGGAACCTCTTGTTTGTAGGTAGGCACGATGACCTATACTGCGCCAATCTTGTTACGAATATAAATAAACGATATAAATAAACTCTACCTACAACTAAAATATTATTTTAATAAGTTTTTAAATAATACTACAAAAATTTCATTGAGTAGTTTCACTCGTTTAAGCATATTATTTAAAATGTATTTCGGTATTTACAGCACCAGTAAAGGGCAGAAGCGATGTGTCGACACATGGCCGGCTCACTGCAATGCGGCAGCGGTAACTTCTACGTACGTAAAACATATTGGACTATACCTATCGCCAATAATACAAGCCTAGAGATAAAATGTATAACTTGCTTCACTGGCTGGAAACATATACATAGAGAAAAACTTTATTAGATCTACTTCCAGAATTTGAACATAATTATTATAATTGGAACATAATTTTAGATGAGAGCGTGTCCTAAAGGACGAGCATTTGACAAAAAAAATCTTCAACATGACAAAAGAGAAGTCACTATGTTTGTTTAGCTAAATTTGTTTATGTGTTAGTAAAATAATAATTATTAAAGTTATTATCATTATATAATTAATATTTAACCTTATTAAAAAAAATTATAAAGAAATAGAAGGATCATGTAGACCGTAAGTACAAAATTTCTGAAACTTTGTCTAGTACTTATACCATATATATTTGAATTTTCCGCCGCTGTTTCACTGAACGGAAATTATGTTACATTTCCGTCACCCTTTCGGCAACCAACGCATTCAGTTAACCGTTAGTTGCACCTAAAGAAGTATTACACCTATAGAATACAGTTCAGATGTTACCTGCATTTGTAACGAGTTGATTTTTCCACTTTAAAAACCGTTTAATTGACTGTGAAAACTGTTTTCATTGGGCGAGAATTATAGAGCACAGCGATGAGTAGTTTGGTTGAAATACTTAGTGCGGTTGAGTTGAAGCGTTCGCGACCGATTGAGGTGCTGGACGGATGCGTGCGATTATAATTAGGATTGTATTTCTGATTCCGACGAAGCGCAGTATGGCGAGCAACGCTGAATTCCATCTGAGTCATTGTGCCCGTTCGGTAGTCTTTATTTTAGTGTAACACTTAACCGTTTCACGCGTATCATTGTTACGATTTTTAACGGCGGATGGTGAAGTTACTAAGTTAGCTATTAACGTATCAACGTACATACGCAACGTTACAAAACCTGTCTATTGACATAAATTAATAAACATTTAACATAATTATGTAGTTACATCACCTGAACCCGAGTTAATTTTTCCGTAGGATGGATGAAAGTAGAGTAACTAAAAAGCATATAGAGCAAATGTAAGATGACGTGATAGGATTTGTCAGGAGGCAGCAGAGATCGTCCGAAGCGGACGTATGTGTATACCAATCAGGTGAGGACCGAGGACATCCTCATGAAAGGCAATTAAGAGCAATACGATCGGCGGTCATGTATCCGTAGGATTATGAATGTGAAGTAGTCCATATACCATTATTGTTTGCTATATATGGGTACATACTATGTTCGTTACAAATGAAGATAGATCCATATATAATCTGCCATACGGCTGCCCTACGGAAAAACAAATTAACTGCAGCAGAATAAATTTTACAGGAAGAGCAAAAAACCGAAAATCGCTTTATTTAAAGCAAACCTTCCATATAGTTTAACGATTTTCTTAATTTTAATTTCTCTTAGATTAAAGCCTTTTTGATGGTTGTTGCAGCTGAATAAATTTAACAAGAGGAGCAAAAAACCGGAAATCGCTTTATTTAAAACAAACTTTCCATATTTTAACGATTTTCAAAATTCTCTAAGATTAAAGCCTTTTTTAAAGGTTGTAAGTATGTAGCAAGGTCCGTTATGCGTGAAAAGTGGCAAAAAAAAAAATCATTTTGAAAAAAAGTCAGTTGCTTTGTTTTTCCCTAGAGCCGCCGCATACCTCCCTGTAGAGAGACTTAAGCTAACATCCATACATAATAATTATTATAAAACAAATTCCTCTGCCGCGTCGGTCTATCTGTCTGTCTGTCTGTCTATCTGCCTGTTCGCGATAAACTCAAAAACTACTGAACGGTGTTTCATGCGGTTTTCACCAATAGATAGAGTGATTCAAGAGAAAGGTTTATACGTATAGTTTACCCTAGAATTCCCGCGGGAACTCCGAAATTATCGCGGTCGAAAATGCGGGGGACAACCAGTATAGTATAAAGTAGGAAAGAGCAAGAATCAAAATACTTTAAAATGTTCCCAATCATTTTTTTCCAACCAATATTTGTAATTTTGTATGTAAACTTTTTATGTATGTACACCATTGAGGTATTCATGTGTGGCGATGAAATTAAATCATAACAGCATCGGACACGTTTACGGCAATTTTTCGCAAGGTATAAAATTAACATTATTATAATTGAACGGAGGTGAGTAACAAGTCGCCACGCGCTATCGGCGACACATTTCTCGGGCGAAGCGCAAAACTCGTTTTTGCATGCCCATACGCGACATAAGGGAGGCATACCTACTGCATGTTACATCGATAAGTATATGAGCGTATGTAAGTTGTACTTAACTGGTCGCTATGCTGACATGCTCGCTTGCTACATCGCGAAATGTGCCACTTATTAGATTGCACGTTCTAACAAATATTGATCTGAATATTATATACCTTCTATAGAAATTTTTTTAAGTGGTGATGTTTTTAGAATAAATACGTAGGTAATCGTAAAAAATACAAGACATTTTTATCCTTAACTAGTTGTGCCCCGCGGTTTCACCAGCGTTAATTTCAGAGTTCCCGCGGGAATTCCGGAATAAAAAGTACCCTATGTGTTAATCTGATGAATAAGCTATATTATTGAAAAGTTTCATTTAAATCCATCCAGTAGTTTTTGCGTGAAAGAGTAACAAACATCCATCCATCCATCCATCCATCCATCCATCCATACATTCTTACAAACTTATAATATTAGTACGATATTATAAACTAAATGCGAATGTTAGTTTGTTCGTTTGTCACGCTTTCACAACTTAAAGGTCAAACAGATCACCATGACAACCTACATACACGTTGTAAGGGGTACAGAAGAGGACATTGGGTACTTTTTATACCGGAATCCCACGGAAACTCCGAAACGGGCATGATGACAATGTATAAAAATTAAAATTCTATTTAGTCCGTCAGTTAGTAAATAAAAATTAATAATAGACACGTATTTACTGATTTTTTCGAATTATTGAAAATATACTTAAATATACGTAAAAAGCATTAAAGTTTAGGGGTGTAAGGTTGCGACGTCATAACAGTATAAAGTGTATCTAACTATAGATGTGACGTCACACGGAATTTCGACTCAATGTATCGCCGTTATTTTTTTGATTACGTAAAAAAAGGAAAAATTTAAAATATTTTTTATTAATTTACAAGACGGATTAAAAATTAAAATTTAGTCAGCCTATTATTATATTATCTGTGCCGCGGGGAATAGCTGACAATTAATAGGTATTTTTATTATTTGGGAGTGATGGGAATTTTTCTTGTTTGGAAATAATATTGTGTCTCGTAAAATACGTTAATTTTTCGTAATAATATAGGTACCTAATTATGTGGTCGAATAGAACCGGCGCGCTCAAGCGATCTCCGTATGTCTAAACACATACATACATTCTAACCTCACGCTTACACTAGGAACTTTTCTGTAGAAAATACGAAATCGCTCCTTTCTGCATTTCCCATAGACACATATTAATTTTTGAGTGTTCTTGTATAACTTGTAATTCTGTTAGTAAAATATATGGCTAATACTACCTAGTGTAGCATTCTGCTACAATATCAACCTTTTTTATTATTATTTTGTTTTGATACGTCAGATTTTATTTGAAAAGGTGAGAAGTGGATTTTGACGGCGGCGGAAGAAAAATTGGAGCTTGGGCTGAAGGAGTTATGAAATTTCGTTTACCAGTACAAAATATCCTTGCAAAGTTGTGTTTAAAGAATCTTTAACATAATAACTAAATAAAAGTTTTAAGCAGAATCTACGGTCAGTTCTTATTTGCCGTGTTTAGAAGCAAGGAGTACGGAATTGCGAACCTGAGACCTCAGCCTGAGACAACATTCGCTACACTAGGTACTACCAAAACTAAGCTGATGAAATATTTCCGAGTTTAATAAACTTCGACAGGTTTTATTCAGTCTTCGCAATTTTCATGTGCACTTCGAATGAATTCAGTACACTCAAATCTCAATTTACTCAAACACAGAGAGAGAGAGATAGAAGATTTACTCAAAAAGACGACGGCGTTGAAGCTAGGGAATGATGTTTTAAATGTACCTACCTATTTAATATACTTTAATACTTAGGTATACTAGTTAAAATATATTATTATTATACTCGCCTGTAACCTATACGCTCTAGTGCCGACTCCTACTCAAAACGCTATCACATGCTTATCAGTTTCATCGGCGTCACCATCACGGTCGCAATAAAAACCCACGTAGCCGATAGATAAGTGAAATTAAATTTCCCCAATAAATTAATACTGTTGCTGGTATACCTATAACTAAACATTAAATACGCAAAGAACACGTGTGGTAGCCGGTAGGTGTTAACTAGGGTTGCCAACTGTGCGGCAAGAAGCAGGAAGTCCCATTTCTAGAGCCTCATAGGACGCGTCACGCGACGGTTGGTACACGGTGTAATTTTCGTATTGAAATTTACTATGGAAGCATTTTAGAGTGCACTATTGAGAATTTTACTATGGAAATGACAGGCGTTGCTGAAAATTTCACCGTGTAGAACGCTAACTGTCCCGTTTTATGGTACAGTAAGAAATTCGGGGACAAGTAGAAGTAAATTTATTTATTCCAGTGATAATCACGCACCTTGTGCCAAACGAACACCAAAGTTTATTTGTGTTTTTATTTGTCCTCCATGCTCGTCTATCTCGTACGTCCGATTGCGATGAAACTGTGTTAGAATAGTTGCTGTGCGGTCATCGGGACAGGTTTATAACAAACGAAAAAATAATTGCAACGCATTGAGCAGAGGTACAAATATCAATAGAAATGCTTTTTAATGTAAAAGTTAAATCAGAAATCTAGTTCTATTTCTCGTTTTCATTGCAAATTAAGAGAATCACTCCGATCCGAGACGCGTCGCGAGTAGGTATTTGCAAAAAGTCTATCTGTTTCATGCCGCTCTGCTACCGTGCGATGCGTGCGATAGAGAGACTAGAGGCGAGTGCCTAATTTTTCCTTCTGAAATATTGTTTCGGGCCAAACCTTTTCTACCCCCCTAAACCTTCACTAAATCAGACAATTTTGGTGTCATTCGATTCAGTACACCTTAATCTAGGGCTGTACGTTTTTCTAATTTAGTAATTCAGTTTAGTTTAACTTTAATAAATTAAAAAACTCGAGGAAGATTTTTTGTAAAAAATATGGATATTGAGATGCTAATAACTTTTGTTATAAGCAATATTTCTTTAAAATCAAAACGTACAGCCCTAGTTATCCAATACATCAATAACATGTAAAAAAATCATCAAAATTGGTCTATGTTTAAGGGGAGATAAACGGTTTGGCTTTTTGTATGAAAATTTGCACGCACACGATCGTCTTAACCGCAAATGCGCGCGCTAAGGTTGGCAACCCTACAGGCTATAGTGTAACTTTAAATGCATGCATCTACACTCTACAACATGGTTAGAATTGTATAGTATGTATTCTACATGAATGTATATAATATGTATGTAACTGATGTGTACGTTCGAATATATCTTCTAGTTTTTACGACTCCGGCGCATTGGGAGAGACGGGCGCGTTGAGGAAAGGCACATTTCCACACCCGAGTTGGACTTTACCGCTTCGATTTGGTTGTTTGTTTGAATAACATATGTAAAAAGGCCTTATTTTTTCCTGAAAATATTTATCATAATCAAAGCAAATAGACGATGTTCTTTTGGTAATTCATTTGGAATAGAAACGGAAAGATTTTAGAATAGTGCCTCTGCGGCTGCGTTGCAAAACCGCCGAGTTGACGATAATAGCTTGGATCGTAAAATAAACACGGACATTCGTGATATATAACCGTTGTCAACATAATATGGAAAAGTTGATGTTTTAATTCATCGTTTTCAACGCTTTGATGATGAGCTATTGTTGTTTTGCGACCGGCTGGAAACTATATGTGTAACATTTCCACGTGACCTTCGGAATCTCACAGCATTTATAAAGTTCTGCATTGCACGATTCAATCTTTTAATAGTATTTATGACGTCTGTGATTTGCAAATAAATAACTCACTGCCAACCAAAGGTTGGACTTGGAATTAATATCTGATAAATACAACTAATATTGTGACTAGATAAACTATACGCTATAAGTACCTAGTATCCTCTATGGCATTTCTCGTCATAGAGATTTTTTTTTATAAAACTTTACGACACACATCTATTTAATTGTATCTATTATATTAGATCCCGCACTAACCTACATATAAGCTTGTTTTGTGGAAACCAAGTAATCTAAATACTTATTTTTTATATTATTCTCGATAAACAATATTGAACATAGCTTTTTTTTTAAATACTAAAGGTAAAACTGAAAACAAATCATTTTAAGAGAAGAGAAGAGGGTAAAGATGACTATAATCATTTACTAAATTGATTTTTTAAACTTTAAATTTTTGTATAATCATTCAATTATAAATATGACAATGTAGGTCTGTCCAATAACAAGGATATATTCTTTAAATAGATAAAGTTATCAAAACAATCATGGGGCAAAATAATACGATACTAAGAAGGGTAACGATGCTCACTGTACAGAGTAGGCAATTATTAAAATACTATGTTAAATGTTCATTACGACTTGATTATCATTAGAGTCGTTACGTGCCTTTTTTGTAAATAGATTAAAATGTCGTTTTTATCAGTGAATAACTGAACAACCAACGTCATCGGCAGTATCTAAGAATTTTGATAAGATTCATATACTTGGGTACACGTTACGTTCGTTTTGTATATTTTATGAACAAAAATAAAATAGAACTATTGCAACATGCGACACAAGTGAAAATATATCTTATACCTACATTAACGTTCAAATTCGTTATTCGACTATGAAGTTTCACTTTAATTACCTAGTGACGCCCAAAAACTACATTCTAAAAAACTCATCTCGAACAGGACCATAACGGAAGATTCCCGGGTAAAACATAAAAGAAAAAGATTTAAAGTATAATAGTGTTATATATTATAATATGTAGGTACTTAGATGAATGCAAGGTATTATTAAGTAAATTGGTAAAATCTGAAAAGATGCGCACTTTTTTGACAGGTGAATGAAGTAGAGGGGAAGAAGGCGGACGCAGTGAGACACCGCACGGCCGCGCCGCATCGTGTTGTGGCTTCGAGCCGATGCGCGACGGAACGTGGCCGCTGTGTTGCGAGCGCGCCGCTTTCCCGACTTTCCAGTAAGGTACACGAACGACGCCGCTCTATAGTGCGACGCGCGTGCGATCCACCCAACGACACTTGGGTCATGATCGTTCTGTCAACAAGAAACATAGACGAAAAATCACAAGTCAAATGCAGATGCGTCAGTTGATCTTATGTTGATTTTGAAATTATTCGTTAAATTACAAATATTCTATGATATAGATTGTTTGTTTATAATAATAGAAGGTCATCTCTGGAACTTCCACAACGAGTCCAAAAATATTTAGTGATAGGAATCTACAGTGTTCCTAAATAACATAGAATACTTATATTATGTCCGGAAGATAGAGTTGGAGTAAGTTCTGAAACTTACGCAGGTGGAACCACGAGAAACCACTTTTTGGTATATTATTATTACCATTAATTAGGTTTTCGCAGGACATAGAGAACGTTCATCACGATAGAAAATAAATCCTAAGGGAACCTGGAAATTGGCTATTTTTTAGACTACTGCGATCTCTTTTGTGATAAAGTACCTATAGGCAAGTTTTTTGTTATTTTTTTTCTCTTGGTTAATCTGCGATCAGTCACTATAAACAATTTTATGGTTCCTTGGATTCTCACATTTCGAGTGTGCCACCAACTGGTAGCATCTACTCTTTTATGGTGTACACATATCCAGTCAGATTTCCAATGAAAGGATGTCCCTTCGTTTTAGTCGCTTTGGGTAGTTACTTCGTGTCAGTTGCACGGCTAGCACATTTGGGTGGTTTTGTAATCGTTTCGTGTACTTCGCTATTGTGACTCTGATCTATTCTTTTACAGTCAGCATTACGAGGTGTTCATGGATTTCAGCATTGGTAATAAACCATGGCACATTCGATATTGATCTAAGAATGCGATTTTGTAGCCATCCCAAAGTTGTATGCTATAGGTACATTCATACCGGTTTTAGGATGGTTTTGTGGATTAACAGTTTGCTGTCGATTTTTCATCGTATCAACCATTGAGAGTATAGCTGTATCGTCAGCAAATGTTGATGTAACTACATTTGTTACTTCTGGCAGGTTTGAAGTATATAGTGTATACAGAACTAGTCTGAGAACAGATCCTTGAGGTACGCCTGCCATAATATAAAAGAAATCTGACATCTCACCAGATTCTCTTACTTGGAAGTACCTTTGTGATAAATAAGACCGAATTATTGGGTAATAGCTATGTGGTAAGGTGGTCTGTAAGCAAGTTGAGTAACTTTAACAATATCCTCTGTTTGTTGATAAAGTTGCTTTTAATCACATGAAAGTACATACATGCTAATGATGATGATGATTTAAATGAGTTAATTTATCATATGAATTATGTGACACTTTTATTATTATTTAATTAAATCTAAGATTCGACTGATAATCAATATGGGAAAATTTCCAAATACGAGTAATTACATCGTCCTTGTTGTATGTTCTTATGTTCTAATATTCACTAATCAAGAGTGAAAATGCTGGCACTGATATGGATACTTGACGTTTCGATGCCTTCCGAAATCATTCTTCTCTTATCTCTAGCCCTTGGTCCAATGTTTTAGGAAGCCTATTTTTGCGATACATGTATTTAGTCGTAGATTAAAAGTCCGTAATATTTTCGTAACTGTGATTTCCATGCTTACTTACTGAGAAATAGGTTACATCCAACAAGATACGATAATAATTAAAAGCTACACTTTATTGTGTTCTCTCGTCTCTAATAGCTGTGAATCTGATTCATATTAATAAGAAATTAATTGTTTATAAATTTTTGTAGTACCTACTTAAATATTAATTTACTTTGATTAAAAATTCTTCTGTGTACTTACTGTTTTCTTAAAACCGAAATGCAATCGATGAGCGTAAAATATTTTGTTATTTAAGATAATTATGTTAAAGGTAGACAGACCTATATTTCGAGTTTTGACGCTAGCTGAACTTTACCTTTTTCGTGGTTCAAACACCTTTCATTAAAATTCCTTTCCATTATTATAACTAATTATTACCAATATTTATTTTTTACCTTATCATTTAGGTAGTATTTTATGTTGGTACCTATAACACTTCTCATGACTATTACCTATCACTTGTTAAGTCAATTATGTCTATCAGTATTGTAACATAAAAGACCACTAGAATATTTATAAATGATATAAATGATATCTGAGGTACAAAATACGTATGACGATGATACCATGCAACTTAGGACGAGTGAATTACAATATGTCTTCTGTCGACATGCGCAGGTAGCGGCAGGCAAGAGACGACATGCCTATTGTTTATCGTTGCTAATTATTATGCCCGAACGCAGACGCTTGCCGACCGCTCTGGTTGATGCGCAAAAACACTTGATAGATAGGCTTAGGCAGGGACAATTATCTTTTCTCTAACAGTCACTTGAGATTCTGAGATTATTATTCTTATTATTGATAAAAAACCAAATAAAATATTATATTCAACTAAATTTATGACTAATAAACAAAATTTAACAAAAACATTAAACCGATTTAAAGAGTCTCCGAAACCATCATCAGAGCTCATTGAAGTATATTATGTAGTAACGTAAGTCAGTACATCAGTATGTCAGTACGTCAGAACATAATACTTCAATGTTAGAGCTATATGAATTTTAAATGGGATCATTTTGGAATAAAACCCTTTCGAACAAAAAAGAATTTTGCGTAAAAAAACATTTTTTTTTTAATTTATTTATTTATTCACAGAAAAGTACATACATAGTTTTTTACAAGGTCAGACACAGAAACCCAGTAGGGTTTATTTCGTGTCATATCTGGCATTATTTAAACATCTGAATTGATAACCTCCTTTTTTTTAAGTCGGTTAAAAATATCGATGTACCTACCCTTGAATAAAAACTATAGTTTGAGCATGCTGTGTTTATCTGTAAGATATTGTACATTTACAATAAGTCATAAGTTAGTTTAGAGTCAAATGTTTTATTTATCGTATAATCAATGATCATTGGTAATACAAATAAAGAAAATTCATTAAATTTTATTATAATATTTATTCCTAAAGAACTCAAATTTAATAAGTTACAAAAGATAATTAAGTACATGAGATACAGATTACAGGCGATTGTGCGAATCGACATTAAAAGTGACATATTTGTTTTCCTTTACTAATCTATGACAGCTCTAGAGAACAAAGTTGAACAAACTAATCGGCATGACGACAGAACATATCAACTATCGCGCTCGCAGCATCGTGCTCGATTGAGAGGACCGTTACGTGAAAATGTCGAGCGCGCGACACGATCTGTGCTCAGAGTTGAGACGGAAAGCCATATATAACGACAAGGCCCGAGTGCAGCCGATTGCAGCCGTGAGCCCGAGTAGCGAGAACGACTGGGATGTCGAGCGACGTACGTGCGGGGACCGAGGGGGTACGGTACGCCACTTATCGCAGCGAGCTGGCAACGTTGCAAAGGGTGGGAGCGCCCCGCACCTCAACCTCTCTCTTCACCGTCGTCGCCGGTTTGCCTCGCCAACGCCAAGTTGCCAGTATTACCTTTGGTGGTTGAGCGTGTGGTCGATTACTGTGCTTCAGTGGCAACGGTATCGACATACGTACAGCGCGTCTTCAATTTGTCGGTGATTTCGAAGTTACGATCGGAAGTGAATGATAACTTATCCTTCGAATCTGTTATCAAAAATTGGAACACAGTGACACGTACTTAATTGTACCCCCTGGATTTGGATTATATATAATATTTGTGTTTTGTGAAATTTTGACTTGGATAAATTGTGGTGCACCCCAAAAAGGATTATTTACGCATAAGTGAAAAATCAATATAAGTGTTAAAAATACTCAACTTTATGTGCAAAAACTAAGGATACGTGCCAGTGATTATACAAGTAATTAAAAGTGTTTTAAAATTTATAACTGAAAATAATAATGCTTTTGACAAGTTTTATTTAAAAAAATGATAATTTCGTGTCGTAATAATCATCTCAAATCATTTTTATCTATTGAAAAAAACAAAGTTTGTCTTAAAAATTCTTAACACTCGCCACATCTGTCGTAGTAACACGCACACGAACTCCAATACTCAGCTGATTTGTCGAAGGAAACGTTCATCGTGACCGATAAATAATGCCATGGAATGTGTAAAAATGAACGTGAAAATATAAACACGCATAATGCGAGAAAAAAATAATAGGTAATTGTGATTTGAAATATCGTGCTGCCTAATATTTAATCTAAAAAAAAATTATTATGCATGCTAATAAAATCAAAGGAAACGTAAATAATCAAGAAATTAACGATAACGTTACGATGAACATTTCTTCGATTGTTGACGTTGACTGAGCGTTGAATCGAACGAGCTACGATTTACGAACGATCGGAGTGAAATATTTTACATCGCGGCCCACGATAACAATGCCATTGCATTGCACTATTTGCTCCACACTGACACGAGTGCACTAATTAAAATTTAAATAAAATTCCATAAATAAAAAATCCGTAGTGTTCAATAAATGTATCGTGCTTGAAAATATGTGGAACCACCTACAACAAGATGCGTCGTGTTTCAGAGGGAGCGTTTGGGTCGACAGGACGGCGAACTCCGGTAGTTCCACTGGTTACGCGAGTTCAGCCATATATTCGGGAGTTCACGCTCCCGATTCTAGCAAACACAACCTGCAAGGAAATATTGGCTACAGAGTTAACGCCCCTAGGTGAGTTATTTTATTAATATAAAAGCAATGCTTGATTTTGTGGTGTGTCTTAATTTGGTGATAACTTTTACCCCAAAAATTATTTGGGGTAAAAGTGTCCAAAATAAATCTTATCGTAATAAATAAAATTTTGGTTAGTTTAATTAGAATCAAGCACTTTCTTTATTAACCTAATATTTAAGTAAATAGGAACAATTTTTATTGAGAGACGTACCAAATTATTTTATAAATATTATCAATTAATTTTAGATACATAGACTAATAATAATGAAAAGTTATAAAAATTGTAAATTAAATTCCTCAAACATTTATATCATATTCTCGTGAGATCAGCTTATTGTAAGGTAGATAGATAATACGTTAAGTACCTACTTTCCTACTAGTTTTTATCATATCTGGAACGAGTTTGTTTACATTACAACAAAACAGTGAAACGTGCTTCGCTTACCTGCACTGCCTTATCGTGTCCAAATACCTAGGTACCTACGTGGTCATAATTATTTTGTCGTCTACATACAAAAAACCTATGTCTATAACTCTGTAAAGGTCTTTGACGATAATAGTACTTATCTAGTATTTGTCTCTATAAAAATAATACATACATGTTACACATGGCAAATATATTCTTCGAGTAAATGAAGGGCGACTTAAAAGTACACAAGTGTGACATTGTCGGCCGTGCATCGGTGCAATTATAAATAAAATGTGTGCTCTTGCCTCTTCCATTCACACGCACTAACGTTTGAGGGCACACACACACACACACACACCACACTCACTAGTCGCAACACCCGCACACACAATAGATATTGTAAAAGATTACTGTCCATACACATAGGCACATACATGAATACAGTGGCGAAGTGCGCGATGACTGCACTCCGTAAAAACAAATAAACAACACAATATATTAATTATTCCCTCGATTTAGGTATAATATGTAAAAAATATACTGATTTATTTTTAGCGAAATTTAAAAACTTTTTTTTAGTAAAAAAAAAATTGTAGGTTTTAGTTAGTCCTGTTAGAGACCAAATATTTAATTATAAATTGTAATTAGTTATTTCTGGAATTTTTCAACTCATTGGATGTGTTGCACTAAGCAGGTGCTAGGTCGCGGCGTTCAACGGCTTTGTTTTGCAGTCACCTTTACAAACGACATATTGTTGATGGCTGCCTGCCTCTATACAAAACCAATAAGTAAAGAATAATAATGAAACGGGGACTGGTAGCGAGATTGTGTGAACTGAACACAGGAAGTCTACCTATTTTATTTCAAGGGTGGCACGGCGAGTGTAACGAAACTTCAAAAACGGTTAAAAATATTACGAAATCCAATTTCGCTAAAATTTTTAACGGCCAGTATTAATTTACTGTAAAATGTAAATTCCCAAAAAGTTTTGATTTGATTCTAAATAAATACATTTTAAGTACTTAAGTGGACATTTAATATTCAAATATTGTTATAGTGCTAAATATTTGTTTTAACAACGCATTCAACTATTGTTCGCTCATAAATTTGGTTAACGTGGGAATAAAAAAAAAACGGTTCAACGATGGTCGAGCTGGTTGGGGGCGGATACAGTACCACCCAAATAAGACCACGTGCAGGAATTTAGAAAAAAAAAAAAACACAACATTTGTATTCCTTTGAGGTTTGAGTTGGTTAAGATGAGTTAAGTCACTTACGAACAATCAATAATTAAACTATCGAAATATTGCAACTTACGTCGAGTGTGTTATGTTACATTCGCCAAAGAGTAAAATTCCGTTTTCAAGAAGTTTCATTAGATTTACCTCTATCTAGATATTGATAAAATTTGGTTCAGTTACTTCACAAATAAACTATTACCCGAAGCGTCATAATAAAGCCCCATATTGACGTGACCGAGCCCACTTACCCTAAGCGGGCGGCCTCACCCGGGCCGACCCTTCGTTCATTGTGCCGCATTTACCCCGGAACACTCGCCACCATTTGTAGCCCCCGGAATCTGCTCCTTGAAAGCATGATTCATATTATGTGTCTATAGCATCAATTGACTCGATACAAATAAATCGATTACACAAATAGAAAAATCATCCGAAAGAGTTCATAAGTTAATTGAAACTATCAAATTAGGTACCTATTTTGATGTTCGAATTGATAAAAATAATTTTACAACTTTTTTTTTTAATTAACCCAAATGTCAATCTTTTACTAAATTATAAAGTAAATTGTAATAAGTATCATCAAAGATTCGACGATCATAATCAACGATTGACCAACATAAAGTAGGTACATATATAGTGTGAATCTTGTTTGAAAGTGTACTCGTAATTACGACAAAACTATCGCCTATGTTGTATCGATCGATTAATACTGGCAATGTGCACACAAGCCACAATGTGAAGTGGCATTTAAATAGGGGTGACCAACTGTCGTCAGAACACTGGGGTGGGACGCGACACGGTTTCACGCTGCCACGATAGTAATCTATACTAACTCCCAATTAATATCTTATTTGACACATAATGTAATCATGGCTTCATTATGCCCAAGACAAAAGAGTTCTTCAGATTTAAAATTTATCGGTAACGGAAGCTAGATCTATACCTACTATTGTTATAGGAACAAATGTTTGTTTATTTGGCTTTTACATGACAACATAATGTAGTGATTTGCATACACTTGGAAGCCATATGCTATGGGAAAAGATACTTTCATCTTTGTTAGAATTTCCTAAGGGGATTCTTGTCTATACACGCGTGCAAAACCGCGGGCAACAGCTAGTGTAAACATAATACTATCACCACTGCCAATTAACTAGGAATCCGACACGTCTGCGCTACAATCTAAAATTAACTGCAGCCAATAGGTAGGTACTGTATCAAAATACCTTCGCTTCACTAACACGTCTCTCAATACTACGTCGAACACCTTCCAGCGTCTGAAATAGCGACACGCTACTCATTCATATTGATTTATTTGGGCGTTTCGTGTGTCGAACGGTCTTAAATTAATCTACGAATAGATTATGTGTTGCAACTCGCAACTTCTGAAATCTCAAATCACGCGAGAGTTATAACGCGTTCGTGCCCATAAAAGCTGACATCTAAGTCGAGTAGGTACCTGAGCGAATGCGTTTGAGTGGAGATGTAGACGCGACGTCTCATTGCATTTTGTCCCTGCATTTACTATACGCATGAAAAGGCGATATATTCCGAGAATTATCTCAAAAGAAATGCCTCCGAGCCGGTCGGTTCGCATTGACGAGGCCAAATATTTTGAACGGGGCCGTAAGTGATTATTCGGATGTGGTACAACTTCAACAAAAAGCACACCAGGATACAACACGGGCACGCATTTTTTTGTACACAACACATTCGGCCGGCAAAGTGAAAAAAGGTCCAGACAAAACTATAAAAAGAAGTGCACGCCGCCGTGCCGCGAGCTTACCTAAGGAAAGGACCCTTGTAAATCATCTGCAGCGACTATGAATAGAGACGACGACTCGAGCGCTGTTGACTCGTGTGTTTATTGGTTGTCGTTCATTCCTACAACGCTACTTAATAACTATCAGTTAAAATATTTACGAACTCACCAAATAGAGTATTGACGTTACTGATCAATGTTATACTAAGGACAAAGCAGTTTTATGATTTGTAGATTCTTGCATGGTGTTCTTTTTTTGACAAATTTAGTAATGAATGTTAAAAATGTATGATGCAATATGTAATAATAGTTTATATGCTAATACGGTAGAGGTATGGTTAATTACCAATTACTGATTTTTACGTGCATCTATAGCATCTATTATGTAAAAGCGATATTATGTGTCAGTGAGTGACTACTCACTGACACAAAAAACTCGAAAACTGCGTGACCTATGAAACCGAAAGGTAGTAGTAGTAGGTATAGAAATAATGGGTAGTTTATGGAGAATATAATTTTGCTAAGATAGAATTTCAAGCAGTTCCTGCGAGAACTCTTGAAATAACGCGGGTAAAACCTCAAGGAACAGCTAGTTTCATATAATACTAACTAGGTATTTCAATAACATGTTTTTTGCTTTATTTAACCAAATCTAATGTATCCGATGGCCAGTTCTATATACTGTAGGTAATAGTTTTTAGTGTAGTGTTTTTCCGATATGTTGCAAGGACATTTATGATATTCACGTTGGACACGGATCGGTTGCATTTATTAACATCGTAAGTTGTAAGCTGCAGAGATCCAATAATATCGTTACATGTACCACCACTGTGGAGACGACACAACAATGGGTAGCCCGCGCGAGTGTTTGTCGTGCATTTGTCGGATGGGAATTATTAAGGAAGGGGCTCCGCCTGCGAGGCTCGGGAATTTGCCCCAAAAGCAGTTCACATGAACCGCGCTCTCACTCCGGGCGCCGCGCCGCACAAAAAAATCGAACACATCCCGAGAGAAACAGGGGTAACAACGCGTCTATACCTACCCATATTGATTTTTCTTTCATCATTGTCCATAAAATAATACGTGTGTATAGATTGTACGGGTGTTTAGAAAAAAACAGTTGAGAGTTTTGTATGTTTTTATGTTACTCTGTTAGGTACGGAATTGTTTGACAAAAACACTGATAAAGACCAAGTAGGTATCCATCCAAATATTACAAATACGAATGTTGTTTTGTTTGTTGAACTTTCACGCCTTAATTACTCAACCGATCATGAAATTTTTAATACACTTCAGGGTACAGAAAAGGACATAGATAAGGTAATTTTTATCCCGGAATTCGTGCGACAGCTCCGAAATTAAAGCGGGTGACACCGCGGGGAACAACTAGTTTCTACTATAAAGAAACATTGATTCTCTTGTAGGTAATGAAGTATTAAGTAGATATTATGTGGACTGTGGTTATTTTTATTTTAAATACAATATCACTAAATATCTATACATATAATGTGTCCCATAAATTAAAAAAAAAAACAATGGTCGCTTCCAAATTCGCCCTTGCAATTCAAACGTGAGATTTGTAATATTAATAGTGCAATATATACTTAGTGAAATAATATCAAAGCGTTCTTGTTAACGTGTGATGTGGTACGTACCTACCACGTACGCGCATACGGCTGCAAGGCCGCTTGCAATAGAAACTAGAAACTACTAGTCGTGAGTGAAATAGAGTTAAATGAACCGATTTCACATTTGAATACTTGTGTACCTACTTTGGTATATAGTAAACAATGGATGCTTTTTATTTTGTACTAAACAGATTTCCGACATTTTTCCGGAATTTTTGGTCTAGAATTTATTTTGCATTTGTTTCAATTATTCTATATAATATTTTCTAATGATTAGAAATGCGAATGTGAGTTTGTTTTTTTGCATCGCAAAATTTTGCATACACCTTGGGTACAGAAAAGGACATAGGGTATTTTTTATGCTGGACTTCTCGCGTCAAGTTCAAAATTACCGCGGTGATTCGCTGGGATCAACTACGCTAGGATCAAACGTCAGTGGACTCAACCAATGCGACGCCCAGCCGAAAAATGCATCAAATACGTCATTAAGCTAAAAGGAAAAGAAAAGATCGCTTGTCTGGAAAAGATCGCTAGTAAAGCGATAAGACCACCTTTTGTATGCCCTAATTTATAATTTTTTTTTAACTCACTGTAACATTATTTTGGTGTACAATAAAGAGTATTCTATTCTAAAATGTAGCATATACTTTATTTACGAGTAGTTAGACGTCAGCTAAGAAAGTATTTTATCACCTGCAAGTTCCCAACAATATAATTAGATAAGTTGAGTAACAGCGTGTTTTATTCAATTGTTCTTTTCTATTGTTCCATCAGCGGCTATGGATGCACCAGCGCTGCGGGCGCGATGAGCGGCGGCGGCGAAAACGCGCAGTTTGGCGCCACCGCCGCAATGGTCGCCGCGGCCAGCACGGCCGCGATGCAGGATTCCCAGTCTTTCGCGCAGGTAATTAAATTCTCATTTCCTTTTCTTTTTTCTGTCTAAAAAAATATTTTTGCCAAGCTTGCTCCTTTCCGGCCTACTCTAAAGCTAAGCCCGAATAATAAAAAATATTTTTTTTTTTACTATTTGATTATTTTTTCAAATTTTACTATAGCGCTAAAACAATTCGTGCGATTACAGATGCAAAGCAACATGGGTATGGGAAATCCCCAATACAGCGCAATGAACGGCTACCAGCAACGGAGTCATAACCCAGCGATGGCCGGCATGGGAATGGGAGGCAATGGTGGCATGAATGGCATGAACGGCATGAACGGCATGAACGGTATGAGCCAGATGAGCAACGCTGGCATGAACGGAATGAACCCCATGGCACAGATGGCCAACATGGGCATGCACGCTAATATGATGTCCTCCCAAATGGGACCTGCGCAAATGGGTGGACAAGCGAAAATGGGTCCGGGATACCAAAGGCGTCATACGCCTTATCCTTCAGGAACGATGCTGATGGGAAGGAAAGCGCAGTACATGGGTCAGCCGGGATTCGGCCCTGGTCCAACGCAATATCAGGCAGCTGGCTACGGCAGTCGACCTGGATTCCAAGGTCAATACCCACCTCAGCAACCGTTGGGACCCTCAGGCAACTTCGGGGCGGCAATGAGGGGAACGATGCGGCAAGCCACTCCGCCTTATTCCAATCAAGGGCAGTACTTCAACGGTGGCGTTCCTAATCAGTTCCCGCAACACCAAGCAAACAGCGCGCAGTATGGCGGACAATACAGCGGGCAGTATGCTCAGGAAGTGGCCATGCGAACCAACATGAGCTACCAACATAGTCCAGTACCTGGGAACCCTACACCTCCCTTAACGCCCGCCAGCAGTATACCACCTTACATTAGTCCAAACCCCGATGTCAAACCACATTTTAACGAACTCAAACCACCGATGGGCATGCAAAGTAAGAATATCATTCATTTGCTTTTTTTCTTTTTTTTTGTTTTGGTTCGCTACAGCAATGATATTAATAACGACGATGATCGTTTTCTTTACAGATGAAGAGCTCAGGTTAACATTCCCCGTGA
The DNA here is from genome assembly GCA_907165275.2 of Zygaena filipendulae. Classification (NCBI taxonomy): domain Eukaryota; kingdom Metazoa; phylum Arthropoda; class Insecta; order Lepidoptera; family Zygaenidae; genus Zygaena; species Zygaena filipendulae. The sequence continues at coordinate 8,356,996 of OU015657.1, forward strand.
GAGATGGTATCATATTACCACCATTTAGGCTAGAGCACAACTTAGCTGTAAGCAACCACGTTTTCCAATTGAAGCCCACGGTGCATTCAACGTTAATATGGAGGTAAGTATCTTTCGTTATGACACCGAAGGATAGCATGGTTGTATTTAAAAGTTATTCAATAATTTAGCTATCGATATTCTTACTTAAAATATCGTTTTATTTTCTCAGGTCTGACTTAGAGCTACAGCTCAAATGCTTCCATCATGAAGATAGGCAAATGAACACGAATTGGCCGGCGAGTGTTCAGGTGTCAGTGAATGCGACGCCTTTAGTCATCGATCGAGGAGAAAACAAGACATCTCACAAACCACTGTACCTGAAGGAAGTATGCCAACCGGGAAGGAACACAATACAGATCACAGTTTCAGCGTGCTGTTGTGTGAGTATTACCGTCAATACCTACATCATGTTTGTGTGCCTTTGTACTCTAGTTTCATGAGGGAAACACTTGTCAAAGCTTATCCAATATTTTTCAGTTATATAACATTGACGTTTTCATTTTTTCAGTCGCATCTGTTCGTGTTACAATTAGTACATCGGCCGAGTGTGAGGAGTGTTCTACAAGGTTTATTAAGGAAGCGATTGCTGACCGCTGATCATTGTATCGCTAAGATCAAAATGAACTTCAATCAGTCACCACAAAACAGCAACAACGCAAACTCGACGGGCGACAGGGATTCCGTCGAACAAACGGCACTGAAAGTGTCTTTGAAATGTCCGATAACGTTCAAGAGAATAACACTACCAGCTCGAGGGCACGAGTGCAAACACATACAGTGTTTCGATCTGGAATCTTATCTTCAGTTGAACTGTGAAAGAGGTTCGTGGAGGTGTCCAGTTTGCAAGTAAGTCATACTTTTCACACTTTATATCAATAATAATTAAGTACATAATTAACTTAAACTTAAACACTTTACATCAATGGTTAAGTCTAAAAAATATTCACCTTTCGTTATAATAAACATTGTCTTTTCGTTTTTTCAGCAAATCGGCGCAATTAGAAGGACTTGAGGTGGACCAATACATGTGGGGAATCCTTAACGCGCACAACGCTGTCGACGTTGACGAAGTCACCATAGACAGCGCAGCTAACTGGAAACCACCCAAGAATCCAGCTACCATGGGCATCAAGGTAAATATTGATCTATTTCAGCCTCGAAATGGTTATATTATACACTAAATATTCTAGACAACAGCTAACCGATCATTTTTTTCAATCAACAGCAAGAGGATGACAGTAATGATGGTAATGGTGGTAAAAGAAGCAAAGCAGTGTCACCGGGTTCGATGAATATGCCCACAATGAACAACTGGGACATGAATCAGGCCTTGTCACCTTACCTGCCGCCAGACATGAACACGATTGCCAGCGGATCAATGATCTCTCCATACAACCAAAGTGCCCAGAACAGAAATTCGAATTCTAACAATCAGAATTACGATTTCGGCATGAACAATGGGCCTGGTAGCAACGAGTATGCCGGCAACGGGCCGTTGTCGCATCTCAACGACAGTGTCAACTCACTGGACCCATTAAACGCCATGGAGAAAAGCCTGAACGATCAGGTAAAAATATATGAACAAACATCTTTAGCCACTTTACCAATTAAATATTTAGCACATTTTCGATTTAGCTCTACGACTTTTGTAACAGTTTTCGCAACATTTCACGAATACCTTGATAATGGAATAAAAAACTTACCACTTCTGAATATAGGAATTAGGGACCTATAAAAATATCAGACGTAACAGCAAACTTAAGGATTTTCTTGAGTAGTCTTGAGGACGACGTCATAATGAATACCCTGGTTACCTACATATTGCGAATTTCTTTTGATTTTCCTCTATAGGAATATGTTTCTCTGGAATCTGGAGTACTCGTAAATGAAGTCCCATATTGTCTCCGTCCACCAGATGCCGCACACCCCCCACACCCCGCACACCCCCGGGTCGGCGCACAGCGCGCACACGCCGGGCGGCGCGGGCAGCGCGGGCGGCACGGGCAGCGGCAACACCGGCGCGCACACGCCGGGCTCGCACACGCCCCACACGCCCGGGCCGCCCTCAGTGGGACACTCGCTCACTGACGTCGACATACCCTCCGATCTCAACTTCGACCCAGCGGCCGTCATCGACGGAGAGGGCACCGATAATCTTAACGTGAGCATCACATTATTAATAGATCACCAGCGTATCTAAGGAAATTTAACTGTGAAAAATACAGTTATTCGCTTCATCATCTCTGAACCTATTAGTAAAAATTTGACTGTTTTCTTCCACAGCTCTTGCCGGAGACGAATGTAGATCCTATGGAACTACTGTCTTACTTGGACACGCCGGCGCTGGGGGAGCTGCTGGCGACCCCGCCCTCTTCCTCCTCCTCAGCAGGGTCGCACCCCCCTCGCGTGCCCTCCTCTGACGACTTGTTGGCGCTCTTCGAGTGAACGACTCCGACCACAGCTTCACACAGCGAGCGGATACCGGAATACCGTCTTCTAAAAAATTCGTACGTACGAAAAGTTTCTTAGAATTTACGAATTCTGAAACCGTGTAACTGTTTCGTTCACTCCCCGAGCGCCGGCACGGCCAGGGAATCCCGACATTGTGATACTAGATTGTAGTTCCTTCTCCTTGTGACTGTGTTGAACGACTGTGTGACAATATAGTAAAGTCGCGTCATCATGAACCTTTGCGCACATTGTGTATATTCGATGTTCAACACAGTCACATCACTGCGTCGTCTGTCGAAACGACGGCGTCGGAGAAAGTTTTAGTACGTAAGTTATTGTAGGCGTGTTGATGTTCGTTGCGCGGCCATACGCACCGCGGTTGGTGCATGTATATTGTATAGTTCCTCGCACTACCGCACGGTGGCGTTATAAGCACCTTAATATTATTCTAAACTCTAGCATTAAAAAGTGTAACACAAATTTTTCATGATTAATTCAATTCCTTATAAAATTTTAATGCTTAAACATTTAGAGATTTTATTATTTGTGATCATAGTTCGTGGATAGCTCGCTGAGTGTATGAATGAAGGTGGTTTTACTTGTGCTAGGTGTTGGTTCGGTGTACATTATGATGTGAGACGCGAGACGAGGCGGCATTGCCTGAGGCATTATGAATCTTATAGTTCCTAGTGGATGCGAGCGAACTATAAAGTTCAACTGCCATTTACTGTAAAGTATTCCTTAACATTTTCGCATATTCTGCATTTTTAAATGGTAAGATATTAGGTATACCTAAATAAGGCACGTGAATGAGTGTAGTTGCTCGTTATTTGGGTGATATATTCTAAATGTGTTTCATTGGAACTAACAAATCAATCGTAACAGATAGCGAATATGTTACAAAAAAAAAACCTAAAATTACCTAAATATAAATAAATGTGAGTGCAAAAAATCAAATGAACTCTGTTAAATTATTTTGCGTTAATGTGAATCGAAAAATGGATAGAAATATATTTTAATTTCTATAAATTAAATAGTAATAAATGTATTATTTGTAAATAAGAAATAGGTTAAGTATATTATATTAATTAGTTAAACATAGGTGAACATGGCAGATACTTATATGACGGCCAGTTTAGTATAGTATTACTAAATTTAAATTAAAAAAATCTACACATGGTTTTACATGTACATACAAATACCCCACAGAATAACTATAGCGATTGTAAACACGTTGGGCGTCTAGACTTGTATTTTTCGGTTCTGGCATAATACCTACATAATTTAACATCAGAGATAACTTTCTTACTCAAAATATAGGAATTTGCTATGTGATGAACTCAATGTTTCCAAATATTTTTTTATACTAAACTGTAGTTTCTTTTCATTATATTGCGTACTTAATTTGTATTTTTGCTCTTAGCCTCCTCTTTTAGTTCAAACCTTAGTTGTGGTTAAAGTTATCAAATGACAGGAATCTTTACTGATCTAGAATTTTATACCTTTTATTTTAGAAATTATGAAGTAATCAAGATTTTCTTCAAATAATTGCTTAATCAAATATTTTATTTAGCAGTTAATAAAAAAATAATAATGCGCCTTTTAGTAGGCACATTATCTCGACGCAATGTAAATACGAGTATAAAACGGACACAAAATGTCAGCAGTTCTACACAGAGATCAGATATTATGTCAGGAAAACTTTATTTTATCAGTTAACCCTTGCATTTCATGCCATTGCCAACAGTTTACACCAAGTGACCTCGCAACCGCCATTACTTCGATGCTCCTTGCCCCAACGTGTTCTAATTCACAATTTGTAAGCCGATTAAATGTAGTAATAATTTATTTATTATGAAATACGCCTAAAGTCCATGCTCATCTCAACTTTATGTCACAATACAACACCATCTTAGCAATAATCTGATAAAGGAACAGAGCAATAAAGAATTTAAAGTATATTTTATTAATATAAATGAGTAAATGACTTTATTTATAACTTTATAAACCACAGAGTATTGTGATATGATGATTAAGATGAGCATCGAATTAAATAATCTCGTTTCACATATTTTCAAATGTTTTGTTTCAAAAAACGAAATGGCCGGCGAGTTTGATCTTTTGATGTTTGTTAATTCTAATTACCTTCATGATTGTAACGCGTAAGAAATTTCTAAATGGAATTAAGTTCCCGTAAAAATTAACTAATCGTTATTCTGTAATTCGTTTAGAAGTTTGTGAAGTTTTTACTGATTTAACTCACTGTTGAATACAATTTGAAAAAATAACAGATTTTTATAAAATATCTCTAGTGGTATGTAAAACTCGATTCTTTCGTAAGCCTCGACGCTTGAAGTAACTGTTTTTTCTATCATGGTCATGATGTACGAGATTGTATGTAAGATTGGTCATATAAGAACAGTTAGTTAAGCGCCTAGACATACTTTCTTATGTAAAAAAAAATTGGTGATTTGCGCATCTTTTACGTCACGCTATGAATATTGACGCCTCTTTAGAGTTAGACGACTATTATGGAAAACAATAAAATTAGTAATATTTAAAACTGTGATCAACCGTATATAAAGGGACATTTTTATTTGTATATTTGGAAAATAATTTACAAACATTTGGTGTGAGATATAACGTCACACGTCACTCTATGTATTGTTGATCGCATTTTATTCATACTTTTAAGGGACCTTCAATTCCAGTTAGCTAGTTCTATTTATTGTAGTGGATATCGCTTTTGGGTGGATCATCATTCTCTACAGGTTATTGGATATTAATTTAAATTACACTTTTATACGTGCTCAATTGATGTGTATATCACGAAACATAATATTCAAATATTATTACTTTCAAAACAAAACCAGGACAAACCATTCACTGAATGATCCACTCTTAAAAGTGATGATAAATTTATAATTATTTTGTTGATGATATAAATGGACCGCTATAAATTTAAATTAGTAGATTTTGTGCTCTCGTACAAATTAAGATTCGGCATTTGGAAATAAGTGAAAGAAGAATTCTAAAATAATGTCTACAATTGCACCCCATGACCTGACAGTTAATTAGAAGCCAAACTGTAATCTAGTATAATTTTTAAAATCCGATTGGTACCCACTGAAATTCATTATGAAATATGTAAAAAGAAAATATAATACATAACATTTTTATGTTATTGAAAATAAAATAAATCTAAAAATTATGTTTGCCTTTAATTTTTGTATAGGTACAGTATTAATTTACGAAATATTACGATTCTTGTGATTGAAGAAAAAATATTTTATTGGTTTCAGTAATAATTAATTGTAGGTAACAAAACTGTAAACCGTGAGACACCTACATTCCAGTACATATTGCCCATATATATACATTTATAAATTCGAATGGCGACCCGATTGGCGCAATGGTCACCATGCCTGCCCGCTAATCAAGAGGTTCCGGGTTCAATTCCCGGTGGGGGTGGACTTTGTGTGATGAACACAGGGTTCCATTTTCCAGTCTGGGTGTGTGTATATATATATATCTATAGTATAATATATATGTAATAATATGTGTAGTATATACCACGTTGCTTGGTTTCCACGACACAAGCTTATAGCTTAGTGTGGGATCAAGTAGATCTGTGTGTTGTGAAGTGGATTATTATTATTATAATTATTATAATGTGAATGGTTTTTTGTTACGCTTTCACTCTCAAACTACTCGATCGATAATAATAATCCATTATAGGTTTAGGTGGCCCTCAAAAACAGTATTAGATTTACTGTATAATCGCTTATATCATTTTATTTTATAATTCTAGGGGGGTACTAGCAAGGTGAGTAGTGATGCAAGAGCCATATTATTGTTTACCATACAGGACAGTGACCGAAGGGCATTATTATTATTTATGTCAGCAACATTATTATATTTCATTACATGACTGGTTGTTTAACTGGACTTGGCTGCCCCTAATCCTCAACTACGCTAAAGGGATTATTATGAAAGCGTACAAGTTGTTCAGATATGGAAGTGTGGTACCTGCTTTTTATCACGGAATTTCCGGGGGAACTCCAAAATTAACGGAAATGGCGAACAACAGCTTACAGCAGGTACTAGCTATATATGGACGCAGATAAGCAATAACATGTTAACCCACAAAACAAAGTTATTGATTCAGAACGATTTATTGAGAGTAAGAGTACGTTTTTTAATTATGTGTTTAACTTATTACATTGTTTAAATATGTAACTAAATATTGAACACAAAAATGGTTGAAACAAAATGGCGCTATAATTTTAAAACTTTAATTTACTCAAAATTTCTCCAGTGTGGGTTAACACACTATTGCTTATCTATGTCCATATATAAACTGACTTACTGATCGATCAACACACAGCTGAAACCGTTTGATCTAGACTCTAGAGTCTAGAACCATGAAATTTTGCAAAATATTTCTTAAGTGACGTAGGTGTTGTACTAAGAAAGAATTTTTGCAAAGTTTGTATGGAACAACGTGTTTTCTTAGAAGAAATTTCAGATCAAAAAAAAGAAAATAATTGCTCATTCAATTCCCACAGGAACTCCGAAATAATCGCGGGTGAAACCGCGGGAACAACTGTAACTATAAGTACAGTAATCGATGATCCAACTTCGCACGGTGCCTTTTGACTTTTGAGTTTACCGTGAGAATGTTGTAACATCCCGCGGGAACAGATGCTCTTGCTACTCGTACATGTCAATGCGTTAAAAAAATAAATGGGTTTTCTCATAGTTGACACCTACCTAGAAAAACTTCTAATGATTAGAGAATTTCTCATCTAAAGTAGAGATAGTATCTACTAGATACAATAACACAAAATATACCATGCATAGAAGGAACCACTGGATATTAGGTAGGTCTATAGGTACGAGTACAAGATTATTTATTATATGAACTCTGGTTTAGGTTTATCGATTTAACTAAAACAGTAACTACAGTTTAGCATCCAGTGGTCTCTCTCTTTTGATGACACCCGTTAAAAGTTTTCGCTGGAGACGCCGACAGGTTTTTAATTAAATTACAAAATTCTGATAAATTGGCAAAATAAATTGGCGCATAACGAAAATCACTCCAAATTGGTCGTTTTCCTGATGCTGTTGTTTGCTACCACGATGTTTACATCATACTTATAGATAGTAATAAAATACGCTAAGCATATGTCAAGGTCTTTCTACTTATGAAGCTCCTTGATACTGCTCACATAATTTAGCAAGGAGAGACAATTACTAACAAAATGCCCCTTTTTTGTTACCTACCTTTGCGTAATGATGCCAGATATTGTTGAAAATTGCAAGATAGTTAAGTACCTAACTATATCTGTAATTTATAGCTATTCCCTGCGGTTTCACCCGCGGTAGTTTCGGAGTTACCGCGGGAATTCCAGGATAAACTATACCTACCTATAAACCTTCCTCTGGAATCACTGGGAAACTGCATGAAAATCCGTTCAATAGTTTTTAGTTTATCGCAAACAGGCAGACAGACGCGGCGGAGGCTTTGTTTTATAATATGCAGTGATGTTCTACCTGAAACAAATAGGATAAATTAGTAAAATTTATCAATCTGTCTATACTCCTAAATTTGTAGGTGTCTGAAACAATTTATTTATTTATTTATTTACTAGTTGTGCCCCGCGGTTTCACCCGCGTTAATTTCAGAGTTCCCGCGGGAATTCTAGGATAAAAAGTACCCTATGTGTTAATCTGATGTATAAGCTATATTATTGTAAAGTTTCATTTAAATCCATCCATTAGTTTTTGCGTGAAAGAGTAACAAAGATCCATCCATCCATCCATCCGTACATTCTTACAAACTTTCGCGTTTATAATATTAGTAGCATTAATGGAGTACACAGCTTTATATTTTGTGCTTTATAATATTTATGAAATAATATGTATATCTTTTCGTCAAAAGAACCGCTTAGTTCTTTTATTGTTTTGGTACCGTCCAAATTTTTACTTTTTAGCCCATTTGTCTTCATTCATACGCTTATTCCGCCAGTTTCCAGCCTATCTCCTTTTCGTTTTCTGACAGTGTTCCAGAGCATCTATGACAAATTTTGTTATTTCCCTTATATCTGTATCTACATTTTTCTTCTTATCTCTCCATTTTATATTTAAAATAAATAATTAATAAGTAATTCGTGCATTTAATGAATTGAATTAAATAGTCTGCTTTAAATTTAAACTAATTAATTTAAGAACATTAATAACCTAAGTCAACTGATGCCATCAAATGAATTGTAAGGTGAAGTTTTGTCATTTGTTTCATTTTCAATTTCATTTGTCATTTTTGGCTGATACAGCTGGTTTAAAAAATGAATGAAAACAAAAAAAGGTTTCCTTGGATTTTCTATCGAATAGTTACATGTCTTTCACTCCAATGATCTTTATTTTTTAGACATTTACAAATTAGTACTGTTATCTAATACCTATAGGTACTGAATTAACTACTTAATATAATGTCGGTATCTAATGATTAGGTTAGATTAGATGTCATAGAGATTATTGTGTAAAATAATGCAGATCTATACAAGTTTAATTACGTTATTTGCGGTGACTGGTAAGACCCTTGTTCTAAGTAATTAATTAAAACAAGTTAGGTACATTTCACAAAGGATTATATTATACTAGCTGCGTCCCGCGGTTTCACCCGCGGTAATTTTTAAGTTCCCGGTAATTTTGAATTTCCCGCGGGAATCCCGGGATAAAAAGTACCCTATGTCCTACTCTCTACCCCTGACAACGTGCATGCCAAATTTCATCCAAATCCGTTCAGCCGTTTTTGCGTGATTGAGTAACAAACATCCAAACATCCAAACATCCACACTCACACATTTATAATATTAGTAGGATAGATCGAAATTATCTCTCAAACTCATCAAACCTGTATTGCCAATACATATACGAGGAACTGAAATGGTTAATAGGGTAAATGTATTAAATGTTGCTATTTTTCTAGAAATATTTACGGGAAAATTAGTCTGATGACTATTTCATAACAGCTTTCATTTTAGGTTATAAAATAATAAATTCCATAGATGTAAAAATTAAAAACTTGCACCTAATATTTTTGGAACGAAGTGTTTGATTATGTTTACCTACGTATTTTATTGAAGAATTCTAGGTGCTAGAATAACGTAATCTAGTAGATCTACTGATGGCATAGTCGGATAATTATACCATGATTTAAAGTCAAATTTCCAATCATCAGTGTTTATGGACTTCCAAATAATAATATAATATTATGTAATTATTACCTTAGCCATGCTTTTATTAGCCTTTTAAGCGCCTTAGTATAAAAACTTTCATGACAGTTGCTGTGCCCTTTGCATTTAGTATCCGCATCAATTACGTACATATATGTATTTATTGTAAAAGTACCTACATACCTACCTATACTAAAAATTCAATATAGATTTGTGAAGCGGGTGCTAGAAGCGCCGCAATGGTCATAAACCTAAGCGGTAAAAATTGATTTATTTAATAATTCCATTACGATTGATAAAGTACCAAGAAATGTTTAGCAACAAGCGGTTAAAGAATTCGTTTCAATACAGGGGAAGTTTCGCATAACTAGCAGCACTGTTTAGTGTACGGTCGTACGCGCAATAAAGCTGTGCGAAGCCTCCTCCACACGCACACATATTCACAGTGCTAAGTTAATAATACGTACGCGGTATCGGTTTTATGTGTGAGCAATGCCTGTAGTGTAGAGTCTGTATAGAGCGTAGCATGGACAGTAGATTAGTCGACGGGTCCAATCGAGGCAGGTACCGCGCCCTGCCTTACCGGTCAAACGACAACGATCGAACGAACGTTAAAACGAGCTAGATATAACTTTTATTGCACACGTAAAAATATAAAAAAAGTAAAACTGTTATACAAAGGATTTGCAGTGACTCTGTGAGATATATTTGTGGACGGATATTGCATACGATTTTATCGATGGTTGCGTTTCTAACTTTTTAAGTGCATAGCGGTTTCTCAGAACCAGATTTTAAGTCGTCAATGTGAATGCAACGTAATACAGTATACATTTCTTGTTTGTTTATTGGGTCTGTATGGTTTGGTTTTTGGATTCAGTCTCATCATGTCTTCGGTTTGGTCGACCATAAATAGTTTAGGTGAGTTGAGTGAACTTTACATTTGTTTTTATGTTATTACTGTCATAGGTATACGTCAAATGATTTATCTGAAACTCTAGGACAGGTTTAACACCTGTCACGTTGCACATCATAAAATATAAATAAAAGTCAGATTTAATCTGTAAAGAAATTGCATTTTCTAAAGAACAAAGAGTATCAGACTATAAGCTCTACGAATATCTATACGTAGGTGCCTATAAGTTCTAACATACCTACAGCATAGGTACTTTGTTGCCGCAGATATCTTCGAGTAGATAGGTATTTATCAAGTTGTTTCCTCTTTCAACACACCTATGTGACATGGGTACAAAGTAGCATGGCTAACGTAAGTATGTATTACTCATTGACTTATTGTTATTATCGCCAATCACCCATTCACCGTTAGAATTTATTACTTGAAAATATCTTTGTTTTGTGAACAACTTATCGTTAGACGTAGCGATTATCAACTGTTTTTTTGTGCATTTTTTAAATAAATAATACCTATTTCCTTTTAATTGACACTTAGTCTTAAACGAACGAACCCCTTTCGGAACGATTACGTTTCATATTATTTACCTATTACTTAGGTACCTGAATAAATAATTATTATTTACTTACCTCAATAAAATAAAATTAAATTCCAATGAATCCAGGTACCTACCTATTATATAAATGTCAAACCCGGCGCTTGGGTTTAAACCCGATAATAGTCCTTAAACGTCCTTAAACGGGGCTGAAATCGGGTTGATTGCCCATCTATACCTATTGTATGGTTGTTTCTGATGTTATATAAATGTATCTTACTCATTGATGTTCATATAATCTAAATTTCATAATTATGCTTTTAATTGACACTTAGTCTTAAACGAACGAACCCCTTTCGGAACGATTACGTTTCATATTATTTACCTATTACTTAGGTACCTGAATAAATAATTATTATTTACTTACCTCAAGAAAATAAAATAAAATTCCAATGAATCCAGGTACCTACCTACTATATAAATGTCAAACCCGGCGCTTGGGTTTAAACCCGATAAAAGTCCTTAAACGGGGCTGAAATCGGGTTGATTGCCCATCTATACCTATTGTATGGTTGTTTCTACTGTTATATAAATGTATCTCACTCATTGATGTTCATATAATCTAAATTTCATAATTATGCTTTAATGTGTTATTTGTGTTATTTAATGTGTTAGTCACTGTGATTGGAAATAAATGGTTTATTTCATCCGGTAAACGTCACGTATTTTGATTAAACACTTGGAGTGGCACATATTATATAATTAATCTAGTCTAGATATATAATATGTTACATATTATATATGTACCACTTCAAGTCAGAGAACGAACTTATAAGCATAAAGTTCCTAAACCACTTAACACACTAGAGTAGAAAAATATTAAAATACGTCACTAATTCTTAAAACTATGTTAGTTACGTTAACGACAGGCTTACTACTTATTTTAATGGTAACTATAACCTAGACGTAATAAAAAAAAAATTGCTTGAATTTGATTAAAGTTAACGTTAATATAACCAATAGATGTTTCCATAGTTATTTGGATAATTCGTCTGTATGTTTAAACGGGTATCACGTAAAAACAATTGGACGGATTATATAAAACTTGGCATCTTTACTTAATATTAATGATACCCACATTTCATCTCGGTACAACAAAGAGCTTCCGAAGAACTGCCGAAGATCGGGCGGGGAACAGTTATACAGTAATACATTCACCGGTTAATCAAGTTTCGTGACTTTTCAAGCCTTGCTTGACTTAGGCAGACGCAGAATCCAAAATGGTGGAGCCATAATAATTATTATAAATTAGAATAGACTTTGTGCTTTGCATTAAAACTTCCATAACACTTCCTGCAGCGTGAATGTTTCGTCCGTGATATATCATCCTTTTAATATTCAAATTCTAATTGACAACACCAAACTTTAAACGACAGTGACTACACTCGAGAGCAATGAATCCGGGTCACTTAAAGAATCCTAAAAATCTCGGAAACTAAAAATGCTAGGTTAATGCAATAAATCGTATTTAATAGACAATGTGATACTCCTTAAATGAAGGTATTAAAACTTCTTAGTTATTGTAAAGTTATATCATAAAAAAATCAAACTTGAAAAAGGGCCACTTTCGAAGATGGAACTACGAAATTACAGCATTTGGTTTTGCTTTTGTTTGTAATCTGTCATTTATGTGGGTACATAAACCATGTTGATAGTGCTCTATATTCATTATTCAAGCTGAAATTATGTCGCTTACGCCTGAAGAATGCACCAGAATACTTACAATGCTGGAAACCGGCCGGAGTCAGCGCGATACAGCCAGGACTGTCGGTGTGTCGCTGTCAACAGTACAAAGAGTTCTCCGACGTTACGAAGAAACTGGTTCTAACCTACGCAGACCAGGAACGGGCAGAACCAGGTGTACCACAGCATGAGAAGACCGATACTTGGTGAACACCATGCTTCGAAATCGCTTTCTCACAGGAACTGAACTCACAAATCAGTTTCGACGCCTCGGAGGAAGTAACCCAAGTGCATGGACAGTAAGACGTCGGCTTGCTGAATCTAACTTAAAACCCCTTAGACCTGCAAACGGCCCTAAACTGGAGCGTGCGCATCGTATTTCAAGACTAATATGCCCAGAGCCACGTAAATTGGAGTATTGAAGATTGGTCAAAAGTTATGTTCTCCGACGAATCAAAATTTATGCTCTACAAGCACGATGGAAGATACAGAGTGTATCGAAGACCAGGGGAAAGATTCAAGCAAGCATGCATCGAAGAAAAAGTAGCCTACGGTGGTGGGTCTGTACTTGTGTGGGCCGGAATTTCTTCTGAAAGTCGCACAGAGCTGGTGATCATAGAAAACGGCTCTTTAACTAGCGTAAGATATGTGGAAGAAATCCTCAATGATCACGTTGGTCCATTTATGGTCAATTTAGGTGAGGATGCTATATTTATGCATGACAATGCCCGACCTCATACAGGTAGGATTGTGAATGACTACCTTCAAGAGATGAACATTACTCGTATGGAGTGGCCAGCGCGCAGCCCGGATATCAACCCGATCGAGCATGCTTGGGACGAGCTAGGCAGATGCGTAAAACAACGAAACCCTCCCCCAAACACGCTTCGTGAGCTCAAAATTGCTCTCACAGAGGAATGGGAGAATATTCCCCAAAATCGTATAAGGAACTTGGTGTACAGCATGCCAAACCGCGTAAACGCAGTAATGGAAGCACGAGGAGGCAATACGAAGTATTAAAATTCAAGAAAATCGTAATAAAGTTCAAAAATTTCATGTTTCCTATTTTTGTTTTAAGGAGAGATCAGCAGTTTTTTTCTTTATGTAATTTTGTGTTAATAAAATGTATGGTGACTCATATTTTTTTTACTTTCATTTAAGGAGTATTACATTGTCTATTAAATACAATTTATTGCATTAACCTATCATTTTTAGTTTCCGAGATTTTTAACATTCTTTAAGTGACCCGGATTCATTGCTCTCGAGTGTATATTTTGATCCTTAACCATACCAGTAGTCAAAATTATTTCTTTGGGTTGCTTTTATATTTATTATTTTCCGTTTTGTAGTTGTAATTTAATTATTATAACTATCTCCTATTATTTTATTTATTAATTAAGACACAAAACGAGTTACAGTCACTTAGATAATTAATTATAAATTAGATTTGTAAAGCTCTAGGCTGCAACTCAAAACTCGTATCCACAACAGGGTTTTTACAAATCAGACACAAGCTAACATTAGGAATTATAACAAGTGTAGTTAATATAATTCCCAATTCTAGCTTTTTTTACCACCAATTAAATCTGAGATGAAAACATGAAGAAAAAAATAAAAAATATACAAAAACATAAATATGCAAAGAAACTAATAAATTTATACACTGGATGGAGAACACGCCAGAGGCATTTAATGGTGAAGCGCTTTTTAGAAAACTTTTATATATCGACGTCAACAATAATAATTAAAAACACGTTTTTAGCCAATCGCCATTAGAGAAATCTTTAATTGTTTAGCCAAATGCCAGTGTATAGAGTCAGAAAGTACCTACATATGTACTTTTATACCTTTGATTATATGACTATTTAATCAAAGTTTTATACCACTACTATTTAAAACACTGATGGTTATCACAATATGTTTGAATATGAAGCCGCGTCTGTCCACCTGGGTTGTCCCGACGAGCTCGTGGCGGGAGTGGACTACCCACTCTCTTTTGGCTTAACACAGAACCTCATTCTTTTTGTATATTTCTTTGGTTTCTAAGACAAATTAATAGGCCCTTTTTGCTCTCGCGGCCTGAATCATGAGTAGGTACCTATTACCGCAATGGTTACGTTTAAAACTAATGTTACTCACAGCTACAAAGCCTATGGTTAAGTCTAATAAAATTTTCTGTCGATATCTAGTTGGCTTTTATAAATACACTGAATAATAACATACCTATTAATGCAGCTTAGTTAAAATATGAGATAGTTTTACGAACGAACCGTTATATTATAGTTACATGGTACTTTAATCAAATCAAATGAATAAGCAAATTCTTTAATTATATGAAATAAATTTTTATATATTACATTACTTGCATTGTTATTTCATAGGATTCTTAGTGATTTTTTGTATCGATGCACATAATATAAAAATAATTAAATCTATAGTTGAAAAGCTATAGTTGAAATATAATTCTGGTTTTCACCTTTCACTTGAATTGTATTACCTACAACTCATACAAGTATCCGGATTTGATTACAAACGGTTACGTACAATCATAAATAGATAAGTACGAGTATAATAATAATAAATTCATTAATGACTGCCTACTTTTTGGAT
The DNA here is from genome assembly GCA_907165275.2 of Zygaena filipendulae. Classification (NCBI taxonomy): domain Eukaryota; kingdom Metazoa; phylum Arthropoda; class Insecta; order Lepidoptera; family Zygaenidae; genus Zygaena; species Zygaena filipendulae. The sequence goes on from OU015657.1 coordinate 8,372,525, forward strand.
ACTGAAAAACTTGAGTTGACGCAGAGAATGTTAATCTCATAATCTGAGGGCACGGCAGTGCCCCCGCCAAGACGAGCAAAGCAAAGCATAAGGGCCTACCTATTCTCGAAGGGCTTCGTCGTTTTTTTGAACCCTTATAACTTGGGTTTCGATTATATACCAGATAAACGACATTTTCGGGATATGCTGTCAATAGCAAACTTATTAAACATAAAATTTTAATGGCAAAGCTCTTATCTCTGATTTCGTCACTGACTCACTGATGATCATCAAAATTCCTAGATGTCCTAGAAAGCTGGAATTTGGTATGTAAGCTAGTATTAGTATAAAACAACAAAACATTTATAAAACTTGTAACTTTTATCCCCCAACCCCTTAAACTAGGTAATGGAAGTTTGTACGAATTGGATGCGACTTCCGCAATTTTTGACTAAAAACATTTTCATTTAAAAGGTTGTCAAGATGAGACCGATGAGACCATATGACTCGCACTGTCAAAAAATTATCAGATCTTATGTAGAGCCAAGCTTCTAACTCTACACATCCTAACTCTATAAGGCCTAACTTCACAAACTCTACACCTTAGTCAAAATATGTGGCTTGGTCGTTTTGTTACTACAAGAACTTTTGTATACCTAACAGAAAAGTAATGAACAGTGGATTTTTTCACCCTGCCCATGTGAATGTAGCGTAATGGCCAAGTCATATATTTAGACTAAGGTGTAGAGTTTGCGAAGTGAAGTCAAAAATAGTTCACGGAAAAATCGCGCCAACCATGCGTAGAAATAAGTCATCGAGATCAATGTTATTTAGTTTTAATAACGCAACGGTTCAACGTTTGTAACTATTTGCATCGGATAAATACCAGCCAACTATTGCAGGAATCTCGCAAGATTATCTTTACATCATCTCGAGGTACATTGATTGTATTTCATATTGAGATTGTACCTTTCTCTGTTCTGTGTTCCTATTTAATTCCTCACCTTTCTACTAGAACAGCTGCGCAAAGCAACGATATTTAATTACCTACCTATGACGTAATTCTAGAAACTGGTTTAAACCTATACTTATTTGTATGACTATGCTGAATTCTTATAAAAAAGCGTTATTCAATATTGAAGTTTGAAAGTGAATCAATCTGACTTATGAAAACCTGAAAATAAATATCTTTAGACAAAAAACGCAAAAATATTTTGCACTTTGTTTAACTATAGATCTTAAAATAATCATAGTATAATTGATGCATAAGACAAAGCTTGTAGATACTAATTTATTTTCTGAGGGTGACTTATAATGTAAAAAGACGTTAGAAAGCTGTTATGAAACTATTTCCTAGAAAAAAATATCGATAATACTCGTATTTATTTTATTTACCTTTTAAGAGTTTTTTGAAGAAATTAAGTAGGAACATCCTTTGATTGAATTTCTTAGTACATTAGTTTTTACACTATGTAGGACAAGTTCGTACCCAGGCAAAGCACTTATATAAATGGATTCTAAAAAATCAAACTAAACAATAAATGTTTATGATGTGTATTTGAACGCTTTTTATTAATTAAGTGTCCAGTCCCCCCATTATCTATAATAGCCTAGCATTTTTGAGGCATGCTTTCTAGATTTTTTTTTGCGACGCTGCGGCGCGGCGGCTGTGTGGGTATTTTTCCACGTAACATTAGCTTCATCAGCGCCCAAACCCTTTCTATGGGGTTCTCGTCTGGTGACTGTGAGGGAAAAAACCGCTTCGTAGATATACCTACGCGGCATTCATCTTGAGAAACATGCTCTCTCTCCGAAAGTCATGAGCGCACTGAGTTGAATATCTAAACGTATCTTAGGCATAAAACCACTTTACAACCATTTTTAAAATCAGATTTATATTTTTTAGAACACTTACCCGGGTACGCTCTTGTCGAACAGACGTATATTTACGTATTATTCAGAAACATTTAAGATTTACAAAAAAAAATTGCTACGGAAAATACCTATAGGTAAAATAGGTATCCTACTAAACTCAATATAATATAGAGATAATAATTATATGGGTAGGTATATTTTTCCAATTCCAAAATTCATTTAGAGTTGATAGACCTTACAGACTTGCAGTTGTTTCGAAGAGCAACCAAACTGAACGTATAGCACAATCTTGTTTAAGATCCTTTATCGTTCACAGTAAAGTGTTTGAAAAAGGATTGAAAATTGAAATCAATAATGTGAAAATATTGTAAGCAAAATCAAATTAAAATCAAATCAAATATTTATTGCAAAATTAGCGATTGTTACTTTAACGATTTTGTAAAGTCTGCGTACCTCGTGTTAACAGTAACACTAAATAAATTTCATTACACGAGTATTTATTTAGCGACACGTCCCGTCGTGAGTAGTAAACAATAATATTAATGTCTCATAGATATTATTAGAAGTACTTACTACGAGTAGGTACACAATTTCTTAACGTCGGTCGTGGCAACTAGAAGGTTAGGAAAGCGACGCGATGCGATGGCTCGAACCGCGCATTACGTATTCAACTCGGTGCGGACTGGATGCAGCAGGACATTGCACTCGCTCGGCTTTGCGCCTGCGCCGCTCGCCTCACAACAACCCTAGCTTTTTAATAGTAAGCTCGCGTAGCTTGCCCCCGATAACCCTAGTAAGAAAAGAAAAACAAGTTGGATTGACTTTTAATGGTAAGATTTTATTTTTACAACACAATAATAATGCTTGAACTAAGCAGAGCTTGTACCATGATTACTGTTAAAATACTCGATATAATACATAATAATTATGTGCGTGTGTGATATTTTTTTGCAAACACGATACACTGAACACCCAGACTCAGAGTGATCATTTAAATGTTCATCACAAACATGTTTATTCTAATGCGAGAATCGAATCCACGACACCTGGTTGTAGTCAGGTTCACTATCCACTAGACTAACGGTATATTGGTATATGTGAATAATATCGACTTTAGTTTGAGATATCGGGTCTCCGCGTCTATCTCATCGGAGAGGTAAGTATGATATTTTTTGGAATTTTACCAAAATTAAAAAAAAATATAGTTCTTATATTAGACTGCCAATTTTATATTTGACGACCCGCGGTTGTTTCAGAGTTCCCGCGGGAATTCCGGAATACAATATAGCTACACAATATAGTAAGAATTTTCAAATCATCATCATAAACTAAGTAGATGTAAATGCAAAAAAAGAACTGCAATTGATTGGCTCCTTACGCCAAATTACGAGCAAACAAAGAATTTCCTAAATAATATAGTCAAGTGTATATATTAATATTATTATTATAGTCTTAGTAACATATTTGCAAATATAAATATATAGGTGTATAAGTAATATAGTGCTAATGGAAGGTTGCTTGCACTTATGGTACGGGTATTCCCAGTTTAAATACCAACCAGTATAGTGCTCACTGTCTGGTTGTCAATCATTGTGGTTCTCTACATTTTTCTACCGTTACATTTTCAAGAAGAAATAACAACGTGTAGGTAGGTATAGGTGTCTACTGACAAGCGAGTATCGAAAAAGTGTGTCACCAATTAACGGTGCAGGCAATGTGGAACGGATAAGTTAACTTAGTGTCCTGTCAATGTATAATGTGTATAATATAGACAAGACGACTAGGACTTGGTGCAGGAGGCTAATGTTGACGTGGTTTTAGACGCAGAGATAATAATTATATTAAACTAGCTGTCTGCTGTGCCCCGCGGTTTGACCCGCGTGAGTTTTTAAATTCTCGCAGGAAGTTCAAAGTAACCTAATTTAGTCCATAAGGACTAAATTAGGTTACTTTGACATCAGCTAATTAGCAGAAAATCGGTCTAACTGTTTCGAAAATCCACCCGCGTTAGTAACGGAATTCCAGTAGGAACTAAAAAATTCTTTCATATTCTTCTTCTCCGCACAATAACAAACACAAAAAAGAATTAATGAAATTGTTCCAGCCGTTCACGCGTGATGCCGTGGCGACAGAGAGAAAGAACGGATTGCTTTTGGGGAAAAGATTACTCTATGTGGGTCACTGAAGAGACGATTGGATATCAATGATATTATAAGTATTAAATTCGGTTTAGACTCCTGATTGTCGACCTTGAAAAATATACGCTGTCATCCGTGACTGATCTTTCTATAAATTGTTCCGTGTGTTGTGAGGGGTCCTGACCTTCCCATAATACATACATATTGGTTGTGGCTGTGCGTGGGCGTGCTGTATATCACCGGGTACTGTAAAATAACAGGGGCGCTGCAACGGCGATCACGCGTCAGTCGCCCTATCACCAGCAGCATCCTCTGGAGACATTCGCTACACTAAGTAAAAGCTGAACCAAAATGACGTTTAATACATTTCGTTACGTTGATGAATGTTTTTGAGCGCAATGAATGGTTTTGTGTGCGAAAATCACCCAGCGACACTAGTTTTCTTATGTTTTCAAACTAAACTGTGTTGATTCCATTTTCTTCCATTTGTTCTGTGATTCTAGGTTAATCTTCCAGAAAACTTTTTCCAACAAATAATAATTCAATGAATATTATGTATTTTTTATTAAATTTCTGAATTGATGCATTAATAACAATGCATACCTACTCGCTTGCCCTTTAACTACTGACATGATAAATTTGTAACCTCAGAACAATAACAGTAGTTTGTAACACTATAAGGGACATGACGTCTCACAGGCTACTACTTTCAAAGTCAATAATGTCATAAAATTGCATTTGGATGTTTTAAAATTATGTTGATATTTGACTATTGGTATGTAATAAAATAAATTTAGGTAAATTCAATCAGTTTTTCTTATTTATTTAGAAAATAAACGGTAATTAAAAATTGGCCCTAATTGACATGAGATCCTTTTCTTAGCATTTTAATAGAGCTTAACCCAGGCTTCCCAGGCGACGGCCGACTTTCTAATTAGTATTACTTACGTATTAACAACCGATGACAGGTCTGCCTTCTTCCACGGTTGTTTTAGCCCTAAAACAAAAGCTACTAAGACGCGGGGTCGCAGCAAGTGGCGGGAAGTGGTAAATTTTAAGAATTTGCAAAACACGTGACGCCTGTAAGACTACACGTCACTAGTTAAAGGTTACACAACGCCAAAATCCCAAATCTAGTAGAGCTTCTCCTGTGGATACCAGTAAACTTATAAGTATTATACTTTAATGTACCTACTTTTTTGTTGTTGTATTTAGGTACATAAATGGTATAAAATTGGTGTGTTTTGAAATTTATATCTACGAAGTTCTAGTTTTAAGTAGCTATTGAATTAGTACAAAAATTAACTATCTAAACCACATTACATTAAAGTATTAATATTGGACAAAATAGCGGTTAGGGAACATGACTCTTATGCGAAGTGTGGGTCAGATTTTTGCGTAAGAGTAATTTATGTGATAAATAATTGTGTTTGGATATTTAGAATGTTGAGTATGTATTAATAAAAAAGGCATTATAGTATTGTATTGAGTTAAAACAGTTACCTGGCACCCATGATATAAGCACTTCTTAGTTTGGGATCAGGCGGCACTGTGTATTACTAATATAATTTATTAAGCATGTTCAAAAGACAAGTAAATTATAAGATAAAATATCGGAGAAAACTGGTCAAACCAGATTAAGTAAATACCAAATTCAACATTCAAACCACACAATATTATAATTAAATAACGTTGTACCACAAACCAAAATGATACGTGGTTAAACGACCTCTTGAGAAAAAAAATAAGAGGTCTTACCACGCAACTTCTAAACCTACATTCACCATTGCTATATACTTAACCACACTTAGTTTCTGAATTATAGCAAAGACCCATGTTGTGTTATTAATTATTGCAAAAAAATATTGTATCACTGTATTTAAGAAACTTGGCATTATGTTCGTATTATGAATATAATGAATATGAACCTGATATCAATAAGTTAAAACATATAATGCCTTCAACAGCCACTTTTCTCGGTTCTTGAATGCAATACTGCACGATTATCATGAAAAATTAGTATTTACCCTATTCTAGATTCTCTTACCCATTCTTTTTAAATGATATATCTTAAAAAAATATAATTATCATGTTGTAAACAGATAAAGTAGTTTGAACCCCACGTACAAATGGATGCAACCACTTGCCAAAGTCGTGTTCCCAAAAAGTGTACTTATTCAAGACTATAGAGTATAGAGCGAATCAAACGTGCTACGCGTTCGTAATAAAACTTAAGTTAGTTAAATTTATTTTATAAAACTTTGGTTGTATAAATATTATCAAGTAAATCCGGTATACAAAAATTACGTGATTTTTATCCAATTGATCCCTAATCGCTAAATCGTAAAGATAGAGACCGAAACCAATAGAATAACCCGAAAAATGGTTGGTGGTGGTTAAAAAAAAAACATTGAACAAATTGTTTTATATCTGTGTTGAAATATTATAAGAAAGAAAAAAAAAACAAATAATATTCTAATGTCAGTACATATTTGCGGGTAAGGGTTGTTTTCCAATACGTCTTGGTGACTGATATAACTACAATTTTTTAAATTTGTAATTGAGTCTTTATAACACGAAATATGAAATACGTTGTAACAAATTATTTCGTTTCTCGTTTCTTTTTTATGGTGTTCAATAAAAAGTTAATTTATCTAATAGATACTATAGTGTGAAAAAGTGCTGTAGTATGTAGTTGTGTATGCCTTGAAAATTACTTCTTGAAACTTTGTAAATAATTAATACCTACTTAAATGAATGCGAATATGAGTTTGTTTGATTGTTAGGGTGCATTACATACACGAAGAAAGTACCTGCTACCTACTGTTTCCGAGGGATAACAAATTAATTGCCAAAATATACATTACCTATGAAAGCGAGCAAAGCCCCGAGCAAAGCTATAGTACCAAATTAAAAAAATTGTCACAACGTCAGACTTTAAATTCAATGGCGCGTAAAAGTTACACGCACTCATTTATTTGTACATAATTATTTTTTTTATTTTTTTATTGTAATAATTACTATAATTCATCTTTACACCTATTTCTATAATTATCTATAGCTACAAATAAAAAAAACTGAAGTGTATGTTTGTAATTCCAAATTATAAATTTTTCACTAAATGCGTATTATTTAAATTTTTCTGTCTCTATGTCTGTCTGATTGTCTGTTTGTTCCGGCTAATCTCTGAAACGGCTGGATCGATTTTAACGGGACTTTCACTTGCAGATAGCTGATGTTATAAAGAGTAACTTAGGCTATTTTTATTTTAGAAAAAAATAGTTCCTGCGGGAATTCAGAAACTCATACGGGTGAAACCGCGGGGCGCAGCTAGTGTAAAATAACATTGCAAATCATTATACATTCATTGTTGATATAAATGTAATAGGATTATGATCTGACGTTGCAGTATGATTGATTGAGACCTTTTACATCGTGTTTAGAACACGATTGCTCTAAATAAAATGCTGCGCTTTGTTTTAAACTGGTTTCCAAGATAAACCTGCCATCCCCTGGTTTAATTTATTATATTTGGCACGTACGAAAATATTTATAACCGTTTATGTGTAAAATAAAAACAGAAATGAAAGAAGAAGCATTAAAAAGAAAGTTTGTCGGAAAATAGACGAAAACAAGTGTCACCGGCTGATTTTCATGAATGCAACAACATTCATTAACATAACAAAATGTATTAAACGCCATTTGGTTTGGCTTCGTATTTTTAAATGATGTATTTTTATTGTGTTTTATTTTCTCCGTGTCCATAACTACACTATCTAGTTAAGTAAAGCGTTTAGAAAGACGGACCAAATTAGTATCGATATTCGTTATATAAGTAGTGTATAACCAACGATAAGCAACGATATCTCACCAAGTAAAATGGCTATGAGATAATATGGATCGACGCACGAACATGAAAAAGTCTTAAGAATTACAATATTTTCGTTATTTGGTTAAGGGACCATAAAAGTCGCATTGAGTTCAATTTTGTGGATAGAGATGTTCAGTAAAAATTAGAAAACTATACCTTTATACATATACCTACTTATCTAGATACTTCTTGCTTTACCTGTTTATATGTAAATACTGATCGCAATTTGCTCTCAGCAAATTATCCGCTACTGCATACCTACGTGCAAGGAATTCATGTTAGAGCTCGGACATTTTTATCATCAAATGTGATTAAACCACTTAATGAAAGAGCACTAATACAAATTAGAAGTAACCTTATCGGCTGATCCGTTTTACCATTTAAAGGTTGAGATGCTATGAATGGTATCCTAAGTATGTAATTATTGTACATAATTACTGATTAATAGACGAAATAAAGATTTGAAAATGAACCAAATGCTAAGAGTACTTATAGCAAATACATATTAGTAAAGTTACTGACGCTTAAATGGAAGACGTTGACAGAATATTTAGCTTCAGTATCGTTTTTAAGATAAAAGTATAGTACAGCAAATAATTGTTCTTCACCCTGTATAGTGATATAGGTTTTCCCATCACGTCTCAATTTCCAACAACACCTAATACAAACCGTCCCTGAAATAGGCGCGCTGTTGTATTTTCTTGTAGACAATATTCTATCACATCCAAGTCATATATTGGCCTTTAGGTTTCTACTACGTGGTCCGTAATAAAAATGACTCCTAAACAATAATAAGTGCATATAGTTAAAGAATAAACGTGCAATTATTATCAGCCTTCATAATAATTTTTATAAGAACGTCAACTTTTTTATTCGTAAGTACTTTGTTTGCAACATCATAATGATTGTGGTTATGTGTATGAATTGTTGCTAGTAAATGAGACAAGAGGCATCAACTTCAGTTGTTGTGATGATGGTTGATTCTATGAGCGAACAAAAAAGCTTCCACAAAAACACAAGTATCAGAATTAGATTTTCATAAGCATAGTGTTCAATTCCCGCAAAACATATAACTGCATCCGCCTGGATATGAGTCTTCCATCATATAAGTACCCATGTAATGACGGCCGATCGGATTTGCGTCTGCTAATATCGATATATGTGGGAAGACCGGGAGTGGGCCGGTTTTATGTTTTGTGACTTGGCGCCCTTCATATCTTTTACGGCGAATTTCATAGATCAAATCCTACTTATTTTAAAAATTTAAGTCCTATGATTACAGATACATTGCGATAAACTCAACCGGTTCGAAACGATATTAATGCAGGAAAAATGTAGAGTAATTGAAATCTTTATGTTGCTCAAATGTTGTATTATAATTTGTAATTATTTGCAGCTGTGACCTTGCGTGCAGTAGGTCTTAGTGTAATATTATAGAGAGAGGCGCACACGGCGGACGACAGTTGGCTGTATGGACCAAGGCAAGGTGACAGTGTTGTATATACAATGCTCACAATATGTGGGTAGTATTCAGATAACCATAATTAATTCATCACTTGTGAATTATGAATCATTTATTATCCGCTTTGCATCGGACGCGTTTGATAAAAGACTGTCGTAAAATATATCGTGTGGGCAACTTACTCAGAACCCATGCTAATTTAGAATTCAAAAGTATAAAAACAAAAAAGTACGTATGTGAAATTGTTGATGCTGGGCTATTGTTTTGACTCTTAGCCTGTGGTACGGTTCATTTGTCCGGTGAACTGGACTACTGCTGGGAGAAGTAACGTGCGTATATCCATTGATGACATAATATGTATATGACACTGAAATGTAGTCGCTCACTAAAGACACTATAAAGGTGATAGATTGCCTGGAAGATCGAATCCGAAATGAGAAGATCCGTATAGTTGCCGACATAACTCATGACTAAGTCCGAAAGATCTCGAAAAACTTTAGTACAGCAGACGCGATATGAACAGACCCTAAAGATGGACCGACGATCATCAGCTAGCATTTGCGAAGCCCGACTGGATGATGATAGCGCAAGATCAATCACCGTGACTATCGCTAGTGGAGGTATTTTCGGCAATGGACGTCTGTTCGCTGATATGATTATGCAGAGACCCTAAAGTTAAAAATATTTTAATGGATACGTACATCATTAACATGTATTTAACTTTAGGTGCCCCGTCCACTGCTACTACTTCAGTTGTGTGTGGTTACTTTAGTCCTACGGGTTATTTTCATTTCAAAACAATGATTAACTTCACTTGGTATTGGTAGGACTGAGAAATATTAAACGTTTAGATAATTTTATTTTATTTTATTTATTAATTCAAACACAAAACAAGTTACAGTCACTTAGATAATTAATTATAAAGTAGATTTTTAGGGCTCTAGGCTGTAAATCAAAACTTATGTCCACAGCGGGGTTATGATGTGTACAATCACACAATAAATTTAAATTAGGAATTATAACAATAAAAAATAATTAATTAACTAATAAATATTAATAACTGAACAGCTTTACTACCAAAGATATTATAATATTGAGTACTAAATCACTACATAGTATAAAACAAAGTCGCTTCCCGCTGTCTGTCCCTTTGTATGCTTAGATCTTTAAAACTACGCAACGGATTTTCATGCGAATTTCACCAATAGATAGAGTGATTCATGAGAAACGTTTATATCAATCTGGGGGCACGGTAGTGCCCCCGCCAAGACGAGCCAGCAAAGCGCAAGGGCACTACCTACCTTTTCTCGAAGCGTTTCGTCGTTTTTTTGAACCCTTGTAACTTGGGTCTGGATTATACCAGCTAAACAAAATTTTCGGAATATGTTGTCAATAGCAGACTTATTAAATGTATAAAGTTTTAATTGTATAGCTCCCATCCTTTAGATTTTATTGATATCTAAAAAACCTCGATTTCGTCACTGACTCACTGATGATCATCAAAATTCTTAGGGTACTTCCTAATGTCCTAGAAAGCTGAAATTTGGTATGTAAGCTAGTATTAGTAAACAAACAACAAAAAAATTATAAAACTTGTAACTTTTATCTCCCAACCCCTTAAATTAGGGGATGGAAGTTTGTATGAGACTTCTGCAATTTTGACTTACAAAAAGAAATGAAATCCCAACAAAAACATTTTCATGTAAAATGTTGCCAAGACGAGACCATATGCCAGCACTTTCAAAAAGTTATCAGATCTTATGTAGAGCCAAGCTTCTAACTCTACACGCCTTAACTCTACAAGGTCTAACTTCACAAACTCTACACCTTAGCCAAAATATGTGGCTTGGCCGTTTCGTTACTACAAAGAACTATTATTATATAACAGAAAAGTAATGAAAAATGGACCAATTTTTCATCTTAGGGCCTAAGGGCCATGTGAAAGTAGCGAAATGGTCAAGCCACATATTTTGGCTAAGGTGTAGAGTTTGTGAAGTTAGACCTTGTAGAGTTAAGGCGTGTAGAGTTAGAAGCTTGGCTCTACATAAGATCTGATAACTTTTTGAAAGTGCTGGCATATGGTCTCGTCTTGGCAACATTTTACATGAAAATGTTTTTGTTGGGATATTTAATACTGGAATTCCCGCGAGAACTCTGAAATTACCGCGGGTGAAACCGCGATGAAAGTCTATACGAAACTAATCTATTATTGTCTATCTAATACTGTATACATATTACATACATATGTATAATAATAATGTTAAGGATCGCTATCTATTCATGGAAGATATATGAGAAAAAATATTATTGGGACCTTTATCAACGCAATAGCTAGCACCCCATACATGATTGTTAGAATTTTTGTCTGTGCGTTTGCGCACGCTAATCTCAGAAATGGCTTATCCGATTTAGATGAAATTTATTAATATATTATGGTGAGCTTCACCAACAAACATTTAGTGTTTGTTTTATGTTGATCGGTTGATAAATAAAAAAGTTATGCTAATTTAAAGATATAGAATCACGTAAGTCGTAATTATCCCTATTTCCCTTCACGGCATCATGCATGAACGGCTGGACCAATTTAGCTTATTCTTTTATTGTTGTATTTGATATTGTAAGGAGAAGAAGAATAAAAGAAGTTTGGAGTTCCTGCGGCAATCCCGAAACTCATGCGAATAAAACCGCGGGGCACAGCTAGTTTCACAATAAACACTAAACTGTTACATGATTTTATGTGATAACAAACTCTATCTTTCACACAATACGATCTAACACAATGACTTTAACCGGTATCTTACTAACAGTAGCCCGATCTTCACACTTCGTTACTAGCTCAATGTCAAATCATTAAAATAAACATTTATTTTAAAAATATAATGTTACGTGTAATTTCAGGTGTAAAAAAACAATTTTACCGAATAAATAACTGCATTTTATCATTATTACTAATATTAACGAGTATTGTCTTGAGAAAATATTTCGTGAAGTTATTGCCAAATACCTATTTTTTATCATTCAAAATTGACGAACTTATGCCTATGTAAAAAAAAAATATTAAATAAATATTTTAGGAGAGTGGGTGAGTTAACGTGGGTGAAACCGCGGGGCACAACTAGTACTATATATTTTATTATGACTTTATTGCTAACAATTACTGAAACATGATGACAAAACTCATAAAAATGTTACAGTTATGATGTTTTATGGTGCAGCAACGGCTCGGAGCGAGAGCAAGATGTAGGCAGCGATGTGAAAGGTGCACGACTGCGGTAAGCGTTTCGTAAATGCAATCCGTAATGCGAAGTCGTCTTGAATAGTAAGTACGCGGTGTCGAAGGTCAAACATAACGAAAAGTGTTCGGTGATTTTATGGTCTATTTGTTAATTCATACCAATTTATTAGTAGATGCGAAAGTATCTTGATTACGAGAAAAGTTGACATTGCATTTTAAAAGGAAGGACGTTTCTTTCTAAACAATGCAACTGCATGAAAAATGTATTTTCCAATACAATTTTTGTATTTCTAAATTAAATATTATAATAAATTATTTTTATTATAATAAATAGAATAGGTTTATGACATTAAATTACAACATTATACAAAATTGTTTTCTTCAACGGTTTAATACTTGGTTGAACAATCATTTTATACATATAAGTATAATAATATAAAACATTGTTATTGTTTGACATCTTCCATGAGAATCACTTAGGTATCAGCCCGTGGGAAGGAGAACTAGAGCTTGTCTTCAGTATATCTATTCCCTGATTACTAATAATCATAACTGTTCTACCTCTAGCTTTATACATACTTTGAAATTAAAGTTAAACAAAGTGATACATTTGGGGGTATACGTATGTATACGTATATATAGATATATTTTTGATCGTTACGTTTTTCAACAATGTCTAATTTGCCCCCCGCTGTTTTGTATTTTTTAATATTATTTTCTTTACTAATATATTATATTATTCTACTATAGTTATATCTACTATCTAATATAGTAATATAAAGAGAAAAAATTTAATTTTTTGTTTGTTTGTTTGGTTTTTTGTAATTTTATTTATTTTTTATTGAATAACCTGGATCAACTCAAACAGTACTCAATCGATAAAAAAAATCTTGCACATAATATGTAACCAGTGTCCCTGAGTGAAATAGGGTACCTAAATTTTATCTCAGAATTCTCCTACGGGAACTCCGAAATTAAAGCGAGTGAAACAGTAAGGGATCGACTAGTATTAAATGTTATTGAATTTTGTTAATTAATTTCTATTTAATAGTCCAATTTGAATCAATTGGTGTAAATATACTTTTTTAAGTTTATTTAAGAAACAAAAAGATACACACATATGAAAATAGTTCCACTTACCTATTAATTGGTACTTTAACTCTAATTTTAAATTTCGACATCCAAAACAGTTACCTAGGTATTGAAAATGTATGTGTAATTGTAAGAGAACTTAAGGACCGGATAATCAGCCTTTAACTTATGAACCGCAGTTCATTAATTCAAATTTAGATTAGATTTAAAGCAATAACTCTAATTTTATAAATATTTTTTATTTTACTCTAATAACCCGTTCCTAAAATTTTATTATACAGGTACCTACTACATAAAACATCGTCTTTAGGCACTAAAATATAATATTTCTTGCTTAAGTTGTGGAACCGAGGTTAATACACTCTAAATGTCATTTAAATGACAACCAATAGCTATTTTAATTAACTCGTGAAATAGACATTAAATGTAATATTACAAATAGTAAAACACTAGTCATTGATATCCATCAACTATCCAAGATACACACTCAAGGACGCAAAAATGTCCATAGGTACAAAATAATCTGTATGTACTTTTCTCTTTACCGTTTGTCTTTTTATCAGTAGGTAAGTACAGTTTGGCTTTGGCGTGTGACACCAATCACTGAAAACTACAAAATACTAACATATTATAAAACTTCATGCGGTTTTCACCATTAGATAGGTTTAAATTGATAAGGAAGGTAGGTATATAATTTGTCAATTGTAAATTGTAATAAATGACAATAATTGTCGCAAGTGTTGGAAAAAGTACTTTGTTACGCTTTCACGCTGTGCGTAGTTCATAAACCCACACATCGGTAGGGTGACAATAAAACAATAGACTAAAAATTAGTGTATCGTGGATTCGATCCACATCGGTGGATTCTTATCTAATAATAATAATAATAATAATCCACTTCACAACACACTGATCTACTTGATCCCACACTAAGCTATAAGCTTGTGTCTTGGAAACAAAGCAAACGTGGTATATACTACATATTATTACATATATATTATAATATAGATATATATATACACGCCCAGACTGGAAAATGGAACTCTGTGTTCATCACACAAAGTCCACCCTCACCGGGAATCGAACCCGGAACCCCTTGATAAGCGGGCAGGCATGGTGACCTACTGCGCCAATCGGGTCGTCGTCGGGTCGGGTCGGCCAATAGAATCCATTTCAATCGTTTTTAAAAGATTTTGTTATCAGGCCGATGTAATTCATATTATTAGTAGATAATGCTGGTTCCCGATAAAATCCTTAATCTGCTAATAGTTAGATTGAACTGTATAAACACTTCATAAAATAAATTAAATTCTTATTTATCTGCAAAGATTCTGCATGACGTGTAATTTAATAATTCCAAGCAGTAATTTTTCCAAAAATTAACAGTAAAAACGATTTCTAATTATAATTGCATTATGCTGCTGATATATGTATATTATGATATATACTCACGTTATGTATTTTATACTAGTTACATATTATCCTTATCTAATGTAAACACCTATCTAATTTCCTCTCTTCTACTAATCTATCCACTCAAAAGTCGCCTGGGAGAGATCGCTTTAAGCGATAAGGCCGCTTTGTATACCTATTAAGTTAAATTTCAGAAAATTTGTAAAAACTTATTTTGTTTAGTGTACACGAAAGTGTTATCTATCTATGTATTTAATAAAATAGATATTTTATTTTATTTAATTGCAGTTTAAAACTAGGTACATATTTTATTACATTGTTATTAGTAAAGGTAACTCCTACTCTCATACTCACTTAACCTTCCATAACGTATCGAATCACCTTGACGTGAAATTACTCTTTGTTTCTTGCTTGAGCTTGAATGTGACCTGAGATAGGTACAATGCATGAATAATACCTAAGAAATTGACATGAATTTTTAACACTACCTATTTTAAAACCATATTACGTAACTTCTAAATATTTATTTAGAAGAAATAACGGAACTGCATACCTATTTACTGATCCTGCTTATCCTTATAAATGCAAAAGTGAGTTTATTTGTTTGTTTGTTACGCTTTCACGCCTTAAGAGCTCAAATTGATCATCATGAAAAAGATCATGAGTAATCATCATCATGAGTACAGAAAAGGGTATAAGGTACTTTTTAACCGACTTCCAAAAACTTCTGCATTCGGCTGTATGTTTTTTTTAAATCTGCAATAGGGGACTTGCATGAATTTTTTTTTTCAGTCTATTTTAAAGATATATGGCCTACTTAAACAAAGCAAGAAAAAGAAAAAAGATATATGCATAAATTAATTAAATAGAGCGTTTCAAAGTTCCTACTTTAGACCTTCCCGCCGAAACGCGGAATGACGTCACTAGTTCAAAATAACTCCTTATTAATCTGTGATAGAAATGTCACTGTCGTATTGACAGGGTCATATGACACTGACAGACAGATAACTCCAATATCCAAAAGCAAAATTAAGGTTGAACTGTGTTGAGTTACTTCCAAAAGTTCCAGTAAAGAATCGAAATGCATCTTACCGATGCATTTTAAAGTAACAACTTCAGAAAATGGAAAATATGCGTTGACTGTATGCACTTAGTTTCTTTTTCCTTCTCTGAAAGAGATAAATGTTTCCTAAAAAAATAAAAGTGACGTCATGTGTCAAGCTTGGCTGTGATTGGTGTTTTGTTGCAACGTTCCGTTTCACAAAATTAAAAGTTGAATATTTTGAAAACTATTGAAATTATTTTAGTAAATCTGCTTTTCTAAGGCTCTATTTT
Organism: Zygaena filipendulae; assembly: GCA_907165275.2. NCBI lineage: Eukaryota > Metazoa > Arthropoda > Insecta > Lepidoptera > Zygaenidae > Zygaena > Zygaena filipendulae. The sequence goes on from OU015657.1 coordinate 8,388,925, forward strand.
TGAAATATTGACACGATTTATTATGATAAATTTCATGCAAGTACCCTATTCACGCGAGAACTCCATAATGCACGCAGGTGCAACCGCGGGGAACAGCTAGTACCTTAGGTAGGTATATTCTTTGCGTTACATTCATTACGCATAACCATGACAACCTCATTAAAAATAACAAATTTACCAATAAATTATATTTTGTGTGTTAAATAATATTTTTACATAATTACTTAAATATTTCAGTAGGTTAATAAAATTGTTTAATAATTATATTTATAATGCCCGTTAACTGTGAACCTGAACTAAATATGTAAACTGGTCAAGTGCGTGTCGAACTTCGCACATTTAGGTCTCCATACCAAATATTTTTAACCGCAAAATAAAGTTGGTTTTAACAAAGAAATTATAGAATTTCAAAAAACCCATCGGGTCAATATGTGATTGTGATGTTGGTATTTGCTGGTAAAATATACGTAATGATAAATAATCACCAAGTTTAAGGTCACATAGGTCAATGGGAAGTTGGAAAATACTTCGTCAAAAAATGTTGTAAAAAAGTTGACTTTAGCGGCTTCTCATGCCTTTGTTTTCCGATGTTTTTAAAAACTAAAAATACAGCTTTTATTTACTCAATGAGCTCTATCAACGATACCCACTCGATTCGGTGGGTAAACCGAAAATTATTGCGCCCCTCTTTAGCTGTATGGGAGCCCCCCTTAAAAATCCTTAAAAATATTTTTTGACAATGTCATTGTGATTTGATTTGGGTCATCAATATACGTAGGTATACTGTACAAATTTGAAGACTGTAGCTTCGACGGTTTGTTGTAAACCCCGAGTGACAGACGACAGACAGACGGACACGCGAGTAACAGCAAATAGGACTCCGTTTGGACCATTCGGATACGAAACCCTGATTATTGCTAAAATGACTTATAACTTTCAAAATTGAATAAAGGTATATTTCAATCTGAAAAATAACCCAAACTGTAGGTACATAATACGTATATAACAAAGGTATATTTCAATCTGTTAGATAATTAGTTAGGTAATTTCTATAATTAATTATAGTTATTGTTACAGTAGGTAAAAATAATTAAATAAAAGTAAAATTTTCTTATCGAATAAAATATTGAAAGTGAATTTTTCTTCAATAAAACAAATTTGAGAGGAAATTTTATCGCGAAGAAGAGTACAAAGCAAACACTGCCGGAGGTTTAGTTCAGTTTACAATACCGTTGCGTTGGTTGCGGACGCTTGCACTGAACTGTGCACTGACGCGAGCCGACCGTGAGACCAACCTTTGCTACTGTGCAATTAAAAAAAAAAACAATCAAGTCGGGTGCACTAAAGTGAGACATTAGATGGCCCTTGGCTGAACGTAATGCAATCTGTGCTTCCTGTTACAAATAAAAAGGGCGCAATATTTAAAACTCTGTCCGCTTGTTGCCATGTACTAACTGTGTTAACTTGTGAAGTAGTGACTATTTTTGGAGTTGCTCGTATTGTGAAAAGATAGCGGCAAGATAATGTTTTAGATAGTGACACAGATTGTTTTGTGTAAGTGACACAGATGTGTGCGGTGGAAATATTGACAGATTTGTTGCGGTTGCGGTGAACCTAAAGGTATTCATTTTCTTGAAATGTAAAACTTATTTATAAATACATTTCGGCACGTGAATATTATTGTTATACAATATCAACTTATGTGCGTAGGTATATTATAATGACACTAGCTGTTACCTGCGGTTGCACGCGCATGAAATCCTGAATCAGGATTCCGTCGAGATCTAGGATCTAGACTGTTTCGGGATAAAAAAGGTTTTATATATTTACAGGGTTTTATATCTAAAGTTAGCTATGATAAACCATAGCTTCTAACATATTTAATTGAAAAAGTAATTGATAGGGGAGTAAAATTATTTGCAATAGAGTCAATATTACTTACTTACTTTTCTGTACCTGAAAGGAAAATAAAATACCCTTATAGGATCACTTCGTTATCTATTTTTCTGTCTGTGAATCTTAGATGATAATATTTTTTTATAGCGGGTGCACTGTAGTTGGTCCCTTGTAAGGAGACCTTCGCACATGACACATATGCAGGTATGTATTATTAAGCTACCTGTTATCTATCCGGGAGTTCTCATGTTAAGCTTCTTCAGAAAGACAGTTCCTTACAGTTTAGTGACAAAATTAAATTATTGTAAGCGCATAGTCAATAGAGCCAGTATATTATAAATGTATATCATTCACCCTCAATTTTCCGGTAATGTCGTGGTCAAGCATGACGGCGAAGCTTTCAAGGGAAGACCCAATACCGGATTAGCAAGCTAAAAAGGCTTTGGGACCCGCGCCTGAATGCAAAAATAAAAATTAAATAAGCACTATAATAAATTCACAAACCAGTATAGTATATCCTAGTAACAGTAGGTATATCCTAGAAGAGAGCGCTGACCACATACTAACATTGTATACTATTCATTTATTTTATTTATTTATTTATTTTTAGGAAGACCAACAGCTTTCAAGAAAAAAACACTTTTGAATACAAAAATAGCAGCTAATTATAGGTCTCCGCTGATAGAAAACAATTTACATACATTAAAACATCAAATACAGAATAAAAGACATACATCACATTCCATTACAGGAACATAAAGCTCGTGAAAAACACTAACATTGTATTAATATTGTTTTAGTATTACAATTAAAACTATAACATGATTGGTTACGTATCCTAAACTTTAATACCTAAAGCAAATCAAAAGCCCATGTTCGCATTTGCTGCGGGCCTCGCGCCATCTTAATTTGCCACTGGGAAGACTATAATTTTGAATGGCCTCAATGGAAATTCTCAGTAAGGGACTCTGGTCTTGCAAATGATCGAGATGAACATCATGTCAAATGCCCGAGCCGTACTCACTTCTTCGAGAAAGAGGTCAATCATGAAATAAAAATCGACTAAGCAAGATTTAAATATACATAATTATAAAAATAGTTTTATTACTGACAGAGATATAGGTAGCTAATATATAATATTAGCTCCTTCTTTTTTTTTAAATCTGTCGGGTGTTAATTCTCTCTTTATCTATTGTAGAGTCGTGACGTCATACTAGTTAGAGTTATGGACAAAAACTAATTACCATTTAATACTTTGTTACAGATACAACTGATGCATCCGCGATGCAGGCCTCCAGGGACACAACCAGACAAAAGAGAAGCGCCAAAAGAAGAAATTCGAGAAAAAAGTCTTTATCTCCTTCCGATTTAAAATGTGTACGTGGTGACATTAAAACAGATTTAAAGCTTAACGGTAAAAGATCGCTCTCCGAGGGGTCAGTGAAAGTGAGACATAGGAAGAGTAACATTAAAAGAACTTGGACCCATCCTTTTACGTGTGCGGACGATTCTAATGACGTAAATAATATGATTGGAGTCTTCAATGGTGATGTTAAAGTGCCCGTTCCTGCGGAAAGTGACGAATCGAATTTGCCTCCGACGAGTAGTGACAGGGATACGGAAGATGATGCTAAATTTCTGCCGCGACCTACTCCGGCGAGGCCTCGCTGGGACTCCGGTAGTGAAATGGACTCTTTAGTGACAAAGGCTGTAAAGAGAGCATCGGCACGACGTCGCCGGACGCCAGCGAACCCTGGTGAGAGATTAATTACTATACCTACCATTTACTAATAATTTTTATTCCACTATTTTTTTTTTAATTGATCACTAAAGAGTTTGGTTTGGTTGGAAGGAACTCTAATTTCTTGTAGAGACCCAAGATTTAGTTTCTAAAAAGGAATGAGTTTTGCGTGGACTGTCAGACAAATAGGTAGGTAGGTACTCAAGCAATTTGATTGTCTGTCTGTCGATCGCAAAATCCACTTGTGTATTAATAAGAAATAGAAGCTATATAGCTTTGTTTCAACTTTCATCCATTCCTAACATAAATTTGACAAGAAAAATATATATATAAAAAAAATATTTTTCACAATGTTTACTGAAATCTCAAATTACGCATACCTACTGCAGGCTGACAGTATCGCAATTTTACCAAACAGAAATATTTTTCTTATGTATAAGTATATACTAAACTGTGTGTTAATATTTATTTCATCTTTTTTTAAAATTCAACATTCACTTTCTACAAGATACCCACTTATAATTTATTCAACAATCAAATAATGACCCGACTTAATTGACGCAAATAATAAAATTGTGTCCGCGTTTTATGTAAGTACTTCCCAACAAAAACATAAATGTGAAAGAAAGCCAAATTCGCACCAGAAACCTTGCAAGATAATAAATAATAATATAATATATCGCTAATAATAATTCTTTAATTAAACGTACTTATACTATTAACTCCTGTCATGTAAATAAAACGTTCAACAGTTTCTTTAAAAGTTGTGAATATTATGTGCTAATCAATAGCAATTTTCTGTTATGGTTAAGTCAAATATTTGTACCTAACTGAACTTGAACTTAACACCCAATAAAGTCAGTTCATCTTGTAAACGTACCTACCTTGGTGACAAAAACCTGTCTCGTATTGGTGATTTCATGACTAGGTAGGTGATGGGAAGGTATTAAAAAAAGTAGGTTCATCTCATCATCTGTGGTAGTAGGTTCATCTTCTTATCTGTACACATAGAAACATACTAGCGACATCTGTATTTGCAATTTGCTTTGAGCAATATTAAAATTATCCCAGTACGCGAACGGTCAGTAACTAGGTGCTACGTAGTACGTCATTCCTCGATAAGCAAAAACTAAAAGCAGTAGTAGTGAAAACATCCTGTCCCTAATTATTGAAACGGGTGCTAATAAAAGTTAAAATAGCTGATTCCAGTATTAAGCATGTATGATAGATGGCGTTAGTTAAAAGTTTAACGCCATCTGTTACTGAATAATAAAACTATATTCATAAACAACTAATCGTGATTGTTTGAATTGTGATTGTTTGTTTGAATTCCCGTAGAGAATACTAGATGGTAATAGGTATCTTCCTCTTTCCCACAACTGTGATAACAGTATTTTTTCTCAAATAATAATAAAATTACATTCATTGCATACACCAGCAAAAAACATAATTATATAATACTAGCTGTATCGCGCGGTTTCACCCGCAATAATTTCGAAGTTCCCGCGGAATTGTTCCATACAATTTTTGCAACCCCTTTTCATTACCTTAGGGGTTGAATTTTCAAAAATCCATTCTTATCGGATGCCTTCGTCATACAAAAAACACACCTTCCAAGTTTCAGGTCTCTACGATCAGCGGTTTAGGCTGCACGGTGATCCATCAGTCATTCAGGACAAAGCATTTAATATGTATAGATCAGTCTTTCTCAAAGTGGGCGATAACGCCCCCTTGTGGCCGTTGGAGACCTAGAGGAGGGCGTTAAGGGTCCCAGATAAAAATGGGGGGCGTTGGCGTGGTTTAGGAGGGCGATGGTTGATTAGTAATTTCATTGTGAATAAAATAAATTATTATTATTATTATTTACTTTATATTTTAAAATTCACTAAAATGCAAACCTACCTACTACTCAATATCGAATAATAATTAGTTATTAGTTAGCTGCTTACTAAAAAGAGCATGCTACCGAACGCGGCGGCGACTTACGACTGTTTTTGAGTAAAATCGAATCTGATTTTAACAAACTTGTTAAAAATCATCAAATCCATCCACTTCATCCATTAGATTAGTTTTGAAACTATAACTGATTACCTTATCTATATTGTTTTTATTTATTTGATAAAAATATATTCTTAATATTATAAAATGCGTTTTAATTGCTATCACTGGTAAAAATGTCTAGTTTAGAATGTAAGTTTAAACACCAGCACCGACTAATATAGCCAACTATAACTAAATTATATAAGAAATGAAATTGTTTTTTTTTTTAGTTTTAGGAGTGTATAAAAAATTAGGGGCGCTGAGAAATAATTAATTTTCAAAGGGGGCGGTAAAGGAAATAAGTTTGAGAATCTCTGGTATAGATTATATTCGTGTAAAATATAAAATAGTGATACCAATTATTATTGACGATAATTAAATATGAAACATAATAATATACAAAATTAATGTTTGCTGAAAGTGACCATTATTGGCACTGTTTAACTATTTAATTTTTTTTAATATACGTACAAGTTTAAGTGCTGCAGAATTATTATGAACGACAATTAGTACCTATACCTTATTTTACATCTAAACGATCTAAACGATTTCTTTTTAAATTGAATACACAGGTATATAGGTACATAAAATCGCTTTATGTAGGTGGCCTTAGTTTAACTACTACTATTATAAGGGTTGCATAAAAAAAAGTTTTTTTTATTTGCAAAGAAAAGCCCAAATATCGTTTTCCATGACTAACTTCAAAATAGATTGTTGTAATTTTATTGTACTTTCTTCCATACAAACTTTCACAGTTTCAGCCCTCTTTTCACCCCCTTGAAGACCCTAAGAAATGTTGAAACAGTTAGTGTTTAATATTTATTTTTGAAGATATTGGTAATTTTATTAAAGTCAAAAGATAATGTTTTTTTGTTCCCCATATCTACAAAAATATGGCACCCTGTTCCAATTCTAGAGGTTGAATTTAAAAAAAACCTTTCACAATGAGTTTTAACTTACAAAAATTTCATGTTATTATCTTAAATAGCTAACAATACAGAAAATGGCAATATTTTGCGTGTACCTAATGTATGTAAACGTATTACTCTCCCAAAGCTACCGAAAACTTACGCTAGTAAAGTAGAACAGTTTCTAGTTTATTGTCGCATTGAATTTATTGATTATTTTTATGTATACCCGGTTACTCCTCCACACATGTAACAGTAAGGTTTTTCTTAATAAACTGAGTGGGCGCAAGGAAATTCAGATGGCGTGTGGGAACGGAAAGAACTCCTACGTCTGTTGAATGGATTATGAATGATGACAAGCAAGATCGACCTTAAGCATTTTAAGAACGCTGTACTGTAATACCTAAAATAAAACCATGAACAATGTGATAATATTATTAAGTAATTCGATAGTAAGTTTGTTTGTTTGTTACGATTACACGTCTTAACGGCTCAACCGATCCACATGAAATTTGGATGCACCTTGTCAGGTCCTACAAAGAAGGTCATAGGTAGGGTACTTTTTATCGAGGAATTCCCGCGGGAACTCCGAAATTACTGCGGGTGAAACCGCGGGGAACAGCTAGTTTAGTATTAAATACCTTAAACTTACATTTACAGTATACATGATGATAGAAATATAACTTAAATTTTATTGAGTGTAACAAAGATCAACTCTATCCCATTAAGAGGTCGTTGATGTCTTTTCTACGGCAGGCTCTACGCAAGATGATACCTTGTTCAAAAAGAATATAAGTAAAGCTTTCACTGCTAATTTGAGCTCCAACTATAAGCAATAAGAATTAGTAACACAATACTAGGTAGTTTGCATGTTTTATTTTAACAAAATCTGGTTTTTTAACATTACCATATAATTGCTCTAGTACGATATCATAATGGTTATATTTTTTACTTATTTTAGATACAGTTGGCCATTGTTAGGTAATTTAATTTCGCGGCCTCCAAACTGTACAAGGATGTAGTCGTAACATCGTTGAAGTTGTAGCTGTCTAGAATAACATCGATAAGTACAAATACAATAGGTTTTTTCAACGAAAGAACTTGATGTTAGGCTATTTTGGTGTGTACGTGATGGAAGGAATGAATAATACTTATGTTTATATTATTATGATACTTATTTTCCGGAAGTGGTTTATTTGTTACTAGTTATTAAATTTTAAAATATACAACCTGTTTTAATACAAAATAATATGTTCGTTTTGTGATAAATACATACATATCAGGCTGTAGAGGTACGTAATAAATATCACTGTGTAAGAACATTTAGAAAGAAACTGAATCATTAGAAAAAACCCAATTCAAATTTGTCATTTAAAATTAAACAGTCCGGAAAAAACTTCAATTCCATAGTTTAAGTCGGTAAGTCAAAATGTAGCAAGCTTTGCTTGGCCCAGTTGCCGACAATAAGTATGTAAAAGTAAATATGGGTCGTTACTGAGTACATAAATAGTGTCATCTTTTGTACAATTGGAAGAGAGAAGTCATTGTAATGTATTTTAGTTCTATAGTAGTAAGTAATGGATACAGTTGTTTTGTCTTTGTGATGTTACATACACCTACTCACTTTACGCACACATACAAAAATTGAAGAATAATGTCTTTCTTTGAAGTGTGTTGCTAGTTTTATTCCGAATTCGTTACGCACAAAACGAAATTTTATACATATGTATGAATTTACTTTTATTTTATGAATTTACTTTTAACTTCTTGCTATTTGCAAACCATTAAAATAAACCTAAGATTATGTTAATTATTCAAATATTAACAGAATTTCGTTCTCTTTATTTCGTTTTCTTTATTGCAAAGAATGAAAGTGTAAGATTTATTTTCGGAATAGAGCCTTTGAGAACTTTACTCTGCTGTTTTGGTCTATTTCACCAATGCAAGTTCATTGTTCGAGCGCGCCGAATTGAGAACAGGCGTAAACGCCAGGCGCTCAGTGGAGCTTTTTTGTGAAAAAGTTTGACCCTCGACAGAGGTAAAACGTTTTTGTCGAATTGTCGTTACCGGTCGCTTACGTCATTTTGCTTTTCGGTTGGGTTTTGTTGTTGGCGTTGAGACGCGAGGTGAGTCACGTTTTAGTGCTTACGGGTAACGTTGTCGATATTGTTTATCGACAGATTTCTTTCTTGATATGATAAAAATATACAGATTTTTATGATTAATTATCATTTTATCATTGATTTTTAAGATTTTCATTTTGATAAAATATTAATTATACTGTAGGTTGACAATAAGTTTAAAAAAGGGTGTGAGTCAGCTTCGACGCGCGACTGGTGTTTACTCCTTAATATTTTGTTATCTTTCTTATTGTAAGTAACTACGTTTTGTTGTCATGGCAACGTTTCGACTGCGCCTGTCTGGCCAGCTCCTTAGTAAATAACGACGTCTAGTTGCCATAGCAATGTGTGCAAGATAAGTTGCGCAGGAACGTAATACCATTATGAAGTTGACGATGCTAAATGATGCTAATCAAGCATCGTTGGGACATATTATTGGGTTTTGAAGATTAGGAGGTAAAAAGCACATCAAAGTTGAGACGTTTTTCAGCTGCACACTTCCTTAGCTACCCGTTTAGAAAATTTTCACAGAGGAAAAGCTTGGGCATCTCGTCGAATTAATAATAATAATATGTTTATTTACTTTAACCAAAAATGTAACCTAATTCTCACGAAGATTCAGCCTGTTATTAACCACTGACGTACAGACAATAGTAATAGTACTATAGTCTTAATTAATATCTTCATACGTTTTTTGCGTGCATATGTATTGTGTAAGTGTTATTAAAAATATTTAGTGCATTGATAATTTTAACATCTGTGGAGTTTCTGTGTGGTTGTAATATTAAATAGACCAAAAAGCGATCAGTCAAACGAAAAAAGTTTGTAAATAACTGTGTTCATAAAGCGAATAATTAATTTGTGTAAAAAGTATACTTACTATAACAATGGATTAATGCACATATTTATGTGTTTCGTTAATTCATATTGGGTACATCACTATTAGCGCATGGCGGGCGCAACAGTCGGCCGGCCGGCACATCCGCCTGCGCGCTCGCCGCTCAACCCGCGCCCGCACACAACACAACCCTACCACTCGAGCTCCGCGGTCTGCGCCTTTGCCCGCTGAGCTTAACGAAAAAAAAAACAAACGACAAACGAACGATAGATTTGACGCGAAAACATACATATTCGATTTTTTTAGGAAAGGAGTGTTGTGAATCTGGTGAATTACCTAATACTTTATCTGTGTGAAGTGTAAAGGAGAAACTGTTTATTGTGACCGTTACATACATGCATCAATTTCGTATTTTCTTTCGTAAATCCAATTTAAAGATGTACTTAATCAATATCGTTTTTATTACGAATAAAGAAAATCTTCATTTAACGGAAGCCTCGCAAGCGCCGTATTAGTTGAAAAGTAAGTAATATTCTGTACCTATATTGTTACATACCTACTGTAGGTAATTGGATCTTAGTGAATGATGGGATTAAAATAACATGTACTTGTAGGTATTATGCGTTTGTGAAGTACAAGTAGGTATAAATAACTTTGTTAACTTTGTATCTAACAAACGTAACTGAATTTATTTATATAAAACTTTAAAATTTTGTTTCGTTGTGTTACAAAAAGTTACGAACTATTGCATCCATTGAGCTGAAAATTATCTTCAAGTTTAATTTATGTTCATAGTATTTGAAATTCACGTGTGTGATATCGCGAAACACAGCTATAGGTAGTGTAAAGAATTTTTTTTTTATGAAATGAAACTGCGTTTAGAAAACAAACAGTTGATCAAACTTAAAATGTCAACAAAACATAATGTTGTTGAAAATTATCAAATAGGTATCTACAATGCGATACGTGTACGATTCGACAATTAAGTAGTTACCTATCTATAATAAAATGACAAGCTAAGTGTATAGTTGAAAGAAAAAAATATTGATATCAATAAAATCGTATAAGTAGTAATTAACGAGGTAATGTAAAAACACGAATTTTAATGTATCCTTCTTCTTTAATTTTCTTTTTCTGTTATACCACATAAAATAAAGGCTATATTTATGTATATATACCTACCTATACTAGCCGTTTCCCGCGTGGTTTCGGAATTTCCTCAGAAACTCTTTATTGTATCGGGAATCGGGATATAAACTCAGGATATATTATCAGCTAAGTATATGTGTATGCCAAATTTAATTTAAATAGGTATGCACCAGTAGTTTTTACGTAACGCGTGTAACAGGAAAATAAATATTTCAAAAATTATTGTAATAGGTAGTTTTTTCTTTTTTTAACTGACTTCCAAAAAGGAGGAGGTTCTCAATTTGACTGTTATTTTTTTTTTGTATCTTTGTTACGCGATTACTCGAAGACAGCTGGACTGTCCCATTGTAAAGAAGTCAGGCTGATAATGATGGGATCATGAAGAAATCGAGGAAACTCGTCAAATATTACATTACAGGCACACCTATAGCATTTGGGTAGATTCACTTTATAAATTCTAAACCAACCCACTTAAAAGCGAAAAATAAATAAAATGTTAACAAAAAATTTAAATCGATTTCAAAACACACAAAAGTGCACTATTTTTTATTTACGGTTATTTTTAACTTTTTAATGCAGTAAGTACTGCATTTTTGTGTGTTTTGAAGTCGGTTTTAATTGTTTGTAAAAAAATTATTTATTATTATTTTTAATTTGAAATTTCAGTTTTTTTTTGTATAGGAATATGCCTATACCTATAGATTATCACCAGGTCATCGTGAAGTTGGAACATTCTCGACCTAAATGATTAATTTAACTAATTTATAAACACCTTTTTCTTACAAAACTCAATTTTCATTCGTAATCAAACATTTTTTATTTATCTTTAGCAACAAAACAATAATGTTTAACGCTCGACAGTAAATTGTTAAAATTCGGTGGCTATCAAATAGCTACGAAATATTTTTAAACAACTAATTACGGGGAGTTATTGAGGAAACGTGCATGTCGCAATTATAGCGTTACCTACATAAAACCCCATCGTACAGAACTATCGAAGCCATCGGACCGTTTACTTCCACAGATAAAATGCTAGTAGGTAGGTACTCGCTTATACCTTCGGAATAAATAAAATAATAATCCATTGCAATAAAGAGAGAAAGCTATTGATAATATTATCAGCATCATCTCTTAATATAAATGCATAGAAACTTTCGAAAATATTTCTACACTCTAATCGATACTTTTTTTTTTTAATAAATCCTCTCGAATTCTAGAGCAAATTTTTAATTAAGATTGTATGATTCTTTGATTATGTTCTAATTCTTTCACATTAAAAATATTCCGCTAGTATGTGGTTTAAACAAGTAGGTAAGTAGTTATGTTTATACGAATACAAACTTTTATCCTTATGAGTCACCTAATTCAGGCAATAGCTTTGAAAACAAAAGAATACTTTCCGTCTTTAAATTTTTTTTTGGGGTTTTTTCTCCGAACACCATGATGGGGTGCAACTGTGTGGTTGTAAAGTTTCAACAAACGTTAGAGGAACAATTTCGCTTTATGCTTATAAACGTTACATGACTACACCCAAAAACACCTCAGGATGCTGTAAAAAAACCGACATAATAATCAAACACCCAAAAAGTGGCGAAGATGATGAAATAGTTGATTAAAGCCTCTTTTAGGATGCAACATCAACGTTGAACAGTTTTTTGTGTCATTAGCCATAAGTTAATTTAATAGCCACTTAGGTATAAAGTTCCAATTAAACAAATTTAAAACTTGGTTTGGTACAGTGAAATGTTCTTTACATAATATTGAGATTTTGGATCACATAACAAGTTTAATAAAGACAACCTAAAGATAAAGTCTTAGAGGACTTTTTTCGCGTTCTATAATAAAAAGTAGGTAGTGGTTTCAAATTATCTTAATTAGATATCGCGTAACACGAGGTCTGAGGGGCTATTATGTAACTTTTGTTTCTATCATTTTTCGGTTGCAATCAAAAACATGGCGGTTTTGCGATTATAATATGCACGTTTTGACACCTACAATATCTAGCAGTTAACCAAAATAATGACATTTCAAAAGTTGAAGCTGTCCAAACATAATCCAATTAATCACAAGACCGCTATGTTTCCGATTGAAATCGAAAAATGATAGAAACAAAAGTTACATAATTGCCCTACTGATTTGAAATATGGTAAAGAATAAGCATTTTTATCAGTAAATATTAAGCACTGGTTTTGTTCTTTGTCGTTATCCAATTATTTTCTATACTGAGCTATAATTAACCTAAATAAGGACGCAGTACCAAAATCTTTGTTGTGCATACATTGACCTCGCACTGCCTCCTCTCGTCCCACGTGTCAACTAACTTAGGCAACTGAAGCCTTGGAATGGCGCCAACGTGTACGCGCTCTTACTTTCATTGTGTCCAATGCTTATTCGATCACATATCTTGTAGAATAAGGTCAGTTTAAGATGAATTAATTATACAATAGCTTGCCTACCTATCTAAGTAGGTAAATGATTTGCGTTTTGTAAGTACAAACATTTAACACGTACCTAACTCAGCAGCTGACTCTTGTAATTTTGCTGTATACATTCGTAAACAGGCAATTTCCAATTTTTTTCATTATATTTTAATTTTATTAATTTTTTTTTTTTCTATAGCAGTTTTAATGCTAATACTAGACCTATAGGTACAGTTTACTTAGTCCAACAATATTTTTTAATAGGTACTTCTCTAAGTAATATCAAGAATTATATACCTACATTGATACATTTTCTATAAGTAGATTGTGTAACTCAAAAGTAAAATTTAGTATGCCTTTTTTAAACTACAATACTCATCATCCATTCACTGTACACTTCATTGCAAACGTTCAGCGTAGATATACATAATAATTATTAAATATATTAATCTCTTATTTTTTATTCATATTTGAAAAAGTGTAATAATATATATATGTAATAATAATTATGTAGTATATATCACGTTCGCGTTTGCTTGATTTGCACGACACAAAGCTCTATAGCTTAGTGTGGGTCAAGTATAAATTTGTGTGTTATGAAGTGGATTATTATTATTTAGTATTGATACGCCATTAAACTCGTATCTCGTCTAATATCTACTGCTATGCTGTATGGCCGTGACAACTTGTCTATTTTGAATTATTGCGATGCATATTCACGTCAATTTCCTGATTTTTACCAACAGTTACGCCTAGTATAATAAGTACATATTATATATACGTTAATATGTAATACCTACGTATATATGATATTTCTTTATTATTATTTTCAAAATCTATACATCTTCTATACTAACTACATACATATAGATAAAGTGTATGTTTGTAATTCCAAATTAACAGCTTTTCACTATATAAAAACTATTTTTTTTTATTTGTCTATATGTCTGTTTGTTCCGGCTTGAAACGGCTGCACCGATTTTAACAAGACTCACTGGCAGATAGCTAATGTTATAAGGAGTAACTAAGGCTACTTTTAATTTTTTATTTTAATTATTCCTGCGGGAATCCCGTAACTCACGCGGGTGATTCTCCGAAACGGTAAGACCAATTTTGACGGGAATTAGCTGATGTTATTAGGAGTAAATTAGACAATGTCGGAGTTCCTGTGAGAATTCCAATATTCACGCGGGTGAAACTGCGAGGCACAGCTTATAGTACACAATATAAATCATTGGTTTTTTCATCAGGGCAATTATGTAACTTTTGTTGCATTCATATTTCAGTTTCAATCAGAAAAATTGCGATTTCTGATTAATAAACCATGTTTAGACAGCTTCAACTTTTAAAGTATGTTTATTTTGGTTGATTGCTAGATAGGTATTGTAGGTGTCATAAGGTGCATATATTGTAATCGCAAAACCGCTATGTTTTTGATTGCAACCGAAAAATTATAGAAATAAAAGTTACATAATAGCCCCTTTGGTGTGCATCAAATAAGCCGATTTTAATTTCAAGAAATAATCTATTTCAAACAAAAGACACTAAAAATATTTTTTTTTTATTATTAACAATATTAAAAAAAAATTTAAAGCACATATTTTTTAGAGTAACATGTTTTAATATGTTCTATGCTTGAAAGAGAAGTATTTATTCATGTGCCCCATAATTTCGAACAGTCATTGCTTTCGACTCACGACTGTGGAGAAGACGCGAGTTGTGTTGCGCATGCGACGGTGCATCGCGGGCTCACCCATCCGTGGTGCTTTCTACCAATCTTGATCACGATTTTGATCGGTCCACATTAGCTATTTTGCAATGTTTTAGCATACATAATCTCAACGTTAAGTGAAATATCACAAAAAAAACCATAACCTTAATATAGCCGGTTCCTGCGCGATTTCACCTGCATGAAATTCCGTGGGAACTATGTTACGAGATAAAAGTTAGGTATCCTATATCAGTGATACCATATCAGTGATATTATATCACTCATATAATAAATATATCATATACGAGTGATATAATATTACTCTGGGATACTGTAGCTTATTATCACTGAAATAATTTTGATCATAGAATCCGTAAATTAGTTACTTCCAAAGATTACCTTTTGCATCTAAACTTACAATTTACCTCTTTATAATATTAGTGTAGTTTTGAAATCATCGGTAGTGTAGTGCATGATTAAGCATTTATAAGGTAAGCATTTATGTGATGAATAGGATATTTTGTGTTTAACTTGAGTCTAGGTATTTAACCATAACGTAACCACTTATAATATAATACTGCACTCTAACTAAACCGTCATTTTTAATAGTATAGTATTATACGCATTATATTATCTGAGCTAGAACAATAAGATTTTAAATATACCTACCTAACGGCAGCGTTGCTTCTAGCCTTTTTTTTACGCCTGCAATATATTCATCGCATTTATACAATACATATACAAACTCAAAATATTTTTTGCCTTAAAATTATGAACAGGCGTTATGAAAATTATTCATAGAGCATTAATAGTGATTACAAGCATAAGTTGATGTATTCATTGTGTTTACTTAATACTGCACCTACATACTAAAATGAATGCCTGCTATAGGTACTTACAGAACTTTATCAAAATATTAAATAATAATTTCAATATTTTTATTTTTTGAAAATGGTGTAAAATAAAAGTAAGTTATTTTGTTTGGGCACTTACCTCGTCACTCGTTACATTACACATTTAATTTTTTTATGAGTTTTGTTTATTCGTTAGGTTATAAATAGGCGGCGCATATAATGTGATCCATGCCTTCGTATGTTTATTTGTTTGTATAATACAATTAAAATTATTATTGTATTAATGTTACAGAGTGGGGCGTCCACAGCGAGCCGGGTGAAGTGAGTGAGCCGGAGGCCGATCGCATGCGTCCCGAGGACTACCGGCTCGTGTTCCTCAGCTCGGACTCGTCGTGCCGCGAGGACACGGAGGACTCCTCGTCAACCGCCTCCTCCGCCGCGCCGCCCGTCCCTGACGACTGTGACTGGGACTACTTCGAACCGGGCGCGGCGGCGGCACAAACGATACCACAACAACCAACCAAACACATCCCACTAGCCTGCCCACGGCCTTGCTCCTGCGGCGCGGAGCCGCGTATCGTCGCCGTACCAGTGCCAGTACCAGTGCCAGTGCCTGCTGCGCTTTGGCCAGCGCTCCTCGCGTTCCCCACGCAAGACCCACCTACGCCACACTGGAACACTTATCCGGGCTTCCCGCCACTAAATGCCGCGGCTCTGGCACGATTTACGACGGCAGCCGCCGTTGCTGTCACTGCTGCTGCCACTGCTTCGGCTTTACCACAAAAACAGACGCTCGAGGTGACCACCGTAGAAAGGACTGATAAAGCGATCCAGTCCGAAACGTCGCAACTACCGGAGGCCAACGATAACGATAAGGAAGATAAGATTATTGAACGGCAAATCGAGCATGATAATTCAGAAGGAATAAAGACACTTACTGAAGAACACGTTCCGCCGATATTACCGGCACCAGAAGAAATAATGCCAGACCATTTGGACGCAGAAAAAGCTTTTCTTTCCTCGAATGACTCGTGTGATTCCAGTGATTCCGAAGTGGGAGTTGAAAGCAGGAGTTACGATTTGACAAGTGGAGCCCCAGAAGAGCCGGCTACGTCAGACGAGGATTCGGAAGACTCTGGTGGAGGAGGTGGTCGTTTTTCACGTGTCTTTGTTGTCAATCCAGCGGACTCATCATCAGATTTGGACGATAATGCGGATAGCAGTGGAATTGATTGTGATGACTCTTATGACAAAAGATCTGACAGTTTAGAAATTATTCCTCCAGAAGTTGTGATACCGAACGAAAACAGTACGATTGCAGAATCTAGCTCTTCCCATAATAATGAGAATGATAATGTCGTCCTTATAAATTCTATTGATTTTACTGAAAATTATCCATTGGTGTCATGTTTGAAAAAAGAAGAGGCAAATAGTAGCAGTTCCAATAAAAAAACCAATTTCATAAAGTTTTGTGATGAAAACATGCTTCAAAGTGAGACAAATGAAACCTACAATAGTTTTGATGCCGTTTGTAACACAGAACGAGAATCGACATTAGATAATATTGATAACACAAACAGTGACGACAGCAATATTCAGTCTTCGTTAGTAAACAGTGAGTGCAGTTCCTTGGATACTGCATGTTATTCCGAAAGTATATCGAAAGTAAAAGTTTTATTAGAACGTTCCAACGAGATACAAAATGAACCGATTATTTTCAATGAAAATACGTGTGATTCATTAAAAAAATTAACGCCTTCACCGGAGCCTACACATAGTAATACAGGTATTGAAAAAATTGATTTAGTTAAGGGTATTGAACGCACGCTTAGTGAATTATTGAAGAAAGAATTAAATGACGATCGAGAGGTGGAGAAACCGCACGGTGTACAGCCGGTTTGTGCTGAGGAAGCGGGGAGCGCGGGCGCACCTGCCGTGACAACAGTTTGCCGCTCGCGTACGGCCAGTGCGGACGGTTCCGCGCGCTTCACTAGCCGCGTAATGATAACGCACGACCGCGTCTCCGTTGTCACGTCGGATACGACGCGGCTCATGCGTGAAGTTATTGTGCACCACACGAACTCTCAGAACGAATCAGATCCTCGTCCTAACTCAGGAAACGATACAACAGACGAACAATCTGACGAAGAAACCCCACAGCCTTCGAGTGGAGTGACTGTTGTTAGCAATGCCGACACTCTCTCAGCGGTCGTTTGCCTTGAGGAGGGGCTTGCAGATGACGACTCGTGGGTCGAGGACGTCAGTCATGGCTCAGAGGAGGCTACTTCAACTTCAGACTCAGATTCCGGTGATGAGGCATCATTGCCGTCACGAGGTGAAGAGTTTTCGTACTGTCACCGTTCCTTAGACTTAACATTACATACTATTATGGAAGAAAGTTGTGAAGAAAGTGAGACAGAACATACACCTAAGAAACCTCGGCCTATATCCGCAACGGAGTTAGAAAAATATTTCTTCTTTGGATTAGGCGATGGAAGAAATACTCGTGACGAGGAAGAGCCTCTTTCGGATACATCTAGTGTATGCAGTGAAGGGGGTGAGTCTATTGTTGATGATGAAATACCTGAACGGAGCGGTGACAATGATGACCTTGTGTCTTCGCGTTTAGAAAAATATTTTTTATCTGGATTTATGGGATTTAACCAAGAAAGGCGGGATTCGGATGGTTCTGGAAGTGTCGGCAGTGATAGTGAAGGCAAGCAAAGTCCTGAACAGAGGCGAAAACGATTAGTACGAGCTAGAGGAACACCTCGTTCTCACTCTTCATCTTTGGATAATTTATTGGCTGGGGAGGAACCTTCACAAGATCAACAAGAAGTCTCAGACAACTCAAGTACAGAAGACTGTCACGACTCGTCAGAGCGGCTGGACATGCAAGGTGAATCTAAAAGAAAGAAACAAAGCAAAAAAATGCGTGGTTCACCAGCAGATGAACGAAGACTTTCCACAGAGTTTACAGAAGAAGCTCGAGAAGATACTAGATCTGTTTCGGAAGGCGAGGAAGGTAGAACGACACCTCGACCCGAATTCCCACCCCTTGGATCTGAACTTTCTGAATCAAAAAAACAAACAAGTAGAGATAGTGGTTTCGTAGGTAGTTGTGACGACTTATTAAGAAGCGGTGATTCCAGTTCTGAATTCAGTCGCCCTCATGAGCCTAAAACAGAATTAGAAGAAATAATTGAGGAAATAAGACCAGATATAGAAGAGCGTGTAGAAGGGCCTCCTTCTTCACGTCCGCCTGTAAACCCAGTAGCACGTAAGGATAGTTTTAATAATTGGTCATCGGATGAAGAAACTAATTTAATGATGACAAAAATGCGGCAGTTTTTTAAACAAATGGTAAACACTGCCAATGTACGATCATCTACACCTGCTCCACCAAACTCAGAAAGTTCACGCCCACCTAAACCACCGCAACTACTATATTTCGAGAGTGAATTAACTAGGTTAATGAAAACGGTTCCTGGTATACGTGACGAAGAGGTGCGTGAGATTGTTGAATACCTATCTAGTGAAGACACGTGGAGTGACTCTTATGATTCTTCCGATTATGCTGGTTCAGATTTAGAAGGGACATCCTCAAATAGAACAGCTTTAAGAAAACAAATTTCTGAAAGTTGTCGTGAAATAATCGATGAATTCGACCGAGGAAATAATGACGCTGGTTCTCTAGAGCGGGACGCAGTTGGTGCTTACAAAAGATTGGCAGCTACATTAGGACGAGCTGGTGAAGGTTCTCCTCCGATGTTCGGTAAAGTGATGCGGCATATAGGCGGAAGACTGGTGGCGTTAATGCATGAAGTGTCCGCGGGCGCGTCCGCTAGTACCGACGATGATAGTGCTTCGGAGCCGGGTGCATTAGCTCGCAGTAGATCCCATGACATATTGGAAGCTGCAGCTAGCAGGGGTAGTGTGGCGAGTGACAGTGAAAGGTTCTCGTGGCGAGGAAGTTTCGAGTCTGCGCTGTTAGCCGCTGACTCACGTGGTACGTTGGGTGGTGGCAATTGTGAAGCGAGAAGGTCGCCAGCTGGAGCTGAGTTGGCGGCTCAGAAATCACAGTCGAGAAGTTGTGGTGCAATAGCGGGGAGTGAAGACAGACTGTGGCGCGGAAGACGACGCGCTTCTGCACCTGACGCTGAGGTAACTTCACTCTATTTTATTTTAGGCCTCAAAAGTAGCCTATATACGAATTCAGAACATATTTCTCATTTTCCAAAATTTCATCCAAGTCCATTCAGTCATTACTGCGTGATTTAGACTGACAAATCCAGACAACTTCAAAACTTTCACATTAATGACTACCTACAAAACATAAATATGTACATATAATAAATAAATAATAATCAAACAACTTACAACAAAACTAATCTGTGTAACGTAATAAATAATTTAATAAAACATTCTATTTATTTATTGGTCGGTAGTGATATACCAAATATGGGCGTCATTTAGGAATGCTTTATGGTTTTAATATTACAGTAACATCTAAGTACCTATTACTGTTACAACTATCGCAAAAGTGATAAATTCCATTTACTATACCTAATATAATTCCACATGTTCGTTTTTTTTTTTTTAATTTAAAATCATTACATTTATAAATTATTTACTAACGAAGATGTTTTAAACGAATAAAGTATAGCTGTTCCCTGCGGTTTCACTCGCTGTAATTTTGGAATTTCCGCGGGAATTCCGGGTTAAAATATAGTCTATGTTACTCGGGGATAATGTAGCATTCTAATGGTGACAGAATTTTCGAAATCGGTCCATTAGTGTTTGAGTTAAATCGTAACAAACAAACAAAAATAAATCTTTCCTCTTTATAATATTAGTATAGATCAGTAGTTTATTTTATCCGTTTCAAAAATCTTCTTAACTTTACTAGCTAATTAGGTACTCGAACAAAAATTTATTAACATGAATAGCTCTTCTCTGCGGTTTCACTCGCGTTAATTTCAGAGTTCCCGGGGTAATTCTGGCACAAAAGGTACCCTTGACAACTTGTATGTAAAATTTCAACGATCAGTTGAGCGTGAAAGCGTAACAAACAAACAAATTCACTTTCACATTTATAATATTACCTACTAGCTGTTCCCCGCGGTTTCGTTTCATCTACAGTGATTTCAGAGTTCCCGCGGGAATTCCGGGATAAAAAGTACTCTATGTCTTTCTCTCTACCCCTGACAGCGTGCATGTAAAATTTCATGATATAATCGGTTGAGTCGTTAAGGCGTGAAAGCTTAACAAACAAACAAACAAACAAACTCATTTTCGCATTTAATAATATTAGTAAGAATGGATTAGGTACGTATGATATTTATCAATAACATATTTCAATCTCAAAGTGAAATTAAAAAATTCTTATCTACAAAATTCTTTAAAACGATCTATGTAGGTATATAACTAATAACTATATCAATTAAATCTCTACCTATCTACTTGGTATAATAAAAGATTAGAATCCGCGATTCTGTACATTGAATATTTTTAACAAAAATTGACAGGGGCCGCCCCCTGGAAGAGAAGAGAAGGAAGGAAGAAGGAAGAGTAACCAACGACAAAAAAAGAGTTTTTAAATATCTTTTCTTTCTGTCTTTCTGTCTGTTCAAGATAATCTCCGAATCTACTGGACAGATTGTCATGCGGTTTTCACAGGTAGATTAAGCTTAGCCTGGAACTACATATAGGCTTTGTTTCATTTAAATCGGATGTCGGGGAAAAAGGTTCATATAGGTTCGTTTTTAACGTTTCATGCTAGTGAAACCGCGGGGCACAGCTGTTAAATAATAAATTTGTTTCTTCACAACTTTTTGTTCTATCGGAAATAAACTGAATAAAATAATATCGGAATAAATTTATTTATATCTACTTTATTATACACAAAAGAACAATATTACAACACACCAAAGGAAATACAAATCGCAGTAGTACAATCGGCAGTCTTATCGTATATTTGCGATCTCTTCCAGATAAGCCGTATGGAAGAGAAAAAAAATATTAAATATTATTGGGTGAAGAAGTTGTATCAAATATAGTTTTGTGTTGTTTATCGAGCATAAATATCATATACATAGACTTAAAAATACTTATGCAAAGTAAAACATGTCAAAAAATTTGTGCCAATGTCAACTGCATTCAATATCATAAAACATGTCAGATGACAGATACTATCTTAGAAATGTTTTTATGAATAAAACTGCCGATGTCAATCCTATTTTTAAGTATAGGAAAAACAGGACAACAGCCCGATACCATGATACACAAAAAGAACAAGGTTTTTAATTTATAATGTCTTTGATAACGTTTTAGATAAAAATGCCAGCCAGCCGATGTTTCACTTGTTTACCATGAAAGAAATTAATTGTTAAGCTTCTTAGGATTTAGGTATCTAAACTGTAATATGTACGTATAAGGTAGGCATCTATTATATTTTATTTATACTGTCCAGGTTAACCTTAGAGATTTTAAATTTCGATTTCACCATATCATCTCTGCGAGACATTTAATGAATAGGTACGAGAGTCCATTTCAAATTTTTTGTAAGTAAAATCTGAAATTGAGCTATTTAGTTTACATATTTTGCAATGACAGAAGACGTCACGGTTATATTTTGCGAAGAATACTAGATACTACCTGCCACGCCATCTCGCGGTCAAGTTTTAGACAGGACCATTCGGATTAATTACATTTTTGGATGCATATGTTTTAATAAAATATTATTAGGTAACTGATATTCTTATTCTAATTTGCAATATTTCTTGCCAGTCGGAAGAGGAGCAGCGTTCGGGCTCATTGCCACGTCTGCCGTCGATCGCCGCCACGACCACGGTGCCCGCTGGCCCTGTAAAATCTGCCAGATACAGGGCTCCAGGGTTCCGCACAGCCACACGGGCGGCGTCTGCGCCAGGCCTCCACGCACCCAGGCGCCGCAGACCCCCGCCGACGACGCCCTATCAGCCGCCGCCCGCCGCGCCTGCGTCCGCGCCTAGTCTGCAAGGTGAGTTAAAACTGTTATTTTAGAGTTAATAAGCTAAAAACGAATAATAATATAATATCATTTATGTACCACGTTTGCTTGGTTTCCACAACACAAAATATAGTTTAGCTTAGTGTGGAATCGAGTAGATCCGCGTGTTTTGTAGTGTTGTTATTATCATTGTAAATATCCGCCAGCTGTTTCACCTGTTTACAATCTCAAAGGTTAAAATTCCCAAAAACCATTTCCGTATGCTTAACTACATTATAAAAGGAAACTTTTTTAAAATATCAAATTCCTGGGCGTTGTCTTTCTGTAAATCAGCCACGATACAGTTTAGGTAAATAAGTTATCTGTGTACTAAATTTCATTCAAATTTATTATTTAAAGTTTCCGATGTGAAGCGTGCACAAACAGCCTCGTTGCAATTTAGTACACAATTTAGTATATGTAGGTATAGATTTCTAATATTATAATATAATATGTAGTTATCTATGTCAATGTGTTCTTTTATATATATGATACTAAAATAAGCACGGATTTAATGACATCCAATAAGATATTAAAATTCTACAGTAGTAATGTTGCTGTACGAGTGTCGTCAATATTATTTTCCAATTTATAGAAATATTATTAAACTACGAGGTGGATGCGTTTATTGTCTAGAGGCATTATTACATAAACAAAGTAAGAACAAAAGTTTGTTTTAAAAATAGACCCGACTAGGCACCATATTATAATTATAATATATCTAATAAATACCTTTGATATTCGACCTGACTAATCCAAATGATCTAATATAGCATTGTGAAGTAGACACTATAGAAACACTAAACGTTTAATTATAAAGTCGACACAAGTACCTACCTACGATCAAACTTGTGTCAAAATTTAGAATATAATATAAAAAATCACGTCACTTCCGTTGCATGTTGAAATTTTGCTCTCAACACGCAATAAAAAGTGTAACACAGGTTTTTAATTTAGTCTTCAATCAAAATATTTAACTACGTCTATGTTTTGCTGTCGTACATACTAAATAACTTCAATAAAAATACCATATTGACTTTTTTTATTCATTTATTTAAAGCGTTATTAATATATAGCATATTTAATAGCAAACCATAAATCACGAAGATTGGTCCGGAATACTAAATAATATACTACTATGTACTAGGTCTATATTTTACCGTTGTCCTACGTGTCTGGCGCCAGGAGCATATTATATCCATCGTAGAATTCGTAGATCGTGATATTACGGGGATGGCGGTGAAAGGGTAGTATACTAATTAGTTTACATACTGCTGGCCGTGTCTTTTGTTCAACAGTTACGGTTGGAACGACATGGTTAGTCGCCAAGTTTATTTACGCGATATGGCTAAGGAGGTCACTCCGCCTATGACCTGCCTGTTTACCAACAGATGGCCGACCACGTACATTTGAAGTGTTGCAAGAGATTTTATGTGGGAACTCACTATTTAACTCTTTTCTTTTTAAACCGTGTATAGTAGTAATACTTGAATTACGTATATCATCCAACAAAGTAACGCGGGTGCGTCACAACAAATACAAACGAATAAAAAAAAACAACGCGTCGAATTGAGAACCTCCTCCTTTTTGGGAAGTCGGTTAGAATTGAAGACAAATTTAAAATAGGTATCGATGTTTTCGATATAGATCTGATTACAAATGCGGATTCCAATTATTTTTTTGTATTCCTAAGAATCTATAGTAGAGTAGAACTAATTCTGCAATATGCAAAGTTTTTTGAGTATTGATCCTATTGCACATGGTAAAATATCGATAACTTTTTGAATTTGAGTAACAAAATGAATTGAATTAAATATGATTTTAAAGCGGGTGAAGCTATAGTTTCTAGTTTCATCCCTGTAAAGACTATAAGATTACTAGAAAATGACATCATAGAATAAAATACTAATTCCTTGTTTCCGATGTAAGGTTATATCATAAAGCTTTTATAGATTTCAGTTGTATGACTTTGAAAATGGAATGGTTTGTAAATAAAATCATAAGTTATCTAGATAGGCAAGAGCATTGGGTCACTGTACTCTTTCACGAAATAATCACCACGCACCGGTTCACAGTCACGGACGGCGCATCTGCCTCTAATATCTCTGCTCCAAACAGTTTACTTAATTTACTTCTAAATGCAAACGCTGGGTGAAACCTGTATTTAATTCGCTTACTGTTTGTTTTTATTTATTGCTCTAGACCGATTTTTAATAACATTACACCACAACCGTGTTTTCTCCATTAATTAAGTTTCAGTTAATTTCAATACTTGCTCTAACGTCACCCTAAAATTTAATTATAACACTTCTAACCTTAGATATAATTAGTACATAATAATATGATACTACTTTCAAATATTCGTTTTAATTTTTCCTAAATTTTGCATGTCGCGGAAGATACTTTCTTGTTAGGTGTTACCTGATCTAAAAAAATCGCACCAATGTTGTAACAGGTACTTGACACCACAGTGTGTTACGTATAAATAACACCTTTCAATAACTAGTTGTCCAATAAATTTTCCGGTACATAATGCCACCTGTAATCCGTAGATGACTTGGTCCACATTTGAGTTTTGACACTGGGGAAGTAATAGAATATAAATTAATTTTTTCTCATAATAGGTATGTCAATATTGACTTGTCATTTATGTTTTATGATAGATCTAGTAAGATTATTGACACACATACATATGTAAATAACATAACATTTTTAGTTACGTAATCTTGCTATGCTTTTTAAAGTGTGTTACGTTGAATGATGCTACAATAGAAAAAGGTTACGTTCTTGTCTTTTGACTAACCACATTAATTTAGAAGTGACATTAAAAACAAAACCAAATCTATAATAATACAAGGTTCTCCTAAATTAGCTGCAAATACTTATAGGGCTGAAAGTATACGTTATAACAAACACAAAAATAATATTATAAGTTTGGTAGTTTTTAGAATATCAGGAAAATAAACGCATTGAAAAATCATCACTCTTACATAATATGTAGCTAACTTCATTCACAAGGTATACAATAGGTACACGTAGCTTACTACAAGGCACGCGCCACGCACACAGCGAGCGATGCATTAGCCAGTCGAATAGTACTCAGAGGGGCTTTTATCTAACTTTTGTTTCTATCATTTTCCGGTTGCAATCAAAAACATGGCGGTATTGTGATTACAATATGCACATTTTGACACCTACAATTTTTAGTAATCAACCAAAAATAATTATATACTTCAAAAGTGGTAGCTGTCTAAACATGATTAACTAATCACAAAATCGCTATTTTTCCGATTGAAACTAAAATATGATAGCAACAAAAGTTACATAATTGATGTTAAGATTATTGATGTTAAGATACCGGCGAAATGTGTGTAGTAGGTACAAGCTATTGAGCGGCGACCACCTTCACAGGTTATTTTCTTTTTTATTGTTTTTTTGTTAATATTTTTTATGTTTTTCTTTTTTTATCGTTTTTATTTTATGAGCATGTTTTTAACGGTTTATACATTCAACCCTGTAAGTATTTGCAGCTAATTTTGGAGCACCTTATAAAAGTCTATACATAGGTATAAGTATACTTACATACTTCTTAATTAGTCCCTAAAAGTAAATTTTAATTTCTACCATCATCATACAAGATAGTCATCTTAGAATAGTTAAGGCTATTTAGTAGTGTACAATTTTTACAGAATTAATATTTTAATTTAACATAACATAATATAATTATCAAAATATATTAAATCATGACAAGATTGTGTGATTTGTGCAGAAAATAACTTTTCTCTAAAACAAAAAAACAAAAAGTCTGTTACATTAACTTCGTTTATTTTTCAAATCAAATCAAATAATATGCTTTATTGCACGCACACAGCAAAAAAACACATTTTACAAAAACATAAACACATAGTAGGTACAATATAATATTATATTATCTGTGGTAGGTACGAACAATTTAGGTGGCCTATATTGCTAAGAGCAATCTTTTCATAGGCAACCTACGTTAAAGGGAGAGAAGGAAAAGAAAGGTAGAAAGTGCAGCATTTGTATTTACATACTATATACAGAATAACAAAAACGAATAGGAACTACGTAAACATACAGCAGATGGACATACACAAATATATAAACATACAATAAACAACAGGTACAAGCTTTCTATTACAGGTATAAACTTTATTTTCCTATTTTTAAGGTTACAGTATGAGGTATAGGTATTTAATTTTCAATTAGAAAGCTGTGAATAGTTCTGATAGACTTCCTATCATAACATTGTATCTGTTAAAGTTGTTATGCAACTTATTCTATGAGGCTATGTCTAATTGTCAATTCAAGCCAAAAATGACGTAACGATAGATATGTTTGATAAGCGTTCTTTGTTACCTTGTCCTCATTATGTCCATATTTATATATATAGTGTGCAGGATTTAAATACGTTTGAACCCAAATATTCCAATTTCATTCCGATTTTTCCTAAATGGTATCTTAACAGCTATTAAACTTTATTATTGTACATAATTGTCTGCGGTCTCGATACAACTTTAAGAAGATATTCGGTCTTTTCCCAGTTTCAGTTTGGATTTTAGCCCACTGCCACAGGCGTACGAAACTACCGACAGTCTTACATGCAAATATATTATTATCCACAATGGGCTAGATGACTAAATTATAGTTTTTAGTCCATGTTGTAAATTAATAAAAAAATATGGGACTAGTTTTTTACGTCATAATAAATAACTGCGATACATTGAGTTGAAATTTCGTGTGACATCACGCCTAGGTACTTAGGTATGTACACTTAGTTATGACGTTCCGAGCCCCCACTCCTAATAATACGTTTTATATAAGTAACGTATTTTAATACGTGTTTATTATTCTTTTACTGACGGACTAGAATTTTTTTATCCCCAAAATTATGCCTATTCTCATGCTCACAAAAAGAACATATATATTTGATATATTATGTGTTAGTTAGGTTAATACCTTTTATTAGTATAAAATAGGTATCTAATACCGAAAACTTCCTAGGGAAGGGCGGAACACAAGCAATTGGTTGTTTCAAAAGAGATATCAAATAAAACACTGATTAATTAATTAATTAATTGCATTAATTTACAAGTTCTAAAAGAGAAGAATTATTATGAAGAATTTTTTCTTTTTTTAATTTTTCATGTTTTTTAGTCCCAAATTCTCTCTAACTTACTAGAACTGTTTAAAAAAATGCAATTATTGTACGAGTTAAACGTGATTTTATTTTTTTATGTCAACAGCAAAACCGTACGTGACTGTGATACTATTTTCGTGTCACAATATCGTAATTAGCATGACCTTGAATTCTAATAATATACCTACGTATAGAAATTCAAACCTATTTTGTCAATAGAACCTACCAGAGTAGGCAACTACATATATCTACCGTCACACGTTGTACCCAGTTGCTGAAACCTGCTAAGTGATAATCGGTTTAGGGTTAATATGGACTTTACTTTGATCCTCTTATACAAGCTGTGACCGCGGCTTCACGAGCGTAAATTTCGGGATTCCCGCGAGACTTATTTTGTGCCGGAAGGAAAGAAATCCTGTCAATTTTTGTTATGCTTATCTATTCTAATATTATGAAGAGTAAAGGTTTGTTTTTTGTACCTACTGTTAATATCTGATTTAGTCACTGACTCACTGACGATCATCAACATTCTTAAGCTATTTTCTAATATCTGCTGAGGTATGTAGGCTAGTATTAGTACACAGACAACAACAAAATTATTTTAAAACTTGTAACTTTTATCCCCCAAACAGAACTATTGTATAGGTAAGAGAATAGTACATTGTTATCCTAGGGGTGAAAGTAACTTATTTAGTCCCGAGACGGGGTTTGGCGCCCGAGCGTATAGCGAGGGCGCCAATAGATCGAGGGACTAAATAAGTCTTTCTCCCGAGGGTAACACTGTGCTTTTCATTACGAATGCAAGGAAAGTCAAAATAAAAATAGGAATTAGCTAAAGAAAAAATGAGTGAAGATCGGATAGTCACTTGACACTTTCCCACCTATTTCTTTTTCTTTGGCCGGCTAGCTATTCAGCCAGTATTTTTTATTTACATTGTGGCGACCTAAAAAAAATATTTTCTTTAATTATTAAGTATTAATTAAAGAAAATAAAAAAATATAAATAGGAATTAGCTTAAGAAAAAGTGACTGAATTTTATTTTAATTAATACCTACTTAAACTTTACGTTATTTCAATTTTACATCGCGCTGGCTGTATAGAAAGTTGAAACATGGTTCAATAGAAATGTGAAAATAGACCTAGTTTTTTTTTAATAATTTGACAGTTGTCAGTTGAAAGCGATTCTCCCTAGGGCTGAAAAGGGTTACTTTCAACCCGCTACTCAGGCAACTTCAGACCTACTTTCCGAGTATGAGTAATGAAAAAGTAATTAACAGTGGATAAATTTTCACCTTACACCCATGTGAATATAGCGAAATGGCCAAGCCACATATTTTTATTGAGGAGTATTTAGAGTTGGTGAAGTTAGGCTTTGTAGAGTTAGGGCGTGTAGAGTTAGAAGCTTGGCTCTACATGAGATCTGATAACTTTTTGACAATGCGAATCATTTGTGGTCTCGTCTTGGCAACATTTTACATGAAAATGTTTTTGGTAGGATTACTTTTACTCAGCTGTTATTAAAGACTTTCACTTTGACATTTTTGATTAAGTTTTATTTTAACGAGCATAATATCATAAAATTTTAATACCAATTCTTACTCGTAACTTTATGAGTATCTCATGCGCCTTTTATGCCTGCGTTAGTTTCTAGATTTCGTAAGAAATCTTTTGACAGGCGTTTATTCTTAACACATATATATAATTCAAAAAAGAAGTACCTAAAGATAAATATATAGATAAATAGACGGTTTAACGCGTTAAAACCGTGTCTTATCGTTAATAGCCGTTAAAGCACCAGTGCTTTGATACACTGAAGGCAACCTGTAATATTTGGTTGCATTTTCTCAATTTCAAAATAATAGAAAATTCACAACTATTTTGAACTATAAATCTATAGATGAGTTTATAAATTATCTGTAAAAATTTTCATGGCTGTGGTTATATAGGATACCGGAATCAAAGGATTTTTTTTTTTATTTAATGAAAGACTACTACTGAAAGACTGTAGTATGTATATTGTATAATATTCGTTCAAAGAACAAGGTTATGACTTATAAAGATTTTTAAAGATAAGATTACGCCTAATTGAAATAACAGAAAAACAAATAAAAAAATAAAAATCATACCGAATCTCTCAAAAATTATAAAAGTTCATGCGCCAAACGCCTAACTGCAGCATAAATACTTTATATTTGAGATAAAAGCAAGATCAAAGGTAAATCACGTCGAGGTCAACCGTCAAAGCCTTCGCATAAAATGACGCAATATGTTTTAGATGCGTACATAAGTATGTCCGTCTTGTGTATTGTGCTGTACATTATAAGGCTGTTCTACCTTGGAGTAGACTTTTTGTGTTTAGAAAACTGAACAATACGAATCTTTGTCACTGCAAAAAATTGCCAATGGAGATGATTGAAAACATTTATTTTCAACCTGCAACAAGTTTCGATGAACAGTCATAATATTATAATCTGAATTCTTTTGACAGTTATATGTTTACATCTTAATGCAAAAGCAATAAAGTTCAACTTCTGTACATCGTACATAATCATAAAATGTAATAGTAGGAACAAAATATATATCTAGAAACCTATATTACCTATCGATCGAGTGATCGTTTAAAATAAATCGTGTATAATTTGGAGTCTTCAATGTCAAATAAGTAGTTTTAGATCGAGATGATGTAGTCTTCCATAAATGAAATAAATGTTTAGAAACATTCGTTTTCTGGTGATGTACCTATAATACTTAACTATTTTACATTAATTAAAAACGGCGTAATTTATTTAGATTTATCATACACTTTTATGTAGATATCTAAAAGAAAGTATTATGTTCAGTGATAATTGTTTTTTCTTTGTTTAATTTGTATTTTTTATAACATTTCAAGCTTTCTTCATTCGTTTATACTGTCACGGAACGTGAGTGGGGGATTTGGAATGAAACTCGACTATGAAGCGCGGTGCCTTTATTTACTTAAACGCAGGTGTTACACGGACTTCACGAAACAGGCAAACAAGCGCATCAGTGTTCGTCGTCTGTAGACATTTCTTCTTAATGAGATGGCTGTGACAATGACTTTTGGACATTATCACACTGCTTTGGTCCCAAACTAAGTAGAGCTTGTACCTACTATAACAGTACCTACCTGACAACGGTTATAATAAATGATTTTTTATAGATACCTACCTTTGATTATATAGTCCTTAATCAAAGATACCTACATACCCACTAAACACCCAGACTCGAGGTGAGTACCTACAATTTTTTTTCATTAGTGTTCATTCGTGGAGATTAAACCCTCGACGACTGGCGTAATAGTCAGGTTCCCTAACCTTTTAATAATATATGTGTATAATAGAAGCAGAAACTGACTGAATGGTCGATCAACGCACAACTGAAACCGCTGGGTCTAGACTCTAGAACCAATAAATGCAAAAATATTCCTTAAGTGGCGTAGGTGTGCATTAAGAAAGAATTTTCGGAAATTCAACTCCTAAGGGGGTGAAAAGGGGTTACAAAGTTTGTAGGATCATTCCGAACCGCGCGGGACAGCTAGGTATCTAGTAATAATTTTGTCAATGACAAGTAGGTATAGGTTGATTTCATATAGTATTGATTTATTGACCTGTTTACGCTGATAGCGCTAAGCTTGTATCTATTGTTTTTAATCATATCCTTTCAGTCATAACTCATAAGCTATTGCTAGTCTTACTTTAAAGAGAGGCAGGAAACTTTATTAGGTATATGTATTTTGGTGTACTGGACGAATTTGAAAAGGATGGAAGAATTAGGTGGAAATCTCCGCTTAGCCACGTTGATGTAAGGGGACACAAGGTTTTCCTGAGGTCCGCTAAATCCCCATCTCAAATACAATCGCACGTCGGACTATCTCTCACAGACTCATGCCAATTTTGGCCAAATAGATTGGAGTAAAGAAATCTTGATTTCGTGTACAAACTTATTAACTAGTAAAGCAATGTGTGGGGCGGGGGGGCCGCTTTGCTATTGTTATGACTTATGAGCGAACGCTTGTAACTTCCCCACTAAACAACTGAAAACTATTGTTGCATTCCTAATATATTTTATAAAATATTCCACACACAGTCAATTTATAAAAAAGCCGGAGTAAATAACTACCCAATGCCGTTGCGTTAATGAACATTCATGCGCGTGGCGAATAGCATAATATAGTATGCGAAAATCAGCTGGTGACACTGATTTTCTTTTCATCTGTCTTCATACGTAAACTTGTGTTTAGGGATGTTAACGACTTTTGAAAATCAAAATTCTAATTAGTCCGTCAGTTAGAAAATAAAAAAAACAATAGACACGTATTTTTTGATTTTGCAAATAAATTAAAATATACAGAGATAAAGCGCATTAAAGTTTAGAGTGGGGGCTTGTGACGTCACTAACCGTTATAAGACGCCATACAAACTGCACCGGTTAGTGACGTCACGCAAAATTTCAACTCAATGTATCGCGAATTTGGTCAACATGCCCGCCCATTGCTTTGTGATTGCGTCCGACTCCGATCTGTCATTCCTTGTTATACTTTCACACTACCTACCAGTAACTATTCACTTCAACACTTGAGTTCACTTGACTTTTCTCTTTTCGGTTCCGCCTCTTAGTTCGCTCTCTAACTTAAACTGAGCTTATGTCGCTCCCCTATTTAAACCCCCTACAAGTTCAAGAATACAGAGGAAAATATACTTTATGTATACCTACGTTGCAATACGTAGATAGTTATTCCTTTCACTCTTACTTTTTTTAAATTCTTTTATCTGTATTTTTTAGGTAGCTATAAATTTAATTTCAATTTATTTTTCTTTCAATTCAGTAGTTAACTGGTAGAAAATGGTGCAAGGATTGAGTTCGCCATTTGTACTATTATAGTTGTACAATAAATGAATGAATAATGTACCATATACCTAAATGATGTTAAATACGTATATTATAACACTTGTAAGTATCTAATTGTATAGAATAAATTTACATGAAATGTACCTTCCGTATGAGATTGATTAGCCTGAATTAGCAGATGTTTTTAGATTTTAATAAGCATATATCACTAGTAGATAATATTGATAGTAATAAAGTAGGACAAGCACGGTGAATTTCAAGTTCAACAATCCTAAAGTATAAACAGGTAAAAAATTGATAGTATTACATTAGGCAGGCATTACCTACTGTGATTTCTTTCTCATAAGTTGTGTAATACGTGTTCGTTTTTACAGTGCGTGCTACTTACACTATCTGTAGTGTTAGTATAATGTAACACAAACAAGTAAACGAGTCATCATTGCTACACTGCAGGCTTAGAAGAGGTCATTCTCCTCTCCACAAATTTACAACCAACGCCTATATTATGGAGGCTTACTAGCTTTTAATGAAAATAAAAACTCAATACCGTATTTAACCTAAATACTTTTTTTCTATTTCGTTTTATTCGAAAATCATTTCAAATTAAATGTTTCATAGATTATAAATAATTTAAGAGAAAGCAAAAAAGATACCTATCTTCCATTCGCAATTCTAACTCCGTTAATATTGTAGGAAGCTATTAAAGAAATGTCTTACATAAATTGATCAATCTGATCACACGACTAATATGAAATAGTATCTGGATGACCAAGCTTTGCTCAGTAACTTTTTTTTTGGTAGATTTTAGTATTTTACAGTTTTTACGTAAGTACCTATATAATATTTTTATCATCACAGACCACAGTTTACAAGGTCATCTATTGCTAGGTAGCTTTAGTGTTGCCGTGTCGGTAAAGCATACGGAATACGGATATAACGACGTTTTCCAAAAATTACATTTACACCTAGCTGGATCGATTAATCGCCCCCGAAACCTCCTGCATACTACATTTCATGAAAATCGTTGTAGTTGTTTCCGAGGCTCGTTTAAAGGTAGTAGATAGGTACAGTAATCCCCATAATACAAGTAATCCCGTTGAGGATAAATAGAAGAACTCAAAATAAACTGCCTAACTTTTTTGAGCTGTTCTGTTGTATTACGTAAGTTTCGACTTATGGCATAATGATGTACACGGTATGCAAAATGCATTTGTATTATGAATTCAAGTCCATTAATTTTACATAATAAATAGCGAAATAGTAGCAATTTTGTAAAAAAAAACCCGGAAATTCTTGGATAAAATCAGTGTTCAAGCTCATTCTGATTTTGAAAATTGCAATATTAAAATTCTTATCGTGCATGTAATAAAGAGAACATACTTAAGTAATTATTATAAGAATATGTTTACTTTGAGATGTGGGCGATTGGAAACCCGCCTAAATTTAGTTTAATCGACATCGAATAGTAACGTATGAAGTGAGGAAAACAACATCAACTGAAATAATAAATTTTCAAAATTCTGATTCAGTTTCAGTGCCTACCTAACGATTTACCGAGAATTGGAGTTTCTTAATAATATCCTAATAGTAGGTACTCGTATAGTGTAGATTTTATAGATAGTGACAGGCAGAATCTGCCCCAGTACTATACTTCATTTAATTTTAAAGATACGTACAGTAATAATTTCGTAATGAAATTCCATTGTAATGTACTGCTGAGATTAAAAGGTTAATATACAAGACCACTTCACTTTCTAACGTCTGTACAGATCCGTCCGCAGTCATGGGAAAACAGCATTCAACTATTCAGATACACGTGCAGGCGTTGCTTTCTACGACAAATGTCGTCGTAAAAACTGTAATGTAAATCATCATAAATTAATAGGAATCATTTTAATTATCTTGACATTTAAATTACCATAATTCTTATAAACGTAATGTAACAGAAAGTCTGAATAAAAATTGAATACGCAGGTTAGGTACACACGAGAATTGAAAATGAGTATGGTATATCTATGATATATTCTATAGTGTTAGGGCCGTTTTGCGCACCAAACACAAAATATGGTGATATTCGATAGTTCATGATTTATGGCCATTTCATGAAATGGCTGACCACATCACAAATTGGCCAATTTTATTAGATGTGGCCACGACATGTACAATAAATTTTCTGGAAACGTAACGTATTACAAAAAATATTCCAAAAGCAGACACAACCCCATCACGATATTAATCAAGGAGGTATTAATTGATTTATTAATCACAATGTAGTATAGAAGATAAAAGTGTGTTTTGTGTTTTAAAATGATTTTGAATTTTAAAGAATTTTACTTAATTTATAGTTAAATGCCGAGTTGTTCTGTATTTGTTGTTTTTTTTTGAGAAAGTTGTTATGTATACTTGCAAGTACATACAATACCTACCGACTATTTCTTCGCTTTTAAAAATGCATAACTTAGATAAAGTCTGATTAGATTAGGTGATCAATGTCTACAATATTGGTTGTTTTTCCATAAATTCTTATCGTAATTAAAGATCGACTATCACTTCATTATTGCGTAAGTAGTTGTACGTAGTCGCTCGGAAGGTATTGTGTTTAAAAAAAGTTTTTTTTTGCACTCAGTTAATTTTTTGTCATTATGCTTAGCGAAGTATGAGCTGGCTTGCCGATGCCGCAGTTATTTTTCATTCAAAGTATGTTTCTTTGTAACGGTAAAAATCCTTGTTTTCAATTGTTCATCTTTTTTATTTAACGCATTGTTCAACTAAAATACTGTGATTCACTCATCTACCTACACTAACTGATTTCAACTCAAAAGTTGTTACGGTACGAGGTAGCTACTTGTTGTGTAGCGGAAGTCATACCTACTGAGTGCACGCGTTTATTGCACTAGCCATCTCTGCGTCAGCAACCATTTTGTTCACCTAGACTCTAGAGCAAGAAACGGGTTTTCGAGAGAGTAGCGTATCTCGGGGAGCAAATCTAACCGCACACCATTGCCTTATCTAATACTTTTACAGTTTACTTTTAATTACAAGTTTCATCGAAATCGAACGAATGATTTAGAAGATATACCTATCTAAGGAATAGCAAGAATCATTAATTTGTAACGTTTACATATCTAACGGCACGGTAATGCCCCCGCCAAGATGAGCCAAGCAAAGCAGCAAGGGCACTACCTTACTTTTCTCGAAGTGCTTAGTAATTTATTTGAACCGCTATAACTTGGGTTTCTTTCTTCTTCTTCTTCTTAGTCGTTTACTCTTGGCAGAGTAGTCGTGGTCACGGAGGTCGTAGCACGGCCCTTTTTATTGTCTCGCGCCATCTCTCTCTAACCGAGGCATTCCGGACACACGTGTTTAGAGACGATTCCGTGAGGGACTTGGGTTTGGATTATACCAAATAAACTAATATTATATATCGACAACCGTAAGATTTATGACATACTGCCTTAGAGTTTGGCGAACAGAATGAAATTATTATGTTAACATCAGAAGTTTTCGCCTTTCGGAACTGTTGAAAGTGATCATGTTCAAGTTTTTTTTTATATTATTATATTGTATGCAAATCAATAAAAAATTAATTTGACTGGTATTGTTCAATAATAATATTTGTTAGTTATGTTATTATTTTTAATATAAATATAATAATTAAAATATATTGTATGCCCCCTATGCAAAATATAGTGAACCTACTTAATATATCAATTTAGAAATCTGTACCTACCTATATGTTTACAATAAAATAATTTTAATTTGAAACAAAACTCTCGGGATATGTAACATATCCCGAGAGTTTTGTCCGCTATTGACAACATATCATATGTTGTCAATAGCGGACTTATTAAACATGTATAAAGTTAAGTCTTATAGTTTAGATTTTATTGATACCCATCTAAAAATTCTGATTTCGTCACGAATCCACTTCTTATGTCCTAGAAAGCTGAAATTTGGTAAGTAATCTGATACCTATTATCTAGTACCTACACAACCAACAATAAAAATATAAAACTTGTAACTTTTCTCCCCCATAACCACAACTTCTATGTACCTAATCAATAAATACTTAGGTACTTTACTAACTTTCCTAAATATCTTTCATATTTTATTTCACAAAATCAAAGCAACCTCAAACAAAAAGATTGAAGTTTATTTCGAAAGTTATTCTAGAGTTATAATGCTTTTATGTTACACCATTATTGTAATATTTTGTAACAACACACTTCAGCAGTGGTAGGTAAGTATAGGTACGTGTGGAAACTATTAACTGTTATCGACAATCATTTTCGTTTAAGCAATTTAGTTAGTTACTAAAACATTCTCGTTATGTCTTTTAGTTACCTACCAGGCTACCACGACTTATTCTTAAATTATGAGTAATTAATATTTATAACTTCTTTTAAGAAAGTGAAATAATATTTATATTTATTTATGTGAATATTTATATTTATTTTTTTTTATTTACACTCTTCGATTATCGTGATAATATCGGATATGTTCTCGTTATAAAAACTTAAACTCCCTACTTGACCGCTATTTTTACTAACTTTACCTTTCTGTGTATGTAGGTATAGGTAATCAAATTTTGAACATTTAGCCATTACTGGGACACGTTGTAGCTTTTATTAAACTAAAATACCTATTAAGAGCGGGGTTCTTCAAAATCTTGAAGTTGCAATTTTATGCCCACAAAGACCGTCGACCACATCACATTAATTGTACACAATGAAGCTGTTGTTCTCTTGCTTCGCACACGTGTCGCAATTCGAACTGCAATCGACATCGAAGAGTGGAAAGCGAAAGAATAATTTATAATTCTTTAGACTCGAGTACAATCAACCAGAGCAAAAGAACATAAAAAATATTTAGGTACCTACTCTGAAGTCGATGGAATGGCTACGGAGCCGTGGTCCAACGCATCGTCCGATCGATCGATCGAACGGCGTTGCGTAGGCTGTCCATCCTACTAATATTATAGATGTGAAAGTGTGGATGTTTGGATGTTTGTTACTCAATCACGCAAAAACGGCTGAACGGGTTTGGATGAAATTTGGCATACACCTTGTCTGGGGTACAGATAGGGTACAGACACATAGGGTACTTTTTATCCCGGAATTCCCGCGGGAACTCCGAAATTACCGTGGGTGAAACCGCGGGGCACAGCTAGTTTTATAATAATATCATAATCCTTCAACATTATTACAAAGCGCCACCTAGTATCAGACTGAAAAGATAGTCGGTTCATTAACGACTATATCAATTTATGCTGCCTTCGGGCTACCATATTCACGCCGTTTTACTAGGATGTTAACCAATGTTAACCTACCAAACCATTTAATCCTGATTCATCTTCTAACTTTCTAACATATCACACCAACGGTTCACCTGGGTGTCAGATATTTCATCTCTAGGGGTTGCTATCAGAAACCTTGTAATACCTACATGTTTCTTCATCTGAAAAAATCAAATACATATTTGAATACCGATTCCTATTAACTTTTGACTATTAAACTGTTGATACTTTCATACTATATTTTACTCTCATAAAAGAGTCGAATTTTCAAAAATACTTTTTTTTGTCTTTATATCGCATAATCTAAATTTTGTGTTTCTAGCGTCAGTAGTTTTTAGCCGTTGAAGAAACAGAAACAATCTTCTTGTCAAAACTGCATTTAATATAAGCATTTTTGTACCGTTTGTTTAATTTTTGTAAATTTAAATTTTAATATTAAATAAATAAAAATTAGTTTTTGTAGTCTATTAGATTGTATCGATGTTTACATCTTTATGTATTCGTTATTTATGACAACGTTCGCCGACTGTACAGTGTACGATCGATCTTATTTGCCTTCACACGATAAAGTAGTGTTTCGTTTTCTTTTGTATTCAACTGTCGCATTGTTCTACAGCCAAACCGTCGCGTTTTTTAAGGTTGGCAAGCATTTCTACAGCCAGTGTTTAGTCATTAGTGTGAGAGATTATAACATGCAACTCTTATTTGTTTTATTATCTTCATTCATTCATTTCGTAAGGTTACGTAGCCTTGTGTAGATCTACAAAAATACACTTGATATTTACACCTCCCACTACCTTGAAATCCAATACAAACATTAGTATTTGGACAGCCTGGTTTTTTTAGGAAGCACTACATTCACATTTATTTATGACTATAGTATACATATAGTTAGGTACCGGTTATACAAGTATAGGTACACACCCACAAAAAGTTCAAGACTTTACTGTACCGAAATTAAAAGTATCTTAATACCAAGTACGTCATGCTTAGCTTTTATCTATCGTCAGGGGAGTTAAGGGTCGTAGAACTACCTCTCAAATACATATATTATTTTAACCTTCACACAGTTTTTTTTTTCTTTTTCCTTCATTAGATATTACAATCGTTAGTAGGTAGGTACCTTTAAACTTGTGTGATGCCTTTAAACTTACTCGACGGACAAAAAGAAGATAATTAGTAATAAGGTTGGGGAATATTATACCTACATTCTCTCTTCTTAATTATGTGTAGTAAAAGTTTCTAATAAAATTCTTTCGAAAATGCGCACAGCACGCTGCGCACAAGCACACAAACTTACTGGTGTGATGCGACTAGAGAGAGTGATGACGTCCGAGTGACAATGACATCCTTTACTGAATTGGTCATTGCTATCGTATTTAAATTATCATTTGTACAATAGCCGTCTGTGTCCACTCTCCTTCACTATACAGTCAACATTATTTTGTTTCACTTTGTTATTGCATATTTTATACCGTTTAACCTCATTTCAATTATTTACTTACAATTATAATAGTCTGTTGCGTATTTTATTTGTGAATGGTTCGAAATCAAAATTTAAAACGTGCAAACACAAATTGTTTTGAATTATTTAAATTAAAAGAAATAATATTAATTTCCGCAATGACCAAAATACTGCAACTACATAAGTAGGTACTTCCCCATTAATGAAATTCACGAATCTGAACCCAATGTAATAATTACCTGACGTTTAAATATCAAATATGGAAATATTAGGTTAAAAAGCTTAAACAAGTAGGTACCTACCTATTTTACTGTCTTCATCTTAGTACCACTCACCACCAGGGCTGATAGATTTTTGTATTGAAAGTAAACTGGCTGTCGCAGTCCATATTATATACTTAAACCTTAGGTACTTAAACATATCCACAATATCTATCTGCACGAGTAAAAGAAACATGGAAATCGATTTTGAAGTTTCTAGAAACAATCGCTCATCAAACAAATATTTAAATAATGATAACTCAGAACATGCTTTTGGTAGGTCAGTTAAAAAGCTGCTATTGGTTTGGTATACCATACTAATAGCAGCTTCACGATTGACAAGTTTTCAAACAACCTAGGTATTTGTAGGTTTAAGTATACCTATAGAACAAACTAGGTAAGTAGGTATACTTACCTAAACCTACAAACAGACTTGAAAACTTGACAATTATTGACAGAGGTAATAATTAAATGAAATATCGGCGTGTATTAGTAAAATTGTAACTTAACCCGCGTTTGTACATTGAATATATTTAAAAATGCATACCTAAATACTTATCTGTATTTTCTATTTTCATCATGCAAAATTTTTTTGCCTAAACCGATTTTCCGTGTCCTTAATTACTACCTACCTATTACCTACTTATTCACTTGTAGTTTAACTCAAAACATAGAGTTAATATTTTTATCACAATCGATTCACAAAAAGTAATAAAAAAACATATGTATAGGTACGTATTTTATCCATTATAAACTTAAATCTGTGTTATAAAGTGGCTAATCGCTACTCAAGAACCGGTCATGTCTCAAGATATTGTCTGTCTGGTATAGTTGCCATGTAGGTACTTGTAATTAGTAGATACTTTATAGTAGCTTTTTACGTATAAAAATAGCTAAAATAAATACAGCTTTACACCTTGGCCGATTAGTCTCAATTATGACATAATAATTTATGTATGTTTATTGTTTAATATACATTCACGATTACCTAATGGCAAATCTACTGTATATAATGAACTTATGACCCCCTTAATAAGTCATAATTGTGTGTGCGTTAAGCTGGTATGTTCTTCTTTTATTAGACCAGTTTTTTAAAGTTTATTTTGAATATCATTAACAATATTTTTAGTTTACTTAACCTTCAAATATCTTGCAGAACCAGTATGCTTCATTGAGAACGTTAAATTACATCGAGAACATTTGCGCAACATTTATTAATTCATGGCAACAGCAAAGCTAGTGTATAACATGTTAGGAATATATTATTACGACATACTTTAACATATTAAATAATGATTATATAAGCAAGAGACTAATGTCGATTGAATCAGTTCGGAGACTGTTAGTGTTCAGGTAACATTTATATTAGAAGAATAATTAATAATGTCTCAAAATAATATAGTCAATAAAGAGGTTAAAAAAAATGAAAGTGATCTAGTGTCGTGTTGGAATTGTTTCTCAGGAGATAACTCTGGAAATGACCCGGAACCACTTACTTTGACTGAAATAAGAAAAGAAGAGAGAAAAAAATTCAAACTTTACTTCATTTTCGCTTCAGAATTATTTACACCTAAAACAGTACCACTGAAACAAAAAATAAGCAGTGATTATAAAATTGCTAAAGATATTGAAAAAGAACTTACTAAAGAAAAAAATCCAATAAATAAACCGGAAATTATTGCCAAGGCGACTGTAAAGAACGATCTTAATACTTATAGGATTAGATTACAGAGGACATCGCTATCCGACGATTCAGAAGAAGAAGCCAGATGTGGGAACGACGGTAAAATTCTGAAAGAATTTAATCAAATAACGCATGAGTTGGATACAGACATTAAACTTAAACAAAATTACAATAACCAAAATGAGGTTAAATCTATAACTGAAGGAATTAAAAATATTTCTTTAGATACAAATTCACATGTTAGAGCGGAAAATACAAGTTCCAACGCTTCCGAATCTGGATATGGTGAATCTATAATATCACCAAGTATTGACAACAACTTTACTTATTCGAGTCAAAGTCTTGATCAAATTGATGTAGCCCACAAAAAAATTGGAGAACCAATTGATAATAATAGATGTGACATTAATTTTTCAATTCCCAGCGCATGTTCTTCTCCTGTTATAAATACTAAGGAAATAGAAAGGAAAAAGGAACCGAAATCACTTTGTTTGGATATTGTACTTCCTGCCCCAAAAAAGTTTTCAAATATTGGTATGTCAAAATATTATTTAACTCTAGCTTATCTACTTACTTAACTTTAAAATATGGATCGTCTAGCTTAACGTTCATTGATACTTATACGTACATATTATTTTGTTCCAATTTTGATGTGCCCAACTGCCTACATTGTGCGCACGTACGTTTCATTGTGTTCTCTTTTATCTGGAATGGTAATCGTTAATGCCAGATTGTAACAGGAAACAACTATAATGTACAGGACACGATAAAACGGATTTTACTCATTAAAAAAGACCATTCTGATTATTTTTTGTTCAGTTTAGTTGAGTGTGTGTAATGTG
This sequence comes from Zygaena filipendulae, assembly GCA_907165275.2. Classification (NCBI taxonomy): domain Eukaryota; kingdom Metazoa; phylum Arthropoda; class Insecta; order Lepidoptera; family Zygaenidae; genus Zygaena; species Zygaena filipendulae. The sequence continues at coordinate 8,431,210 of OU015657.1, forward strand.
CAAAGTGTAATAATGGCTGCTCTTATTAGCAACCGATCTGAATCCAAATATTTATCTTTCGAAAATCAAGGTGTTAGCGATTCCAACTTACCCACTTCGGAATCTTTTCGACCTGTAAATATTTACAGAATCGATTCCAATGCAAAAACTGTAAATCTGTTAGACTGTCTTCGGATTTGTTGCTGTTGTTGTTGTAAAATAGCAGCTGACGATTACGATGGTCAAATAGAAAATTCTACTTCGGCACCCGTTGGTCCTATTTGCACAAGTTATGGCTTCAACAGTGGTTTAGAGCAACCAACTCGAAATCAGTCTGATAAATTAAATTGTGACACAACGCATCGAAACGAAGATTCATCTGGACCTAAGTTACCCACAATAATTGATGAAGAACAACCTCTACCGAATGCTATGAATATTGATAAAGATTACATAGTAATAAAAAATATAACAGAGATATTACTCGCCAGTGAAAAACTGGACAGTTCCTCCAATTTAAGTTTACCACAAATTGTTAAAAAAAAAAAGAAGAAATACTCAATTTCAACAACAACACAATCTGAATCGGGAAATTCGAGTCAGTGCAGTACTTTTAAATCTGGTGAGAGTGAATCTTTCATTAAAGAGGTTGTGACGTGTCGAGATACATTTCTGAAAGCATTGGAGTGGTGTGACAACTCCCTCACTCGGGGGAAAAAGTGTCGTTTAATAAAAAACGACGATTGGCTAGATTTAAAGGTGTTACAATACGACGGAACCGACAAGTTAGACTTTATAGAATTCGTTGAAATGCACTTTTCTTAATGTTCACAACTAAAATATGGTCGCAGGAATTTTTAAAATAACTAAACGATTTTGTTTCTTCAGTCTACTCTACTGAATGATAATAATAATTATTTTCACTGTGTACAACTAACCAGCAATTCCCTAATCGTTCACTGATTGATATATTTAAACACACTTCTTTGTCTTTGTTTGTATCACAATTCACACGGCACCTCACCCCTGGATAATGTAACCGTCATCTAATTTTCGTTTCTTAGAAATTTCTGAGGGTCTTTCTTGTTTAATTTCAGATGAAGTTTACACATCGGAGACTGCATCATCGGGTCATGCCACACTGCCGAGGCGTTCCAGTTCGCCTCTACCTCACGAACGGGAGTTGGATCGAGATAGATTCACCCTCAACAAAAGTGGACTTCAGGTAATATTCATGCTTAAAAAATAGTTCTTATTCCCCTACACGTAATTTCTGACCCTCTCATCCCTAGTTTTAAGTTAAGAGTTGCAATTCCTAATAATAATGTAATATTAAAACAATAATTGGAACGCTATTGTCGATAATTAAACGGGTGATCTTTTGAAATTAAATGGGGCTTTTGGGACACTGGAATGTATAGTAGTTGTTGGTTGTGCCACTTGTGCCTTTACCTATACGCACTCATTTGGCACAGGTATTGTCTCGGCGCCTGCGCAGCCATGCGCGGTGTTCTCTACGGGGCAAGGGAAGGGCGGCGGGGGGAGAGGTCGGTCATTGTATTATGTTACTACGTCTTACGACACTGCTTGCGAACTGACGGGCATTTGCAAAACATTTACTTTGGAACGTAGATGTGAATGCATGCGAAATTTAGTTTTATGCAAAACAATGAAGTTTTTGGAATTTAAATTGTTCTTCTTCTACCACTACTAGTTAAATCTATACTTACTGTACCGTGACAAAAGTGAGAGAAAACGCACAGCACAAACCTGTGGATTTAAAAGCTTAACATTTTGCACAAAGCTTTCTTTTATAACTTAGGCATGCACTAAAACGAGTTTTGAAAATTGAACCCTTGAGGAAGATAAAAAAAATAAAATGCGAAGAATATCTATAGTATTAAATAAATAGGTACGTACAGTTAACAAATGAGATAACTGAGACAGTATAAAATGGTCAAAAAATAAATTTATATTGAAATAAAATTATGAAGCCCGCATTACAATATTTACTACCACAAAGATTAGGACTTCCTGCATGGTCTATGGTCTAATCACTATCATTCATCTAAGGCTTTACAGCCGAATGTGGGTCTTATAAGAGCCTGGTTAGGTAGGTAGTGTATTTTTCCAAATCGATCTGTTTATTTCTGTTTTTAACTCTTTACTCCGATAATTTTATGGTCCTATTCAACACCATCCAACAAATCCAACCATCTAAGCTTCAGTTTTAGTGCACGTCTGGTTGACCCTCCGTTTGGGTACTTTATAGCCGAGTTCATTCTAATGATATAACCTAACCAACGTAGGCGTTCAGTCTTTACTCTTTATGAATTAAAAACATTTAGGCTCGTTGTAACAATTGGTACAACTCGTGTTTGTATCGCGTCTGCCATCGCTTGTTCTCCATCACAGTTCCGAAAATGCATCTCGTTGCAAGTATTTTAATTTATCTATCTACGCTCAAAGTAGTCGGGGTGGTTCAGTCAAGGGTGGTTCATTTCATAACTCGGTCAATACACAGTATGCGGGGACTCCCCGCCATCAATATAAAATTAAACTGCTTCACGCTTACGTCTCTCTCTTCGCCTGAGTCACGCACTATGTGATCCGCACTCTGCAGTCGATCTATATTATAATGATTAAAACCTATAGGTACTTGTAAAAAAGTGCTTGGAAATCTGTTTCGCAGGAAAATAGCAATGAATAATATCCTTAAACAAATTTAATTACAACTTAAAACAACCATTACTTAGAGGCGAGGAACTCTGCACTGCGCCAGGGAACTTTTTCACATTTTATAGGGCACATATCGCCAATGATCGCCTTCACTCTTCTCCCTCCTCTTCTAGGCTAACCAAATATGGTATGATAATGTAGCGTTTTGAAGAAGAATTTGACGAATAAATATAAAAACCCAATGTAGTGTTGCTTGTCGAAAGGAATCATAAACAGCATCAGTCATTGATAGCACTGTCGATATGGTGGTAAGGTAACTAACTGCTACGCTAGGTGTCGCGGGTCACATCAGGGTAAACATCATGATGAACATCGGTGTCTCTGAGTCTGAGTGTTTAATAAGTATCATAATTAATTATAACAAAATCTTACCGCCGCACTCAGAGTCGACTTTAATGATTACTTAATTAAGTATAGATTTTTAAAAAAAAACTGCCGCAATCAGACAAGTTTAATAAATAAATGTTGATTAGCATTTAACTAATTATGTTATATATCATTAAATACCAATTAACATTGATTTACTCCGAAATTACCGCGGGTGAAACCGCGGGGCACAGCTAGTATAGGTATAAATCACGTGTCACGTTGTTTGTCCGCGATGGACTCCGAAACCACTGAACGGATTTTGATAAAATTTTGTAACCATTTATAATATGGTCCAACTTACAAGATAGGCAAGATAGGGTATTTTCTATCCCGGAATTCCCGCGGGAACTCCGCAATTAATGCGGGGAACTGCTTATCACCGTAAACTACTGTCAGGGGTACAAAGAAGGACACAGAGTTCTTTTTTCCCGGAATTCCCGCGGGAACTCCGGAATTACCGCGGATGAAATCGCGGGGGACAGTTAGTAGCATATAAATATGATATCCCCATAATATATGTAATACAAGCTTTGCTAGTTTGGGACCAAATGGAGCTGAGTGATGTATATACTTAAATATTACGGCCGATAAATGCACTTACCTGATAGATTCATATGAACTGATTAGTGCATAATTGTGTATTAATGTATTGTGGACAAAACTCAACGTTTTTATTTAATTATGTAGAATATACATAGATATCCATGTAGGCAGATGTGGGCAGATGTGATAAGGCGTACTTATACGTAAGCAACTAGCAGTCCCCCGCGGTTTCACCCGCCGTAATTTCGGAGTTCCCGAGGGAATTCCAGAATAAACTAACTTCATGTTGCATCACTCTATCTATTGGTGAAAACCGCATAAAAATCCGTTCGGTAGTTTTAGTTTTTATCGCGAACAGATAGACAGACAGACAAACGCGGCGGAGGACTTTGTTTTATGATATGTAGTGATTATTATTAATTAGGTAATTAACGATAATATGTGGCCAGCAAGCATTAGTACCGTACAGTGTAAGCTGCAAGTGCGCAGCATACGATATGTATAACGGGTCATTTTATAGTCGTAACTAGTTTGAAAAAAAAAAAACACTACTTATACCGACCCCTTTCAATTGGGCTCTTTATGTTGAGTTCATCAAACGATGGGACTGATCATACTAATGATTAGAATGAATCCTGACTTCCAGAAAGGTATATTTAAGGTACTTTCACGATATAATGAAATGTTGTAAATCCCAATGAGAGAGAGGCAATTTATCGTTTAATTGATGCCCAACACAACAATTCTATCGAATAAAAAAAATGTGTGTTTACTATACATATAATATACATAATTTATAAGTAGGTCTGTACATTTTCCTTCATCATTTATGGCATACCTACATTTATATCACATAAAATTTTGTGTTATTAGGACATTTATAAAAAGTGCCTTTTTTGTACAAAATGCAAATAGGTAGATACTTATTATTTATTTTGTCTGGACAAAAATAATATAGATAGTTACCAATACTAATATATGCACTTATAGTATATATTGTGATAATATGTAACATGGCTGTTATCAAAATATTTTTGTAGGCCAAATTACTTTGATTTTATTTAAGTGTTCTGCCGACAGTCATCGTTATCGTTAGATTAATTAATAAATCTGTTTTTCCAGAAAATTCCAAATCATTCTTGTTATTTTTTTATGGTAGATATTGTTTTATTGTAAGAAATTTATGAAAATTGTATTTTTTTTTTATTTTTAATTGTATTCCATCTATATTTAATTTGAATTCCAATTATATTTATAGAATTGAAGTGTGAATCATCTGATATAATTTTTTTTAAACCGGCTAAAAATATGTCATTATTTTAATTTCCAGGCGCGCTCTGAGTCAATGGCGTCGGTGTACTCCGGCGCCGGTGAAGGCACCCGGGGCACGGTGACCGTGAGGGGCGAGGTTCAATTCTCGTTGCTGTACAACTACCGGCTCGGCGCTCTCGAAGTTGGAGTCAAACGATGCAGAGATCTCGCGCCGGTTGACGTCAAGAGGAACCGTTCAGATCCATACGTCAAGGTTTGTATCAATACTAAAATAATGTCACATCCACGAAATCATTCTTCAGCCATTTGGCGTGAATGGAAACAGCATGGGCATAGATTAAAGGTAAATGAACCCATATATCTGAAATATTCAGCCAACCGACAATATCTACATGTGGTGTAGATACCTAAGGATTATATTGAATACATTTAGGTAATTGATTTTTATTTTGCCCTGTCCTGACTCCGAGTGAGCCATTTTTTCTTCTTTAGTCTTTTATTTTACGACAAACTCCATCAACTTCTCGAACTTTGGAGAGTCAATGGAATCCCTGGGACAATTTTGATGTTTAAACCACGACTTACCCCTTGGCCACAGTCTCGGCGGCGCGGCGGCGGCGGCGGCGAAAACAAAAATGGTAGACAACATACGAAGTTGGCCACAGATATCAGCAGTGCGAGCTGTGACCTACTTCTTATGTTGTCTACCATTTGTTTTTGCCGCTGCTGCCGCCGCCACCGCCGCCGCCGAGACTGTGGCGCCGCCCTTATGTTAATCATATTATAGTGAATTATCTGCGATGGAATCGAACCAGCCAACCGAACCTTCCTCCAGCGTATACAATATCATTATAGTCAAATATGCGTTATGCATCACAATTCACAACCGGATATTTATGTACCGAGGTATATTTAGTTCCATGAGACGATTCTTACTTAAGTATTATTATTTTGAGCTTAAGTGATTATTACCTACTACTTTCGTTATATTTTATTTGTTTTTTTTTCTGTATACTTTCGGGTACCTAAGTAATAGTGGTTAATTATTCGTTATTCGTTTAATTATTCGTTTGAGGATTGATTTTTTGGAGTTAAATAAATAAATAAAAAACTGTTAGAACATCCAATTCTTCCGACAGGTGTACTTGTTGCCAGACAAGTCGAAAACGGGCAAGAGGAAAACGAAAGTGAAGAAGAACACACTGAACCCAATATTCGAGGAGACGCTGAACTTTGCGCAGCCGCTGGCCTCGCTGTCCGCGCGGACACTGTGGCTGAGCGTGTGGCACGCGGACATGTTCGGCAGGAACGACTTCCTGGGGGAGGTGACGCTGCCGCTGGCCGATGTCGTGTTCGACGACCCCGCGCCCATGTGGTACAAGCTGCACGAGAGGGTCAGTACTAAACTATTTGATTGAAACAGTTATTGTGACAGCACCCATAAAATATCCACCCTTCACAGCTTCCTAGTGCTATGGCTGAAGAGAAGCTGCGCAACAAACTCTTCAGCAGAACGCTGCCAGTTTAAAGTTACAATAAAGATATATCTATAATATAATTAGTGGTAACTCAACTTGCAAATAATTATGTAAGACAATGAGCCGTACCCAGCAATAAACTACTGTACAGATACAGAGACATTAGGAGTTAAACTAGGATTATCTATAATAGTAGACCAGACATGACCAACACCAACTGACAGTACCCGTTCACGAGTATGACGTGCTCGTAAGCCCCGCCCCGCTCAACCATATTAGAGAGGACCGAGCGACCCGACTCACACGCCACCGCCAGCGGTACATTTGAGTGAGCATGACATATCTAGTCACTATCGTGCCGATCAATGAAATTGATTCTTAATTTAATAAACAGGTAAGGCCGGTAATGGCTACATAGTGCGCACACAACTTTTTAATAAATCAAATAATATAATAACTATAGTCTAATATTGCCCGTCAAATAAAAATTATATAAAATTAGTGTTCACTGATATTCCAATTATGTGAGAACAATGAGCCGCAGCCAGCAATAAACTACAGTACAGATACAGAGACGTTAGGAGTTAAACTAGGATCTATAAGTATACAATATACATCACTATTTTTCAATTAAACTAACTTGGGGGATAACTCACCCCAAACTGAACTCATTTAGCCTATGGCTACACTACCGAGAGGGTGGCCTTAGCCTTAGGGTTTATTAGGGTTGGCACCGTTTGTTGCAGTTTATATTTTTTACTAGAGTTTCTGGAATTCCCGAAGAACAATTTTATTCCAAAATAAAAGTAGGTAGCCTAAGTTACTCGTTATGACATCAGCTATCTGCCAGTGAAAGTCCCTTTAAAATCGATCCAGCCGTTTCAGAGATTAGCCGGAACAAACAAAAATACAGACAGAGAAAAATTTAAATAATTGATTTTTTATGTAATTACCTACTGTACCTACCTATATATTATACTTATATATTAATATGTACTTTCATATGCATTTAGTGAAACGCTGTAAATTTGGAATTACAAACAGACACTTCAATTTTATTTATATGCCTAGATCTGTTTATCATTTTTTACGTGAAGTGCGGAGAGTAGTTTTCGTCATTCATAATCCATTTAGGAAGGTACTAGTTGTTCCCCGCTGTTTCACCCACGTTAATTTCTGATTTCCCGGGATAAAAGTGCCTTCCTTCTCTTTTTTACAAAGTTTATGCAAAATTTCATGATAATCGGTTAAGCCGTTAAGGAGTGGAAGTGTAACAGACAAACAAACATATAAAATCAAATTCGCATTCAAAAACTAAAGGAAACACCAAATCGATTCGGGTAGGTGATAGTTTCTCAGAAAAGTTCTGTATCGAAAATTCTCGTGATAACATGAATGCATTGTAAATTGATTGGTAAGATATCTTTCGTCGTAGATGATTGCTAACAAATTTCCTTATTTGCGATATTTGCCCAATCTAGAGAAAATATTGGGTTAAAATCTAAAGATCAATGTTGGGTGCTTTCGTTTAAAAACGTCTAACAACGCCTTCATCATTCCGTAGACGGAACAATTTGACGAGCAGCAAGGCGCTCGCGGCGACCTCATCGTGGGCCTCAAGTTCGAGACCGACCCCACGGGGCGCGGCAAGGGCACGCTCCATGTGCTCGTCAAAGAGGCAAAGAACCTCGTCGCCAACAAACCCAATGGACAAGCCGATGTGTTTTGCAAGAGGTCAGTAAATAACCACAAAACTATTGCAAATGAAACTGAGCGTATAACGTTTATTAACTTAAACGAGAATAAAAAGAGTGATTAAATGTTTAGTATGGAAGTACCTATTTACCGTTAGTTTTAAAATTAGAGCCAAATATATCAATATTTCGACTCTCGATTTCCAATTAAGAGTATTTGGTAACCCAACAGGTGAGGGAGTTGCGGGAGAAAACTGCTACAAATATAAAAATGCTATGATCCCCGTGCTTTTACTCGCAGCAATTTCGAAGTTCCCGCGGGAATTCCGGGATAAAAAGTACCCTAAGGTCTTTTGCACATTATAAGAAATTTTCTTGTCTTACATGCATCCGACAGAAATTACTATGCGCGTGTTTTATCCGACAAAGCGACTGATGTCTTATCAGACATTTCTTATAAGATACAAGAATTTTTTTTTACAGTGTGCAAAAGACCTAAGTCCTTCTCTGTAGATATTACTGATAACGTGTATGCATAATTTCATGATGATCCGTTGAGCCGTTGAGGCGTGAAAGCGTAACAAACAAACCCACATTCGCATAATTAGGAGGATAAAACGTACCTAATGATATTTTTTATTTTACTTTTAGTTATCTCCTGCCAGAGCGTGGCCGCTTAGCGAAACAGAAGACGGGCGTGGCCCGCCGTAACCTGAACCCCAAGTGGGAGCACACGTTCACATACCGAGGACTCACGCTACAGGAACTGGCCACCAGAGCCCTAGAGCTCAGCGTCTGGGACCGCGACCGGTTCGCGTCCAACGATTTCATGGGAGCTATCAGATTGTCGCTCGGAACCGGTAAGTTATTTGTTAGAAACTTCCAGGGTGGGCAATACTAGATATTTTGACAGTATTGAAGATTTACTGTTTAAGAGTGTGGTGTTGAAGAGTGGGCAGTGAGTGAAATTATACTTAACAGGAGAGTGAATGAAGTGCTTTATTGTTATTTATACCTATCTAAGTTAGTTCAGCTGCACGGATATTTAATATATGTATTAGGTATTTAGGGCTAGGAAGCTACGCCAATGTCCATTCATCAATAATATAAACGCAGTTTGTGTGCTCGAACTATCAATAGTCTCATGACTACTCATGAGCCGCTATTTCAACTTATGGTAATGCTAGATAGACGGTACGATAGTAGTATTCATTGTAATAGGTTACTATTTCATCCCGATATTATACATAATAAACTAACAAGTAAAATTAACTACAATATATATAAAACCGAGATAGGTACAGACTTTTTTAAATAAACAAATCTTTTTTAACCGACTTCCAAAAAGGAGGAGGTTCTATGTTCGATTGTATGTATGTTTTTTTTTTTTTTTTCTTTTTTTTTTTTATGTATGTTCACCGATTACTCGAAGACGGTTGGACCGATTTGGAAAATTCTTTTTTTGTTTGAAAGGGTTTACTCCCAATTAGGTCCCATTGCCACCAAGTCGGGATCTGATGATGGGATCTTGGAGAAATCGAGGGAACTCTTCAAAAATTATAGGCACACCTATAGCGATTTGAATATTTTTGATAGTAAATCGTTCATTTGCTTTCGGAAAGCAAAATTTAAGAGGTGGAACTGATGATGAAGACCACAGGTGGTCATCGGAACAACTCAAAAATAATACGTATTTCACGGGTTCTGATTGAAGCGATTCCGAAAATTGTGTTTTTGTTTGAAAGGGGATACTCCCAAATCGATTCCATTGTCACCAAATTGAGATCTGATGATGGGATCTTGGAGTAATCGAGGGAACTCTTCAAAAATTATAGGTACACCTATAGCGATTTTTGTATTTTTTATAGTAAATCGTTTATTTGCTTTTGGAAAGCAAAATTTTAAGAAGTAGAACTGATGATGAAGACCACAGATGGTCATCGGAACTACTCAATAATAGGTATTTCACGGGTTCTGAATCGTTAACTTTAATATGTTTTCTAAACAATTTATGCCCGTCACAATGTATATGGTGAAGTGGAACTGATGGTGAAGCACTAGGAGAACTCCTCAACAATTAACGTCCCTGCGTTGGGAAAAGTAATATTTTGTAAAAGGTGATGAGCAGTTGACATTAGGCTATTGTAACTTAGAGAAATTACCAACTAAGTCACTTAAAAGCGAAAAATAAACAAAAATTTTTGACAAAAAAATTAAAACCGACTTCCAAAAACACAAAACTGAAAAGCTAAAAATAAAATGCTAAAATTAACAAAATACCGATTTAATCCAAAAGACAAAAACACACGTAATATTATTATTGGTTTGTGCTACCACTGATCGGTATGAAGTCGGTGACAAGCCAAATATGGAGGGGGAAGATGGGCTAAGTCGACTCCCGCCACCAGCTCTTCGTGAGCAGAACAACCCAAATGGGCAGACACCAGCGGGCTTGTCACCGAATTCAAACCGATCAGTGGTAGCACAAACCAATAATAATATTACGTGTGTTTTTGTCTTTTGGATTAAATCGGTATTTTGTTAATTTTAGCATTTTATTTTTAGCTTTTCAGTTTTGTGTTTTTGGAAGTCGGTTTTAATTTTTTTGTCAAAAATTTTTTTAAAGTTTTTATTCCCTTTGTGTTCAGATCGAAAGTAGATAGTTTGATTCAGTTATTTTAATACATGGTTGTAAATGTGATCAATAAACTATACCTAATACAACGTCAAACTATAAGCACCCTTGCTCGCCTCGTGCGCTTATATATCTCGCGTGATAAGAAACTTTTTTTCCAGGTACTTATATGGGTGCTAATGTGAACTGGATGGACAGCATCGGCAAGGAGGTGTCGCTGTGGCAAACCATGATGCATCGACCCAATTTCTGGGTCGAAGGCTCTCTACCTCTTCGGCCGCAGTTAAACAATTGAATTGCGTCAACTTTAATTAGGTTTAATGAATAATATTATTTTTTGAGCTTCTTTTTCTATGACAACGAAAATATATATATATCTATTTAAATAATTAAAATACTGCCTACCGTTACTTTACCTTACCTTTCTTCTACGATTAGATATTGCTATAAAATTTATTATAATAGGCAATAATAAAGATACTTTTATTACATAATAAGGTACGAATTATGGTATAAAACTTCTAATAGGTTTCCGTATGTGCCAAGGTGAATTTTCTCATGTTTAATTGTTCTAGATATTTTTCGTCATGCTGTTTGATATTAAGTACTTTCATAGAATAAGAAAGTATAACGAACTAGCAATAATTATATTTCGTTTAATGTTATCTACCTACTATTAGCTGTATCTATCTACCTCTATTCTTACCTACTTACTCTTGAATATACCTTTGCTCATTTACTTTTCTTAAAATAACTTTGAAAATATAACTAATAATACTTACTATACATTCCAAACGATTACAAATATTTTTTATATGAACACCTAATAATTATTTTTATTTTAACGACTGTAGGTAGGTATAACAGCTAGAAGATGGTATAACATATACCTACCTAACGAGTAGGTATCTACTGTTTTCCCCTGAAAAGAAAAAGATTATTTATAAGCCTACACGTAATGCATTTAAAATAGGTTTTAATTGTTTAATGTACAAAATTAAGTTTACATGAGTTGCAAGTTTGCTCATGTCTGTTTTGTGATTAAAAAAATATATGTATGTATTTATGTTAATATTACCTGTATTTTTCCTAATAAAAATTAAAATAAATTATGTTTTCTCCATGTCCTTAATAAGTTCTCATTATGTTCGTATGCGAAACGTTAGATCGGTAGGTAGGTACTTTAATAAAACGAGATATAAAATTATTAATTACACCATCAGTCGATACGTCCTTAGTTTGTAAATATATTTAACAACAATATTACATAAATTAATTATTATTACTTTAGTCCTACAAAATATAATTATGTGGATTCCAATATTATTAAAAAAACTCACAATAATAAAAACAATACCTAGGTAGGACGGTAGGTAATTAGGTATACATAGGTAAGTAGGTACTATTATTTTTATATAAAAGATGTGAATTGAATTTTTTAATAAAAATTAAAAATAAATTAATTGCTTTTTTAACTTATGTATGATTTTGGGAATTCTCTCGGAAACTATAAAATTTTTTTCATGACTGATGTTCTACAGTCTACCTACTATCCCTCGAACACATTCCGTCAACTGGTTTTTAATGCGTTCAGGCGCATTTCGTCCAATTCGCAAATGGTCCAATCCTCCAATTCGCATCAGTAACTTTAAAACATAATAAAGTAAATAATAAAAACGAAATTAATTTCCGAAGGTCGAAATTAATTCCCGAAAGTACCAAAAGAGCCGGAAATCAATTTTGAATTCGCAGTTCTTGAGTTGGGACAAAAGAATCGGAAATTCCTGGTATTTTCGGGACCGGGATTTCCCGGTTCTGAACCCTAGTTGGTTTGGTTAATGAATTACAAGTTTTTAAGCTTTATAGGGACGTCATTCTTACGAAAAAAGATCGATCGAATCGAGTTAGAAAAAAATATATTTTGTTTATTTATTAAGAAAAACTGCATGCTTTTCAGAATGTTTTTTCAGAACAAAAAACTAATAAATTTATAAGTAGGTATAATTAATTAAGCATAAACAACCTTCTGGTTTCTACACTAAAATACATATTATATACAAATCATACTCTTTTTGAGCTTTATACTTAAAATTAAATTAGGTACCTACCTACTAACAGTAAAGTAACTAAAAATAGTAATTGCCACAAATGTTCAATGCCATTCAACATTATTTTATTAGAATGAAAATAAAATTGAACTACATATTAGTTTAGTACAAGACATAAACCACAACCTTAAAAACTTAAATACAAAAAATCTTTGAAAATTAAAAATAATCGTTTAAATTATAATATTCAGATACCTAATTTAGGTAAAATTGATTATGTTTTCACATCCTTTTGTGCTAAGTGATAACACATAGTGATTACCTTCTCTCTGAGTGTTAAGCAAACATTGGCGGGAACCAAAGAAGGCGGTTCGGTCATTTATTTTCTTGACGATAAAAATGGTCAAAAATTAAATTTGCTGTGTTATGAGGTGAAATGAAATGAAAATGAAGGTGCTGTATTGGACAATAATTTTCACAGTGACGGTTTTTTATGTGCTCAAGAAGATATATGACATTTCGAGCTGATTTCTTCGGTGTCCTCCAAGAGCTTCGAGAAAGTTTTTGCAAGCTATAATACCATGGCTTGCAATTTCAAACCATACAACGAAGCATTTAAATAGAAAATACACTGTCCTAATTACTTTAACTTGAAACTGGCTAAATGCATTATATGCGAAAGTCCATTAAAAAGGAAGAAAGAAAGAAAGGAGCTTTTGAAAAAAAAAGAAAAGAAGGGAGCTTTTGGCGGGATTTTAGCAGTAACGGACGTCAGTTTTATTTCTTTGTTTTGCAAATTAGTTTAACGTGATTAATATTGTGTGAATGTGGTGGATTTTGCTAGTGATCCATCAGCGATGAACAATGTGTGGAAACAGTGAAATAAGATGAAATGGGGCGTTCATTGGGAGGTTGTCATTTTACTATACAACTTCCCGCAGAGCGTCCTACTGAGGTTCAACTGTGAAGAGTTCCTGCTAAAAGTTCCGGTAAAGCACCGAAATGCATCTCACCAATGCATTCCGATGTAAATAACTTCAGAAGGAGAAAAATACTACTAAAAAAAGAATTGGCTGTATGGACTTAGCTTCTTTTGCCTTCCCCATCGGGGTTTTAACAATAAAAATACTTCACCACAACTGAATTGGCTGTATGGACTTAGATTCCTTTGCCTTCTCCAAAAGGAGTAAATAAAAAAAAAACAATTGGACAAACTCCCAACTTAGGGGGAGAATGTCGGGTTTTTAGGGGCGTTACATTTTTAGGGGTATTTTTAGGGAGTTTTTTGACATTTTATATTTTATTTTTTTTATCAAGAAAAATAAAGGTTAATTACAAAAATATAGGTCCTGAAGTTCTTCAATTTATCAAATTATATTTATTTGTTAACCTAGCGGCTTAGCGACATACGGTTTCACTTTAGTAAGTATGTGGTAAACAATAGGGATGTTGACTACTTTTGAAAATCAAAATTCTTATTAGTCCGTCAGTTAGAAAATAAAAAACAATAGACATGTATCTTTTGCTTTTTCAAATAAATTAAAATATACAGAGATAAAGCACATTTAAGCTTAGGGTGAAGGGGTCGTGACGTCACTAACCACTAAAACCGCCATACAAACTGTCAGAATAGTGACGTCACGCGAAATTTCAACTCAATATATCGCCGTTATTTTTTGATTACGTAAAAAAAGAAAAAATACGTGTCCAATATTTTTTAATAATCTATAAGACGGACTAAAAAATAAAAATTAGTCAACATGCCCATTAATCACAAATGGCACCGTCGTGACAGAAGAAACTAGACTACGGAACTAGAACTCCGAAGAAAATGAATTTATATTGAAAGTATCAAATCAAATAATGTATAATTAAAAAATATGAAAGAACATTTCAAAATATTATTTACTTACTATTTATCTATATTTATTATTAATAAATTATTTAACAGTATGAATTTTTTTAGGGTGATTTTCAAGTAATTATTGTGACTTAGGAGTTTTTAACTACAGCTTTAGGGAAAAATATTTTCGAGAGTTGGTAACACTGGACTGCCCACTGTTGAGACTTGAGACTTGTCACCACATACTACTTTATTATTATGAAATGAATAAGCTTGTCATTTGAGAATTGAGAGTTGACGTTGAGAGCTCTAAAGCGCGCTCCACACGCGCGCGACGCATGGTTCGCGGGTGTTTCGCGGATGTTTCGCGGGTGTTTCGCGGCTTCGCGGGTGGTTCGCGGGTGGTTCGCGGGTGTTTCGCGGCTGTTTCGCGGCTTCGCGCGCGAACAACGCGCGAATGTGGAGCGCGCATAAGGCACACATAAGTCTAGTTAATTTGTGGTTGAGAGTAAACAAAGTACAAACTACATACGGTTTGAAACTACATCAAACTTAATTATTCGTGCTGCCGGATTGTTTCGGAGTTCTATTTGCTTTCATTTGTTAATTTTAATTTCAAAATTTACAAACAATGGCACTGGGAAACTTTTTACTTATGTTACTTCTGACATTTGTGTCAGTAAAAACAGGTAAGATCTGAATTTGAAAATTGGGCGTTGTTTCGTTCTATTGATTTGTTGCTTTGTTTTTATTTTTTTTATTTTGTTTTATTTTAGTTTATTCGATTAATTGTTACCAATGCTCAGGAACAGATTCTGACAATCCGTTTGAGTGTAATGAATATTTAGATAATGATAATGATTTGATTCCGTCTGACTGTTCCACAATACATGACGCTCAGTATTGTATAAAACATGTTGGAAGGTACGAAGGTGAGATCCGCAGATTCAAGATATTTATATAAATATATCTTTGGGTATGGTTTTACTAATTTCACTTCTTTATAGTGGTGGTACAGAATGGGCCTACTCAATATAATTAAGTGCCTACGTGTATAGAGAATTTTGGGCCAGGCGTCAACCAACACTAATAATATTTGCTCAAACTCTCCCATTCTTTGTCATTAATTTTTTTTTTCATTCTATCTTTCTACCTTCAAACCTCAAGCTTGTTATCAGAATATCATGTTTATACTAGTAATATTTTTTTTTTCCTTAAATTTACTATGTATTAAGATCTAACATAATGCTACTAATCTAGTTGGAGCTATAGAGTGTTACCAGTGCAACTCATCACAAACGATGGAGTGTGGTGATGGTTTGTTGAACTTGGACGGTGGGGTCTTAAAGGCGACATCATGTGAACATGTCTATAATGCACAGTATTGCATTAAACTAACAGGTTTTTATTAATAACAGTCATGTAAAGTTTGGTTTTCCATTGCATGAAAAAATCAACACTTCCTGTTTTGTAATAGTACATTATGATGTAACGGCCATACTCAGAGTCATTTTAAATGATCCATGCTTAAAACTAAGTAATCATCAAAATGACTCAGTGCAGTCGTAAGTGAACTAAGCTGACCATTAAACTTGAGATTGGTTGCATCCTGAACAGAAGGTATGAGTGTAATAGAGGAGAGTTTAACAGTCATAACTCACACATTTCATATGATGTTTTACAATACATTTGCATGAAAAAAATTAAACAAAGAAACAAAAAAAAAATTACTAGCACTAATCTATACTAATAATATGTAAAATAAAAGAACTAATTGAAGTATGAACCATAATAGAAAGCAATAAGAACCACTTTACAAGCAAATGTGTTGAAAACACAATGTCCCCCTACCTTCAGTAAAAATGTCCTCATGGTTGAAAGTCAAGTCCTAATGATTAATCTATAGTTGTCTTTTTTAGTGTTATTGCCTGCCAAACTGCACAGTTTTTTCACATAAAAAATGGTGGTTTTAATATTTTTTCCACTGAGCACAAAACTATTGTTTGTCTATTGTGTGATCTCTAAATCATAACTTTTATATATTATATTATGTATAAAATATTAGACTGTTTAATTCACAGCACAATGTGGCACTTATGAGTTAGAAAATAGTTTAATATATTGCTGGTAATAGTTGATTATGTAAATATTGAATTGTAAATACATTTTAAATCCACATCACTAATATATTTTTTTATCAATATCTGCTTAGATTCTTTCTTAGAATATGACATACTGAAATAGGTAAAATGTACAGGAAAAAATGTTTGTGGTTGTTGAGTAATACAGCCAACAAACCATTTGCGAATTGGAGGATTGGACCATTTGCGAATTGGACGAAATGCACCTGAACGCTTAAAACTTAGTGGGGAGAGATTTTTATGTATTTTGTGGTCTTAGGATAAAGGTTAAATATTTAAACTTATACCTATAAGTTTTTTTGTTTTAAACTATATTGCTCAAATTACTGTTTTCAGGTGGTATTAGCACTAAAAGATACTGTTCCTCACTGGATTTAGGTAACTATTGCAACTACGTCCAGCAACCTGGAGATAAGTTGGAATATAGGACATGCATATACACCTGTGGGTCGGACGGATGTAATGGTGCCCCTAAACTTAGGATATCTTATGTTATGTATTTACTAATAGGTTATTTATTTATTAAGTATTGAGTTGAAATAATGTGTATAATTGAGAGTTTTAATTAATGAAATCTCGAAAAAATAGTATCACATTTTAATTTTAAATCAAACTAGGTATAATAACGCGATATACTCAGGAACATTTAAGGATTCCTCTAGTAGTTTGATTTCAAAATTTTTATATGTAAAATATTAAAATCAAACTGGGTTTCGTTGATTCAGGTTTATGTGAGTTTGTGTGTGTGTGTAAACTGTAAACATGATTATTACTTCTATGAAGTTGAACTGTATAAAAGGTGATAATTGTGCTCACTGATGTGATAACAAACATTCCGACATGACCTCCGATAAGTAATAAGATAAATTATATTTTTGTTATTGACAGCTTTATTGAGTTTAATAATAATAATCGATATACTATGTACTCAAGAAAACGATAAGGTGGGGCATAATAAAAAAATAGATTTTTACTAGATGTTAATTTGCATCTTCACCAGCTTTGCCGACGAAATAGCATAACATTGCCTATTAATTATGTACTGATGATTAAATGTTAACAGAAATATAAGTAGGTATAAAGTACATAGAGAATAGGTAATAACCACATACAAACGTATTATTTCTAGTAACTTCTTATTGAAATATGCTATACTTATCCATAAAATCAAATAGTATAAAGTATTAAGTAGGTAGTCTATACTAATCTTAATATATATAAATCACGTGTCACGTTGTTTGTCCGCGATGAACTCCGAAACTACTGAACGGATTTTGATAAAATTTTGTAACCATTTATAATATGGTCCAACTTAAAAGATCCCAGATTAGAGTTTTTATCCCGGAATTAATGTGGGGAACAGCTAATCACCGTAAACTACTGTTAGGGGTACAAAGAACTTTTACCCCGCAATTCCCGCGTGAACTCCGAAATTACCGCGGATGAAATCGCGGGGGACAGCTAGTAATATTATAAAGAGCAAAAGTTAGTGAGTTTGTGACATTGTAAGGAGTAGTCTCTGGATCTACTAAACCGATTTAGAAAATTCTTTTACTTATAGGAAGCAACAGTGATCCTGAGTCCGGAATTCCCGCGGAAACTCCGAACTTTCCGCGGGTAAAAACCACGGGGGTCAGCTAGTCGTAAATAAAATTAGTAACATTTTTGGATGTTTTTTTATCTTAAAGAAATAAAGTAACATCCAATAAACATTAACATAGGCAAAATCCGTAAATTTGGCATGAATATCTTAAATAACTTCCAGTATAGGTGTAGCGCAGTAAGGGCCAACCCACGCGTATAGGCTTGCCCATCGCGATCGTTACGTAAGACAACAGGACAAACAACAGCGAGCCGCTTACTCCCCTCCCCGCCTCGTTTCGTTTCCGATGCGCGCGCGGTACGGCGCCGGAGCACACCGCACGGAGCCGTATGGCCCTACAACGCATTTTTGTATGTAGTATACCGTAGCCAAAGAGTATAATATTATAACCACTACGTTTACCGTAGCGGCGCCGCACCTGTAGTCGCACCGCACCATGTGGGTTCTCTGATTTTATAAAATACTAGCTGTGCCCCGCGGTTTCACCCGCGTGAGTTTTGGGGGAACCTTTGCGGACGCAAGCAGAACTACCCGCCAAAGTTTCATCACAATCGGACCAATGATTTCGAAACGCAGAGGACAGACATATAAATATTCATTTTATTTATAAAAAAGGAGATCTAAAGATTTGCTGTCCTAAAGAGGGCTGTTGTTACCACGTATTTACCTACCGCACGTCATGTTTCGCTTAGCCTTAGATATCTAGCTAGACTTTAATGTGACTATCTATTACTATATTTCCATAAAGATTTTTTTCAACGATTCCAAAGCACTAAGAAAATCCGTCCATAAGATAAATAGCTAATTTACATTATTTATAATCTTATTTTTACTTAATTAAAAAGTTGACTGACCATTGAAGTATAATATGTACCTACAGGTACGTTAATACATATACTTCAATGGTCAGTCAATGCCTCTGACATGTTTTATCTAGGCACTAGAAAATAACTTGTAGACTGACTTTTTGTAATGTGTGGAAAAAACAATAAATGTATCAATAGTTTTTATATAATACATTTTAAATAAATTACCATTAGGTACCAATAAACATTTTTTTAATTTCTTGAAAGAGTTCTCTCTAGAAAAAAGATTGCAGCAATGAGATAATAATAATAATCCACTTCACAACGCACAGATCTACTTGATCCCACACTAAGCTAATCGTAATTGTGTCGTGGAATCCAAGAAAACGTGGTATATACTACACAGATATCCATAAGTATTATATTAATGGATTTTTGGTTCAATTAGTTGTATTAAAATAAAACATTCTGCTATTTAACCGTTTATTTGAAAATTTGTGCTACACAAGCATGATATAAAAATACGTAATAATTAATACATATCGACACCGACTTAGGTAATCCAGCGCAATAATAATACTTTCATTTTTCACTTACATTTACAATACATACAATAATACATTATGCTTCTAACGAGAGACTTGGAATGTTAACACTAAATAAGCAATAGAACTTATTAATCTAATCGCTAATAAACGATAAATAAGATAAAAGTAGATAAGTCATTTGCGCTCGGAAAATGGCACTCAAACTGGTATTTTGCTCTGTTTCGCGAAGCGATGCGGCGTTCAATGGCGAAAACTTCACTTGTTTTTCGACTCATCTAGACCTACCTTATTTTAGAGAGTAATAATGAATTTTTATTTTATTAAAATAGCTGCCTCGTGAACTAAGCACCTATTACGCGTTAGGATAGATTCGCGACCAATAGGCTTAGGTACATAATCAGGTCAATAGGTATTATTTTTGTACACAAAAAAGTTAGCTAAACACTTTTAACACAGTAATTATTATCTATTTCTTAAAGTCAACTATAGAAAATAATGTAAATGCTCGATATGGAATTACAGACAAAAACTACAAGTATAGTTAAAATTCTAAAATATTGGTCATAATAAATTATAAGAAACGAAATTATATTTACAAAACATTAAAACATTGCTATTAAATCATACAATAGACAACACTAATTAATACGGAAATCAGACTTAAAAATAATCACTACATAACAATGACAAAAGATAATTGATCAATTACTTATCTGTGAAAACCAGTAGTATAGTGCCCATCTCAAAAAGTGTAAAAATCTAAAACAATGTCGAATATAAATTCCAACTCTCACAAATTGCACATAATTTCCGAAAGTGCAATGAACATAACATCGAGTAAAAAATAACAAATTGTATGTATATGTATCACAATAAAATAGAATGTCATGGAATTATCCCTAAAGTTTCTAATTCATAAATGTTATAAAAAGATCATCAATTCTAACAGATCTTACATTAATTAGAGAGGAAAAAATATTTTTTCGTACCATACAGACGATACACGCAAGTAATTTGGAATGATGTTTCGATCATGATAAAGTTATAGCTAAATTTTGATTACATTTAATGTTTTAACAAAATGCTTTGAGCACTATTATCATTATTCAAATAAAATTCTTTGTGACTTGTCACGACACATAAATAACCAAAAATATAATTCGTCATGACAAAAAAATACATTCGTAATAATAATTTATGTTATAAATTAACGCAATCACATAAAAACTTCTTAATTGTGGTTTTAGCCATTAGATAGCCATTAGAAAATTCTAACGGACATCAAAACGCTATACCTAATAAAATAAATTAGGTACGTTATATTATAATAATGTTGAATGAGCAATTTCAAAAACCGACAGCAATATCGCATATCACCTACTTTTCAAGATAAGCTATATTTTAGGCCTTAGAGTTCTCATTTTATTGATTCAACTATAGACTTATTTTTAGCATTGTAAAATTGTAAATGGCATTATCACTTATGATTAAAAAACATCGATGCTGTTTTAGAGATACCGTTATTGCTCTAGTGGTGCGGTTCGTTTTATACAAACGGTAAATACGTG
This sequence comes from Zygaena filipendulae, assembly GCA_907165275.2. NCBI lineage: Eukaryota > Metazoa > Arthropoda > Insecta > Lepidoptera > Zygaenidae > Zygaena > Zygaena filipendulae. Next base: position 8,452,476 of record OU015657.1, read on the forward strand.
CGTGAGCGTGCACACGACTGTCCAAATTGATATCGATTGTAAGCATGCAAACAATTTGAACAGCTTTTCGTTTGTCAAAAATGACAGAAGTGTTATTGGTTTTTTGAAAACGCCAAGTAAGGTTCTTTTGATGGAAAAGCAGTATAAATTACACTAATTGATTTGAACGAAAGAAATAGAAAAATCAAGTTCGCCTCTTTAAAAACAGAACGATCGACAAACGAAAAAAGAAATTGACGTTTGACAGTCCCGGAGACATTGCACTACCTCTTCCGTATTTGCACTGTTTGCACCAAACGATGACGTCATCGATGACGACACGATGCTCATGTCAGTTTACGACAGCGCAATTTGGACATTTGTTTGCATGAATAGCGCATACGAGTACGAAAAGCGCAATAGGGTACTTGCATGAAATTTATATTAAGAAATTGTATCAATATTTCAAAAATAGAGCCTTAGAAAAGCGTTATCGTGAAAGATTTAGTAAATTATTTTCAATAGTTTCCAAAATATTCAACTTTTAATTTTGTGAAACGGAACGTTGCAACGAAACACCAATCACAGCCAAGCTTGACACATGACGTCACTTTTATTTTTTTAGGAAACATTTACCTCTTTCAGAGAAGGCAAAAGAAACTAAGTGCATACAGTCAACGCATATTTTCCATTTTATGAAGTTTTTTTACTTCAAAATGCATCGATCGAGATGCATTTCGATTCTTTACTGGAACTTTTGGCAGTAAATCGACACAGTTCAACCTTAATTTCGCTTTTGGATACTGAAGTTATGTCTGTCAGTGTCACATGACCCTGTCAATACGACAGTGACATTTATATCACAGATTAATAAGGCGTAATTTTGAACAAGTGACGTCATTCCGCGTTTCGGCGGTAAAGTCTAAAGCAGTAACTTTGAAACGCACTATTTAATTAATTTATTTATATATTTGTTTTCTTTTTCGTGCTTTGTTTAAGTAGGCCATATATCTTTAAAATAGACTGAAAAAAAAAATCATGCAAGTACCCTATTCGGACCGACCTCTAGGTGTTACTCCACAAAGATTAAAGCAAAGCTTACATAATAGGCATTTTTCTCACCTAATGAAGCGTTCGAACTGAAGGAAATACCGAGCGACATATTTCTAGTTGCATCTGCCAATTTTTTATATCGTCATGTTCCATCTAACGCGATTGATTTGTTTGTAGACCTCAGTAAATATTTCTTTGCAACTGCCATGCAACTGCAAACATCCGAAATAAGACACTTAAATTGCAATGCAGAAGAATTAAGCTGTCCAAATAGAGAAACGTATGTTTCAAAAATCACTGGAAACTGCGGGCAGGGTAAATCAAAATCATGCTACAGACTTCTATTGATATACAAAATATTATGACCCTTTGCTAAAATTGTCTGGAAAAACGTTCATGAAGTTGCTTTTTCTTTACAATTTAGGTCGAATATACGGTAATGACTTCAATTTCACCCTGCTATTAATCAGAAACATTGATAAATCCATCTTGGTAAAAATCGTCTTTAGACGGGTTTCCCTTCAGTTTAACGATTCATTAGCGTGCCGCATTGACGGAACGCTGATGCAGCGTACATTGCTGGGAGGAACGCTTACGCAGCGTACCGCATTGCAGGAAGGAACGCTTGCGCAGCGTACCGCATTGGTGAACGGAACGCTTACGCAGCGTACTGCATTGGTGGAAGGAACGCTTACGCAGCGTCCTGTTGCAGGCGGGACTGCAGCGCGGCGACCAGCTGTTCCAGCTCGCGGACGCGCTGCTGACTGTTCTGCAGTTGGCGTTTCACGATCCTCAACTCTTCACCTTGCCGGTTGAACGCTAAGCGTAGCTGGAATGACAACATCAATACCATAATATAACGTCACTCTGTCACTGGCGAGTATATTATTATCTTTCAAGTATATTATTGTCCGCTATTGTTATATAGATAGGTTAGCGATGGACTGCGAGGACGCGATATAGGCCCTTATTCACTATGATCAACAACATTACTTGCCCATAACGCGCGTTCCAAAAACACAATCCCAAACGCTCCAGATGCAAAAATATAAGAAATTTATATTCTTTATGACAAAAGAAACGTGGTGAATGTATTTTTTTAACGTGAAACTTCTTTGAACACGAGGGAAAAGCAGTAAGTGGCGCCTTATCTTAACGCGACGCGTTATGGTCATAGTGAATAAGGGCCCAGTTGGCTTGGTAGTTTCGCGCGGGTACCTAAAGCGCCCACTAAATGATGTAAGTTTTCCGAAACAAATAAAATGAAATTAAAAATAAAATTCGCACACACGTTGGATGATGCCACCGAATCGCATTGATCGTTACGCAATCGCACGTAAATATTAGTTGCGTACCTCGTGCTCGGTGCTGAACACGTCCCCTTGGTTGATCTGCTTGTAGAGCGGCACGGGCGGCGCGTCGCCGGGCTGCTTGCCGAACATGCGCTGCAGCTGGTGGAACTTCGTATTTTGGTTGGCGCTCGTCTTTTGGGACTTCTCCGTCGCCTGTACAGCGGTAGAGTGAGACTGGTTAGCAGTCGTAACACAGAGGTCCGACGAAGCCGTCTTGACAGCGTTAATTTTCAAAGTTCCCGCGGGAATTCCGGGGTAAAGTGTCTTACTTATGTCCTTTTCTGTACCCCTGACAACGTGTATGCAAGATTTCATAATGATCGGTTGAGCCATTAAGTGCGCCACACACACTCGACGCTTCTGATCGTGTGTGTAGTGCTTCATACAAACTTAAACGATATATAACTTAAAATGCACGCCTTCGCCTTCGCTTCGCCTCCGGCTTCTGTGTGTGGTGGCTTTTAAGGCGTTACGATCGTAACAAACAAGCAAACCGTCCTTACAACCACCCGACTTATGCTGAGCTGGCCGCCTTTTTGTCACAACACGGTGTCAAATCACAATGTTCAAATAAGGACCTATGCACACCACGTTTTTTAAACGCGCCGTCGACGCGCGTTTATAGCGATACAGACGCGATACGAACGCGAGTCAGACGCAGCCTGTAGACTTTTCTAGGATAAAAGCGCGCCGTCGATGCGCGTCTCTAAAACGCGCGTCGACAGCGCGTTTAAAAAACGTGGTGTGCATAGGCCCTAAATGTTTCCGTTATTTTAAGGTGTCCGTTTCTCAGCCTTCGAATGGAATCCGAACACAGATTTATTCGGCGGTGTCTATTGCCTCAATACTTGTTATATGTTGTTGTTGTATGCTGTAAATCTTTGCGTTGTGTCAAATAAAGTTTTTTCAATTCAATTCAAACAAACACACTTTCGCACTTATAATAAACTAGCTGTCCCCCGCTATTTCATCCGCGGTAATTTCGGAGTTCCCGCGGAAGTTGCGAGAAAAAAGTACTCTATGTCCTTCAGTTCCCGAGGGAATTCCGGGATAAAAACTATCCTATCTTTTAAGTTGGACCATATTATAAATGGTTGCAAAATTTTATCAAAATCCGTTCAGTAGTTTCGGAGTCCACCGCGGACAAACAACGTGACACGTGATTTATATATATTAGATAGTAAGTGTCGCAGTTGTCGATAGTTCGGTACCTGCAGGTGGTCGTTGTCCGCGTCGCTGTGCTGCCACGTGCTGAGCGCGCTGAGCGGCCGGTAGTCGGGCGTCGTCTCGCGCGACAGGAACGCGAACTTCTTCCTGTTGTTCGCGTCCTGCGGCTGCAGCGCGGGCGCGTCGCGGCTGCTGGTGCGCGGCTTGTGCGTCGCTATCGTCACGCCTGGAACACACCACACATATTATAATGGGCATGTTGACTAATTTTTATTTTTTAGTCCGTCTTGTGGATTATTAAAAAATATTGGACACGTATTTTTTCTTTTTTTACGTAATCAAAATATAACGGCGATATATTGAGTTGAAATTTCGCGTGACGTCACTATTCTGACAGTTTGTATGACGGTTTTGTGATTAGTGACGTCACGACCTCCTCATCCTAAACTTTAATGCGCTCTAACCCTGTATATTTTAATTTATTTAAAAAAGCAAAAAATACGTGTCTATTGTTTTTTTATTTTCTAACTGAAGGACTAATTAGAATTTTGATTTTCAATAGTAGTCAACATCCCTATTATATCCACTCCAAAAGGTCTACTAACCACTAGGCCTACTAACCACTAAGTCTACTAACCACTAAGCCTATTAAACACTAACCGCCGCACTCAGAGTCGACTTTAATGATTACTTAGTTAAGTATAGATTTTTAAAACAAAACTGCCGCAATCAGACAAGTTTAATAAATTAATGTTAGTTGGCATTTAACTAATTAAGTTACATCTCATTGAATGCCAATTAACATTAATTTACTGAACGTCTCTGATTGCGGCAGTTTTGTTTTAAAAATCCATACTTAACTAAGTAATCATTAAAGTCGACTCTGAGTGCGGCCGTAAGCCTACTAACCACTAGATCCATTAACTATTATATTACAGCCTAATCTACTAAATCTGCTGCTACGATCTACTAGGTTGCAATCTACTAGACCTAACACCTACTCGATCTGCTATTTATTAGGCCTGTAACTAATTTTACTAACCAACTAGGCTTTACTACGCCTCTTTGGAACTTAAAACTTTCAAGACCCGACGCCCACTGGTGGAAACGCACGACAGATTCTTAGACGAGGAATATAAATATTATGACATTATAGTTGAAATTTTAGTGATGTCATCATTGAAATTCAAACTATAAATTTTAAGTCTGCTAGGTAGGTTATATCAATTTATTTCTATTTTATTTACGCGGCAAGAAAATGTAACTTACACTACTATAGCTTAAATACATATACCTAATTTTTTTGTAACATTTCTATATCACACGTAATTAGCAGTATTCATTGCACTTGCCTGTCTTCATACTGATCAGCAGCGGCGGGGCGTTCCTTCCCGACAGCCAATCCTTAGCTGTCAATGCTGGTAGCGGAGCCGCGGTGTCGGGGTACAAATCCTCCTGCAAAATTATCAGTAAACAATAAATTTAACAATAAACGGACATAGATAAGCAATAGTGTGTTAACCCACTTTGGAGAAATTTTGAGTAGTGTTCAGGTATTAGTAAGATTTAGTGTTCAACATTTTGTTACATAGATATTTAAACAATGTAATGAGAGAAACGACAAAAAGTTAATTTAACACTCATAATTAAAAAACTTTCTCTAACTCTCAATAAAGCGTTCTGTATCAATAACTTAATTTTGTGGGTTAACATGTTATTGCGTCCAAACAGGCTATCAAACAATTTTTTTAATTTTTTTTTATAGCCTCATGCTTTCTTAGGTATGCTTCGTTTTAGGCTGCATCTTATACAATATCAAGTAAATGTATATCTATTGGAATCGTTGTACCGTTCGCAATGCAATTTATGGTACATATATTGCACTACGAACTTAGTGACGTCTACAAATAGCCAAATTGACATTCTATTCCAATGACTAGAGTTATGATTGGCTGACCGAGTGACATGACGATTCGTAGCCAATAGTTTTTTTCTATGCGTTTACGATTGTAGAATGTCAATTTGGCTAGAGGGGCTGGTGTGTGTACGGTGCGTGCCTGGAAGCAGTCGGACTTGCGCGGCACGATCATGGCGATGGGCTCGCAGAGGCCGCGCGACGTGTGCAGCTTGTAGAAGCGGAACACCTCGCACGCGCCCGTGTTCACGCCGCGCTTCGGCATGAAGCCCAGCCCGCGCTGGGGAAATTAGGAACATTTTTATTATTAGAACCAAGTTCTTTATCGCACGTAAAACACGTAACGTCACGTTTCATTTTCCGTCACGGCGTCATACGGTTGCTCTACGGAAAAACAAAGCAACTGTTTTTTTTTTGCCTCTTCACACATAAGGGAATTAACGAACTCAGTTAAATATGGGAAAAACTTCGTTTTAACCAAGTGTTTCACGACACTCACGTATTTTTTTATATACTAGCTGTGGCCGGCGGTCTCGCCCGCGTTAGTTTGAGAACAAATACTGAAATATATTCCACTATTAATCGTAGCGTGATGTCATACTTATATAGCCTACAGCCTTTGTCGATAAATGAACTATCCAACACAAAAAGATTTTTTTAATTCGAACCAGTAGTTTCTGAGACTAGCGCGTTCTACCAAACAAACAAACAAACTCTCATAATTTCAGTATTTATTATTAGTTACTTATAGCTGGAATCCCCTCGAGCGGTTCCGGTCCCGTGTGAATTTCGAGCCCCCTCGGGAATGACGAGTATAATTAATATTATGTATTTCCAGGAGGGAGGGAAAGCAAGTAACAGAGTGAAATACTCTACATTATTTCTCTACAACATAGTTACATGTCAATAAACTAATTTATTCGGCACGGCTTTGACCTAGTTCTAATCTGGGACGTGTTCAATTACGTAATCGATTGTACGACCGACTTACTTGTGGGTTGCCAGATAGGAACTGGTTCAAAAAGTGCACGTAGGGCGGCTCATCGACCACCTCGTAATACCGGATGTTTCCGTCGCCTTTTCCCGCTAGATATACCTGGCAACACAGTGAATAAATGTAGAGCACCGTGTACATTGCCATGTCGAAAAACATATACAAAATATGTATTCTTTCGACGACTAGCGAATCGAATTTGATTTTTTTTTCATTTCAGTGAACCTCTGCCTATAGATACCTGTTACGTTGCATCATATAGTTGGGTTAAAATTGATATCCTTAAAACTCTGAATACTTTTTTCTCTTTAAAAAAAAATACTCCAAGTACTGACTTCCAATAAGAACTCGTAACTTCAAAAACTTTCATCACTGTGGAAAATCAGCAGAATTTAAACTGTGTATATCCAGTTATTTGAACTCATATACAGAACATAAAGCCTCCGCAATAAGGATGTTACGAAGCTTCGACTCCGAGTCTGTAAAGTCTAAAGTCTGCATTTCAGATTTATAATACACCTCCGGTTCCGACTTCGACGCTTTTAAATTGCAGTTTATACCGTTCATAACTAATGATTGTATTGTATCAACATAATATTTTTTATGGTCTTCTTAAACTTTTATCTGTTATCTTATGTTGACATGGTTTCAATGAAAAACAGTTTACAGTTTGTGTGGAATCAAGTAGATCTGTGTTGTTATTATTATTGACTAGATCACTCACCATGTTGGTGTCATAGTCATAGTAGGGGAACACGACGCCGGACGAGCTGTCTATGGTTTCGCAGACCAGCGGCTTGGAGAGGTCGTGCTGGTCCCACACGGCGTACTGGCGGTCGCTGTACCGCGAGAAGCCAGTCGTCAGCACCTTGTCCTGGCTGCCCAGGAAGGTGCACTTGGACGCTTTGGTGCCAGTGTGGCATAAACCTTCCTGTTATTATAAACATTAAATATAGTTTTCCGTATTAAACACAATCCACATTCGATTTGGATTTGCAAGCAAGTTTCATAGTTATCATTTACAAGTTGCTCCCTGCGGTTTCAGCGGCGGTAATTTCGGAGTTCCCGTGGGAATTTTGGGTAACCATGTACTATGTAGCCTATGTTACTCAGGGATAATGTAGCGTTCTAATGGTGAAAGAATTTTTGAAAGCCGTCCTTTAGTTTTTGAGGTAAATCGTAACAAACAAACAGAAAATCAAATATTTCCTCTTTATAATATTAGTATAGACAGCAGACTATTCGCGTTAATTTCGGACTTCCCGCAGGAATTCCGGAGTGAAAACTATCCTATTTCCTTTTCTACACTTCTAGAAACATGTGTGCAAAATTTTATGATGATCGTATAAGTAGTTAAGGCGTAAATGCTTAACAAACAAACAAACTCACAATCGCATTTATAATTTAGGATTTCAGCCTCTTGGGCTTTGTTGAATTCATTTGGTAAAATTGCATGTAGTATTTACCTTTATGCACTTAGACTTTAGAATAGGTATTTGGCTAACGTCGATATAAAATTTTTCAGTGTGTCAATTGCTGGTAGACAATTAAATAAATCAGAAGTTAGCGTGAGTGGAAAACGAAAAACTTGAACTTTGTCTGAGACAACCGCGACCCTCTCTGCCTCTCTTGCCCTCCACGTAATAACATTACACTGATAACATTATTTATTATTATTTTTTTAATAATAATTCAATTTCCGAAAAATAAGAAAAGATATTGTGTTTTTTAGATTTTTATCACAGAAAATACCACCAACGCGTCAAAATTTTAATACTTTTACTAAAATACAGTAAACGACCTTATTGTAAAATTACACAACAGCTACAGTGTACTCACAGAGAGCACAATCCCGCTCCTCGGTTCGATGACGCGCAACTTCTTGTCCTTGCACGTGGTCGCCAGCAGGGAGCCGTCGCGGTTGAAGGACATGCAGTAGATGACGTCACTGTGGCAGTCTATCACCTTCATCGCCTCGCCCTTGCCCACGTCCCATACGAAGATCTGTGATTGTAACATATCGTTGGTATATTAATAATTAGCTGTTTCCGAGGGTTTCACCCGAGGGAAGTGGTGTTGTTTTTTTGCTGTGAATTAAATGTTATTATTTTTTTTATTTTTTTTCATAATTTAACTAATCATATTTTATCTAATAGTTATCTAAGTTCCTAATTCCTATTAATGTACAAAAAAATGTATGAGTTTTAAGCACCTCAATGTAACGTAGGACGTTATTATTAAAACTAATATTGACAGTACCATATTTAAACTAATCGTATAGGTATGACATGTTCATGCATCGAAACTTTGGACTGTGACTCGAAAAATAAATCCTATAATATAGCCTTGATAAATTTAACATTTTTTGTCTCAAAACGCTGAGAATCTTGTAACAATGAACGCAATCGTAAAATAAGTTACCTACCTTATCGTGTCCAGCTAGTTTTACCTTATCAACTTATCATAATAAGACTTATATATACAACAATATTTTAAAAACACTAGCGTTGAATCGCTGGCGTCATAAAATGTTTATTATCTATCGATTTATATCGCACGCCATGTTAGTACTGCATTAACTAGGTACTTCATAAACTGCGCTTAATCGTTTTATTTTTTCTTTTCCCACATATTTCATTACCAAGCGTTGAACAAGCACAATTCACAACAAAACATTGGAATTGTGAATAATTGTAGAGATGTTCATTAACATTTCGAAAAGTAAACCAATAAAATAATAGTTTATATTTATAAGAATTAAAAAATACTTTTATAGCGGTCACATAACAGTACAACAACAATAAAAACTCTCCGATATAGCTGTTTTGTGAATCAATCAAATTATCAAAAATCACGCAACGGCGAGCCGTGTGGTTTCGATTGCATTCCACAAAACTTGATTTCGGCTTTCTATAGACAATGTCTTTTACGTGTTGTAACTAAGTCTGTATAGAAATAGATTGTGTGTACACTACTTTATTACAGCTGTCTGAGACAGCCTGTCTCAATTCTTAAATTCTTAATCAGCCCCCACACGTGTGTTGTAAATAATATATCATCAGCCCCTGACGAAAAAGATACCTACTAAACTCAAAACACCTAGTCATAGTAATATTGTAGTATTGATATTTTTAGTATTCAGTCACAGTATATATAAGGGAAAATAATAATTTTGGACATTAGCACACAGTGCCACCTGATCCTAAACTAAGCAGAGCTTGTATGTACTATGGTTACCAGACAATTGATAAAACACTTTTTTTTTAAATAAATACATTAGACAAAATTATACTAAACTCCTAGATTCAGGGTTAACACTGAAGTTCAACACTAATGTTTACCCTACCCTTGCCGAGATCGAACCCGCGACACTTGGGCGTAGTAGTAAGGTTAATTTACCACTAACTACACCAACGGTGATGCTATAAAAACTTAAATTTCAAGGTCAAGAGACATGAAGCATTTTAGACACTCGGTCTACTTGTTTCTATTTTATTTTTATAACATCGCGTCGTTACGATTTTACTCGCGCGTTACTTTTCCAAACCTGTTACGACTAAAAAATTATATAATGTTACGTTTTACGTGATGTGCAAGTTTTAATTATATAATTTTAGCGTCAAATTGAACTGACGTCATTCTTTTCCCGAACAGATAGGCATCTTAGCTGTCATTTCACTTGACAGGAAGTAGACGTAATTAGATAGATATGAGGCAGAGTGCTATACCACGAGTAAGTTGCATCTTAGAGTGCCAACCATGAGTGTGCAAGTACAAAACTTAGAACGATATCGACCCCGTGCAACGCAATATACCTAATATGTCACGGATTTGTATCGAATATCGTTCGATGTGTTTGCTATAAAATCAATTCTTAACCTGCCGTCCCTGGAAACACTTCAGCAAATAAATAAATATTGATAATATTATAATATTGTAATTCAATGGATACTAAAACGTTGTTTGCACTGCCTAGAGACTGAATTACCAAATTAATATTTTATAAGAGCATCTGACAACAATCGAGACTAACAATTATAAATTATAACAGAATTTTTCAACATTTGCCTTAAATAGTTGAATTTAAGGTTACTTGAGACAAACACTAATATCCATAGCGGCTTACCCGCTGCAGATATTAAGTACATATATTAGCCGCTATAGATACAAGTGCAAATTAAATGAAAATAATTGAAGTTCTCAGCTCACCAAGTAATCAAATCCGGCGCTGAGCAATATATTCTCGGCGGTGGGATGCCACTCTATGTAGGCGACGCGTCGTTTATGCCCATGTAGTTCAACCAACCAGTCCATCAGATGCATAGAGAGACCCCCGTCGGGGATGTGCCATAGTTTCACCTACAATTTCATTATATTTTTCACTTATCATAAGACACAGGATAAACACAAATATACCAATTATGCATAGGAATCGAACCCACAATAGCCGGCAGTCAGGTTCAACTATAGACCTAAAGTGCCTACCAAGCCAGTGCAATATTTTCAACTGATAATTAATTTACTATCCACCTACCTATAAATAATATATTTACTAATTGTTTCAGAGTTCAATAAACTTCGAGTACACAAGCGCATTATCTAATCCAAACAATGTTAAAACTAAATAAATATTGGGCATACACAGCTGATAAGTTTTATTTTATGTACAGACATACATGAAGTATATTGTAATGATTTATTTGACAAAAGTCGAATGTACTTATGTAGAAAAATAACCAAAAAAATAACATGAAAATATCCAACAAAATTACCGTGCAGTCATCGGAACACGACGCTATGATGTTATCATTAAACGGATTCCACTTAATATCGAGAACTGGACCTTTGTGGCCAGTCACGCGGCTCGCGTTGAAGTCTAAACGGCCAGTCTGTACATGGAAAAAGAAAATGGGATTAACCTAAAATTTCCTACAAATCCTGTTCACAGCTCAGAAAGCCCGACCTAAAACTGAAAAAAATTGACTACCTTCTTTACAATCCTCACTTCATGAAAATATTGTTTTGAATAATTGAGAATTCTGCGAATAAGTATTAATTACATCTTGCATTTTCTATGCGTAATACGAGAGCAAAATATTTTTGTTCCACAAGGAAATATTAAGCACAAGCCAATAATTTTAAGTTGGTTTCGTTGCGTTCAGGATTTCATGTTATTTCACATTTGCTCTCATATTTAATTTTGACAAGAATTTAAGTCTAATCAATGCTGATGTTGTACTTCGCCTTAGCGTAGCTCATATTCGATTAAGGTTTATGTAAAAGGTTATTAATATTACCTATAATTGGAAAGAAAAGGTAGCCAGGAACGTGTTTGTTTCGCATCAATTTCGCGATAAGCACAATATTAGAAAAAAGTAAGGTTTATTATAATACTAGCTGTCCCCCGCGGTTTTACCCGCGGTGATTTCGGAGTTCCCGCAGGAATTCCAGGATGAACTATTAAAACACCGCATCAAAACCCGTTGCGTAGTTTGTAAAGATCTAAGCATACATAGAGACAGACAGTGAGAAGCGACTTTGTTTTATACTATGTAGTGACAAGAAAAAAACCTACGCTGAGATTAGTCTCAAGCAGTTCTTTTTGTAAATTGTAAAGAATGTCGCTGGAGAATGCGAAATTCCCCTCTCGAGTGTCATTGTTAAGCGTGAACTGTGAATGCGTGATCGTCATACAATTGTTACAACACTGTAACAGAAAATCGTTAAAATCTTTTGTTTTTAGACAAGAGGGACAAATTTAAATTGAATGATTTTGTTACGTTTTACACAGATTCACAGTTTCATACAAATGTCATTTCAAACAGTGGCATCAAAACCCGACTGATAGCAAAATAGTGCCACTGCCTAGTTACCTACTATGAAACTGTTTTTAAAAACTGTACCTAGGTACTTATTAAACAGAAAGTAATCTCCTAATAAAAATTTGGATTATTTTTTTAGAAGCATTAATTTTGTCCGATGTTACGTTTATATAAACACAAATTTCCTTTTAAATTAAAACTCAGAATCTAGGTCTATTGGTTTTATGACTATTTGCTCCTTAAAGAATTTACAGAACATAATATTATGCAGCAGCGATTATAGAGATTAATTAATGTGAAAAAAAGAATTACGCATATTTTTTTGACAATTGCAGTGAAAACCCAGCAAATAAAATATAACTTATACTGAGAGTAGTATAGATATTTTAAATTAATTCGATACGAAGATTTAAATTCGCAATTAATATTCATAGCAACGCAAACGCATGTATGCGCGGTGTTTTTATTAGACAATGCTATTCTAGTCGATTGCATTGTTCACAGTGAATAGGTGCGAACTGCGAATATCAGATGCATATAACTCCATTGTGATATCATAATGAAACACAAATGCATAAAATTATCTTTTAACTAACGATTAACAAACTCAAGGTCATAGTGACCAACAGGCCAGCGACACTGCCTTGAACCAAAAGTCACGATAGTATAAAACAAAATTTTAACAAAAAAATTTAAACCGACTTCCAAAAACACAAAACTAAAAAGCTAAAAATAACAAAATACCGATTTAATCCAAAAGACAAAAGCACAAGTAATATTATTATTGGTTGAATTCGGTGACAAGCCCGCTGGTGTCTGCCCACTTGGGTTGTTCTGCTTACGAAGAGCTGGTGGCGGGAGTGGACTTAGCCCATCTTCCCCTGGTAGCACAAACCAATAATAATATTACGTTTACGAAGAGCTGGTGGCGGGAGTCGACTTAGCCCATCTACCCCCTCCATATTTGGCTTGTCACCGACTTCATACCGATCAGTGGCAGCACAAACCAATAATAATATTACGTGTGCTTTTGTCTTTTGGATTAAATCGGTATTTTGTTATTTTTAGCTTTTTAGTTTTGTGTTTTTGGAAGTCGGTTTTAATTTTTTTCTTAAAATTTTGTTTATTTTCTTTTTTTTAAGTGACTTTGTGCGTAATTTCTCTAAGTTACAAACGCCCAATGTCAACTGCTCATCACCTTTTACAAAATGTTGCTTTTCCCGACGCAAGGACGTTAATTGTTGAGGAGTTCTCTCCTAGTACATCATCATCAGTTCCACTTTACCATATACATTGTGACGAGCATAAATTGTTTAGAAACCATATTAAAGTTAACGATTCGGAACCCGTGAAATACCTATTATTGAGTAGTTCCGATGACCATCTGTGGTCTTTATCATCTGCAGTTCCACTTCTTCAAATTTTGCTTTCCGAAATCAAATAAACGATTTACTTTTAAATTCCCAAATCACCATAGGTGCGCTTATAAACATACAAGCGCACGCACACACACACACACACACTCACAGAGACACGCACACGCAATATGCATGCATAAGTAATAGTGGTAAAGTGTTGTATCTATTCATGTATAATAAGTAATGCTGTTTGATTTGGGGCTTTGTATTCTGACTCGGTGTCAGCACACTGCATTGGTATTTTTTTTATGTCTTTAGTTTACAAAATGTTAGTACATAATTGGCAGTAAGTGATGTATAAAAGTACTGTTAATTAGTTTTTAAGTGCTATGGATTAAAGTAAATAAATAAATAAATTAATTAATTAATTTTGCTATGGATTTAAGTAAATAAATAAATAAACTTTGAAGAGTTCCTTCGATTTCTCCAAGATCCCATCATCAGATCCTACATCAATCGATTTCTCCAAGATCCCATCATCAGATCCTACATCAATCTAGGCGTGTTTATATGTATAATCAGAGCACTGAAACTATTTTTTTCAAATGCCATGTCTACGTTTCCTCTAACTCAAGGCGGAGTTATTGTTTTTTCTTTAAATGATGAATTATTATGTACTCACGTGATCCAAAGGCAGTACCAGGAAAGCTCCGCCACCAGCAACCTCGGTGACTATCGCCACAAACTTGGGGTTGACGGCGCAGAAATTCGAATCGTGCGCATTCCTCGTGATCTTAATATTGTCATAGCATCGCTCCCTCTTGAAGGGCACACCATACACGTGGCGGAACTTCGAACTCCTCACGCCGCGGAACCATACCTGAAAAACATTCTTTTTTCAATTGTAATCATCCTTTTCTAGTTGCTAGAAACGGACAGGACATTGTTACCCTAAAGTTGAAACGTGGTTCAATAGAAATGTGAAAATAGAACTAGCTTTTTTTTTAATAATTTGACAGCTGTCAGTTGAAAACGATTGTCCCTAGGGCTAGTCAGAACCGCCTGTCATTGTACCTCCTATTTCTAGATGCCTTGCTCAAATAGAATAGAATAAATAAAATAACATTTATTTCTACACAACACACAAGAATAATAAACAAACATTACGTAATAAATAAACAATACGTGTAGGTAGGTACTCGTGCTCACAAAAATCGCCTTGCAATTTATTTCTTAACTTTAACAGTTTTTAGAATAACTTTAAATAATTTTTTTAACAGTTTAAAGAATATGGCCTCCGCTGATGTGCAGGGTTGAGTCCTGCCAGGCCATGATAACTATACTTAGCATGCTATAATTCATCACTAAACAAATTTCTAGCCTTCGGGAACAAAAACATTAAAACCGACTTCCAAAAACACAAAAATGTACTATAAAGTTAAAAATAACAAAATACTGAATTAATCCAAAAGACAGAAATACACATAATAGTATTATTAGTTTGTGGTACCACTACTACTGTGGAGTAGATGGACTAAGTCCACTCCCGCCACGAGCTCGTCGTGAGCAGAACAACCCAAGTGCTGCCGCACTGCTGCACCGAATTCAAACCGGTCAGTGGTAGCACAAACCAATAATAATTTTACGTGTATTTTTGTCTTTTGGAAGTCGGTTTTAATTATTGATTAAAATGTTGTTTATTATAATGTGACTTATGAAAATGTACCGAAAGACGCGACAAAGACATGTGAAAAATTAGTATGCAACTTTTATTGCCCCAAATGAAAAGAAACAAATAAAAGAAAGGTCAAAGTAAAAGGCGGATTTATTGCTAGAGGCAAGCCTTTCAAGGCAACCTTCAGATGAGAGAGCTGTAGATAGACCCGAAATTGCGCTGACTGAATTTGACTGAATTGACAAACAAGATATTTTGAAAGCTTATTATGTTTTGTGTTCACATCGCCCATGAATTTGTAATATTATAACAAAATTAATTCATATGAATTAAAAATAAAACACTATATAATTTTCTCACACTAATTGAATAAGCTATTGTTCAAAACGTTCACATGGATTTTAAATTATTGTAATTAGATATTAGGTACGAGTTACGACCTATCTGTGCCTTTACGAAAATTAAACTCAAAATAATAGAAGTACCTAAGTACATAGCTATTTTAACGAAAACTTGGTTTTCTTTCTTCTTTCTTTCTTATTAAATACTTTTCCAATTTGGTATCTACTCAAAACAAAATAATTCATAGATAAGTAGGGAGATTTTTTTTTGAAAAATGATTGCTTTACTTATTTAAATTTTAAAATCATAGGTGGATATTTATGTGGGAACTTGCAAGTCATCTATATACCTACTAATATTATAAATGCGAAAGTAGCTCTCTATGTCTGTTACCTTTCACGCCTTAACTATATCTACTCAGCCCTTTGTATCCAGGAATTCCCGTGGGAAAACTGAACTCTAACGCGGACGAAACTGCGGGAAACAGCTCTTAAAACATAAGACAACATGTCGAGTCGTTCCTAAAGATTAATAGTGATTAAGCTGCACTAGATGTTACTGTTAATATTAAGAAGTTACATTATTATTATTTTACCTACGGGGTGCATGTATAATGTGTATATTAGGTATGTGCATTAGGTGTAATATGGGGGGTATAAGGTAGGCAAGATGAAAAACATTTAAAGCATTCACTATGTACTATCATTACGCCGCAAAGCCGTAGACGAGATAGAAAAATCCATCGCATTCTATCTGGATCAGGAAATGCATGACCCTTTTTCCTCCTAGGAAGTAATCAAATACTATTAGGCCTTGTACCTACTACAGACTATAAAATCAGAGCTGTCCCCATCGGGGAAGGATGGTTTTGTCCCTCTCGCACACTGAATTGGATTGTTTACCCGATTCTTAATAGTCTCCACTGCTCACTGGTAAACAAATTAGTACCGCCGCAAAGGAAAATTCTTTCTTTATATTGCCTATATTATGCCTTCTTATTACCATAATATCCAATATACCTATACTGCGAGCAAAGGTGCTTATCATTCGCAAGGGAGTCGCAAATAATCGTATTATATTTATGTTTATTAGGAATTTACCTATCAAATAGAAGCTTCGTAGTATGTAATGAGCCTAATATTAGGACAACAATTTCTAAGCCAACAGATTTCTCTAATTAAACTTTGCTATAAATTGCTCATCTACACTTTAAGAGTGATGTCATTACTCTGAGAAAATGCAGTGTGATATGTTCAGTATTTACCTAAGTAGATAGTGTCTCCACTGAAGTGTTATTGCAGGTCTTAAAATATTCTTATAATATTTGTTCTCCGCGGTTTCACCCGTGGAAATTTCGGAGATCCCGCAGGAATTCCGGGATACAAAGTACCCTATATCCCTTTCTGTCCTTGATAACGTGTATGCAAAATCATGTTGAGCCTTTAAGGCGTGAACGCGTAAGAGATAGAGTTACTTCGCATTTATAATATTAGTAGGAATTACCGGGCCCTTTACCACTCTTAAGCTCAGTAGGGGGGACATTATCGTTCACTTTGAGGAAGACTACCCTTAATAAAACGTTTTTTCACCAAGCATATCGTATACCTACTTTTTAACAGTATCTACTTAAATAAAGTACATATAATTTATACTCGGTATATTCGGCTTGCTTACCACAGTAATAAATTATTTTGTAATACACATAGGTTACCTAGGGCAGGTATATATGTATTATACAATTCCGCCTTCTAGTGATTGACAGAGATTAGGGAATCATAAAATAGAAAATAAGTAACTATAACACTAAAATAAACAATAAATACCTGCGAGTTCGTCATCTTTCCTCCAAACTATACAGAACTGGGGTGCAAATAGGCAATCAAGTCATGCACTACATCAGCGGGGTAGGTCCTCTCAATATAAAATTATACAACTTTGTGCATTTCACAAACAATCACGAACACAACATAAGCCAAAACTCAGGAGTCCGAAACATCGCGCTATCTAATACTGAAAGTATCAAAATAAAACAAACAAAATGCTGCTTTAAAAATAAAATAAAAATTGCAAAATAAACAATATAGGCACTAAAAGGATAAACTGACACCAGGTACTTGTACTACATTAAGAAGTCAGTGTACTTCGTGCTGAAGTCGGATTTGTAATGTTAATTAACTCTGCCGCGGTTACAACAGAGTTTTGTAGGCACGCGTGTGTAGAACGGAGCGCGGAAAAAAAGTGAAAAGATTCACGTCGTTTAGCTGTTGCCGCCATGTACCTATATCTATCTTCTATCTATCTTCTATACTTAAAAGAGTAGAATCCGCGATTCTGTACATTGAATATTGTTACCTAAAATTAAGAGGGGTAAAAGAACAGTAACCAAGCCCAGAAAAAAAGTTTTTAAAATTATTTTCTGTCTGTCTGTCTGTTCGCGATAATCTCCGCATCTACTGAACCGATTGTCATGCGGTTTTCACAGGTAGATTAAGCTTAGCCTGGAGCTACATAATATAGGCTTTGTTCCATTGAAATCGGATGACGGGAAAAAAAGGTGTTGTATAAAAACCTTTCATACGGGTGAAACCGCGGGGCACAGCTAGTATTATAATAAAAGAGTAGAATCCGCGATTCTGTACATTGAATATTGTTACCTAAAATTGAGAGGGGTGATAAAAGAACAGTAACCAAGCCAAAAAAAAGTTTTTAAATTTCTTTTGTCTGTCTGTCTGTCTGTTCGCGATAATCTCCGAAACTACTGAACGGATTGTCATGCGGTTTTCACATTAAACTTAGCCTGGAGCTACATATAGGCTTTGTTTCATTTAAATCGGATGTCAGGAAAAAAAGTTGTATAAAAACGTATCACGCGGGTAAAACCGCGGGGCACAGCTAGTATTATCATAAATTAATGCTGGGAGAAATTAAGAATTCATTGTGCTATGGAACAACAATTCAACAATCAATGTAGGTATATGACACTGACTGGAAAGATACCATTAAGCATTAGCTTTATGGTTCAACTAAATTAAGTTCAAACTAAGAACCTACCTAGTTATAATACAATAGATATAAACTTTTTGTCATAAAAGTATCAAAGCTTTATTTTAATAGTGTTTAATATGCATAATATGTGTTGGTACTATTATAAAACATTACTTAAACATTCAAACTATTTTATAATAGTACTTTCCCTTTAAAAATAACACAGTGTATTAAATGAAGTGTTATGTAGACATGTGGTGGTCATCAAAGCGTTACGTTAAAAAACAGTGGCACACACTCAGACATAACTAGTTTGGAAATAAAAAGTCTTTACTGCTTGTCTGTGACTAGCACTGTCATGGTTTGATGATCGGGTTACATCACAGAAAAATAAATACTACTTAGCTACTAGTGCATAAAGGCTAGTTTTATATTTAGAATATTTAAATCTCGTTTTGAACATCCTGTAATTAGAAGTTGGAACATTAAAAAAATGTACATAAAAACCACCCCCACTGTACTGTGTACACTGTACACCTAGGTTTCGAATGCACTCACTCTTGGCGTCACGCGGTAAAAGCGCCGTATTAAAGACGAATTTGAGCTAAATATTTTTTTTTTTTATATTCTGTTTGCAAGAGATATTTATGTTTAAAAAACCTGTTGTTGTGTCCGGCTTCTAAGCTCCAAAATCCTGGGATTTTACGCTTTTTCATTATGAGTGTTGTTTTGGGTAAATCTTTCTTGGTGGAGTTACATAGTAAAAATAAAAGCTTCTAAGTGCCCCCGCGCATTAGGCGGCCAGGTCGCGCGGCCAGGTCGCTGCGGCCAACTATTTCTTCGGTGACATATGCATGTGCGCGCACTAGGCGACCAGCGGCCAGCGAAGAAATAGTGCCCCCGCGCATTAGGCGGCCAGGTCGCGCGGCCAGGTCGCTGCGGCCAACTATTTCTTCGGTGACATATGCATGTGCGCGCACTAGGCGACCAGCGGCCAGCGAAGAAATAGTTGGCCGCAGCGACCTGGCCGCGCGACCTGGCCGCCTAATGCGCGGGGGCACATAGTTGGCCGCAGCGACCTGGCCGCTAAAAAAATGAATGAACACATCTGTCGGTTGTTGACGAGTGAAAGCCGTATCGAAAACACGCGTGTCACGTTTGTCTTCGTTATTTCAGTCACTTTTCAGCATCTATTTTGGACCCTGAGCAGGAAACTGGGTTTCAAGAGAGCCATGTTTTAACTTGGGGAACAATCTAACATTGTCATTGGCGTTTCGCCATAATTGAAGAAGTAGATGTAGAGATTTTTATTATTGAAACATTGTCATTGGCAATTATAATTATAGACGCCATTATTAAAGAAGAAGACACATCTGTCATGCCATCAGCAACAAATTTGTTAATTTCACTTTTTAAATACCATGGTTTCAATTTACCAATGGCAAGGAATCCCATGTTTTAAGTAAGGCTACCTATTACCTAATGAAGGCAACTATGAGTAGTTTTAGCATGAAATATGTAAAACTATCAGACAATACAAATTATAAAACCATCATTTTGCCTGCAAAAATTTTAAGTATTTTATTTTCTTATTATTTATTTTAAATATATTACAATATATAAAAACTTTGCCCTATCTACACAATTTAAAACAAATTTACATTTTATTTTAGAGTAATTGTACACCCAGAATTTATCTTCTTACCCCTTGGCCCTGTGGTTGTTCTCGGCAGCGGCGGCGGCGGTGGCGGCGGCGGCGGCGGCAAAAACAAATGGTAGACAACATATGAAGTAGGCTTCAGCTATCAGCGGCGCGAGCTATGTCTTACGTTGTCTACCATTTGTTTTGCCGCCACCGCCGCTGCCGCCGAGACTGGGACGCCGCCCTTAAGTGATTTAAAATACAGAAACAATTTAAACATACTGACACCTGACAACCCGATTGGCGCAGTAGGTCACCATGCAATATGCATACCTTCTAATCAAGAGGTTCTGGGTTTGATTCCCAGTGAGGATGGGCTTTATGTGATGAACACAGGGTTCCACTTAACAGCAGGGGTGAGTTCATGTATCTATAGTATAATATGTACCTATGTAGTATAAGTATATAGTATGACATAGTATTTACCTACAAGCCTATAATAATAGCTTACTGTGGGATCGTGGGATCAAGTAAATGTGTGTTGTGAAGTGGATTATTATTATTATATTAAAAAGCTTATTTCTTCCAGTAATTCTATATGTTAGAGCAAGTAGACTTATTTCTGCATGTAACACTGATTAAATCAATAATTCAAGAAGAGGACATTTTAGAAGATCAACCTCTTTATGCACAGTATGACAATAATTACAATAAGCTTTACGAGTCGAGTTGTGTGACCTATGCGTTACGGTCTGTACATAGTATGAATGTAAATAGGGTAAACTCCCAATTATTGGCATTTTAAGCAACTACTCAATGAAAACTTTTTACATAGCTAATACATATAATAGTAATTTTCATAAGAAAAAGCAGTTAATAGTTTACTGTTCTAATAACATTAGAGAACGTTTTTCAGTAGACTTTATTTTCAATTAAGCAGTCTATTTAAAAAAGTCTAGTCAGTAAGTCAGTCTAGTTAAATAAATTTAACTCTAAAGACCTGTAATTGACCTGTAAAAATACTTTTATTTGCAGTGAACATACCCATTATTGGCTCATCATGTTTATGAGAAAATAGGTGATAGATAGGTACCTACATTATGTTTCTCTTCTTGTGTGTGTACTCTGATGCAAGCAACAGATATTTTTAACATTAACTTTATTAAATAACTAGCTGTGCCCTGTGGTGTCACCCATAGTAATTTCAAAGTTCCCGTGGGAATTCCGGGATAAAAAGTACACTATGTACTACTCTGTAGGTACTCCTAACAATGTGCATGCCAAATTTCATCCAAATCCGTTCAGCCGTTTTTGCGTGATTGAGTAAACGTATGCGAGAACAAAAGCTCGAAAGCACATTTTCACCCGACTTGCTTCAAATTTATTGTTGCTGCTCAGCTCCTATGTATCTTAGCGTTATGTTATATAGCCTATAACCTGCCCAGGAGTATGGACTACAATCGTACAAAGTTTGGTTAAAATCCCTTCAGTAGTGTTTGATCCATGCATGCACATACAGACAGGCAGACAAACAGACAAACAAAAAATTTACTGATTGCATTTTTGGCATCAGTATTGATCACCATTCATCCTCCAATATTAATTCTGAATATATATTCATTCAATGTACAGAATTGACCTCTCTACAGTTTTATTGTAAGTATAGATTAAAATCCCAGTTCAATGTTATTAAAGAAATTATAAAGCTCTTCTTAATTAGTGTCACAACACTATTTGTTGGGGGTATCGTTTGATTTTAAAAGACCCACAATACCACCAGGGGTATCGCCAGGGGTATCGTGGGTCTGAAGTGGTTCTGGTCATGTTCTTGTGTAATTGAATCATGCAAAACTACAAGGGCACAATGTAATTTATTAGGATAATAAAGTACAGACTTATAAGCCCTAAAAATTACCATACGAAGTAGTGAACTTTCTATATGTATTTAACATTTAATTTTCTTTCTTACATACCTTGGCAGCAGGTTTATTGCAGGCCCTAACATCAACAAGAGCGGTATTCTTAGCGGGGCTCTTCTCTACAATATTTATAATATCCAAGCAATTAGTTTCTTCTAGACAGTCATCTTTAATCGGAGGCATATCACTGGCGCGTTATAAATTTAATTAACTCGGTTCCAGATTTTCTTTGGGATTAATTTCAGTAAAAAATTAAAAATGTAGGTAATGAACGGTGAGCGAAATTATTCAAGTCACAGACACAGAGTACTTTTTAACAAGTTACTCTATGGTAATCACGTAACCTTAATAGCTAGGGAGCTAGTGGCAGTAATTTTTACTTATATGATTTCATCGTTTCTGTCAGGCTGATTATATTAGAGTACTAAGTAAAATAATCATTTCAAACAATTTCTGCCATTCATTATTTGCTGCAATATCAAATAGGAGCTTGCGAAAAATGTTGAAAAAAATAGGTGTCTTAAACGATATCATCGCTTCTGTCGATAGTCTTAATAAATTGTATTTAATATAAAAAAATATTAATACTAGTGGCAGAAGTTTTTCCTGCTGTGTTTTAGAGTATTTTTTTTCCAATTATTATGATATAATAAAAAAAATAACTCATTTCATCGTCAGGCAGAATAGAATCATTATTGAAATTATTTTATAAGAGATAAAAAAAATACCACCCTGCCTTCTGCCACCATGATGATGCTGCATTAATATCTGTATTGTCGAAAAAATGTGGAAATAAAGATCAACAATAAATTATAACATCGTTTCTGCCTTTAAGTCTAATACTTCTATTAGTTAGGAAAAGCATAAAAATTAAAACGGCAGAAAAAGTCGACGCTGTCTTTTCGAAGGCAGAAGTATTTTACTAACTGAGGAAGCTGTAAGAGAGTTCAAATACACACTCAATAATATTATTTGTGTATTGGTTTGCATGGAAAAGAAACTTAGAAAGAATAGGTAGCTAATAACCGGGAATGAAGGTCACAGAAAGAAAGAGAAAAATATAGATGCTCCAAAACACGTTAAAAAATGCTCCAAACAAGCATGTTTTAATAATGGAAGTAATAAGTAGGTAACTTATTACTGCTTGGAACATTATTACTGCATTGAAGTAATAAGTAACTTATTACTTCCATGATTTAATCCAGTTTGGAGAATCTATACTTTTGGCGGCATGTGAGCAAAATGGACGTCAGTTTTATTTCTTTGTTTACAGATTAGTTTATCGTGGTTAATATTGCGTAACAGTGTATGGAAACAGTGAAATGAGACGAAATGGGATGTTCACTTGAAGATATAACTTTCTACAGAGCATCTCTTAAAGTCCAATTGTGAAGAATTGCTTCCAGAGTAATTCACGTCTCCTTCGAAAAAATCTCGAACTCGAGTTTGCTTTTCGATTCCTATGTCAACCACAAAATCTCAATACTTACTTGAACCTATTTCTTTGTATCTAATACAAATCGAACTAGACTTCGAGTTTATAGTGTAAAATGTTGCCAGTAAAAGCTTATGTAAAGCGTATCCATTCCATTCTACACGATTCATCCAGTGCTAAAACGGCAGCAGCTTTTTATAATTTTTAAATGGTGTGCATCGTTTTATATCAAGAACTAACTTATTTTATAATAATATATTTGTAGCAGATTCGAATTTGAAATATTTCGTCTCGACCACTCCCGACCAGTAGAAGTAATTCGAATGACTTTATGGCTTTAATTCGAGAACTATCGACTTCTCGATTTAATGTTCGAATTCGAACATTAAATCTCGAGTTTGAGTCTACTTCGAATATGTGAGAATTGTCTCCCAGAAGTACCGGTAAAGCATCGAAATACATGAAATGCATCAATGCACCAATGCATTTCGATGTAAATCACTTCAGAAATCAGAAGAAGAAAGAAATAACTGAATTGGCTGTATGGACTAAGTTCCTTTTTCCTTTCAAACATGACACCCAGGAGGATGCGTTCCGAAACCAGTAGAAGACTTTGCCGCTGACCTAAAATGTCATAACAATTGTTTTTTATATTACATGAAAAATCAGAGATGTAGACGTCTGCCACCTTTTTCTTATATTTACAAATACTTTACAAAACATAAAAATGATTCTCGAAAAGACGATGGAATGATATAGCATAGCTTATTTTTCTTACAATTTAATAATTATTTTTATAAAACTCCCACCATCCTGACTTCTGCCAGCTTTAATTTCACTATCTATGAAATGTATTTAATAAGATACAATTCACGACAGAAACGATAATATGAGTTATGACAGTGTTTTTTTACAATTTCAAAATTATTTATAAAAAAAAAATCAGAGCTATCTGAGCTCGCCACCTATTTTTCTAGTTAATATAAGTCCAGAATACATTACGTCTTGGTATCAACGACGATGAAATCATATACCTAAATTGCCACCAGCTCCCTAGCTATAACCCTTGCGTTTAACTTTTAGTTCGGTTCAGTTAAAGGGAAAGTTCAAAGGACACAATTTTAAAGCGTCATTTACACTCGCGTACGAGCAACGAGGCGAACCACGCGGCGAGCCCCGAGCGACTGTTTACATTCGCGCTTCGTCGCTCGCCGCGTGGTTCGCCTCGCCGCTCGTGCCGCTCGCGTCCCCCGGAGCGGCTTTTTTGTCACGAGTCAAAGGGACGAAAAAGGAGCAAGAGGCGCGGGGCGAGGGACGAGGCGCGAGTGTGAACAGACGCTAGGGGCTCGCCGCGTGGTTCGCCTCGTCACTCGCACCGCTCGCTTCCGGAGCGGTTTTTTGGTCACGAGTCAAAGGACCTCGCGTCAAAGCGAGCGTGGTGTTTACACTCGCGTTCTCGCTTCAGTCGGGTTTCAACTTTGGGCCGCGATGGTTGTGTGCTTTTAAACTGCATAATTGGATTGGTTGTAACTTGCAACAAGAAACGTTTTGGTTTCTAGAATTATTTTAAAAGAAACCGATAATTTGGGATCCCAAACATAGATTCCAGAAAAATAACCAAAAAGTAAACGTTATATGGACTAGATTTTATTAAGAAACTAGCTGTGCCCCGCGGTTTCACCCGCGTGAAAAGTTTTTATGTAACAACTTTTTTTTCTTGACATCCGATTTGAATGAAACAAAGCCTACATGTAGATCCAGGCTAAGCTTAATCTACCTGCGAAAACCGCATGACAATCCGTTCAGTAGATTCAGAGATTATCGCGAACTGAGAGACAGACAGACAGAAAAGATTTTTTAAAACCCCTTTTTTTATAGTTGGTTACTCTTCGTTTATCGTCCCCTGTCAATTTTTGTTAAAAATATTCAATGTACAGAATCGCGGATTCTACTCTTTTATTATATTAGTACTAGCTGTGCCCCGCGGTTTCACCCGCGCGAAAAGTTTCTATACAACAACTTCTTTTTATACAACAACTTCTTTTCCCGACATCCGATTTCAATGAAACAAAGCCTATGTAACTCCAGGTTAAGCTTAATCCTAAACCGCATGACAATCCGTCCAGTAGATTCGGAGATTATCGTGAACAGACAGAAAGACAGAAAAGATTTTTAAAAACCCTTTTTTTGTGCTTGGTTACTCTTCCCCCCCGTCCGTCCGCTCCGTTCCGTCCCCTGTCAGATTTAGTTAAAAATATTCAATGTGCAGAATCGCGGATTCTTTCTATCTTTTATAGATAGATAGATAGATATGTAGACCTCCAACCGCACTAAACAATAAACCTTTCGACAGCATCTCCTGCGCAAAAAACAGTCGATGACACCCGGCGCAGAAGAAGATGATATTGACAATTTTATTTATTTTATTTTTTAAATTATTTATTTAAAGTTTAATTATTTATTTAATTTATTTATTTTACTAGCTATTATATTCTAGCGTTTCCCCGCGGTGTCATCCGCGTTAATTTCAAAGATCCTGCGGGAATTCCGGGATAAAAAGTAGCCTATCTGTTATTCTGAATTGCTTCTACTTGAAGCAAGATCAAAATATTAGCCTATACATGCATTTAATTTTCGACGTTTACAAAATAATGGTTAACGACATCTCTTGATTATTTCAGGAATAAATGAAATTTTAACCGTCGAGAACCTGTATCACGCACATACAGGCACAGGACAGTTCAAATTTCAAAAAACTTTTGTTAGCAATACATAGATGGCGCAATATTAATACAATAATTATTAGCCAAGCTTGGTAAAAAATCCTATAGAGCAGATAGCAGACAGTAGATATATAATATGATAATAGGAATCTATAGCTATTATTATTATTTTTTGATATTTTTATAGCTGTTTTATTGTAAAGTTTCAAATATTGTTTCAAATATTATAAAGTTGAAATCCATTCAGTAGTTTTTGCGTGAAAACGTAACAAACATCCATACAATCCATACAAACTTTATAATATAAAGATTTTTAGAATAATAAGTAAGGATTTCATTTATTAAAATTAATCGAGTAGTAGTAAAAGCTCAGTAAGCAAAGTCGTCTTGTTGCCGCTAACACTTCGACATCCTCCCTTGTTGCTAGCTCAAAGACAACTGAACTGAAGTAACTGAACGCACTGCAGGCCGCAGCTCTTTTGTCTCTTTTCCATCGATCGTGCGGTCGCGGTCGCACGCACGAGCGACGGGACGAGGCAGCGTTTACACTCGCACCTCGTACCCCACCACGAAACGAAGCACAAGACGAGGAACGAGGTGCGAGTGTAAACGCCGATAAAACAGCGTTTACACTCGCGCCTCGTACCTGGCCACAAGACGAACCACGAGGCGAGGAACGAGGCGCGAGTGTAAATCCCGTATAAGACAGGGCTGTATGGCTCAATAGCCCTCGCCTGTCCCAGAAGGGGCGAACATAAAAAACAACAACATCAAAGGATACATAATAGGTACCACCGTAGTGATTACCTTCTCTCTGGGTACCACCAAAAACATTAAGACCTCTCCACATTCGCGCGCGATTCGCGCCCCGAATCACGCGTGATTCACAGCGCGAACCACGCAAGAACTTCTTGGGTTCCACATTCATCGTCATTCGCGCCAGGTTCGCAGTATAGTTTGCGCACTCAACAAAGATGGACGCCGAAGTTGCTGCTGCGGGGCTACTTTGCGTATTATAGTTACGCTTATATCAAACATAGAAAGTCATTAAAAAGAAGTGAAGAAAATGTATCTATCCCCCAAAAAGAATCCATTCTGCCATAGGCAAACCAAATAGGCTGATATATTATGCTCCCGATTTTATTGATTTATTGACCTTCATCCTATAACCCCTATAACTAGACATCAAGGAGTCTTTATTGTTTTTTTTTTTAAATTAATCTACCGGTATTCGCATAATGCTACTTATTCGCATCCATCCACGCATCGTAATTTTAAATTTTATTTTCAAAATCCTTTAATTTGGTATTCCACAACATGGGTTCCGATTTCAGCTTGAAAGCATTCTAAAAATGCTAGTTCTAGTTGGTTAGACCAATTTGTCGCCATTTTCAAAGCATAAATTACACACAACCGAACCGCTTGCCGCACTTTACTCGACACGACTCACGACTGAGTAAGACACATGCGAATGTGAAGCCTTCTAGTCACTTTCGCGCCAAGTTCGCGGCTTGCAAACCCTTTGCCGCGGGGCAAAAAATCAACAATTTCCAGGGAACGAGGCGCGAACGCGACGTGAAGCCGTGGTGAATATGCGAATCGGATCCACGCTCATGGTTTGCAGGTGTTTCGCGTCTTCGTGCGCGAATGTGGATAGCCCATAACTTCTATCAGTTGAGTGATGTGCCGAGTGCCGACTGCCGAGCAGTATTTAATATTTTTATATTACTCTATGGTGCCGACTGCCGAAGTGCCGAGTGCCGGGTGCCGAGTGCCGGGATATGTCTAGTTAATTTGTGGTGCCGGGTGCCGAGTTCGAGACTCGAGTTGGTGTCGGGTGATAACGTAGTGATTACCTTCTCTCTGGGGTGATAGATACCTAGGTACCTAGTGTGATAACTGTTCTCTCGCGCAATAAAAGTACTCTGTGCGCGCAATAAGACGTAATAAGTTAATAACTCGCATTCTTACCAATCTACAGTTAATTTAATTTGTTTTGCTTACTAAAACGTACCTAGTGATTATTATTTATTTGCTCAGTGTTGCTTACACAAGTCAAAAATCATATTGCATCTATGCGAAACTGACTTCGCTGATATATTCCGTCTTTTTATTTGGTCTGTGCGACGCAGATAGTGAACCACTGAACCACAAAATAAGTACCTAGGTAGGTAGGTAGGTATCTACTAGAACAATAAACTTGAAATTCCATAAAGGTACGAAGGTACGAAGAATTATTTACTGTTAATATGTCGAAGATTCATAATTTTGGTCCTGGCCCAGCTAAATTGCCCGAAGAGGTATGTAGTTACATTAAGTACAGCAACGAATTACATTTTATTTTACCATAGGAAAATGGCAATTATTGTTTTTACAATGATTGTAGGTAGGTATGCGTAGTTCTTACAATTTCTGTCTTTACAGGTATATGAAATTATAAGAAACGAGCTCACAAACTTTGAGGGGTCCGGCATAAGTTTATTAGAAACGAGTCATCGCACTCCTAAATATTTAAAGTTGAATACTGAAGTCCAGGATGTTGTGAGAAGATTGCTGTAAGTACATAACTTGAACTAAAAACCAATCAAACAATTTAATTGGGTTTGTATCTGTAGTACGTACCTACTGCTTAGTGAGAATTTACTTTTATGCTTTTGCTAAATTTTGCTTAACTTGCTGGTTTTGAAAAGTGAAACTATTCATAACAAATGTTTTTGAGAAAAGGAGAATGGGCATTTTCGCTGTCGGAGACCATGAAAGAAAGTTGTATCGGAAGGACTGTACATTAAGCACCCTCGATTTTTAATAGTTACAATTTTTTTTTGGATAGAATAGTGTGTTTAAAGTGTATTTCTCAAATCCGCAAATTACGGAAATTCATAATTTTCGAGAAAAAAAAAATAATAAAAACCTTACTCAATTTACGATAATATTTTGACTTTGGCGCTTCGCCGGCCGCTACCGCGGCACGCTCGCTACGCTCGCTCGGCTCGCGCGACTTCGTCAACAGTGCAAACCTAACCTAACCAACTCAAGTTTAACAAATTTTCATTTTCATTAGCAAATTATAATAATCAAAGATAATAAATAATATAATCACTTTATCCGAATGTAAAACGAAACAATTCTTACAAAGTCAATGGCAAATGGTTGACACATCGCGGAGTTTTGTATGAAATTGTGAAACTTTAGTATTTTTTTTCTCGAAAACGATGAGTTTCCGTAATTAGGGATTTTATGTGAAGTTATATTAAACAAAGTCCCACACACATAAAAAATATGAAGCTCTAAATCGCGGGTGCTTATTGTACAGTTGAGCCGTTGTATCAAATGAAAGTACTGTTACCTAGGAATAACTTTTGCTATGAACGTAATATTGTATTCCATAAAAAAATAATGAATGTAGGCGTAGATAAGTAATGTAATTGTATAGAGAAATATTGCTCAATAGGAATACCTATTATTAGTATATGTATTGCATTTCCTGACACCTAAACGTCTCCTAATATTGATTTCAATACCATCAATACAAAACCTGCCTGCTCTCACACATAACTTTGTTTGTTAGTAGTATGAGAGCCCAAGAGGGGATTTGTGGATTTACTAAAGCGCTGCGTCAGATGAACATAAGGGGGGTTTCCTTGCACCATGTTGAGTACCTCCACCAAATATAGGCCCTCTACACTGGTGGGTGTGTCTAGGATAACCGATCAGATTAGTAAAAAAAAACGATAACTTGAAATACTCGAGTGCATCAGATTAAGATATGGTGGGTTAATTACATTCTGAGAAGTGTGTATATGAATAATCTGACGATTTGAACGTGACGTGAGGGAATTAGAGGAACACAAACTTGCAAAAAAAAAACCGCCACCTCGACATTCTCGAGTGCGGTTGATTTATTTTTTATTTTGAAGTAAATCTTTCAAGGACAGTGAAACGTGTACCTATCTATTCTTCACTCTGCCTTTCTTTCCCTTTTACTTTTTCTCTATCTCCCACTCGCACCGTCCTCACACTACTTTCCTTCGCCATGATGTCATCACAGCTTATCACGGCACTAAACTTGTCAAATTGATAACTTTTTTAAAGTTGGTTGGTTGATTTTTTTAAAAATGCATACTAAAATAATTGAAGGTAAGTATTACATCGAACCATAGGTTAACCTATAACCTTTCACTTAAATGTAATAACCGACTTCAAAAAAGTAGCGGTGTTTTTTTTTACATTTTTGAAAGTCTGTAGAAGCTAAACCCACCAGTGAATGAAAAACATCATATAATCTTATTTTGTTTCTACCTCCTAATCTTCAAAACCCAATAGGTCTCAACAATGCTCGAGTAAATCCCCATTTAGCATCAGTATCTCCCGTACTATAGGTTAGTAACTGATAACTTAGCTTTTGTTTTTGAACTTTGTTTTGTTTGAATTTTGTTGACTATGGCAGAACATCAATCATTTTGTGTATGTCCATTATTTTTTATTAAATCTATAAGACGGGACTAAAAATTAAAATTTGGTCACCATGCCACGAAATTAGAAATGTAATGTACCTAGTTTTGAATTTACACTTGTTATAGTATGGTCATACTATAATAATATGATGTCTTTACTTATTAGTAACAAAAATACAAAAACAAAAAATAATTTTTTTTTTCATTATAATATTAGTAATTTTGTATAGATGTTTTATTACGAGGCTTATTATTTCATAAATATAAAATACTATCCAGATTCGTCATTTAACTTTACTTTCCCATTTTGCACTGTAATTCAGTCAAATACCCAGTAAATTACATAAAAACAATCCTTTATTTTATTCATTTTAAAAGTATAAAAGGTAGATTTATTTAAAAATGCCCATTCTCCTTTGTTAAAAATAACTTACTAAGATTTGTATTTGTTGTTCTTTGTTCTCTTAAATGTAAATTTGTATGGATTTATATGATACTAGCTGTTCCCCGCGGTTTCACCCGCGGTAATTTCGGAGTTCCCGCAGGAATTCTGCGTTACAATATAACCTGTGTTACTCAGGGATAATGTAGCATTCTATCGGCGAAAGAATTTTTAAAATCGATCCAGTAGTTTTTGAGTTAAATTGTAACAAATAAAAAAAAAACTTTCCTCTTTATAAGACTAGTATAGATAAAAAAATATTGAAATTAAAATATCTACACACCTATTAAGTATTAATTTTCTTCAAATACCTAATCAATTTGATTTCATGAACATTATAACTAATTGTTCCAGAGATGTTCCACAAAATTACAAAATTTTATTCTTGGCTGGAGGTGGTCAAGGTCTATTTGCTGGAGTCCCTCTCAACTTGATGTCAAGAACGGGAACTGCTGATTATGTTGTAACAGGTATACAATAGAGCTGTCCAAAAAAAAGTCCAACACTCTTTATTATTAACATTCCCAAGGCAGTTTTATTAGGTGTTTGTTGGAATGAAGTCCATTAGGTTATAGTTGTAGTTCTTATAGAGGGCTCTAAAGTAGGTAAAGCCAGCATCTCAAAGATAGCTAAGCAACTGAGGTTCAATCTTCTATGACACGATTTTTTTTTATTGTCGTGAGCACTCAAGTGGGCTAGTGATCGATACTGATGCCAAAAATGCAATCAGTAAATTTTTTGTCTGTCTGTCTGTCTGTATGTGCACACATGGGGTTAAAAACTACTGAAGGAATTTTAACCAAACTTGGTACGATTGTATTTAGTTCATACTCCTGGGCAGGTTATAGGCTATATATAACATGACGCTAAGACACATGGGAGCTGAGCTGACGATAAAATTGAAAATGCGCTTCCGAGCTCTTATCCTCGCATACGTTTACTCAATCATGCAAAAACGGCTGAACCGATTTGGATGAAATTTGGCATGCACGTTGTCAGGGGTACAGAGAAGGACATAGGGTATTTTTTTTCGGAATTCCCGCGGGCGCTCCGAAATTATCGCGGGTGAAACCGCGGGGCACAGCTAGTCTATTTTAAAATTATTTAACTTTGTTTCATTTTGGTACCAAATAACTAATAAGTTTCTATTCTATTCATTCTATTCTATACTAATTATGACTCAGCTGTGAGCATACTCATATTTCATGGCAAACTGAAAGTGGTCATATAATTGTGAAGATTTGTTTGTTGATACCTATATTTAACAAAAATATTTAGATGATATTTTTTTATATTGAGTTGTATGATGCTAAGAATAATTTGAATAATATCGTTGTGCAGATGTGATTTGTTTTTTAGGAGTGTACAACTATTTGAATACATGGTGTGCTCATATATGTATATCTTCTCTTGACTGTTACCATCAAAAGTGAGTTAGTGACTAGTGACTCCTAATTTGAGGTTTGTTTCCTCAGGATCTTGGTCTGCTAAAGCTGCAAAGGAAGCTGAAAAATATGGCAAAGTGAACCTTGTATTGCCTCCTACAGACAAATACACTGACATACCAGATCAATCCACATGGAATCTCAACCCTAATGCATCATATGTCTACATTTGTACAAACGAAACCATTCATGGTATGACTGATTTATTTCTTATTAGTTTTTTAAGTTTTCAAATTATTTGATTTGTCTAATTCATACTATTTTGTTTAAGGAGTGGAATACAATTTTATACCTGACACAAAAGGGGTTCCATTAGTAGCAGATATGTCATCCAATTACATGTCTAAGAAAGTAGACGTGTCCAAGGTATAATGCCTTTTTATTTTTAGTTATCTGCTTACCAAAATATCGTTTCACTCTTTGTGGCTAATCTAAATGCTATGTAGTTGAACTACAATTTGTCTAGGTATTGAGTGTTATCTACAAAACATTTGAATGGAAAATGGCAGTTTTGTTGTTTCGTGCACAGTAACTCCACAATTTTTGATTGAGCTCTGTATCACTAACCCTCTATTGATTAGAATAGATATAGAAAAGAATCAATAGATTTCATTAAGCATGATATTTCTTGCAGTTTGGTGTAATATATGGTGGAGCTCAAAAGAATATTGGAACTGCTGGTGTTGCACTTTTGATTGTCAGGGAAGATTTACTAGGGCATGCCCTGCCTGTATGCCCTTCAATATGGGACTGGGCTATCACTGCCAAGAATGACTCCATTCTTAACACGCCACCTATGTTTGCGTAAGTTATAGCTTAATTAATATCTTGGTTGAAAGAAATGCGCTATAAATCCAAATTCTATGTTTTTGTGAAATATCAGTAATATTTGAGTTCCGACAACTTTAATAGCATTTTTAAACAATCTAAACGGGTCGTATGTCCGAGCAAGGTCCCTAGTCTACAAAAGCCCATCCCCTGTAGCCCCCCGCGCAAAGGTGCCCACGATGCTTGCTGCGTTGCCGCGTTGTATTGCAATGGACAACCTCTGCGCAAGGAACGACCTGGACCGGGGGTCACCGCCTCTCTCCCTTATTCGACGCCCGACCTCCCCAATAAATTCCTTCGCGTCGGATCCCCAGCAACCCATCGTTTCGACTGCCAAAGGGACAAATATATGGCTCTGCTCGAGCGCAATTAAATGTAGAGTTTACTTAAGTTTAATCACTTACTTTTTTTATATGATGTAGCAGACCTACCATGGTGGTTAATTTGTCTGCTCTTTTCAGATAGGCGCAAGATATGACGATAGTAATTAGATTTCATTTTACAGAATATATGTAATGGGCAGAGTACTCCAGTGGATTGTGAGGAAAGGTGGCCTTGACAAAATGGACGAGCTGGCCGAGAAGAAATCGTCGGTGATTTACAACCTCATAGACAGTTCCGGCGGCTTCTACAGTGCACCAGTCGCAAAGTCAGTAAGAAGCAGAATGAACATTCCGTTCAGGATTGGCTCACCTGAGCCTAATGATACTTTGGAGAAAGAGTTCCTGAAGGGAGCGGAAGCATTGGGATTGATACAGTTGAAGGGGCACAGGTAAGGCGACGAAGCATTTAGTGCTAATTTATATGTTAGTCTTTAGTCGTCACCACTCCCACTTCGGCTAAGGGAGTCGTGACCGGCGCCGCGGCGGAATCATTAAATGGCGAATATTGATGTGGCCGAAGTGTTATTGATGTCAACTCAAAAGTCAACTCGTCAAATTGAAATGTGCTCGAGAAAATTTTGCTCACTAAATAAAGAACCATAGTGATATTGTCTTGAGAACAAAATCCAATGTTCAAATCCAATGCATAATTTTTCCATTTGGTTGATTCCGATAACCGATTGTTGTAACTATATTTAGGTATGTATAATGTTTATGAACGGATTCGGAATCTTATCAAGCTACTATAGATAATTATGGGCAGTAGGTACTTAGATATGACTGGTTTGTTTTATCAATATCAGCCCAGTGACATTCCATACTCCAAATGAACTGATTCGAGTACTTTCCCACAAGTAAAGACGGCCTGCTTGTATGTACACGTGTTGTGCGTGTGTGCGTATCGTAGAGTTGACAGACAGCTGTCAATGACAATTGTCACATGTAGAATCTACATAAGTCAAACTTCCTCGGTTGTTACCTAGGTATTCGCGGGGTATAGTATATAAACAATATAAAGGTATCTGAAAATTTAGAATTTACAAGTTAAAATTTATGTCACGAGTTCTAAATAACCTTATACTTGTAAATTAAGAGCTTGTATGTGCATGTGCAAATCAATATTATTTATTATGTTCTGTTTATTCCAGGCTAGTTGGTGGTATTCGTGCTTCGACGTACAATGCTGTGACTTTGGAAGAGGTGGAAGTTCTCGCCAAGTACATGAAAGATTTCCAAGATAAACATTCCAAGTAAATGCCTATTATATCATTAATAGCTTATGTACAAGACTAATTTTATGTAATCGTGTACAGTTTCAAACTACAAACGGTTTACACATTCCAAGTTTCTTTTTTATTTCTATTGTAGTCTTATGCAGCTTGTGTAATATCAATATTTTTTTTACAAAATATTATGTATTTAATGTATTGTTTGTATTTTGAGTAACTTACATGATTTCGTATTAATATTCGATTTGGTTTATCATAAATTTATAATTATTATTCTATTATGTAGCATTTAGGGTTGGCGGGTAAGTAAATAAGATTAAATAAATAAATTAACACAAAGGAAAACAATAATAATGCAGTCTATGAAAACTGTAAGCTGAGTAAATAATAATAAGGTATAAAGCAACGCATAATATCTTTAAGTAGGTAACTAGTTTACTTTTATAGAGAATTTTATATAGAAAAAATGTTTATCAAACTTTAAGGTAAGTATGTATTATTCCTTATTAAAACTTCATTATACATTTAGAAATAAGAAAATTCCTTTTATAAATGTTTAATTGAATAGTAACGAAAAAAGTGTTTTAAATCACGGCTGTGCCTTAATTTAAACAAATTTTTTATTGAATATTATTATATGAATAATAAATAACTATTTTTTATATGATTAAAAACGTTTTTTTTTTCTTCATCTTATCCAACTCTTTTTGTAGTTTATTTGGTATTCTCGTTTTTGTGTCGCCATTCTCTTAACAAAGTTTCAATTCCACTTGTAAAAACACCTACTTCGTAAGCAAAATCTAGTGAGGACTGAGGAGCCTACGCATTAGGTAGGTACTTGCCTGCCCTACAGTAAAACAAAGTAATTGCAGCTGAATAAATTTTACAGGAGAAGTATAAAACAAATATTCCATAGTTTAAAGATTTTTTTAATTTTAATATCTCTAAGACTAAAGCCATTTGATGGTTGTGAGTAGATATATAGCAACGTACCTACTTTATGCACGAAAAGTGGCAAATATAAAAAGTGAACTCATTTCAAAAAAAATTTGGTACAGTTGGTTTGTTTTTCCGTAATAGATCTGCTTCCGTTTTCTGCGAACTAGCACGGTCGGAATAAAATAGTCTTGATTACAATGGGGATATTGACTACTTTTGAAAATCAAAATTCTAATTAGTCCGTCAGTTAGAAAATAAAAAAAACAATAGACACGTATTTTTTGCTTTTTCAAATAAATTAAAATATACAGATACGCAATAAAGTTTAGGGTGAGAGGGTCGTGACGTCACTAACCGCTAAAACCGCCATACAAAATGTCCGAATAGTGACGTCATGCGAAATTTCAACTCAATGAATCGCCGTTATTTTTTGATTATCTACGTAAAAAAAGAAAAAAATACGTGTCCAATATTTTTAAATCTACAAGACGGGCTAAAAAAAAATTAGTCAACATGCCCATTGGTTTGTTTTTCCGTAATAGATCTGCTTCCGTTTTCTGCGAACTAGCACGGTCGGAATAAAATAGTCTTGATTACAATGGGGATATTGACTACTTTTGAAAATCAAAATTCTAATTAGTCCGTCAGTTAGAAAATAAAAAAAACAATAGACACGTATTTTTTGCTTTTTCAAATAAATTAAAATATACAGATACGCAATAAAGTTTAGGGTGAGAGGGTCGTGACGTCACTAACCGCTAAAACCGCCATACAAAATGTCCGAATAGTGACGTCATGCGAAATTTCAACTCAATGAATCGCCGTTATTTTTTGATTATCTACGTAAAAAAAGAAAAAAATACGTGTCCAATATTTTTAAATCTACAAGACGGGCTAAAAAAAAATTAGTCAACATGCCCATTGCAAAGTAATACTGAAAATAGCCCCCGTAGCCAAGCCGACAATCTATAACCGTTAAGTCATAGTAAACTGATTAACGGCATCGTTATGTCACGTGGTCACGCAGTCGGACTGTGATTGGACGATTTTACGTGACCACGTCATATGACGATTCGTGCCTTAGTTTTCTATGCGTTTAAGATCATACATTGTCAACTTGGCTAAGGGGGCTGGACTGATTTTTCGCCCTCAAATAAGTTTTAACGTATAAAATTCATCAGTTTAACATTAGTTACCTACTTGGCGATAGAAAACTGCCCTTAGGCCGTACAGGGCCCTTATTCACTATGACCATAACACGCCGCGCAAAGATAAGACGCCGCAAAAACGGTCTTTCCCTCGTAATCAAAGAAGTTTTACTGCAAAAAAAATCATTTACAACGTTTCTTATGGCATAAAGAATAATAATTTTTAATATCTTGGCGTCTAGAACGTTTGGGAATGCGTTTTTGAAACGCGAGTTATGGGCAAGGAATGTTGTTGGTCATAGTGAATATTAAGGGCCCTGAGCACTGTTTACAGATTTTAATCATGTAGTCAAACTTTATGCCTAATATTGCTTAATGCTTGTAGTATCGATTGTTCTCTTCTTATCTCTTCTATTGAAATTGAAAATCATTTTCATTCTATTAAAATATGAGTTAATTTATTTTAAATTTGTATCTGTTCAGGCTTATTTTTGTAATACCTGGACGGATTTTCATGATATTTGGTATAGGTATTGTTGCCATATTTATATGTTTACAGGACATTTCATACCGAATCAAATGTTACAATACTGAACTTCACACAGTTGGAACAGTTTGATAATATCACTACTTATTTGTTTTTCTTGTAGCGTCTTTTGTTCAGTGGAATTATTCATAAATTATTTTTTAATACAGTTGCTCAAAAAGTGGCGTATTGCAGGGACGTTTAGCGTTCGGGATGTGGGCTATTACATACTCGAGCTTTTTGTTTACCTTTCCCGAACTCGTGCGTTCTCTTTGCCAACTGTCAAAAATGGCGACACGACTTTGACACACTTTGCATTGCGAAACGTAGGTTTCGCATTACTAATACGACTAGCGCCATCTCTTGATCACAGTTGGAACTTAGTTGAATTTGTTGTGTTTTTGATATTTTATTAAATTACTTAATTTTTTCGTAACTGTATTAAAAATAGTTGTTCAGTACACGTGCGGAACCGTCATTGCAACTAGTTCCGACTGTCAACCCTCACCTTCGGCTGCGCCTCGGCTCGGGTAGACATTTGTCGGAACTCTTTGCAATGACAGGCTTTCCGCACTTATAATGAAATATACTATTTCTGTCTTTATCTTTGTTTATTATCTTCAAAATTCATCAAAAGGTCGACTATACGACGTCAGACGCTGTTGATGTTGCACACGTTGTGCTATTTATTCTGTATCGGTTCGGGTCACGACTCATGAGCATTCAGAAATAGTGTAAAAATGAGACGATTATGAAACTGGAAGACTTCTGTATCTACAGTCAAGAACACTTGTTTACTTTATTGTTTATATTAATTACTCACAATAGACACTGACTTTGTGAAAGTCATATGATTCATTAACTACACAATCTTATCATTTTTGTACAGATGGTAAATGAGTAGAAAGACTTGAAGTAGCAAGTAGATTAATATGACGTCTAACAGAGGTTTACAGCTCCACCTACTAAATCGTGTCTTCTAACTTTAAAAGAAATCTATATCTATATGTGACAAATATCTACTTATATCATTGATAAATACACATTCTTAATGATAATACCCCAGTATTGTAAAATAATATAAAAAGAAAATGTAATGCTGCTAATTATCGTCAAATTTTAGCAATTTATCTTATCTATTGTATGTATATAAAAATGAATCCCTATTTCCCATTGGTCACGGCATCACGCGAGAACGGCTGGAGCGATCACCATTAAATTTTGCATCCACGTTGTCAGGGGTACAAAGAAGAACATAGGGTACCTATAGGTGGTTTTTGTCCCGAAATTCCCGCGGGAATTCGAAATTACTGCCGTAAGGCGAGCTCTCATATTTTTAATATTGTCTATAAATAAAACAAAGGGTTCCTGTAAGAAAAAATAAATAAAATATGAACGTCAATCGATAAAAGTATTAAATTTATTATTTCATGAAACTTTTGTAAAAAACAAATGGTGTGGTTTAATTAACAGTTTGTGATGGATACATCGATCGCTCGTTAGAAGATTGAGTATTTTCCTAATAAGTACGAAGATATATAATACTATTTACATTATCAAATACATAAACCAAAATATTAATGACGTAATTGTGACAAAAATATTACAATGCGTACTGTGATTATGAGGTATCGTATACGCTTTAAACCTAATTCGCACGAGAGCTTTTATAACGTCCTTTAAAAACATTCCCAAGTATTATGTTCACATTTTTATCGAGCCCTGTTGGATTTTCGAAGTTGAGCGTTGGACGTTAAATCGAATTGAGCATACGGAACTCCAGCGTCGGGTTTTAACGCGACGCTTTTTAAACTCTCGTGCGAACCACAGGTCTAACACAATTAGTCAAATAAAATCTAATACCGATTATAAGTTAACTACCTATCTTTATCAACTAATATAAAAGAGTCTTATTTATAATATCTATACGTATACTATTCATTTAAAATGTTTTAATGATATGATTTTTACATTAATATAATATTTACTGTATGTACTTATTTATTTATTCATTCTCATGTTTGGAAAATCTCTTATTTACTTAACAATTAACATTCACACTCTATATACATTCACGCGAACATTCACATTTATTTGAGTACATACCTAAGAGTTAAGTAGAAAATAGATATTTGACGACTCTACGGTCGTTTTGAACAGTTATAACTTAACAACTTTTAATTTTATCGGCGTTGATTTTGCTCTTCATTAGTCTTTAGTCACCCATTTGAAGTTATGTAGGTAACTAGCCATTGTTGAGATTTAAGAAGGAATATTAACTTAGTGCAAATAATGTACCTAACAAGTTTTGATTTTCGTTTATACGATATATGTATATGTATATTATACGAACGTAATACATACGTCTAATAGAAATTACGTTAACGTGCAGATAATGAAGAAACGCTATGTAATAGCATTTGATTTACTTTAGAAACCATACTCACCACACCTTTGGAACTCAACTCACCACACCTTTGGAACTCAGTCACTCGATATCAACTAAATACACTGGCGAGCAATTAAATCGGAACAAATGGATTATATTTTGTGAAATAACTACTCGCCAGCATTGTTCTATTAGCTGACCTTTAACCTTTTAAAATTCCGTTCTTTCAAAATATACATATATAAATAATAGCGTCGTATTTACACAAAAGCATATAAATTGGAATGTCATTGGAATGTATTTTTATTAATATTCACCTAGTAGTCTCGAAAGAATATTTTATCTGTTCTGACAAGTCATAATTTGCCTAAAAATTATTTGAGCATTAAATTCGTTGATTATAGTCTTGGGACATCAACACATTCACTGTTTTACATCTATACATATAAATAAAATTGAAGTATCTGTTTGTAATTTCAAATTAACAGCTTTACTAAATGCACTAAACGCATTTATGAAAGTATATCAGTACAGTACCTATTTATATAATTTATTTTTTATTTTTTTCTCTGTCTGTCGTCTGCCTGTCTGTTTGTTCTGACTAATCTCTGAAACGGCTGGACCGATTTTAACGGGTCTTTCACTGGTAGATAGCTGATGTTTTAAGGAGTACTTAATTAGGCTACTTTTATTTTAGAAAAAAATTGTTCCTGCGAGAATTTAGAAACTCACGCGGGTGAAACCTCGGGGCAGACCTATTAATACATAACATAGGTAGGTACATTAATTTTTTCTTGCTAAATATTATTCATGGAGCTAAGTTATTAAAAGTATGAATTTTAACGTTTTCAGTCGTTTGGTAGGTATCTATTTTATCTATTAAATTTATATTTGGTGGGGGCTGTAAGGTTTAAACAGTGAGTGTGTTAATACACGTTCGTCGTTAAGTTAGGTATTTAAACTAAAACATAATAATCGAATTGTAAAGCTATAATGAATGTAAAAGTCTAATTAAATAACAATGATCTTAAAACCTCGACGACACTGAACTTTTTAATAGATCAGTCGCATTAATGTCTACCTGCCTACAATAAGCCTGCATTCCCACGTGAGATGTTTTTTAACCACTGCAACCGTTGTCTCTGTCTCCATTTTCTCACAACATGCAACCGTCGCACGTTGTAATTTATGTCTTTTTTAAATTAATTTGGACATGTTTTATCGTTTTACGTATCGTACCGACTTTCAAGATGGGAAGCCATTCGAAGTGTGTACGTGTAGATGTAGTCATATTAGGTATGATCATAGTAAGAGTCGTGAACGACAACTCCATAAGTTTGAGACAGGACGACTGTCTATCGTCACAGTGGGAATTTGACCTAATGTTGTAGATATACCTACCTACTGCGCTGGTTGCAACGAGATTTGCATCCGAACTACGATAAGATTTAAAGTTAGTATTATGTAAGTTTGACCAGAATACGACAATACGCAAACCTAATTTTATTTAGATTACTGCCCTTCGCTGTCGCTGTCGCTCTTATCTGAAATAAAATACAAATGTGTTTGAAGTCAATGTATTAAAATCATCTATTGCATCACTTATCACACTGATAATAATTATCGCTCTCGAGGTCGGAAAGACACACTGGTTAAGTATATTATGGTTTTGTTACTATAGATAAAATAGCTTCTTGTTTGTTATAAGCGACGTGAACAATGATATTTTAGTATTATATAGAAAGTTTTTGGGCGTGAAAGATAATTAGTTACCAAATATTACCAGGCGTAATTAATATATCTACGTACTAGCTGTTCCGCGCGGTATACCCGCGTTAATAGGGATGTTGACGACTTTTGAAAATCAAAATTCTAATTAGTCCGTCAGTTAGAAAATTAAAAATCATTAGACACGTATTTTTTTATTTTTCTAATAAATGAAAATACACAGAGATAAAGCGCATTAAAGCTTATGGTGGGGTCTCTTGACGTCACTTACCACTACAAACCGCCATACAAACTGCACTGATTAGTGACGTCACGCGAAATTTCAACTCAATGTATCGCCGTTATTTTTTGATTACGTAAAAAAAGAAAAAATACGTGTCCAGTATCTTTTATTAATATCTACAAGGCGGAATAAAAAAAATAGTCTCTCTTCAAATATTATAGGCACCTATAGCGATTTGGGTATTTTTTAAAGTAAAATTTTCATTATCTTTCGGAAATCACCAATCGATGAAGTGGAACTGATGATGAAGACCATAGATGGCCAACAGAACTACTGAATAATAAGTAATTCACAGTTTGTGATTTGATTACTCTAAAATGCTTGCTAAGCAATTTATGTGTTACAATGCATATGGTGAAGTGGAGCTGATGGTGAAGTGGCAGGAGAACTCCTCAACAATTAACGTCCCTGCATCGGGAAAAGCAATATTTCGTAAAAGGTTTATGAGCTGTTGACGTTAGGCTATTGTCACTAAGATAAATTATAAACCAGCCCACTTGAAAGCGAAAAATTATTAAAATTGTAACAAAAAAATTAAACCGACTTCAAAAAACACAAAAATGCCTTACATTACGAAGTTAAAAATAAAATAGGTACCGATTTTTCTGCTATCGCCTACCACTGATCGATTTGAAGTCGGTGACAAGCCAAATAGGCAGTGGGTAGATGGGCTAACTCGCGCCACGAGCTCGTCGTGAGCACTGAGCAGTACCTCCTACTACTAGTATAGTATTATATTAGTATAGTATTAGTAAAGTATTATATTAGTATAGTGTTATATTAGTATAGTATTTATTATATTATCTGTGACCAACTGAACAACACAAGTGGGCAGATACAAGCGGGCTTGGCACCGAATTCAAACCGACAAGTGGTAGCACAAACCAATAAATGTATCACGTGTATTTTTGTCTTGTTGATTAAATGTGTTTTGTTATTTTTAACTTTTTAGTGTAAGGCATTTTTGTGATCTTTGAAGTCAGTTTAATTTTTTTGTTATCTGTTCTCGGCCCTATACGAAACAATATATATGTAGATATAGTATTATACGGTATGCTCAGAACAATAACAGTAGCTCAGAAGAATAGTATTATACTATATGGCAGGTAGGTACGCATATTATTGTATCGTGATAGTAACAAAAATTACTTTCAATGGTGTCTGTCTATGCACACCTAATTTATATGTATATTACAAGTTTCCCAGGGAGTTTCGAAATTCATGCAAATGTAACCGCGAACAACTAGTATCTTTAAACAAAAAGATAAAGATAGCCATATTCAAGTATATGTGCAAAAAGCTGCATTTAAAGATATGATTATGATAAAAAGATTAAGGGTTGTGCACAAATCTACGTGCATCAAATAAATACTGACCTTTCTTA
The DNA here is from genome assembly GCA_907165275.2 of Zygaena filipendulae. Lineage (NCBI taxonomy): Eukaryota > Metazoa > Arthropoda > Insecta > Lepidoptera > Zygaenidae > Zygaena > Zygaena filipendulae. Next base: position 8,496,015 of record OU015657.1, read on the forward strand.
CCCGGGTACGCGTGCCGTTTCAATCTGTCGTAGAGGTCCTCTTTCGTGCCGTAAATGCTGGCGTTCGATCGGGCCAAACTGTTCATTTTGCCGTTCATCCCGTTGTGAAGGCTCTCCTTCATATACGTTTCGTTGTAGAAGTTAGGCATTTCCCATCCGTCTTCTTCGTCGTCGTAATAATGCGCGTACGTCGAATGGTGGGACGGTGCTATCGATTCCGCGTATGGCGTATGCGCACCGTAGTAGAAGTTGACTTGCGAGCCGTTTTGATCTATCGCCGGTGTAAGTGTCTTCTTTGGTTCTTTCTTCTTCGTAGATCTAAAGGGGATTTTTTTTTGTAGTTTATAGAAGAGAAACCACTTGGACCACAGAAAGTAGATATTTAAATTAGACAATGCATGCTGAAACTCTATTGTGTAAATTAAAAGCGGATTACTCAGTTTGCTTTTGAATGTGAGTGAAACAAAAAACTGCTTATATTTTTTTAATATTTTTCGTTTCTTAATTCGTAGAAATTCTTAGCTAATTGAATTATTTCAGTACCTATTTATAAGTTTAAAAAGTTGCTTTATCAACGAAATTGTATCTAATTGATTTCGAACAATTTTACGCTGTTACCCCGGATTTAAGTTATAACTAGCGGTTTCCCATGGTTTCACCAGTGTTAATTTCGTAGTTCCCGCGGGAATTTCGTGTATTGCAAAACTTCATGACATAATCGATTAGTTCGTCGAGTAGTTGAGCCCATACAGCGTCACAAACAAACAAACTCACATTCGCATTAATTATAAATATGTAAGGGATCTTCTGCAATATTTATTGAAATTCGTTTGCAAACTGTGAATTTCTCCTTATTGACTAATGATTATTATGTGTTGTTTGTTAGTTTACCTGGCGCAAATCATCCATACTAGGAGTACGAGGAATATGATGAATATGACTCCTCCAGCCACCCCGCTGGCTATGTACGTGAACTCGCTCTTGTCTCGACAGTTAGGCCCCGTGAACGAGCCCGTGCAGCGGCAGGAAGGCTCACCAGTGATCTTGTTTATGTTACAATCGCCTCCATTGTCGCAGTAGTTAAGGCAATTGTCTGAAAAAATATTTGCATTTTATATTGAATTGAATTCGAAAAAAACTTACTCGTGGGTATACGTCAGTTACCTCTATACGAAGGAATTTGTCTAATTTTATTAGTTGATAGTTACCTGTACAAACTCTTCCATCGCCATTAAAGCCGGGTTTGCACTGGCATTTGGTTTCTATTATCTCACTGCCATTCGAGATAACGAGACAACGGGCGTTCTTATCGCAGCGCAGTTCAGGCCTGCTCATTTCGCACGGGTTTGTGCATTCCGACTCGGATATCTGCAAAAACATCGATTTCATTACTCCTTTGAAACATCTTGTATGTGCGTTATAAGTAATTGTAAACACATCTAGCCTATATTGAAGTTAAAATAGTAGATTGTATCATTATAATACATGGGAGAAGAAAAAGTGTAGGTACTGTGAGGGTGCTGCTATACGGAGCTAAATGAAAGATTCTAAAATAGTTTAAATTGTACTTACAGCTCCAGGTGCTTGAGTGATGGTATTTATCGGGCATTGAATACATGTCGTTTGTTGTGGTTCCGGTTGGTAAAAGCCCTTTTTGCATGGAACGCATGAATTCAATGTGTTATTGAGGTAGGAGCCTGAAATCATATTCCCATTATATTATATAATAATTATGTAGCTGCATTTTTACGAAATTGTAGACTTGTTACTAATCCACAAAAACATATCGACAGAGCATGATTTTTGCATCGTCCGCAAATTTTTTTTTATTTTTTTTTAAACTTTAGATACATGTAATATTTATGCTTTAAAGACATCTCAACTTGCCAACCGACCAACCTTGGTAACCGTATTAAAAACCAGCGGGGTTTGCCAAGTTGACATTCTACACGTTAACGCATAGAAAAATAGAAAACTTTTGTAACGAAGTTTCATGTCACTTGGTCAGCCAATCAAAACTCTAGTTTTTACGTGTTAAGCAAGAGTGCCCACGATTACACCAATTTGATAGTCCTAAGCGAAATCATTTCTTAGCTGACGTCTCCTAATCTACCTGCCCAATTTCAGTTGCATAGGTCATGTCGTTTTTGATACCGTGATTATTTAATATTATAGATAAGTGTAAAAACATTTCTTACCAGGCTTGCATACAGGTAAAGAGCATTGATCAGGCGTAGCGGCGCCAGATTGTGGAGTGGTAGTGCCGGACGGACACGACAGGCAGGTCGCACCTAACCCGTTGGCCCGCCAGGTGCCCCGCGGGCACGGCTCGCAGCCACCATCACTGCTCAGCTGTTCACCTGAAATATTCAATCGGTACATCGAAATATGAAATTAAATAAAAAACGTTACTGTAGAGAAAAACTAGAAAAAGAATATTAAATTCTTGAGATCTTTACCTAAAGTTCAGGCGGCTAAAATGAAATGCAGTGTAAACAGCGCTTCAGGAATCGACAAATAAAAGTGTTTATTTCCAATAAAGTAAGTAGGTATAAGAAACTGTCCATCGGGATTTGAGTAAGTAGATATGTCAATAGTTACTATTTTTTTAACTTTATTGTATTGAGGGTAAAAATGACTTAATTTAAATGAATATGCATTCTATTGTGCAATCTCGTGATATACCGTGATTATTATGTACTAGCTTTGCCCCGCGGTTTCACCCGCGGTAATTTCGGAGTTCCCGCGGGAATTCCGGAATAAAAAGTACTCTATGTCCTCTAGAGTACTCTAGGTACACCCCTGATAACGTGCATGCCAAATTTCATCCAAATCCGTTCAGCCGTTTTTGCGTGATTAAGTAAACGTATGTGAGGATAAGAGCTCGAAAGCGCATTTTCATCCGACTTGCTTCATATTTATCGTCACTGCTCAGCTCCTATGTGTCTTAGCGTTATGTTATATAGCCTATAATCTGCCCAGGAGTATGGACTACATTCGTACAAAGTTTGGTTAAAATCTCTTTAGTAGATTTAGACCCATGCGTGCACATACAGACAGACAGACAAAAAATTTACTGATTGCATTTTTGGCATCAGTATCGATCACCATTCATCCTCCAATATTAATTTTGAATATATATTTAATGTACAGAATTGAATTATTATAAGTATAGAAGATATAGAAGAAGACTATACTTCCAGGAGTAGTCTTTATCATCGTAGCAAAAATTGACTTTAACAGAAGTCGATTCCAATAGTTTTGTTGCAAAAATTTACTACAACGTTCGATTATTTGATCTCCAAACATGAATGAACAAAGAATTAAATGCACGTACCTGAAGGACAGTCATCGCGACATTCGGCTGCAGACACAGCTTCAGTGGCCCGAGTGGTTTGCCCTCGAGGGCAAGCAATACACGAGAATGCACCTTCGCGTGGCTGATAAGAGCCGTGCCCACAAGGACGGCATAGATCGGCATCGGCATCGTAATATTTACCAGCAGCGCACCTCTCTGTAAGAACAAATCACAGCACAATGACAGCACCGTTGGTGTAGTGGTAAGGTAGCCAAGGTAGCTTTATGCCGGCGTCACGGGTCCCTCATTACGGTAAATATTTATATGACAACCATTGGTGTTCACTCTGAGTCTGGGTGTTATGTACCATAGTAGATATGTATTTATAAAAAAAAAGATAAGTATAATCCCATCAAAACAAACTTGTAAAAAAGTCCAAGTCTCGCAACTCACTTCTTCTACAGTAAAAAGTTGTGAGATCAATGTAATACCAAGTCGGTTAATTTATTCAGTGCCTACTTAAGGGTCCTTCTGTCTAAAGTTATCATGTTATAAGCTAATCTAATAACATTTTATAGTGACCATATCAAATTTAAAAACCTTTTATGTTTTAAATAGATTGATTGGCTTGGCGATCACGTGAAAACACAATATATCTCACATGTAATACATAATTATGGTTCTAAACAATCTAATTTAATTATAATATGTATTACTTGTGAGATACATTGTGTTTTCACGTGATCGCCAAGCCAATCAATCTATTTAAAACATAAAAGGTTTTTAAATTTGATATGGTCACTATAAAATGTTATTAGATTAGCTTATAACATGATAACTTTAGACAGAAGGACCCTTAAGTAGGCACTGAATAAATTAACCGACTTGGTATTACATTGATCTCACAACTTTTTACTGTAGAAGAAGTGAGTTGCGAGACTTGGACTTTTTTACAAGTTTGTTTTGATGGGATCTCATTTCTTTTTGTAAATGGTCTTCCTCCTTTGAGCAATTTAGTCTACTTTAATAACTTGAAAGATTTTGGTACAACTTTATAATATATATAAACACATGCCCCATTCTTGCTTTTTCATTCCGTTGACCATTGTACCTTTGAACATAATTATGTCTAGGTAACTATGTATCTATACTTTATATCTAGGTAGGTAACTATAGCTACACTTATTATTATTATTTATTAATATCTGGGCAACGGCTTAAATAGCTGTTCCCCGCGGTTTAACCCACGTTAATTTCGGAGATCCCGCGGGTATTCTGAGATAAAAGTACTACCCTATGACCTTTCCTGTACCCTTGACAACGTGTAGTATGCAATAATTAATTCACCCGCGTTGATATCAGAGTTCGCGCGGGAATTCCAGAAATGAATCCTAGCTAGATCGATTTATGGCCCCCGAAATCCCCTGTATACAAAATTTCATGAAAATCGTTGGAGCATTCAGATTAGGGTAATTTTATCTCGGAATTCCCGAAGGATCTCCGAAATTAACGCTGGTGAAATCTCATGAAATTTTGCATGCACGTTGTCAGGGGTAAAGAAAACCTAGGGATATAGGGTACTAACTACTTTGCATCTCTGAATTCCCGCGGGATCTCCGAAATTAACGCGGGTGAAACCGCGGGGAACAGCTAGTCTCATATATTTATATGGGATTACAAAATTATTTGTGCAGTTGGTACATATAACTGCATATATAACTTTGTAATTCCATACATTTATATGGGATTACAAAGTTATTTATGCAGTTGGTGTATCTAGAAAACTGGACCGAAATTGCTAAATATTTTAATTTTTCCTTGATTTATACAATAAACACTAATTGTATTCTAAATTTCAAACTTCTATGTCTGCTAGAAGTGCCTTAGAATTTTGATGATCGGTCAGTGAGTGAGTGAGTGAGTGAGTGAGTGAGTGAGTGAGTGAGTGACCTACAAAATTAAGAAACTTTGACTAGTTATAATTCTTAAACTACTGGTTCAAATCGAATGAAATTTAAATTATACCGTCTTTATACAATACCTGCTTGTTTACTAAAAATTCAGGCTTCTAGTTTTATCCACAACGAAGTTATAGGGGGTCGAAAATGGCCTGAATTGCTTCGAGAAAAGGATAGTACGGCCGTGCCGCTTTTGTTGCTCGACTTGGCGGGGGCACTGCCGTGCCCCCAGATATCAGTTGTCTAACCAAGCAATGCTTGTACCATACAAGCTCTGCTAAGCTTGGGTCTAGGTGGCACTGAGATATCCAATTCAACATTTTAACTAAACTGAACGCGTGAACTCGCGAGAACTCGCTTACCTAATCTATTCTGAGTCATTTCTGCGCCAAGTTATGACACTTCCCACCCGACTTTCCATCTACCGCTGTCCAAAAAAATAAACAACCACTGGCATTTGTAATGTTAAAAAAGGATTACCTTTGCAATCACCAGCACTTCGTGCTCCAGCTGCTTGTGTAACTCCAGGCTGACCCGCTATAGCAGGGCAAGGAGTGCATTGCAGTTGACCAGCTTCTGACTGATATGTTCCAGTGGGGCATGGCTTGCACGTGTCACTGGCCGCGTGAAGGAATGTACCGACAGCACACGCGACTGTTGGAAAAAAAAATGAGTAAATAAGCAACCGTAGTCTGTCTAGTTATTCCGTCCACTTTAAATATTTGTCACGTGCTACGTAGATAGAGAATATAGGTAACGCCACATAGTTAAGTAGACCTACGTTTACATTTCCAACAACAAACAGCGAGGCCGAATGCGCTATACCCAAACGAATTTACCGAAACAAAACCACAACCAAAAATATAATGTTAAGCTTATCTCGTATAGCGGTGATTATTTTAACAATAACGATTTATCTCTTATTTGGAAAAATTAGTTTCGCCAAAATTATACATCTTACCTACCTCTACTATTAAAATAAATTGGACATAGATAAGCAATAGTGTGTTAACCCACACTGGAGAAATTTTGAGTAAATCGTATTTTAAAAGTAGGAGCGCCATTTTGTGTCAACATTTTTTATGTTCAATATTTAGTTTCATATTTAAGCAATGTACTAAGGTAAACACATAATTAAAAAAACGTTTCCTAACTCTCAATAATGGTTCTGAATCAATAACTTAATTTTGTGGGTTAACATGTTATTGCTTATCTGCGTCCAATTATGGTTATATGTAGTATATTTACTCTGAGGTTATATTTTGCGATCGACCTCCGTATCTATATATTTACTCTGAAGTTATATTTTGCGATCGGCCTCCGTATCTACATTAAATGTAGAGTATCTAAGTAAAGCGCTGGCCGGACAGGAAATAGGGTACGGCGCGAAGACACGGTGCTACTTGTAGGTATTTTCATACAAAATGTATAAAACCGTCTTGCCCTCCACTCTGTATTGCATCGCGACGTTTCTATAAATTTTGTTACGTTTCTATAATACAGTAGAGGGTGCCGTATCTTTGAATCGTCCGTGCCTTACGTTTCTCTCATCTGATGTGCGCCTTAATAAATACATTTCAAATCTGTTTATCACTACGATTTAAATCCTTCGTTAGATATTAAAAATAGTACTCACCACAGTCAGGCGCCATAACGACTTGTCCCGCGGGACATGCGTAATCTGAGATTAAATTCAAACTAGCCGGGTCTGGGACTGTGTTCGGTAGAATGTTTCGTACATCGAATTGCTCGTCTTCGAGAATTAATTTCTCCAGTATTTTTTGTACAGTGGAGCGCTCGTTGTTGCCGTTATTAATTACTGGGTCACTGAAATTGAAAATGCCTATTCATTTTATGCTGCTGAGAGATACCGACGTCCAACACTGCACAATTCTTAAATCGTTTGGCATAGTCCAAATAGCTATGGAAGACACTTTACTCACCAGTGAAACAGTGAATTTAGTGTACCATTTCTAAATAACTGTTTAAATAACAAAGACAATAAGTGTTAGTTCAGCTAAAACATGCAAACAAACTTACTTGACAGCTGGAAAAGAGATCTCTACGTTGTACGTATCGCCGGCTTGCCGCCCCTCCCTATTGCTTCGTGCCCTAAGTGCCAAATAATACACATGCAATTGTGATAGAAGAATAACATAACATGCTTTGTGATAATACAAATAAACATTAAAATAATACAAAAATGTTCAATAGCATTAATAATAAAGTGCTTTTTACATAGAGTATAATTCTGGTTTGTAACTATGCAATGCAATGGGCATGTTAACTATTTTTTTTAGTCCGTCTTGTAGATTAATAAAAAATATTGGACACGTATTCTTTATTTTTTTACGTAATCAAAAAATAACGGCGATACATTGAGTTGAAATTTCGCGTGACGTCACTATTCGGACAGTTTGTATGGCGGTTTTAGCGGTTAGTGACGTCACGACCCCATCACCCTAAACTTTAATGCGCTTTATCTCTGTATATTTTAATTTATTTGAAAAGGCAAAAAATACGTCTATTGTTTTTTTATTTTCTAACTGACGGTCTAATTAGAATTTTGATTTTTTAAAGTAGTAACATCCCCATTATTGTCGTATATAAGTAACACATGCCTGTGCAATTGTAGTGGTTCTTACTATTCCAACACCTGCCATAAATGATTTCTTTAAATTTATTTAATCAATATTTCAATTACAATAATAGTGGAAAATATTGTTTGTTGCTACTACCAGTAGGTACCTAGTAATAAAGACATATTTTCCGTTAAAAATATTAACTTACTCTTCAACCGGAATGATCGCGTCCAAAACGTACGTGTCTTGAGATTTAAGGGAAGAAGGTGAAGACACTTGTCTCTTCTGTCGTATATTGGATCGGTGGTCACATTTGACATTTATGTCGAGTTCTTTACATTCGCGGGTGCCATCAATAGCATATGAACAGAAGTTCCAGTCTCTGTTCAGTTGGTTTATGGCACTGCGTACTTTTTGGCGAAGGACACCCTGCCCAGCGTCATTGCAAAGTACTGAGCTTGGGAATAACATTGAAATTTTGAAGACTCGTTGTGCCGGTTGTGCCGCTGTAATTTGCAATTTTTCATGTATAAAAATAAATAAATTTTAAATAAAAATATATTATAATTTATATAAAAATTATGTGTTATTACAATAAAATAATAGTTACTTACGTGAACAAGCAGGATATACCAAAGGAAGAGTAGGATCAGTAGTTGGTCTCCAAAATCCTTCAGCTCCACAAGTGTAGAACGGTGGGACAGGCTGTGAGAATCTAAGGCCGTCACGACATGCGATCTCACAAACTTTAAACTGACCACCCGCTCCCCAATCCCGGCATGATTGATAACCACCAAGTGGATCGGCCAGAACGGGGCAGAATTCAGCTGCAACAATTTTAGCTTATAATATATGGACAAAATGCTACGCCTATGTATGTAATATACATGTCATTTACGATCGTTAGATCTTTGGTCTTATTTTACAGATATTACCTTAGGGTTACATTTGCTATTGTCATTAAATCTCATGCGTCATTAAAAGCGTGTACCTACTGTTAAGAACATAAGTATCTTTAACCGACTTTTAAAAAGGAGCGTATGTTAATGGGGCAACGATTTCTCCAGCCGTCCCTCGTTTCTAGGTCCAGATTCCAGTAGTTGGAATATAATGTATTTAATTTTTTTTAATGATTCTTAAACGACTTAGCATAATTTTCAAATGCTTTATTGATAAGTCTAACTTATTTTTAAAATTAATTTCTTAACGAGTAAACGATTACATTTTTTTTTTTTACTTACATAGTACTGTAACCTTGAAGGTACAAGTGGCAGCATTACCCGCAGCATCGTATGCAATATAAGCAATATCGTATGCTCCCCAAGCAAGGTTTTCGCCTGGTTTATAACCAGATTTTTCTACTACTTTAGTTACTCCTACATTGTCGCTGAACGTCGGCGCATCCCAGTGAACAATAGATGATCCATTTTTGCTAATGACCCATAAATCTCCAGGACATCTATCTACTGTTGGTGGTTCCTTATCTGATTGCAACTGTTGACACTTTGATCCTGTGTATCCATTGGGACATACTCGTTGTCCACAGTGAGATGGAACAATTCTTTCGACACCACCGATGATGTCATCGTAACCAGCCCAGTTGAGGACTAAACCATTGTAAAGCACGGGTTCAGTTCTACAATCACGAACTTGTTTTTGTATTTCGTTGGTAACATCGAGAGCCCGGTTCCATATTTGAACCTTCGTCAAATGTCCCTGGAAACCATTTTCTGCGTATGCTTTAGAGGTTTCGGTTTGAGGTTTTCCTAATGTCACCCAAACGCTGAAAAATAGTTTATTTTTATTTGTTGTTGTTCATCAAAATATTAGGCGCTATAATTGTATGAAACACAACTTTGTAAAAAAAAAAGAGTTGCTTACTTTTGTGGTAGCATTCGTCCACTACCGTAGCCTTCAATTTTGCTCGCAATCAAACCTTCCGTAATAAGCGTCAACAAACCGCCGTTGCTACCATCCCACACTAAAGCGACGTGATGCCATTGGCCATCGTTAACAGTTGCATATTCTCCAAAGCTCAGGTAAACGTCTTGCAAATCAGAGAATAGAGATACTTGGACGCCATTGGAATGCGCTTGGATAATAGTCCTTCTGTTAAGAGCTATGTGGGCGTTACTGTAATTAAAATTAATAATAATAATAATCCACTTCACAACACACAGATCTTCTTGATCCCACACTAAGCTATGAGCTTGTGTCGTGGAAACCAAGCAAACGTGGTATATAGTATATATTATTACATATATATTATACAATAGATATATACATACACGCCCAGACTAGAAAATGGAACCCTGTGTTCATCACACAAAGTCCACCCCCACCGGGAATTGAACCCGGAACCCCTTGATTAGCGGGCAGGCATGGTGACTTACTGCGCCAATCGGGTCGTCATTATGTTGCACACATAATAGAATATTGGTAGAGGTAAGTATATACAGACAGATCCTTCATAGTTGTACATACCTCACACTATATGCGGTGAAGAAAATACCACCTTCATCTTGTTGTAAATATTGAACCCACATGGCAATAGTCAAACTGTCAGCTCTACCAGTTTGAAATGGTACAACTTGAGCAGCGTTTGAACGTAACGGGTCACTAAAGTAAAGATCATAGTCAACGCTGATTGCTGAAAAATATCATTGTATAAAAGTACAAGTTCATAATTAAAAATTACTAGAAAAAAGATTTGGTTTTGCGTACTACTTACTTTTTCTGCAGTCTTCGCCTGTTAGATTAAATGGACATTGGCAGTAGAATCTCCCAGGAAGATCAATACACGTTGCTGCTGGTGGACAGGAATTGTCTTTGCAGTCCATAATATCTTCATCGCAGTTTTTACCTTTAAATCCTGGAGCACAGATACATGAGTACCCTTCACCTTCGTCGACACATGTAGCTCCATTCGCACAAAGACCGGCATCACAAGCATCGAATTCGTATTGACACCCAATGCCTGTGTAATCTTGAGAGCATGAACAGTTCAGTCCAGAGCCAAAATCTTGACATTTTCCACCGTGCATGCACGGACTACCGATACATCTTTCAGGGGCGGTCTCACATTGCTTTCCATCTGTTCCACTTGGACATCTTTAGAAACAGGAAAAACCATTAGTGTAACTGCTGATTTTTAATTAAAGAACTAATAAGCTTGATATGATTGGACTAAATTAATTAATACAACTACTTACACACAGAAAAAGTCTTGGAACAGGTCAATGCATCTGGCGCTATTTTGACATGGTTTGTTCATACAATATCCAATGTCTTTTTCGCATCGTTTTCCCGTCCATCCTGGTTGACAGACACATTTGTATCCTCCTACTTCGTCATTACATGATCCACCATTAAAACAAGGATATGAGGCACAGTCATCAATATTGGTTTCACAAAATTCTCCAGTAAATCCTTCACGACACACACATTGAAATTTATTGTCAAGATCGATGCACTTTTCTGAGCCAACTGGATTGCAAGGCTCACTGAAACATTCATCAACAGCGGTTTCACATTGGAAACCTACGAACCCTGGTCTACATTTGCAAAAGAATCCATCTATTTGATCAATACAAGAGGCACCATTCTGACAAGGGTTTGAAATACAGTCATCTATTGTGTGTTGACATCTTTTTCCCGTGTAACCAGATTCGCAGTTACATGTAAAATCATCAATTCCATCAATACATTGGCCTCCATTTTCGCAAGGCGAAATAACACATTCGTTGATATTAATATCACATGCAGGGCCAGTCCAGCCTGGATCGCAAATACATTGATGAGAATAGAGTTTGTCAATACACACTCCGTGCTTGCATGGATCGCGACCGCAAAGATCAATCTTTTCATGGCACCGTTTCCCTGTAAATCCTGGTGGACATGCGCAGCTAAAGTCATTTACTAAATCTGTACAGTGTGCTCCAAGAAGACAAGGTTTTTCAAGACAGTCGTCAGTGTTGATCTCACATATTTGACCTTCCCAGCCAGGTAAACATTCACATTTGAAACGGCCTTGTTGAAGGGCTATACAAGATGCGCCGTTTATGCAAGGATTGCCGTTAGCTGTACAGGGATCAATCTGTAAATGAAATCGATCATTTATTAACTAATTATAAGCAAATTTAGAAAGTAAGAGAACTTTTTTAATGTGTAAATATACCGTTATATCGCAGTCTACGCCTGTGTATCCAGATCTACATAAGCATGTGTAGTTATCAAATCCTGGTTCATCTTTGCACATAGCTCGTTCGGGACATGTGTCGTTTCGGCAATCGGATCTCTCTTCTTGGCAGTTAATGCCACCATATCCCTTAGGACAGGAACATCTGTAACCTTGTGGGAGGTCTGTACAAATACCACCATTGTAACACGGTTGACTGGCACATTCGTCAATATCTATTTCACATCTACGTCCTGAGAATCCAGCTGGACAATAACATTGGACAGTGTGACCTTTTGGTACACAAAGACCTCCATGTTGACAAGCACTGTTTGAGCATTCGACAGGCAAGCATTCCTCAAGTCCTGTTGCACCAGTTCCAACAGTTTTCATGTTAGTTGGACATTCCATACAATTTACTTGTCCAACTTGGTGTTGATAGAAATTTCTAGGACACTGTGAGCAAGGGGCAAGTCCAGTTGGTGAATAAGTGCCAGGAGCACATTTGGATCTGCATTTATCTCGGCCTGATGCAGCAGGCTGATATGTAAAGGTATTTGCTGGACATGCTTGGCAGTCTTTGAAACCTCCAAGTGGTGGTTCTCCAGTGTAACTGTGACGAGGACATTCTAAGCAAGGAACTAAGCCACTAGTTGAATATGTTCCGTAGCCACATACGGGTAGACAATCATTTATATCTTTAGAACCATCTTCTTTCGTAAATGTTCCTTGAGGACACTTCAAGCAAGAACCCTGGCGTGCTTGGTTTTGGAAATATCCTCGAGGGCACATTGTGCATGACTTTTGTTTTTCGCCAGCAAATGTTCCTGCAGGACAGTGTACTGAAAATAAATGGAAAATTTGGTAAAAAATTCAAAAAACTTATAACAAAAATTTCGCACGGCACTTTTGTACTTACAGCATCTAGGAACATCGTTTGTATCCATGTTTAAGACTTCACCTACGCTGCATGTAAATCCTCTAGCAATAGAACTTTTTATGGCTCGCAGCGGTGGACATTGATTACCAATTGAAGAAACGTTTAATAAAGGTTCAATAACAGCAGTAGCGTAAGGAACTGACAGATCAAATATAAGATTTAAAGTTGAACCACAGAGATCATATAGTTGAATCTGTTTTATAGCGGGTGTTATTTCCAAAACGAAATCCATTTTTACTACGTTTTCATCCAGAAGACTAGGCATTGTTTTCACAAATGTCACATTAATGTTAACATTAACTGTAAAGCAACGTTGTGACAACCTTTCATTCAACGTGTTTTCGTACTGAGCAAGTAAATCTTTATACTGTGGTAAACAAGCATTTGATACTGCGCCAAGAGCACGATATTGGATACTAGAAACCACCTGATACGCCGCTTGCTGGGTGTCTGAAATCATATATTTATGATAAAACAAGTTCGAAGTATCTATGTATAATAATTCCTATATCTTTTTAACAAACTTACTTTCTGATACACAATCCGGTACAACAGCTGTGGGTACCCATTTTCTGTTTGTTTCACAAACAAAGGTTTTTACGGGTTCTCCATCGGTAAATCTATAACCAGGGCTGCACGTAGCAATACATTGAACTCCTCTGTCTCCAGGAAGGCAGTTAATTGCACCGTGGGCTGGAGGTGTTAGTTCCCAATCGACGCATGGTGAGGGTTGAACAGATACCTATGGAAAAACATCAGTTTGTAGGTGTGTGATTTTTATACTATATTTTTACTTTACATCGTTATAACCATATTATTGATTATTATTATGTGATTAAGTTCAATAAATTAAAATGGTTATAAACAAAGAACAAAGAAGGCAAACTTACTTGGAAATTGCACTGAGCTTTGTTTCCATATTTATCGGAAGCAACAACTGTAACGTTTTCATAACTACGAATAGGAATAACAGCTCTGTCAGGGATGAATTTCAAATAAACTTCTCCTGAAGCATCTGAAGCGTTTACCCTCTTCCTAGTATCATTGAAGTTAACTGCATAACTATCCTGTTTGTCTAATAATTCTATAACGTAACTTTGCGGACAGCTTAACCTTGGAGGAGTGTAATCGGGTACAGTAATGTTAACTTCGCAAATAGCAACATTTCCGTCAAAATCAAAGGCTACATATCGCACCACCATATTGTGGAACACTTGGATAGGAGTTCTAAAATGTTGTGGAGTTACTTCTAGTCTAGCAATAGCGCCAGAATTATCAATTGCCGTAGGCTCAGTGAAGTTTACTGGAAGAAGTCCGCCGTTGACATCCGTCTGTACGATAATTGGCTGTTGGGGACAGTTTTGAAATACCGGCGGTTCATTATCTGAAAGAATTAAAAAAATAATTTAAAAACTTTTAATGAAATGAAATGAAATGAAGTTTATTTGTTACGACCACAACTAAATAATATGGGTTAACAAAAAGTAGCACAAACAGCGTGTCGCAACAAAAAGGCAACCAGCTCAGCATGTATTTCTTTGTGTGTGTGTGCTTTTTATATATTTAAACTCACCAACACAGGGGGAATAACCATAGTCATATCCAAGTAGAGGCTCAACAGCAGGCTCGTCACATCCCATTAATTCGAACTTAAGGCACGCGTTATCCATAAAACTGACAATACCTAATATAGCAAATCTAGCTTGAACGTATTTAGGAAGAGTTATCATAGCTAATTCTCCGTAGTTGCCGGGATCTCTCATTGTAAGATTGAAGTTGGGGTAGTATACAACATAATTATCACTCGCAGATTGTTTATAAAAGAATCTTATTTCTGTTGGTCTACCGACAATATCAGAAGTTACGACGCCTTTCACGAGAATTGCTTTAACTCTGTGGACTTTTCCTAAGTCGACACTGACGTATGTGAATGCTTCTTGTTTTCCGCACCAACCGGTTACTGAATTAAGTCTTATATTTCTTGCTTCATAATTTGGCCTCTCTGAAGTTGCATTAATTGCTGAATCAGGTATTTTTCCAGAAGTCAAACCAAGAGGTTTGATCACTTTGCACTCTGGCTCTCGAAGGCAAGTTATAGGTCGGGGATTGATAAGAATATATCCCGGCCTTGAGCAACCGAAGAAAACTTCTGACCCTTGTTCATAGCTTCGTGAAATTTGATATCCATCAGCAGGTCTTCCTGGATCTTCACAGACAGGTCCTTCACATCTTAAGTCCCCAAAGTCCCAAATTCCATTAGCTTGACATCTCACTACATTGTCATGTTTAGTCGATTGTCCAGCCAGTTTAAAAGTATTTTGACAACCGAAAAAGAAGGAACCTTGATATTTAGTATCGAGATATTGACCATATTCAGCCCCAGGAGTAGGCATTGGTTTTCCACAGTCCTTTCGTGGACATTGGGGTTGAGCTCCTGATAGCCAGTAGTCAGGTAGACCCTAAAATAATAAAAAGTTTTCTAATGTATATATCATCATTTAATAGGGTTATGTGCGTTATTTTATTACATTAAAAATGCTCCTTACCGGTTTTGGATCATATACACACTGTCTAAATGATGCTGTTAAAGTATTTCTTAAATGTCTTCCCGGAGAAGTACAAGTTATGGTAACATTATCTCTATATGGCACTAAAACACTTTCTGGATCTTCTCTTATTACTTTCAAGCCATCATTTTTGTCATCAGACAAAGTTACACATCGTGCATCTGGAAATTTGGATACGGTTTTTTTTTACAAATAAGAAAAATAAATTTTAGATGTTTGCTGCTACTGTAATTTTATTGCTTAACTTACATTGACATTCAGGAGCTGTTCCGTTCCAGATACCGCTTGACGTACAGAGTAATGAGGAGAACCCAGACATTACATAACCAAAGTCACATTGGAATTGAACTATATCTCCATAGTGGTAAGAGTCTTTAGTCGACAATAGTTTTCCATTTTCAGGGGCAGCTAGCGGTGGGCACATAACTGGTACACAAGATTTGTTTCTTTGATACGTGTCACCATCTCTCTCTCCAGTTTCTGATGTTTCAATAGCAAAGCCAGCTGTACCATTTGAAGTGTAAAGTTCATATCCAATGTTGCATGCACACGAAAAATTTCCAGGCCTAAAATAATAATTGTAAATAATTAAGGTAACTTCATTATGTTGATCCCGAATAAGTCTGTACTAAAAAAACTTACGTATTGATACATTTTTGGTCACAGTTTCCATTGTTGTCATTACACTCGTTTATATCCGCGCAGTCTAATCTAGCGCATCCCATAATTTCTAATTTGAGGCATGGTGCTCCAACATAATCCTGAATTTTGAATTTCACATATTGAGCTTCGATCGGCATCGGAAGATTAAGTACCGATAAAGTAGGTTCTAAGATTCGGAATTCGACTGCAGTGCCATCAGGATTAGTGTAATCTTTGAATACATCAGTTAGGTCATTTGTGTATTGTAACCGTATTGCGGACGTGAAGGCGATGTTGCCGTCTGCTCGCATAACACTAGTGGTCCTAAATCCACGAATTATAGTTGGTGCTCTTAAATCTATAAGTATCCAGTTGGCTCCAGCTTCTAAGTTGTTACCACACCAACCGCCGCCATGGTTTAAGCGTATCATCTGAAAGGAGATAAATGGGAATTTAAATGAATATTACGATGCAATTTTTTGCATTGTATCAGTTGTTTAAATTGAATGCAACATACCCCTCTGTGATAACCTGGCTCAGGTGCTGATGTAGTAATAGATTCATCAGGAATAGCACCATTAATAAGTCCCAAGTCTCCGACTGGTCTGCATTCTAAACTTGGTCCAAAACCAGGACGACAAGGGCAAAAGAATCCTCCTTGAGTGTTTTTACATTCAGTAGAAATGCTATCGCATTGGTTAATTAAGCATTCGTTGATGTCATCGCAGGTTGGTGGAGCGTCAAATTTCTGATTCGTACCACATTTGAGTACACTTGGACCATTAAGCTTGTATCCTAGAAAAAAAAAAATCTTTCATTTTACATAATAATAATATAATTTATAAGTCTATATATTATATAATAGAAATACCTATAAATATATAATACTGAAAACAGTTCAGTTTTGTTACTACATATAAGTATATACAAATATAGTAGCCAAGCCAAGGCCAAGCTGGAACTAACGATTTGTTTACAATACAATACAATATACTTTATTGCTCCAATATTTATATAAATGAAAGACATAATAGCAAAAATGCGATTACGAGTCTCATACCATAAATTTGACAGAATGATAGGTAGACTTTTGTGGTGTATAAGTCTGTGATGCTACGGGCTGGCGGGTGCGCCGAGCCCGGGGGCATACAAAACGTTTCCTGAGGGTGAGGGTCCTAGCGTTCCCTAGCCACAAAATGAAACGAGCGGTGAGAGGGTACGAGAGCGAATACACACTTTATTCGTGACACACAATCATACGTACATTAAACACTTACTGCTATCTTACACGGTATGATATAATTCTTATCCTACTACGCGACTTACGGGCGGTACGGGAGTTACGAGAGTGAATACAAACACACAACCCTACGTACACCTTAGCTTACACAATACAGGCGACACAATACTGAGGCACTACGCGACTCCACGAGCGTTGGCGCGGTCCTAGCGGGGTTCGCTAGGGTACCACGGGCGCGGCGCGCGGTCGCGACGGGACGCGAAGCGGGCCGGGAAGCGGCGATGGGGCGTGGGATGGGGTTAGGACGGGCGGCGGTGGTCGGGTGTAATTGTGTAGTGGCGACGGGACACTCCACGAGCCCCCGGTCTCGGCCTGAGCCCGACGCGGGACACACGCAGCCGTGCCCGTCGACTTGTGTGAGTTAGTTCGGTGGCCAGCGTGACCAGCATGACCCGGTCTCGGCCTGAGCCCGACCCGGGGCACCCGCAGCTGGGCGCGGTGAGTTATGTGCGGGTTAGTTCCTTCAGGACGCAGCTACGAGTCCCCGGTCCCGGTCGGAACCCGACACGGGGCAAACGCAGCTGTGCCTGGTGAGGTGTGTGCGTGACGGCCGGTGTGACGGAAGGAACCGATCGGCGTCGCTCGTCGCAGGGCTTCGCCGTAGGGCGTCGGAACGCAGTACGGGGGAGTCAGCAACGGGCGACGACGGTCGGGGTTCTAGGACTGGTCGGGTGCGGAAGTGCGGAGGCGGAGGCGGAGGGTCACCGCGTCGCGGGGTTCGGGCGTCGCGGCACCGGCAAGCGGACGGCGAGCGTAACGCAGGCGTGTGCACGGCGCTGGAACCCTTCGACGAGTGACCCGCGGCCGGCGGTCGGCTTCGCTTTTACGGGTGCGGCGCGGCGTGGTGTGCGGCGTTGCTACGAGGCCGCTGCCGCTGTCTGCGTCCGCGGTGCGGGGGGGTTGCAGCGGGCACGCGGTGCGCGCGTGATCTGCTTCCTTACAACACTATTAATACGATAGTATAAGTATCTTACCTTTGAAGCACTGGACTCTAGCTTCATCTCCATACATATAAACTCTGGTTTGATCGACGACGAATCCATTTTTAATCTCAGGGAATTTTAGGCATAGAGCTCTGGTACATGTAGGGACATCGCCGGACCAAGATCCATTGCTCATACACAGCAGAACTGGTTGACCAGAGCGTACGTACCCAGGTTCACATTCATAACGCACGATTGTACCATAACTTCTTCCACCACCGTTTAGGATGGTAACATTTGCATGAGGCACGTCGGGTAAGGCTACACATTGTGATGCTGTAAAGAATAGACAGTGGTATTTTAGATACAGAAATGATGCTGTAAAGAAAATATATGTATCTGTAAAGTTTACTTATTTACCTAGACAGGTTGGCGTTCTCTCCCATCGTCCATCAGAGAGACATGAGATTCTTTCAATGGGTTGTCCAGTGGGAAATGCAAATCCAGCATAGCATTGATATGTAGCAATTCCTCTGTATGTAACATTTGTAGAGCCAATTGAGAAACCATTGTCAATTTGTGGTACTGGACCACAGTAAACCTCTGTAGAAAATATAAAAAAATTACGATTCCACCCGTATTCGCAACTATGTTTTACTCCGAAACTTTCATTTTTATATGAATTATAAATAAGAAAACTTCTGAATATAATGATATTTTTACCTTGACAACTAGGTATATAGCTTGTGGACCATTTTCCTCCATCTAAACACTTGGTGGTGATTCGAGATTTTCCTGTTGCAAATTCTTGACCAATCGGGCAAGAGAATGTCACATTTGTTCCAAAGGCGGTGTCCCTGTTTGATGCAAGAGCACCAATGCCAGTTTTGAGTGGTGGGCAATCTGAAAATAATTAAAATGAAACTAATTACTTGAGTATATTAAATAAATTGAAGTAATATATATTTTCACTAAAGAAAATACCTGCTGAGAATGTCGCCTTCCAGCCAACTCCATTATGCAATGCATCAGACACAAACCGAATTAACATTTCGCCACTGGAAGCAGTTAATGTAATTCTTGGTTTCACTGTGAATCCATTCTCCGAATGCAATCTTAACCCATTAACACTAGTTCCGTCGAAAACTTGCACGACGTCAGATGGATTTATGTTGAATTCATCAAATTTAAGAGAAAGAGGACCACCATTAGGATTTTTAATTCTATATAAGCATTCCTGATTATTAGGGTAGTAGCTTAGACCGTATGCAGGAGAAGTCAGTGTCCCGTTTGGTGCTATTATTGTTGCTTTGCATCCCTGGGTATATCTCATGTTGAAACCTTTTTTGGAATC
This sequence comes from Zygaena filipendulae, assembly GCA_907165275.2. Lineage (NCBI taxonomy): Eukaryota > Metazoa > Arthropoda > Insecta > Lepidoptera > Zygaenidae > Zygaena > Zygaena filipendulae. Next base: position 8,515,756 of record OU015657.1, read on the forward strand.
GCCTAGGCTTGTGCGGAAATACATGTATAGATGATTGGTAGTGGATATGACTACCTTTTGGTTTTCTTCCCCTGGTCCAGTTAATCGCGCTAGTACTGGGCTTGATGGCGTGTTTCCATCTTTAATTATTATGTAATCTCTGTTCATTCCTAATTCTAAGTCTTCGATCTCTAATGAAATTATTCTACCAGGTTGAGCTTCCAATACATAAACACATTCAAGACCTCCGGGATATCCATTAGGATAACCTGGAGAATTCAATATTAGGCCTTGTGGTGTAGCTCGCAGAAAACCACCACAGTTATTAGATTCTGTTTTCCAGGAAGCTCGGAAACCTTTTTTTTCGACAGAGCCGTCGGTGGTAAACTTGAGTATCATAAAATTCGATGCTGATACGTAAAGTTTATTGGATAAATCTTGTTTCCCTGACAATGTTGCAAGATTAACAGATTTGTCTTCAGTTCTGCCACCGACTAAGATTTGGACAGTATCGAAAGATTTTTCAGTTTCGAAATCTTGGAACTGTAAAACAATATTTTGGCCCTGTGGGCCTTCAAGTGTCCATTTGCATTCGCTAAATGGTGAATATTTATGTGGATAGTTAGGACTTTCAACCACGTCACCACTGCTAGCCATATAAAAGTGACATTCTGAAGAGCAGTCCATTTCATCAGAAGAATCACCACAGTCATCTTGTTTATCACATTTGAAGGCTGCGTTTATGCATTTTCCATTCGAACAATGGAAGGTTCCTGAAAGAAAGACCAATTCTGTATAACAATTGTTACAACCTTAACATTGAATAGTGTTCCGTTTATTGTTTCGGTAATTACTAATTAGTCATTCAAAACTGATCACTACTTCAACAGATTCAATGAAAATGAGTACCATTCAATATGAAATATAATTCAAAAGGTGTTTTGTAGACTTACCAGCAGGACATGCATTAGCTTTACACATGAAAGGCAGAAGGCTTTCGCAAGTGGTCAGCTCCCAAGACTGGCTATCAGATGAGATAAGTACGTCTACACATTCTCCATTCTTTGGATTTGGTTGTCTTAGATCCCAAAAGCCAGCATATTGGGACACTAAAGCTCCAGCGGCTGATTCTAGCGTATTAGTTCTAAGATCGTCTACGGTGGCTAGACCTAGCCAGTAGTGGTTGTTATTAGGACTAGATGGCACCATATTGGCAGTCATATTATTTTCTGTGTAGCTATCGACGACCATGAGTTCGCTGCCATATCTGTAAAATAATTTTATTGGATGAATGGAATTTTGTTTATATCTTTGATTAAACTGTAAATATGTTTTACTCATATAAGATTGAGAAAATCTTATTTAAAAGAGATCGTGATTGATTTACCTTCGGCATAAATCTGCCGCTTTTTCCCATGAATGCCTGATGTTGAAATATTTATAACAATACAATCCTCTTAGCTCCCAACCTGAAAATTAAATTACAATTTGATTAAAGTAACGCTACAAGATATTTCTCACAATTCGGACAAGCAGGTGTTTTAAATAAATTTATCACTTGCGATACTTTATAAAGTTTAGAAGTTTTTGGAGTTAATGACATAATGATAAGATTAATATAGGTAAGTAGGTATTTTTTGACACATGGTGTCAGTTTAATTTTTATCCAATAAGTAGGTACGTAAGTTAAGTACCTAAGTTAATGTAACTAATTTAAATATTGTTTAAAAGGCGAAACTGAATGTCTTTGCTTTATATCTGATTAATTGATGTTTAAATCATTTACTAAATCATTGGAGTAGGTAATCTCAAATCGTTTCCGATTTCAAACGAAGATTTAAAGCAATAATTTGCACTGCACTACTTCGCTCACCGGATCTGTTAGGTAAGACACTACAATTTTCTTACAAATTTCCTTTTCTATGGTAGTCAAGCACTTAAGATAAAAAATTTGGAATTCAACCCCCTGAAGGTGAAAGCACGGGAATCAACTTCAATTTAAATAGATCTATATAATATTATAGTCTAAAGTTAATTCTTTCCTAAATAAAAGGCAATTTTTTTTAGAATTCTAAAAAAGAAAAAAAGAAACGTATATAGTTTTGACTTTTGAGTTTCAAAATAATAATCAGCTTTTAAGGAAAGTCTCTTCTTTGGCGTCTGTCGCGATTTATCGCAATGATTTTACTAATTACAATATTTTAATTAACTTCCACTTTCTTAATTCCAAGTATTTGTACTTGTATCTTAGAACTTAACATTGACTGTGCATTTGTTCAAAGAAGTGATAACATGTGTAAGACTGTAAGCAAATATTGTCTATGGTGTTTAAAACCAATAACCACGCTATTAAAATATTTATTAACGCTGGCTTTGACTTTCACCATTATGTTTACGGGGGAAACTGTTTGTCAACTTAATATTTAAAACTTTCACTACCATTCGACTCATTGCTTATTCAGTTGATGTTTATCTCAATTGTCTACACTTCTACACTGTTAAGAAGTACCTACTTACTCTATGTATATAATATTCTTGGGTGCGCTTGCGGCTTGGGTACTCGTATAAAAAACGTAATTATACCTATAAAGCAGTACCTAACATGGCACGTAACAATAACTCTAACCGACACAAGCTTACATAGTGTGTTTGAATAATAATAAAAAAAAATAGATCTTCTTTCATGCCTCGATATTTTACAATATATAGGTACCAAAACTTCCCATAAGTGTGCCATAAATATTTAGGTAGGTAGAACTAGATGATCACACTGACGTCCTCTTAAAGTTCAATCAAAAATTTATAAAATAAATTTACAAATCTGTCGAATGAACCATGTACTCAGTCAAATTAGTTCATATAACCCGAGCCTTATCCCCTAGGCCTAGGCTTACTCAGGGTTGCACGCTGTACAACTACTGCACTGCACTATATGCATTTGTCAGAAATATGACGAATAACTTTCTTTTTCCACTGAGCTTTCACATAAAGATATTGCCATAAATTTAATAATTTATTTCAAGATGTAGATAAATATTAAAATAAAAAACAATCAGCTGTGCGAACATAGAGGATTATATCTACATATTATTATCTGCACATGTAAATTGAACATGTGGAACTATATTTACTATAAATTATACAATGATAGAGAGATGGTTTACTTAACGTATCTTAGGTACTCAGAAAAGATACTTTCTCGTGCTAAAGTTCGTACGGAATATATTGTAATATTATACGACATGAACTTATTATTAAGATCAAGAGATTCATTTTAGAAATATAATATATTTTATAATATATTCCCGCAGGATTTTTAGGATAAACCATAATATGTATAAAGCTTCCTCTTGAATCACTCTATCTATCGATGAAAACGCATTAAATTCCGTTGGGTAGTTTTAAAAGATCTTAGCATATAGTCGGCAGGACACGACTTTGTTTCATACTATGTAAACATTATTAGGTTATCCGCTGGTCCCCCGCGTTTGCTCCCGCGTTAATTTGAATTTCAGGATGGAAGTATCCTATCTCCTATTTCAACACCTAGATTACCTACTTTCTCCCACGTCAATTTAGGAATTCCCGCATGAAGTCTTCACATCAGAATGACAGTACCCTATCTCCCATTCCATCTAATTTACTAGCAACTAAACACCAAATAGCTCTTCGCCCCACAGTTTCGGTTGCGCATAAATTGCGGTATTTTCACGGAAACTGTTTCCAGATAAATATTATCCCATAACATTCAGGAACACTGTAGCTCAGAGTTCCAAAAATTATCCCCTATCTAAAACAAACTGAGGAGCTCCGGAACAAAAACCGATAAATCAAATTTTGTAATTTTTTTTGAAATGAAACTTCTTTATATGGGAGAAATTTTATAGTTGTAACGTTTTTCTGTAATGCACCATCTTCATTTATGATGCCAATTTGATTGTTCTCTTACATATCCTTCTCTATGGTAAGTGTAACCTGGTCACAAATTGATAAATCCGTTCTAAATCCGTCCCCGAAATACCCGGATCTCTACAAAAGTCAAAACCGATAATTACATCAATCGTACTAAACAACGATGGCGACCGGAACAGATACCGATAATTCCCTAACATTTTCCCTACCAACGTTATATCAAATACCGATATATCCTACAGTGTTTATCAAAAACCGATATATCCAGTTGGTCTGGTCAATAACCGATATATTCATTTTCTTTTTTAATATAACTCAACAGGTACCACAGGCACGAATGCAGAATTTAGGCTTCCAAACATTGATGTTGACACCAATAAATTGATAGATTTTAGAACTCTAAATTAGAAAACCATGAACTTGGCCATATTTTTTCATTTTTCCACAAAAAACACAAATGTGATTTATCGGTTTTTGTTCCGACGTTCCTAAACTTAAACTCTATCTCTCTACAAAACTAGTGGGGGTATACATAAGTTATTATACGGTGACCGTAGGTACTAGAATTTGTCGACCTTGTAAAATCGATGCGAACATCAGATTACGTCGGATTACTTTGCCCGTTGGGCGGGAGCGGAGGCTTTTGTGATGTGAAAATTTGAAACGGTTTCCCCGGGGTTAACCGTTACGTTAGCTAAATGTTTCATGATTGGCCTCCCTTCCTGTGTTGTATTACTTCTATTGCTCGTATGAAATCCGCTTTGCGGTTTTTCACTGAATAAAGGCTCATTATTATGATTATTTACGAGTATTATCAACATGCTGCTGTTCGCAGCTTCTCTCGTGTGGTGTTTAAATGGAGTAAGATTACCTAGTGTAAGTAAGACCACTTGACTTAGGGGTGGAATTACCTAAATCGCTCTCATATTGAAATAAAATTGAAGTGTCTGTTTGTAATTTCAAATTAACAGCCTTTCACTAAATGTATACGAAATTATATACGGTAGGTAAGTACTAACATCAAAAAGTAAATTTTGAAAATTTTTCTCTGTCTGTCTGTGTGTTTATTCCAGATAATCTCTGAAACGGCTGGACTGATTTTAATGGAACTTTCACTGGCAGATAACTAAAGTTATAAAGAGTAATTCTATTTACTCTGAAATTAACGCGGGTGAAACTGCGGGGCGCAGCTAGTTTACAATATAATTGAAAGTCTTATGCTAAATTTTCAAGTTGTTGAATCAAGCAGTCACTATAATAATTAAATTTTATTTTGCACTAGCTATTTCCCCCGGTTTCATGGACTCAAGGATACCTACTGTAACTTTCTATTTGTGGAAGAATTTTTAGATTTGAGTGCCAGAGACATACGGACGCGACGGAGGACTTTATTTATAATATGTAAGGAAGCTGTGGTTGTAAAAATGTGAGATAAGACAGAGTTTGACTTTGCGAGTAAAAAAATAAAGACGCAAGATAGTAAAAACCTACGTAGGTATATGTGAAAAAGTCGTGAAGCAGAAATAGAGCGTGTTGGGTTCAGCAACTGATGGCTGCACTGCGATGCGATGGAATGGACACACGCTTCATTGAGTTCAGCGAAACACAACACGATGCAACTAGTGAAGTAGTGACCCACTTGTGTTAGGCTATTCCTTTTTGTCAACATTAAAATACATAATAAGCAGCCTTTTTCCGATATGCGTTGTATTTATTTTGATGCGTCTACATGCGTCTACTATTTGATCTGTCTACTTATGCTACGGCTATATATTGAACGAAGATTCATCGTCGCGTTGTCGCGATAAAAATTCGTGTTCGATCCATGACCATGATGATTGGCCATAATATCAAAAAAACTTCACTACGTTGCGATAATCTAGAACGTCGCGATTATTCATTTTGCGGAATATACATATACATATATACAAATAAATCGTCCTTGCCTGCTCCAGACTTCAACGATTTTTTATATTTATTTAGATGCGTTCTATAGTAAGCCATTAGGAATTTCATTTTTGCTTTTAGTTCCTCCACCGTAACAGCCTAGTGTAATTTTAATGTTTTTTCTTGTGGTTTGGCTCTTGCGGGTCCCATAAAATTGGTTCAGATTCATAATTTTGAATGAATTCTGTTATTACTCCAATCCATGATTTACAAGTTTAATCAAACACGTTCATACCGCTCGGCGTTTCGTAGTAAACTAAAACGCGCGAAACGTGTAGCCAACCGCATGAACATTGTCGCGACAAAACCCTTTGATGTGCGGCAATTTACCGACAGCGGCGCGAAGCCACCGTGTATTCGTGAAGATGATTCGCGATAGGACGAATTCTTTGGTCAGACGAGTCGCGACAACGCAAATCTTCGCGTTATCGCGATAATGTGGCCGTAGCATTAGAGGTACCGTGAAAATAAACATTTCTACTTAAAAGGAAACCTCAACCTTGTACTATTTAGATTTAAAGAAGAAACAAATGAACATTTATTATTTTTATATTCTATATTATCCATACTAATAACATTACTTATTAAGAGGAAAAGTTTGTGAGTTTGTGAATTGGAGTTTGTGAGTTTGTGATATTGTAGGGGGTAATCTGGGGTAATCTCTGGACTACCCCAGACTCTACCCCTCTACTAAACCGTTTTTAAAAATTATTTCACTTATAAGAAGCTACGGTAGCCCTAAGTAGGCACTTTCTACCCCGAAATTTCCAAGGGAACTCCGAAATTACCGAGAGTGAGACCGCGGGCACAGAGAATATAGCTAATATATAGATACCTATATTTTTCGGAATCAAAATTGTTCAATTCGAATATCATCAATACGAGGAAAAAGATTTGTTAGGTAGAGATACCTATTTGTATTTTTATTTAACTTTTCATAATATAAGTTAGTGGATAGTAGATATTTAGGTAATCAATTAGGTATGCAACTTTCATTTCTGTCATTATTTTCGGTATGTACCAACCTATTATAACACGTTTATATTAGGCACCTTCTATCTTGTACCGAATCTTAAAACCCGGTTTTCAGTTTAAGTTGGCAAATACATTTCTAAGTTACGAGTAATAAAGCTTTGGGTTCAATCTTGCGACATGCTATTATTGCTGTATAAGACAACAAGGGTGGGCTTGGCTTATTGTTCGAGATATTAATATTTAAATAATTGCTTAATCAACTCGTTGTTTACCCGAATCGCCACGGCAGACACGCAAGCATTGTTACGATATCAGTTGCCTCTACTACCTCTTGAAAAGAGTAATTTAACTGTTATAATTAAATAAGTAAATAAATCACTACATATTATTATAAAACAATTCTTTCACCGAGACGTCTCTCTGTCTGTTCGCGACTAACTGAAGTTTATTCTTTTGTGCACGCATCTAATGGAGCTCCTGGAAAAGATAATATTACCCAGTATAACAATAATTTAATTACTTCCTTTCCTTTATAATATAAACTACGCGACGGATTTCTATGCGGTTTTTCATTATCATTCACAGAATTCCTTCCGGAAGGTTTATATAGGGAGTTCTTGGATACTTTCTTTTTCGACTTAACTGTAAGTTATGTGACAGAATACATAGGTATTACCTACCTATATAATTATCAATTCCCACACCAACAATCATGAGCAAAGTTCAACCAAGTCGGATAGTTGACAATCTATGTATTTTATTGAATGTATTCATCACAAGACACTCTAGTGTCTAGCGCCACCAACGTACACGTTCAACGACATATGTGTGCGTAAAAGTGTAGGCGTAAGACTACTATTGTGTATATTCTCCCTGGGCCTGTATTCTCTATGATCATAACACGGTGTGTTTAAACAACGCGCCACAAAAATTGCTTTTCCCTCGCGCTTAAAGAAGTTTCACTTCAGAAAAGTACATTTACAAAGTGTCGTGTATGGCAAACAGAACATTGAATTCCTAGTATTTTGGTATCTGGAACGTTTTGATTGTATTTTTGAGACTCGTGTTATGGGCAAGGAAGGTTGTTGATCATAGTGAATAAGGGCCCTGCCGGCTTGCTCTTGACGCAATCGAGTAAGGGTCATACTCTTGACGCAATCAAGTTAGGATCAAATCGAACTCGAATCGAAATGAGATCGAAACGGAATCAAATTTTGCTACCTACTTTTGAAGCTTTGAAATCGCGTCTCTACATGTCAAATTTCTCGATTTCATTAAATTGTCAACGAAAACAATCCATTTTTATTGTACGCTGTAAGTAGGTACTTGTCGGACGTCATTTTTAGACATTAACACGAATCCAAATACGATTTCATTTTAAATTTAAATCAAACTCGGAATCAGACTCAAATCATTTTCCAGAGTTAGTCCCCCTGATGTCAATAGGTATAACCTAACTTCCTTTTTTTCAACTTTTCAACTGCATATTTTTCGTTATTCTGATAAACTCATCACTTTGTACAGGTAGGTATATTTTATACTTTTTATATGTTTTTTTTATTAGTTATTTAATCTCCTTAGGTATAACACTAGAAAGATATGAAAACCCAACGAAAACAGTTTCAATGTAAAAATCGCGCTACGTCCACGTAGGCTTTAAAAAAAAGGTTTTTTACAAAAAGATTAGAGATGTGCCGACTACCTACCTACTAGTCGGTAAAGCCGACGAAAGCCGGAAAGCCGGTCACGCAAAACTAAAGACTTTACAAAAAGATATGAAATAAGAAAACCAAGTAGGTACCTATAACAATTAAAATTTTCAATAATCGAAAATTTTTGTTTTGCTAATTTAACAATTAAAACATATTTTTGAACGTACTACTCGGCGTGCATCATTGAGTATCCCAAATTTTTTGAAACGTTTTGCAAATCACGTATTAATACCGTTTAGATAGTAATTATGTAGATCATTTCGAATGTCAGTTTGAGATCTTCGTGACTTAAAATTCCTTCTTTCCTTGAAAAAATTTGGGGTAGGTTGCGCGCGCCAAGCACGTTCAAAAATATTTTTTAATTGTTAAAATTGCAAAAAAAATTATGATTATTGAAAATCTAAATGGTTACCTACTTGTTTTTTTTATTTCATTTCTTTTTGTAGAGTACAATTTTTTAACTTTTTTTTAAATAGCCTAGTGAACGTGGAAATGGCGCGATTTTTACAGTGAAACTGTTTTTGTTGGGATATTTAATACCGTGCATCTTAATATCGAATCTCACTTAGTTGTCGACTCTTTATGACGGCTGACGCTACAAGTGCGTGCCCTAGAACTCCGTCCACGACTATCTGTTGCAGCGGAGATTGAGTTACCGTCACAGCATTGACCAAATAACTACGTAACAATCTACATACGTACGTAGTATACGGTATGTTGATTTGAACCTCACGACAACAGAGTTTCGGAGTAATAATCGGATATTCAGTCGATTGGAAATCTCTTTGTGACTCCCTCCCCAAAATAGGTACCTACAGCGACAACGACAACTTATGTAACAGTTTTTGTCAGTAACATGACTTTTCTTAATTAACAGAAAAGAAAAATAAATTCAATAATATACAGGACATAAAAAGTGATTTGATTTTTATGAAAAGTTTTATTTAAGTAATATTGCCAATTAGACACACGTATATCAGTAAATAAGTAAATCCCCCTAAGCTGATGAACTATGACACAGGGACGCGTTCAGTTTTATTGATAGAGTAAATACAATAAACATATATATTATCTGTGGTCACAGATAATATAATACTATACTCTATAGTGTTTTTCCTAGGGAAAGGTCGGTGTAGGGTATTAGGTAGCTTAACGATCCCATAAGAAGGGAACTAGATCAGGCCCTCAACTTAGGTAGGTACCTATCTTAAACGTATAACTAATATTGTTATCAATCTTCGGAACGATCAAACAGGTTTTTAACGTTCAGGAATAGATCATGATCACATGGTATTTTTAATCTTGAAGTTCCTGAGGGAATCCGAAAATACACACGAGTACAGCTGGGAGGTAGGCACACCTAGTCTGTACATGGCTTATGAATCGAAAACTAATTTGTGAGTCATGTTCGTACTATGTGTGATCGAAACAGCACCTTTCACTTATTACAAATGTGAGCCTTCAAGGCTGTATGCCCGTTTGCCGCTCAATCAACTTCACAAGTACAGTCAGCCATTGAATCTCATCGCGATAGTAATAAAGTTCAAAGATTGACAAAAGTGTTTGCATATTGCCGCTGTTGACTGTACGAGACGCGCTTTGTGCTTAGGCACGACTAAACATAAGCGTCTTATCAAAGTGACTATTGAATATTATATTAATGTAGGTATGGCTCAAAGTTCTTTACATTTATATTGAATGCTTGAGTTTTATTTATACCTGTTGTGCTATTTTTGTTTCGAATATCATGACTAGGTACATATAAGTGAAAATATCTGTTTCTATGAAATATTTATTTTGTTTATTTATCTAGTTGTTTTAAAATTTGTTTTTACGTATATAATAACTGGACTGAATGCATATTTATACAGTCGTACTTTAATTTGAAGAAAGCTTTGCTAACAATTCAAAATGATGTAGTACAGACTAAACCTACAATAGGTACGCTTGGACGGATACAGAGAATAGCAGATATCTAAGCTCATCAAACGCAGTTGACTCGATTGAAGCACAATCTGCAACTGCTATTGTTAAGCTGTGAAATGCAGGCAGGCTTCAGGGCTGCCATAACGAAGCGATTGCCCCAGATTGTGATGCTCCAAATCTCTTGGCAGATGCGTGCCAAGTTTAAAGTCAAATTAATACACATGACGTGACGCAAGCGCAACTCACTAGAACGCAGCGTTGACATTATAATATGTGCTTACGTACTTACGTTCTAATACTACAAGAGGTTATCGACATTGCTGTCGGTTTTTATTTGTGAATGAATGAAATGTAACCTAATGACAATGTATCGGTAGGATTGCTTAGTAGGAGGTTTTTAATGTATATATAGATGTTGCGTAAGAATGATCCCACTAAAAACATTTTCATGTAAAATGTTGCTAAGTCGAGACCATATGACTCAGTGGTCAAAAATCTGTCTGGAATTAATAGTAAATTACCCATATTTTTTGCCCGTGATTTCATAAGTATGAAAATAAAATTTATGTATTTGTATTAATAAAGCTTAAGGTAAAGTGTAAGAAAATATCTTTTGAAATTCGTATGAAAACTAGCCCTGATGATCCACCTTAATGTAATCTTTATTTTTAAAGGCTAATGGTGCCTGTGCACATAGCATTTGAAAGTAAAGATTATGACATGACATCTGCAATGATTCAAAGTTCACATGGATAGGTAAGTAAGTAGGTACTTGGAAGGTCATTCGTTAGTTAGATGCCATTGTCTGATGTAATCGAACATGAAATGATTGGATGGGAGCTGTAGGTACGAGTGTACGCAGTCGCTGATCTAGCCACCTTTCAGCAGCCATTTTGTTTACCCTGAGAGTACCTAACGTTTGTGTTTCATCTTGTTGTAGAACAATTAGTTTAAGCATCATATTAATTGAAGAAGAGGAATCGGATATGAGTCCTACATATGTAGTGCTTAATTCATGTAATTACAATTCTTGGAATTGTTAAATTTAGATAAAACACTATTAAGGTATAGGTTAAACTTTTCTAATTAGTTCATTGTATATGTTACAGTAAAACGCGTTTTCCTTAGTTAAAACTAGTTTTTACTTAATGCCTTTGTCAAAACTAGAAATACCTAGTCGAAACTAGAATTTACCAGCCATACCTATACGTATATTAGTCCATATCCACTTTTCTGAATTGTCTATAGGCAGGGCGTAGAACACGCCGAAATTCTTGGTTAGGTTTGTAGTTATACCTATTGCTGACCAAGTTGCGTGAGCCGAGCGAGCGTAGCGAGCGTGCCGCGGCAGCGGTCGTCAATGCGCAAAATACATACAAATGGTCAAAGATCAATCATAGTCGTCTATGTGAACTAGTTTTACCTGATATTCAGTTCTGAGCATAAGTTGATTCTAGTGTTAGCAAAGGCATTAATTAAAAACTAGTTCCAACTGGGATAAACGCGTTCTAACTAAAAACTGGTTTTATCTGTAAATATAAACGACTGATAATACGAATCAAGCACTGTCATCCATATAAACTTAGGATGAAACTGGTGCTTTAACGACAGCTAGGTGTATAAAATTATTAGGTACATTAAGTGGAGATAATTTGATCAAAACAGCATTGATGTACAGTTATTCACAATTTAATAGGTTCTACCTAGTAATGAAGCTGTGTGGTTCGGTTGCGAATAAACTTTGTGGGCCAGGGGCTAACGGTTCGGCAAAATATGTATTGAAGAAACTGGGACTGCAATTTACCGATAGATACGAGTAAACCAATATAACTTTTCTTATAAATGTCGTAAGAGACTAAAATATGTATTCAGTCAGTTTCCAAAATACAGCAGTTTGAGCCTGCATGCATTTTTAGCTAATAACAATGAGCTATGAATAAATTTTTGTGAACTACTTACTGTAGACTTGAAATTTTAGAAAAAAAAAAACAACGATAATTATATGGATTTGAGAAAACCTCACTAGTAATAAAATATTATTTTAACGACGTAGGTCGTTGAATCTTTATGTGAATAAAAATGAATCTCCGAAATGTAGGTATGTGTGATCGCATAACTTCCAAACGACGGCACCAAATTGGATAATTCTTTTTTGTGTTCGTTATACTGCTAATTAGCTGATTTTAGGTAAAAGGAGTAAATCAGGTTACTTTGGAGTTTCTGCGGGAATCCCAAAACTCACGCTTGTGAAACCGCGGGGCACAACTAGTATTATTTATTTATATCATGCACTAAGTTCATTAAGTTTCATTAAGTTCGCCATTTGTACTATTTTGTGCAAGAAGCATAAATAAATAAATAAATAAATAAATAAATACCTACGTATGTATTAATATATACCTAATAAATGAATTGTTCCTAATAATAACTGATAAGCAGTATCCATCTTACGTACCTACATACGAGGGTTACCGTGTGCAAAAGATTACTATGATATACAATTATTCTGGATCTGCTTGATTCATCAGATTGTTTACACTTGAAGTAGAAGTTTAATTCAATCCAAATAAAATTAATTAGATTGAACTTAGGAGAAAAGAGATCTCTATACTGCCGACTGATTTTCCTATTTCCATGTAAGCAATAGAGCGAGCCCTGTTTGTGTTGTTTGAATTTATCTCGCGGCTCCATTACAGCACGGATGGTTGGTGAAAGCGATGGAATTCTCGACTCGCATCGAACAATAAGCACGCCCGCCTAGTTATTACTCGAGATCCTACTGCAGCCGTGCCCGTCTCTCAACGATATTTCTTCAATAAACACTTTAAATTCCCTTTATTGCTTGTAAAAAAAAAACTTCCTAGTTCCTACCCACATTTATTAGGTTGCATAACAGTAGGGAATTCAATTTCTTCAAATATTATGTAATAGTTTTATGTTGTTAATTATTTACGTAAGAAATATATTAAATAGCTGTCTCCGCGGTTTCACCCCACGGTAATTTCGGAGTTCCCACGGGAATTCCAGGATAATATATAGATTACATTTCATTTCATATAAACCTTCCTCATGAATCATTCTATCTATTGGTGAAAACCGCATGAAAATCAGTTGCGTAGTTTAAAGATCTTATAGCATACATAGGGACAGACAGAGCGGGGCCTTTATTCACTATGACCAATAACGTTCCTTGCCCATACCGCGCGTCCCAAAAACGCATTTCCAAACGTTCTCGATGCCAAGATATTAGAAATTATTATTCTTTATGTTATAAAAAATGTTGTAAATGTATTTTTTTGCAGGAAAATTTCTTTGATTACCGGGGAAAGGTTTTTGCGGCGTCTTATCTTAGCGCGGCGTGTTATGGTCATAGTGAATAAGCGGCCGGGAAGCGACTTTGTTTTATGCTATGTATAGTGATAGCGACTGTTAATCTTGTTACTAAAATATGATAAATAATTATCAACTATTATGTTATATTTATGTAAATCTCAGACCAAATAAAAACTAAGGACGGAACGTCTCGAACAACGAAGTGAAGCCGGTTGCGTATGCATGTGGTGCTTAGGAAAGTGCCACTAGGATTCCCAGGAATGGTGTCTTTTTCTTGTAAGTGTGTGCGTGTTTCTGTTTACGTGCACGGCGTGGTGTCTTTTTCCTGGCTTCACTTGTTTGTTATACGCGTTCCGTCTTTAGTTTTATTTGGTCTGACAAGTAAGTATAATTTTTATTATGTCATTGGTTTCTCGGAATTGGCTCTTAAAAGAATGAAATTGATCTTTAAATGTTAGCTTTTTTTTAACAAGTCGGTTGGCTTTGATGTTTGTTTTAATAGAAGTCATTATTGTTTGATTCTTGTTTATTGCTTGTGTTTTTAAATTTTTTTATTGACGACTGATTTGGAATTGACATTTTTTGTAAAGATTCTTAAAATATAAAAAAAATATGAACAAGGCTATTCAAATCCAATTATAATAATTTACTAACATGTTGTTAGGGGTATAGGTACGGAAAAGGACATAGGGTACTTTTATCTCGGAATTCCGGCGGGAACTCCAAAATTGACGCGGGTAAAACCGCTAGGAACAGCCAGTTCATAAATTTTAATAAACGTTTGCTACTGGATAGAAAGATGTGAATATTGCTTGCATAAAATTAAAAGCAGCTTCCAGCAGTTTTGATTGAGCCGGCAAAACTTAGTTAGTTATCTCGGTAGGTGTAAGGTTAACGTGTCGGTTAGAGGATTGAGATGACTCGAGTGGTGTGTGTGACTCGAAGTCAGCTCCGCCAACTCTCATTAGCGATACGTCTATCTCGAGTTGGAGATGAATCTGTTTGCAGTATAGAGCGCTCTTTTCCCAACTTGCTCGTAAAATAATAATACATTGACACTTTTATTAACTATTACTATTATTAAGTAAGAAATAACAGAAATCTTTTTATTTAGTTTTTGTCCACAAAGGAACTGTTAAATATTATAAAAATATTTATTTGCCAAACAATACGAAATACTTTCAAATAAGTATCTCCTATCTTTCTGCTGTTCTAATTGGTTTTCAAAAATATTATTAAGTTTTTAATGTAAAATAGATGCATCAGATTTTCATTGAACATATTAATTTCCAATTAAAGCAGCGGATGTGACCTACTGAACGTTGAAGAATGTTTATGAGTTTTATTATATCTTGTTCTTAACACGACATTTACCTAATATCCTGTCATTTTATTATAGAAGTTGTTGGTTAGAATCCAGTTCGGAGATTACACAAGCTCGAGGCTAGAATAACCTACCTATATAATATTATTAGTAAGTAGAGCAACCAGCTCCTGCCTTAGCAGCACTTTCCCTACACCAATTATGTGGTTGATGAAAATCTGCCACATGATACATACTAATGATAAATGATTTATGATTAAACGAACTTACCTGAAGTGATGTTCTATCATAATTATACGAAGGCTTTGTCCGAAGAGATTAGAGTATACTTGTAGTAGTACGTATAGACTCGCCATTCGTCCACTATAGTTGAAATAAAAAACTAAGTAAACAAACCCACTCCTGGGGTCTCATCGTGCGCCATACAATCATTTAGTTCAAAGCTACAATAATATTCCACTACATGGGTTGCGTAGGGTGGGCGGGAGCTAATCTCTTCGGACAAAGCCTTCGTATAATTATGATAGAACATCACTTCAGGTAAGTTCGTTTAATCATAAATTATACTGCAGCTTTGTCCTCGAGATTAGAGTATACTTGTAGATTTTGAAAGACTGCGTGGAATATTATTGAAACACCCAATATTATTACACCAATATTTTATTTTAATTTTTGCGTTACCATTTGTAGGTAATAAGTTTAATATCGAAATTAATATTAATAATTATTCTGTAGAGATGTTAACCATTTATGACTGTCTAAGTGGGTCATATCAGTATCTCATTCGAGAGTTAAATCTTTGTTAAATAAGTGCAAACTGAAATCAATAATTTATCATTTCTTTACTAAAACCATAGTATTTATTGGAATTGACCTATAGAATTAATTCGGCACACAGAGTCATCGAATTCTAAGTGTGGTGAATACAGCTTACTACTTGAAGCGAACGCAACTTAGCGTTGTTGCACGCACACATTCTTAATTTTAATTTTTAATGAAACTACGTGTAATGTAGTTATAATATTAGTTGTATGTATATTGTATATAGATAAACAAAAATATAACAATATTATATTACAGGAGGCTGCAGTACTTTTAATGGTGTCTGTCTATGTTGACGTTGAGTTTTCTTTTTATTTTATTTTATTTTTTTTTTTTTTAGAGGAGGCAGCATGCGTGGTAGAGTGCGTATTAATAAAAAAATATGTATGTATCTCACGCTTACAAAGAACTATCTACTCTTTATCCATTTACTTAAATGAGATGATGATATAAACTACACTAAACTTCGATCAGCTATATGTCTAAATACAGTACTTGTAGTTGATAAATAGGTTAAATGACTTATTTAAACTGATAAACAAGACTTCATTACTTATCTTTCTTCAAAGCTTGATCTCTCAAAGAATTGTGTGAATGAAGGCTTGGTAGGTTTACCTTATTTTTGCTTCTAAAGTACGAAATAATTATATAATGAAGTTAAATTGATTTGCAAATTAAATGTTTTAATTTTTTGAATTCATATTATTGCTTGGTCATTGTCACCTAGCGCTACCCAGTGCCAACAAGGCGGTTATTTGCTTATTGCTTATTTATGTATACCTATACTTTACTTAATAGTAATTCATATCTTTTAAACTATACAATAATATTCTTCTTAAATGTTCTAAGTTTTAATGTTTCATAAATATAATAAAATTAAATGAAGCCTGATCTCTGACCAAGTTCATATGCCTAGTAGTGTTTTTAGTTAAAGGGGAAAAATATCCAATAAATTAGTAGACTAAAACGAATAGATACCTAGTAATAAAATACAAATGATAAGTCCTAGGTATAACATTATTTGAGCATTTTAGGTATATTCTGTAGGGACCCTGAATAATGTCTGGACTATGTCATCCGCATCTGAGTCTACTCTAGATGATTAGCCTCGCTAGGAAGGGAGGATGATAGGCCAGAACGAATTTTATTGGAAGTTCAATATTGAGCACCCGACTTATAACTTCTGCCAAGTAAACTTCACAATATTCGGGATCGATGCTTCGTAAAAAAAACCGAAACGGTATGAGCGATACGAAAGCCACTGTAATTTCTAAATAATACTACAAACGGTGCTGCTCGCCAGTTCTGTTAGCTTGAACTTGGCTTGATACGCTACCGCGTGTCTAGAAAACAACTTGGTATTACTATAAAGAGTTCATTTCAAATTAGCACACATGGATATTTAATACTGTAATGTCTAAATGGAATTTCGTATTGCTCTAAAGAATTATTTGTTAATTTAGCACCCATGGATATCTATTGATTATAATTGAGCTGGTGGCACACTACTCGAGAACGCCTCATGGGTAATATTTTTGTCATAAGAGTAAGCTTGGTAAGATCAGATGGGTTTAAGATCAGAGGATCTGAGCAGATGAGGCTTTGGAAGAGTAAGAAGCAAAGTTGCGTATGCCAAACACAATAGGCACCACTACGGTACCCTCAGTAAGGGTAGAAACGCATATAAACAATGGTGTTGCTAGTACAGACACGTCTACATGTTAATGGATGAAATGAAACAATTCTTTTCGATGATACCATACCGTTTAGAAACATTTTTTATTCAAGCAAGAGGCTAAGAATATCGGGTAAGTAAAAAAAAAATTACTAGCAAGCCTCCTAGGAGCAGCGAGGGACTCAGTTCCCATTCCATATTGGTTAATTGTCTCCTAGATTTCACATCTCCATCTTATTTCTCTGTTGCATATATAACATGTCAAAATTAATATTATTATGATTCTCACCAAAACGTCACCGTTTCTTAGAGATGGTGCTAAGGATAAGAAACGTTAAACTAATCTATGCGATGGACATAGTACGAATTGTTGTGGTATTATCTGTTACTAAAGTTGTTTGCCAATACAAGCTTGGTAAAAAAAACTAAAAACAGAAAATTCATATTCCGAGCACTCTCCTCACGGGCAGTTTCTCCACATGCTCATGCTACACCTTCCCCCCCCCCTGTTTTTCTAAAACAAATATTTTCAGATAGTAATTACATCTACCTAAACTGTTTTGGGATTTATAGGGTGATAATAGTATGCAACCAAAGTCTAATTAGCTTAGTACTAGTAAATACGTAGTACATATTATTACTCTGAAATAATACGTATATATATGATTACTTATATGATGGTAAAGTAAGAAATTAATAATAATCATTGTACAGTTAGGCATACTATACGGCAGAGCAAGTGTATGTATGAATTCTGCAAAACTATCATCTTGTACATTATGTAAAATAATGTCAGATTATACCTAATAGGTAGGTAGTTCGCCACAGTAAAATATAGCGACAAAAAATAAATTGCTTTACGTGGGGAAGCTACACTCAACCGTGGTCGCAACCTTGCAGACGCCCGGTATGTCACATTCAAGAGTAATTTGTGAAGGAATCTCCTAATATTTTATCATATACATACATATAGATAAAAAAACTCTACAACCTGCATTGAATTGCATGTGCCCTCTGTATTCCAGAGGGGATTGATTGAAAATCAGCGCTGCTCGGGACCTAAGTCGCGAGCAGTTTACGCTGAATCACTTCCTTTTGCCTATAATTGGCTAAGTTTCATGTTTTTCTGTACACCTTTCTGATTCAATATCGAATTTTTTTATTATTATTATACTAAAAAACCCGTAACAGGCACTAAGTGCTTTCTGTTGTTTATATGAATAGACACAAGAAAATAAATATATTTGAAATGCAATGACGACGTTAACTATCCTTGGAAAAATAGTTTTAAAGTCATTCATAACTTCTCTAATTTAAAATGTAAGTAGGTATTAATAATTAATTTGTAATTTAAAATCCGATTAAAGTCCTTTTTATTTTTTTTTTTCTGTACTTTTTTGAATTAAAAAGTTACTTTGTCCTTAGGTTTGCATTTAGATTCAGTTCCCTTTAGTTGAAGGATCGTTTATGATTTATATGATTTAAAAAAAATTCAAATAATTCCGACTATGAGCAGTTTAGATGTCTTGGGCTGTGTATTTAGAAAAAAAATCTCGTCTTGTGAACGGTTTTTTGTAGCCCCTTTCTCGTGACTATATAACAGGATACGATACGCTTCTGATTGTAGAAATGATACAGTTTTCTACATACCGAATCCAGTCCGCTGTAGGGCTCAATTCTTAAAGCGCTTCTGCGATGGCAGTAGCGGCGCAGCTCAGGCGCTGAGTGAGGCGCTCCCGAACAGGGCGCGGCGGCTAGGGGGAGCGGTCGCCGGCCGGCGCAGGAACTGCTAACGCGTCCCGTTCCCGTCCTATCGTTGTGATTCGAGTTTTAAGGGACAACCTTGTAGCTGTAACTGCAGGCTTGTAGTTCTGCACAACCCAACTTGTGTAAGCATCTTCTCTATTATTCTGTTATTTTTGTTGTCTGTGTCGATAAAGACATCGGTTACGGCTGCATTTTACTTCTGGATCTTTGCGATGGTGCTTCTTCCCTTTTTCCATTCTTTGGAAACTAATATATTTCGAGGTTCTCCTTGTACACCTAATTCGTGAGGCCTGAAGTAGGTACATAGTAACAGATTTCCAATGCAAAATCTTTTTGAAACCGTGAAGCACGAAGTCAGTAAGTGCGGTACAAAGGCGGTGTTATAGAAAATAAAACACCGTAAACAATATGTGAGGCACAAATTATAAACAACGAAGCTTCCATGAAACGGTGCCATCGAGTTGCCGATAAGAATATCACATTGCGGCGATTGGATAAAAACAAACAGCCGTGGTGTATTTGTTTCTTGCTTGCGGCTTGCTCTTTTTATATACATTGACTAAAAAATCAGTACTCTTTTGAATAGTGAAGGTAACATCCCCATAAAATGCACACAACACAGAAATATAGTATCATCTATGTGTAAAAGACAAAATAATTTTAGTATGAGATAGTCCCGTTAAACTATCCACGATACTTTCTTTTTTCCATTCAATCTTAATACGTATATTTATTTATTGTGTAAAGGACAAAACAATTTCAGTACGAGATAATCACATTAAACTATCCACAATACTTTCTTTTTGTGAAGGTTACATCCACAGGAGATGTACACAACACTTTAGGAAGGTTACATCCACAGGAGATGTACACAACACGCGCGGTAGTGTGATATAGATGGGTTATTACTTATTTTTCAAAACTTGCATGAATACTACATAACTGTTTCAGTACGAGATAATCACATTAAACTATCCACAATACTTTCTTTTTGTGAAGGTTACATCCACAGGAGATGTACACAACACTTTAGGAAGGTTACATCCACAGGAGATGTACACAACACGGTAGTGTGATATAGATGGGTTATTACTTATTTTTCAAAACTTGCATGAATACTACATAACTGTAATACTTGAATCTTTCCGTACTGACGGACAAGCGGAGACAGCGGCATTGCTATATTGCTTGTTAAACACACACCGCAAACTTTATAAACTTTCTTGTTAAATTGATTGGCATAATCGTTTTATCGCGACGGCGTTTACCTTTAATCACTGAACTGAGATAAAAGATAATCAATATTATAATAAATTAATTATAATCTTGCGCATGGAATCGTGGTTGAACGGCGGAGCACTAAAACGCGAATGATTGTATGGCGCACGATGAGACCCCAGGAGTGGGTTTGTTTACTTAGTTTTTTATTTCAACTATAGTGGACGAATGGCGAGTCTATACGTACTACTACAAGTATACTCTAATCTCGAGGACAAAGCTGCAGTATAATCTTACTGTTATCCTTTCTCTCACATGCAAAACACGCGCACGATAGCACCAAACGTAACGAACCTTACGTCGCGTCGTGGGCATGCTTGTATGTGGGCAAAGCTGGTGCGATTTTGTTTACCTTGTATACCTTACCTACCTACTGTTCTTTTAGATACAGTGCCTGAGATTTAGTTGAATTCTTTCTCATGTTATGTATGAAATTAAGCAGTTATATCGATGTTCAAAGTGTTCTTTCTGTATAATTTCTCTGTAACATTCTTGTTAATTAGAATATATCCCTATTAATATTATAAATGCGAAAGTAACTCTGTCTGTCTGTCTGTTACGCTTTCACGCCTTAACGGCTCAACCGATCATCATGAAATTTTGCATACACATTGTCAGGGGTACAGAAAGGGACATAGGGTACTTTTTGTCCCGGAATTCCTGCGGGAACTCTGAAATTAATGCGGATAAAACCGCGGGAAACAGCTAGTATAACATAAAGCCTGACTTGAATTGTTGATTTTTCGTCAAGTTATTTATTTTACCAGTGATAATTTACTGCATAAAACTACCTATTGCCTACTTTACTAATCGATTTATCTATTTTCTTAGTTAGGCAACATTTGAGAAGTCAAACGATGATGCTCGTGATCCTAAAATAAATATACGTGCTCAATTTTTATTTGTAGGCAGAGGTACCTCTATAAACAATAATGAATGAACGAATTAAACTTAACCATCCAAAAGGCCTTGTTGGCTCGGCTCATTAAATAAATTCATCAAGTGGGTAAGTTGGAATTGCAAATAAGATGTACCTAGGCAATTGTTTAATGTGTAGTGTAGGAGTGTAAACGGTGGGAAGATACATTGCAACATTAGCCTCAAGTCTGCATAACTTAGCTCGCTATTGTTCACCACGGTCAACTACTACCACTTGGTATGTCGTTTGAAATATCTCGCAAGTTGTTTACTTTCAAATCAGGGGGCGTATACTGGTAGAGCTTATCTAAACTAAAATGCCACACTACTCTATAAGCAATTTTAGATGTGCGACATCATGTATTGATAATAATTAATATCTCTTTAATAGTGTGAGTGCGGCTACAGTATGCGGCAACTGAGGACGAATGGCAAGATCAGATATATCTATGTGTCGTATCGATATTTTAACGGTTGTGCGTGTACGTATGCCCGATGGAGGGGCGCGTCATTTTAGCTAAGATAAGCTCTACTATGAAGTAATTAACGCCGTAATTCAAGAACCATCAATCATCATATCGCAAGCTATCGAAAGATGACTGATAGGCAGGTTTACTACCTCAGAAAAGACTAGATGCATTGCAAATATAACTTGTTTGTTACGTAACAATCCAGATGGATATTGTTAGCTATCAGTTGGATTAACCAAACAAGTATAGGTATAGGTAGTCATTTTAGAAGTCATACCATATTTAACGAACTTACCATTTGGACACGTAAAGAGGTTCCCCTGTAAACAAAAAAAAAACAAATTAATTAATTTCATATTTAAAACAACCAAAACTGTAGTCGGAGTGAGATAGAATTTTATATTCAGTGGAAGCGATTCTGTCCATCATTGTTAATGGATTTATAAACACATACCTACCTACCTAATGTTAGTTAATGGTTACCGAGTATTTAAGTCAAATTAAATTATAACATTTTTTAAAAGAATGGTCGTTAGAAAGCGCTTTTCTTTAATCTTTGGAAAATTACCTATTTCTCGAACAACTATAGGCATAAACTTAATAAATTATTTTTTAGCAAAAGTTAGATAATAATTTTGATGAACACATTGTTTTCATGAGCATTTTTTTTTCTTGATACCTACTCCATTTACATAAAATTACATAAGCCAATTACGACTAGTTAATTTTTTGTTTCTCTTTATTTAATTTGTTGCCTCATCGATAAGGTTTTCCATTAGCAAATCGTTAAAAACAAGTTGCTAAAAAAGGCACATGTCGGTTTTAGAAATAGTATAGTTATTAAAATAACAATTTGTAATAGATACAATTATTATATATTTAATACATATACCTAGTAGTATTAATCAAAATATAATAATACACAAAACTGTAAAATCAACTAATATCTAAATGCTAGAATATATTTTAAATATGCATACATAATATTAATTTTATATAAAAATCCGTTACAAAATATAATTACAAATACAAATTTACAAATAATAATTTATCAATTTCAATTTACGACAAAAAAAAAAAGTCACTCAAAAATACCGCCCCGGGTCATACCAGCAGCAAAGGTGCCCATGACACTCGCTGCATTACCGCGTTGAATGGCAATGGACAACCTTTGCGCCAGGTAGGAGCCGGAGCGGGCGTCAAAACCTCTCTCTCTGAGTCTGCGACCGATTTCGGAGACAAACGTCAATGCCTCTGACCCCCAGCAACCCGTTGTCTCAAACGCCAGCGGGACAAAGTAATAATTGCCCCCCAGAGCCGCGTATTTAGATCTTTTTATGCCGGCTGCCGATTCCGCGGCTGCACCAGCTGAGTGCATTGTACGGCTGAGATGACTGGCGGCAAAAGTGCTAACACATGTGGCGTCCCACACAAGGCACTTTCCTCTCTGCCACGGTACCAAAGTTAGGCCGTCTGGCCTTTTGCCATCAGACCTACTAAGGCCTGGAGGCTCAAGGATACAAGGAATATTTTAAATTAATTTAGATCTTAGACATTATTCATTATTATTTTAGACATTTATTTACCACGCTAAGAACCATCAAAATGTTACATTAATTGTTATCATTACATAGATAAGTTTCTAGCTATACAGCTGATTTGTTAGATTAATAGCAACAAATCTATACCGAAAATAATTTACGCAAAAAAAGATGAATCTGCCAAAAACCATTTTTTTTTTTAAAGAAATAGATTATGTCCATTCCTTCCTCTGATCCGGTTGTGTCGTGGGCAATGGGCATGCCGTGACACCCGCGAATATTGGAACTGCTTGCGAAACCAACTGGAGAAAGTGAATTACCGAGGACAGATATTGCCCGTGACCGCGTGCATGATGATAAATTGTTGGTCAAAGACTAAATTTAGGTAAATATTCGAATAACTATATCTATCTATACGTGTAAAAACGGAGATAAAAATGAAAACAACAAAAAGCCTTAGAGAAACTGTGACCCAGAACATATGTCAAGCGGCTTCACCAACTCGATCACAACTTCTTCAAAGTCTCAAAGTAATTATATACGTGTCAAAAATTATTTACCCCACACAAATCTCATTAAAACCATCTTAGTAAATTAGTTCAGAAACCTGTTAAACGTCCGTAGCCTTTGATACGTTACAGTTTACAAACACAGTAGTCAATAGGTACCTAGTTATTGCAAAATTACAATTGCAATAATAGACATTGTTTGTTTACCATACAATAACGACAAAGCTCCACAAAGGTACGGGTAAATAGTAAATATGATTTAGAGATGGTGCCTGCCAGTGCCAGAGCATCCGTTTAAGCGGCAACAAAGCGGAATTTATACACCGCTTTTGAGAAGAACAATCAATTTGAAGCGAAATTATGATTGTTTTTTTTAATCGGTCAAGCGAAAGTTCATGTTAGTCTGGACCTTGTCTCTCAAGGTTCTCAAATGTTTGTCTATTATTGTCTCTCTATACAGCTACATTTTAGTGTTAAGTACGAATACATGTTTTCAGCTCAGTATCTTTCAATTAACATATAATTGAGCGTTAAATATGAAGAGATATTTTTTAAAGTAAGACTAAAGTATTTTTTTAATGTTCTTTACTCGTGTTTATATTTATCTCATCTATAATATAAACAGTATAAAGTCCACGTCTATCAGCGAGTTTGTCAGTCAAAACTATACTATACACAAATTACCTACACAATCGATTATGGGACTATCGGATAAATCGTTTATTAATTTATTACTTCATGAAATTTATAATATACACACTTACAATAAATAATTATAAAGGAGATGTTTTGGAAATAACTGATTAAAAAAAAACTGATTGAACGATTACCTACATGGTTCGGGGAGAGCCGGAGGGCGCTAGTAGGTACATGATAGTAGAATATACATATAAACACTAGAATTACAAATGAAACCTTGTTATGAAATTTTGAGTTTTACGTATAGCGCGCTTTTAGGAGTTGGAAAACTTAATCATTTTCAATTTCTAGTAGTGAAATTTCAATAACTTGGCTAGATGACCATGTCTGCTTGCTAATCAAGAGGTTCTGGATTCGATTCCCGCCGCGGGTGGACTTTGTGTTTCTTTGACAGGTTTCCAATCTGGGCGTGTTTATACCTATATCTATACCAGAAAATACGTGTAACAATATATGATAGTTTACTAGCTGTTCCCCGCGGCATCAGCCGCGGTAATTTCGGAATTTTCGCGGGAATTCCTGAGGTTACAATATAGCCTATATTACTCAGGGATAATGTAGCATTCTAATGGTGAAATAATTTTTGAAATCGGTCCAGTAGTTTTTGAGTTAAATCATAACAAACAAACAAATAAAAAATTAAATCTTTCTCCTTTAAAATATTAGTTTAGATTTCACGTTTGTTGGGTTTTCACGACACAAGCAATAGCAAAGTGTGGGATCAAGTACCTGCGTGTTGTGATGTGTTATTCTTATTATTATTAAACTTTAATATTATTCTTTCTGTATAGTTAGCGAGACTACTGCATAGATTATGGTTGCATATTTTTACCGGTGTCATAAAGATTCTAAAAGCTTTTTGGAGTGTAAGCTATATTACCTCTGATAGAGCTGGCGCGGCGATCCATGCGAGAATGAGTCCGACGACACACAGTGCCGTCCGACACCTTATCAGCATTGTAAAACTGAAACAAAAAAGGGAACTGTTATTATATTTAAAATAAATTATGTTTTTGTTATAAAAATAAAAACATCTGCAATGCCTTCTGGTGTTGCAGATGTCTATGGGCGGCGGTAATCACTTACCATCAGGTGTACCACTTGCCCGTTTGCCCCCTATGACATAAAAAAAAAAAAAAAAAAACAAATTGAAGTGGATTATTATTATTATAAAAAAAATATTCAAGTATGAGAGCTATGATATCTCATTACTATAGTCATTTAGTGTTCAAGTAATTTGTGTTTAATGGTATTGGTGGTATAATTAGTAAATTTAGTTACCTAAGTTATTATAAGTACGTAACTATTTATTGTGCACACTGTTTATTAACCCAATAAAATGAAAAAAAAAAATAATAATAAGAAATCTTTTTATAATTCTCGTTTTAAAACAGTGTTTCCAAAGAAATTTTAACGGATTTTAAATTACAAATTATTATTAACAAATACTTTCTGGCTAGTATGAAGAAAATTCATTAAATTTTCACAGCCGAAACAAAAAGCAGGAAATTGAAAAGGTCTTCATGGTTATGTACGATCTAGATATATGTATATAGTTCAAATTTAAAAACAATGGAATTTAGGTCCTTGTTTAACTTAAAATACCGATGTTATTACGTTATAGTTTAACTAATTAAACAAACAAAAGCCCAATGATTCCATTCAAATGGAAGGTAATTACTTATATTATATAATAACATACCTACTTATACATTTGGCGATAAATTATTCCTTGTGGAAACAGTTTTGAATCAATAAAGCACGAAATGCACTCTGTGAATGTTTTCACAGCGAAATTAATTTCTGCATTCCCAATTTTCGATTTAAATTGAATGGGTTTATTCACTTAAAATGTTTGACAAACTCAATGAATGCTCCAAATGCTCTCAGCAAGTAAAATTCAGGCCTTGGCATAATATAATAATAATAATTTGCGTATGCTACTGATATATATTATAATGTAATTTCGGTATGTATTTTATAAAAGTTGCATTAACTTATCCTTATCTAATTTCCTCTCTTCTATAAATCTGTCCACTCAAAGGTTGTCTGGGAGAGATCGCTTTAAACGATAAGGCCACTTTTGGTATACCTATTAGTCTAAATTTAAGAAAATTTGTAAAAGCTTTTTTGTTTGGTGTACAATAAAAAGTTATCTATCCATCTATCACTCTACATACAAATAAACTTTTCTTTTTGTAATATTAATAGGTATCTGTAGATATCATGGGTAGATTAATTTGATTCTTTCTATATAAAATATTTGGAAATAAATCGATAAGACTGAAACTATTTGCAAATTCGTTTGATCCATCAAATATACCTATACAGTATACATAGTTACGTAACAGTTTCTGCCAGTCACACCTTTGTTTTGTCGAGAGCAGTATCTGAGTAAGTACCTACTTACCTACTGCAAACAATATCAGAATTGAAAACTAGAACCTAAGCAATACTCAAACGTAGATACAATGTCCAACTATCTTCATTTATATTAAATGATTCAAATTGATCTTAATATACGTAAAAGAAGGGTTTTTAATTATTAACTTTACAGAGATATAATTATGAGGGGAAAATGAATACAACGTAAATATAAAATTATATTTTATACGTTTGGGTGAAGTGACATAACCGAAATTACAAATAGATACATCCCTACTAATATTATAAACGCTAAAGTAACTCTGTCTGTCTGTCTATCTGTTACGCTTTCACGCCTAGAAGGCTCAACCGATCATCATGAAATTTTGCATATACGTTATTAGGGATACAGAGAAGGACATAGGGTACTTTTTGCCCTGGAATTCCCGCGGGATCTTCGAAATTAACGCGGGTGAAACCGCGGGGAACAGCTAGTATACTATACGTGTACAAGTGTGTAGTATACAAAGGTAATGAAATAGAAACGAGGTGGCAATGGTTATGAGGTGACTGTAATTTCACATTTTCTTTGTTTTTCCACGTTCTATAGATGGGATCGGAAAATTAGGTGTGGGTTTGATCAGTTATTTTTAACGAAAACGCAATTGTAATTGTTTAAAAAGCAAGACGGTTATTTTTAACGATGAAAAGCTCGTTTCTTAAAATACTTTTCAGATAGGTATGCCTCTTGGTGGTTTATTCAACCTTTGCCGACCCGCGGTGATCTCATGCGGTCAATCCGGTTTGGAGATAATAAATTCTTTGTGGTATAGATAATTCTATTCGGCATTAAGTGACGTAGTCGTAAAACAATGTG
Organism: Zygaena filipendulae; assembly: GCA_907165275.2. Lineage (NCBI taxonomy): Eukaryota > Metazoa > Arthropoda > Insecta > Lepidoptera > Zygaenidae > Zygaena > Zygaena filipendulae. Next base: position 8,543,784 of record OU015657.1, read on the forward strand.
CAAATTTTAAATCCTTAAAATATTTACTATCATATTAGGTATAAACGTAAAAGGAGAAGCGGACTAACTTATCGATGAAAAGTCAAACTGCCTAAACTAGAAACATGAAATTTCAGATACCTACATTAAAACGCAGAGATAATTTTAATGTTGTTCTATCCGTATATAGGTATGTACCTACAGTCCTACATAGGTACCGAAAATGATATTATAAGTATCTGCAAAAAATCTACGGTATAATTCGATATTAATATAATTAATATACCTGTCTACCTATGTCGCTTAAACTTAGGACTGCAGTACTTTTCCCCAATACCATATCCCGTGAATAATATAGAGTTTATCGTCATTGTTAAGAATTTATTTAATTCAATTCATTTGATATAATTTTAAGTACAACATTTTAATTTCTATTTGCAAAAGATCAAACGACGGCGTTTACTGACACAATCACGTAGTGATTATATTATTTTTGGAATCAATTTAGTATCAAAAAAAATAATAATATACTTTCTTATGGTGTTTGACATAAGGCAGTGGTATGAGGGGGAAAATAAATTAATTCCCTCTGCATCCACCGTGAGGTAAGCCAGGACGAGGATTGGTCGCAAGTCGCAACCGTGAATTTCAGCCTTGACATAACAATAGTTATAAAATCCTTTAAATGTTTATCGTCTCTACTTTTAACCTTACATAATAATTTGAGAGCTGTACCTACCTGCATGTCAATGAAACCAGAGTAGTAAAATTATTAATTAAAATTTTATAATTTCCATTTAGCTTTTGATTGTATCTGAACATATTTCCTGAATATTAATTTTTTTGACATCCTCTCAGCAATATGTCCTTGTTGTGATGACAAACTAGCATGACTCAAGGGAAGCCAACAAATTCGAGTTGGTGATCTTGATTCAACGCTAAATGTCGAAGCGAATTTCTTTAGGATACGTCACATGCGCAGTGCTTACGTTTTGGCCCACTGACCTCGTCTCACGCCTTACGAAAGTGACTCCCAGCTCTATTGTGCTCTCAAGAATATTGTGTCTGCGATCCATAGGTACACCGCTGCCTTTTTAATGTCACTTTTTATTAATAACAAGCTATCCCCCGCTGTTTCATCCGCGGTAATTTCGAAGTTCCCGAGGGAATTTCGCGATAAAAAGTACCCTACGTCACTCAGGACTATCGTAGCTTTCTATAAGTGAAAATATTTTCAAAATTGGTTCAGTAGATTCAGAGATTACCCCCTACAACGTCTCAAAGTCATATTTCACAAACTTACAAACTTTACCTCTTTATAATATTAGTATAGACTATCCGATTATATTAGTATAGACCCCCGTTTCACCCTGGTGAACTTCGGGCAATAATTCAAAATGGCCCACCCAAAATATTTATTTATTTAAAAGTTACATCAACATTAACACTTACAAACAATTTTACCACCTAATAGAGAAATAGACCAAGCATCGCTGATAATACTAGTATAGTATTATATTATCTGTGCTGACAGGTGCAAACTATGTGCCATTTATAACAAAATAAAATAGGTAAACAGAACCAGAAAAAAAAACCCATGCAACATATTAAGCTACTGAAATGTAAATTTTCATTTTGATCAATGGAGTCCCAGGATGTGGATTGTGGAGCTTTCATTAAAATGGTTGGGTTCGTATTGCCTGGATTGTAGAACGTCTATAATATTATGTGAGCGAATTGTCGGTTAGAAAAGGTTATCTATAACGTAGGTACAAAAATAGTCTTAAACTTACTATTTATTATTATTATTAAACACGGTAATCTCATTAAATATATTATATTAAACGTACTATGGACGATATTATTTTATGTTTATGTAAATATGCGGATACTATTTCTCTCATGAGCTCAGATTTACCGAGACGAAAAAATCTGTAGGTGTTAATTAGATAGGGATAAGATAATTTTGTGACTTATATTTTATGTATTGAATTGAGTAAATAATAAAAAAAAGGTGTGAATCATTGTGATAAAGTGCAATAAATAAAACCCAATTACTTTACTCTTTGAGTTAAACTTACACAAAAACAAAAACTTCTGAGGAGAAGTTTGAACCGTCACTCAAGTGATCATTAGCCGCAAGCCTATACCCACAAAGACCACGACTGCTTTAAATATCATAACGAAAAACTCTACACATATTTTATGAGTGACGCAGCTGTCACCAAAATTTTCCCTGGCACCCAAAGAAGCTTTAAAAAACACTCAGATACTAACAAAACAAATTCCTCAAAAATTCTTTACTTTGTTCATATTTGAATGCGATTTCTATTTGATAGTACCCCGACTCCTATTGTTTTACGTATAAATACAGTGATTTTAGAATGGGGCAAACGATTTCTCAGCCTTCAATACGTAACCACAACACATTTGCCGGCACAGATAAAGGGAGATTAACTCTGACTTTGTGACACTTCCATTGTTTTTAGCTCGTGTGACGTTGGTTAAGATATCTTATAAACTTTGCGCAGATAAAACGATATTGCAACATACGGACGTATATTTTTTACAATAATACTTATCTACGCGGTTTGTAATCGGTGTTTCTTTTTTAATTAGCACGAAAAATTTCTATCCTTCCTGCATTATAGTTGCTGTATTATGAAACAACCAGTGAAGGTTTCATAGTGAAACCTCAGCAAGGTTTACGTATACTGGATACAAGTTCTTTAAATATACGTAGTGTGTTGTTTTGATTTATTTGTGCCATCTAAAAAAACCATAACATATAGGTATGGATTTAAAAATTTAGTGTGTTTTGTGTTCTCCCACATTTGGCCAGGAGGTCGCAGCGAGGTGGGTAGCTCTATTTTTAATTGCCTATTGTCACAATGGGAAAATTGCAGTAAATTGACCTGCTTATGACTGTTAGCCACTAAAATAATAACATTTTCGTGTGCATTGTCTCACGCTCTTTTTATTCATTAAATTAAGATTATTATTTTAAAATATTCGTAACAGCCACGTCTATACTCGTAAACATCGTTTATATACGAAAATACTAAGTGTTTTGTATACCTACCTATCTATTATCCATTTGTGGAAACTGTAAAGTCTAAGAATTTTTTTATGTTATTTATTGTTATATGTTGTTTCCCAAATAAATAAATAAATAAATAGGCCCATATCTACTTTTATAACTTTATTTTCTTTTACGGATTTGTAAATGTCTCAAAATAATCGTAAAGTCAATGCTTATCTACGAGTATTTCATTTATAGGTTTTTGTGCAAATAACTTTTAGCAATCAGCTTTTAGAAAGTTGGCAGTTTTATAAAGTCAATTACTCAAATTGTTGTTTTATAGTGAGCTAGAGATTACATAAATATTATACAATCAGTATTGTCAGTAATTATTGTAAAAATTGGCGGCCCCTGATAATTTGCAGCCTTTCGTTACGGATCTTAAATGCCACAACCAGTTAAGGCCAAACTATCTGTCAGGTATGTATAATACCACTTATTTATTGATCATCGATGGTAGTTATTTTACACTATAAACTTTAATATTCTTGCCTACAAAATAAGTTTTTTGTTGGTATGTAAAAAAATAAAGTTATTATTTGTCTGCTTATTTATACCTATTTAATATTAACAAATAGTTACTCTCTCTAGTCTTTGATTTGCAGCATTTTTAAATCTGATAAAGTGTTCCTAATATCCGAAATTCCCTTGCCTCATATTAAATATTCCATTATCACGACTTTTTACATTCTTTATACATTATTAAACAGGTTTAAGTAAGTACTCACCTACATTTACATTTTCAACGTAAATATGATACATTCGTAATTAGTATGCTAATATTAACATAGTGCACAAGTTATATTTTGTGATGCTTTCAAATACCTACATAATATTATGTTAAGGTGGACCGTCAGACTTCCTATTTAAAAGCTTTTATTTAACTTGCAATGTAATATAATGTAACTATGTTTGTTCGGGTGGAATCTTGGCACTCAGTTTTTAACCAGATATTTTCAACCAATTGAACTGAAATTTTGTGTACCTACCTGTTGTTTGAATGGAAATTAATGAATTTCAATAAAAGTTTGTTTTTAAAAAGTATTTTTTTTATTTTAATTTATTTATTATTAAATTTTAATAGGTACTTATATTTTTAATATTTCACGAATACTAAAATAATTTAAAAATTAATATATAAAAACTAATTTTTAAAAAAGAACAGCTTGTAAATAAATAGCAGCTAAGCCTGGTTGAAATAATTCAGGTAAATTAATAATATTAATTAATTAATTGTTAAATAAATAAATAAAAATATTTTTAATATTAATTTTATTATTTATTAATTTATAGTACTGCACATTTTTATACGAATCCTAATTTACACAACAATTTTTCACAGTCACAGAGTTACAGTAAATCTTCAATCTGTATTTGTAATACCTATAAAAGCGAAAGGTCACTGACTTAGGCACTGATTGAACACAAAATCTCGAAGACTACTTGACCTATAAAGCTGAAATTTGACAGGTAGATTTCTTTAATTATCGCGGGTGAAATAGAAGGTTTATAACAGCTATAGTAAGATAAGTAAGGGGTAGATTTTATCCCATTTTTATTATCTTTTAGGGGTGGACTTATTTTTTAATGTATTCATGTTCACTACATTTAAGTAGTTACAGGAAATGTCAGTAACTGTTCATCCGTTATATAAAATGGCTGTAAAAACGTTTACTTTGTGCACTCTACCCGAAGTAGTAGGTGCGCAGCAAACCGTGAATCCAGGACAAAGATTCGATTACCGCTCGCAACGGAACCGGTGCCAAGTTGTCCTGAATATTAATTTGATTGTTCAATAAATCCTTTCTTATTTGGAAAGTACACAGCAGCTGTAAATGTACGTATAATATATAGTTCATAGACAGTTATTTACATAGAGACCGTTACAGCGCTCATATTTGAACAATTCAGCGGGGCGGGCAGTGGGCACACGGGCACGGAAATGAAAATCATTTTGCAAAACATTGCTTAATTAATTAAAATGTTTTTTTACGTACGTTTTGTCTATAAGTACTAATATTATAATGAGGAAAGATTTGATTTTTTGTTTGTGTATTTGTTTGTTATGATTTAACGCAAAAAGTAAGTACTGAACCGATATCAAAAATTCTTTCACCATAGATAGCTATTATCTCTGAGTAACATAGCTTATATTGTAACCCGGAATCCCCACAAGAACTCCGAAATCTTGAAATCTTGTTCCCTTGCATCGCCGCTAACGCGCCGATATATGAATGTAAAATGAAATCTTTTATTATTTTAAGCTTTTCTCGATTAGGCATTTAATTGTTTTTTTCAACGGTAAATCATGTTGGCTTTTAACGCTCATATATTTATATTATTAATAAAATACCAAAACATATTCATTTACATAATAAAGATTCATAAAATATTTAATAATTTGTGCTGCAGTAATGCTGTTATATAAAGTTAATATAAAAAATAATATTTATACAACAATATAACTACCTTCGTGAAAGATATGTTTAACAATGATATAAATGGTCAAATCTTAGGCAATAACAGTTGTACATAGATTGCTTTCTGTCGAATATGTATTCACTTTCACATCGCATTGCACACACGTGGGCAACAATTTGAGATTATGATAGAAGAAAGTGAGAGGTGTGACTTTTTGCTTGCTCAACGTATTTTAACATTGAGTATGTAATGTTCAACGATCAGCTAGCGCACCTGTTCAAATTGAATCCCGATACGTTTATGTATCTCACACGCCGCAATGACGACTCGTTGAAGTCTTCTCAGCGATTTACAATAACAAGAAGGTCGGTCGTGCTATTTTTTGAATTTTAACGGTGAAATATCACATATTTATTTTGTTTTTAAATTTCTTTTGGTCTTGACGCTTGTTCAAGTTCGGTTAAGGGTTAACCAGAACTTTCTTCTAAATAAGAGTTGAATCTTTAAAATAACCAGCGCTATACAAATTGTGCATAAAATATATTAAGTTTCGCAAATTTCTACTCTACGTAGAATCCTCCGCGCCGCTTTGGATTCAAAATAACACCGCTCGCCGTGAAAACCTTGTTTTTCTTCATTGTAATATAAGAAGAAGGTAAACAAATATTGTGTTATAAATAAAATAATGTATAAGTAAAATATTATAATAGAAATAGACGAAGATATCTTAATAATTTTTATTATTAATGTAACATTTATTTAAGTGAAAACGGCATCTACGCATCTCGTATAATATTTTGTTTTGTAGATCGTTTACTGCCTATCTACATTATGTACCTAGATCAAAGCGATCGTTGTAAGTCGGCGATGTGAATGATCCCGTGTTATCGCGCGTGTCGCTTCGTTAATCAAGCCAGCAGTGCCGGAGGGCGGGGGGGGGGGGGGGGGGTCGCGCTCGCAGCGGGTAACGGAATGCACTGCAGCGATCGCCAACCACAAGATGGCGGAAGTAAGTTGCGTTTCCATTTGTCTAAAAGCCTGTCCAGATGAGGCGTTTTACGCTCGAGTCTAGAACGTGCGTGTTCCCAAGATATTAGAGCCACATATAGAATCCGTCTAGATGCTCTCGCGCGTAAAACGCTTGCAACGCGTCGGACTCTACGCGCTCGTTCTCGACACGCGCGTAAAACGCGTCATCTGGACAGGCTCTAAGGTCTAACGTAGATACCCACCCATGTATCATATAATTAGGTTAAACAGGTAAATCCAATCATTGATTCTTCAGATTAGGTATATCAAATTTGTTTTAAAATCGATTGTTTTGACTTGTATTGTTTAGATACTCATACTTTGTTGCAGGCGGCACCGAACATTTTTTTCTTCTGTTCTTGCAAGAATATAAACTAACGGCTTTAAATTACACGCATCCTTTAATTATGTATCTAATGGTAGTAAAATATCGTCTAAGTATAAATAACGCAACTGCTATCTACCTATATGGTAATAATTAGAAGGCTCATAATAATAACAATAATAATAATCCACTTCACAACACACAGATCTACTCGATCCCACAGTAAGTTATAAGCTTGTGTCGTGGAAACCAAGCAAACGCGGTAGGTATATACTACGTATTATTATATATATTTTCCATTTTCTAGATATTGTATATTATAAACACGCTCAGACTGGAAAGTTTAACCCTGTGTTCATCACACAAAGCCCACCCCAAACGGGAATCGAACCCGGAAACTCTTGATCACCAGGTAGGCATGGTGACCTACTACGCCAATCGGGTCGTCGTCGTCATGAGTGTAAGTAGTGAGTAGGTAGGTATATGGTATGTAGTACTTCCCGGTTCATAGTTTCTATTTTAAAAATATCATCGTAAACAGAACGTAATATCGAATTACGTTTTACGCATTAATGTTATTATTATTTAAGATTTACTTTAGGTGATGGCTTTGGAAAGTTGCCAATACGTGCTTGGAACGTATCATCGATGTTCCATCGTACGTGACAAATATGCCGAAACTGTGCGGGCCTTCTCAGTGTCAGTGTCACTCGTTCATTGACTGTTTTACAGTTAGGCACAGCCTTTTCCTTAGCCCCTCTTTGATCGTATTTTGTACAAGGCATGCGACTCTGACGCGCGTTCCATATTCATAATTCATGTAGACGGGAAAATAGTTGCTCTGAATCTTACAAGAGTCACACTTTAAACGAACTAACCTATTTATTTTTTCATAACGTCTCTTTTATCTTCTAGTAACAAGGTACTGATAGGAGAACAGTGTTATGCGTTAAGACAACGCATAACTCTTCCAGACAGAAGCGGGTAAATAACCTCGTGGCAATAAAAGTCTTCTGACATACAGTAAATTGTAAATTATCTCCAAGAAATGACAAAACCTGATATTATGTCTTTGCAGTTCTAAAATTATTTAGAATTGGGTCATGATGACTTTGAAGTTCGATTACAAATATTTGTGCTAAAATAAAATGATATTTTTCTAACTATACCAAGTACCTACCTTCCAACCATTAGGTATGTTTCTTCCACGTTATGTGGTGAGTATGCTAAATAGAGTTTTAATAATAGTAATAGTGAATTCTACTGTTGCAACCAGCTTTCTTTTATGTACGGTCGATGAATAAAATAGCCTTTTTATTTAAATATAATAGCTATAAAAGTAATAATTTTATAGAACTTTATAGACGTATTAATAAAAAAACATGTAAATTAATTAGATACTACATACAATATACATACAATCTTTAGATACGATCAAACGTTTTAATTTCCATTGGTTCTGATTGTGCGGAAAACACTCCGTGCCTTGGCATCAAGAAAAAAAAAACTCGTTAGAAAATGGGAAGTCAACACAAGGAAACAGGTTATATGGGTCTGTACTACTACTTCTTTATGGAGATAGTAGGTATGTTACATAGGTATCTTATCTATTTAGCTTGTACATAAACGTTATTCATCATACTGATACACAACATTTATTCTTTTAACATGCTATAAACATTATTTCGAGTAATGTGGCAGGTTGGAGAAAAAAATGGGCATTTACGAGTTACAAGCAAGCATAAATTGTTAGCGGTTATGTTAGAAACAATCTTTATTTGCCATTGAGTCACGAGTCACGACCCAAAAAAGTAAAAGTTGCTGTGTTTAAATAGTTAGTCTTTGTTGGACAACGTTATAAAATGAAAGTATCTACACATTTTTATTGAATTAAATGAAAAGATTTTATGTTGCGCTACATTAAATTTCAACATAGTGTAAGTGGGTACTAGCGCAGGTGCCTATAATTATTAAAGGCACAATACAACCAAAGGTAGAATACAACCTGCATCACGGTCGAGCAAGACACGAAATTTTGTGGTCAGTTTGGGACATAACGGCGAGATAATGTGGTCCAATTTTACTTTTTAAGCAATTTCATTTTCAATCTTTTCAACCTTTAAACTGTAGGTTATAAATTCGTATAAACATGAACAATTACAGTAGTTGATAGAAAAATATCAATGGTTTGTAACTTGTGTGGATTTTAAGCAACCGAATTTCAAAGTCGAATTTAGATCTAAGTTAGGTACTATGCGCATATTTTCGTCACTATTTCGCAGTAAAGCGTCAACTTTTGGTTTTTTAGATTTTAGGTCGTCGCCGGTCATTCTCGTTGCGTCGGGACCTATAGACGCCGCGCCGATTAATATTTGTAATTAGCCTAAATGTTAAGTAGGCCCTGCCCATTTAAGCGCACCATTCTTAGACTCAAGGAAACATTTCGTTCTTTTCTATCTCCAATACCTCATATGAGCCCGGTTAATATACGCTAATATGTCGTGCATAATCACCGATAGTTAATTTTGCGTACCTACAGAATTTGTGCCGCTAGGATTGCTGCCATTCATATTACCTACGCTCCTATATTGTATTTAAGCTGCCGAACTTCCTGCTGTCGTCGAGGATGGTCTATATAAGGGGAGTAGGCTTCATACGAACTTCCCGTAAGCGACAGGTGGCGAAATTATTATACGCAGTACCAACCACTTGACGTCCGTTGAACCGACACCGTTATTTGGTTAACGCATTTCGTTGCCGCGACCGCGACATGACACAAATAGCAATGGGGATGTGGACTACTTTTGAAAATCAAAATTCTAATTAGTCCGTCAGTTAGAAAATAAAAAAAACAATAGGTACGTATTTTTTGCTTTTTCAAATAAATTAAAATATGCAGAGATAAAGCGCAATAAAGTTTAGGGTGAGGGGGTCGTGACGTCATTAACCGCTAAAACCGCCATACAAACTGTCCGAATAGTGACGTCACGCGAAATTTCAACTCAATGTATCGCCGTTATTTTTGATTACGTAAAAAAAGAAAAAATACGTGTCCAATATTTTTTATTAATCTACAAGATGGGCTAAAAAAATAGTCAACATGCCTATTGACAGCACCGCTGGTCTAGTGGTTAGGGAATCCGACTGCTGCGCCAGATGTCGCGAGATCGATTTCCGCGCCATGTTTAGATACCCTTTATGTGATGTGTGCTTACTTTGATTAAGGGTACTATATAGTAGGTACAATGTAGATATCATATATGTGTATTTGCAAAAAAGTATAGGTACCTACGAGCATACTAGTTGTCTGGTAGACACAGTACAAACTTTGGTTCGTTTTCGACCAGGAGGCGCTATGTGTAATAATGTCCAAGCATTATTATTTATCTGCTACTAAACACCAAAATTTGTAAGCTTTTATGCACTAATTTTCATTTTAGAATTTATACGTAAGTATATATCTTTGCACCTATAAGTATAACTTAAGACATACAAGTGAGTAATTTATTTTTAATTTGTCAGAAGAACATGCGATATTGTAAAAGTGAAGACGACAACGCTTTTGTGTTAGTAGGCGATTGTTTGTTTCTTTTGGAACATTCTTGAAACACTAATATTGAGTTTTAAGCTACCTCACTTGAGTAGAGAAGCCATAACGTTCGAAAACTAAGACTAGTGGAAGATTTTTAGATATTCTGTATCTAAAACAGGAGTATGCAGCTCACTATTTAATACAAGGTTTAAGAAAAGCAGGCTATCGTGTCACACGCGAATTGAACGAATAATTAATTATTAGCTCACAACCTGTATTTCGAGCAATAACACGCGACGCTGGTTAGTTTAATACATTTTATTCATGCCCGTCTAACCTGCATGTTGCTTGCTGTTTCAACACTCCCAAAGTTCCAACACAAATTTCGCAAATGATACCAATGTCACTTAAGGGATTTACCTACATTGCTCAAATAAAAAAAAAATGTAGATTTCAAAAAATTTGCACGTTATTTCAAAAATATTTAATATAAGATTTTAATAAGATTTTATGGCAATAATAACAAATAAATTCACACAAAACAACAAAATTTTTTTTTCATTTGTTAATTATATTAAACTAAACGGTATTGTTTTTTTTATAACGGCTCTGTATAATATTTTATACTTACCTCATGCATGAATTACAACAACACAATATTATGCATTGAAATTTGGATTTTATTCTAACATTCACATGAAGAAACCTTATCTATAACATAATATACCTACCCGGGACGCAATACAATGGGCAATGTCAGTTATCCCTTTACTACCTATAATAATATAATCTATACTACGAGTATAAACAGGAAAGATTAGATTTTTTGTTTGTTTGTTACGATTTAACTCAAAAACTACTGGACCGATTTCAAAAATTCTTTCACCATTAGAAAGCTACATTATCCCTGAGTAATATAGGCTATATTGTAATCCGAAATTCCTGCGGGAACTCCAAAATTATGGCGGGTGAAACCGCGTGGGACAGCCAATGTTTTATATTTTTACGACCTCATGCATTCCTGCGGTTTGCACGTGCGTTAATTTCGAAGTTCCCGAAGGAATTCCGGGACTAAAATTACGTAACTAATGTCCTTCTCTGTACCCCTGCTAACGTTTATGTCTAAATTTTACAATGATCATTTGAATAAATAAGGCGTGAAAGCATATCAAACAAACAAACAAACTCGTATTCGCATTTACAATACGAGTAGTAAGAATTGATCAAGTATTACGGTTGCGGCTAAATATTGTAAAGTATTTTAAGATGTCAAAATATGCACGCTCGGCTGAGATATAAGACGGCGAATTATATTTATTTACCGCTCTACTTTCAACGGGTACCGTTGCTAATGGTAATTTTTGTACGGAGTCATCATGTCGCATCATAAGCCTCGTCTGTGTACCTTTTGTTATGGTTTACGCGGACGAGTTATCAACGCTCCGCTTCCGCATCGCTGAGCGCGCGTGGTTTTGCTCGTCCATCTTTCGCTACGGAGAAAAATTTAATAGTACCAGTACTTATAGTCGAATAATTTTGCTAACTTCGAGTATGTATAATTATAATAAGTAGTCCATTTTTATTTGTTCGGTGTTCCTTCCGTTTTTCTTAAATTTCATGCACAAACATTTTTTTAGTAACCAAGATCCTTCTAAGATACAGTAGAGAAAGCACAAAGAAGAATCATATTTATATAGGTACTTATTTAGAATTTATTAGGTAGGTATAAATGCTGAATTCGAGAAAAAGCTAGGTAGGTATATAGTCAGGTTTCTAACGAAATACATCAATACGAACTATTCACTCGGTAATTACCATGACGTATTATAATATTCTAAAGACATGCGAGTATCTTATTGTAAAAAGTTTCTACCTGACCGGCCGTCAGTAGAATATGAGTCACGGTAGAAAGCCTTTTCAACACTGCCATATTCAGTGACTTTACGGTCCGACCTTACCTGCTTAACGTATTTGTTTCCCTATGGAATTCTAGCTAAGATTATTTATAATTACTATGGGTCTTCCCTTATTTTTAAGTACAAAAGCGCCGTAAAACACAATTAAGATCCTTGTTAAATAATGAACCTTTTGCGTAATAACATCCAAAATGGTTTTGCACAAAGATATACCTACCTAATATGCTAATTGCTACACCATATTCCAAATACCCAAGTATTTCGCCACCGCACCTCATTAGGGATTTAAATATTCCAGTAGTATAGAAACGGTAATTTAAAAATATGGTCGTGGGTGAGCATTAGTAAATTTTAAAATGGCAAACGGACTTGTAAATTGTAAAGGAATCGTGAGCGAAGCTTTAGCAAGGCCAACCGGTTGGTTGATCTTACTCGTCGTTTTATTCAAGACTCGTTCCATAAAAAAAATCACGAGAAAAACCGTTGGCAGACGTTACTTCCTATATTTTAATCAGTGGTTAAAAATGTGATTAAGCAGTCAGTTACGTGTTTTGTACCTGTTGTATGAAAAAAGTTTGTTAAAAATAAGATTCGACCTTCCATTGTGGTTAATATGTATAGGTTTAACTGTAATGGAGAATTAATTCGTTCCAATCAGAGCGAACTTAGCTCGGGTTGGCGTCGTTTAAAAAATAAAAACAAAACAAGCGAATGAGAAAACCTAACAAGCGAAAATAACAAAAATAAAGAAGTTTCTAAAGTACGCGTGTGCTGAATAGGGACTAACGAGACAGACGCTTCCCATTGATGGTCGCATTTCGTTCTGACCAAACAGAAAAGCTCTTTGCTTTTTCGTGTGCCGTACTATACTTTTGTGTTTAATTGTAGCACGCCTTCATACTCTCTACACTGGCACTGTACTGTCACAGATAATATAATACACTAGTAGTATTGTACATTGTAGGAATAATTTTTCGTTGCTACGCGGCACAAAAAACATTCACTAACAAGCAAATTGACATCGCAAACAAGTCAAACAACACTGTACACCTAATATACCTTTATTTTATCATTCGATTTTACAGAATTCTAACGTAGCTATAGTTACGTTTATATTTGTTACCTTTGTAAAGAAGTGGTCGTTTTATGATATCACTATCTGTGTCCCGTGGTTACATCCGTGTTAATTTGAGAAAAAATCTAAAATATATTCCACAGCTACCGTTAACGTTAACGTGTACGCAATGAAAGCTCTCAAAAGGAATATTTTTCACCGTTTTAGCAACATTTTTTATTTCTGCTCAGCTACTATTGTTAGCGTGATGATAAATATAGCCTTCCTCGATAAATGGGCTATCTAACACTGAAATAATTTTTCAAATCGGACCAGTAGTACCTGAGATAATCGCATTCAAGCAAACAAACAAACTCTTCAGCTTTTTAATATTAGTATAGATTTTAGAAATCTTACTAATTTGTTATTGTGCAGATGTGGATAAAAGAAATGCTAAAATAAAAAGTAGTTATTTAGTATTCGCTCTGAAAAATAATAACAGACGTCTGGCTAAGTGAATGAATATATTGACAGGTACTTTTAAAGGGAGTATCCACACAATTTTAGTAAAGGATCTTTGTTCTTTACACACGCATAACTTTTTTAAACCAACTAACTCTTTCAGGAACACCTAAGCTATAATAGGACTTAAGTGTGTGAAAAAGTAAGTATTACGAAACAGTGACGGCTGACGTCAATAATAATTTATCGGTATGTCTTGTAAGGATAATTTTTACGATCATGCGTTACTGACTTTGATTGAGTCACTTCAATTACTTATTCCCGTCACGACTTTTTTGCTCATCGCCAAATGAAACGTTACTTTTTGAAATTCTCAATAAGTAACATTGAAAATAATCATAATAATAATTTCTCGACACGACACGCATTGTACGGAGGTTCCTGTCTCTGTGACCTTAACCACCGGTAGTATGAGCCCTGCTCCGCTGCCGGTAGGTTTAGGTTTTTTATAATATTTATTATTTTGTAAATTTATACTGTAAAAAACCTAAATTTAAGATCAATAAATGAATAATAATAATAAATGTGCCATTTTTATTTATCCAATAAATATAAATATAACCTTTACCTAATATTTAGTTACAATAATTTAGTTGGTGAATCCTAAAAACAAGTCAAACTAATATGGAATGTTGCATCTTTATGTTGGTATTTACTTAGATTATAGTCCTATTTTTCTCAATTTAAGTGAATAATATTATTCTTATGAGAAATACATAGGTACTTAAAACCTTAAACCTAAACCAATCCAAAATTAAAATGCCAGATTTGTAGGTATGTAACGCATACTGTACCATTATAACATTTCCAATTTTGCGTCGGACTCTCGTATGTATAGTACATTGTTATCCAAGGGGTGAAAGTAACTCATTTAGTGCCGAGACGGGGTTTGGCGCCCGAGCGTAGCGAGGGCGCCAATAGTTCGAGGCACTAAATAAGTTACTTTCTCCCGAGGGTAACACTGTGCTTTTCATTACGAATGCAAGGAAAGTCAAAATAAAAATAGGAATTAGCTAAAGAAAAAATGAGTGAAGATTGGATAGTCGCTTGACGCTTTCCCACCTATTTCTTTTTCTTTGGCCGGCTAGCTATTCAGCCAGTATTTTTTATTTACATTGTGGCGACCTAAAGTCATCTAAAAAAATATTTTTTTTAATTATTAAGTATTAATTAAAGAAAATAAAATAATATTATTTGTATTTTAATTAATTAATTAGCTTAAGAAAAAATGAGTGAATTTTATTTTAATTAATACCTACTTAAACTTTACGTTATTTCAATTTTACATGGCGCTGGCTGTATAGAAAGTTGGAACATGGTTCAATAGAAATGTGAAAATAGACCTAGTTTTTTTTTAATAATTTGACAGTTGTCAGTTGAAAGCGATTCTCCCTAGGGCTGAAAAGAGCTACTTTCAACCCGCTTCTCAGGCAACTTCAGACCTACTTTCCGAGCATGAGTAATGAAAAGTTTATTTTCACAGTTTTAAGGAAACCGCCCATTGTCTCCAATACATTGCACGCTTTACAAGGCTGTCAGCGACAGTATTCAGGGTTTATCACGAAATGTTTTTATATTTTATTTTATACTAACTAGCTGGGCCCCGCGGTTTCACCCGATTTCGGAATTCCCGCAGTAACTCTAAAGTTGCCTAATTTACTTCATTTGACATCAGCTAATTAGCAGCGAAAGTCCCATCAAAATTGGTCCAACCGTTTTGGGGATTCACCCACGTGAGTTTCGGAATTCCTGGAGGAACGCCAAACTTCTTTCATAAGAACCTACTCCTTACAATAACAAACAAAACAAAAAAAAGAATTGGCTAAATTGGTCCAGCCGTGATGCCGTGAGCAACGAGCGATTGCAAATACGAGTACCTACGTTAATTTATTCACGTCAACAACTAACGTACCTACAACTTCGTTGTATTAATGCATAAAAAGTAAGATTACATAATATACATTTACATATTATTATATATAAAAATGAACCCCTATTTCCCTTGGTCACGTCATCACGTGTGAATGGCTGGACCGATCACTATAACATTATACATACACGTGGTCAGGAGTATTTTTTATCCCGGAATTCCCGCAAGAACTGAGAAATTACCGCGGAGAAAGCGCGGAGGCCAGCTACATTACCTAATAAATATTACGTGTGATTACGAGACCCATTGTTGTATATTACATATTTTGCGTTGTAAAAATGCTGATCTTTTCATATGCAACCATTATTCATACAACCTTAACAATTGTTTAGTTGACATTTGGTTGACACTGTCTAAAATTAAATGTATCAACAAATATTAGTGGAATACCTTTTAAGTAGGTATACCTATTCATATAGTTATTTTTTAAAAAAAAATAATAAAAAAATATAAGAAATTAGATACGGCAGATCAGCTAATGTGAATTGGTGAAAGAAATTGTCTTCTCTCGTGTTTGTTTCCATGTTATTTTAACTTATCTATCGTAATGTTAAATAATATTCTCGACTTATACTTATACGGAACCTCGGCAAATGCGTCTAAACTACAAAGGATTGTCCACAGAAAGCGTCTATCTAGCCTTTGAGTACATTCAAACAATGCCTCTAGACACAGGGTCTCTGTAGCAGGAAATGGTGAAAAAGTTTGCGTTGTGCATTTTTTATTGTGCTTTTCTACGAGAGTACAATGCTTTGATCAAGTGTGCAAGGAAAGAAGCTTATAGTCTCTCAGTGTGTGGTGGTGTGAGTATTCACATGATCTCAACAATAAAGTAATGCATACATATATAAATTTCACGTTTTGTTCTCAATATAGAAAATAAAGTTCCAAGCACCTCATTCAAGGTTGAAAACTATGGTTAAAAAGGCGAGTGAAAATTGTCAGCCCGTTTCATAGGTATAAGTAGGTATTACGTATGTAAAATATGAAACGTAAAGATAAAAGTCAACATTGATGGAAATTTTTGGGGAAGAACAATGTGTATGAAGCGCCTACTTTCATACCCTTCGCTCATTTTACTTTTAAATTCCGACTACAAAAAAGTGATTTCCTTTCTACGGTATCAATATTTACATTTTCTCGTTTATAGAGTATTATTAGAATAATTTTAAAGATTAAGTACGACAAAAACAACACCTTTATATAGGTACCTACTTACTTTTTTAAACTTTTTAGCAAGGCAGTTCGTCATCGTAATCATCAGCCTTACGCTATGAGGAGGGGGGAATTTTGAATTGCTTTTAATCCGTCTTTAGATTTTTCCACGATGTTTTCAATCACACACACAGTCTGGGATCGAATTCCCTATGAGGCGAGAATTATACCGCTGAGTTACCAGATCCTACGGAATACCACGGCAATACCTGTTCAACAATACATTTCTTCCCTTACTTAACAAACGACATTAAAGGCCGGATTTCAGCCTTTAATGTATAGTTTTTTCCGCGTTAATTTCGAAATTCCCGTTTGAATTCCGGGATAAAAAGTAGCCTATGTCCCCCTGTACCCCTGACAACGTGTATGCAAAATTTCGTAGTGATCAGTTGAGCCGTTTAGCCGTGAAAGCGTAACAAACAAACAAAATCACTTTCGCATTTATAATATGAGTAAGGATTTCACCATTTTGCTCATCGTTCACTCTTGACGAAGACTCCAACGTCAAGGCTCACTTTGCAAAACGTCTCGCATCGATGCTTTTCTTCTGCCATATGCAATGGAATGTCTAGTGCAGACATGATTGAATTAGCCCAACGCATGGGTAACCTGCCTCCACTATGCTGCTTGCTGTGGTGTAACCGCGGGGAACAGTTAGTATAATATGTATTGTTCATCAGACTTTTGAATTTTTGGTATTATGGTGGGTGCTCGCACACCGGGTACTCGCGCGCTCGGCGCCATTTGACTTTGTTGTTGTCATAGTTCAAACCTAACATAAGGTTTTCAGCAAGCACGTCGCGTCAGGGTGTTTATAAATTTTTTCTTACAGTATTGTACAATGCCGGACGTTTTACTACGGACGAATTATTTATTAATTTACCTGTAAGCCTCTATTATAATCTTGAGGTATTTCTACTCACAAGTGGGTGTGCTAGGGACGTATGTATAGCTAAAAATATTACTTAGTATTCAAAATGTGGTGGAAAGTGCGACGGTGATATCGTTAGTTTCTTCGACAAATGGGTATGTGGTGTTAATAAATATTCTGCCTGCGTCCGAGGCACGGTTGTAGAATAATAAAGTGGAAATTCTTTCCTCAATTGATTCACGATTCGAACAAACTTCAAGATTTGTTTCAAATATTGTAGTATGGAAAATGGCAATGTGAGTTTGTTTTTTACGCTTTCACGCCTCAACTGCTCAACCGATCATTATGAAATTTTGCGCATGCGTTGTCAGACAATGTTAGAGAAAAGGACACAGGAATTTCAGGACACCCCAAAATCTAGCGGGAACTGACGTTAGTCGTATGTTAGTCACTCTATCTAAAAAACTGTTGGTAAATAGGTATGATACCTTACCAGAACTGAAATCGATATTAAATGTTGAAAATTTGAATAACTTTACTAGTTGAGCTATACACAAAACCCACGTAAGCTTGAGCATCCTCTCGCGAAGTCCTTGACCCATCGAGATAAAAGTAGCCTATATATGTCACTTCACAGCCCTTAGAACATCATTGTGTAATAAATCACGTAGACACGTCGCTTGGTGCGATGGGAGCTGGTAAATAAAAAAACTTCTTTCCACATTCGATAAGGTAAGGATGTCCTTTCCTTTATTGCACACTATCAAGTTTCTTCAAACCGAATCAAGTGATTAATCATGCCAAGTCAGTAATTTTTAAAATCTTTATCAACGTGTATTCTAAGAATAAATTTATAACTTTCAAATTTCGATTAAATGAAGTGAAACTAACGTCACCCGCTGTCATATTATATACGCTTCTATATTTCATTAAAAAAGATATATGTATTACGATATTATGTAAATTATCTATACTTACTAAACAAAAAGTATATTAATAATAATATACTATAAAGAGGTAAAAGAGGTAAAGTTTGTGAGTTATAAGGTTTATAGAGGGTAGTCTCTGGATGTACTGAACCGATTTTGGAAATTCTTTTACCAATAAAATGCTACAGTTTTCCTAAGTGCCAGTAGGCGGGAGCTCCGAAATTACTGCGGGCTATAGTATTTCATAGGGTAAATAGACATTAGCTTTGATGATAATTCTGTAGCATTTAAATTCAATATCAAGCAGTTGAAACAAAAAGTGTCAAAAATCACAGTTGACGGTTTTCAATGAATTTTTTTTATTCGTATTTTATCTATTTCTTCTTATAATAGCGGATGGCGCTAGTTTTACTCCTGTATTCTTTTAAGTTTGCTAGGTTTATAATATTGAAAATGGTATACGTGGGATGTATTAGATATATAGCTGTTCCCCGCGGTTTCACCTGCGCAAATTTCGGAGTTTCCCCGTGAATTCCGAAACAAAAGTACCCTATGTCCATCTCTGTACCCCTAACAAGGTGTAGGTATGCAAAATTTCATGATGACCGGTTGAGCCGTTGAGGTGTGAAAGCGTAACAAACAAACAAACAAACTCACTTTTGCAATTATTAGGGATGTACCTCTTAGAAACACGCGTAAATTATTATCACACTCGTAATTTAATTTCACTAGCGAGCGCTTTACCTTTATTCGCATGCCTTGTTCTCTAAAACCAAGATTAACAGGTTTTGTTAATTTTATCTATACGAGTAATAATCCACTTCACAACACACAGATCTACTTGATCCCACACTAAGCTATGAGCTTGTGTCGTAGAAACCAAAATAAAGAGGTAGAGTTTGTAGTTGTGAGTTTGTGAGGTTGTAGAGCTACATCGATTTTGAAAATTCTTTCACCAATAGAAAGCCTCCCAGAATTCTCGCGGGAACTCCGAAATTACCGCGAGTGAAACCACGGGGACCAGCTAGTTTTACATAGTTTTGTTACTAGAACCTACATAGTAGGTACACATCTACTACATGTCCCTTAATAAATATTAGACATTAAAGTATGCATTTAGGTTTAAACCTAAATCTCTCTGCAAATCAGTACTGAAATCCAATGAATATTTTTGATATATTGAAAATTGTATTTAACGAATGTTTGATTAAATTAAAGAGAACAATTTTTTTTTTCATATTTAGACTTTGATTTTAATACTAATTGACCACTGATATCGAAAAAAGTGATCTTACCCAGATTAAAAGATCCATACGAATACCATTTCAAAAAGCAGTATTGAAACTAATTATCGCAAATGATTCACTATACACAAATTCGTGCTGAAGCCTACGACATAAAGCTGTTTTTAAAATGTTACTAATCACAAAAACCTGATATTTCGCAGATTTAAATTTAGCAGTTCTTCTTACCTACCTTTACGCGTCGCTGATTTTATGAATCTAATGTGTTTATGGTATATACCTAAATGTAATTGGCCAAGAACTTTAGATTCAGTGATAGGCAAAATCGTTGCTATTGATAAATCATTCAGTTTTACTATCTAAGTTGAAATCTCGTAATACCGTTCTTTTTTTTAGAAAATAAATAAATTATAAGACGGGTACGGCACGTCGGTATTCGCAAGAAAATGATGATAGTCACGTATTTCACTTGAGGCGTGGTTATCGATTTTAGTACTTACCTATGTTACGTGAGAATATTTGTTTTAAAAACACTTCGAGAAGTGAACGATCTTAAGCTATTAGCTGGCTTATGAAACAGTTGATCTAACTTAGACGCATGTACTATGTCGCTTACCACTTCCTCGATGTGAAATCGGTCCGACTGTACCAAGTTACGTGTAATCACGTAATGTCTTTTAGATACGTTTAAGAAAGCATTGATTGCACACACTTCAACGCAAGTTTATAGTAATACTATAGCCGTTCCCCGCGGTTTCACCCGCGTCAAAATAAAAATTCCTGCAGGAGCGGGCTACTTGATTGAGTCGACGACGTGTAAACTTATAGTGACGAAAAAAAATTTGCTTAATTCATACAGGTCAAAAAAAAAGTGTTGTGCATAAACATGTACAAAATATATAATCTATACACGATGTATATAGGTATAATTGCGTGAGTGCAGCGTGCAAACAAAAATACCAGAGAACAACATCCTGATGATGATTTCTGTAAATTAAAATTGCAATGCTTAATAGTATTGTAAAGCTTCACCAAGACATTAGCTAAAGTCGCCTGCAAAGTTAAATGGACAAGTTTGTGATTTGTTTGACAGATAAATGTGGCCAGATGTGGGAGCAAAGCGATGAGGAATTCATATGTGGACTTACCTAACTGGTTCACAGTAAAATAATATAGCATTTTTGTAGAATAATGACGTTGTTGAAATTGCTTTTTGTTATAGTGCTTTACCGCGAAGTTAGAGTTTAACTATTCAGGAACATTGCGTTTTTGTATTTTGCGCGGATAAAATTTGTTATCTTACCCCTACTAATATTATAAATGCGAATGTAACTCTGTCTGTCTGTCTGTCTGCTATGCTTACACGCCTTAACGGCTCAACCAATTATCATGAAATTTTGCATACACGTTGTCAGGGGTAAGAAAAGGACATAGGGTACCTTTTATCCCGGAATTCCCGCGGGAACTCCCAACTTATTGCGAGTAAAACCATAGGGGAACAGCTAGTACAGGTATAATTTCAAAAACTTTTCTTGATATCGAGATATCGATCCGTATTGGCTGAAGCCTGAACTGTGGCAACTTTTATGCATATCAAGCTGTCAAACCAGCTCGCCTAATTTTGAAGTCGAGTTGGACGGTGGTTCGGTGTACCTAATCCAAGTTGTGCAACTATGCCTTGATTCATTCATACATAAGACCAACACTAAGTTTTCTTACGTACGTTTTTATTTTTTAAGGAATACAAAATGTTGATTTACTTCGCTTAATGAATTACCTATAGCATCTCTGGATTCTAGATTGGTACTAACTACTCATTGTCAGACATCCGTTGCTAGTGAATAATAGAAAAAAAAAATCAGAATAAATATTTTAAAATCGCAGACACCAATTCTATTCATCTATTATGTCATAGATAAAAGGCAAGTACCTACAGGTTACCATCGATAAGACATTAGATATTATCATCAGGAAATCATCTAGAAATTACTATTTCGTTTTTCTACTATTATTTTAGGAAAGTGGACATTTTAGGAATGTGGTCATTTTAGCAAAGTGTACGTTTAAGGAAAGTGAACATTTTAGGAAAGTGGGCATTTTAGGAAAGTGGGCATTTTAGGAAAGTGGACGTTTTAGGAAAGTGGGCATTTTAGGAAAGTGGACGTTTTAGGAAAGTGGACATTTTAGGAAAGTGGTCATTTTCGACCCGAAGGTAAAATATTAATGAAATGACTGTGTTTCAGAAGCCAGCGTTACACGCAATGTTTGACACAATTAAATTCTGCTGTCAACATTCAGCTTACTTGTACCTGTTACAGTACATATAATAATTATAATTAGTTACTCTAAATGGCTACTGGTTTGTGATTGCAACATAAATCTTCAAATATCACACGAATTAGAACCACTGACTGCGCTTGCGTTTGTGTCCAACTCCCACGCGACAAGACTGGTTGGTTTGCCAATAGGTAGGTATTTGCACATTCACAAACGCATAATTAGTTACATATAACAGCTATTTTTCGTTATAATATGCTCTTTTAAATTTGATGAAAAAACTTTTTTATTTAGACTTACGATTACCTATTTAATAAAATGCTATCCATGCTATCTATACATACATAGAAATATATATAAAATTGATGTCTGTTTGTACTTAATATTAAAATAACAGCTTTTTGCTAAATGCATGTGAAAGAAAGTATAGACGTGGTATAGGTCATTTAGCTTCCAAAACCTTCTGATCCGTAAAGACCTATAAAACAACAAAAAAAAAATTGAAATGGTTCTGCGTATCTGTCTGTATGTTTTGGAGAAACGGTTGAAGCGATTTTGACGGAACTTGGCACTGACTGTTGATATATACGTATTATAACGAGAACTTAGGTTACTTTTACCATAGTTCCTGCGATAATTCCGAAACTCATGCGGGCGGCGCGGCGGGAGAAACCGTGTTGAGTTATATTTGTGAGGCTCGTTCCTAGCGCAGCCGTTAATATATCTAATGAAATAATATATTAGTTTAATATATTGAACAATATTATTTCGAAAAACTAAATGTAGACAAAAACAAAATTTGAAGGCCTATGAGTAAAGAAATATTTATTTTTATTTCTGTTATTTAATTCTAGCTTCCCTCGCGGTAATTTCAGAGTTCCCATGGGAATTTCGGTATAAAAAGTATCCTATGTCAATCAGTACTACCGTAGGAACTACCGTACCGTACCGTACCGTAGTAGGACTTCCCGTAGTAAGTGAAAGAATATTCAAAATCGGTTCAGTAGATCCAGAGATTACCCCCTACAACGTCACAAACTCACATATTCACAATTAACAAACTTTACCTCTTTACAATAGATTGTGGTGCTAAGCAGTTAAGCTACGTCCTACGAGTATTATAAAAATCCCACTAATATTAAATGTGTGGTAGTTCGTGAAATTTATGTTAGTCAATATATTGATATTTATTATAATGATATTTTTATGAGCGATCGCGCACGAAACAGCTAATAGGTAATATTATATTACCTATAGAAAATCACACAAAACGTTTTTCGTCGCAATATTCGTATATGGAAATTGGACCACAACCTAAAACCTGCTGTTTCAAGCTTTCTATTTTGTCTAAATTCTTTGAATCTAGGATGTCTTGAGTCTCGGGCCTATTAGAAGTCTGTTCAGCGACGACCAGCATACTAATTGTAGCCTACAGACCTTATTATAGGTGTAGATGAATCTTATCTAGGGTGATGTTTTAGTATGCCATATTATATGAAATACTTGATTTCGTCAAGGAAATCTAAAAAAAAAAACACAATTAATTATGACCAAGTTCTAACCCTATGAAATATCCCGCTATGTTGTTTGACACACAACTCGTTATCAATTACAGGTGATAGGAATTCCAAAAGAAAAACAAAGAAAACGTTTTGTAAAAACAAAAGACATTTCGCCAATCAAATCCAAAAACCCTAACCGCCGCACATTACGAGGTATATACGTAGGTATCGCCACAGCCTACAAATAATACTGACAGTCAAATATTATTGACAATCCGATCATTTAGGTTTCAAATGGTTTTACCGCCGCACTCAGAGTCGACTTTAATTTATTACTTAGTTAAATATAGATTTTTAAAACAAAACTGCCGCAATCAGACAAGTTTAAAAAAATAATGTTATTTGGCATTTAAGTAATTAAGTTACATCTCATTAAATGACAATTAACATTAATTTACTGAACGCACTGAACGTCTCTGAATGCAGCAGTTTTGTTTTAAAAATCTATACTTAACTAAGTAATCATTAAGGTCGAATCTGAGTGCAGCCGTTAGTACAATCTATAGCTATGGCTCTGCCGTGGTATATAATTAAAAAGTCGACAAGATTTTTAACTTTTAATGCTACATTAATAAGAATAAAATATAAATAAAATCTGTTTCGATTTGTATTTGCGATTTCTTTTTATCTGGAACAGTTGGCATTTTATTCGATGATTCATAAGATTTTAGAAACACTAATGATTAACCAAAACGCAAAAACATTTTATCATGAAATTATATTATGTTTACAATTTATGACAAGAAAATTATTCGAATAGAAAGTATTTTACATGATGAATTTTTGGTAATTTCAAGTACCTAGTAGGTATTCAATAGGTTTTATGATTGTTAAGTTACACAGGTTTAAATGTTTTTTACGCGTTACTCAAAACAAGGGTTTGGTAGATAACGGCATTATCCAACGTGTTATTGAATTAATTGAAAATCTGATACACCCCATTAAAAAAAATATACAATAAAATGATTAAAAATTTTTAAAGTAAAAAAATTAATACTTTAAAAGTTATTCAACATTAGTTTGGAGGGGACCTATCTACGAAATTCCAAACGCTACGCCCGAACCTACCGGTTTGAATTTTTTTGCAGTGGGCGGCGTTCGCGCCAAATATTGTATTATAAATAATTTAGACATGGGCACATAAAAGTGAAAAAATATAACCTATAAGTATATTAAAACAGTGCGATTGATTCGCTAGTTGATTCTGAGCAAACTACTTTCTAGTTTTCAGCTAGGTAATTCATTAACACGATGTAGATATTCCTAACACGGCAAGCGCTCATTTTGTTTTAATACAACATCCGTATCCTTAAAGTATAGGTAAGGCACGCATTGAAGTGTGGTTCGTCAACAAAGCCGCGTTAGTGGTCACATTCCGTCGAGGTGAACGACAGCGAGCCTTGCGACCAGGCAAGGTCGTTTCAGTGAAGGGGAGAAACCACTGTGTAATACTACCTAGAGTTCACTTCACACCCGGCCAATAGGTATCGAGAAATTAAATTCCTGCCAATGTTCTGG
Organism: Zygaena filipendulae; assembly: GCA_907165275.2. NCBI lineage: Eukaryota > Metazoa > Arthropoda > Insecta > Lepidoptera > Zygaenidae > Zygaena > Zygaena filipendulae. Next base: position 8,569,190 of record OU015657.1, read on the forward strand.
TCCCAAGAGTTTACTGCTTGCAATAAAACCTTCCTATTTATCTTTAGGTTCAAAGTAAAAGAAGTTATGCAAAAGCTAGGTATAATACATGATTGGGAATTGGGATGGGGTAGGTAACAAAGAAAAAGTAAAAACGTGACATGCAAATTTAATTACAAGTTATTAACAACAATAAAATGAATCATCAACAATCAATGTCAACATAAAACTTTTAAAAAAATTGAAAAATATGTTTTTTTTGGAAAGTATAATAATTTATGGGGTCTGTTTGTTACTAATTTATATATTAGGTTTTTTAAATATTAGGTTAGCAACTAATAAACACGCCTTCTCCGAATAAAAAAGAACTTTATTTTTTAAATAACTTATTACAATTATTTATCAATTATGGCAGCACCTGTCGCCAACGCGTTGGTAGAGATAAAATTTTTCCTTCCCAGTAGCTGAAGTCTTACGGCTTTGGATTAAAGAAGTTTGTGAGTTCGGTTTCAGATGTTCTTCATTCGTGAATTTTTTGTTATGTAAATAATGGGATAGAGAACGAAATAAGTGAAATCAGAAGGTATAAGATCTGGTAAGTACGGTGGGTGGGGAAGGACAGTCCATCCAAGTAAAATTATTTTCTCGCTAGTCACTCCAGCTGTGTGGGGTCGGGCATTTTCATGTTTAAGAAGAACACTTTGATTCTTTGATAATCTAGCTGCAATAAGATCTAGTAGATGTCAGCGGTGATTGTACTGATCGTGGGTGGAGTGGGATGGGAGTGTTAGTTTTATCAAAATTTCGTTTAAAATTGAAGCCCAAAACTAATCGATGTGTGTGTCAGCGGCACATAATTACGTTCGCGCTGAGAAATGTAGTAAGCTGTCACATTTGAAATTACACTATTGCTTGCGCAGAATGCGGTTTTATGTCTTCTTCTTCTTCTTTTTTATTAAATGGCAACTCTTAAGTAATTGTGCCAATGACAATATGTGACTTGATAGACAAAGCAACGCGATTGAACGGTTTTATGTCATAAGATTCGAAACAGCGACGTATAGAACCTCAGTATCGAACAGATACATAAATTGATGCAACATCTTTGGTTCCTGTCAAAACTCTGTCTTTTTTTTTATTAATTAATTAATTAATTTATTTATTTAAGTACACAAAACAGATTGTAGTCATTACAATTTTTACTTATTATAGTGTATTATTATAATTATGTTCAGACTACAAACCAGAGATATGCATACCTAGAAAGACTAAAAGTAAGTTACTTAGTTAAAAAGGACGATAACACAATTAATTAGCTAATTCCATGGCATTCCCAACTAGATAACTTGCACAATCAGTAATGCCATTCTGAAATGACATTTGTCGACATGATTCCTTCTCTTTGTTAACTTTGAATATTTGGAGTGTAGAAATTTCCATCTTACTGCTAATGTATTAAAGTCTTCGTTGCAATATGGAATGGTGGATGCTGGTAGTGAACCTACTATTTAGAAGTCACGATGTACTGTCGGCACTTGAACTGTGTACTGTGTTTCGGAATTACTCCGCAAAATAATTGTTTTAAACTGGGTTTAATCTGGACATATTACTGTGAAATTTGCACGAAGACTTTAATTTGTTATCAGTGACTTAATTACAATACTGTGATGTGATATTATATCTTAATAACAGACGATTTAAAGCAAAACTTATACCGAGAACTTCGCTTTCATGGCGGTTACGCCTATTGGCTCGCGAGACTTAACGTCGACTAGGCAACCGATCTCCAACCACCCACATTATTGAAATGTTAAAACACGATACCTAATTGATGGTTAAACAAACTTACCTAGTGATGTTTGACCATAATTATACGAGACGTTGCATCCGAAGAGATTTATTAGAGATGTTTTACTATGTAGTCCATTCTTCAATGTACTAGCATCGCACACAATTATTTAGAGCTATAAAGGAGAATCAAAAATAAAAAGATATTCAATTGACTACTGTGTACCCCTCCTCCCCGCCCCACCCGGCGTAGCGCCTGCGTTGCCGCACGCCGCCGTGCCAACTCAAGAATAATGTAGCTTTCTAATGGTGAAAGAATTTTTGAAATCGGTCCAGTAGTTTTTGAGTTAAATCATAACAAACAAACCAAAAATCAAATCTTTCCTCTTTATAATATTAGTATAGACTAGCTGTTCCCTGCGGTTTCACCCGCGTTGGTTTCACAGACCTCGCGGGAATTCCGGAATAAAGGGTGCCCTGTGTGTTATTCTGATGTATAAGCTATGTTAATGTGAATTTCATTATAATCCATTCAGTGGTATTTGCGTGAAAGAGTTGCAAACACACACTCTCGCTTTTTTAATATTGGTAAGAATTTCAAACGAGTTAACGAGAGTTAACGAGTTTATCAAGTCAAATCAGTTCAAAATGGAAGACCTACGGACTATTACGATACTTGTGTTTTAAAAACCGCTTATGGCGACCATAGACCTAAAAGAAGCATATTTTTTGGTTTTCAAACAGAAAAATACTGCCATTAGACAAACAATCCAAGCTGTTGGAGAGAGTTTTAAACAGTTTTAAAATCATGCCAGGCAGGTACTTCCCTTGAATCAGTTTTTTCATGGTGGATTAATAATAATAAAATATTAGGCATTCAAAAAACAAAATTCGTAAGAACCGTTAACACTTTGGAAATATTCTCCGCTGCCTCTCCAACAGGTTGGGGTGTACCTATCGTGCATCGGTGAACATCGGTTTATGGTCTAATGTGCTTTGCAAAGTTTCCGACAGATCAGGAGACGCGAGGGAAGACTTCTTTTGATCTTCACGTCGCGTCGTACATAAATTTAGGAAACAACCGCGAAGCCGATGTGGAGTCTTGACATAGTATATTGACTGATATTTTATTTATTTACATAAATTGATGCAACATCTTTGGTTCCTGTCAAAACTCTGTCTTTTTTTTTATTAATTAATTAATTAATTTATTTATTTAAGTACACAAAACAGATTGTAGTCATTACAATTTTTACTTATTATAGTGTATTATTATAATTATGTTCAGACTACAAACCAGATTTTTGATGATATATAACAAATCTCTTGCATCTGGTGTTTTTCCTGCAGAATGGAAGAAAGCTAAGGTAGTTCCTGTCTATAAATCTGACAGTGACGATCACGTATCCAATTACCGTCCCATCTCGATCTTGTCTTCATTGGCCAAAATTTTTGAAACTCTAATCTTTCCTTGTATACAAGACCATTTTAAGCTCTACTTAACTGCCCATCAGCATGGCTTCGTCGGGTCACGGTCTACAACGACAAATTTGGTGGAATTTACGGAGTCCTTGATTGGTGCGGTTGACTCTGGCAAACAATTTGATGTGATATATACGGACTTCTCCAAGGCCTTTGACAGGGTATCACACAGGATCTTAATTTATAAATTGGCCGCATATGGAATCACGGGATCATTACTCGCATGGCTGAATTCGTACTTGAAAAATCGGGAATTTTACGTGGTGGTCAACGGGTATCAATCCGCAAGCCGCAAAATAACTTCGGGTGTACCCCAGGGCTCACATTTAGGACCTATACTGTTTAATGTTTTCGTCAATGACGTCCCTAACTGTTTTCGATATTCCAAACCATTTATGTATGCCGACGACTTAAAATTTGCTAGATCAGTTGAAACTATTGAGCACGCTGAGCAACTGCAGGAGGATTTAGATAGACTCATACAGTGGTGTGACTATAATGAAATGTATCTTAATTCAAAAAAATGTTTTCATTTAAAGTTCTCAAGAAAAACTCATTTGATTGATAGTGAATACCTTATTGACACCGAAAAAGTCCAAGAAGTAAGCCTTATTAAAGATCTAGGGGTTCTATACGACAGAAAGGTCACGTTTGTTCCACATTTAGATAATATAGTAAAAAAAGCGTCCAAAATGCTAGGGTTTATTATTAGGAATACTAAAGATTTTAAAGGGAGCAAGGTAAGGATTTTGTTGTACAATAGTCTGGTTCGTAGTGTGCTGGAGTATTGTAGCGTCGTCTGGAGACCACATTACGCTACACACTCACTACGTCTGGAGCGTATCCAGAAACGGTTCATGTATCATCTTTCCTTTACTAGCGGCATGTCAAGGAGGTTGCTCTCTTACAACTGTAGACTGAGATATTTTAAAATGAAGTCCTTGGCTTTGCGTAGAGATCTGATCGATGCAATGTTTTTGTACAAGGTCCTCAGGAACAGGATAGACTGCTCAAACTTGTTAAGTCTGTTTAATTTCCGTGTCCCTTCTAGGTTCCCTCGTAGCAGAATAACGCCCTTATCTCCTCCACTGCGTAGAACACTTCTTGGTTCAAGCTCTCCTGTCCCAAGACTATGTAAGATCTTGAACAGCTGTAGCGAATTTGTCGATATTAATGTTGACGGTCCTGGTAAGTTTTATAGGAGCGTACTTGACCACTTATCTGACATCGAATAAACGACGACTGATAATCTCAGTCAAAGCTTTAGTACTTATCTAATTTCAATTTTGGTACATTTATATGATTTAATTTTTCTTTAAGTTTCCTTTTTTTTTACATATTCTTTTTTAGTCACAGATTGTGTAGTGCATGCTGAGCTTACCTATAAGTAACTGTTGTACTTAATTCTGTTAATTAATGTTAAAAATATAATAACATTGTAATTTGTAATGGTATGAACAGTTGTTGGTGAGCCTAAATAAATAAATAAATAAAATAAATTCCAAACGCTACGCCCGAACCTACCGGTTTGAATTTTTTTGCAGTGGGCGGCGTTCGCGCCAAATATTGTATTATAAATAATTTAGACATGGGCACATAAAAGTGAAAAAATATAACCTATAAGTATATTAAAACAGTGCGATTGATTCGCTAGTTGATTCTGAGCAAACTACTTTCTAGTTTTCAGCTAGGTAATTCATTAACACGATGTAGATATTCCTAACACGGCAAGCGCTCATTTTGTTTTAATACAACATCCGTATCCTTAAAGTATAGGTAAGGCACGCATTGAAGTGTGGTTCGTCAACAAAGCCGCGTTAGTGGTCACATTCCGTCGAGGTGAACGACAGCGAGCCTTGCGACCAGGCAAGGTCGTTTCAGTGAAGGGGAGAAACCACTGTGTAATACTACCTAGAGTTCACTTCACACCCGGCCAATAGGTATCGAGAAATTAAATTCCTGCCAATGTTCTGGTCCCAAGAGTTTACTGCTTGCAATAAAACCTTCCTATTTATCTTTAGGTTCAAAGTAAAAGAAGTTATGCAAAAGCTAGGTATAATACATGATTGGGAATTGGGATGGGGTAGGTAACAAAGAAAAAGTAAAAACGTGACATGCAAATTTAATTACAAGTTATTAACAACAATAAAATGAATCATCAACAATCAATGTCAACATAAAACTTTTAAAAAAATTGAAAAATATGTTTTTTTTGGAAAGTATAATAATTTATGGGGTCTGTTTGTTACTAATTTATATATTAGGTTTTTTAAATATTAGGTTAGCAACTAATAAACACGCCTTCTCCGAATAAAAAAGAACTTTATTTTTTAAATAACTTATTACAATTATTTATCAATTATGGCAGCACCTGTCGCCAACGCGTTGGTAGAGATAAAATTTTTCCTTCCCAGTAGCTGAAGTCTTACGGCTTTGGATTAAAGAAGTTTGTGAGTTCGGTTTCAGATGTTCTTCATTCGTGAATTTTTTGTTATGTAAATAATGGGATAGAGAACGAAATAAGTGAAATCAGAAGGTATAAGATCTGGTAAGTACGGTGGGTGGGGAAGGACAGTCCATCCAAGTAAAATTATTTTCTCGCTAGTCACTCCAGCTGTGTGGGGTCGGGCATTTTCATGTTTAAGAAGAACACTTTGATTCTTTGATAATCTAGCTGCAATAAGATCTAGTAGATGTCAGCGGTGATTGTACTGATCGTGGGTGGAGTGGGATGGGAGTGTTAGTTTTATCAAAATTTCGTTTAAAATTGAAGCCCAAAACTAATCGATGTGTGTGTCAGCGGCACATAATTACGTTCGCGCTGAGAAATGTAGTAAGCTGTCACATTTGAAATTACACTATTGCTTGCGCAGAATGCGGTTTTATGTCTTCTTCTTCTTCTTTTTTATTAAATGGCAACTCTTAAGTAATTGTGCCAATGACAATATGTGACTTGATAGACAAAGCAACGCGATTGAACGGTTTTATGTCATAAGATTCGAAACAGCGACGTATAGAACCTCAGTATCGAACAGATACATAAATTGATGCAACATCTTTGGTTCCTGTCAAAACTCTGTCTTTTTTTTTATTAATTAATTAATTAATTTATTTATTTAAGTACACAAAACAGATTGTAGTCATTACAATTTTTACTTATTATAGTGTATTATTATAATTATGTTCAGACTACAAACCAGAGATATGCATACCTAGAAAGACTAAAAGTAAGTTACTTAGTTAAAAAGGACGATAACACAATTAATTAGCTAATTCCATGGCATTCCCAACTAGATAACTTGCACAATCAGTAATGCCATTCTGAAATGACATTTGTCGACATGATTCCTTCTCTTTGTTAACTTTGAATATTTGGAGTGTAGAAATTTCCATCTTACTGCTAATGTATTAAAGTCTTCGTTGCAATATGGAATGGTGGATGCTGGTAGTGAACCTACTATTTAGAAGTCACGATGTACTGTCGGCACTCAGTACAGTACACAGAAGCAAAGGAGGCGCGGATTCTCCTTGGATAATCAAATTCATTAGCAGTCTTTGTACTGCAAATAGTGCGGAAGGCTTAATACTTACCTATGAGTACGTTCGAATTATTTATGTATTCTGTAGGTAAACCAGCTAGTTATTAACCCCTTCAATAAGCATGTGGCTTAGGTACACGTTGTACTTTAAAGTCTGAACCGGAGTAGGTAAGATGATTGGGTTATGTTATGGTTACCGAAAGTGAATTTCGAGTTCGACAGATTTTTTGTAGTTTTTTAAACGAACTATCCTTACATATTATACAACAAATTCCTCCGCCGGGATCTACTTGTCTGTCTGTTCACGATTAACTTAAAGATCACCTACTGAACGAATTTTCATGCGGTTTCTACCAATTGATAGAGCGATTGAACAGAAAGGTTTATACATAGTTCATCTTCGAATTTCCGCGGGAACTCTGAAATTATCGCGGAAGACAGCTAGTTAATATTTTAATAATTACTTAACTTTTGTGCGACGTTTCTTTACTGTTCCCACTTAAAAATATATTTGTGTTGATCCACAATTTATGAGCTGCCATGTCAAATGTTATAGAAATCTATCTCATAGTTCTTGCGTGACACGTGTTTAAACGGGCAAAAAGCCAAAATACAAAAAAAAAAGTTTTAATGCAATATTTTCGACGCCCATAAATTATATCTGCATTCATTGAATTACGAGTAAATTTATTATTTTATGCTCTACATTTTTCAGCAAAGTTAATATTAAGAAGGTACGTACATATAGTATGTATATAAAACATTTACGTGTAAAAATGTACGCCCCATAATCCTGCTTAGAGGAAGGGAAACATGACTTATCCTTTTTTGCCCCGTTCGTGGAATTTCAGATTGAAGTAATCTGTCGATTCCACAGACAAAATAATGTCGCCTCTTTCGACATTTTTACAAAGAGTGGTACTTACATTAGTCTACAATGATACTCAAGATAAATAAGCAGACGGCCATTTCCCGGAGGAACGGGCAGTGAGTGTGAACCTTCGCTAGCTACGATTCTTCGTTTAACTCCACATTCATAATCCTCTATACATTGCAATATTGCTCTAGGTAGGTATATGTGATAAGTTAAGTATATATGAATAAGTTCGATATTCAACCTTCTTAATTAGTTTAACTCTTCTCACTTTAGCTCAGTATACATTCTCGGGTACTCTACTTTCATTAACCTTTGTCCACCATATGGAGCATTTATTAAACCTATTTTAAAACTGAAGTATTAAAGAGGGTACAGAAGGAGGCATATGTTATAGTATTGTCTGTGGTATAAAGAAGGTAGGGAGGTAACATCCATGGCAGCGTAATACCATGGGCGATAGATCCGATAACTGTAGAAGTAGTGTCATTGAGATACCTACGCAGAGTTTCAAGGCAATTGGATGTGTGGAAATGATTCGAAATAGAGTTGTAAAATATGACCTAAACAAATATTTTTTGTTTGAATACGAAAATGAGGGGCGGAAAATTTAGGGCGCCAAATATTCACGCTCTTGTGTATCTAGTGTATTTACATATTTAAGAAGTTAGCTAAATTAAAAAATCCATATTTATTTAGCTGAGTATTCATTTGAATAAGTAAAAGACATAGGTACCAAATATACCTACCTACCTATTACAAACAACGAATAAAATGTGATGTAATGTTTTGCGGAAGTATAGGTAAAAAAGTGAATACCTAATATTATAATTATAATAATAGGCAAAATATTTTTAAAATTATTAAGTTCGTTCTTGTAATAGCTTAAGGTTTCAAATAACCATACAGATAAAGAAAAAACCCGGCCAAGTGCGAGTCGGACTCGCGAATGAAGGGTTCCGTACCATTAATTATTTATCTATAAAAACAGCAAAAAATCACGTATATATATCCTATATATTATATAGGATATATATACGTATATCCTCCTATATATTTATTATATTGTGTTTTTTAGTATTTGTTGTTATAGCGGCAACAGAAATACATCATATTCTGTGAAAATTTTTGCTTGGTGACAGACGGACAGACAGACAGACGGATGGACAGCGGCAGTCTTAGTAATAGAATTTTTACCCTTTGGGTACGGAACCCTAATTAGATGATATTGCAATCACCAGCGGTAATTTAGCTAACTCGCGTGTGAATTGCCTGTTTCATATTTTTGCACTCATATTTTGTTGTTGCCACTGTTTGCTGTGCTACTTCACCTAATCACTAGCCATGACCGAGTGCCGTTTTTTGTCTCGTCTAAAATGTCTATAAAGATATCAAAAACCTAAATAATGACGTAAATATTAAAACTGTTTGCCGATCCTGGCAGGATTCGAGCCTGGGCCCTTATTCGCTATAACCATAACAAGGCGCGCCAGAAAAATTGTCTTTCCCTTGTTTTAAAAAAAGTTTCACTTCTAAAAAATATATTAACGTTTCTTATGGCATACAGAATATAATCTATACTTATAATAAAACTGTAGAGTGGTCAATTCTGTGCATTAAATATATATACATAATTAATATTGGAGGATGAATGGTGATCGATACTGATGCCAAAAATGCAATTAGTAAATTTTTTGTCTGTCTGTCTGTATGTGCACGCATGGGTCAAAAACTACGGAAGGGATATTAACCAAACTTGGTACGATTGTAGTCCATACTCCTGGGTGGGTTATAGGCTATATAACATAACGCTAAGACACATAGGAGCTGAGCAGTGACGATAAATTTGAAGCAAGTCGGATGAAAATGCGCTTTCGAGCTCTTATCCTCGCATACGTTTACTCAATCACGCAAAAACGGCTGAACGGATTTGGATGAAATTTGGCATGCACGTTTTCAGGGGTACAGAGAAGGACATAGGGTACTTTTTATCTCGGAATTCCCGCGGGAACTCTGAAATTACCGCGGGTGAAACCGCGGGGCACAGCTAGTTTCTGATATTTTGTCAGCCGGAACCTTTGGGATTGTGTTTTTGTGACGCGCGATATGGGCAAGGAATGTTGTTGATCATACTGAATCTTACCTGTCCCTGTCTCTGGAATCTTCGGTTCAGTTAAGTCAGACGCGTTGTCCCTTGCGCCACAGGACCACTCGATGATTACAACTGAATAGTGTTATTGTTAATTAGTGATTGTTTTCTTTCACGTTTTCGTAGGACACCTTTCTAAGTAATTTTTTTTAAATAAAAATTTATGTACATCTTTGGGTATACCGGTTTTGATTTTAAAAATTAGTACCTATCGTACGTGTTTCTGTTCATTCAACCTAGATCCATATTGAATAGGAAACTTTCCGAATAGGTCATAGAGCCGTAAGTTGCAAAAGTATTATTTTAGCGAGTGCTATTTTAATTTAATTGTACACTCAAACAGACAGAATGTACGTGTTGAAAGTGTGCGCGTGCGACTGGCATACGTTTGGTTGCGCGCCTGACCCGCTTAGCAGTAACGGACTGATAAATAACTGTTGCGTGCTGGCCTACACACGACACATCTTCACCAGATGTGCTATTTTTGCAGTAGAATCCACTATTATGTAAGCACAAAACTAATATTCGAGCATCAATTATAGAGATATGGGTGCTATTTTTATTACATTCGCTTTATTGAACTTTCGCTTTGTCGTAAACGTTTGGAACGATCAGATACAATAATAAATATGAGAAAAAATATAAACCTACATAAAAAAATGATTTTGTAACTTATGCACAATATAAAAGGGAAGTCTGCAGATATAACTAGTTCAGTAAGAGTGTGGCAATTACATATTTCCTAGTAATAATGTCGGTAGGTATTAATTCCCGTTACGGTGAAGGTAGAAACCGCCGTGGAACCGCAGAAAATTGTAAATATTTAGGCAGAACCAGGATGTGATCTTTTACAAATTGCAAAGGCAGCTTCGGCCTGAATAAAAATGTGAATTGTGAAAATGTGAATTGGGTTGTTTTATACATTTTAAAATTGATAAATCATCTTTAAACTATTCCGAAGTGGAAGGTTTTTAGGAGGTATACAGCAAAAGTTAACATACAATAATTATGAAACAGGTTGTTATGTTTTTTAACCGACTTCTGTAACTTGTATTTTGAAGTCTTCGTAAGTACTTTATAATGTAAATACCGGATATTCAAGAGGCCTAGTACCTAAGTGTCTTTAAAAATGTATCGACTTGAACAAGCATACAATATAGTATAGAATTTGATTGCAAATTATTGCAAAATTAACATTCTGTAAGATAATGAATTCCTAGCTCTATACGGCGAAGTGTTTGAGAGCAGTCGTGTAAGGCGGTCACGTTAGAGCGATACCAACGAACTGAGCAATTAGCTGCGATGCTCACTCGATCCAGACGGCTGACCGTGCTGTTCTCTCGCAATTTTTCTTTCAACACTACAGTATTATAAAACCTAAGTTCTTGCATTCCTATTGTTTCTTTCGAAGAGACTTTGTGTTCTTTTCAAAATCCTTTGATGTAGGTAGAAGGTATCAAGATCAAAAGTAGCTAAATAAATTTTTGATCCTTCAATGGAAGAAGAAAATTAAGAAAAGTCAATATCGGTATCATTTTTTTTAATTTTGAATATGAAGGTTAAATCGAATACAAAAATTCGGACTTTTATAACATTCATCGCAAGTCTTTATTAATCCTAATTTATTAAAAAAAATATTGGAAGGGGTAATTTGAATTTGGGTAGGTAAAATTTTAAAATTGTCAATTTTAATCGATAAAACTCAGGTTAGACTCGCTGATATATTTATACCAATACCTACTGTTTTTCTTTTTGTAATTTTAAATCTGATATGTTTACGTGGTATACAATATACATGATCAAACAATTTTTTTATGAGTCGTTTGCAAGCATAAAAGTAAAAATAAACTAGCTGTTCCCCCGATGTTCCGATGTTTTACCCGCGGTAATTCCACGATAAAAGTTAGGTTATGAAGCTCAGGAACACAGTAGAATTTTATTAGTAAAAGAATTTTCAGAATCGGTTCAGTAGATTACCCCCTGCAACCTCACAAACTTTAAATATAAAGATTAAAAAAAAAATTAATAAAACCTTTCCGTCATTTATCACGCACATTCTAAACCATATAATTTCCTATTATAGTAAGTTGATTTTTTTTTTGATGACTCATTCAACCATGAGGATAAACTGGTATCAAATAATTATTGTTATAATTATATTTTTAAGTACATATTTATTCAACTATACATATTATAATAGTATCTAACTATGTTGTTATGAACTGACTCTTTCGGTGACCGTCCAAAATTTTTTGAGTGATTTTGCAGTTTATAGTCTAGTCACACAAAAAAAATATCTAATACCTGATCAAATAAAAAAGAAAAAGTGGTTCTTCTTTTGCAAATAATATTGTACGTCAGCAAAAATAAGTTAAAACTAGTAGAAAGGAGGAAGGGACTCATGGGGTGCTGAGGCGCGGGGAGGGGTAACGACCGGTTTTCACCTCGTCACTACATACTGGGAGTGCCGGGAGTGGCAGCCACTCGCCGTCCTGGTTTACCTTGCTAGTTGCGTTTCAACTTGTTTACAATGTACTTAGAGGTTTCGCTTGTTTCGTAATAGGATACACATTACACACCCCTGTCACGAGACTGTCTCCGAAAGATACGCAAAACTAGTGTTCTCGAAAACAGATATTTTACCTAGATAAATAGTCTTCCTGTTACTCACGACAAAACTAATTAATTACTTATATAGGTATAAAATAGGTGATGTTCTGTTATAACAAGGTATAGGTATTATCTTAAGATTTGTTTCTTGTGTTTCTTTGAAGCTTTGTGTCCCTTACTTCTACCCACTGTCTACTTGTAATTTATATTTTTTAAAGACACAATATCTAAAGATTTTACTAGTTCGACTATGGAAGCGGGTGGTATTATTAAAGAGCGTGTGCACTGCGCGTTGATGTCTTCAGTTTGAGATATCAATGCGAAGTAAGTTAGCGTTGAACTTACAGAATATACTGTTGATATTATGACTACATTGTCGTTGCGATGTTTGTAGAAACTCATGAGACTGATGAGAAGTCAACGTGAATTATTGTCAGACACAAAAATCTTGTTGGATGAAAGTTGCTTGACCATCAGAAAGCGGTCCCACGAGATCGGAATTTTGGCCAAACGCGTATTAGTATTGGTGCGGCGCGCCCACCTGCTGCCACACCACACCTGAACCAAAAGTGTGTCAACGTCGCTGACTCCTCGAACTCGGCGATCTTTCGTCGGCACTTTCACATTACCTTATAAATTATCACCGTGCACCCGACCGGTCTCAGCATGGTGATAACTCGATGTTCGTGCATATTGAGAATATGGCATACCTACCTAGTATTAAGATAAAAAACTCACCTTTTCGAGCGTTGACACTATCCAAATGTAAATCCAGTTATATACACTCAATGCTGTCGAGTTAATGCGAAACCACTGTGTTGTAAGCAATAATGAACACAAAACAACACCACATCTGAGTCACTGAGCTGTGTCACATTGTAGGCAGGCCGGTGCGCTCGCGACGGCCACCAGGTCAGCACTAAAGGTTCTTCGGAGACGACACGCGCGGCGCGGGCGCAGGTAAGAAAGAGACTACAGTACCACACTGTCTATGTCTACACACACCATCATTCATTACATTTGTGTGCTAAGCAAGTTTCACAAAGAAGCAACACCGTTTTTACAAAATGTAAATAAGATATTTACTATACACTATTTTAAAGAAAAATGTTTCAGCATCTAGAAAATGTTGAAAATGTTGCTCTTCTGATACGATTTGGTTCGAACGAATTAGGTGTGGTGTTGGTTTAACATAACAGGACATGGTTAACGTTCAGCAAGCGCAGAAGACTGGGTATACATATTAATATTACACCTACTTTAAAACAACGGCACACTAACAAATTTATAGATTCTGAACACACATATACACACATACTCACAGACACACACACACACACACAGGTACATAACTAAAATACTTGAAATGCTTTTTTACAGATAGCAAATTGAATACTTTTGAACTCACTTATCTGAATTTAAATGAAAATATCTTGCAACTACTTTAATTTATTTTATGAACTAGCTGTCCTTCGGGTTTCCCCTGCGGTAATTTCGGAGTTCCCGCGGAAATTCCGGGATAAAAAGTATCTACCCTATGTCGCCCTTTCCTGTAATGTTTATTTTGCAAAATAATAAAAATAATGATTTACTTTCTCCAATGTTGATAGGTATATTTATTGCAATATAGCGTAGAGCGACTGAACACTGGCTAATTTAATATTTTGTTATACCTAGACAGCAATATTAATGAAATTCGAATAATTAATAACCTATTATAGGAACAGATATTGCTTATCGTTTATTGCTTATTAAATACTCGCACTTACCTAATAAATATCGTCTTTGCTTTATTATACAAATCATTATATTTAATATAGGTATTATCATTACTTTTCGATCTAACATAAGACATTAATGAAGGTTACAAGATAGGCGTGACACACTTAATTAAATTATAATTTGTCCATGGTTTTAATCAAAATGTAAAAACAACCAATAATAACATTTTTTCAGTATAATTACACGATATGAAGAATTTGTTGTGTAATAACAATACTAAACGTATACCTACATACTATACAAAGTTAACTTCCGTACCACGTCATTTATAGGAATCAGAAATACCATGCTTGTAATTTGTAAGAAAAGCAAAATACGGCAAAACACGGTAGATAATTTCGTGGGAAGCTCAGTCAGGAAATGTTACGTACGGCAACAATTCTTCTATTGTTAACATTCTATGCTTCATTCACCTATGGGTACCTGAGTTGGTGCATTTTATCTCATATTTTTTGATCCCACTTTTATTATTTAGCATTCACAAACTTGAAACTTGAATATTACCTCGGCTAATTAATACAATCCCTACTATAACACTAAAAATGCGAAAGTAACTCTGTCTGTCTGTCTGTTACGCTTTCACGCCTTAACGGCTCAAACGATCATTATGAAATTTTGCATTACTTTACATTTAGCAATACTTTTTATCCCGGAATTCCTGCGGGAACTCTAAATTTAACGCGGGTGAAACCACGGGAAATAGCGTGTTTCACAATTTGAGTTTTACCATTTCATTAAACGAAAAAAAAAAGAATTATAAAAAGAAAAAGTTTTAAAGGGAAACGGTACACTAAAACAGTTGTAAAGTGGTCACCATAACTAGCTGTAGCTATATATGTTTTACCATTTGATCATAGCTGCTTAAAAACTAATTTACGTATCACTACATTGTATAAAACAAAGTCACTTACCACTGTCCGTCTGTCCCTATGTATGATTAGATCTTTAAAACTACGCAACAGATTTTCATGTGGTTTTCACCAATTGATAGAGTGATTCATCAGGAAGGTTTATATCTATATTTTATCCTGGAATTCCAGCGGGAACTCCGAACTTACTGCGGGTGAAACTGCGGGGGACAGCTAGTTAGGTATAAGGTATTTAACGCGGACATACCAAAAAGATTTTTCCAAGAACCGTGCCTAAATAAATTTCACTTGAAAAGACAAGAAATCAACTATGTAGATTTTCGTTTACTTTCGTTTGTTAAGGCCCTTACAGGAGTCAAATTAGCGACACTCACGGTTACAATAAAATCTAATTTTGTAAAATATGCCATTTAAAAATAAATCGACATCTAAAAATATGATAGTAAGTAGATATACAATTAATAAACAATTATATTATTAGTATTCATTTATTTATTTGTCTTAAATTTTGGCTTTTTACAGTATAAATTTACAAAATATTAAATATTATAAAAAACCTAAACCTAGTGTTCTACCGACAGCGGAGCAGAGTTTAAGCTACCGATGGTTAAAGTCACAGAGACAGGAACCTCCGTGCAATGCGTGTGGTGTCGAGGATTACCGCCTTCTGCATCTAACCTTTGAGCCTAGGGAGAGTCTCTCGAAATGTTGATCGAGACTTCGCTATTAAACCGTTTGCCGAAACAGCTATCGGACCAATGGTTGTGGAGTCAACACTCCACATGGGCCAGGTTAAGGTATTTGCTGACTTTGTCCTTCTCGCTCTCACGAGGTTCTCGTCATGTGGAATGGTGACGTCGACGATCATTATTAATATTATTATTATATTATTTAAAAAAACAGGCGGGCGGGGACCCCCGTCAGGATTGAAATAGTCGAGTACCGAGTTTTCAAATAACATTATATAACTACAAGTTTTTATACCTGTATAAAAAAATAAAATTAACTTTTCCATTCCTTGAATCTCCATTACTTATTTTTAATTTAATCATACAATAAGCTGCGTTAAGGAACTGATCTGAAAAGTTTAAAAACTGCCAAAAGTGGTGGGTGCTAGTTTGATCTTTATAAGGGCCTTAATGACGTGGAAGAATAATTACTTTAACAATATGTTAATGTATTATTGTAATAATTGACTGGAGGCGGTGGAGGGCGAACTTCTGAGAGAAACTCTTAATTACACGTTTTAGGGACACAGAGTAAATGATTCGACGGATTACATTTTTTCGTCCCACAAACCTCCGGTAAAAGGTTTGCGAATCCATTTTATAAGTAAGCAAGCTACAAAAACACATTAACTTCCCTTTTAGGAAGGTTTAATTGTATTTTTTTTAATGAATATATTATATCTCTTTGGAAATTTCACACCTATAAAAATGTATTTGAAAGAAAAAATTAAAATTTCATGGAAAGTATACTTAGGTATCTATCATAGTTTTACTAAATCGTTTATAACTGTGGAAGTTTTCCTCTTGAAACTTCTGTAAGTTTGACTGCAAAGTTATGAGAAGCCATTTGATCAAATTTATACTTTTGATTATAAAACTAGGCAGTGTTGATTATTGCAAATCATTATAGTTTTTTTTTTGAAAAAGCTTTTGTTAAAATCTATTTATTAATGGTTGTGTCTACTGGCGAAAATTTTTCTAAATCTGATTTTGACTACTTTCTTTAGCCTCTCCAAATGTACTCTCTTATTGACCTAGATATTTAAATTAATGAATACATTTTCCCTGTGTACGGCATAATATATTTTGTTCAATATAATCACGTACTCTTCACCAAGCTATTAACCGATCTACCTTTAAACATTGTTAAAGGTTTGGTGGCTTTACATTAAAAAGGGATAATTACATATTCACTTCCATTAATAAAATCAGTTATTCAGTTATTTGGGATGTATTAAATAAATGAAAATTTTATTTTCACTTCATAGGTAGTTGGTATTGGTACATAATTTTTGGGTTTACAAAATATTTTAGTGTAGTGTTTGTTATCTTCGGAAAGACAGAATGAATTTTCACGTTAAGTTCCGGGTAAAATAATCGATTTCCGGATAAATGCAGTTCCCGAGAGAGTCCCAAATTATCGCGGCTGAAACCGAGAGGCACCGCAAGTCTAAATAAATAAACTTCCTGTGGATGATGTTATTTTCATTAACGTTTTTAGAGGGTTGTCTGTTAGCGGAAATGGGTTACAAGTCCGGCTCGGAGTGTATCCTACTTGATGAATATTAATCAAAATACGATTAGGTACCTAACTGATCAAATTAAATCCACTAATATTGCTCAGTTACATGTATAAATTTTAGCCGGATTTTAGATTTTTGGTTGGATCATTTGTCATGACAACGTGACATGACGATAACTTTCATAGCGATAATGATTAAAGATTGGCAACTTGGCTAGTGGGGCAGAATAGAGCGTATTATTAATTAACCAAATTTTAATTTTTAGTCGGTCTTATAGATAAATGAAAAATATTGGACACGTATTTTTGAATTTTTTCGTAATCAAACAATAACGGAGATACATTAAGTTGAAATGTCGTGTGACGTCACGCCGTGCTACAGTTTATAATAGCACGTTATGACGTCAAGAGCCCCACACCTAAACTTTAATGCGTTTTATCTAAGATTTTTTTCAACAATTTGAAAAAGCAAAAAATACGGGTCTATTATTTTTTATTAATAATCTACATGACGGACTAAATAGAATTTTAATTTTAATACCCCGGATTCAAGCATATATTAGTTGGTTACGTACGTGATTCGATTTTTTTCTTTTCAGACAACTGGTTGTAATTTGTGAAACTCAGTTGCAATAGCGGTCCGTGTCAACATACGTAAGCTAATAGAATGGCAAATGGGCTCTTGAAACAAAATTTATTGCTATAAAGTTGCTTGCAGGCGTTGCGCTACAAAGATTTATATTCAATTATTATTATTGTTTGTCGATTACAAAATGAAACATTGAAATTATTTTAGCTTACTGAACGAACTTTTCCTATACTACCAGAAACATTTTCCCTTGTAGAGGAAAAAAACATCTTCGCACTTCGCTAGAATCTCAGTTTGATCGATCACACTTTCATTGACAAAAACGATAAATAAGCGGACACAGAAACGAGAAAACTATCATACTTTTATTTTTGCCGTTTATGAAAGAAAGTAAAGTAAAACTATATGGTAGGTACTAAAGATTCGTATGTTATGGAATAGAATTCTCCCCTCTAATTCACAGGTTGGAGATTCAATTTCAATATCAAGCCTCGTATAGATACGAGTATGTATGTGCGTATGAATCAATAATTTTTTGTGAAGGTAAACCAGCCTAGTGCGACTTAGACTCGTGCTGCACTGAGGGTTCCGTACAAAATAGGTACATATCGGTAAATAGTTCGTCCATCACCGGAATTGAGACTGAAAATTTAGAAAATTTATTTGTTAGTTTTTTTTGTAATGTAGGTGACTAGGTATACCTTTATACTTAGTATATCAAAGTTCAAAATGATGTACCCTGATGTTGGTACTTTGCATAAAATTTGTCAAGAGCATTTAAATTATCGTTGGCAAAGGACCCATCCGCCGTAGAGCCTCTCCAGATTGCGGTTGCGGTGTCCCGACTCTGGGGTCGTCTTTCCACGAGCGATCGCACGACACGACGCAAGGCAGTGACGACTCCGAACGGAGAGCATTCGAAAGCTCGATACGCCCTTTATACTCTTTATGCCCTTTTAGTGTTCGAACGCTTTACTATAAGGAGTATATTTTTAAGTGAGGGAAAAAATTCTTACTATTATATCTGCGAATGTGTAATTTTATTTATTATGCTTTCACACCTAATCGCTCAATCGACCATCGTGAAATTTTGCATACACGTTGCCGAGATTACAGAGAAGGGCTGACAGTAATTTTTGTCCCGGAACTCCAGTGGGAACTCAAAAATTCAGGCGGAAACAGCCAGTGCTATTATTAATGTTGCTTGTAAGTTTGTAACTACTCACATAGGTAGGTATACAAAAAAAAACATGGATAAATCACAGAGAAAACCTTAATAAAGAACTTGGGTTATGCGGGTGTTCATACGCTGTATACCGTCGTAGTGTCGTGTGAGGCCTTTCGTACACCAGGCTACGGAAATTCCCAATACCCAACTGATATCTGAGCGACTACCGAAATACTAATTCATAATGTCGTACGTCTGGGTACGAACCTCTATAATTTTGTATTGCGGAGACTAAAATCGTCTGATATCAGAGATTTGCGTTTTTTTGCTTAAGATCGTGTCGTGTTGCAACTTGTGAACAAACGTCGTAGTGTCCGATCATTCCGCTCACTCTCTCATTCCATTCAAAGGTATTGCGGCGTGCGAGGCACGGTCACCCGCAACGAGGCAAGGCGTGCCGCCCTCCGTTTGATGCGACATCGTCAGGATATTTTAATAGGACCCACCCATCTGTGGCTATTTCATACTGTCAAGCCTATAATGTCGTGACTAGGTAGGTCTTTGAGCGTTCAACGGTGAGATACGCTGACATAGGAAATACTTTCTTTTTTAAAATCAATATAATAGATCTACTATCTTTACCTATTTTATAATCTGAATTTTGGAAACTGCTCCAACGATTTTCATGAAATTTAGTATGCAGGGGGTTTCGGGGGCGATTAATCGATCTAGCTAGGTTTTATTTTTAGATAACGTCGTTTTATTCTTGTTTTTAGGCAATGAAAAATGAGTGTTTGGTACTGCTTTTCTACTTGACAACAGATGGCGCTACGAGCGAATCTTGGTCGTCCAGATAACTATTAGGTTATTAAATTAACTATAGTTATTTGAACTTTAGATATTATGTATTTTACTACTATCTATGGTAGTAGCTAACTATAGTATCTATGGATTAAGGATTTATAAAAAACTAGCTGTGCCCCGCAGTTTCTCCTGCGGTAATTTCGGAGTTTCCGCGGGAATTCCGGGATAAAAAGTACCCTATGTCCTTCTCTGTACCCCTGACAACGTGCATCCAAATTTCATCCAAATCCGTTCAGCCGTTTTTGCGTGATTGAGGCGAGGATAAGAGCTCAAAAGCGCATTTTCATCCGACTTGCTTCAAATTTATCGTCACTGCTCAGCTCCTGTGTCTTAGCGTTAAACCTGCCCAGGAGTATGGATTACAATCGTACTAAGTTTGGTTAAAATCCCTTCAGTAGTTTTTGACCCATGCGTACACATACAGACAGACAGACAGACACAAAAAATTTAATGATTGCATTTTTGGAATCAGTATCGATCACCATTAATTTTAAATATATATTCAATGTACAGAATTGACCTCTCTACAGTTTTATTATAAGTATAGATATAGATTAAGGTAACTATACTCAGATAACTATGATCAACAATAACAGATCAGTCAAGTCTCAAAGTTTTTGTACGAAAAGCAGACTCACAATCGTCTTAAGTAAACTCGCAAATTAAGGTTAGAGGTAAGGTATAAATAAAAAAAAATTATCCGTTAGAACAATTTGTTTTAATCAAAATAACATCTATATTTAATTGATTGACTTCGTACGTGTAAAAATATGTGAATAAACTTTTATTAAAGAAATAAGATTAAGTGGATTTATCCTTACATGATATTATAAAATAATATTTCTCCTCCGTGTCTGTCTGTCTGCCTGTTCGCGATAAACTCAAAAACGGACCAATTTTCATGCGGTTTTCACCAATAGATAGAGTGATTCAAGAGTAACGTTTTTACGTATAGTTTATCCTGGAATTCCCGCGGGAACACCGAAATTATCGCGGGTAAAACCACGGAGAACAGCTAGTATAGATTAAATAATTAAATATTTGTGCAAACACAATGGTAACTTACGTTTGAGGTCTAGACTAATAATATATAGTAATAAAGATTTCTCGACTTTTTTTTGTATAACCACCACCACCGTATGGTAAGTAAGGGTTAGGTACAGTATGGTAAGTCGGTTAACCGGTATAAAAACACGTATCTACTGAATCAGAATAGGCATGTTGCCGAGGTATAAATATTGAAATTCTATTTAGACCGTATATTATAAAATAATAGACACGTATATTTCGAGTCTTTAAGTTATTGGAAAAAGATTTAGATAAAAAGCATTAAAGTTTAGGTATGAGAGCTCGTGACGTCATAACTACATAAAAGTGTACTAAGCAAGGCGTGACGTCACGCGAAATTTCGATAGCCGTATAGCCGTTATTTGTTGATTACGTAAATAAGGTAAAATAATATGTGTACACAACGTTCTAAGAACTAAAATTATGTCATTTACTCCATTCTAGTAAACGTATTAAACTGCTACTTATACTAGAGAGGTTTTTATGGAATGACAGATTAAAATTTCAGTAGGACTTTGAAACAGGGTTGACTGACAGCACAGAAAGAAAACATTAAAAATAACCCCTTCCTCAGTAATTCTTGTAGCAACTTAAATAAAATATATAAAATGTATTTTGTTTTACTTAAACAAGATTTGTCGTGTGTAATGGAAGGTATATCAGGCAATAAAAAACGTGCTAAAACCGGAATGTCTTTGTAGTTTCCATCAGGGATTTCTATAATAATAATAATAATAATCCACATCACAACATACAGATCTACTTGATCCCACACTAAGCTATAACCTTGTGTCGTGAAACCAAGCAAATGTGGTATATACTACATATTAATACATAGGTGTATATTATACTATAGATATATAAACGCCCAAACTGGAAAGTGGACCAGTGGATCACCTGTGTTCATCACACAAAGTCTTTGGTCTCAAAAAGCTCGAGCGTGTCTCCCAGTTTCGTGAGGAACTCAAATGGCTTGCTGGCGCAACCGTAGGGATACTCGGATCTTTTTTCTAATATTTAAGTAATATCCTGCACAGCCTGACTTCCCCTCCCTACCTGCGGGCTGCGTGAACGTTTTTCATTTTACCGACCACCAGGACTGTAGGACTATTTCCTTATTCAAAAAGCGAGTCAAGGAACACTATCTGTCACTGCCTGTGTGTAGTTCTTGTACATATTTTTTTTTGTACTTATTTATTTATGATTCGGTATGTATTTATTTGTTATATTGTATATTATAAATGTGTTATTATATATCATTGTATTAAATTATATGTATGTAGATAGGTAATATTATTATATCTGATCGAACTGAGGCAAATCAGATCAGTCAATTCTAACCGGTCCTCCTGTTGCGGGTCTGCGGAAGAAATTCTACTTCTATGGAATAAGCATGACCCTTGTCCTCGTGTGCATTAATTTTTAAACAAGTAAATAAATAAAAGTCCACCCCCACCGGGAATCGAACTCGGAACCTCTTGATTAGCGAGCAGACACGGTACTGCCTACCTACTGCGCCAATCTGGTCATCTGGTGATAATCTTTCGATTCCATCCTCAGACACTCGTCATCATGTATGATGGAAAGTACTCATTGCCACAATATAAACTAGCCCTAATTCGACTAGGTATCCTACCATTTACCATCAAGGACTTTAAATTCCTAAATCCCAGCACATAAAATAAAGAAATGTATTTTAAAAATAATTAGTTTGGTATCCTTGTAACTTCAATAGGTGCAAAGCGCCCGGGGCCCGGACCTTTTACTCAAAATTACCCTACACTCTACAGTCCCTTTTGAAATTGCTTTGAATAATAAATAATTAACCTAAATCTTAAACTACTTAGTAGATTTTTGTTTGTCTTTAAAATTTATAGGATATTTCCTTATCAATTGTTTACAGTTGCTTATTAATGCGTGATAAAAGGTAGTTGTGCGAAGTTCAGTTTCAAACTTCTGACAATGTTCCAGTAGTGTGGGGTAGAGGTACTGCAGTACGGCATGGTCGAGCGTAGGGAAAAAATGATGAAGACAGTGGTCGCCGAAACTGGTGAGCGATCTAAAATGATTGCCGGCGTTATCTATCTGTTCTACCACAGTGTCCAGCATATGCAAACCCCAATCTAAGGATTCAGCCCTGAAATAAAATAAAACAATTTTTTATAGGGTATAATATGTAAGGTTCAACGAACGTATTTAAGTCCACGGTAATTCATGTTTACATGACGATACAATAAAATATGTATATTTTATAATAAAATAGTCACTGCTAAATCAGAGGAAATCTTTATCAAAAATCAATAAAGTCTCGCAGCGTATGGTCATTTACGTGGGTGAATGACCTTTAGGTACACGTGTGATCCGTCGGCGCCTCGGCAACAATACAAAGGGAAAGTGCAGGATTTGCGTGCATGGGTTACCATGATATAACCACAATAAAGGTGTTTAGTTATCAGTGCTGTGTTTTTCAACGTTTTTCATGACTCGACCTCTTTAATGTGAAATAATATCTCGCGACCCCCGCGTTTATTTCATATGTATTTCATTATTTTACAAATATTCAATCCATACAATCTATATTTTTAAACTTTATTTTTTTATTGAGGTAGTTTTGCGACCTCTTGCGATCCCCCTCTTCAGAGGCTTTAAGACCCCCAGGTGGTCACGACCCACACGTTGAAAAACACTAAATCTAGTGCAACCTAGGAATCAACTTCAATTACAATTTCATAAACCATTTGGTATTATTATACTCTGTAATAGATTTTATCGGATTTAACATTTGATAAAGTAACTTGATATCAACTTTTGTTTCCATAACTTTGTGCCGTTGCGTGGCCAATAATAATTTTCGTATCTACCCACACACGTCGAAAGCACTTTGTTGTGAACTTTGTTAGTTAAACCATTACCTTAATTAAAGCGAACCCGTTGAGCAAACCAAATTTCATACAAATGACAAGTCAGTGGCTAAATTACAAGTAGCTGAACAATTAGTAGAGCCTGATAACAATAATACCGTCTATCTACGTTTAGCTGTTGCCCGCGGCTTCTGTCATGTGGTGTATGAAAGTGCGCTGGCTCCCAAGGAAAGTTTACCTACACTTAGGTTTCAAATACTCATAACTCTTTTTTACTTGAACGTAATGCATCTTTGCATCACCAAAGTTTATGTTTACAGTAAGACTATGAGTATGGCGACCTTGAAAACCTTATTCAATTATACACAGAGATAAAACGCATTAAAGTTTAGGGTTGGGGCTCATGACGTCACTTACCGCTACAAGCCGCATACAAACTGCACTAGTTAGTGACGTCACGCGAAATTTCAACTCAATGTATCTGTTATTTTTTGATTACGTAAAAAAAGAATAAATACTTGTCCAATATTTTTTATTAATCTACAAGACGGACTAAAAAAAAAATAGTCAAATAGCCTAAATAAAATTGAAGGGTCTGTTTGTAATTTCAAATTAACAGCTTTTCACTAAATGCATATGAAAGTGTATAGGTACTAACTTCAAAAAAAAAACTAAAATTTTTCTGAATGTTTGTCTGTCTGTTTGTTCCGGGTAATCTCTGAAAGGGCTGGACCGATTTTATTGAGACTTTCGCTGACAGATAGCGTTTGTTATAAGGAGTAACTTAGGCTACTTTCAATCTCGGAATTTCCGCGGGAATTCCGAAATTAACGCGGGTGTAACTGCAGGGTACAGCTAGTAAATAAATAAAATACCTTGGAATATCGCCTTCAAAAAAATTCACGTGCGAGTGGTGACCTGCAGTCAATCCTTTCAGTGTGAAGTTAAAGCTGGTGATAGTACATGTAACGAGCCAAATGGAAAGTGATAACCACAGTGGCTGACCACCTGCCAGCCACATCCAGGTCGGCAGTAAAAATGGCAAGATACTGGGCCAACTCATTTTCTTGCCTTCGAACTTCAACAAAACAGAGACAGATCTGTAATTTAAAACATAAACAGTATTAATGCTTCTAGCCTCTAGCTCAACCACCTTTGCAGCCAGTGCGGCAGAAGAGTGGAGAGGCAGAATTTTGGATATTTGAATATTTTTTCTTCATTTTATAACCATTATACATATCTTCAAAGCGTCAAAACATTTTGTAACACTACATATTATTTTAAATTACCATCAGTAAATAATTCGACCCTTGACCTTGTGGACAAACGGAAAACATTAAAAATCAACGATATATAATATAATGTAGAAACCAAAATGCATACGTTATGTTAAACGTTACTATAGCATTTAATAATATTATTGTACAAAATGATTAAACTTGAACTCTGATATATATAGGTATTTTCATGCAACTGTAATTTTTGAAACCGGATGCCTCTCAAGTATGATTACTACAATTTACTTAGACAGGTATACGTATGTATCCTTAAAATATTTTTCAATAAGGTCGGCATTTAAAATAATGAAAGAGAATAAGTCTGTCTATACATATTATGTTTGTGTAGGTAGATATTCGTTTGCACCTACGTGCCTTCCTTTCTGAGAAAAAAAATACAGGCAAAGCATACTCAACACAGCTACTAGGTATTTAATATGCGCAATAATTTAACGTCCATAGTTGCTTTTTGCTATGTTTTTTTTGTTTTGAAATGTAAAAACCAAAACCAGACGAACCATGTACAGTTTAATTGTTTTTTTTTAATATTTACAAGATTACTTACTCTAGTAGAAGCATTGCTAGTGTAACGAATGAATATATTACTGGCCAATAAAACGCACCCATCTGTGCCCATATCGGTTTGTCTTTTCGTGGCAAGTATTGTAAGAATGGCTCAAACAAACTTAATTCTATGTCTTGTGCCGTGTTCGTATGAAGATGGTGGGATAGAGCATGGCTTACTCTCCAGTCACTGAAAAAAATACATAATAATAATAATCTGGGGGCACGGTAGTGCCCCCGCCAAGACGAGTGCCGTGTTCGTATGAAGATGGTGGGATAGAGCATGGCTTACTCTCCAGTCACTGAAAAAAATATATAATAATAATAATCTGGGGGCACGGTAGTGCCCCCGCCAAGACGAGCCAAGCGAAGCGAGAGCACTACCTACTTTCTCGAAGCGCTTCGTCGTTTTTTTGAACCCTTAGTAACTTGGGTTTGGATTATACCAGATAAACGAAATTCTCGGGATATATTGTTAATAGCGAACTTTTCAAACATAAAAAGTTTTAATTGCATAGCTCTTACACTTTAGATTTTATTAATATTTATTTATTTATTTATTTATTCTTTATTGCACAGTGTGTACAATGTGATATCTAAAAAACCCTGATTTCGTCACTGACTCACTGATGATTATTAAAATTCTTAGGGTATTTCCTAATGTCCGAGACAGCTGAAATTTTGCATGTAAGCTAGTATTAGTACACCAAAAACAAAATAATTATAAAACTTCTAACTTTTATACCCCAACCCCTTAAGCTAGGGGATGGAAGTTTGTATGAGAATTCTGCAATTTTGACTTACAAAAAGAAATGATATCCTACCAAAAAACATATTCATGTAAAATGATGCCAAGACGAGTCCATATGACGGGCACTGTCAAAAAGTTATCAGATCATGTAGAGCCAAGCTTATAGAGTTATAAGCTTGGCTCTACATGATCTTGGCATCATTTTACATGAATATGTTTTTGTGGAATTTTATTAATCCTAGGGTTTTACATAATATTTTTAGTCAGGTAATATTATGCAGGCATAAAACGTATGACATAATATGTTGATCC
This sequence comes from Zygaena filipendulae, assembly GCA_907165275.2. NCBI lineage: Eukaryota > Metazoa > Arthropoda > Insecta > Lepidoptera > Zygaenidae > Zygaena > Zygaena filipendulae. The sequence goes on from OU015657.1 coordinate 8,595,966, forward strand.
CAATGTCAATGTCTTATTTCAATCGTTGTTATAGAGATGTGTCTTTTGATGTGTGTTCAAAACAAGTCACTTTTTCATCCCCTACCATTTATTTTTCATATTTACAAACATTGAAATTTGATAGTTATTAAGTAGTTTTCGCAACTTCGCCCGTCTGATTTGGATATTCCTTCGCAAATCACAACATCATAAAACGTGTCCTATAGGTATATTAAACCACCGTGTCCCTTTAAGTTAGTTAAATTTAAAATAGGAATATTATTGGATATCTACTTACGTATAAGAAAATCCAGAGATGTTAAAGAGATACATTCTCCAGTTATCAGCACGATGAAAATAGTTGTGGGCACATACTGTTAGACTGCTGAAAACTAAGGCATTCAAAAGTATGACGGTGGCACATAAAACTTTGCTTGTGGTCCAAACCCAACAGCTTAAAGGACTTAAAACTAACAACACGAGTAACAAACTATCTGTCACTGTGTCACTTCTGTTTCTCACATCTGATGGGATTTCTTTCAATTTCTCTATAACTTTCATTTTCAATGTCTTATAAAATCCATCCTCTTTGAACGTGAAAGGCGAGTTTCTCGGTGTCGTGGCTTTCTTGACAAAATATTTCGGTAGTAACACTTCGGCGATGCCTTTTAAATGATGAGTTTCAAATGCTTCAGTGATATCCGTACCCTGAAATATTGGAGTGTTTTCATTTATATTTTCATCTTGCGGAAAAATATCATGCCTTTCATCGCGGACTGGATATTGAAAGAAATGGGAACCTACTTCCAGTGATACTTGTGAATCTTGCGATGTAACAAATTTCATGATATTTTGTAGTAGAAACTAGAAATAGTTTTTAGTAATCTTAATACAAGTCTTATTGTTTAAATTTATAACCCTTTTTGTCTTTTTCACACAGTCCACACGGGATTCTTTGTTTTTCCCAAGCTTTATTTGCATAGTTTCATTTACATATTCGTATTAAGAGCAATGAAGTACAAGGTATAAGAGGAGAGGTATAAGTATTAACATTATTGTAAAAAAATATAGGTAATAGGTATAGGTATAGGCGAAACGCGGGTAGATGCGCAACTATAAATAAAAAAACGTCCGCATTTATTTATTCTATTTATTAGTATTTTAAAGTTTTTGACGAGATAAATTACGATATTTTAGTTAATTACTGACCAATATTTGTGTACGCATAAAAAGTTCATCGAAATGGCTCCTACTACAAGAAATACGGCAATCGAAAGGTTAGTGGAGGTGGTTTCTAATTTGGAATGTAAAATAACGGAAATGCAGCAAAAGCTAAATGATTGCTTTAAGATCATTACAAACCAACAAGATTGCATTAAAAATCAAAATTTAAAATTAGAACAATTATATGACTTTATGAATAAGCAACCAAGGTCTAAGTCGTTAACACCCCCAACCATGAGATCTAAAAAAGACTACATACCATCACGTAAGAAGACCATGACAGTAGATTCTGCGACTACAATTGACCCTTCACACAACAATAACACCGATACCACGAAAGTTCCAAGAAAATTATATGTCTCAAACACTTCACTGACCAACTCCGGGCCTGCGGGTATTACGATTATTGACACCACGACAATTGCTCCACAATCCTATGCGGCGGCTGTAACCAGTCCATCAGGTCCTGCTCCTGTCTCCAAAAATAAGTCCAAACAGTTACGTGCTGCTCCACCACGTACAGCCAGCCTGCATCTCTTTAATTTTAGCAAAGACACGAGTACTACTGACATTACGGACCACCTCAACATAAAACTAGGACTACAGTGTGTCCAATGTGAGCAGCTGCCTACCAGAGGGAACTATTCGTCGTTTAAAATCGATATTCCGTTTTCCTGCATTAAGTCTATCCGAGATTCCAAACACTGGCCTGAAGGAGTATCCATCAGAAAATTTAATGTAGTTACGCCAAAAAACTCGAAAAAGTCACACACCAACCACGAATACGACTAAAATCACAGGCAGCGCAGAAAATAGATATACCCTCACAATCCACTAAATTAGGTGCAAAAGAAACACGATTTACGATAATACATCAAAATGTCCGATCGATCACAGGCAAATCCGGGTTACTAAACATATTAGTAAATAAATATGAGCCAGATGTAATGGCGTGTTCTGAGACTTGGTGCCGAAATAGTGAGATTCGGCGGGTATGTTTGTGTGGGTATGAACTGGCGAACAGTTACTGTCGCTCGCGCATCGAGCACGGCGGAGTGGCCCTGTACACACGGGAGGGAGTTTCATACAAACAGCGGAATGACCTGCAGAGCCTAGCCGTCGAATATCATTGCGAATTCACTATTATTGAAATCTTGATGTTAAAATTGATTGTAGTAGGTATTTATAGAACCGGTTTATGTGACTATAATTTGTTTTTAAAGACTTTTGAATTATTGTTAAGTAGGCTGACTGACGAAAATAAAAGGTTTATAATAGTAGGCGACATAAATGTGGATCAGTTGACTGACAATAACCGTGCACGACATTTAAATGACTTATTAAATAGTTACAATTTTATAAACGTTGTTGACTTCCCCAAGCGAGTAACCGCCACGTGCAGTACGTCTCTCGAGTGCGGAATTATTGCCCGTGGAGATAGTGACGTCACTGCCGCAATGATCGACACCCCGATAAGTGACCATAACGCTCAGCTATTCTCGCTTACTTTTACAGTATCAACAAAAACTAAATTTAAATCTAATTTGTATATTGAACGAAGATTATATACAGATATTTCTATTAATAACTTCTATGTTGACATTACAAATTATTCGTGGGATTTTATAAATAATTTTGACATTGATTTAAATGAAAAATTCTGTAAACTGTTTCGAATACTGACATATTATATAAATGTACACTTTCCTATGAAAAAGGTTTTAGTAAGAAAAAAGAATAAAACTCCATGGGTCAGTGATGAGTTAGCTATGCATATTAAAATGTTTGGGGACTTTTGTGAGATCAGAAAACAGTACCCTTGTGATGAAATTGTGTATAAATGCATTAATAATTATGCTGATCTCATAAAATTAACTAGCATACGTGACAAAAAAATGTATCTTGACAAACGTCTAACTAATGCCAAAAATCCCTCAAAAGAGATTTGGCAAATAGTTAATGACGAGATTGCCCCAAAAAAGAGATCAACTACTATTAGCTTAAAAAATCAGGGAAGCAGTGTACCAACAGAACAAATTCCCGATCTGTTTAATGCACACTTTCTGTCAGTGACTTCAAATTTTGCAATTAATATTAATGGAGAAAAAGCTATACAATATCTAAAACATCATTTACGTGAATGTGATGTTCCAGTATTTCAGTTACCAACTGTTACTCGCGACAGCCTTCAAAAGGTCCTGATGTCTATGATGAGCACATCAAATACTCTGGATCTTTATGACATATCTATTAATATACTTTTATCTATCTGGCCCGTAATATCCGATGTACTAGTAAAATTGATAAATGAAATGTTTTCTAAAGGACTATATCCCAAAGTCCTTAAAAGCACTCGTGTGTGTCCTGTATATAAAGGAAAGGGTGATAAGGAAAGCGTAGACAATCACAGGCCGATTACGATTGTTCCAACAATATCAAAAATTGTTGAATCAATTGTATCGTCCAATATTATGCATCACCTTGAGACGAACGATTTATTATCTGAGAGACAGTATGCATATAGAAAACAAAAGTCAACAACAGCGGCTGCTCAGCAGATAGTAGACACAATAATTACAGGAATTGATGATAGGTACAAAATGGCGGGTGTTTTTTGTGATCTCTCAAAGGCTTTCGATATTATTGAACATGATTTGTTATTAAAAAAGTTAGGTTACTATGGATTCAGTGAAAATACATATAATCTTATAAAATCATTTTTGTCTGAACGGCAGCAGACTGTAGAGGTTATGGTGAATGGGCGTAAGATGAGGTCTGCAGCAGGTGACGTCACAATAGGAATTCCTCAGGGATCCGCGCTGGGCAACACTTTGTTTCTGACCTTTATCAATGACCTGCCATCTCATATCAGTGACGGAATAATTGTTCTCTTCGCGGACGACACAACCGTAATAGTGAGTGACAAATCATATGAAAAGTTAAGTCTAAAGATAAATAATATTTGCGACCAGCTGAAAGAATGGTTCTCGTGCAACGGGCTGATTCTAAATATGTCGAAATCAAATGTTATGTTATTTACTGGAAAATCCAGTCCAGACACAAATAACATTAATACTCAAATTCCGGTATGTATGCAATGTAAATTCTTAGGGTTCACTTTGGATCATAACTTAAACTGGAAACTGCATATACAAACCCTTTGTGACAAGCTAAGCAGTGCTGCGTATGCGCTGCGGAAACTTAAGCCAATAGTTTCAGCGAGTGTGCTCAAACAGACTTATTATGCTCACTTCCACTCATTAATATCGTATGGTACAATACTATGGGGCGACTCGACTGATTCTGATCGTATTTTCGTCCTACAAAAAAGAGCAATAAGGATTTTATCAGGTAGTAAACCTAGAGAGACATGTCGAAATTCATTCAAAGAATTCCGCATAATGACGCTGTACTCACTATATCTGTACCAAATAATTATATATGTCCGACGGAATCTTTCGAGCTTCAATGTTCGTACTGGTGGTGGACGTGAGCTTAGAAATAATGGGCGTCTGCAAGTAGTGCCGCGCCGCACTGCTCTTGCCACAAAGAACCCTCGCGTAATCGGCCCTACGTACTATGAGCGTCTTCCTGCTGACATCAGGCACGAAAAGAATGACGAAACATTTAGTCGCCGACTTAAAAACTTTTTATTGGATAATGAATTTTACTCTATAAGTGAATACTTGAATAGGACATATTAAACTCTATTGACATTTTAATAATATTACAAAATTATTTATTTGTATTGTTACAAATTTAATAGATATTTATTATACAAATTTATTATTATTATTCATTTATTTTTCTGTACTGTAACTAGTGTTACACTTTTTATTGAATTCATTTATTTAATTTTATTAATTATTATTATTATTATTATTATCTGACGATCACCTTTACTCAAATTTTATGTGTATTACCTAATCTTTTTTGTAAAAGTGAAATAAATAAATCTAATCTAATCTATAATGAATTAAAATTATGTGCTTAAGTAAGTATAAAAAGGAAAATTTTTTGACTTTCCGCTCTTTGCCAATAGGCTATTTGACATTTTTTTTTATTTTTAACCCGTCGTATAGATTCATAAAAAAATATTAGACACGTATTTTTTCTTTTTTCAAGAGCAAAAAATAACGGAGATACGTTGAGTCGAAATGTCGCGTGACGTCACAAGCAGGCGCAGTTTTTAGCTGCGTATGACATTACGAGCCCCCACTCCCAAACTTTAATGCGCTTTATCCAGATATATTTTCATTAATTTGAAAAAGCAAAAAATACGTGTTCATTATTTTTTTTACTATCAAACTGACGGAAAAAAACTTAGAAAAAAATAGTAGTAGTCAATAAGCCTAGTTGAAGCGCATCGCTTCCGTTGTCAGTTAAAATTTTACTCTCAATGCGCCAGAAAAAACATTATGTCAAAACAATGATGATATAATTATCATTTTATCAGAAACAGTGAATTAAATTTAGATTTCGTTCATTGTGTACCTTCGTGAGTTCAAGCCACTGAGCGCCGCCAGGATGCGTCGACACGAAGTCTGATAAATCATAAAGGTCATTGTGCACCCTCCACAGTCCCTCTGCTCCATCAAGCAACTCCTTCCCCTTGAGCCACTGCCTCGCGGTTTTTATCGGCACGTCACGAAGCAACGGATATTTCAGTTGAGGAAAACTTTCCTGTCGCAATCTAGTATTCGTTGTCATTATATATACCTTTGGGACCTCAAGTCAAAAAGTACTCTATGTTGTCTGTACCCCTGAAAACGTATACTTATGTAAATTTCATAATGATCGGTTAAACCGTTATAGCATGAAAGCGTAACAAACAAACGAACTCTCGCATTTATAAAATAGTTTATGGATTTATTTGAACTATGAAAACCATTCATTTCAATACCTACTATGTTGTGCCAACAGGTGGGTAGGTACTATTATTTTATTGGGTATCTATCTATAAATGTTGATTTCTCAAGCGTGCAATGCAATATGCAATGTAACGGCATTAAACAATTAGTTCTGAGCTGTATCTTTGTTATTACACAGGACTCTTACAAACAAATTATGATCGTGCTCATATCGACGATGAATTTGCAAGTATGTACCTATGTATAATCATCATCGGATATTCAATGGAAAAATACAGCATTAATGTAATTTTCAACTCATTTATTCGTAAAGCGGCTTTTTTTGCACTGATTTTAGGTTCATAGTGTACATTATAAAAAAACACGTGTTTTTTTACTTAAAACTATCGCATTAGTAGTAATATGCCTGCTGATCTGAATATTCCCGCGGTTCCCCGCGTTAATTTTGGAGTTCTTGCGGAAATTCCGAATTAAAAAGTACCCTATGTTCTTCTTTATACCCCTGACAACGTGTTGTATGCAAAATTGAATGCAGTTTCACCGGCGTTAATTTCGGAGTTACCGCGGGAATTTCGGGAAAAAGTACGTACCTACCCTTCGTCCTTTTCTGGACCCTAACAAACAAACTCACTCAATTTCGCATTTTTAATAGTAGGTACCTAAGGTTTGTCATTTCCAGCCAAGTAATTTAGAACATTCTTGAAATTTGTTGGTTCTTAATTCTTGAGCTCATTTAATATAGTGTAATAAGTAATAGTGGACGCAGATAAGCAATAACGTGTTAACCCACAAAATAAAGTTATTGATTCAGAACGATTTATTGAGAGGGAACGTTTATATAGGGAACGTTTTTTAATTATGTGTTTACCTTATTACATTGATTAAATATGTTACTAAATATTGAACATAAAAAATGTTGATACGAAATGGCGCTCCTACTTTTAAAACACGATTTATTCAAAATTTCTCCAGTGTGGGTTAGGACACTATTGCTTATTTACATATGTCCAAGTATCTACTAGCTATCCTCCGCGGTTTCATCCACGGTAGTTTCGGAGTTCCCGACGGAATTCCAGGACAAACTATAGGTACGTATAAACCTAGAATCCCTCTATATCTATTGGTGAAAGTCGCACGAAAAGCCGTTCTTTTCCGGGGTATGAAAATCAAAATTATAGTCCGTCAGTTAGAAAATAAAAATATATTAGACACGTATTTTTGCTTTTTCAAATTAATGAAAATAAACATAATTAAGGCGCATTAAAGTTTAGGGTAGGAGACTCGTGACGTCATTTTTCGGTATAAGTCCCATACAAACTGCACCGGGTTGTGACGTCACGCGAAATTTCAACTCAATGTATCGCCGTTATTTTTTGATTATGTATAAAAGGAAAAAATACGTGTCCAATATTTTTTATATTAATCTACACGACGGACTACGGACGGACGGAAAAATGTCGAGTACCCAATTGTCAATACAGAAGCATCTTATACCTACTTATAGTACTTAAATGCGTATACTAGTATTCCGAGATAAAAGTACTACCCTACATTTTTTTCTGTATGCTTAATTTAATGTAGTTTTACCAGTGTTAATTTCGGAGTTCCTGTAAGAATTTCGGGTTAAAAAGTAGCCTATTTCCTTCTCTACATATACCCTGAAAACGTGTATGCGAATTTTCATGATGATGGGTTAAGCCGTTAAGTTGTGAAAGCGTAAGAAACTCATTTTAAGCGTAACAAACTCACTTTCGTTTTGAAAATAGTAAGGATAAAGTTAAGGATAATTAATGTAAACACAAACATGAAGCTGATTGGGTGGAAAAAAAACGCCTCTTTAGAGGCTATCAACTCGACATAGGCGAAAACTTGGGTCTCAAATAATTGTTTACAACTTACTTTTTAATTAAGTTTCCGGGGAATCCCAAAATTATACCTACATTGGAACTCCTTGTCTACACTCATAAAGAGATTTTCTGTGTATGTTCGTTTGTTTGTGTAGAGAATTTAATGCAAAAGATTACATATATTAAAAGTGAGTCAAATCTATTGACAAAACATACTATTATCTAATAAATAAGTGGTTATCACAAACTTTTGTAGCTAACACCGCAACATTAATTACCAGTAAATAAAATCACTACTTATTGACCTAGAAAACAAGACACTTACCTTGTTATTGAACTCCTTCACTGTTATACCAAATATACAAATATTCAGATTTGATTAGAACGCAAACGATAACATTTGTTTTATCGGTACCGTTGGGTTTGCATTAGTAGGTCGTCACGAAATATGCGCGTGCGACCGTGACTTAGCGCGGATTGCCAGCGACTGCTGGTCGCTCGAGTCAATTTTTAGTCCGATTTTGGTATCCGTCTGTCCGTCTGACCTATTGTTGCGACAATGTTATATTTCAATAAAAAAAAAGATGTCGTATTGAACATAACATTTTCATCTCCTTTTGTTTAAGAACTTGCGAGGCCATCGCTGAGTTATACGTAATGTTGCCAGTGTGAACTGTTTATTCTTTTAGTATCTTACAGTATAGTAATTATTTTTCTTTTATAGCAAAACAAGTTTTATTATAAGTAAACCGGTCTTCAAAAGATAAAAAAACTTCTGCTGTGAATCAGCTTGCGCGTCAAACAGGCATTTTTCTGAAACGGACGTAAGTATTTAAAATGATGATCAATAAACATTGATCATCTGGGGGTAGTGCCCCCGCCAAGACGAGCCAGCAAAGCGCAAGGGCACTACCTACCTTTTCTCGAAGCGCTTCGTCGTTTTTTTGAACCCTCATAACTTGGGTTTGGATTATGCTAGATCAACAAAATTTTCGGGATATATTGTCAATAGCGGACTTATTGAACATATTAAGTTTTAATTGCATAGCTCCCATCCTTTAGATTTTATTGATATCTAAAAAACCCCGATTTCGTCACTGACTCACTGATGATCATCAAAATTCTTAGGGTACTTCCTAATGTCCTAGAAAGCTGAAATTTGGTATGTAAGCTAGTATTAGTAAACAAACAACAAAAAAATTATAAAAATTGTAACTTTTATCTCTCAACCCCTTAAATTAGGGGATGGAAGTTTGTATGAGACTTCTGAAATTTTGACTTACAAAAATAAATGAAATCCCAACAAAAACATTTTCATGTAAAATGTTGCCAAGACGAGACCATATACCAGCACTTTCAAAAAGTTATCAGATCTTATCAGAGCCAAGCTTCTAACTCTACAAGGTCTAACTTCACAAACTCTACACCTTAGCCAAAATATGTGGCTTGGCCGTTTCGTTACTACAAAGAACTATTATTATATAACAGAAAAGTAATGAAAAATGGACCAATTTTTCACCTTAGGCCCATGTGAATGTAGCGAAATGGCCAAGCCACATATTTTGGCTAAGGTGTAGAGTTTGTGAAGTTAGACCTTGTAGAGTTAGAAGCTTGGCTCTACATAAGATCTGATAACTTTTTGAAAGTGCTGGTATATGGTCTCGTCTTGGCAACATTTTACATGAAAATGTTTTTGTTGGGATCATTTTATGCATAATGCTTTTATGAGCGTGGATGGTCTAATCCGAAACTACGAAGAATAATGAAAAATGCTCAAAGGAGACTCTTGGTCAATTTTGATAAAAACTGCGATTGTATAGTCAGATTTATAAACAAAAAAATTTTCTTGGCCAAGAATTTAACCCGTTGATTTGGAAACATTTGATAAATACATAAGTAGGGAGAAAATACACACTTCAAAAGTGTAGTGTAGTGTGCAATGATTCTCTTCAGTTATTGCTATCATTAGTCTTGGCGGGGGTAATACCGCGCCCCCAGATTACTTCGAGTAGATAATGAGCCATTTTATCCTATTAATTATCAGTATATGTAGGTATAATTACATAGTTTTTATTTATATGTCTGTATATTGTATATTGGATGTTTGTTTATTTTATTTATGTAGATAGATATAGTTTGTAGTATCTAATATGTAGTTATAAATTATTTACTATTATTCTGATGGTCAGTGACCATCGAATTGTTTTTGGTGTTGATTAACATATTTTTGTGTAGGTAAGTAGGTACATTCAGTGAGTCACGTGTACCTACTCTTAGTGGTAATAATAAACAAATCAACCGTCATGTAAGTCGTGATTTGACCAAATTAATATTAGTGTAAAATTTTATTAATTATACTATTACGCCCAAATTCATGAATTACGTACAAAATTTTTACGCTGTTTATTAGGGATCGCGTTGAATAAAGGAAAAGCCCGGGAGGAGGCAGTACCGATTCATAGTTTACAGGGCAACTAGCTGTTCCCCACGGTTTCAACCATGTTTATTTCGAAGATCCCGCGGGATTCCGGGATAAAAGTACCCTATGTTCTTTTCTGTAGGTACCCCTGCATGCAAAATTACATTATAATCGGTTGAGCCGTCAAGGCGTGAAAGCGTAACAAACAAACAAACAAACTCACTTTCGCATTTAGGTATAATACATAGTAAGGATTCGCTGTATTCCACAATATCTTGATGAGAGTCGTGTTACAATCGAGGTTTAAACCAGTTCAGTTTATTGGATTTATTCTCTTCCCATTTTCCACACCCCCTCGCCCGGGCTAGAGCCGGCAAATCACTCGAGACACCTCTGTCAAACTTTGATGTAGATGAAGATGTTGTTAGACGAATTCTGTGACAAGAGTCGATTGAGTATAGTTTCATCGTAATCGAATAAATTGTATAGAAATGCATAGAAGACGAACGAATAAACAGACTGAAGTCTACAATATTATCACTACATTGTATAAAACAAAGTCGCTTCCTGCTGTCTGTCCCTATGTATGCTTAGATCTTTAAAAGTTCGCAACAGATTTTCAATTGTGGTTTTCACTAATAGATAGTGATTCATGAGGAAGGTTTATATTTTTATTTTATCCTGAAATTCCCACGGGAACTCTGAAATCATCGCGGGTGAAACCGCGGGGCACAGCTAGAACCTAAATAAAAATATAACATTATGCTCCAAGATACGATTATGAATAAACCAGCTTATTATGAACTTAAAATTCAAAAAAACGTAAACTTTACCTATGATACAAGACATGACACTGAAAGTTATTCATTAATATGACTGTGATTATAGCAGGCATCTACGTGCACAAAGTTATGACGAAGTAAACCAACATAAAATCAGAATAAACAAATTGGATATTATTGAAATTAATTAATTATATTAAAAATCATGGTCGTGAAAATTCAAAACAGTGACGGAAGTTAAAATATATTGTTATTTGTTAGTAAATAGTAGAAGGCATTTATTGTTTTGAAGCATCGTTGATTTTTATTCATAACAAAAAAAAAATGAAATAATGCTAAGCGTGTAAAATGAACTTTATCATTATTGTTCAACGTTTTTATAGAAATTGTTAGTTTTTAAAAGCTAAGACGATTTTATTTTTATTCTATAGACTGTCTTCTAATTCCATGCTCTCCCGCAGATCTGGGTCGGGCTCTGAAACAAAGATAGTAATAACTATACCTACCTATTTGATTGTTTGCAAAAGGATAACTTGCGGGGTATGAAAATAAAAATTCTATTTAGTCCGTCAATTAGATCATAAAAAAATAATAGACACGTATATTTTGGTTTTTCAAATTAACGAAAAAATACTTAGATAAAGCGCATCGAAAGTTTAGGAGTGCGGGCTCGAATTCCTCCATTTTAATAACAAAAAAATTAAAACAGACTTCCAAAAACACAAAACTAAAAATCTAAAAATAAAAAGCTAAAAATAACAAAATACCGATATAATCCAAAATCCGAAAACACACGTAATATTATTATTGGTTTGTGCTACCACTGATTAAATTCGGTGACAAACCCGCTGTTGCCCACTTGGGTTGTTCTGCTCACGAAGAGCTGGTGGCAGGAGCCGACTTAGCCCATCTACCCCCTCCATATTTGGCTGAACCCTGTGTTTATCACACAAAGTCCACCCCCACCGGGAATCGAACCCGGAACTTCTTGATTAGCGGGCAGGCATGATGACCATTGCGCCAATCGGGTCGTCAAATGTAAGCACATACACGTCTGAGTTACTCGGTCGGGTAGTTTTGTCCGTCATCGGCCGACAAAATCGGTTTTGGTGTAAGCTTAGCGCAAGTAAGCATCAATGTTCATCAGATAAATGTTGGTATACCCAGATGCGGAGATCGCAACCAAGACTCTTGGCGCAGCAGTCAGTTACCTTAGTATTACACCAACAGCGCTGTCAAGTTTCATTTTATACATAAAATATTATGTATAAAAATTTAATGTAAATTAATTCGATGTTAAATTATTCTGTGGGAGCGAGTAAACCATCTAATCTTATTATTCTAATCTTTATTTTTAAATATTCTTTCGCTTCTGGCTTCCTATTTGTCTGTCTATTTGTCTGTAAATTACGTAGGTAACAGATTTTCACGCTTTTTCTCTATCATCAATTTTACACTTACAATTTTTGCCGGAAGCTTAGGTATTATGCATTCATTCATAGGGTATAATAAGCCCTCCTACAGCATGACAATCTCGTATCTTAATTAAAAAATCGGTGGCCTTTGGTAAATGAATAAAAAAAAATTACCATAGGATCCAGTTCTGAATTTTTTGTACACTATAAGTACGGTAATGATTACGATGATTCCAAGCGTTAAGGCCGTAAAAAATAATATTAAAGCATACAGCGTTGAAATTCCAGCTTTGTTAGGTCTGAAAAAAAGGAAGAAATTTTAGTGCATAAAATTATATGAAAGCCTTAATAAGTGCAAATTGGCAAACATGTAGACCTAGGTTTAAAAAAATCCACATATCCTTATATTATAAATGCGAAAGTGAGTTGTTTGTTTGTTATGCTTTCAGGCTTTAACGGATTAACCGATCATCATGATATTTTGCATATATGTTTTCAGGGGTACAGGAAAGGACATAGAGTACTTTTTATTCCTACAGGAAATACGAAATAAACGCGGGTGAAACTGCATTAATTTTTGCATACCTACTGCACGTTATCAGGTGTACAGAAAAGGATTTATTTCGGTATTTCCGCAGGAACTCCGAAATTATTGCGAGTAAAACCGCGGGGAACAGCTATAATAGTAATAACATAAAGAAGAAAAGTTTTTTTTTTTATTTGTAGGGGGTAATCGTGTAAACTACTGAAACAATTCGTGAAATTCGTGAAGACGAATGTCTTAATTCGTCGGTTGGAACCCCTCAAAACAGCTGCTATAGTACTTCATATAATTGTTGTGAGCAATTTAGGTCTTGGAATAGGATGGATTCGGAATTGGGTACTTACTATTATTCCGAATTCCGATACATAGAGTTCCTAAGGGAATTTCGAAATTGACGTGGACGGGGAGCGAATATATAAGTTGGAATTGGACTCACGTTTTCTTTTCTTTACTTCTTGTTCTAGATTTAACGACTTTTGCAGTTGTCGTTTCAATTTTTTTTCCTAGCGTGGTAATTACCGTTGATGTTGACATTTCCGAATGAATGATGGTGCTATTTATTTCACTAAAATTAGTATGAGTAGAGGTTCTGACTGTTGTTAAGTGAGCTTTTGTGCCATCGCTTTCATCACTCTTATCAGTAGTTAAATCTTTTTCAGCAAGCGTTGATATTGCTATATGATCATCAACAATACTGAATAACTTACTACTGTACTTTTCTGTACTGTCACTAATATCAATCTCATTACCAGTAGTAAAATTGTTTACGACTGTAGTTGAAACCATAGTACGATTGTCCGCAAATGCTGTCATTGACGTACTGAATAACGGCCTTTCTGTACTGTCACTAATATCACTCTCATTATCAGTAGTAAAATTGTTAACGACTGTAGTTGAAACCATAGTACGATTGTCCGCAAATGCTGTCATTGACGTACTGAATAAAGGCCTTTCTGTACTGTCACTAAAATCACTCTCATTATCAGTAGTAAAATTGTTAACGACTGTAGTTGATACTATAGTACGATTGCCCGCAAATGCTGTCATTGACGTACTGAATAAAGGCCTTTCTGTACTGTCACTAATATCACTCTCATTATCAGTAGTAAAATTGTTAACGACTGTAGTTGATACTATAGTACGATTGCCCGCAAATGCTGTCATTGACGTACTGAATAAAGGCCTTTCTGTACTGTCACTAATATCACTCTCATTATCAGTAGTAAAATTGTTAACAACTATAGTTGATACAATAGTACGATTGTCCGCAAATGGTGTCATTGACGTGATAAGTAAAGGCCTTTCTGTACTTTCACTACTATCACTCTCGTTGCCAGTAGTAAAATTGTTAACGACTGTAGTTGATAATGTAGAACTATTGTCCGTAAATGCTGTCACTGACGTGATTGATAAAGGCCTTTTTGCACTGTCACCAATATCACTCTCATTACCAGTAGTAAAATCGTTAACGACTGTAGTTGACACTGTAGCAGGATTGGGCGCAAATGTTGTTGTACTATAGCTCACGTTACGCTCACTGAGAGTTGTAAAATAGCTAGTGTCTGTCCTCGACTCTACCGTATGATTATTCACAAATGTTGCCATAGGACTACTACTTGGCAATGTACTCTCACTTATGTCACTCTTATTGCCAATAATAACATCGCTAATTAGTGTTGTTGATAATGTTGTACGATTCTCTGCAAATGCTGTCATTGATGTGCTCAGTAAAGACTCTTTTGTACCGGCGCTTATGTCACTCTCATTGCCAGTAGTTAAATTGTGAATGGTAGTCGTTGATTTTGTTGTACTATTATCCGTTTCATCCATTGGCAGTGCGCTATGAGGACTTAGGGTTGATGTTTTTAACAATTCAACATTAAAGTAGTGTGAACAACTCATATTGATGAAGTGCGTAAGGCTGTAAAACATATTTCGGAATTACTAAGAAATTTGTCACAATAATGTATTAATTAATTTTATTATACGTCTATAATAACTCTATAAAATAAACACAACTATAGTAGCTTAATATGTTCTAGATAAAGTAAATTGCAAGTAAAATACTAGCATTGATGTATTCAACTGTAATCACAAAGTTAAATTTATTTAAGGACTAAAAAAAAAGAAAAACATCAAGCCAATCAAATTTATCCTAGAAAGACATCTAAAGACATTTGATAAAGAAGCATCATAAAACGTGACTCATCATAGGGCCCTTATTCACTATGACCAACAACATTCCTTGCCCATAACGCGCGTCCCAAAAACGCATTTTCAAACGTTCTAAATGCCAAGATATTAGAAATTACGAGGGAAAGACAGTTTTTGCGGCGTCTTATCTTAGCGCGGCGTGTTATGATCATAGTGAATAAGGGCCCAGGTAGGTATATCAAAATGAAAACGTATCACATTCAATTCATCCGCCGTTGTCATCCCCGCCCGCATCCGCTATCCTAGTCAAGCTATATTCAGTTGACAAGTATGTATCTAACAGAAACATTTCTGTTAGATACATACATACAATAGCCTAATGTCAACTGCTCATCACCTTTTACAAAATATTGCTTTTTCCGATTTAGGGATGTAAATTTTTGAGGAGTTCACCTTGTACATCACTATCAGTTCCACTTTGCCATATACGTTGTGAGTTGTGACGAGCATAAATTGTTTAGGAACCATGTTAAAGTTAACGAATCGGAATCAATCGGCTTCAATCAGAACCCGTGAAATACGTATTATTTTTGAGTTGTTCCGATGACCACCTGTGGTCTTCATCATCAGTTCCACTTCTTCAAATTTTGCTTTCCGGAAGCAAATAAACGATTTACTATAAAAAATATAAAAATCCCTATAGGTCTGCCTATAATTTTTGAAGAGTTCCCTCGATTTTTCCAAGATTCCATCATCAGGTCTCGACTTGGTGGCAATGAGACCTAATTGGGAGTAAAACCTTTCAAATAAAAAAAGAATTTTCGAAATCGGTCAAACCGTCTTGGAGTAATCGGTGAACATACATAAAAAAAAAAAAAAACAATCGAATGCATAACCTCCTCCTTTTTGGAAGTCTATTAAAAATACCACTTTATCTACTGATTAAATTCGTAGTTATTTACATAGGTACACAATGATATGGAAATAAAACACCGTCATATTTTAGCAGAATTCTTACTAATCTGGACCTAAGTCGTACCTTTGTAACGAGGCTGCTGTATGCCACTCGTTATGATATCAGGCCTCATTTCTATTACTTTTATGTTAAAAAACCCGGTATATTTTATATTCTAATTTGTCATTCTTTTTTTAAATTCAAAGTTATCGCATTTTATATTTTTATTTTATGACTAACTTTTTGACTTAGTTTCTAAGCTTACGGATCAAAATTAACATTATTCTACTACGTATCTAATAAATTATTTCACTCCTATAAAACTTCATTTATTTTTAATGTAGAATATAGACATCAAGTGCTCAGATCAATGCTACAGAATGATAATATGAAAGGTTGTTGACGAGTGAAAGCCGTACCGAAAACACGCGTGTCACGTTTGTCTTCGTTATTTCAATCACTTTTCAGCATATATTTTGGACCTTGAGCAGGAAACTGGTTTTCAAGAGAGCCATCTTTTAACTTGGGGAACAATCTAACATTGTCATTGGCGTTTCGCCATAATTGATGAAGTAGATGAAGAGATTTTTATTATTAAGAAACATTTTCATTGGCAAATTATAATTATAGACGCCATTTTTAAAGAAGAAGAAGATAATATGAAACAATCTTAAAAGATTTTTGATTGCTCCAAAACTGTTTTGATTTTAAACGCGACTATTCCGCAATAATAAAATCTATACATATGTATAAAATGCTTTGTCCTGAATGACTGACTGACAGATTAACGCACAGCCGCTGATCGGAGAGACCGGAAACTTAGAGGGTGTGTTCTTTGTATGACGTAGGCATTCCAATAAGATATAAATTTTCCGAAATTTTATCCCTAAGGGGGTGAAACGGAGTTACATAGTTTGTGCGGAAAAAATCTGCGGGAACTCCAAAATTATCGTGGGAGAAACCGTGTGGGATAGCTAGTCAGTTATATTACTGTAATTAAACTTTTCATCGAGCGTGACGCGCTCGGTCTTATTATAGATGCCATCGTGTCATCAGTTATCTTTCGCTTTTTGCTTAGCTAGGTACAAATTGGCACAGGATACAAAATAAAGTGAATTCAGGGATCATAATATATAGACTTAGTATATTGAAATGGATGTCTTATTTTTTAAGGATACTTAAGCATTGCATTTTAAAAACTTTTGGTTCAATCAGAACATAACATTCGTCGCAATTTATAGTGTCTTTAAAATAGCAACTAGGAAAATATATTTTGCTCACAGTTTTGTATCAGGCGTAGGAGAATAATTTTAATTAATAATCAATTATTACCAACGTGGTTCTTACTGCAGGATTGTCCTTATCATTCAACAGTTGTTTTAATAATCATTAGTTGCTGATTATTTTCGACACGTCTATAATAGCATTTGAACATAACGCTCAAAATCAACAAAAACCTTAAACCCGGAACTTTTAGAGTAAGCTTCTTTATTTGTCACTTACTCGGAATGATGCCGCTCGAATTCTTTTACACAATATGCCTGAAAGTGCAATATTTATTCAGATTAGATTGCATTCAAATGCATTTGTTACATAATTTGATTGTTCCAAAAAATAGTGTAATACTATAAATTACCTCACTTTTGTTATACAATGTTTCACCAAGCGTAGGAAATGTTACATTTCTGAAAAAGAAACATAGTAAATTTTTTGGGAATCGTAATTTCGCTCCCAGAAAGCCTATGGTCACGGCTTTAGTAACTGATTATTTAAAGAATTAAATAGGCTTTATTGAGGACGAAATTCGTTTTCCTAACACTATGAGGATTAATTAATTTAAAAATCTTACCTTAAATAATCGCAAATTCTTCGATATTTTTCTAACATTGGGCTGTGGGAGAAATATAAATTTAAGTATAGTAGGTACATTGTATCATTTCCCGTCAAGGTAACAACCGATTTTATTAATAAAAATACTAGATGCCTAATGTAGGCATTAGGCATATATAAGGCTGTAATATTAAGTACTTACTTTTCTCGTAAAATATCTAATGTTTTGTTTACAGGACAATCGCTTGTGACTCTCGACAACACTTGCATAACCTGAAAATATGTATGTACGTGGTAAAAAATTGAATTCTGAATAGTTGTTTAGTGAAAACTATAATGATGTATCACGTATGCTATTAAGGACGTCAATAAAAACCTAGTATGTATTCTCTTAGTGTGTAAGGATAAAAAAAGTATCAATAAGGACTAAAGAAAAATAGTTGAGTCGAGGGAAATAGGTTTGTAAGGACGTAGTTAATGGTCTGTCTCTCCGTCTCTATATCTACCTCCTTTTCTTATCTACGTTTAGTTGTCTTACAATTTGTTACAATTGACCCGTTTACAAAAATGCGATGAAGTGTAAATGGACGCAGATAAGCAATAACATGTTAACCCACAAAATTAAGTTTTTGTTTCAGAACGATTTATTGAGAGTTAGGGAACGTTTTTTAATTATGTGTTTACCTTATTACATTGCTTAAATATACATAATTAACATAAAAAATGTTGACACAAATGGCGTTCCTACTTTTAAAACACGATTTACGATATAATTAAATTAGATTGTTTAGAACCATAATAATGTATTACATGTGAGATATATTGTGTTTTCACGTGATCGCCAAGCCAATCAATCTATTTAAAACATAAAAGATTTTTAAATTTGATATTGTCAGTATAAAATGTTATTAGATTAGCTTATAACACGATAACTTTAGACAGAAGGACCCTTAAGTAGGCACTGAATAAATTAACCGACTTGGTATTACATTGATCTCACAACTTTTTACTGTAGAAGAACTGAGTTGCGAGACTTGGGACTTTTTTACAAGTTTGTTTTTGATGGGATTATATTTTCGCGGTCACTATATTGTGTTGATCGTTGCATTTAAAATAATTTTTTTCCCTATAAATCTATAGTATTGATTTATAATCTCACATGCGCATTTCATGCGCATACGTACCTATTTGTTGATAATTCGGTATGTAACAATTTATTTTTGTAAAAATATTATTATTTATGATACTTGTACAAGGAAAAAAAAAACAACAATAACTGGGATTGAATTTTATAACGGTAATTAAGTAGATAATACACAGTTTTTTTTTAGTTTTTTCGACATTTTAAAGAGATAGGTACGTATTATGAATTTTACTTGTTGTCATACTCTTGGTTTTAGCCATGTCAGGAATGACTCGAAATTCGAAACCCAAGTTAAAAAAAATAAGGTTTTACTGACAATGAGATAAAGTATTGTATTAAATAGATACGTAGATAAAGATATTTAAATCCGTCAAGAATATAATATTGTTTTCTGATTGTAAATTGCGCCTCCTTAAGTTAAGTTTTTAAGTTTGGATGTAGAGTTTTAAGTAAGTCTTCCGAATTACAGAATCGATTTTATCGTATCGTCGGATGGCATTGGATACTTTTTATCTTACTTTAATAATATTATGTGATTATGAACGACCACTGCCGACCACTGAACCAGGGCTACAACACTAACTACATAGTTGTTACAAACTCTTTGCTTTATTCGCCGTTTGTTATTCTCTTCATGTTTTTTGAGTATCTTTTTATAAATAAAATCTGTCAATATTTTTAGATATATTCATTTTAGTGTTTGTCAATGATATTTATCTACTTACTACAATAAAAGAGTAGAATCCGCGATTCTGTACATTGAATATATTTATCTAAAATTGAGAGGGGTGATAAAAGAAGAGTAACCAAGCCCAAAAAAAGTTTTTAAAATTCTTTTCTGTCTGTCTGTCTGTTCGCGATAATCTCCGCATCTACTGAACCGATTGTCATGCGGTTTTCACAGGTAGATTAAGCTTAAGCTTAAGCTACATATAGGCTTTGTTTCATTGAAATCGGATCTCAGGAAAAAAAGTTGTTGTTTAAAAACCTTTCATGCGGGTGAAACCGCGGGGCACAGCTAGTTAATAATAAAGAAAAAGATGGTCATGTCAGAGTGGCTAAGGTAAAGACTAATGAAGGAGAATATACCAGATCTTTCCAGAGGCTCTATGCACTAGAACTGAGCGCTGCTCAGCTGAGTTTAAACATAAGCAGTTATAGCGCCGTATTAAGTGAAGTGTTTTGTGTTGTACCCAACTCAAATTGTGGGAGAATGTTACGAACTCTTACTAGCTTTTACTTTCTTCATCGTTTTTGAGTTTCTTTTTAGAAATTCAGATCTATGATTATATTTGAATATAATAAGTTCTGTTTTTTCTAATTTTCTAATTTATAATAAATATTCAGTAAAAGCGTAGCGCTAATTCCTGAAAATCATTCTTAGACAAGTTTCTTTCACTAGTAATAAATGACATATTTTTTTTCTTTTTCAAAATTATCATGATTATTTCATTACTAGTTTTAATCTGAGGTTACCGACAGCGGTGCCGACATGATCAGGATGTCCCCGGGAACTTTTTGATGTAGGTACCTACAGAAAAAAATGTCCTAAATATTTAAGGAGAGCTATTAAAATAAGAGTAAGTTTAAGCTTTTCAATTGAATTCGTAGTGCACGTTCAAGGAAACTACAAATACAGAAATTATCTAAATGGAATGTATCTGTTGGTTAAATATTTATTATCCTTGAACCCTCCGTAATTATTTTTATACATTTCCAACGTAGGCACCTAAAGACACGGTGAGTCTATAGTTTTACTATAATATATACCTACAATTACCTATAGATTATTGAATATATTATAATTAATTTATTAGATTATAGCTAACAAATTTAAAATTTCAGTAAGAGATACTCACAGTAATAATAATTATGAATGAATTATATGATTGTCGCATTTTTGTAACTGAAACACCAAAACTCAACCGCACTCAACAACAACTTTTTTTGTGTGACGTGTAGCGTATAGGCCATAGGTACAAAGCAATAGTGCTTTGATATCAATGTACAAATTAATTTATCGGAGCGATACCTACCAACAATGGTACCATAAAGCATACCTATCCAATAAATATTAAGTTGCGAGTAGGTACTTTATTTAAATAACAATAATATTTCAAATATAAGTAATAATCAAATATTATTGGTTCTCTCCATATTACAAATCATCCGATACATCCTTTTTTTAAGACAAAGGCTATAGATGGCCAACCAACCCGGTGCCTGGATTTAAACCTGATTTAAGTCTGGGCGTTTACGGGCCTTTATCCGGTCGGGTTTAGGCCGGGTTGATTGCCCATCTATAGTCAGAGTCCATAGAAAGTGCGTATAGACAGACATCAGTAGGACTATCTAAGACATTCACACTATATTTTTAAGGTTCCGTACCTAAAAAAGAAAATAAAAAGGAACCCTTAGAATCACTTCGAAGTCCGTCACTTTGTCTCTCAAGACTTCTTTTGTCAGGAGCGCCGAACGTGGAAGGTACCTATCAGAGTGAAATTAAATATCAAATATACTGAATTCTGCCATCTCTTAGAAAAATGTAAAAATCGACGCATTCAAAGGATACAACATAATATTTCGACACTCGTTGGGGAATAAATCCTATCGAGTACTTTCCGTTGCCTATAGAATCATGAAATTTGGCAAGAAGCAATGTCTTACACACGTAAAGGGAAAAATATGAAAACCGCTAATTTGTGGTATAAAGCTGAAGAGTTTGTTTGTTTGTTTGAACGCGCTTATCTCAAGAACTACTTGACCGATTTGAAAAATTATTTTAGTGTTAGATAGCCTATTTATCGAGGAAGGCTATAGGCTATAATAACATCACGTTACTAGGAGCGGAGCACAATGAAAAATTTTGCGAAAAACCGGAAAAAATATTCCTTTTGAGAGGTTCCGTTGCGTACGCTGCGTGTAATGTATTAAACGCTTTATGGTTATTTTTTTACTTAGTCACTGTTTTCAAAATTCACGTTTGAGGTTCAAGTTTTGGGAATATTGTGGTAAATATACTTTGAATGACAGCAATACAAATTTTGAGTAAGTTAGAGCATATTTTGCTCTAACTTCCTTTGCAACGGTATAGCGCGCCTGCTCCGCCTACAGTCATGTCCTCTCTAGTTAGTTTATTTGCTCTGTGGTTTTAACAAGGTCCGTTATGGGTGTAAGTGGCAAAAATACAAAAAAACTTATTTCGAACAAAATTACAGATGCTTTGTTTTTCCGTAGAGCAGCCGATTTTGTGCGACATGACTATGCTTTAGCGACTAAGCTCTTAAAATAAAGATAAAAAACAGCGGTTTTCTCCAACTAAATAAATAGCGGTCGTAATTTTTCTGCTGTGTCTACATGAATTAACCGGAAAACTGCATGTGATTGATGTCAAATCCAAACGGCAGCAGAAAAATAAGATATTTAAGATGACAACCCCGAATGATCTACGTACAACCAGTTTTAAAATATGTGCTACTTGTGTATGAGCTGCGCAAAGTTTACGCCACATAAAATTGCGCTCCTTTAAAACCCTTAGAACGAAAATGAGTCTTTCTCAGCACCTATATGAACTAAATCTAATGGATGTTGTCATAAAATACATACTGTCGGAGATTTTACGACGACCACCGATGACTTCATTTTTATTTTTCATTCCACGCTCCATTATATTATGATACGTTAATTGAAATTTAACGGCTCAATAAATGATACATTATTGACTTATGTATAAGTATTCGCATTACTATGTCAAGCACATGATAAAATTTTAATAATGGCTGTATAAAGATAACAAACTTCTATTTTGTTTTTTAGCCTTAGTATTTATTGTCTTCTTCCTTTCATCTTTTCTTGGTTTAGGACTAGCTGTCCTCCGCGGTTCCACTCGCGGTAATTTCGGAGTTTCCGCGGGAATTTCAGGATAAAAAATTGATATAAACCTTCCTCATGAATTTATCTATTGGTGAAAACCGCATGAATTTGTTGCGTAGTTTTAAAGATCTAAACATTTTATTTATTTATTTATTACACAAAATTTCTCACAGCTTTACAGTTATACTAATACACTGTGAAATTAAAAATAAGAAATACAATGATAATACTGATAAAGACTGATAAAGAATTACAATAAAATAATTTAAGATGCTAAATTTTTGATACGTTCAAACATGCATAGGGGCAGACAGACAATGGGAAGCGACTTTGTTTTATACTATGTAGTGATGCTCCATTATTTTGCCAAGAATTTATTTTCATTTTACATTACACCATGTTTAAAGGTCATAGATCTTAAGAGGTTCCGAATTTGTTTCCCGACGGGGGTTAACTTTATTTGATTAACACAGGGTTCCACTTTCCGATTTGAGCGTGGTCATAATATATATACACTCGGCGTCACAAAAATCGCACTTCTTTAAGAATTCCCTTCAGAGTCATTTTAACCCTATTAATCAATGGTAGACATATGACTATAGGGTATCATTGGAAAGGCAATTTATTTAAGTTTCTGAATAAACCAATAGATTTGGTTTTTCGTTTACCAGGGAATAAAAAAAGCAAGCTAATGTAAATGATTAAAAAATTAAATTTTATTTTATCAGCAAAAATTACATCAAAGTCCTTAAAAGCAACTTCAAATCTAGTGTTACCCCCCTTAGCCCTGATGACTGCTTCCATGCGTTCTCTCATGGTCCTAATTAATGTGACAACAGTCTCTTGGGGAGTGTTGTCCCATTCTGCAATGACGGCATCTTGGAGGTCTTGGAGAGTGGTAGGGGCAGGATCACGTGCCCGTACTCGTCGTTTCAGGTCATCCCAAAGGTGCTCAATAGGGTTCAGGTCTGGACTTCGCACCGGCCAGCGCATAACAGGGATCCCAACTTCTTACAGGTAGTCTCTTACAATTAAAGCGGTGTGACAGCGGGCGTTATTGTGCATTAACGTGAACCCACTACCAACAAAACCCGCTTAAGGGACAACCTGCTCCTCTAAGATCTCCGTTATGTACCGATGAGCAGTCAGCGACCCTTGCCCGCGAGCACTTCCGGTCCGAGAAACACACACAAGGTTCGTTTTGCCGTCGATTGAAATGCCGCCCCAGAACATGCACGAGCCACTCCCGTATTCCACTGTTTCTTGAATACAGGTTTATGCGAATCGGTCCCCTTACCTCCTGTACACTCTGCTACGCCTGTCGTTGCAGAAAAGACACACCCTTGTCTCATCCGAGAAGAGCACAGCCCTACATTGGTCTATTGTCCAATCCTCATGGTCACGGGCAAATTTTAACCGGTCTCTCCTATGCTGTGCAGTCAATTTTGGCACCGTAGCAGCCCTGTGAGCTGCAATTTTCTTCTCCCGCATTCTTCTTCTTATCGTGGAGACGCTTACAGAAGTTCTGCGAGCTGATCGCAATTGTTATTGCAGCTCAACAGCATTGGGGAACCGATTACGTAAAGACTTCGAAATAATAAAGCGATCGTCTCTTTCGGATGTGCACCGTTGTCTTCCAGATCCACGTCTTCGGATATAGCCACCAGTCTCTCGGAAGCGTTGGAACACTCGTCGAACGGAAAAATGACTCAAGTTCAGTTGCCGAGCAACATCACATTGCCGCATCCCTGATTGCAGTAGTGCAATGACTTGAGCGGCTTCATCTACAGTGGTATCCATCTTCTGGGGTATTTTTCTTGCTGTAACTGTTAACGTTTGTTCACGACAAAGGTTGAATAGCGAATGACCCACATTTAACCCAGGTCGCCCGTTTTATAACCTTGTAGGGAGGTGCAATTAGTGGCCGTTGTATTGCGTATTTTGACAACTTTTTTTTTAATGTTACGTGCTAATGAGATCTGTTGTGTTTAGGAAATCTAACTGTTGTTAATTTAAAGGTCGTTAAATATACTTTTAATTGATACCAATATTGATTGGGTTTAATGTATTCGTTGCTGGCGCGACATGCTTGAAACTTATTTTTGAAGAGGTGCGATTTTTGTGACGCTGAGTGTAGTTGTATAAAATATATTGGGTATATGTGGCACGTACCACGTTTGCTTTTAGCTTAGTGAGGGATCAAGTGAATTTGTATTTTTAACCGACTTCCCAAAAAGGAGGAGGTTCTCAATTCGACGCGCCTTTTTTTTGTGTTTGTTACCTCATAACTTTTGAGTGGGTAAACTGATTTTATGATTCTTTTTTATTCGAAAGCTGGTGCTTCCCGTTGGATACCATTGTCAAGAAATCAGGATCTGATGATGGGATTTTGGAGAAATCGAGGGAACTCTTCAAAAGTTATAGGCAGACCTATAGCGATTTGGGTATTTTTATAGTAAATCGTTCATTTGCAGTGCTACCACTGATCGGTTTGAAGTTGGTGACAAAACAAATATGGAGTAGAAGTGTAGATGGGCTAAGTCCACTCGCGCCACGAGCTCGTGGTGAGCAGAGCAACCCAAGTTGGCAGACACAAGCGTTCTTGTCACTGAACTCAAACCGATCAGTGGTAGCACAAACCAATAATAATATAACGTGTAATATTGTCTTTTGGATTCAATCGGTATTTTGTTATTTTTAGCTTTTTAGTTTTGTTTTTGGAAGTCGGTTTTATTTTTTGTTAAAATTTTTGTGAAGTGTGAACGACATCATGTATGTTCATTGCAAATATTTCAATCACTCAGTTTGTAATTGACTTGAAAATAAAACAGAAACTTAAAACTACAACAACTGCAGTGGATAGAGCTAGTCGTTCATTTTCGAGTGGGCAGTATTCTACTCCTGTGTGGAGCTATTGTCACACTCGCTGTGTAGGCACTTGTTTGCACTACAAATGTGAGTGCACAATACCTACTCACCTATGTAGGTAGTACACGCCGACCTGCATGTGCTTAGCAAGAAATCCAGTAAAGAGAGATTCAGGCTCACTCTGTAAAGGTTCCGTACCAAAGCGTGTCGGACTTCGCACATTAAGGGTTTCGTACCAAATGTAGAATATAATAGCCGCCACCGCCGCCGCACTCATCGCTTCTGTGCTACGCGTTTAACCGCAAAATAAAGTTGATTTTAACGAAGAAAAGTATAGAATTTCAAAGAAAAACATTGAGTTATCAATATGTTGGTATTTGTTGGTAAAATATACGTAATAATAAATATTATCACCAAGTTTTAAGTTCATCGGTCAACGGGAAGTTGGAAAATACTTCGGTACAAGGCTTCGCATGCCTTTGTTTTTCGATATATTAAAAACAAAACAATACAGCTTTTATATATACTCAATGAGCGCTATTCAGCGATACACACCACTCAATACGGTAAATAAACAAAAAAATATTGTGCTCTTCTTTAGCTTTATGGGAGCCCCTTAAAATCCTTAAAAATATTGTTTGACAATTTGTATAGCTTGGGGTCATCAATATACGTAATTACTTACTTATTAATTTAATTACTTATTACCTACTTTATTTGATGCTCTGAGCTATATTAAAGTTTTAATATAATCTCGAGAAACTAATTTACTACTCTGGGACACAAAATTAAGGGTTACTTTCAACATATAATGGGGATGTTGACTAAATTTTTTTTTAGTCCGTCTTGTAGATTATTAAAAAATATTGGACACGTATTTTTTTCTTTTTTCGTGATCAAAAAATAACGGCGATATAGTGAGTTGAAATTTTGCGTGACGTCACTATTCTGACAGTTTGTATGGCGATTTTAGCGGTTAGTGACGTCGCGACCCCCTCACCCTAAACTTTAATGCGCTTTGTCTTTGTATATTTTAATTTATTTGAAAAAGAAAAAAATACGTGTCTATTGTTTTTTATTTTCTAACTGACGGACTAATTAGAATTTTGATTTTCAAAAGTAGTCAACATTCCCATTATCTATTATATATTCTATATTTACAATATATATTATTATTTTAATGCATGTTATTGCTAATAGGTACCTACCTAGTAGATACACAATTATTATTTGTATATAATTAAACCTACATACCAACTTAATTACATTTTACATGTCAAAACTTACATACTAAACACTCAGGCTTACTTATCATTAAAGATGAAAGTGTGTGTATCGGTGTGTAGCGTAATGAGATTCAGTACCTTGTATGTAGCCGCGTACTTTCTTGCTTAAAAAAGAATCGTATGAAGTAGGAATAGGTTAGAAGAAATAAATAATATCATACTAAAATTACGGGAATCTTCATACTGGTGAAGTTATGTTTCTGCTTCTGAAATATTGAAAAAATGAATTTCAGTTCTTTATTAAGACTTTGAATTTTGTGTTTAAGGGTGGTCTAGCTGTGCCTTTGTTTTTTTTGGATTTGGCTTGACGGGCAATACTGCCATGCCCACATATTATGACACCTTTACATACAAAAGTTTTAGTTGTTTAAGAATAGTGGTATTTTTGTAAATCTAAAATGTTTTATTAGACTTGATTGAACTATGATTAAAGATCTTCCTATAAAAAAACAAACAGAAAACAAGCGCAACAAAGATTAACATTATCACGTTACTTGACATTTAGAGGTCGGAAGGTCGAGGTTGGAGATTTAGAACAAGTGCTAAGCTGGTTAAGCCTCGGAACTTAAGAGTTGATAATTACCTTATGATTTTGTATTTACGGTGTACTATTTTCATCGATAAAATCACTATGATTCCCAGTGCAAATCCAGAAAATAATAATAGTAAGGCATACGGCAGTGAAATTTTTGCAGAATTACTAGATCTGAAACATAAAAAAATATTAAAATATTTAAGTGTGTAGCAAGCCACAGAATACACGCAGGTATGGAACTAGAACTACTATTTGCTGAATACCACGGATTCATTCTCCATTCTTCATTCAATCTCATTCTCATATTTTGAACATAAATACCTATAGGTATCTATTTCTCTCCATGGCTAAAGTGCAAATTATTTATTTATTTATTCTTTGTGCACAAAATTGTTGTGTAATATTAGGTATCTGTAGGGGGAGCACGAATTTTTTCGCTCTCGTCTAGTCGATATCGTCGTAATGTCAAAGCGTTTTTTTGTATGGAAAATGAACGACACTGGATAGATGGCGCTGTTCATTTTCCATACAAAAAAAATGCTCGATATCGACTAGACGAGAGCGAAAAAATTCGTGCTCCCCCTACTGTACGTTATTAGATAAGGGACGATTCGAAAGAATTACCCTCTCATACTTATATGAAACATAACGTTCAATTTTATGATTAAAAAACATTGAAGACGCCCTAACTATCGGGTAATTGAACCCACGCACCCTTCAAAGTTAAGATTATTCACCCACGTAAACCCACGTACTTTATTCAGGTTTTTTTCCACGATTATTGGGGTATATTTGCATATTTTTAATAGTTGCATATATTTAGATACGTAAGTATGAAATTACAAAGAGGAACATACTAAAATTAAACCAAAAAATTAAAAATCTTTTAAATTTAGAATATAGGAGAATGGGCATTTTTATATGGAGCCTCAGCTTTTCGCGGCCAGTCATACTTTTGATATATTGATGTGGTTTAGAATAAAATTACTGTGGAAAATTTTTATCACCGCGATGTACTTCTGAAATTAATAAAGTATATTATAACCCGAATGGCGCAGTAGGTCAATATGGCTACCCGCTAATCAAGAGGTTCCGAGTTCGATTTCCGGTAGGGGTAGACTTTGTGTGCTGAACACACGGTTCCACTTTTCAATCTGGGCGTGTTTATATATCTATAGTATAATATATAATATGTAATTCCATGTAGTATATACCACGCTGAGTTGGTTTCCACGACACAAGCTATGAAGCTAATAGCTTACTGTGGGATTGAGTAGATCTGTGTGTTGAGAAGTGGATTATTAATTATTATCATTTTTATGTATTTTACTGTTCAATCTAATGAAAAATGGAAAAGTAAAGTTAATTATGAAATCTGGGTAGTATTTTGGAATATTTATGAAATAATAAATCTCACAAACATTTTTACTAATGTTATGACGAGAAAAGATCTGATTTTTTTATTTTTGGTTTTAAAAATTCCGAAAAACCGATTTTAAAAATTGTTTCATTTAAACGAATAATACTAATGCTAAAGTTTTTCTGTAGCATTAGTATTACTAAGTCATCAGATTAGGTTAGTAATCAAAGTTATGCATGAAAGCAAGCCTTTTTTGTGTTAATAGTATTGTAATCAGTATTAAGAGACGTTTTGGTGTCAGGAATTAGCTTTACACACACTAATAATATACTCCTTTTAAGCGATATTGCTCTATTACATATTACATATTATACCATCTTTTTTTTCTGAATGGAATAGGTACAGTGTCACGTTACAAAAAGTTATTGCTAAGTAACAGTACTTTCATTTATGGCCACCGACACCCTATAATGCCCATTCTCTTTTACCATGCAAGCATATAATTTTAATTACGCTCATTGCTAACTTTATGCGCATCACATATACAACTAAGTTTTGTTCTCAATGTGCCAAAAAAAGTACATTACAACTACAAAAAAAGGTATGAACAATTTTACTCACGAATACGGCTCTTCTGTTACTGCGATTTCTTTCGGATTTAGTTTGCTAATCTGGGTTTCCGTAGTAGTTTTAACTGGCTGGTTACGATATGAACTAATTGTTGTCAATACGGTCAACACAGGAATGTCACTAAAATTTATTGAAGTTGATAAGATCGGTGTTGAAGCGTTTTTCTCCTCGCTTGTAATGGTATCACAAAGAGTCGTTTGAGGAATAATATCTGTCTCATTACTTAAATTATCTATATTTATCGAAGTTGGCATGATTACTTCATAAAGAGTAACTGGCGTTGACGCAGTAGTTTGAGGAATAATATGAGTGAAATTATTCAATTTGTCTTCATTTATCGAATTTGGCAGGATCGGTGTCGATGGGTTTTTCTCCTTACTAGCAGTGCTTGGCATCGATGTAGTCGTTTGGGGCGCAATATCTGTCACATTAGTCATGTTATTGACATTTATCAAACTGGGAATGATCGGTGTTGTTTGTTTCTTTTCACTAATAATAGTATCGTAAAGAGTAACTGGCGTTGACGCAGTAGTTTGACGAATAATATGAGTGAAATTAGTCAATTCATCTTCATTTATCGAAGTTGACAAGATCGGTGTCGATACGTTTTTCTCCTTACTAGCAGTGGTCACTGGCGTTAATGTGGTCGTTTGAGGCGCACTATCTGTGACGGTAGTTGAATTATTTTCATTTATCAAAGTTGACAAAATTGATGTCGATGCGTTTTTTTCCTTACTAGCAGTGGTTACTATAACTACCGTAGATGTGGTCGTTTGAGGCGCAATATCGGTGACATTAGTCGAATCATTTTTCTTAGTCAAAGTGGACAGAGTTAGTGTCGATGTGTTTTTCTCCTTAATAGCAGTGGTTACTAATTCTGGCATTGTAGTGGTCGTTTGAGGCGCAATATTGGTAACATTACCCGAATAATCTTCTTTTATCAAAGTTGACATCAACGATGTAGATATGCTTTTCTCCATACTAGCAGTAGTTACTAGTAATGGCACTGATGTTGTCATTTGATGCGCAATATCTAGGATATTAGTCGAATTAATTTCATTTATCAAGGTTGAAAGAATTGGTGCAATATCAGTGACATTAGTCGAACTATACTCATTTATCAAATTTGACAGTATCGATGTTGACACGCTTTTCTCCTTATTTGTGATGCTGACTGGCGTTAAAATAGTCGTTCGAGGCGCAATATCTATGATATTAGTTGAATTATCCACACTTATTAAATTTTTATCTTCATTAATAGTAATATTGTGAAGAGCTTGTAATGAAGTTAATGTAGGCATTTGAGATGTAAAATTAGTAGCATTAATGAAAGGCGACAGAATAGACGCTTTAGAGTTTTTTTTCTTACTAGCAGCAGTGACTAGAAATGGCGTCAATGTGCTCGTTTGAGGCGCTATATTGGGGATATTACTCGAATAACCTTCACGTATCAAACTTGACGGGAACGAAGTTGGTGTGTTTTTCTTTTTACTAGCAGTGGTAACTAGTACTGGCGTTGATGTGGTCGGGACCGGTGCAATATCAGTAAAATAAATAGAAGTATATTAGTTTATAAAAGTTGACAGAGTTGATGTTGTTGCACTTTCCTCCTTACTGGCAGTGGTTAATGGCGTTGATGTGGTTGTTTGAGGCACAATATCAGTGATATTAATCGAATTATCTCCATTTATTAAAGTTGACAGGATCGGTGTTGATGCGCTTTTCTCCTTACTAGCAGTGGTAACTGCCGTTGATATGGTTATTTGAGGCGCAATGCTTGTGATATTGGTTGAATTATCCACGTTTATCAAATTTTTGTCTTCACTAATAGTAGTATTATAATGAGCTTTAATTGACGTAAATGTTGCCATTAGAGGTACAACATCATGATTCATTAAAGTTGACAGGATCGATGTTGATGCGCTTTTCTCTTTACTGGCAGTGGTAACTGCCGTTGATGTGATCGTTTGAGGGGTAATATCAGTGACATTTATCGAACTATCTTCATTTGTCAAAGTTAATAAGATCGAAGTTGATACGTGTTTATCCTCACTAGCAGTGGTAACTGGAGTTGATGTGGTCAATAGAGGCGCAATATGTAGAATGTTAGTTGAATTATCTGCATTTATAAAATTTTTGCCATCACTATTAGTAGTATTGTAAAGAGTTTTCATTGACGTTAATGTAGCCGTTCGAGGTGAAATATAAGTAAAATTAGTAGTATAATCTTCATCAATCAAAGTCGACAGGATGAGTGTCGATGGCTTTTTATCTTTACTAGCAGTTGTTGTTAGAAATGGGGCCGATGTGGTCGTTTGAGGCGAAATATCAGTGTCATTGCTCGAATAATCTTCATTTATCAAAGTTGACGAGATCGATGTCATTGCGTTTTTTTCCTTACTAACGGTGGTTACTATAACTGGCGTCAATGTGGTCATTTGAAGATTAATATCAGTGACATTAGTCGAATTATCTTCATTTACTAAAGTAGATAGGATCAATATTGATGGGCTTTTCTCTTTGATGGCAGTGGTAACTGACGTTGATGTGGTCATTTGAGATGCAATGTCTATTATATTGGTTGAATTATCTGCATTTATCAAATTTTTGTCTTCAACAATAGTAGTATTGTAATGAGGTTTTTTTGACGTAAATGTTGCCATAAAAGGCGCAACATCTGTGGCATTAAGTGAAATATTTTCATTTGTCAAAGCTGACAGGATCGATGTTGATGCGTTTTCCGCCTTACTAGCAGTGGTAACTAGTACTGGCATCGATGTGGTTGTTTGAGGTGCAATATCTGTTGCATTAGTCGAATCACCTTCATTAATCAAAGTTGACAGGATTAATGTCGTTGCGTTTTTTTCTTCTCTAACGGTGGTTATTGGAACTGGCGTTGATGTGGTCGTTTGAGACGTAATATCAGTGACATTAGTCGAATTATCTTTATTTATAAAAGTAGATAGGATCGATGTTGACGCGCTTTTCTCTTTGCTGGCAGTGGTAACTGGCATTGATGTGGTCGTTGTTGAATAATATAATTAAAAATTATATATTATATATAAATATAATTATAATTAAAAAAAAAAAAAAAAAAAAAATATATATGTGCTTCCTTCTCTCTCTGGTGATTCGCTCAAGTAAGAAACATTTCTCTGTTTAAATAAAGTTTATTATAATTAAAACTGCAAGTTATTTCCCTCACAAGTCCTGCTATTCAACTGGTTCTGGGCCCAGTGAACCTATAACTTGCAGGTGAAGAGAAATAAAAAACCGACGTAACAAGATATACAAAATTCGGCGTTTGGCGTCGTTACTTATTTACGGAGGGTGAGCAAATCAAAATGGCTACGATTGTCCCGGCGTTATCTGTAACAAAACTTAATGGTGAAAACTGGTCAACTTGGAAGTTTGAAACAAAAATCATCCTAAAAAGCCAAGGTCTCTTTGGTATTGTAACAGGAGAAACTATAAAACCCAAAGATACCGAAAAAGAACAAAGAGCGACTTGGATGCAAAATGACGCCAAGGCCCAATCAATTATAGTCACCAGAATGGAACAGGGACCACAAACTCATATTTTATCATGTGAGACATCGTTTGAAATGTGGACAAAACTCAAAGCGGTATATGACAAGGAATCTGCTGTGAGTGTACATCTTCTACAACAAAAATTTTTTACAATGGAATTCGAAGACTCTGTTTCCAACTTTTTATCTAAAATTGAAGACATAAGAGTAAAGCTTAAACAAGCTAAAGATGAAGTCTCTGACAAAATGACTATCACAAAAATATTAATGTCACTTCCCAACCAATATAAACATTTTAGATCAGCTTGGGAATCGGCTCCAGTAGAAAAACAAACCTTAGAAGAATTGACTTCAAGACTCTTATTAGAGGAAGAGCGGTGCAAAAGCTCAACAGATGATATACCATCTGCTTCTGCACTTGTGAGCCGTACAAATGTAAATTGTCTGACTTGTGGGAAATCTGGTCATGTAAAGAAAGATTGCTTTAAAAATAAACAATGTGATTATTGTAAGAAGACAGGACATGCTACAAAATACTGTTTCTTTAGGAAGAAAAATAAAACTAAGAAGCCAGATAATAATAAAGTAACAGCTTTAGTCGCAAGTGAAATTGATCAATCAACTGACTATTGGTATATGGACAGTGGCTGTACACACCATATGTGTAAAGATCAAGCTTATTTTGAAAATTATAAACAACTGGACTATGTTCGGATGGTTCAGATGGGTGATGGAACCAAGGTTCGTGCAATTGGTGAAGGGAACATTCCATGAAAGCTTTTGATGGACAAGGGTGGTCATTAGTTAACCTTGAAAATGTTTTGCTGGTTCCAAATCTTAAAATAAACTTGTTTTCAGTCTCAAGTGCATTAGATAAAGGATTAAATATGATATCAAATAGCAATGAGTGCAGATTCAATAAAAACAGTAAAACTATAGTAATTGCTAAACGTTCCGGAAAACTCTACAAGATGTGTTTTCATAGACGTGAACAAGCGCTTACAAGTATTGGCATCAACCAAAGTTCATCGAACCTTGATTTATTAAACAAAAATGTCAAATCAGTGTCGAGCAATTTCTGTAACAATGACTGTGAACTTTATAAATATCATTGCATATTTGGTCATCAGAACTTTACCTATGTGAAAAATGTGTTAAAAACAAACAACATATTGAGTTTGTGTAATAAAGAACATTTTTGCACAGCTTGTGTGCAAGGAAAGCAGTGCAGAAAGCCACATCCAAGCAGTTCAACAAAGACTGGCAGCCCTGGTGAGATAATATGTGCCGATTTGTGTGGACCAATGGAAGAAAAGACACTGGGAGGCTCAAGGTACTTTCTTTTACTTAAAGATGATTACTCTCATTTCCGTACTGTCTATTTATTAAAAGAGAAAAATCAAGTTCATACTAAACTTAAAATATTCCTTGCACTGTGTAAAAATCAAGGTATCCATGTCAAAACATTGCGAACCGATGGTGGAGGAGAATTTGTGAATAAAACTGTAAAAGATATGCTTGAGGAACAAGGTATCATTCACCAAGTTACTGTTGCTTACACACCTGCTCAAAATGGTAAAATTGAACGAGAGATGCGAACAGTTGTGGAGGCGGCAAGATCCATGTTAAAAGAAAAAAACCTACAAAAGAATTTGTGGGGAGAAGCTGTGAATACAGCTGTTTTCATTATTAACAGAACAGGTACAAGCTCCATAGAAAAGATGACCCCATATGAACTATGGTATAATAAAAGCTATGACATCTCAAATTTAAAAACTTCTTTTGGCACTGAAGTATGGGTACATATTCCTAAACAACGTAGACTTAAATTAGATAGCAAGAGTCAAAAAGGGTTATTTGTTGGTTATGGTGAACAAACAAAGGGTTTTAAAATTTATTACCCTGAGAACAATACTTTTTCAATGGAAAGAGAAGTTCTACTTGTCCCTGAAGTATTGTCAAAACAACAAACTGAAAATAATGCCAACGAAAATTTATTACTTAATGAAAATAAAGTACCTGACAGTTATGGCAGAGTAACCGAAAGCATCACTGAAAAATCTCAAGTGGAAGATCAAGAGACTCAACAGCAAAGTAATGAAGAAACTGAAGGGTTTGATGACAGGGTATCTCATGTCACCGAACCAAGACCTCACCGCCAGGTAAGACTACCTAAGAAATATGATGATTATGAGACATTTTTTTGTTTTCTCACTATGGACCCGGACGAGCCAGCAACATTGGAGGAGGCTAAACTATCTCATGATTCAGTTCAGTGGGAACAAGCAATGAAGAATGAAATGGCAGCACTTACAGAGAATGACACATGGTCTTTAGTAAAGAAGCCTGAAACACAATTTACAATCATTGACACCAAATGGGTTTTTAAAATCAAGCGCAACAAAGATGGTAAGATAAACTTATATAAGGCTAGGCTAGTAGCTAGGGGTTTTATCCAAAAAAATTTAAATTATTGTGATGTATACTCTCCTGTAGTAAAAATGGCAACTGTTAAAACCTTATTGGCTATTAGTAATAAAAATAATTGGCCAGTGTATCAATTGGATGTTTGCAGCGCTTTCTTAAATGGTATTATTAAAGATGACATTTATGTTACCTTGCCAGAAAATTTTCTTGTTCCTAAAGGAAAAATATGTAAATTAAATAAAGCGTTATATGGCCTAAAAGGGGCACCTAGATCCTGGTATGAACGCTTTAATAGTTTCATGCTAAATGAAAACTTTGTTAAAACTAAAAGTGACAACTGTTTATATTGTTACATTAATAATAATCATTGCCAAGTATACATACTTATTTTTGTAGATGATCTGCTATGTACTGGATTTGGACCTATGGTCATTGAAATTATAAACAGAATGAAAAGTGTTTTTAAAATGAAGGACTTAGGTTTAGCAAATTTTTACCTAGGTATAAACATTGTACAAGATCTTGAAAAAGGTGTCACCACCATGGACCAAACTCAGTATCTTAAAAATGTATTAGCAAAATTTGACATGTCACATTGTCACAGTGTGTCTACACCTATGGATCCAAAGTTTGACTTATCAAATTTACAAAAAGATCATTCTGAAAATGAAGAACTGGAACATAGATGTAGACAACTTGTTGGCTGCATAATGTATGCCATGATAGGTACTAGACCTGATCTATGTGCAAGCATAACATTTTTATCACGATTTCAAAACTGTGCAAGTAATGATCTCTGGACTTGTCTTAAACGTATTTTAAGATATATTCAAGGAACTATTGATTTAAAACTTATTTACAGTAAAGATTCTAATGATAACTTGTTAACTGGGTATGCAGATGCAAGCTGGGGGGATAACTTAAATGACAGAAAATCTACATCAGGTTTTTGTCTGCAAATTTATGGAAATCTAGTAACATGGACATCAAAAAAACAACCTACAGTAGCATTGTCTTCTTGTGAGGCAGAATATGTTTCACTAGCTCAGTGTATTAGTGAAGCTTGTTGGTTAAGAAATATGTTGTTAGAACTAAAAATTGACTGTAAAATCATTACAATATTTGAAGACAATCAGTCCACTATCAAAGCCTGTAATTCGCATGAACAATTGAAACGTATGAAACACTTAGATATCAAATATCATTTTATTAAAGAAAAAATTACAGATGGGATAATTAATGTTCAGTATATTCATACGAGTGATCAGTTAGCTGACATTCTTACCAAACCTTTGCCTAAACAAAGTTTTGTTAAGTTGAGAGAATTGATAGGTTTAAAGTAAATAATAAGTAAATTTAGATTTTTTGTTTGTTTCTGAAATTTTTTGATTGAAGGTGGGATAAATAATTAATAAAACTAGCAATCAAAAATATTTAATTCATCTAAGGAAGGGAAAAGGTAATTTTGTTTATTAAAGTAGGTATCACCTATGTATTTAAGTATAAGTACATTTTATTCCAACTATGTAAAGTGTGTTAACTTAGACACTTTAAATCTAAGCTATAAGAATAATTTGTAAAAGAGAAAATGTATCTTTAAATGAAACCTTTATTGAGGGAAGGTGTTGAATAATATATGCAATATAGGATTCATTTAAAATAATACCTCTATGGTAGATTAGTTAGTCTATGGTATTAGTCTAGGTTATAAAAAAAAAAATATATGTGCTTCCTTCTCTCTCTGGTGATTCGCTCAAGTAAGAAACATTTCTCTGTTTAAATAAAGTTTATTATAATTAAAACTGCAAGTTATTTCCCTCACAAGTCCTGCTATTCAACTGTCGTTTGAGGCGAAATATCAGTGTCATTGCTCGAATAATCTTCATTTATCAAAGTTGACGGGATCGATGTCATTGCGTTTTTTTCCTTACTAACGGTTGTTACTACTGGCATTGATGTGGTCACTTGAAGTGTAATATCAGTGACATTAGTCAAATTATCTTCATCTATTGAAGTTGACAGGATCAACGTTGATGCGCTTTTTTCCTTACTAGCAGTGGTTATTGACGTTGATGTGATCATTTGAGATGTAATGTCTGGAATATTAGTTGAATTTTCCGCATTTAGCAAATTTTTCTCCTCACTAATAGTAGTATCGTAATAAGCTTTTATTGACGTTAATTTTGACGTTTGAGGTCGAATATAAATGACATTAGTCGAATTATCTTCACTAATTAAAGTTGACAGGATTATTTTCGGTGCGTTTTTCTCCTTACTAGCCGTGGTTACTAGCAATGACGCTGATGTGGTTGTTTGAGGTGTAATATTTGTGGCAGTTATTGAAATATTTTGATTTACCAAAGTCGGCAGGATCGATGTTGATACGTTCTCCTCCTTTCTTGCACTGGTAACTAGTACTGGCTTTGATGTCGCTGTAAGAGGTATAATATTTGTGGGATTAGTTGAAATATTTTCATTTATCAAAGGTGACAGGATCCATGTTGATCCTTTTTTCTTTTTACTAGCAGTGGTAACTAGTACTGGCGTTGATGTGGTCGGGACCGGTGCAATATCAGTAAAATAAATGGAACTATATTCGTTTATCAAAGTTGACAGAGTTGATGTTGTTGCACTTTCCTCCTTACTGGCAGTGGTTAATGGCGTTGATTTGGTTGTTTGGGGCATAATATCAGTGACATTAATCGTATTATCTCCATTTATTAAAGTTGACAGTATCGATGTTGATGCGCTTTTCTCCTTACTAGCAGTGGTAACTGGCGTTGATATGGTCATTTGAGGCGCAATGCTTGTGATATTGGTTGAATTATCCACGTTTATCAAATTTTTGTCTTCACTAATAGTAGTATTGTAATGAGCTTTTATTGACGTAAATGTTGCCATTAGAGGTGCAACATCTGTGGCATTGAGTGAAATATTTTCATTTATTAAAGTTGATGGAATCGATGTTGATGCGTTTTCCTCCTTACTAGCAGTTGAAACTAGTAGTGGCATCGATGTGGTTGTTTGAGGTGCAATATCTGTTGCATTAGTCGATTCACCTTCATTAATCAAAGTTAACGGGGTCGATTTTGATGCGTTTGTATCCTTACTAATAGCAGTTGTTACTTCTACTACTGGCGATAATTTTGTTATTTGAGGCGCAATATCTGTGACATTAGTCGAATTATTTTCAGTTATTAATGTTGACATGATTAATGTTGACATGATCAATGTCGATGGTTTTTTCTCCTTACTAGTAGAAGAACTTGGTGACAATTTGGTCGTGTGACGCATCGATGTAGATCTGTTTTTCCCCTCACTAATAGTAGTTTCGTGAAATATGACTGGCATCGAAGTGGTCGTTTGAATTATTGATTGAGTAATACCAATATAATTATTTGCACTGGTCGAAGTTGACAAGATCAGTGTTGATGTGTTTTTCTCCTGACTAACAGCGGTAACTGACGTTGATATCGTCGTCTGAAGTACGGTATCACTGACATTGCTTGAATTTTCTGCAATTCTTAAAGTTGACAGGGTCAGTGTAGATGCGTTTTTGTTTTCACTAATAAAAGTATCGTCTGTAGTAACAGCTAGCCTTGGTGTAGTCATTTGAGGAGTTATGTTAGCGAGATTCGTGAAACTATCTGCGTTTGTCGAAGCTGACAGGATCGATGGTGATTCGTTATTCCTCTTAATAATAAGAGCATCGCCACCAGTTGATTTGGTCATTTGAGGCATAAATTTAGTAACATTACCCGAAATATCTGCATTTATTAAAGTTGATAATATCAGTTTTGAGGCCTTGTTCTGTTCACTAATAGTGGTATTATAATAAACTGTAACTGGTGTTGATGTGGTCATTTGATACATAACGTCATTAGACATGTAGTGTGTGGAGTTTTCGGTGTCCTTATTTGTAACATTCCTATGTTTTATATTGTCTCGGAATGATATGCTTTTTTCTTTTTTGCTTATTCTCTCATCCTTCCTTAGAAATTTTTCTGTTAAACTGCTGTGAAGTAATATAAAATGATTTTGTAAACGAATTGAGTATTATTAAAATATAATAATGTTTTTTTTTTTATTTACCTATTTTTATTTTTCGCGTTATCCGTCGCTTTAGCGAGGTCGTCGTTAGCAACAATAGAGATGATTTGAAATTTTGCCTGAAAATATATCGTTTTAATTTAGTCACTTCATACTTACAACATCAATATATTAGTAGACTAGAGTAGGTAATTTAGTTTTAAAATCTAGCTGTTACTTATAGCTTTACCCATTGAGATTTTGTCATGTCTTAACTTAGGATGACAGGATTAGAGCAGTAGGTCACAATGTCTACTCGTTAAGAAAAAGGTTCCGGGTTCGTTTCCCGGTAGGGGTGAACCTTGTGCAATGAATACAGGCTCTGGGCATGTTTATATATCTATAGTACCTATATAATTTGGTTTGGTTCGCTTGGTTTCCAAGACAAAAGCATATATAAGGATTAGTGTGGGATCGACTAGATCTGTGTTTGTGAAGTGATATTATCCTTACTTTTTTTATTACCTATACAACTACTTAATGCGAATGTGAATTGTTTCTTCGTTTGTTTGTTACTCTTTCACGCCTTAAGGGCTGAACTGATCATCATGAAATTTGGCATACACATTGTCAGGCGTACAGAGAGGGACGTAGGGTACCGATACCGATCTAAAAATAAAACCCACACTCATGTTTGCACTGAATTTTTTCAAGCCTTTTAATATGTATTGCTACTCCCCTCTTTTCCATTTAATTTTTCGTAAAATCGTTTGATGTTGGTTGGTCGTTCAAAGAACGTGTCCTACTCAAATTAATCTTTGCCAAATTACCTATAGATATTACGCTATAATGCACAGACGAAAATATTAAGTTTCAGTTTGGAATGTGTTTTTACTGTGACTATCACGTACGAAAAATTTAACCTTTGTCCCAAAATTCACCCCGAGTTCATATTAATAGATAAGCGTAAAAAATATTTTTATACTCACAACTATTAACAATAATATTAAAACACTTAAATTACCTAGTACATACATTTCTATTGAAAACACTACTCAGCTGTGTGTACTCAACCGAACAACTGTATTTGCGGCAGGAAAAAGTTCGTCTGATAGGTATTACCTCAATGACACAATTGTAAACACTTAAATATCATTGTATTACCTAACTAGCTGGGCCCCGCGGTTTCACACGCGCGTGTTTCGGAATCCCTGCAGGAACTCCAAAGTAGCCTGATTTACTTTTTAAACCTTCCCTGAACTTCCACAAATATTTCAAGATCAAAATTAGCGAGACAAACGAACAGCAATTCATTTTTATATATGAAAAATTAGTACTGAAGTCAGCAAACAAAAGTGTGGATCAGAATGATGATACATAACTATGTTTATTAATTTCTTCAACCAAGGATTTTATCTATTTTCGATTTAATATAGACTTATTAACGGTTTTAACGGCACGGCACGTTTTAACGGCAGGTGGAGCAGTAGCATAACATAGATATGTAAGGACGGCTGGTAGTGGTTGGATGCGGGGGCAGAGAGTCGGACTTAGTGCCATGCAATTGGATAGGCCTATGTCCAGTTGTCCACCTTTTATACCATGATGCGCATAAAGTGTAAATAAACATACTTGCCCTCTGTATAGATACGGTATGAGAGCGTATCCAGTATAACCGTTTGAGTACCATTTATAAATAGGGGTCCGAATTTCCGATGTCCCTTGCCAAAATCAAACTGTTGAAGCCACGCTGTAAGTGGATTAGCCAACGGACGGTGACCGTAGTAGTCCAGATGCAACCCGTTAAGCGACTGAAGGTGCACTCGAATTACCTCGGAAAATGAATATTCATCGTGCTACGACAGCGCTTTGTTCTCAAATTTTGCGTTAACCGTAAACTGATCCGTTCACAAAAGTCACTTTTCTTATTTACAAGTGGCAAACTATCTATTAACCACTTTGTGCCATTCGCTATCAGTTAACCAATGGATTGAAAGATAGATATAGATATAACATGTGGTAAAATTAACTGCAGATATTTATAGGGCTGAAATAATACGTAGTAACTAACAGGATAAGCGAAAAAATAATATTATAAGTTCGGTAGTTTTTCAGATTATGAAGAAAATAAATTCATTGAAAAATCATTATACTTAATTACATGAATTCACAAGGTTCCTACACAATACCCGTAGCTTATTTATACGTATACAAGGCACGCGACAAGCACATAGCGAGGGATGGATCAGCTGTTCAGCTCGATCGAGGTCATTGAACTTAAGATACCGGCGCGCAGCGATGTGTGTGTCAACTGTCAAGTGATTGAGCGGCGAGCACCTTCACAGGTTTTCTTTTTTATTGATTTATTAATTTTTTTTATTTAATGAACATGTTTATAGCGGTGTATACTTTCAACCCTGTAAATATTCCAGAAAAAGGAGGGAATTCCAGGATAAAATATAGTTATAAACCTTCCCCATGAATCACTATCTAAACCGCATCAAAATCCGTTGCGTAGTTTTAAAGATTTAAGCATACATAGGGATATAGAAAGCGACTTTGTTTTATACTTATATACATATAACAAAAATTCACAGCGTCACAATTAAACGCCTACTGAGTAAAGTAATTGCTTTGTAATGTGTGCCTGGTGATTCATGAATAATTTTTTGTTTTTTTTTTCATTTTTCAATCACTAAGGATCTGTGAAATCAATCAATAGATTTATTCCTGAATAATAACTTTTTTAAACATTCATCCGCTTACAATACCAATGCACTAATATCAGTATGCACCAGCTCAGAACAGTCGGATTCTTTCACCACGTGCTCAAAAAAAACACGTCTGGTGCATTTGACTAATTAAGTAAATTTAGTTAAATGCCAATAACATTAATTTAAGGAACGTCTCTGACTGCGGCAATTTTGTTTTAAAAATCTTTACTTAAAGAAAACTAAAAGTCAAACCTACTTTTTAAACTAATCTTAGTACACCTATGAAGATTCACCGTCAGTGAAGTGGTTAAAGCCAGGTGTCAGGAGTTCGATTATTTATTGTTATTCACCTTGAGTCTGTTTGTTTAGTATGTTACATTTAAGTATGTACTTACCTATTGACAAATTAAGTATATTATGACGTATATTATATCAGCTGTCTGGTACCCATAGTACAAGATAGTTTGTAAGTAGTGACTGTCTATTACGTTTTATATGGAAGCGTTATGCAAGTTAGGGCTGTGCGCGTTCGTTAGTCGTTCAGTTTTAATTTTTGGGGTGGATTTTTTTTTGAGCACGTGGTGAAAGAATCCTACCTCTTCTGAGCTAGTGCATATTGAATGCATTGGTATTGTAAAAATTAAATTATTATTCAGGAATTTTTACAAATCACTTTTAGCATATCCTCTAAATTTATTGATTGATTTCACAGAGTCTTAGTGATTGAAAAACGAAAAAAAAGGTATTCATGAATCACCAGGCACACATTAAAAGCAATTACTTGTGGTTCCCACACTCAGTAGGCGTTTAATTGTAACGCTGGGAATTTTTGTTATAGATAGTCAGATAGTGTTGTAGATAGAGTGATTCCAGAGAAAGGTTTATGGGTATAGTTTACAAAGGGGGACAGCAAGTAAATAATATTTTGCATTTAAAATCAACCCTTAAGTAGATACCTACATAAATTACCATAATTAAATATTTGGAGGTGCACTAGTTTTAAATTCAGCTAGTAGTCTATATTTTACTGATTATTACATATATTAAATTGTATCTACTCATAAAATCATTATAATTAAACCAAAATTGTGTCTACCTCCTGGGTAAAATAGCATCTTTTCCATAAACCTTAGTGGTTTCTTAAGTGCTATGTAAGTTGTATTTTTTTATTGTAAATTTTGTTTGGTAAATAAAAAAGCGGGCTCAAAGCGGATTGACTGCATATCTACCTATTGTGAAGTTCCTGAAAAAATACGCACAAGATAAACGGATGCAAAATAAATGAACTGTATTTTTAACAATTATAAATTCACATGCATATTTTAGCTGCATACAATTATAATTTTTTTTTTTTTATATTAAGCATAATATTTAATAGCTTATTTTAGTTTCAGTTTCAAATATTTTATTCAAAAGGAAATAAATTCATGTAAGTAGCACCTTTTTCATCAATTTTCTTCTGTGTGACAACATTCTTGCGTTAATTATGGAGTTCCCGTGGAAATTCCGGGACAAAAAATACACTATGTCCAGAAGGACATAGAGAGTATAGAGAACTATACCACAGATAATATAATACTATACTAGTATCTATACCGTAAAAACGTGTACCTCTGCAAAATTTCGGTTCGGAGTCGTTCAGACGTGAGAGCGTAACAAACGAATAAATAAACAAACTCACTTTCGCATTTATAAATATTAAGGATTATACTCATGCAGAAATTATAAATAGAATGTCTGCCTTCAGGTACGCTTATACGTATATGTATAAAATATAAATACATATTATAAGCGTGCCTGAAGGCAGGCAGTGCAAGTGAAGCTTCTGCCGCATTGTGCACACAGGGAGGGGTGTGGGAACAAAGGACGGTAACCCCGACTGCTCTTTATTGTCGACTTCGGGCAATATAATACCAGCTTTCACGTCAAACAGCTTTGCACGAAAAGAAAACTGGAAGCATATTAATTTCAAACCAAAAAAGCCTCACCTTGCCAGTTTATCACAAGTCACAATGGCTCAAAGAGTTTTTCTCGTTTTATTCATCTTATTCTAATGTCAGATAAATATGCCACTAAACGCCTGTAGGTACTTATACACTACACGCCTCACAAGAGAAATGAAGAAACAAGATTTCGAACGACAATTTTGCACAGGTACAGAAGAGGACATAGGGTACTTTTTATTCTGAAATTCCCGCGGGAACGAAAGAAACGACAAATTTTCGACGTAATTATTTGCTGTCGTGCTGTC
The DNA here is from genome assembly GCA_907165275.2 of Zygaena filipendulae. Taxonomy (NCBI): domain Eukaryota; kingdom Metazoa; phylum Arthropoda; class Insecta; order Lepidoptera; family Zygaenidae; genus Zygaena; species Zygaena filipendulae. Next base: position 8,640,633 of record OU015657.1, read on the forward strand.
GTATCAATCAACGTCCCTATCCTTTGTATTTATTGCTGCTGACTCGCCTCCTATTTTAGGTACTCAGGTTTTTATTTAAGGTTTTCCCCCTGTGATATATCAGTTCTTTTTTTTATTTTTTTACATAAGTATAGGTATAAATAATCAAGGGCATAAATATATGTCCGTCTATTAAAAGTATACACTCTGTACAATATGATGGATTTAATTTAGTTTTTCAAAATCAAAATATGTATCATATAAGGCAGTGGGATAACGGCCAGAGATGTTTATCAGCTATAAAACCGCCTCATCTTCATAACTCATGCTTATGTGAGGATGAATAGCCAATTTGCGGGGAATGAATTGCCGCGATCCGCTGATAACTTCATCCAGTACCTAACAATTCAAAATAAGGGAAAATACCATTCGAGGTTATGTTAATTGGATAATAAAAGCATTATTTTCTCCTACGCTCGTTTATTTTATGCTGGCAATGAGACACTTGCCAGAGAAGTGGCTTAACGCTATATTAATTTTTCTATTCAATCATCAAAATAATAATAACCCTTGGACATTACCACAAATTCCTATCTGGGTCATATACAAGCCACACTAAGAAAAGCTGGTACAATGCGTAAGAGATAGGTAACTGTTTTTTTGCAAGTATATACTTATGATCTCGATTCCTCATGACTGAGGGTCGTGACTATTCTGATCGACACGTTTCGCCAGGGCTCTCCAGGCTGCCGTATTCCCCGCCTAGCGCATAGATGCCTGGATGGTGCGCTTCGTGGCCTCCTTCACCATTTCAGTCTCAACGGGATGGCGACCTTGCCCTCAACGTGCCCGACAACAATCATCCTCTCCAGGCTGTCTGATCACGTAACCAAAGTACTGTAGGAGTCGCTGCATAATTACCGCGGAGAGTCTCGATTTGATGTTCAGTTCAGCCTGGATCGATGCATTGATTCTTCTCGTAGCCCAGGGAATTCCTAACATTTTGTGCCAGCACCACATTTCAAACACATCGATCCTGGATCGAACTCGGGCTTTCAGCGTCCACCTTTCCGAAGCGTACTTACATATGTATATTGTAAGTATAACATAAATATGGAGAATACTTGTGCTTTCATCAGCCGTATTTCCGTATTTCGAGCGATACTTGTGATAGATGATGCATATTAAACACCCAGACTCAGAGTACACGCAAATGTTCCTCCAATGATATTTGTAATCCTTACTAATATTATAAATGCGAATTAAAGTGAGTTTGTTTGTTTATTGATTACGCTTCACACCATAACAGCTCAACCGATCATCACGAAATTTTGTATACACGTTGTCAGAGGTACCTACAGAGAAAAACATAGAGTACTTTTTATTTCGGAATTCCCGCGGAAACTCCGAAATTACCGCAGGTGAAACCGCGGTGGTACCGTAGGTAACCAACAGGTAGTACGTCTTATAATATCATTGTGTTCATCATATAAACATTTTCCCTGATGCGGGGATCGAACTGCGACACCTGGCTTAGCAGTCGGGTCCACTAACCACTGCACCAAATGTGCTGTCAATATGATAGAGACAACTTCACTGTACGTTTATCAAAGATGTACCTACAATGTATCCAATGTAGTTATCACATCTTGGTTTGAAATCTTTGATAAACTTATGACAGTCCTGAAGTCTCTACTTGTATTGTTTTAGCTGTTCCTCGCTGTTCCTATTAATCCTAAATGTTATATTAGGACATAAACTACCTCTTTATACGAGCAATTCTTGTATATATGTACAAGATTTCTTTCTGCATTAGCTCATACATATATGCTAGTGTGTAAATATATATGTAAAATCTGTTACACACACACAGTTTCAGGGTAACGAGAAGGACATAGGGTAGTTTTTATTACGGAATTCTCGTGAGTACTCCGAAATTAACGCTGATGAAACCACAGGGAACAGCTAGTGTATAAACAGTAATATATATACATATATGTAGTATGTGTAAACAGTAATATCTAAAGCGGCTTATACTTAAGCTGGGCATTGACGGTCAGTTGAACTCGCATCAGTTGAACTGACGTCCATCGAAAATAAGATGTGAGTGTCGAATCATCACTCCAGAGTTTTAACTGACGACGCAACGCAATAGTGTCTCCAGTTTAGTTACAGCCTGTATAAAAGGAGAGTGAATGATTATTATTTATTATATTAGCTGTGCCCCGCGGTTTCACCCGCGGTAATTTCAGAGTTTCCGCGGGAATTCCGGGATAAAAAGTACCCTATGTCCTTCTCTGTACCTCTGACAACGTGCATGCCAACTTTCATCCAAATCCGTTCAGCCGGTTTTGCGTGATTGAGTGACAAACATCCAAACATCCAAAAATCCGCACTTTCACATTTATAATATTAGTAGGATTAACTAATATCGACTAACTATAACGAAGCCGAATTAAGTTACCTATCCATACAGGTAGGGTTCCATAATTTCGATATTTTTTTAATAACACGTAAGTAGATAAGTAGTTAATTCTATGACAGTAACAAATAAGAAAATAAAAGACTTTAAGTATTTTTATTTATAAATATATGATAATAAATATATGTAATGATGATAATATAATTTAATTATTTATTAACAACGTCGTATTATATCTAACTGTTGTTGTATTCTATTATCTGTTTTGGTGATAATTATAATTTGACCTAACTCTTGTGTCGTTTGATTTGGGTTCAAGACTACGTAGATGAAATTAATAAAATATTATGATAACTATTCTATTATAGAAACCCTCAATAATAATGTATGATTGTTGTGATTGAAATAGCAAAAATAGATGTAGGGTAAAACCCGGATAGTTGCCACACTTTTTGAAATCATTTTATATGTCCCAATACGAAAATCAAAATACTTTTTTTTTAAACTGGGAAGTACTTTGGTTCTTTATCTACAAATTTATTAAATGTAAAATAAATTACCTTTGAAATTTCCAGAGTATTAGCGATTTTTACGGACCTCTATTTTTTGTGACATCTATCTCATATATGGGATAGTTGCCTAGTTCATATAAATTACGTTTAGGAAGGACGACCCGCCGGGAAACAAGGCATCTATCCCGAAAAATCTTTGATCGCACCTTGCGTTCCCGTGCAATCGCACAGAGACATGAGACGCGGTCCACTTAATAGTAGTTGGAAAGTCTTTAGATAGATAAATAAAATAGCACGCGATTTATCTGCGAAACTAGAGTAATTACGATCGGGGCAACTATACCCCCAGGGCAACTATCCTGGTTTTACCCTATTAAACTTTGTTTAACGTACACTTATTAAAATTTTACCAGCAATGTAAACAATAACAGCTGTAAACAATGATTTCGTAAGACGAGTGCCATAGCCTGTATATATAATATAAGTATTGTTTTTTCATTTGGTCTTAATAAATGGTTTTGCCAGTTTATATTCGGTTCTGTGCAGTTCTTTTATTTGTGCAATAACCATTTTGAACTGCGTAGTCACTTGATAGTTGGTTTCGTATTTTTCAGCCAAATCCACTAGTAACGGGTGTAGATGTTTCAACACACCATGATCGAGTGTAGGAAACAAATGGTGGAGTGTGTGCTCGCCGAAGAACGTCAGCGTTGTAAACAAATTGCTGTTGATGTCCTTGCGATCAAACAAAGCTTCGATTTGATGCACTCCCCAGTCAGGTGTTTCTGTTCTGTTACCAAAACATAATTATGTAACGAATTCAGGTATCATAATATTTTCAAGAGTAAAATTCATTAAAATGTAAAATTCTAAATTCAAAACTAAAAATAAAAGTAGTGAGGTCATGACCAAACCTTTTAAAGAAAAGGTTAGTAGGTAAACTAAAAGGTTTGGTGTTCTTCAATGTCAAAAGTATTTTCAAAATATATCTAGGTACCAAAATCGTTAGCATAGGTAAACCGGTCTCACAAAAAGTCATACCAAATTCATCTGCCAAATTTCAAGTTTCTCCTAAGGGAAGTTAATAAGTCTTTAATGGAAGTGCTTTATAATATTGAAAGGTAAGTCAGCGAATAGTAAAGTTTGCACTTTTAGAACTCTTGCATCTGATTAATCGTTTAACAAGCTTTTTCGTGTACGTTACATTTTTATTTGTTTTAACGGGTTTGAAGTTTTGAAGGTGGTAAAAACCATTCTTATAGAGTCGTGTTATATACACACAATGTGCATTTGGTAAAACTTAGACTGCCGTACTACTACTGTGAGCATAGGATTTTATTTTGTAAAGCAAGAAGTTTGATTAAGAGTCTAGAGACACAGAAGTTTTCATTACAGTGTTACTATAAAATGAGCAACTCCTCAAAAGAAAAACTTAGCTTGTACATTTTTGTTTATAAATTACCTACACCTTTTAATTTGAGCGTAGACAGAGGTTACAAAAAAGTAGTCTTAGGTACATATTTAACTTTAATTCAGAAACAGACTAGATATCACAACTTTCGCAAATAGCATGGCTAAGTTTAAGATATTTGCTAACCTGGGCTGATCTCCATCTTTAATAGCATCTGGATGGTAATGAGCAGCGTTATATCCAATTGTAAAAAATACAAAACTGCCCATACAGACGATCCAGAGCCAAGTAATCAAAACATGACCCAAGGATGCGCCACTCGCAAACCACATCCAGAGAGGTACAAATAAACAGATGCCATCATGCCAACGGTAGTGCTCTGTGAAGAAACCTGGACGCGTAAATATTAACAGAAATCTGTAATAAAAAGGAAAAAAGTAACTGACGACAGTTCTAATTATTTTTTTACAATTAAGTTATTTAAAGAAATGCAATCACTTTTGTGTACCTTTTTTGTACTCATCATTGAAGAAGAATAACAGTAAGAATAGAAAAAAATATTCGTTTAAAAAATAACAGAAAAATATTTAAAGACCAAAGAAAGATAGGTATGTCGCAGGCGTGGAAAAATCGGCTGTTGTAATTCGTATGTGAACGAATAATGATAATTTGCTAAAAATAATTTACATAGTATAAGTTTCTTTACATAGTATAATCCACTTCACAACACACAGATCTACTTGATCCCACACTAAGCTATAAGCTTGTGTCGTGGAAACCAAGCAAACGTGGTATATACTACACATATTATTACATATATATTATACTATAGATATATATATACACACCCAGACTGGAAAATGGAACCCTGTGTTCATCACACAAAGTGCACCCCCACCGGGAATCGAACCCGGAACCTCTTGATTAGCGGGCAGGCATGCTGACCATTGCGCCAATCGGGTCGTCAATTATTCGTTTATTTCGAAATATTTATATTCATAGGTATCAATTAAAAATAAGAATCACAAGCTGGTGCCCATGATTCCACGGCTATTTCTGAGGTTCGCAAATGGAACTAGGTTAAAAGTTCATACCTACATGCGAAGTTTTGTTCAACCGCTTTTAGGAGTTTTTGTATTATACGCTTTCAAACATAGGGACAACCCGACCGAAAGTTCAAAATATAAACAAAATGCTTTTACTAACTCTTTTCACTTTATTTGCAACATACAAAACATGTTTATAGTTTTATTATTTAATTTTTTCCAAGTTCTAAAACCAAAAAGTTTCGTTTAAAAAGAGTTTCATTCCATCCGAGTGTTCCAAACTAGTTCCGTAAATGAAATTAAATTTATTAATATTTTTTTTATGTCTACACTAAGTAGCTATATTTAATTAGTATATTTATTACCTTTTCGTAAATGCTAATAAAAAAGAGAAGGGCCACATAAAGAAAACTTCAATCAAGAGCCCGTAATATTTCGTGTGAACTGGCTTGTCTTTGCGTGGAAGTAAATGGATGAGAGGCTCCAAAGAACTAAGTTCTAAGTCCATAAGAGTGTTCGTATAGAGATGATGGGATAGAGCGTGCATGATGCGAAAGTCTCTGAAAGAATATAAAGCAAATTAAATAAGGAAAAAAGGGATCCAACGGCAATATCTGAAAAGTACGGCAATATTAGATATACAACGGAAAATAATCCGTTTAGGTTTAGGAATTCTTGCATGAAAGAGTAAGTTACAAACTTCCATACATACAAACTTTCGCGTTTATAATTAAGATAATGCTAGTTAATCTTTGACCAAACATGAACAAGGGTCACCATCAGCAATTAAAAACAAATAGGTATAATATGTTTTAGGTTTTGTTTTGGAAATATCGTTTCGGAATAGCTCGATCGATCAGAATCTAGCCAATATGACGTGAGTCAGTTTATGAAAACAATGGCTCAAAATTTGGATAAGTCCACCTAATGCTCATTTATTTATGTATATATTTATATATAATATATTTGTATTTATATAATAAAAAAATACCTGTAAGACCACATGCTCAAATTGAAAAAATACATTCTCAAATTAGTTTTTCGATGTATGTAGTTGTGAGAAGCGACAGTCAGTAACGACAGGCTTACTGCCGCAAGACATGACCAGAACCAGTATGCGTTATAGTTTGTGACCCACGGGGCTAATGCACTGCTTACGACGAAGGTTATGAAAAGCGTGTCAGTGATCGTATCAGTTAGCTTGAAGTCACTTCTTGGGATTTTTTGAATTTCCTCGAAGACACCCCTTTTAAGTGTTCTGTAGAAACCATCTTCTTTAAATGTGAATGGTGAATTTCGCGGAGTTTTCGCATCTCTAACATAGAATTTCTCCAGTTGTTTCTCTACATCTGGATTTAAGTGGTGCGTTTCAAATGCTTCAGTTATGTCAGTACCCTGCAATCAATTCGTATAAAACCTTGAACATTTCCTGTATGTACCTACTATATAAATTTACTTGTTGAAACAATAAGTGAATATTGAAGCAGTAGGTAAGTACATCAAAATATGGTATAAACTTAACATTAGTTGAATATATAGTTATGAGCCGCAGTAGTGCATTATTAGGGATGGTTTTTGACTGATTTTTAATCTAACAAAATGTATGTTATGATTAAAACGTGATGAGCCACTTATTTAAAAATAGTCACATTAAGTGTTTGGACTAGAGAAAATAAGACAAGTTTATTTACAATAGTTAAATTCGTTTATTTAATACTAGTTGTTTCCCAAGGTTTCAACCGCGTTAGTTTAGGAGTCTCAGGGGAATTCCGAGATAAAAATTACCCATAATTCTATCGTTATGAAAATGACAACATGTATGGAAAATTTGATGCGGTTTCTTCAGCGTTAATTTTAAAATTCCTGCAGAAACTCCGGGATAAAAAGGGACTTTAGTTTGTCCTTTCTGTACCTCTGACAACTTGAATGCATGAATGCATTTCATGACGATCGGTTGAGTAATTAAGGCGTGAAAATGAAACAGACAGAGTTAATTTTGAATAGGTAACATATAATTAGCTGTTCCCCGCGGTTTCACCCATGGTAATTTCGGATTTCCCGCGGGGATTCCGGGATAAAAAGTACCCTATGTCCTTTTCTGTGCCCCTGATAAGGTGTATGCAAAATTTCATGATGATTAGTTGAGCCATTGAGGCGTGAAAGTGAAACAAACAAACAAACAAACTCACTTTCACTTTTCTAATAAGAAAGATCTAAGGATTTAACCAATTTTTACAAAATCTTGACAAATGATATACCTAAACCTTCCGCATGAATTAGTGATAACCAGATGAAAATCCGTTCAATAAGTAGTTCTGAATTCATCGCGAACAGACAGATAGACAAAAACAGCTGAGGACTTTGTTTTATAATATATACCTCAGGATATTAGTATGGATGGATGGACTTATTATAGCAATATTTTCAAATCAATCTTAGGAAAAGCTTAAACTGTAGTTAATTAAGTAGTACCTACTCGGTAGGGGATGGTGAGCATCATTAAAAAAACCTCGACGTTTGCAAATTGTACTATGGCAAATTAGTAGTATAATACCTTATTTTACATCATATATTCATATTCTTCTATGTGATATCAGGCTTAGTTTGCATTTTTAGGGGTATTTTTTATTGATATATTTCTAAGTGCTGACCTGATGAAAACAATTGGATGATACATGATTATTATTTTTACCTTAGTAAGTTCCAACCATTCTTCGCCACCGGGATGTAGTTTCATGAAAATTTCTAAGTCATACAGTTTATCGTGCACTCGCCATATGCCCTCTGCGCCGTCATCCATAGCTTTTCCGGTGAGCCATTGTGCGGGGTCTCGAAGTCCATCATCCCTTAGAGACGGATATTTTAGCTGTGGGAATGATACATGAGTTTTTTTTTCACGCGCGCGCTGGTCTGCTATCGCAGTCCATTCATCGGTTTCCTTTAGTGGCATTGTTTGATGTTTTCAACTTTTCAATGCGACAAAACTTTGTCGACTCACTTTTGAAACGTACTGCGTCGCGAACTTTAATAATAGCATCGTGTGTCAAACATAATATTATATGAGGTTCGGTGGTACCTAGTGAGAGCATTTTATTTGCTATCTTAAACTAACTAACTTAAACAAACAACATAACGCTATCTATGTACTATTTCTTTTAATTACCATATTTGTAAACAAATAGGTATCTAATTATCTCTTTTTTCTGACCTTTGAGTCTAATGACACACAGCTGTTAGGTTCGTCGTTGGGAGAGGTAGATAGACATCCGGCTATCTCCAATACATAAATAACTAGGACTAGCTGTACCCCGCGGTTTCACTCGCGTGAGGTTCAGAATTCCCGCAGGAACTTCAAAGTAGCCCAATTTAATCCTTTAACATCAGATAATTAGCAGTGAAATTCCGTCCGTCCCGTCAAAGTCGATCCAACCGTTTCGGAGATTCACCCGCTTGAGTTTCGGAATTTATGTTTTAGGTTATCAAAAATAACGGCGATACATTGAGTTTAAATTTCGCGTGACGTTACTAATCGGTGCAGTTTGTATGGCATCTTATAGCGCTTAAGTGACGTCACGAGCCCCCACCCTAAACTTTAATGTGCTTTATCTTTGTATATTTTAATTTATTTGAAAAAGCAATAAATACGAGTACCTATATTTTTTTAAATTCTAACTGACGGACTAATTAGAATTTTGATTTTCAAAAGTCGTCAACATCCTCGTAAGAAGAAAATATGAGTTACTTTTAATTTCAATATAGGTACCACATAATTTTTACATTTATAAATAGGTAATTAACATTCGAGTACAATCATGGATTCTGGATCTACTTAACATCCCTTACTATCTCAAACTTTTGTCGATAAAAGTTTAGAAAAATAACTTTGCCATTTGCAATAGGTACAATACAGGAATAAATTACTAATAAAATAGCTATTTTATAAAATTATTTATGTAAAAAATTATATATTCTTTTATCGCTTTCTCTCAATTTTTGGTAACAATATTTAATGTAGAGACATGGAGACTATACTTTTTGGAACGAAGTTCCTTATTGCACATTACACGGAAATTCGGGTGATACTTCATGTTTGAAATGCACAAATCGAGAAAAAGATGAACCGGAGGTGCGAACGTCCGCCGGGTAGCGCAGTATGGGATGCGTACTGACGCTTTCACCGATTCACTACTCGGACTTCTAATATAAGTAAGAAATTTATCGACTCATATTAGTTCGGTGATGGTTACACGATATTTTATGCCATGAAATAATATACATATATAATCTACACATATTGAATGTTTTGTCCTGAATGACTGTCCTGAATATCTATACATAAAAATGCTTTGATGGATCAACGCACAGCCTAAACCGCTGATCGTAGAGACCTGAAACTTGGAGGGTGTGTTCTTTGTATGACGTAGGTATCCGATAAGAAATGATTTTTGAAATATCAACCTCTAAGGGGATGGAGAGGGGTTGCAAAGTTTGTATGGAATAGTTCCACGTAAACTTTGAAATTATCGCGGGTAAAACCGCGCGGGACAGCTTGTACTATATAATATTATAGTATAGCGGTAGCCATAGAGATATTAAACCTAGACTCTAGGCGATAGTTTCAGTCAAAATATTGTTCGAAATTGAAATGCAAAACGTTTGTTGACCGGTCGAGGTCGTAGCGAGTGGATGCCTGTCGCGTTATTTAGTCGATATTTTCACCACCGTTCACCAGCCGTTTTGTTTTCCAAGAAAGAAGCTGGTTTTCGAGAGGAAATGATGTTTTATCTTGGGAAACAATCTAACAATGTCATTGGCGTTTCGCCATAATTACTTTAATTTCTAAAAATACGTACGTTGGCAGAATTATACGCGATAATTCGCGATAGATGGCCATAATTGAAGAGAAGAACTAAACCAACGCGTTACCATGGTTACCTATAATATAGAGATGCAGTTAATGTCTAAAAAGTAATTACTTGTCTTGGTCACCTCTTAATAAATTTTTTTAACCATTCTCGAGGTACCTACGCTTAACGGTGTTAACGAAACTTCAGTATATTTTAAAAAGCTTGATGAAAACCATTTGTTTTAATGTATCACTGCAGTATTATGATATGTATATTGACTAAAAGTTAACATGTTACGTGTAAGCTCCTAGCAATTAAAATAATACTAGCTTTTGTCCACGTATTTGCTCACGTAGATTTTGTCAGTAAATTTTTATGCCAAGGGAACATAACTTTTTCTGAACGAAAAGTATCCTATGCCTTTACTGTACCCCTAAAGTGTATTTGAAATTTTATGATGATCAGTGAAGAAGATTAATCTTGAAATGTAAGAAAAAAACAAACAAACTCATGACTCTTTGACATTAGTCTGTGTCTAAAACTGCCCGAAACTATTATAATAATATACTAATAAACTAGGTAGTATAATAACTACTATACTATTATTACTATAATACTATATATCCTGATATTATTAGGATTACTAGTCTTGAGCAGTCTTAGATATAGCGTTCCTGATTCGAATGACGATTTGAGTTAAGAGGCTTGTCAGGGTTTAGCTTTAATGTTTTTAAAAGTTTTTCGTTAAATAGCTCAAAGAAACGTGTTGAACCTACCTACGATAAATACAGATTACATCAATTTGATCTAATTAGTCTACAAGAGTTTTTTGTGTTGAAAACGTGTGAATTTTTTTTATTCAAACGCATTTGTTGTTAATTTCTTTTGATTAATTTCGGTAATCTGAAATTAATCAAAAACACATTTTTAAAAATCATAAATAGTCTAAAATGCTCTATCTACCTATTACCTATTTGGTATATAGAGCATTTTAGACGCACCGACTTCAAACGGATCATACCAATAATACCTACCTAATATTACGTGCTGCATATACCTATGTTAGTCTTTCAGATTAAATCGGTACCTATTATTTTTTAGTGTTGTGCATTTTTGTGTGTTTTGAAGTCGGTTTATTTTTTTTTTGTCTAAAATGATATTTAGTTTTCGCTTATATGGGTTGGTTTATAATTTATAAAGTGAGAATTTATGTAATCGAATCGCAAACAGTAAAACACGTCTTATTATTCAGTAGTTCTGGTTACCATCTATAGTTTTCATTATCAGTTCCACCTCATCAATTGGTGATTGTCGAAAGCAAATGAACAATTTACTATAAAAATACCCAGATCGGTATAGGTGTGCCTGTAATATTTGAAGAGTTCCCTCGATTTCTCCAAGATTTCATCATCACATCCTGACTTCATGACAGTGTGACCAACTTGGAAGTATAAGGTATAAATCCAAATTAAAAAAAAAAACATTTTTTTTTTTAAATCGGTCCAGCCGTCTTCGAGTAATCGCGTAACAAACATACGGTTGAATTGAGAACCTCCTCTTCTTTGGAAGTCTGTTAAAACGAACTTCGTTCCAACCGAGTTTTCCACGACACACGCATTTTTATTATTGTTGTATATATGATGATAGATGGTTAGTAGCAGTACTCCTCATAAGTGGGAGGTAGGTAGTAGTAGGTAGGTTGAAGTAGGTATGTATTTATTTTTTAATTTAATTGAAATATCAAATTTAACAAAAATAAATGCTAAAATTTCTTAAAATTATGCTGCTAATACAAACTATTATTGTTAATCTTCTAAAAGGTTTGGCTCTTCTTTCAATGCCATTTTAATTTGTCCAGCAATAAGGTCTAATGAGGAGGTCATTCGAAAATTGCCGTTGTATTTTTTGCATAGATCTAAGAAGACCGGATATAAATACGGCAAGATCGCGTGGTCCAATGTTGGGAACAGATGGTGAAGAGCATGATCACCGAAGAATGTCATTACAGTAAATAAATTTCCTGTTATATCAGCTCTTTCCATGACTGCCTCAAGCTCATGTAAACCCCAATCTAAAGTAGGCGATCTGAAAAGAAATAATACAATGAAATTTGGTTATTCTTTAAGAGCTAATTCTAATGCTGAAGTTATTAGAAATTTTCTATGGTAACTTCAGCATTAGAACTCTTACTATGTATTTTTAAAATTACTAGTAGTAAATAAATAAATTGTATTTTCTTAACTAGTAAGGTTGAGAGTAAGTAGTTTTTTTTTTTGTCGCAGACATGTTCCCCATTTCCTAAATGGCAATCATGCACTTAACCTACGTCAATCAATAGCATAATATAACAAAACAAATAAAAAATATGACCTATCCGAGACAATATATGTACTGCTACTTTCTTACTATTGTTGATTTATTTACATATGTATTCGTAAGACTTACATACATTATTATTACAGTCTTCAAATTTGTACAGTATATGTATATTGATGAGGAAAAGCTATACATATTTTTAAGGATTTTTAATGGGCCGCCAATTTTTTTTGTTTACCTACCGAATCGCGTAGGGTATCTTCGAATAGAGATCTTTGAGTAGATAAAATCCGTAATATTTATTTTTAAAAACATCGGAAAACAAAGGCATGAGAAGCTTTTCTTACAACATTTTGTACTGAAAAATTTTCCAATTTCCCATTGAATGAACATAAAACTTGGTGATAATATTTGTTATTACGTATATTTTACAAAAATATATAATTAAATACCAACATATTGATAGCTCGATATTTTAAGATCATCTGTTAGGACATATTAGTTAGGATTATGTAAGGAAGAACCCATATACCGGTTTTTATGATTCAATCTTTTATGATACTTCCACTTCCACTTCCTTTTGTTTATCCCTTCAGGTTTTTAACTTCCAAAAAGTCTTTCTTAGTCAGTCTTTACGTTGCAAAATGAAATATATGTTCAAATTTTAAGTTTCTATCCGCAATAGTTTTGGCAGGGCGTTAATGAGTTATTAAGACAGTTTCTTTTGTAGGTATAATAAAACTAGCTGTACCCCGTGGTTTCACCCGCATCAGAATTCCAGCAGGAGCTATTTTTTATAAAATAAAAGTAGCCCAAGTTACTCCTTATAATATCAGCTACCTGCTAGTGAAACACCCGTTACAAACGTTGCAGAGATTAACCGGAACAAACAGACAGACAGAGAGACAGCCAGACAAACAGATTAAAAAAAAATTATCTATCTTTTTATTTTTTTATTTTTTTTTATATGTATACTTTCATATGCATTTAGTGAAGAGCTGTTAATTTCGAATTACAAACACACACTTCAATTTTGTTTATTGTTATCTATGTATGTATAGATTATAATAATAATAATAATAATATGGAGGTTCCTGTCTCTGTGACCTTAACCACCGGTAGTTGGAGCCCTGCTCCGCTGCCGGTAGCACACTAGGTTTAGGTTCTTTATAATACTTATTATTTTGTAAATTTATAGTATAAAAAACCTAAATTTAAGATCAATAAATGAATAATAATTAAAAGTTTATTTTGGTTATTATTAGCTAACTCAACGTTCGTTGGATACCTATACGTTACTCGTACCTATATTGTTTTGATGTTGTTGATCTACCGACTTAAGTTTTTACTCAATCTTAGACGACAGAGATATTTTCTCACCATTAAAATTTGACATTACTGTATCTATTACTGTACCGTTAAATATAGCGTAAACTTTAGACAGCCTCGAACTTATCCTGATTTTTTCAAAAAGAGATTGAAAGTATAATACAATGTTATTTACTTACTTTACTTGATCTCCATCTTTGAAAATTTTTGGATGATGGTGTGCAGCGTTCGAGCCTATTGTGAAGAAAACAAAACTTCCAGTGCATAAGATCCATAGCCACATTACCCCAGCTTCGTAGAAACTGCATCCACTAACAATATACATCCACAACGGCAATAGTAAACCAATACCGTCATGCCAACGGTAATGTTGTGTGAAAAACCCTTTTTTGATAAAGTTCAATGCTAACCTGAAATACAAAAAATTCAATTCAAAATTTGTTTTTGAATAAAAATAGAGTTAACAATGATTTATAATAATAAGAAAAACACTATCCCAAATTGTTTTTACATACATTTTATATAGTCGTAATTATGCCATTTTTTAGGAAATGTTAATACTAACCTTTTCAGAAAATTCACTATGAACAGGAATGGAAAAGTCAACTGTTGTGTAAGCAATGACAATTTTCCCACTATTCCCTTTTTTCTTCTAGGAATCCAAATAACCAGTGGTTCAAATGCACTTATCTCCAAATCCATGAGTGTGTTAGGATAAAGATGGTGAGACAGAGCATGTGAAACTCGGAAATCTCTGTAATAAAATCATTTAAGTTATATACATATACGTATATTGTACTCTTTACACGAGTATTTTAAAAGACAATTCCTTACCTATAAGACCATAAACATAAATTGAAAAAATACATCCTCCAGTTTGTCTTTCTGTGGATGTAATTATGAGCAGCGACTACGGTCCAAGCAAGTGACAGGGACGCGATCAAGTAGAAAAACATAACGGCCCAATAGTTTTCAGCCCAACAAGCCAAGACTGATGATGTCAGTAGTGTAAGTACTAATCCATCTATTATAATATTGGAATATTTTGTAACGTGTTTGGGCACTTTTTTCAATTCTTCCACAGCTTGTCGTTTTAGTGTTCGATAGAAGCCGTCGTCTTCGAATGTAAACGGCGAATTCCTTGGTGTCGTCGCTTCTTTCACGTAGTACTTTTCCAAAACTTTCACTGTGAGTGGGTTTAAGTGATGACTTTCAAACGCTTCTGTTATATCCGTTCCCTAATGTGCAAATAACAGTTACAATAGATTAATAAAAATACATTCTGTTTTATTCTTTAGTAGCTGGTCCCCGCGGTATCAACCGCGTTAATTTCGGAGTTCCCGCAACAATTCCGGAACAAAAAGTACCCTATGTCCACCTCCGTACCCCTGACAACGTGTGGTATGCAAAAGGACATTGAGTCGTAATATATGAGCTGCACTCCATCCCAAACCTTCACGTGGACGGCTTCTTTTAAGGTAATCATATAATAGCTGTGCCTCACGGTTTCACCTGCGCTAATTTTGGAATTGCCGTAGGAATTCCGGATTACAATATAGCCTATGTTACCTACTCAGGGATAATGTAGCTTTCTAATGGTAAAAGAATTTTTGTAATCGATTTAGTAGTTTTTGAATTAAATCGTAAGAAACAAACAAACAAACAAAAAATCACATCTTTCCTCTTTACTTATAATATTAGTACTATAGATGAGTGGTATGGCTTTTATTTATTAGTTGGAGTGATTAATAGTACATTGTTATCCTAGGGGTGAAAGTAAGTCTTTCTCCCGAGGATAACACTGTGCTTTTCATTACGAATGCAAGGAAAGTCAAAATAAAAATAGGAATTAGCTAAAGAAAAAAAATTAGTGAATTTTATTTTACATAAATCAACCATTAGGTGTGCTACTGGCCAGTAAGTATGCCCCCTATGACATAAAAAAAAACTTGAGTTTCTGCAGTATCCAGCTGTCAGTTGAAAGCGATTCTCCCTAGGGCTGAAAAGTGTTACTTTCAACCCGCTTCTCAGGCAACTTCACACCTACTTTCCGAGTATGAGTAATGAAAAATTATTTTTTATCCCGGAATTCGCACAGGAACTCGGAAATTAACGCGGGTGAAATTACATTAAATTTTGTATGCTACCTACACGAGGTCAAGGGTAGGTACAGAAAGAAATATAGGGTAGAAAGTAGGTACTTTTATCTCCGAATACCCACGGGAACTCCGAAATTAACGCGGCCCGCGTGAAACCGCGGGGAACAGCTAGTTTACATAATTATAATGATTTGTTCACTGTATAAGAAAATAAATCTATTAATAATTTTAGTCACCTGAATTTGTTGTAAATTGAAACACATATTATGCGTACCTTAGTAAGCTCCAGCCACTCCGCACCACCAGGATGGTTTTTAACGAAGCTGTTCAAATCGTATATTCCATTGTGAACTCTCCACAAGCCCTCCGCTCCATCGTCCATGGCTTTTCCAGTCAGCCATTGTACTGGATCCTTTAATCCTTCATCTCTAAGTGACGGATATTTGAGCTGAGGGAAACTTACGTGCGTCCTTTTCTCTATAGCCCTTTGATGAGCTAATTCTAAATAATCGAAATCTTTTGGTGCCATACTTTATTTTTATTAATAATAGGTATAGTTTTATGGAACTCACATATCACTTAAAATAATATTATACAGATGAAGTATACTTAAGAAATAAATGTAATGTTATAAGTTATAAAGTTCTGTTTGCGTCGTATTTATAAATTTTCATTATCGTATAAATGTTTAATTGATAGTAATGTTGACCTCTTTGGTCTTTACATAAGTACAAGTCGACAGAGAATCAATGTTATACCAAAATTACGTACCATTAATTTTATTACTTATGTCAATAAGATAGTCACTCAAATCTTTACTTTAATAAAAGTGTAAATCGTCGTATCTGTACATTGAATACTTTTATCAAAAATCGAGAGGGGGTGATAAAAGAAGATTAACTGAACCCAAAAAAAAACATTTCTAGATTTTTTCCTGTCTTTCTGTCCGTCTGTTAGTTCTCGATAATCTACGAATCTAATGAAGTACATACATCATGTAATAATAGTTTGTGACGCTTTGGTCTACATATGGATTCATGTTATGAATATGTATGTATCAAAATAAATCATAAACAATTTTATTCTATTATCTCGGATAGGTCATAGGTACACACTTTTGGTTTGCTTTATTCAATTATGCTAATGACTGACGTAGGTTAAGTTGCCATTTTTGAAAATATTGATATAATTGAGGCAAAAATAATAATCTCCATTTACCGACTTTCGTCGCGACAAGTTAAGAAAACACTATTAATAAAAATTACTGAATGTGATAATAATAATTATAACTAGCTGTGTTATCCTCCCGCCTATGACGAGGAGTAGGTAGGTACAATTATTAACCATCTCTCTATCTAAAAATAACATTAGAATATACTTCTGTACATTGAATATATTTTCAACAAAAATTGAGAGGAGGCGACAATAGAAGATTTTTTTAGAACTGGACACAATTTTTTTTTTTACAATTCTTTTCTATCTGTCTGTCTGTCTGTTCACTCTCTCTCTCTCTCTCTGGTCGCTCCCTCATGACTGAGGATCGTGGTCATCGTCGATTGAGGATGCTGGTGCTGCGATGCATCTCACAATCTGCCTCCAGCGGTATCTGTCCATTGCCTCTCTGACAACCGAGCAGAACTTAGTCGAGGGTGGGCCTTTCACTTGATCGCTCCGTCTGGTAGGGGACCGTCCGCGGGCTCGTTTGCATTCAGTGTTCCGGACTACGATCAGCTTTTAAAGGCTCTCATCTCCCTTCCTTATTATGTGGCCGAAATATGCAAGAATTCTCTGCTGACAGATTGTAGAGAGGCGGGTTCGGACGCGAAGCTGTGAAAGAATTGATGCATTGGTGCACTTGACTGCCCAGGGTATCCGTAACATGCGCCTCCAGCACCACATTTCAAATGCTTCTATCCTTTGCCTTTCTCGGGCTCGTATCGTCCAAGTTTCTACCCCGTATAGAAAAATTGGG
Source organism: Zygaena filipendulae (assembly GCA_907165275.2). Classification (NCBI taxonomy): domain Eukaryota; kingdom Metazoa; phylum Arthropoda; class Insecta; order Lepidoptera; family Zygaenidae; genus Zygaena; species Zygaena filipendulae. The sequence continues at coordinate 8,658,566 of OU015657.1, forward strand.
AATTGTCTGTTCACTATAATCTCTTAAAACGCAGTGATTATTTTACTCTCTGCGTTGTGTCTACATACCGCTGTTGCTTAGAATCGAGTTTCCCAGTTGTGTTTAAAATTTAGATTATTAAAATTTAATCTGAATTTAATTTTAAAACATAGAAATAACCTTTTTTGACTTTATAAAATATTTATATATAAAATTAAACTAGAGTAAATTTCCTACAGTTTATGTACCAATTTTTTTGCAAAATCAATACTTTTGACGTACGAGCGCCGAGTCCAAGGGTACAAGGGTCATGCTTATTCCATGTGGAATTTCTTCCAGCAGACCCGCAACCTGAAAAGAGAAAAGAATAGGCTGATCTGGTGTGCATCTGTTCGTTAGGTACAATACAATTGTATGGTTTTGGCTAAAACAAAAACTCATTTTATCGCGAATTCCCTAGTTCTATAATCTAATCCACATGCAATGCAATGCACAATTCCGGAATTAAGCACAAGAACAGCAAAGCGAAGAAGATTGCGCTAAATTTCGGGATTGTGCATTGCATATGAATAAAATTAGCGCTGGTGACACCACGTTAAAAAAGCGCCCTTTATTCTATCTCAAGGTATGTAATTGAGTTTTTGTTTTAGCCAAAACCAAAGCTCAAGTTGAAGTACACTTAGCGGCGCTCATACCTATGCCAAAAATAATGATTTTACAAAAAAAACTTGATATACCTAGGTATAAACTGTATAGGAAATTTACTCTAGTTATAAATATTTTTTTCTTACAATGAGTCAGAAAGGCGATTATTGTCGAAAAACTGCTATTGGGCGCCATTTTTCCAAGCGCGAGCGGTAGGTACCTGTACGAGATGGCAATGTTGAAATTCGTAAAGAGCACATCGAAATCTATAAAATTATTCATTTTAACCATAATTAATTTGACCAACCTCTTTAAAAAACTTACGTATGTCGTCTTCCTATAGACAAAAACCACAGAATAAATGAAAAAGTATGAAAAACCAGGGTTCATTCTTAGGTAAATAATAAATCAATAAATACATTTGAATTTTCAGATGAAATAACCTTTTTTCCTTTAGTAATTTCGATATAAGGTCTAACCCAAAAACATTATTGTCTGTCTGTGCGTTAGTCAGAAACGAGTGAACTAAAAAAACCTTAAAACTTAGGTAAGTTTGTAGATAGTGTGAGAGAAAATCGGACGAAGTCATGAGCATAGCTAGTAGGTATACCCTAGTAGGTAATCATATTTTAACAATCGTATCAACAATAATTTATTTATCTTATTCTAAACTTAAATACACAATTTTTTTTTTATCTAAGTAGTTTTTAATGTGATATGATTTGGTTTGTTTGGTGGAAAAGTCAACGATGAAGCGTTATCATCAGAACGAACATTGATAAAAATATAAAAACAGACTTTAGAAATTTATTTATTTTTATTAATTTAATAATATTGGAAGTTGCTTTTACACTTTCAGTGTACATAATAATAATATACTTTATGCTAATTAAACATGAATAATCGGTTTTTTAGTTAATCTTCGAAACGTTTTACCTACTGGACTTAAAGGTAATGGACTTAATGGTAAGCTTAACCTCATACCAGAAAAAATTACGAGGGAATGCCGATATTCACGCGGGTAAAACCGCGAGGAACAGCTTGTACTAATTTTATATCTAGTCAGCTGCCATTTTGTGTACCCGAAACAAGCAACTGGTTCTCGGGAGCAAACCACGTGTTTAGCTCAGGGGATATACTCACAAATCGATTGAGATGAAATTTAGCATAGCTACATACTTATGTAGGTTCAGTAAAAATTCAATAGGTATCTACATACTATGTACCATAGAACTGATCTGTAGGCGGAGCCGGCATGTAGGGACAAACTTCTTAGTAGTGGCAGACGCTAAATAAGTCGCATTAGGGCTAGTTAGATTTGTTGCCAATTTGCCATGAGTACTTTCCATTACATATTATAATGACGAGGTAAGTCATGGACTCTATACAAAGTATTTTTTAACTGATTTCGAAAAAGAAAGAAGTTTTTCAAGTGGAGTCTTTTTCCTTTTGGGTTTGCTACTTTATTATTGCCGTCACTTTCCAAACTTTTCCGTTGAAAATTATAGGGTAGGTAAGCAAGCGGCTGTCCTACGGTAAAACAAAGTAATGGGCATGATAATAGGGTATGATAATCGAAATTTTACTTAGTCCCTCTTGTAGATTATTAAAATTTTTGGGTTTTTCAAATTACATTAAAAATACTTAGGTACGCATTAAAGTTTAGGAGTGGGGATCGTGACATCATAACTATAGTATAGTTACTATATAAAAAAGCTTGACGCACGATAAATTGTGTAATGACGTTATAAGTTCATAGTAAAAGTTTTAAAGGAAAAGTTTATCTTATTCTTTTTAGCGCATTTAAATAAAAGCTTATTTTAAAAGATTTTAAACTTAAATTTATGTTTTAATTAGGTTAACCAATAGATAGAGTGATTAGATTAGAGACATATAATTTGTCAAGATTTTGTGTAAATTGGTTGAAATATGGTAAAATGTTAATAAATTGCTTGAAGTATCGGAAAAAGATATGGATACTTTGTTACGCTTTCACACCTTAACCATCTTGATATTTTGCATACACGTTGTCAGGGATACACTGAACTTACCCCGGAATTCCTGCAGAATCTTCAAAATTAACGCGGGTGAAACCGCGGGGAACAGTCCAAAATCGATGTAACTAATTTTATCAATGTGTACTTTACGTAGCAATAATGCAAGCAAATAGATCCGATATCATATCTATTGCAGCAGTGTTTAAATTTTTCGTCATGTAATGCTCGACGTTTTCGCTACGAATACGCTTATCTTCTCCGGTTTATCAGATCAGTCCGCCTTCAAGGAGGTACCCATAGATACGTAGTACGGTATCTCAGAGCTTGAGATTCAAACTCACTCAGTTGAATATCATTATAATATAACGAGTAGCTTAGCGGGATTCCACAAGAAATCCGATTTAAGATTTCATTTCGTTTCCTCATCAAGGCGATTATTAAGATTTTTATGAAATTATAATTTACGTAAGTACCTATCCGTCTTGCTAGTTTCCAGGTGGTTTTCCACTTTTTAACCGACTTCCAAAAAGGAGGAGGTTCTATGTTCGATTGTATGTCTGTTTTTTTTATGTATGTTCAGTGTTCACCGATTACTCGAAGACGGTTGGACCGATTTGAAATAGTACATTGTTATCCTAGGGGTGAAAGTCTTTCTCCCGAGGGTAACACTGTGCTTTTCATTACGAATGCAAGGAAAGTCAAAATAAAAATAGGAATTAGCTAAAGAAAAAATGAGTGAAGATCGGATAGTCGCTTGACACTTTCCCACCTATTTCTTTTTCTTTGGCCGGCTAGCTATTCAGCCAGTATTTTTTATTTACATTGTGGCGACCTAAAAAAAATATTTTCTTTAATTATTAAGTATTAATTAAAGAAAATAAAAAAATATAAATAGGAATTAGCTTAAGAAAAAGTGACTGAATTTTATTTTAATTAATACCTACTTAAACTTTACGTTATTTCAATTTTACATCGCGCTGGCTGTATAGAAAGTTGAAACATGGTTCAATAGAAATGTGAAAATAGACCTAGTTTTTTTTTAATAATTTGACAGTTGTCAGTTGAAAGCAATTCTCCCTAGGGCTGAAAAGGGTTACTTTCAACCCGCTTCTCAGGCAACTTCAGATCTACTTTCCGAGTATGAGTAATGAAAAATTCTTTTTTGTTTGAAAGGGTATACTCCCAATTAGGTCCCATTGCCACCCAGTCGGGATCTGATGATGGGATCTTGGAGAAATCAAGGGAACTCTTCAAAAATTATACACCTATATCGATTTGGGTATTTTTTATAGTAAATCGTTCATTTGCTTTTGGAAAGCAAAATTTGAAGAAGTGGAACTGATGATAAAGATCACAGATGGTCATCGGAACTATTCAACAATAATACGTATTTCTCGGGTTCCAATTGGAGCGATTTCGAAAATAGATTTTTTTGTTTGAAAGGAGATACTCCCAAATTGATTCCACTGTCACCAAGTCGAGATCTGATGATGGGATCACGGAGTAATCGAGGGAACTCTTCAAAAATTATAGGTTTAGGTTTAGGTAGGATTAAATCAGTATGTTGTTATTTTTAGCTTTTTAACTGACTTCCAAAAAGGAGGAGGTTCTATGTTCGATTGTATGTATGCTTTTTTTTTATGTATGTTCACCGATTACTCGAAGACGGTTGGACCGATTTGGAAAATTCTTTTTTTGTTTGAAAGGATATACTCCCAATTAGGTCCCATTGCCACCAAATTGGGATCTGATGACCGGATCTTGGAGAAATCGAGGGAACTCTTCAAAAATTATAGGCACACCTATATCGATTTGGGTATTTTTTAAAGTAAATCGTTCATTTGCTACCGGAAAGCAAAATTTGAAGAAGTGGAACTGATGATGAAGACCACAGATGCTCATCGGAACTACTTAACAATAATACGTATTTCACGGGTTCCGAATCGTTAAGTTTAATATGGTTTCTAAACAATTTATGTTCTTCACAATGTATACGGTGAAGTGGATGGTGATGTACTAGGAGAACTCCTCAACAATTAACGTCCCTGCGTCGGGAAAAGCAATATTTTGTAAAAGGTGATGAGCAGTTGACATTAGGCTATTGTAACTTAGAGAAATTACGAACTAATTGTCACTTAAAAGCGAGAAATAAACAAATTTTTAACAAAAAAATTAAAACCGACTTCCAAAAACACAAAACTAAAAAACCAAAAATAAAAAGCTAAAAATAACAAAATAACGATTTAATCTTAAAGAAAAAAACACACATAATATTATTATTATTGGTTTGTGCTACCACTGATCGGTATGAAGTCGGTGACAAGCCCACTGGTGGTTTAGTTTTATGTTTTTGGAAGTCGGTTTTAATTTTTCTGTTAAAATTTTGTTTATTTCTCTCTTTTAAGTGACTTAGTTCGTAATTTCTCTAAGTTACAATAGCCTAATGTCAACTGCTCATCACCTTTTACAAAATATTGCTTTTCCCGACGCAGGGACGGTAATTGTTGAGGAGTTCTCCTAGTACATCACCATCCACTTCACCGTATACATTGTGAAGAACATAAATTGTTTAGAAACCATATTAAACTTAACGATTCGGAACCCGTGAAATACGTATTATTGTTAAGTAGTTCCGATGAGCATCTGTGGTCTTCATCATCAGTTCCACTTCTTCAAATTTTGAGTTTTATGTTTTTGGAAGTCGGTTTTAATTTTTTTGTTAAAATTTTGGTTTTTGAAATGAAAATACGAAGATAGGTACGTTTACCGTTTGTATTACTTTATAACTCTATTTGTTAAAATTTACTATATTTGTTCAAGTTTTTTAAGTTGCGAATATAGTGCGATGCTTGCTGATGAAATATTTAATTGCTGTAAATATTTTACACGATGGGTGTAAAATGCATTTTCGTTTATAATTTTGTCTACTCGTTAGTCGAAGCTTACTTTTCCTCTGACTTAAAGATGTTAAAAGATGTCGTTGGTTTAATAATATTCCGTTGAATCAGAGCAGCTCAGCGGCGTGGGTTGTTACAAGAGCATCGAGCCAGTAAATTGCACGAGTCTGCTTCAGGACTGATGATATTACAGAGCATCGCAATAATTAACTGCGACTAAAAAACTACATTTCAAAACATGTAATTTTTAAACATGGATTCACGTTACATATTGTATAATATATTATACTATGTACATTTACGTATACCGAATTAAAAAAATGTTCTGAGATCGTGATTCGAACCGGGTCAAGTGTGTAATATAACAGGGTGATACGAGGAATAGTGAAAAATGCTAAAAGGAGTTTTGGAGCCGATTTTGATAAAAATTTTAACTGCACTGTAACTTTTCTCCTTAAACAAACACCATGAAAAAAGAATTTGCGCAATTGGCTACTTGACAAAAAATTTTTTTTAGTCCATCGTGTAGATTAGTAAAAAATATTGGACACGTATTTTTTCTTTTTTTACGTACTCAAAAAATAACAGAGATACATTGAGTTGAAATTTCGCGTGACGTCACAATTCAGTGCGGTTTGTATGGCGCTTATAATGAATATTGACGTCACGAGCCCCCCACCCTAAACTTTAATGCGCTTTATCTATGTTCATTTTCATTAAATTGAAAAAGCAAAAAATACGTGTCTATTAATTTTTTATTTTCTAACTGACGGACTAATTAGAATTTTGATATTCATACCTTGGAAAATACCCAATTGGTCCAGCCAGTCACGCGTGATATCGTGACCATAGGAAATATTTTATTTTTATTATTTTTTTTTTTAATTAGCTGCAAATATTTACAGAGCTGAAAGCGTACGTTATAATTGGTCCATGGTTATAACAAACAGGATTGAAAAAAATAATAAAAGTTCAGTAGATTTTCAGAATATGAGGAAAATAAATTCATTGAAAAAACATTACAACTACATTCACAAGGTACACAATACACGTAGCCCACTAATACGTATACAATAAACAAGTCACGCACTACGCAGTACGCATACAGCGAGCAATGCATCAGCTGTTCAGTTCGATCGAGCGATGATCGAGGTCATTGATCTTAAGATACGCGCGGCGATGTAGTGTCTAAGCGATGGAGTTGCGAGCGCCTTTATAGGTTGTATTCTTATTCATTATTTAACTTATTTTGTCTGAATTTATTTAATTTTTTTTTTTGTTTTTTCATCTTTTTTGTTTTATGAACATTTTTTATAACGCTGTATATTTTCAACCTTGTAAATCTGCAGCTAATTTAACCACACCTTATATTATATGATAGTTTATATTATATTATGTGAGTTACATTTTTCGATTATGGGAGTGTCAAAATATGCAACATAAACGGCCGTATCTTTTGATTGAAGATGAAGAAGGTTCCCTATAAAGGTTCTTTTTCGCACGGAAACCTAAAAATGATACCAAAACAACTAATCCATACTATTATTATAAATGCCAGTCTGTCTTTTTCTTACTCAACCGATCATCATGATTCCCGCGGACACTCAGATATTAACGCGGGTGAGAAGAATAGGTATGTCAATTTCATATCAGTTTAGATACATTTAATAGAGTGACATGGGCTAAGAATAATTAAATTATCATTTGAACCATATCGAATCATATAAGTATAAAATAAATGTAAGTGTAATGTAATGAAGTTTAAAATATTGTACTTAGTTTGGTAAAGATAGCTCTTTTTGCGATAACCAATTGTTTTTTTTTTTTTCTTCAAATTAGTCTTTTTATTTGGAAATACACTATACCTAAACTTGTGCTGAATATTTAACAACTGAAACTGGTCAATGTCAATAAAATTAATGTCCATTCACTTGCCATTCAATTTACGCGTCCTATGATCCTTTGTTCGAAAAATGTCTGTAGTTTCGCTTTTATTAAATTACAATTCCAATTTATGGAGACACAAGGATTTTGCAGCATTACAATGCAGTCTAATTTTATTCTTTGAGAGAGCCAAGTTAATCCTATTCGCCGGCTACAAGGTGCCACAGATTTCCAGCTTCCTTATTGTAAAACTACTGAATTTATTTTACATGGCAATATTTTGAAAGCGTCACATTTCGCATTTCCATTAGACCTTTAAAATTAAAATTCATTCGGTATACTTATAGGTAATATCCCTGTTCACTAACACAAGATTTATGTTTTATTCTCATACATAACTATTTTAAAAAGCAACAAAGTCATTAACATACTTTTACTTAATATACTAAACCAATCCGGTAAGTATAAAGTACCTATGTAAGGCACTCACGGATTACTCCAGGCTAGCTTCTCAAGAAGCAAATTGATTTAAATGAGATTTTATTCCATTGATCTAAGAGAAGTGCTGCAGTTACGTTCAGATTCATTTTAAGGGCGTATAATTCAACCCTAATGAAGAGAAATTGTTGTAATTCGCCAAGCTGTAAATTCATCGAGAAGTGCACACGCGGGATACATTGTTCTTTCTCGGCAAAGCTAGATTTGATTGCGTCTGCCTTGGATTTATTAGGATTTCACATTATTACTTTGTGAGAGTTACTCCATAACGACAATGCTCTGATGGAAATAGAGTTAAACTACTTGAATAAATTCTAATCTCCTCTAAAACTCGATGAATAAGGACAAGAAATCGAGTCTTAATAGTGATATTATCAAATTGTTTTTGATTAAAACTTTTTCCTAAAGAAAAATTCATTTTAGAGAAATGTCCATTCAATTATTTAGCTGTTTCGGTGAAAACCGCATAAAATTCCGTTCAGTAATTTTTGAGTTTATTGCAAAAATAGACAGACAGACGCGGTGGAGGACTTTATTTTATAATTTATGTAAGGATGATTTTTTAATTTTATCGTCAATTTGGTGCTTGTACATAACTAAATTTTAATGGAATTTTAAAGTTTCATGGATTTTATTCGGATTTTTATTTACCGCAACATAATGGTTTTTGAATGTTTTTGTCCCTTCTGTTATTATTTGTTAAAATATGTATATTGAGTTACCTACCTATTTAAACCACAAAATTTATTTCAATATTCAACAATCAGCTGAATGCATTAAGTGACAACTAGCTCCCTTGCCTGATTTTATGCCGAAATAAAGGCACCAAGAAGTAGCAACAGAACAACAGCAGTCATTCAACGGTAACAACATATAACACCAATAAAAGCATCAGAACCAAAACTCGACAGCAAAAAAAGCGAGGCATTGGGGCTGGAATGACGCGTTGCACCACCCAGTGGTAGCACGCCTGCATATCTTTTTGCCTCAGTTTTTTTCCAAAACACTCGATTTGTCTTGTTTCTTAATTTAAATTTGCTTATCGATTCCAAAAAACGGGTTTGCGCACTGTTTTGAAGGTTCGTCATTTTTTTATTTTCTTTTATCAAAAATCGATACAGAAGGTATGGAGGATTTTTGATTTTTTTTTTATATCAACTTGAAACTTTTAATATAGCTTTTAATACATTTTCTTCAAAAAGCCTTCAGAAAGTGATTGCATCGAATGCAAGTAATGCTGATATGACTCTCAATATTGAAATGTAGTACGCTTGATATTTGAATTATTATTATTATTGAAGCCAACTCAATTTCGCTGAGCGTCATATTAAAAGTTTATATGGGTGTAGGAAGGTAAAGTGATACATCTTCGTATGCTCATTATCATTAATGTTTGCTTCTGGAAATTTTGTACAATCGTGTGTTATGTGAGAATTGATTTGATTAATTCAATTATTATTTGACGATGAATGAAGAAGCAAACGATGGCAGTTAAATTTTATTGGCAAATCAGTACCTTCTTTAGGTACATTAATTAAATTTATGAAATTTATTACTAAGTATTATGTAAAGGAGACGATGATAGAAATACTATCGATGCAATATATTAATAGCAACATAATAAAAACTTAACGCAAATGATACCCAGTCACCAAAATCATTGTGATAAACCATAAAAACAATTAAATGCGAAGGTGAAAAGCGTTGTGTAATTGAAGTATTAAAAGCTATCAATTCTTATAAGCAGGGTTGCCATTCGTACAGTAGAAACGAGATGTCCCTTTTGTAGAGTCAGAGAATTATCCCGGTTTATGATATGGCAAAAAATTCAGGGAGAAGTAGAAGTAAACGACCGTATATTTTATTCGGACGAATGTTTCATAGAAATATTAATGGATAATTTCTCGGAATACCGTGCATTAAGATTGACAACCCTATCTATAAGTCTAAAGCATTATACCTATAAGCTTATAATAAAGACATGAATGTAAATATGAGCATCTGTACGTAACATTCAATCCACTCTTCAATAGAAAATTCTAAGAACATCTTACAAGCCAATGAATGCTTTAGTAACACGTCTGAAAGAATTACGTCTGAAACATATTAATAATATGAATACGTTATGTACGACAGACAAATATCTTGGTAAAGGCTTGGTAAAGTAAAGACGCAAGCTGTGAAGCATTCATCGCTTGAGTGTCTTTCAAAGCTATTCATAAAATGTACTACGGTCGCATCTTGGAGAAAATATCAGTATAAGGTACAGAATACGAGTAATCGTTTTGTATCTAGCCAAGATTTAGAGTTACAATATTTTAGTAAATATGTAACAAGTAAGGTTTAAAAATATAAAGCGTTTCTGCCTGACATAGGTTTACGTATATTATGTGGTCGTCCACGTAAAAAGGTACCATTAGTACTGTTGAGTTATGACTTGATTTGGTATCTAGAATATTCAATCCCACCAAAAACATTTTCATGTAATATGATGCCAATGTCCATATGACGGGCACTGTCAAAAAGTTATCAGATCTCATTTAGTGCCAAGCTTATAAATCTACATACCCTAACTCTACCAGGCCTAACTTCACAAACTCTACACCTTAGTCAGAAAATGCGGCTTGGCCATTTCACTCCATTCACATGAGCGTAAGGTGAAAAATTTACACTGTTAATTACTTTTCTTTTATACAAAGGTTCTTGCAGTAACGAAACGGCTAAGCCACATATTCTGACTAGGGTGTAGAGTTTGTGGTGTTAGGCGCTTCGCTTGGCTCGTCTTGGCTATTACTGTGCCCCCAGATTGATATTGAGACTTAAAAAAATATTCAAAAAGTAGCACAGTTTTTTTACAGATATATTTTAATGCAGTTAAAAGTCTGAAAAAGCTTGATCTGAGAAAAAGCATTTTATAAGTTTGTGTGAAGTAAAAAAACACACTTCTACTTGCTTATTATATTCATAGATTTTTAATATTATTGTAGATTAAGATATATGAATTAAAGAAAATTTAGCATTTGTTAATAATAATCAATTAAAATCGCGAACGCTTATATCTCGGAAACTAAATGCCGAGAACTGGTGGAACCTTTTAGCTTGGACCCCCACATATAGACACGTCTGACTCAGTTAAAGATTTGGAACGGCAAGAGCTAGCTCAGAAGTATAACGATAAACTAGATAAAGTGAAAGAGGTCGAAACATAGATTTCTAGCTCACTGTGCTGTAAACTGCCACTTCTGACTGAAAGCTGAGGAAACTAAAAAAATATTGTAAGCATATTCACTTTTATCAACAAACTAGCTGACCCCCGCGGTTTCACCCACGTTAATTTCGGAGTTCCAGCAGGAATTCCGGCATAAAAAGTACCCTATGTCACTCAGGATCACTTTAGCTTCCCATCTATAATAAGTAGATCCATAGACAACCTCAAAAACTCTGGAGTTCCCGCGGGAATTCCGGGATATAAAGTACCCTACGTCACTCATGATCACTGTAGCTTCATTGCATCTTTATGTTTTAGTTATTAATTATTAGTGTCTAGTATTAAGTATATTAATTATTGTTTTGTTTGCACACCCCATCTTCTATATCTATCTGTCTACCATTGGTTAACTGGTAGAGAATGCCGCAAGGCATTAAGTTCGCCATTTGTACATACTGTGCAATAAAGAATAAATAAATAAATATAAGTGAAAGAATTTTTTAAATTGGTTCAGTAGATCCAGAGATTACCCCCTACAACCTCACAAACTCATAAGCTCCGGAGTTCCCGAGGGAATTCCGGGATAAAAAACCCTATGTCACTCAAAATCACTGTAGCTTCCTATAAGTGAAAGAATTTTCAAAATTGGTTCAGTCGATCCAGAGATAGCTGTTCCCCGTGGTTTTACCCGCGGGAAATTCGGAGTTGCCGAGAGAATTCCGAAATAAAAAGTACCCTATGACACTCTGGACCACGGTAGCTTCCTATAAGTGAAAGAATTTTCAAAATCGGTTCAGTAGATCCAGAGACTACCCCCTACAACGTCACGAACTCACAAACTCACAAACTTTTGCTCTTTATAATATTAGTATAGATAACTATCTTTACAAAAGAAAGCGAATGTAATTATGTTACATAAGTTTAGTTAGTAGATAGGAAATAGGAATTAATAGACATTAGGTATTAGGTATGTAGAAATATTATAATTCAAATTGAATAATAGTTTTATCTACGCATAGAGGTAAGATAATTCTGTGGTTTTATGAGTCTAATTTTATTATTTTCTCAAAGTTTCTTGTACCTTTGAAATGTAAATCACAGAATCACAATAAAAGCGTCATATTATTTAAGGCTGTTACATATTTTGTTAAATTAAATTGAATTCCAAAGAAACATATTAATATTAAGATAAAATGTTCTTACAATACAATACAAATATTCTTTATTCTCACGAAAAACAAAAAAAAAAAATATAAAAATACATGGTGGGAAATACAGGCAACAAATGACGGCCTTATTGTTTTAAAGCAATTTCTTCCGGGCAACCTGTACCTATAGTTCTTCCTAAGCATTATTAAAAGTCTTCGACAGTATGAACGATAGACCAGCGACCGAGACTAATAGGGTTCCCTCGGTCCCTCCCGAGTATATAAAAACAGATTATAACTTCTTAACAAATTGCACTCGTTTGTAGAGAAAGGGTTAAAAATCCCTTGGAAATACATATTATTTGGTTTAGTTTTATAGCAAGAATGGATGATTTTATAAGGAGAACCAAAACTATGGCGACCTAGTATTTGTTTTCGTAATTTGTACCTATGTACAAGTTATTGCGTTCGTAATGATCGAAGATAAAGTTAGAATGCGAAATTTTAGTTTATGTATCTTAGTGACAAGTATTAATGATGTAATGAATATATTTTTAATGAGTCGATCAAGGTTACATTTTCAATGAGAATTAATTATGAAAATGTAATTTTTCCTTACTAAACGCATATTATGTGAGTTTATTTACCTATTTTTTTATTCGTTACACTTTCACGTTCACTTTCACGTTCACGTTTGATGAATCAATCATCAATCAATCAGCCTATTGCAGTCCACTGCTGGACATAGGCCTCCCCAAGGGCACGCCACAGTACACGATCTCCCGCTTTCCTCATCCAGCCACTACCAGCGATCTTCCTCAGGCCATCAGTCCATCTGGCAGGGGGGCGTCCAACACTACCGCTTACCGAGACGTTCCTCTATTTTAGTAAAATCTTGTCTGACCTAAACTCTTTAGAGCCGTAAGAGATCACAAGTAGGGAGCTGTTTAGTGTTAATCCCTTACAATTAATTATTATTTTTTAGTTGCTATTTTTACTGTTGTTGGCATGTAGATTTATATTTTGGTTTGTTAAATAATTTTGTATAATATAATGGGACCAACATGTAATGAATTAATTATTCACCAACATCATATTTTTGTCTACCTACGAACTTTGTTGGATGTTGTTGATGTAAAAGTTAGTTTCCTTATTTAATTTGCAAACTTGCTCGCGAGACATTAATCAGTATTAATTAGAAACGAAAAGTTTAATAATCACTTTGTATACGCGTATTCATTAATATTAAATTAATTTCTATTAACTTGTTACTTAAGTATGTATTAAATTTGTGACATAATAATATGTATTATACGTGATATGTCCACTTTTAACTAAAGAAATGAAAAACGAAACAAAATGTAGGTATTTAGTGCCTAACGATTAAATTGGGAGCCCCGGATTCGATGCACGGCTCGCACCTACACATCTCTCCTCGTCTATCTATACATATAAATAAAAATGAAGTGTCTGTTTGTAATGTCAAATTAACAGCTTTTCACATAGTGCATATATACGGTACCTACTAACTTCAAAAAATCGATTTTTTTTTTCTCTGTCTGTCTGTCGGTCTGTCTGTCTGTCTGTTTGTTCCGGGTAATCTCTGAAACGGCTGAACCGATTTTTAACGGGACTCTCAGCTGATGTTATATTTAAGAGTTCCCGCGAGAATTCCGGGATAAAAAGTACCCTATGTCCTTCTCTGTATACCTGACAACGTGTATACCAAATTTCATGATGAACGGTTGAGCCGTTAATGCGTGAAAGCGTAACAAACAAACACACTATCAAACTCACTTTCGCATTTATTATTAGGATGTAAGATGAGGAATAATTTGGGTAGTATAAGTATTGTGATATCCACAGAACAGATAATGTAGAGTTAATAATTTGCTCTGTATTTACTTTTATCTGTCTTAGTTTTTATTTTCTCTTCTGGGGCAATAAAGCATATTTGTTTTGATTTAGATTTGATTAATAAGTAGGCATATTATTTTTGCTGTGGTATAATATCTGTGGCTTGGGCCAGAACGGTGTGCCTCAGTCATGGGAATATTAAAAAAGATAGTTATTCCGCTTAATACAAATAAAATTATTATGTAGGTATATATGTAAGTAGGTAATCGGTTTTGTTCTTGAATAGAAAAATAAATAATAAAATTTATACTTACCAGCATGAGATTATGAGAAGACATTTTTTTTCTCTCTCTAAGATAGGTTATAATAATAAAGGAGACAAAAGTCTTTAATTAAAAGCTGAGGAAAGTCTATTAACTTGCTTGTAGGCGTCAAGCCAAGTGGAATTGTAATTATCTCTCCATCAGACTCATTGCCATGAATACGTGCCTTCTCGATTGATGATGAAATTATGACACTTCTTTCAAATAATTCACTGGAATATTATTACTTATACCTGTCTGTCTGCTTATCTACAGGGTAAATTAGAAAGGAGGTGTCATGGCGCGAGAACTGTAAAGTATCAACAAAAACTATTTTGCTTTTGAAAGCTTTGAAGTCAAAATATTTTGGTCGAGACGAGAATAAAATATCCAAGTCGGTAATAAGAGAAACTTTAGGTATTTCTGATGCGAACAAATTTCACAGTCAATAAAATATGGTTACTATCGTGCGTACATTTTATACAATGTGTTAATGAATTAACTGAAAACTAGAAAGTAGTTTGCTCAGAATCGACTTCCGAATCGAACTCACCATGTTTGAATATAGGTTATATTTTTTCATTTTTACTAGCCTATGTCTAAATCATTTATAATATAATAGTTTGGCGAGTACGCCCACCCGTATCAAAAAAATCGAATCGGTCATTGACACGTAGTGCGGGCGCAGCGCTTGACACGTAGATAGGTCACCTCCAAACTAATATTGAATTTTTTTCGACATAATTTATATTTTAATTATAATAATATTGTTTATTTTTTTAAATGGGGTGCATCAGGTTTCTGGTTATTTCATTAACACGTTGTATTTTTTTTACAAAAAAATGTAATAACAATAAATTTTACTGAAAATGTACAGAACTAAAGGTACTTACTAGAAATAAACAAAAACATTATTTAAATTAAAAACATAATATAAAAAACAATAATGATACTTAATGTAGTACTAATTAAAGAGTTAAAATAATTGTTATCTGAAAAAAAAAATATGTCTAGGCTATCTGGATTCTGGAAATTTCGCAAAATCTTTAATGCTGTGATATTCGATGACATGTATCATTTCTATAGAGGTAATATTAAAGATATATGTAAATAACAAAGCGACCTCACTCGTTATATTTTCCCATTTTCCCTCTATGATATCTATACGGCGATGTGAAGCAGTATCATCTGCCCGGCGATCGTCGTTAAGTTCCCTCAGGACCGTGCAGTGAGATATATGGCCCAATAAATTGCCGTATTATTGAACGGAGTCAATTGCTCGCAGTTCATCTCAGGTCACTTCATTATTATCGTTGTTCAGTTCAAACCATATGTCACACCGTAGTGTTACAATGATTGCATTTTAAAATGCGTCAATTTAAATCATTTTTATTATTTATTTGAATTAAAAAATGAGTTCTCATAAAACAAAGAAAAATGTTGGTATGTTTCAGGGTATTTGGGAATGAATTTCATATATTTAGTGGTTAGTAACATTTCAGACAACTGTTAAGTTAGATAACGTATTTCTCTATCGGAAAAATCACATCCTATCTGAGTAGAAGTGATACAGTTTATAACATGAAAATAAACTTGAAAGAAACTGACAATGTTTCCTATTTCAAAGGCAGTGATGAAATTGTTTAGCGAGATAAGGAGTTGAAGGACTCGTGCCAAGTTACATAACAACAATTTCATGATATGTAATACATTTTTATTTTAAGCCCTCTATGCAGCTAGTCACGATGACAAAGTCCACCCCCACCGGGAATCGAAACCGGAACCCCTTGATTAGCGGGTAGACATAGTGATTAGTGACCTACTGCGCCAATGAGTTCATACATACATTTCACATAAATACATACCACGTACATACATACTACATATTATTTAATAATAATCAATAAATAACGTATAACTATTATATTAGGTATTATTATTATTATATACACACATCAAAAGTGTCTAGGGATCAAGCATTTTTATGCGGATTTCTTGAGATTGAGATGTGGCTTTGTAATAAATTTATGATTTTATAAATTTATATGGATCCTTTTTGGTGCATTACATAATTTGAATCAGGAACTGTCAATCAAATTCGAGTAAAAGATGAAAATCAGCTGTCAATATTTTCCCTATAAAAACATACAACGCATTGAAGACATTATTAGTGCTACTGTTTCCCTACTACTGATTAAAACCAAAGTTATTATGGAGCGGCGACGTCATTTAAGCAGGGTAGAAATGCTCAGAGCCGTGGGAATGATAGAAGCTGGTTCCCGGCAACGTACTGTGGCTTTAGCTCTGAATACAAGTCAGAGTGTTATCAGTCGACTTTGGACACGTTACCGAAGCACTGGTACCGTGGCTGAGCGCCATGGAGGACGGTATCGCTGCACCACACGGAGACAAGACCGATACATTCAAATCTTAACTCGAAGAGCTCCAACAATAACCGCCATGATGTTAGCCTTGAGGCTTCATCACTCTTCAGGGAACTTAATTAGCGACCAAACAGTCAGAAACCGCTTGCATGAAGTGAACCTTCATTCCCGAAGACCGCTACGGGTACCACCTATAGCAATGCACAATCGTAGGATTCGATATCAATGGGCTCTTGAACACAGAAATTGGGCAGAAGAACAATGGCGTTTCGTGTGCTTTTCTGATGAGTCTCGTTTTGGTATGAGACCGGATACAAGACGTATACGACACTGGAGAACCCCTGGACGCCAACAGCGATTAAAATCCTGCCAGGAAGTCCATCCTTATAGTGGTGGAACCATCATGGTATGGGCGGGTATTTGGATCGGCGGAAGAACTGAGTTGATTTGGATCAGAGGCAACCTCAACGCTCAAATTTATGCTGAGACGATTGTATCAGACGTCATCGTTCCTCTACAAGTGCAAATCGGTCCCTTATTTCAGTTAATGCATGATAATGCACGACCGCACACCGCAAGAGTTGTAAGACAGACTCTAGCCGCAGCTAACATCAATGTCCTGCCCTGGCCTGCTCAGTCGCCAGACTTGAACCCGATTGAGCATGCATGGGATATGCTACAGAGAAGAGCTCTGCCGAATATGGAGGGTATCCAGTCGCAAGAAGACCTTTTTTTGTTGTTGCAACGAACATGGGCGGCCATTCCACAGCGTGATTTGGATGAACTCATTTTGAGTATGCCAAACCGATGTTCTTGTGTTGTTAGTGTTCGCGGTAGAAACACGGATTATTAATTGTTTAAGTTACCCAATAAAATTTTAAAGAAAACTGTTATTTCAGTCTTTTTTTCGAACTTTAATGTTAGTGGTTCAAATGTCAAAAATCCCTTTATTAGGAAAATGGCAAATTTCTTTATTAATGCAAAGGTGACTTGGTTTATCGTTACTGTGACAAACGAAAACACTTTATTTGATGAATCCTTAAAGAAAATTTTAATTAATATCAATCAGGAGAAAAGTTATTGCAAAAATATATGTTGATCCCTAGACACTTTTGATGTGTGTATTATTATAGGTATTATATTAGGAGATTACAAGAACAACATTTCATAATACCTATATAGTGCGTATCTAGGCACCTACACGTAATTTGAGAGGTTTCGAGTTTTGAATATAAAAAGGAAGCGCGTTTCATAGTCTGATGGCAAATTTAATACAAAATTGTCTATAATATTATCATTGTTAGTCATAGAAAAACTACTATGCATTGGAGTTTTGAGACGATGAGTGAGATTTTCTGATGAGCTCAAAGACAGTAAATACGAAGCGCTGCGGAATTCAAAGTGCTTTTTTGGGTATAAAAGGGTTGAAATGTTAAACATGATACTATAGAAAGGGAAAAAACTGGAGATAACTATATGCAAGTGATGTGTATTATTTTATATTCACGATTCTATTTAAATTGTTTTACGGTTTGACAGACATTTTTTAGCTACCTATCTAGAAATTAAATAGGCATGCTTATGTCATGGCATGGTTATGTCAAGATTTTTCTTTTCATTGCATTTTTATGACATAGTTATCGCAGTTTTTAATTAACTAAGTACCAGTACCCTAATACCTAATAATAATTTCATAACGAAACACAAACTAAATTGTACAGATAAAAAATATAGGGTAAACTTGCCTAAATCGTACTTGTTCCTAAAACGTACCCTATCAAGTTCTCTTATCCTGACACTGCAGTGGCAACGCAAGTACTACGAAATGGAACTACTAGTTCGCCATGTCACCTCACCCGAGTTAGAAATCCACGCTTCCGCTTTGTTAAAAATTATTCAAAAAACAAATAATTTTGTTGTTTTCGAGTAATTTTTTTGGTTGATTCATAAGATTTTTAATTTTTTTCATGGTGAGTTGTGTAAATTAGAAGTTTCTTACTTAATTCTATACTAATTCACATTTTAAATTATTAAACATACAGACACCTGCCTGGCAGCAATTTAGTAACGCGGCAATTTTGAAATCGTTAGTTATCTTGAGTCTAATTCGTACTCATCACTTTGTTTTATTTCGTACCGGTACGAATTAGGAGTAATTGTTTATTTTTTTGTTTAATGTCAATATGACCAAACGACAAAATACAATACTTGGCCAAGTGACGATATGGAAAAAACCCTCAGTGGGTATAAAAATGGAATTTTAAAATTTAATGAAGCTTCTCGTGTCACGTATTTAATTCCAAAACTCACATTTCGACGCCATTTAAGAGCATATCAAAATACAAAGTTTTTCTACATTATAATGTAGTCATTGTAAAACAAAAAGGGTTATAAAAAATAAAACAACATCGCAAAAATCCAATGATTCAAAAAAGAAGACTGTAGAAATTTCGGTGGACAAAAAGTCATAAAAATGAAGAATCTCAAAGAAAAAAGATAAAGAAAATTAAGAAGATAGCCAGGATTTCCCATTTTAGACAATAAAAAAGAAGATATGATACAGTGTGAAACCTGGATTCTGGAACTTGATTAAACTCTTAATTTTATTTGGGATGATTGCAAAGAATTATAAAATACAGTTAGATATGCTACCCATAGTTAAAATATTGTTTCATTTCTGAGATGATTGCATATGAGTCGACAAATTAAGTAGGTTAGTGACACAATAAATAATAATAATTACTATTACTCATAAAAGTCAATTGCTAATATTATGAAACTGATTTTAACTATAGTATCTCAAGTTGGACATAGGGATATACGAGTACGATATAGGAATATAAGGGTACGTTTTAGGAGCAAATAAACCTAAATCGTACCTTTTCCACTTTTTTTTAAAACCTATTTTTCTCACAAGTTATTAAAGTTTAAGTTCATTTTGTTATTTTTTTTGATAAGTAAATAAATAAAAATTATTTTAACATCAATTGAATGTTCTTTCCTTATTTATATTTCCAGATAATTAGCATTTTTCTGAAGGGGTACGAATAAGGCAAGTTTCCCCTACTTAACAATCCGTTTTGTCAATAAACACGTTAAGTATAGGTATTCGGTGAAATTTAAAACAATAGTAATATAAGATACGTAGCAGTAGGTAGCTATATATTCCGTTCTGGTTATGAGCTTCAATTGTTTAATGAATAGGTACAAAGAAAAAGAAAAATGAGTAAGCTTTTGATTTCAAAGAATGCCGCATACTAAGACTTGCTGATAAAACGTAAAAAGGAATCGTTACAAAAAAGACGAGAAACTCAAGCTTTCGGTACAATATAATTATAACTAGAGAACTGGCAAATAATTTTAAGTGAACGTACCTATTTAATTCTAAAAATAAATAATTCTAATATGTTTCAAAACCGTTTTTGCATCCAATGTTTCAAAGAAAAGAATAATGAGGAAGGAATGACGATAGTTTAATCTAAAAAACGGAGAGCATTCCTTTCAGAAATTATTATTATGTAGCAAAATGGTTAGTCAATGTGGAGGTCCTTAGATCAAAGTGCTTGGGTAATTCCTTTTACACAATTGTTGCAGGCAATTTGTGTGTATATGGTTTGTTGGTTTACCAACAGGAAGCATTTTGTATAAAGTCGAGGACAGCAATAATAAAACGTGATATTGAGTTGTTAAATGCAAATTTAGATAACGTCACATTCATACCGATCAATGATCATAATATTTGGTATCTAATGTTACATAAAATGCAATTCGGTCGTAAAATTTTGCAAGAAATAATACATTTTTAATTACCTGTTTGAATATTTTTGATAATTTTAATTGCGACATATAATAAGGATACCTAAGTGCGTTTATAAATGCATGATGTACTGTTTGAAGGATAACACCTGTAATTGGCCTTGCACTTGTGTATTGTATTGTATTGTAATCTGTGTTACGCTGTTGGTTTTATGAATAAAATAAAAATAAAAAATGATAAGAACAATGTGTTTAAATAGACAATTGAGACCAGTCAATACTAAAAAAAATATTTCAACCATTAGAAGCGAGTCTGTTGTAACTTTGTAATTGAAGATATTTTAACTAAAGAAAATAATTTAACTATACTGAGACTAAATTTTATGTGTTTCTTAAAAAACTACAGAGTTCTATTGATTTGTAGACAAAAAAGGCAAACAAATCTGATAATTTTTTTTTTTTTTTTGTTAAAAATAACAATAATTGACACACTTTTAAATAAAACTTATGACATTAATCAAAAAATAATAAAAAATTAAACGAATTCATAATACAAACTAAATGAAGAACCTAAAAATGGCTTGATCCTTTTTTTGAAGTTAGTCAAAATTGATATATTATGGTATAGCAGTCTTTCCCCCTTTTTCCTTTTTACCTTAATAATTATGTATTTGGTAGGTATATTTTTTAAAAGAGGGATATATCCAAGTTCTCGATAATAATTCACGCTTGAGTAACTAATAAAAATATACATAAAATAAATGACAGACAAAACACCAATGACATGAATTCACCTTAACGTTTGATTTTTGTCGCTGTGACAACGGCATTACAAAGAAGAAAGAAGCGTGCAACGCCCATTTTCTTTCACGATTTTGAGGGTTCCGTACCTCAAAAAGAAATAAGGAATCCTCGTTGTCCGTCCGTCTGTCTGTTAAGACCCATTTTCTAAGGAAAATGTACAAGTATCAAGTTGAAATTAATACCAAAGACCCAGGTCTGCAATCTCTTGAGTCTTGTTTAAAAAATCAAATTCTAAATCAAAGACGCTGCCGATTATAATTATGACACACTAGCTTTTGCCCGTGACTTCGTCCGCGTGTGTGCGTGCGTGCGTGCGTGCGTGCGTGCGTGCGTGTGTGTGTGTGTGTGTGTGGGTGTTTGTGGGTGTTTGTTTATGTATAATTTTATGTTATTACACTCATCAGGTCCTCAACTTCACTGTAGCTCTTAGTTTTCAACCATTCAGTCATTCGTTTTTTTAATTCATGGGCTTGAAGCGGGTAGATGTCTAGGATTCTATTTATTTTGTTGTAAATTATTACCATGAAGGAACTGACATATTTACGTACACAAACCTACAAGTTTGAACGGAACCCTCGGTGCGCGAGACCGACACCCTCTTGGTCAGTTTTTAATGGATACCTATTTGCGTGAAAAATTTATGTTGTTTTTATAGATATTTAAGATCAGAATCTAATACGGAATAGCCTCCTTCTATACAACTTTCGTTTAATCTTACACCCTGTAATTTTTTTGGTTGCTGTTAAAAACATTATCTGAATAAGATCGATAACCTCGGGTGGAAAAATACTGCAATAAAATTCCATTTATAGTCGTAAATAAATAATATTATAAACATTCTCGATATGTTCCGATGTCTCAAGGTGAAACGTAGTTAGAGATTAAACGGTCAAGTATTTTATAAATAATAAAGTTGTTTGTTAGGATTCTGGTGTTGCGTGCAGCCTGAGATACACGTATAAGT
Organism: Zygaena filipendulae; assembly: GCA_907165275.2. Taxonomy (NCBI): domain Eukaryota; kingdom Metazoa; phylum Arthropoda; class Insecta; order Lepidoptera; family Zygaenidae; genus Zygaena; species Zygaena filipendulae. The sequence goes on from OU015657.1 coordinate 8,680,889, forward strand.
ACATATCTTAATTACGATTCTTCATGTAAGTGTAGAATATACTTGTAAAAAGGACTGACAATTTTTTTGAGCATAGAAATATTATTGAAACTTCCATAACGTAATCGTGAGTAAACAATCGATGATCGCATTTTTTGTATTACTTACAGAATGAAATTGTTGATTATTTTTGCTTTAGCGGCATTCAGTCAAGCCAGGATAATAAACCAACAATGTGACGGTGTTGTGATTCGAAATGTCAAATATATCAGAGAAATACTTGTTGATAATGTTCATAGTCCATACCAACTATCTATTGATAATGCCACAAATACTCTTTACTTCAGTGAGAGTATTGAAAACGGACAGAATGAAGTATTCAAAATATCTTATTTAAATCTTAATACGAAAGAATACGGATCAATTTCAGAAGTGCCCGGTGGTTTTTCTATTGCTGTTGATAATGTTAAACATGTTGTCTATTTTGGATGTAGAGAAGGCATCTACACATATGATTATAAAACCAAGACAGTAGAATGTGTCGGTGCCAAAAATCATAGCATTTGGCAGATGTTTTACAGTGATACACTTTACTATTCTACATATCCCGACGAAACCGTATACTCATTTAACGGAGTCTCTGAAAGGGTTCCTGAACTAAACGACACAAAAGCTATGCTGGTAGCTTTTGATAAAAATAGAAATATTTACTTTTCCAATTCTACTGGTCTTTTTTGTTATAAGAGATCTGTAGGGAAAATCTTTACTATAGGACAATATTCTTACAACGTTAATGCGTTTACGTCTGATGGTAATGGTAACTTATACTTTTCAACACCGGGTGGAATTTATTATATAAATGGTGTAGAGAATACAATTGATCTACTAGTAACGTTTAATAACGTTTATGGACTAGCTATAGATAGGGACAATAACATAATATATTCTGAAGAAAATGTCATTGTGAGACTGAGAATGACGGATTTAGAATGCTCTCCTAGTGGTGATCTCAATAATGTTATGTTTGACGATGAGAACATGGATTAAAAAGCAAAATTAAACCATAAATTGTGTTTCTTAAATTCTTTTTACTATGGGTGCATTCTTTTTTAAGCAATCAAATAAATATTCTTGGATAAATAAATTTTATGTACAACTCGTCGCGCATTTAGTTTTATTATTTTGTACTCAATAGATATCATCATATCAATGTTGGTTATAATTCACTGGAGCAAGTGTTAATACGTAAAATATTCAGAAAATATTTCAATTAATTATTATTATTAATTAATTGAATGAAATAGAATAACAAATATAATAGAATAACAAATATGAATCGCTCATTATATGAAGCCTTAAATCCATCTCTCATTTGTACTGTATAATTATTATCATGTATCGGCACTGTAGGTCTGTAACATAGTAATACGAAATATTGTAAAAATTAAGCTGTATATGACTGTTTGTTGCCAAAACATAAATAAATAAATAAATAAATAAATAAATATGACCTACTAGTTGTGCCCCGCGGTTTCACCCGCGTGAGTTTTGGGATCAGGAACCTTTGCGGACGCAGGCAGAACAACCCGCCAAAAATTCATCATAATTCCAATTCATAGTTCCAATGGTTTTGAAACGCATAGAGGACAGACATACATTCATTTTTATTTTTAACTAGTTGTGCCCCGTGGTTTCACCCGCATTAATTTCAGAGTTCCCGCGGGAATTACGAGATAAAAAGTACCCTATGTGTTAATCTGATGTATAAGCTATATTATTGTAAAGTTTCATTTAAATCCATTCAGTAGTTTTTGCGTGAAAGAGTAACACACATCCATCCATCCATCCATCCATACATTCTTACAAATTTTCGCGTTTATAATATTACTAGCTGTGCCCCGCGGTTTCACCGGTGGTAATTTCAGAGTTCCCACGGGAATTCCGGGATAAAAATTACCCTATGTCCTTCTCTGTATCCCTGACAACGTGCATGCCAAATTTCATCCAAATCCGTTCAGCCGTTCTTGCGTGATCTAACATCTAAACATCCAATCATCCACACTTTCACATTTATAATATTAGTAGGATAAGTAGCATTTATCCCAACTACTTAATAGCTTTATTCAGTAGCAGCGTTGTGTATAGAAAGCGAAAATACGAGTATTTAGTATATAATTTATTTTATTAGCAATCCAACATTCGATGTGCCAAATAAGTAGATATAGCTTTTGTATGTACCTTCTACCAAGAATGCACGTTTCATTTGATTTCCCATAGATTCCGGTACGTGACTTCCCCTAAGTAGAACCTGCTTCGGGTATAAATAATATATACCTATATATATATCTTCCTCCAGAGCTGAAAGGAAAATATATTATAATACCAAGCCGGAGACCTAACAAATAACGATATAGTTTTATATTTTATGATATTTTGTTTTTGACCTTTGGGAAAAGTGTAAAATAATAAGCTTAAAGAATAAAAATGTTTAGATTCTTTGTTTCAGGAAAACTAAGTTTTTGAGCGTATATGTACATAATACATATCATATACATAACTCACTTTTGCTCGTAGCTCCACCTGCTGCGGGATTTTCGGGACTTTATCTGACTACAAATGTACAATGTCCATGTTGTGGTCACGAATAAAACTTACCTAACCGACCGATTCAGTGTACTCACATAGATCTACAAAACAGCAATTAAGACAAATACCTATAGTGATATATTCTTTCACTAGCAGCTGTTCATATACCTACTTTATACCATTGGCCATATCCCACTGTAATTATCATTGTGTTAAGGTAATTATTCACATTCACAATTTCACGATGTTTTCACAGCATTGATAGTTTATAAACTATCGAATAATAATGCGCCAAATTGTACCTTTGATTGATGCAGTTCACAATTTTGGGCAGTTTATGTGTTTCATTCTAAACTGGCGATGTTCACAATCTAACTCTGACATATCTATACATAATAATTATATTGTTATTATTTAGTATCTCACATGAAAAATCTTCTGCAGGATAGGATGGGAAACATCAACAATCTGTAATCTTGTTTATTTTTATTTTCTGCATCCTTCACCAACTCAACATCAATTCAATTTCGAGAGTAACAGATAAACGAAAACGTCCTTTCACGTTTTTTATCGAGTCTTCTTTTTATTTATAATTAAAGATCCAATATCAAAAGACTTTTTTGTGAGCGTTTTTAACGTTGTATTATTAATTCATGAAATAGATAAACTTGTTTTATTAAAATCAGTGTCATTATTCATATCTAGGTATATCTTAATCTTACCTTATATTTATAAATCACGTGTCACGTTGTTTGTCCGCGACGGACTCCGAAACTACTGAACGGATTTTGATAAAATTTTGTAATCATTTATAATATAGTCCAATTTAAAAGATAGGATAGTTTTTATCCCGGAATTCCAGCGGGAACTGCGGAATTATTGCGGGAACAGCTAATCACCGTAAACTACTGGCAGGGGTACAAAGAAGGACATAGAGTACTTTTTTCCCAGAAATACCGCGGAAACTCCGAAATTACCGCGGATGAAATCGCGCGGGACAGCTAGTAGTATTATATAAAAAGGAATCCCTATTTCCCTTGGTCACGGCATCACGCGTAGATAAACGGCTTTAGCGATCACCATTAAATTTCGCATACTTACCGACGCGTTGTCAGAGTACAGAGAAGGACATAGGGCACTTTTTATCCCGGAATTCCCGTGGGAACTCCGAAATTACCGCGGCTGAAACCGTAGGGGGATGGGGGGAACTAATCATACTGACATATTTATAAGTACTTCATGATTGAAATCAATTTCAAGAATTTTTTCAAGCCAAATTTTTTTCTTAAATATGTTTTCTTTAGTAAATCTCGATCGTAAAATAAAAATATACCTATTTACCTACGTATTACAATTTATTTCACGAAGTATGTCGAATAGAAAATAAACCAAATTTTTAAGGTGCGCCAGCTACCTAGATGTAACCCTGTACGCCTAATACAAAATCATCCTTATACAACGTGTTAATGAATTATCCAAAAACCTAATACAACCCATTTAAAAAATAAACAGTAATATAATTAAAATATAAATTACAGTTAAAGTCTACAAGTTATTCAACATTAGTTTGGAGGTGAACTATCTACGAAATTTCAAGCACTACGCCCGCGCCTACGTCTCAATGACCGATTCGATTTTTTTGCTATGGACGGCGTGCGCGTCACATAAAGAATTTAGACAATGGGCTAGTGAAAATTAAAAATATAACCTATATTAAAACATGGTGCTATCGAATCGGAAGTCGATTCTGAACAAACTACTTTCTAGTCTTTAGTCAATTCATTAACACAATGCGAATGTGAGTTTGTTTTTTTGTTACGGAATTCCAGAATGGCCGCCGGAACGTTGAAATGGACGCGGGTGAAACTGTGGGGAACAATTAGTATACGTGCTTGGTATAGATAGACTATTAATAATGAAGACGGATCTAAAGTATAGGTAAAGCTTGCAATAACCTAGTTCAGATTGAGGAAATCAGAGCCCGTGACTTGCGAATCAGGTTAAAAATTAAGACCTTTAAAACGCTCACCTTCACGTTCCTAACTAAACAGCTGGGTAATTTTTTATAAATAATTACTCTTTTTGATCTCCATTTTTGTTGCCCTTGTGAGCATTAATTAATAAATAAATAAACATTTATAAATAAAAAAAAAACCAGCTGCGAGTCAGAATCGCGCACCGAGGGTTCCGTACACATTTGTATAGTAAACGGTAATTTATGCTGCAAAAAATAATATTTCGATTGTTCTGACTTAGAAATTTTTTCACAGTTTCAAGGGATTGCAGACCTGATTTGATATTTTCAACTAGTTATCTCAACGCGTTCCTGAGAAAAAGAGTTTTGATATATCTCTAGACAGACGGACATCGAAGTGATCCTATAAAGGTTAATTTTTTCATTTCATGTAGGTATACGGAACCTTAAAAAATTAAAAATATAAAAGCTTGAAAAATACGAGTATTTCCACAATTTTTTATTGCTCGTTTTATTTGTACCTGTGCGGATTTAACGAGCTGGCAATACATTCGTATCAACATTCACATAAGGCATAAATTACCGGGTACAGACTGGTTCGCTGTGTAATTCGGGTCGTGGTTCGTTAGTCTTTTTCCATTATAAGTATACCTTTGAGCTAAGCGCACACTGGTGGATAGCACGGCAGAGGATTTTAGATCTAAAGATCTCTCAATGTAAAAGTTATACCTACCTGATCATAATATGTAATATACACACCGGCAGAATTAGCGGAACATAAAAAGGCAGAGTATAGAAATAATTACGTATATATATTAAAACAAATAATAATTAGACTTGAAGTAATAAATTAATATACATCTTTTAACACTTTAAAAGTTTGTAATAAAATTATTAAATTTTATTTAAAATAATAATAAAAAAAACAATTTTTCTCTAATTTGTGGGCACACAAATAATGTTGCAAATTAAAGATTACTGTGATTTTAACACTAAATAAATGAACGATTAATAACGTGTGTTTCCCCTTCGTGATTTAACTTTTATTTACAACATTGTCTGTGTTCTCACAAACTACAGATTTTTTTGATTTTTTTTAATTTTGATAATTTTTAATAAAATTTAACTAAAAACTTCTTAAAGTCGATGTTAAAAGATGTATATTAGTTTGTTACTTCATGCCTGATAATAATTTGTTTTAATATATATACGTAATTATTTCTATACTCTGCCTTTTTATGTTCCGCTAATTCTGCCGGTGTGTATATAATATACTTCAATGCTTAGAGATCTACTTCCTAGTATCGTGCGAACTTTGTCCACCATAGAAAAGCACGCTGAAAGAGATACCTACGTAACGCTGCGGGAAGTAGATATATCAGTATATACTCGAAACTGCCTCCAGTCGATAGGCACTGGAAGGGGAGATCATTAATAATTTAAAAGAAACTTTTTAATTGTGTTGGTAATTCAGCTTTGGATAGCTCAGTGATACATGCGTGAAGGAGTGTGTGTGTGTATCTATATGTGTGAGCTGTCGGTGAAGGAAAACACCGTGAAGAAACCATAGCATGGTGGTAGGACACTTTCTGGTGTCCGGTTTCATATTGAAACCAAGCATCTAACGAACTTGAAAATTAGTTATTAAATTAGTTAGCAGGCTAGGTGTGTTTAAAATCTCCGACCACACCGTCACTTAATATTAGTTGAGCTGTGGTCAATCGCCTATAGCCATAAAAACCAATAAAATTGTAGCTAGTGAAACAGTAGGAAATTCCGGTCCATAGGCGAGTAATTTTGATCATCAGTGATTACCTCGGTCCTCGAAAATTTCCCTCAGCAATGTACCAGTGTGTGTTGGACCTAAATGGAAACAAGCGGCCTATACCAAACATGAATAATTATTTTCGAAATCTCATAGTCTCGAAAAGTTTTGGTTTTTTTTTTCATCAGCTCAACGAATATTTTCTAATTAACTTACTCGTACAACACCACAATATACACACATCAAAAGTGTCTAGGGATCAAGTACATTTTTTGCTATAAAAAGAAACCCAATTAATTTAAATCTAATCTAATCTTCTGGGCTTGTTGCCTACCTTATTTCCCAAATCTAAATTAACAACTAATCCCCACATTTTGAATAAATTAAGAAAATATTAATTTTTTGTAAGATGTGAGAAATTGAACCAATTCCAAGTCGACAATAAAATTGCAAAGAAGGCAAAGACAGAAGTTTTTGAAACTTTTATTGTAATGTATTAACAAATTAATAATCTGTGTTCTTTCCATTGACATGAATCACACATTCGCAGCGATTTGGTATGCTTAAAATCAGTTCATCAAAATCACTTTGAGGAATGGCCACCCACGTTCTTTGTAAGAAGTCAAAAAGTTGTTGTGGGGTATTTACGGCGTCCATACTCGGCAGAGCTCTTCTTTGGAGTATATCCCATGCGTGCTCAGTAGGATTTAAGTCTGGTGATTGAGCAGGCCACGGCAGGACGTTGATATCAGCATTGGCAAGAGTGCGTGTTACGACTCCAACAGTGTGTGGACGTGCATTGTCGTGCATAAGTTGAAACGAATCACCCAACTGGCTTCGCAAAGGGATGATTACATCTGATACAATACTTGTCGCATAAATCCGAGCATTAAGGTTGCCCCTGATCCAAATGAGATCGGTTCTTCCACCGATCTAAATACCCGTTAAAACCATCATTGTTCCCCCTCCATATGGATGAACTTCCTAACAGAATTTCAATCGTTCTTGACGTCCAGGGCTTCTCCAAACTAATGTACATCTTGTATCCGGCCTCATACCGAAACGAGATTCCTCGGAAAAGCAAACACCACGCTAGTCTTCTTCCTCCTAATTACTGTCTTCGCGAGCCCATTGTAAACGAGCTCTACGATTGCGGGGCGCTATTGGTGGAACTCTCAGAGGCCTTCGGGATCGCAGACCTACTTCTCTTAAACGATTACGTATGGTTTGATCGCTTATCAGAAAGCCTGAAGCGCTGTGGAGCCTCGTAGTTATCATCATGGCGGTCATAGTACGATTTCTTCGCGCTGTATTATGGATATACCGGTCCTGTCTTCGAGTGGTGATACGAGTTCGCCCTCCATGTCGCTCGGCCACACTGCCCGTGATGCGATAGCGTGTCCATAGGCGGCTTATGACGCTCTGCCTTGTCCCAACAGCAGTAGCCACAGTGCGTTGCCTGGCGCCAGCTTCCAACATTCCAACGGCTCTCAGCATCTCTTCTCTAGGCAATTGGTGTCATCGCTCCATACCGATGCAATTTTTTTCAGTTACGATGCAGAAATTGTAATGTTTTTGTAAAACCGCCATCACACGCTTTTATAGGGATTTTTAATGACAGTTATTTTTAAAAGTTTAAACAAAATTTGAATAAAATTCATTATTGAAATGGTGAAATTCAATAAAAAATTTCAAAAAGGATCCAGAAAAGTTACTATAATAATCCCAATTGGCGGCAATTATCTAAAATGCACTTGATCCCTAGACATTTTTGATGTGTGTATTTCATGAAACAATTTTTTTCCAAAAATTACATCCAGCAATATCATTATGAGAGAAATCGTTTGATACGTTGCGGAAAAAAAAGGAACTATAACATAGGTACGTGATTGATTTGTTTTCGAGAAAACAAGATCACATCAAAAACATGAATGTGAAAGTGGAAGCCAAGTTCAGTAATAAGCATAGTATGCTTGGTTGTTGACTTTATTGACAACAAAAAATTAAGATCTATTTAATAGACAGGTCTTGAATTTTTTTTTTTTAGGACCATACAATAGGTTACTTGCATGATTTTTTTTCAGCCTATTATAAAGATATTATATGGCCTACTTAAACAAACCAAGAAAAAGAAAAAAAAAGGTTTAAAATAAATTAAACAGAGCGTTTCAAAGTTCCTACTTTTGACTTTACCGCCGAAACGCGGAATGACTTCATTAGTTCAAAATCACGCCTTATTAATCTGCGATAGAGATGTCATTGTCGTATTGACAGGGTCATGTGACATTGACAGAAAGATAACTTCAATGTCCAAAAGCGAAATTAAGGTTGAACTGAGTCGAGTTACTTCCAATAGTTCCAGTAAAGAATCGAAATATATCTTACTGATGCATTTTAAAGTAAAAAACTTCAGAAAAAGGAAAATATGTGTTGACTGTATGCTCTTAGTTTCTTTTGCCTTCCCTTAAAGAGGTAAATGTTTCCTAAAAAAATAAAAGTGACGTAATATGTTAAAGGTGGCTGTGATTGGTGTTTCATTCCTACGTTCCGTTTCACAAAATTAAAAGTTGAATATTTTGGAAACTACTGATAATTTTTTAGTAAATCTTTCACGATAATGCTTTTCTAAGACTCTATTTTTGAAATATTGACACAATTTTTTATTCAAAATTTCATTCAAGTACCCTATTTTTCTAGTTTTCATATTCAAGTTATCTTTGACTAATCGAATTATCTTCGTAAATCGTATTCGTGATTTTTATTTTAGTAAAATATTGTTTGGTGTATTTTTGTTTTTATCTCTCTGTTTATTTTTTATCAGATAAAAAAACGCTTTTAAGGTTTCTACGCACTCAAATTAAAATGAAGTTTTTGGTTTTTAAGAAATACCTTCTCTGTTACATTATGCATACTCCAACTCCATAGTTCTATTCTTTTTTTTTGTAAAAAATACAGGTATTTTGAAAATAGATTAACCATATCTTGATAAAGTTATTTCAAAATTATCAAATCAACTCTTGTTGTTATAAGTCTTTAAAAATATTAGACGTTAAAATATGTTACGAGTACACGGTAAATTATCCTTAATCACTACATAATATTATATTATAATACACATTACAGTTGCTGTCATGCCTTGTCTCAATGGTAATCCTAACCTGTACTAACAGTACCTAACGATTCTTTGTTCTCACTTGAAGTCTAGAATTATATAACTGTAATTCATAATTTAACTGACAGGTTGCCAGTGGGGAGTTTTTCGCGCAGTAGCTTCTCTCCAGCTCAGCACACTAGGAAGCTGGTGGATATTATATGCGTGCTGTCATAGATAGGTATTATAAGTTTGAGTGTTGTTATAATTATTATAACATTATTGGCGTGAAAAAGAGCCATAATTATGGATTAACTTTAAATAAATAAAATTAACTTTCAATTCAAGAATTACACTTATCCATATTCTGTAGATAGAAAATATGAAATTAATTTTCATCTCTCATAATCGTACCTAAAATAAGTTGTTCTCTTAAAATTTAAAATATTTTCAGTAATTAAACTACAGAATTGATGTGGGTGTGCGGTTGAACTAATAAAAATATTGATGGAAAATATAAATTTACTGTGAATCAAATTAAAAGTTTTTATTAAAAAAGGTTTATGGGAGCTTATATTATTGTAACAAGCTAGCTCTTGTAGGTAAATCTATAAATATGCTAGGTACATACTACATATATTTGTCCGGCCAACGGGTAACGTCTGTAAGACGTAATCGAATTCGACAAAGAAAATAGAAAAAGTAACGCCAGAACGTGAGTGGGAAACAGAATTCTTCGGGCTAAGACTTGTTTTGTGAGTCAATGAGAGAAAACCACTCTATATTGTCAACGATTCGAAGTAATACCCTTGTTTTTTACATGCATAAAATGGAAACTAACGCTATGGCATACACATTCCTCTAATTTTATTTTCCGTCGTAGGGCAATAAATTGAATTAAATTGAATTAAATTGTTAAGACAGTGTTTTTTATAATAATTTCATCCATCCATATTATATTATAAATGCAAACGTTACTCTGTATATCTATCTGTCTGTCTGTGCATCTGTCCATTCGTCCATTTATCCGTCCATCTGTCCCAGTCTGACTATCTTTCTGTTTACCTTTTCGTGTCTTAACTAAGTAACTGATCATCATGATATTTTGCATATCTACATGTTGCACGCGGCAGATCACCGTTACGTTGGACTGACTAATTACAGGCTGCACTTGACAGTCCCCTACACCAGTGCACTAGGCGGGCGGCAGTGAAGGAGGAATGGCGGCGGATTGTTAGACGTGCCACCAGTAATAAAACCCAACGTGATGACCAGGACCACTCTGCCAAGAGTGATAACGACTAGGAAGAAGACATCTTGTCAGGAGTACAGAAAAGGATATAGGGTACTTTTTATCCTTGAATTCCCGTAGGAACTATGAAATTAACGCGGTTGAAACCGAGAGGAACAGCTGGTATTATACATACATACATACTGTTCAAAATCTCTGAATCTACAGAAAGGATTGTTATGCGGTTTTCACAGGTAGATTAAGCTTAATTTGGAGCTACATATAAGCTTTGTTTCATTGTAATCGGATGTCGGGAAAAAAGTCGTTGTATAAAAAAAAACCTTTCACGCGGGTGAAACCGCATGGCACAGCTAATGTAATCTAAGTACCTAATAAAAGAGCAGAATCCGCGATTCTGTACATTGAATATTTTTATCAAATATTGACAGGGGGCGATAAAACCACAAAAAATTGTTTTTAAAATTATTTTCTGTCTGTTTGTTCACGATAATCTTCGAATCTACTGAAAAGATTCTCATGCGGTTTTCAAATCTAGATTAGGCTTAGTCTGAAGCTACATATAGGTAGGTAGGCTTTGTTTGACTTAAATTGGATGTCGAAAAAAATTGGTATACAATAAAAACGTTTCATGCGGGTGAAACCGCGGGGCATATTTAGTAAGATTTAGTTATTATTATTTTCTTCCTCCTATGAATTTTATTTGAATAAAAGAAGAATTTTATTTTTTCATAAATATTATAATAATTTTGTGTTTTTTTTAATAATTTTTGGTGAATATTAAATGCAATCCATAATGTCTGAGCGCACAAGAAGGATAGGTTACATTTACGTACATACGTTGGTTCACACGACGAATTCGATATAGGAGCACAAACTATATTATCAAGGTTCGTATCCATAACAAAGCTCGGTTGCCGGAAGCTTGCCTTTTACCGGCAAAATTTATGGCTTAACCATAAATCCCCGTGTCAAATTTTCAATGTTGAGTCCAAAGAGTTTGGACCATATTACGTAATGCTTTATTTCGTTCGCTAACGAATGGTGTTTTACTGCGCATAAACTGGTAGCAATAACGCTTAATATCGGCCAGTGATAACAAGGCTTCTTGTTTTATTGTACCGAAGGGCAGAAACCAATTACAAAGATCCGCCGCTCCACTTTTATTTTGATCCTCAAGTGAATGTAAAAAAGGTAGTGTACTTGTGAAAGATAGCTCTCGCTTGAATGGTCACGTTGTAAAGAGCATCAGAGCGCTTCATGCAAGGAGAGCTTTGTCTTGGAAACTTGAACATTGTAACAAACCTTTTTATTTTCTCTTTTGGTTTAATGATGTGTACGACGATGGCTCATCTGAGACTCGAAAAAGAAAATGCGAGTATAATAACTTATAAAACAACATTCAAATATATTATGCTCAGTTTATAAAGTGATGGTTTATGAATTATTATAGTATTATCGTAGTATATTTACTCTGAGGTATTATAGTATATATATATCTAATGTATAGTATAATATACATATACTTATGTAATAATATGTGTAGTATATACCACGTTTGCTTGGTTTCCACCACAGTAAGCTTATAGCTTATAGCTTACTGTGGGATCAAGTAAATCTGTGTGTTGTGAAGTAGATTATTATTATTATTATGTTAGGTATAATGATTCTTAAAGTGAAAAAAGTATTTTCTAAACCAGTTCAGCCGTCTCGAGTAACCGGTGAACAAACATACAAAAAAAAACATACAGTCAAATTGAGAATTTCCTTCTTTTTTTCACCGACCTATAGTCGGTTAAAAAAAAGATATTTGTAGTTTGGTGTTACATATAATTTTTTGCCATTCATCAATCATAATATCCTTTGCCAAAACATAGAGCAAAGATGAAAGCTGAGGTAAATTGCTTTATACGTCGATGTCGTCGTGCGATCTCCGCAAAAGCCTCGTGCAAATCGCATTACAACCAGCTTTAGTCCTGAACCTAATGGAAACTCCCATTTGTCCCGTTGTCTGTTTAATGAAAGGTTATTGGCCAGTATATCTGCGGGCTTAACTCCGTACCGTTTTCTTGATATGGAATTAAAGAGTATATTGTTGTTCGTTGTGCTATATTTTTTTTCCTGATCTATATTGTAAGTAATGCGAAGGTAATTTACTAGACTTTTGGATCAATCGAAATGAAAAGGGGAAACAGAGGAAAGTACCCTGATTATTGAGGATACCAAAAACTCTAATCTTTTAAAAACATTAAAACATTGATAAATAATTATAACAACTTGATTGCAAGGGGTGACCAATTAAAAAGGTCAAGGGTCATAAGGATCGATGTCTACAAAATTACTTAATACATTTTATTATGAAAAGATCATGAAGTTTTATCTAACGGTTTTAAACCTGATTGTTCCATAAACTAGGTACAATTTATAACGGTCTATTCAATAAATGAAATCAGGGTTATTTTTAAAGATTTAGGAATGGTTGCTTTCCTTTAACTGAAATATACATATTGTATCTTGAACTTGGCTTTAACACATTCCCGCGTGTATATACGTAGATTTAGGATATTTTTCACATAGACAATAAATTAACTAGAGATGACATGTAGGCAGGGCAGGCACGCCGCAGTTGCAAAGGAAGTAAGAGCAAATGCTCTACTTGCCCAAAATTTCTTTTGCTAGTAGGTATCCCAATTCTCAAGTATATTTTCCACGATATTACCAAAACTGTAAATTTTAAAAACAATGACTAAGTAAAAACGTAACCAAAAAGCGTGTTAATAAATGTTTTAGTGCGTGATGAATAGTTTTGTGTACGAAAATCACCGGCAGCACTGGTTTTCATCTGTTTTCATACACCTACTACACTAAGTTGATTTCCCTTCTATCAGTTATTTTCTGTCGTGTGGTATTTTTCCTGTTGAATTAGCATACTGTATTGTATTGTATTGTACTGTATTGTAACTAACATTAGGCAGGTACCTAGGTGTATATTAACCCAACTAAAGGAGCGATCAGACTTCACGGTATTCAGTGCCCGATATTTAGGGAGGGCGTGGCCCCTTGCAAGGGTGCGAGCGATTACACTACTCTAAATATCGGGACCCTAACTCTCTGTAGTCTGTTTACAGTCCAGTGTTGCTATAGCTGGTGAATTTTCACCACATTTTGGTGATTTGATGAAAAACTTTTAGAATATATTATTGTAATTTTCTATGTAGGTATATCCTACTAATATTATAAACGCGAAAGTTTGTAAGTATGTATGGATGGACGGATGGATGTTTGTTAGTCTTTTACGCAAAAATTACTGAATAGATTTTAATGAAACTTTACAATAATATTGCTTATACATCAGATTAACACATAGGGTACTTTTTATCTCGGAATTCCCGCGGTAATTCTGAAATTAACGCGGGTGAAACCGCGCGGCACAACTAGTTTCTAATAAGTATGAGATTTTAAACATACATTTTTTACATAATATGTTGTTATGTTTTTGAAAGGTTCTTGAAAGATTCTGCAAGTTTTTTACCAAATTGCCAAAAGTTAATTATAACAATTATTATTATTATAACACTAAAAACACTAAATCGAATTTAGTGAAATTTCACCAGCTATGGCAACACTGACCACCCTAACTGCCCTAAGTCGGATCACACCACCCGATTTAGGGAGCACGGCCACTGGGTCCGTCCGGTCACCCTAAATAGGGACCCTAACTCTCTAAATCCGATCACACCACCCTGAATCAGAGTTAGGCTCCCTAAATACAGTGAAGTCTGATCGATTCTTAAGTGGGTTTGAGTAAGTAATGAAACAATTGAATGTCAAACATATCTATTTTGTTGACGTGAAGTAGAAGTAATTAAGGAACGTTGCCATTACATTTTACGTTTGGAAGTTTGCGTGAAACAAATTTGTTGACGTCACGAATCGTGTTAGCATAAATTAATTTGTTAAAACAAATTCCTCCAACCTAACTGGAAGAAGAGATTGAGGAGCCAAAAAAGTTAAATTGCAGAAGTTTTAATATAATGGATCCCGTAACATTTTTCACAATTTGTACGATGTCATTCGTATTTAAATGTGAAATCGAAGTAGGTACGTATAAGACAAGTAGGTATGTACTTTGGTAGCTACTATTTGCATATATATGCTAAGTATCTATGCATATTAACAGCCCAAATTTATACCGGGTTTCAAGACTAACTTAAAAACTATTGATATCTACATATCAATAGTTATATCTACCTACTTACTTCCATACAAAATTTCAACCCTAAGTGGTCATTTATTTATTTTTCTTTATTTAGGGCAACAAACGACCAATACAATATTATATAATAACAAGAAAATATGTGTACAGTAAAGTAAGGCAACAAACGACCAATACAATATTATATAATAACAAGAAAATAAGTGTACAGTAAGTAAGTATTGTATAGCCAACCACGTTACCCACGTCTTACAAGTCACCCACGTCATGTTTCAAAAGAAATCTTTTTAGTGGTTGTCTATAAAAAGAAAGCCTTGCGCCCAATATCTTCTGGTTCCTATCTTCTTTTCCTTTATGTCTTATATAAAATTTAGAAAAAATATTTGAAATTATCTCTTGGTACGATATATGCATAAGTTCATTCAAATAACAATATTTCTAGCGGAAACCTACGATAAAGAAAAGTAGGTAACAAGCAACACTCTCCGCCCCCTGTCAAATCCTGCCTTTCCAGGCTCCGCCATAACGTAGTGGTAAGTCTAGGAGCGTTGTAGGATGTTACTTCTCTATATGTACAATATATTGGATGACAACAGCTTGAATTTCGGACTCAAAATTTGTTGCACGCTACGCTGCGCCTCGACGCAAGCGACATACGACAAGCGCGCAAACAAGCCGGCCGTTTGTCCGTGGGGAGTTAAGTCGGTTCGCATGGAGTGTCACTGGTGTGTTTACGGTAAATTGTATTGCTATGTCTTCTGTATTAATAAATTTACATGGATCAAAATATCGACAGACGTTCGCAAATGATGCCATATTTTAAGGTCGCATCTTGCAATGATGACTGACCAGATTTACATAAAGAAAATTAATAATAGCTCGTGAATTTGCAAAATATTACGAAAATTTATCACAGACTGTTATTAGAAAGCAATCAATCTTGTTAAAACCATAGCTTGAAATATCAATCACTAACTTGTTGATTCAGGACGAAAAGAAATTTGTATTAAGTGTAATACTATTATCTTGTGTAATTTGTAATATTACCTATTATCTTTTCTGAGATTCTTAGAGGTGCTTATCTGGACAATGCTTTTATTTCCTACTAGCTGTGCCCCGCAGTTTCACCCGCGGTAATTTCGGAGTTCCCGCGGGAATTCCGGGATAAAAAGATGTCCTTCTCTGTACCCCTGACAACGTGCGTACCAAATTTTATCCAAATCCGTTCAGCCGTTTTTGCGTGATTGAGTAAACGTATGCGAGGATACGAGCTCGAAAGCGCATTTTCATCCGACTTGGTTCAAATTTATCGTCACTGCTCAGCTCCTATGTGTCTTAGCGTTATGTTATATAGCCTATAACCTGCCCAGGAGTATGGACTACAATCGTACCAAGTTTGGTTAAAATCCCTTCAGTAGTTTTTGACCCATGCGTGACATACAGACAGACAGACTAAAAATTTACTGATTGCATTTTTGACATCAGTATCGATCACCATTCATCCTCCAATATTAATTTTGAATATATATTCAATGTAAAGAATTGACCTCTCTACAGTTTTATCATAAGTATAGACTAGCAGTTCCCCGCTGTTGCACCCGCGGTAATTTTGGAGTTCCCGCGGGAATTCTGGGTTATCTTTGGTGCAATAAAATATATTATATTGAATTTAGAATATAGCCTATGTCACTCAAGGGGATAATGTAGTATTCTAATGGTGAAAGAATTTTCAAAATCAGTTCAGTAGAATCGAAGATTACTCCCTTACAAACTCACAAACTTTATCTCTTCATATTATTAATATAGATGAAATAAAAATATCATATACTTACTAGCTGTTCCCGCGGTTTCACCCGCGGTAATTTTAGAGTTCCCGCGGGAAGTCCAGGATAAAAAGTACCCTATGTCCTTCTCTGTACCCCTGACAACGTGCATGCCAAATTTCATCCAAATCCGTTCAGCTGTTTTTGCGTGATTGAGTAACAAACATCCAAACATCCAAACATCCACATTTTCACATTTATAATATTAGTAGGATACAAGAATTGCTCGTTTAAAGATAGCAGATAAAAAGCTCTAGTTATTACCAGGACCTGGCGATTAATTATTTGTCATCTATTTTAGTATTTTATGACTATAGTAAACTAAAATAATAAAAAACTCTAATATTAGTATATTGTTACTAAAATATTGAAACTACTTAACCGATTTAAAAAAAATCTTCCACTTATTGGAAGTTACATCCTGAGAGACATAATTAGGGTAGGTACTTCTCATCCGGGAATAACCATGGGAATTTCGAAATTAACGAATATGAATCCGCGGGGGATCCACTAGTACCATAATAAACACAATTAAACTTTTGCCTCTCCTATATGGAGTGTGGCAAACTTTATTAAATAAGGTATGGCGATGAATAAATTATAAGGCTTTGACTGCGCTTGTGCACGCACGTGCGGTCCACTTTATAATTATTATTTTGAAATCAACTATGAGATTACTTAACCGCTCGGGAGATTAACTACAGCTTAGGGAAAATTAAATTCTGAAATTAAATAACCAACGGATTATGGCTGTTGAAAAAAATCCATGCTAATATTATGTACTAGCTGTGCCCAGCGGTTTCACCCGCGTAAGTTTCGGAATTCCCTAGCAGAAACTATTTTTTAATAAAAGTTGCCTAAGTTACTCCTTTTAACATCAGCTATCTGCAAGCGAAAGTCCCGTTAAAATCGGTCCAGTCGTTTCAGAGATTAGCCGGAACAGACAGACAAATAGACGCACAGAAATATTTTTTTTTTGTCTTAGTACCGTATATAATTATCAACTTTCATATGCATTTAGTAAAAAGCTATTACTTTGGAATTAAAAACAAACACTTCAATTTTATTGACCTATCTACCTACATAATTAATTTTATTTATCCATACCACGGACCAATTAAACAGTTTTATTGGTCCATGATCCAAACTAATATTATAAAGAGAAAAGATTTGATTTTGTTTGTTTGTTTGGTACGATTTAACTCAAAAACTACTGAACCTATTTTAAAAATTCTTTCAACATTAGAAAGCTACATTATCCCTGAGTAACATAGGCTAGGTATATTGTAATCCGGTGACTCCGAAACGCGGGTGAAACCGCGGGAAAAAGCTAGTGTATTGATATAGATGAATAATGTAGATATCCATACTAATATTATAAAGAGGAAGATTTAATTTTATGTTTGTTTGTTTGTCACGATTTAACTCAAAAACTACTGAACCTATTTTAAAAATTCTTTCAACATTAGAAAGCTATTCACTATCCTTGAGTAACGTAGGCTAGGTACATGTATAGTGTAATCCGGAATTCTCGCGGTAACTCCGAAACGCGGGTGTAACCACGAGAAAAAGCTAGTGTATTGATATAGATGTATAATGTAGATATTCATACTAATATTACTAGCTGTGCCCCGCGGTTTCACGCGCATGAACGCTAGTGTATAATATATGCGAAATTAACTCTATCTGTATATCTAAACTTTGCATCTACACGTTGTCAGGGGTACAGAAAAAGACATAGGGTACTTTTACCCTGGAATTCCCGCGTCAACTCCAAAATTAACAGGGGCGAAGCCGCGGGGAACTGTTATAGTATAAGTACCTAGCTAGACGTAGAAAGTAGTACCTAGTATTACTTTTACAAATGATCCTTTTCTCGCCAGTTATGCTCGAGGCTAAAAACCTTTCCTATCACATTGTGTAGCTAATGTGAAAGTAATGTACAAAGAAGTATACGTGGTGTAGGTAGGTATATTCTATCCAGTTCTATCAAAGTTCGAAGTTCTACCAGTAGTACCTATTACTTTAGTGTATAGGCATATTAATTTCTGAGTTCCCGCGGGAATCCCAGGATAAAAAGTACCCTATGTCCTTTTCTGTACCTCTGAAAACGTATATGCAAAATTTAATAATGATAGGTTGAGCCGTTAAGGCGTGAAAGCGTAACAAACAAACGAACAAACAAACTCACTTTTGCATTTTTTTATGTCATAACTCATAGCAGGCAACCTGATGCTGATGGTAAGTGATTACCGTCGCCCATGGGCATCTGCAGCACCATAAGGCATGCAGGTGCTTTGCCAACCTGGAATAGGAATGGGGACTGGCTTTCAAGTGAGGCTGCCGGAATACACCGTTAGGTGCTTGGCGACAGATTTTCAACTTGAAGGTGGCAGCTTGCCAGTTGGGCACTAGAAAGTGGGCTACCACCATGCAAATAGTAAGTATTCGATCTTACCTACTTAGTCTCATTTTTGATTGCTGAAGTAGGTATGCTTTCTTTATTTATACGATAATCATTTAGAATTTTAGATGCTTATTTTACCTTCAATGACAATGCTACAGCAACGGTAAAATAGGTACATCTTAAAACATAAATATTAATCCATTACAAACCATTGGCCCTCATGATTCGTGGGTACCTACATAACGGCTTAATATTCGAATTTGAGTTGTTTGAGTTGCCACTGAGATGTGAATAATTAATTTCTGTCGAAGGAAGCAAAAGCAGCTAGATATGAATATTAACCGTAGAATATATTCTGGAACGGCAGACAATGTGAGGAATTCGCCCAGATCATGAAATGGAAATATTACGCTTCACTCGGTTTTTGTCATTAATATGATTTGGATTCTTGGATATAAGCTAGAATTTTCAGATTGTTTCTCCTGTATGTACCCACTCGTATCTTATACGTAAAAAATATTAAAAAAAAAACAGTTTTATTAGGAGTTTGTTAGTTTTTGTCACAGCTGAGTATGTAAACATGTTTGTATTTCTCCATTTTCTCTGTAAAGGGTTATGGGTTTCCTGAAAAATAAATAAATACTGTGGCGGATGCTCTTCGCTTGGGCTGCGATGTGTGCCAACCAACGCGCACCACCCATAGAGCTGCCTTCGCAGTGCGTAGAGATTTTCTCGGCATCAAACTCTTAATGACCTAGTCCACAAAGTCTTGGTATCGACCAATATACCGTATGTGCTCGAACCGCCGACTCTGTGTCGATCTGACGGAATAAAGTCCGACGGTTTAGCCTTAAGTTCCGTGGGAAAGGGTAGGTGTTTGCTGTGAGGAGCCATCTGTGTTCTATTACGATGGCGCCCCTTCACCTTGGGCGCACCGTCGCGCGTCGCTTCGCTTTGGCTTGAGCTGCCGCTGAGTTTGCCGCGCAGAGGAACCGTGACAAATATGCACAGCTTGAGAGCAACTATGTGTTTGTCCGTCAAACGTCTGGATGCCTGGGACTGAGATGCCAAACGATTAATTTCTAAAATTGGACAGCACAGCAATTTGGAGAAAAAAGTGGTTACCCTCGTCTGGGCCGTTTTTGGTGCAGAGGTTGTCTGTGGTCATCCAACGCGGCAATGCGGCGAGTGTTATGGGCACTTTTTCGCCGGAAGCAAACCAGGGCAGGCAACTCAATAAAATGGTTTTTAGTTTAACATGTATTCACGGAATTATATTTCTTACCTCTATGCATGTATTAGTTAAAATGTATGACTATATGATTATTAATAGTAATTCGACCTTAAATAAATACCTACCTGAATACATTGAAGTATATAACATAAATGTCATAATAATATTGTGTACCTACCTATAATTCCAATCAAGTATCTAATCACACACATTGGTCAATAAATCAAACACAATATACTCATTTGTCACTCGTCAAACTAACTCGTTTGAGCTAACCACCCTTTACATAATTCCATGCAGTGATTGTTTCCCGCGTAAACAACAGATACAAATCTCTGTTTATGACATGTTAAAATGAAGTCTATTAAACAAACATGACGAAACTCATAGTGACCATAAATAATACAAACATA
The DNA here is from genome assembly GCA_907165275.2 of Zygaena filipendulae. NCBI lineage: Eukaryota > Metazoa > Arthropoda > Insecta > Lepidoptera > Zygaenidae > Zygaena > Zygaena filipendulae. The sequence continues at coordinate 8,701,627 of OU015657.1, forward strand.
TAGGACTTACGAGTACAATGTTATTTGTGACTTCTAATAAAAAAATCATCAATTTTTTTTCGAAGGGAAAACTTCTTTAGCATCGTTGCCATTTTATATGAAAATCAATGAAATAGCAACACTACAAAGCGACAAACGCACATCTATAGGATTTATACTGCGGCTTTGTCCTCGAGATTAGAGTATACTTGTAATTCTACAACAAAGTCCACATTCATCTCTGTCTTTCTGTATTTTTTCCAACATAGATTAACTTTCTACCTACAGTAAGCTAAATAACTGGAATATGAGCAATAAATTAAAGTAAAAGAGCCTGTGTATGTATTTCTCTGAAGAAAATGTGATTTCATTGCAATTTACATTAGCCTGTGTCTTCAAAGTTGAATATCACCGAGTACGCTGACGCGTCAGACGCTCTACCACATCTCCGGCAGCTTCAACTTGAAAATCTCACTTTCTCTTGAAGCCTTCTAGAGACATTCGCTACAACTCGTAATTCGTTAATTACGAGTGAAGTAGTACTACGGTAATTTCGTAATTATACAGTTAATCAGAATGCTCCACTTTAATAATTAACTCGTAACTATAAGTAGGTATGTTTAGGAAGTTGAAGTCCTAAATTTGGTCCTTTAATATGGAATAGCGAGTTAGAAAGCTTGTGAACATTATGCGAAAGTATCAGAGTGTCATCCTAATGTAAGCAGATAAGTAGAGTGAGCATCAAAACCCAGGAGAGTTGTTATAAGGACTACAAACGAGATGGAAAAGTCTCGTAGCTTCGAGTTAAGTTTGCTACCTATGGGTACCTAAAGAAATAAACTTGAAAAATGACCGAAAATAAGAATTTTTAATTTTATTAATTTTCTTTTACAACACAAAATAAAATAAAATGGCTATATTAATAATAAATATGAGGAACTTCGTTCCAAAAATAGGTTTCGAAAGCTTTGAAAAGAAATTTTTTAGGTAGTGTGATAAAATGCAAAAGATTAGAAAGTTTTTACAAAACGTTTTGTTTATAGTTTTTGTTTTCTATTCAAGGGCCTTACCACCATCTTATTGACAGTCTTATTATAATAACCAAAAGACATGAATTACATTGAAATATAGTTCAGTTAAAATTTCGACCTTACAATAAATAGAATAGAATAGAATAAAATTTGTTTCTTAGAATAATTTTATTTTTTAGAATAAATAATATAAAGTCGAGATTAGATAAAGTGGGTGAAATTATTTTGTTAAGTTAAATAAAAGCTCATACGACAAAGTGAGCAACTCAACTTGTCGATCCCGCACGATTTCATTCGCGTTAATTTCTGGGACCCGTGGCAACTTCGAGATAAAAAGTATATCCTATGTCACTCAGGAATATCTATATTTTTATTTTATTTTTATTTATTTGTATATTATAAAAAACTAGCTGTTGCTCGCGGTTTCACCCGGGATAAGTTCGGAGTTCTCGCAAGAATTCCTGGATAAAAAGTACCCCATATCCTTCTTTGTACCTCTGACAATGTGTATGCAAAATTTCTTGATGATCGGTTGAGCCGTTAAGGCGTGAAAGCGTAACAAACAAGCAAACCAACAAACTCACTTTTGCATTTTTAATATTAGTAAGGATGACTACTGTAGCTTCCTATAAGTGAAATAATATTTTAAAATCGGTAAAGTAGTTTTTGAGTTAACCAATTACAAACAATCAAAAATATTTTTTTTCAATATTATTTCTCTTTACAATATTATGTAGTATAGATATAAGTCCAATTGTGCTGGAAATTCATCGACATTCAATAATACACGATACGCTTAGGTATAATTTGAAAACTCAAAGGTGTTTTCATAAAAAAAAAATATTCACCGTTGCAGGAGTTGTAAAAATTACCAGTTATACCTATAAGTATATAGTCTCCTAATTCCTACTTGGAATTTCTACCCTTTTAAATTCCTGAACTTTGCCAATGTTGGAATGGATGCATTAAATTTTCATCCATGCCTGCAGTGTATCTTCCTACATAAATATTTAGAAACAACTCTGAGAAAGTTGGAGCTCTAACTCTGTGCAAGATGACTTCAGGCTTTAGTTGCTATATCATATCTTTATCTTGGTGGGTACTTAAAATAAATTTCAAGGCATGTAATCCACACAATAATGAATGGCTTTTTTACAACACAAAACATAACACAATAAAATAACTATGCTGTTCCCTGCGGGTTTGCTCACGTACCTACCTACATTTAAAGGATGTCTTTGAGAATTCATTGTTGCAAGAAAAATAGTGTCATTTTATAGTGTCATGTTGTTCCCCACGTTTTCAGCGGCGGTAATTTCGGAGTTCCCGCGGGAATTCCGAGTTACAATATAGCCAACGACACTTACAAATAACTTGGCTTTCTATTGGTGTGATATTGATAAAAAAGAAAATCAAAATCGGCCAAACCGATTTAACATTACACCCCATAATTATATCATCATTATAAGTAAGTATAGCTTTTCTCCACTTGTGGTACATTCGCGCACTAAAGGTAAAAATATTAAAATATAGTATTATAACTATGTAAATATCATATTTATTTCATATCACAGATAATTAATTAGTTTCAAAATAATTATTATTGAGAATCAATCTTCTAGGAAACAAACGATTCGGTTTTTGTACTTTTTAAACTTATCTTACCTACCTATAAAGATTATTAACAAATTAAATATCGTGCACATCAATCACATTTACAAACAATAAACCAAATATCAACATCTTAATCAACAATAATATTCTGTTCACGAATGTACTATGTCAACGCTTTATTGCAAAAAAATATGGCTATTTTTCTATCAGGGAACCAATAGGCACCTGAAAAGTTGCCGAATCTATAACTTTTGGTCCAGGGGACGAGTCGGTACCATAAAAATAATTTTTTTTTTTTAAATCATTAACTGGTCTCCTACCGGGGGACCAATAGGCACCTATACAGGGGCCGAATCTACAACTTTTATTCCGGGGGACGAATATTAGGGGCCAGTGGATACCGACCCGTTTAATCTCTTAAATTATAATACTAGCGGTATCACCCGCGTCAATTTCAGAATTTCTGCGGGAATTTCGAGATAAAATTACCTATCTTATTCTGTACCTCTGAGATCTGAGATATGTGTAAAATTTCATCAGTATAGTTTGAGTAATTAAGGCGTGCAAAGGTATCAGACAGATATACAGACAAAGTAACTTTTGCATTTATAATTTTAGTCCGGAAGTAGGCACGACTGCCTTGTACTGTGCTCAGAAGGTTTGTTGCAACATAAAACGACAGTCTCGTTTGTGTAAAAGACCTCTTGTTCGAAGTTGTATGCCTTGGCGCTTGGTCCGTCTCCGTGAATTTGTTTTGAAGATTTGCTAATTATATACTCACCAATATCTATGGACTTAACTAGTCTGAAAATTAATTTTCTTTTTAAATAGACAGATCCAGGTGGCGCAACACCCTCTGACGGAGAGTGATCCATTACGACCCTCATCATTGATGAAACCTACACAACGGAAGGAAGGGCTTTTGTATGTGTATGGACCGGGTAATTTTTTTTTCATCACAGAAAAAGTAAGTTCAAAATGAAATACTAAAATACACATGAGTGAAATCGCGGGGAGCAACTAAGAAGAATGATTAAGTACCTCTTTTAGGCACGGATCGTAATATCAAAGTGTACCGGGCGGGGCGTAATCATATTCAGAGTTTTTTGTTTGTTATATCAATGTTTCCAAGCTGCCTCGCAATTTCCATGTGTCAAATACGACGGAAATGAGATGCACGGGAGTCAGTCGATGAACATCATACAAGCGGAGCGTAATGAACATGGATTTTAGGGCAATAACGTATTTTGAAATAGGATTGACTATTTTAAAATAGGGTGAAATTAAATAACATCGACGTTTTTTTTTCTTAAATAAAATTGATGAAATTCCGAAAATGAACGTAACTGTTGTTTTGTGCTCTCTGCGTATGTAGGTACACACAGATGCATAATTAAGTAACTTTAAAAAAAATTAGGTACAACTATGCAAAGTGAAATGCTAACTAAACTTACTCTCAGAACATTGAAATGTGAATAACCTTGTCCACTACAGGTCCACGTTCTTTTCTTAAACGAGCATCAGCTGGTCAGTTTGGTCGAGGTCATTAACTTGTTAATTATTTACAATTTTTCCTGATATTTACTTTTTTGCTTTTGTTTTTACATTTTTGTGTAAAAAAAAAAGGTTTTTGTTATTTTTATAACATTTTAATCTATTTAGTAATCGATTTTTGACATGTAATAATTATTTACCAAATAAATGAATATGAATATGAATATAACCTTAAGATACCGGTGATTTGTGTATATAGCGATTGAGCGGCGAGCGCCTTCACAGGTTGTTTTCTTTTTGATTGGTCTATTATGTTTGAAAAATATATACTTTTAAATTTTTGATCTCTTTTATTTTATGAACATGTTTATAACGGTGTATACTTTCAACCCTATAAATATTTGCAGCTAATTTTACCACGTCTTTTCAGCTATGCACCTTCACCCCAGTTAATTTCGTTGTTCTCGTGGAAATTGCGGTACATGGCCCTTTTTATCCCTGACATCGTGAATGCAAAATTAAAGCTAAGCTACATTAGCTTGATTTTATTCTATTTAATAAATATAATAGTTGTTGTGTAATCTGCGTATAAACAGATACACTGACGGACAGAAGTTATAAAGATCAGTGTTAATATCCCCGACGTTATACATTATACGTTAGACATACTACGAGTAAATATTTTTAACTAGCTGTTCCTCACGCGATTTCACCAGCTTTAAAACAAAATCGATTCTATTTCTGATTCAGAGCAAATTACTTTCAGAGTTTGTATTCCGAAATAATGATATACCTACAGTCATCAATAATAAAGTTTTCAAATTAGTACCTACAACCTATCAATGCTTAGGTGTTAGTGCTCAGTGACAATATATTGTAATAAGGTTCTTAGTCTTACAAAAAAATTTATAACGAATATAATTCCAAACAAATAGTATTTAATCCTCTTGTTACGTCGTGAATAATGATTTTCATTTTCAGAAACAGACTTTCTACTAAGTATAATCAAAATAAGGATACTCCCTAAGGTTGTAAGCCCACAACTTGCATTCATCTTTAGGATTATAAAATGGGCAAATAATCATTTAATTTAAATAAGTATTAATGAACAACACAATCCGTCATCAAGGGTTTGAAAAATGCCTGGTATATTTTTATCAACAATATTAGGTACATATTATGATGCAAACAAAAGGCTCAAAATATTGGATGGTGATAAAATACGTATAACTTATCCCAGTTGAGTACTCACTAAAGCCGCTAGTCTTAAACCGCTTGCTAGTTGCAGAGTAGCTAAGCATAATGCATGTTACTTAATGCAAGAAGTAACTTATCCATCTTCATAATACACAGTATAAAGTATTTACCTTTGAAAACATTTCATTTCTTTGACACAAAAGTTGGATTCAAAATACGTGACTTTGGTATATTCAGTATGTTCTTCTAACGATAAGTCGATAAGTGTTCTTCTTAATAGATGTTAAGAGACGTCGTGCATACTTTGTGTCGTCATAGTTTTTTTTTCTTTTTTCCGAAATACCGATACTTCGAGATAAACTTATGATGGAAACTTGCGTTACAGACTTGATGAGCAAAACGTTCTATTTCATTTGTACATTAGGTATATATCTATTTATTCTTTCGGTGGAAAATCAAACGCGAGTGCGAGTGCGAGTGTGTTTGTTTGTTTGTTATGCTTTGATACCCTACTGGCTCGAGTCTCGATCGTTCATCACGAAATTTGCGTACCTACTCGTTGTCCTGGGCACAGAAAAGAGCATAAGATATTATATATCACGGAATATACGAGGGCCTCCGAAATTAACGCAGAATAACAGCAAGTAATCCTTACTACATGTAAATGTGAATGTGAGTTTATTGTTCGTTTTCTACGCCATCATGTTTTAACTACTAAATCAATCATGATGAAATTTTGCATACACGTTAACAGGAGTACAGAAAAGGACACAGGGTACTTTTTATTCCGGAATTCCTGAAGTAAGTAGGTACTATAATGATCTTACGAGTTCCTTAGCTGCGAAAGTATAGTTGCACCAGGTTGTATTGTCAGAGAGCCTGTTTGCGCGTGTATGAGGTAGGTATTTGTATTGTTTGAGTTGCAGACGTTACGTTGCGCCTGTAGCGTAGTTTCCATCACCGGTGACAGCCCACGTTACACTACACTCGGCGATTCCGGTCGGTTGCGTTTCATAACTTCGCTCGCATATATTGCATTATTCTCGATGTAGTGGGTGCCTAGTATGTGAATAAGTAGTGAACTCGTATGTAGTGCATCCGCTTTTTAGTCAAGAAAATTTTATCAAGTTCGTTTTTGAAGTGGAAACTGCTTTGGCACCGTTGTGATTTGAAATTTGATGAAAGGAAAAAGGGCCACTAAAAAGAGACAAACATATTCAGAAATGGGATTTAGCCATAAAAGAATGAGATAGAGGCTCTTTTGCCAACTGAGACCGCACGAAACTGGGACCACGGTCCCAGTTGATCAATCCACATTTTGAAACAAAGTAATGAAAACCAAATCGATTCGAATTGTGAAAATTGTATCAAAACTGTAGCAAACAACAGAATATGCCAGAACATAATGACAATTTTTAACTGACTTCTAAAAAGGAGGTGGTTCTGTATTTCCGATTACTTGAAGACAGTTGAACCAATTTGGAACTGTTTTTTTTTTGTTTGAAAGGGTATACTGCCAAGTTGATCCTATTGTCGCCAAAGCGAGATCTGATAATGGGATCTGGCGAAATCGAGGGAATTCTTCAAATACTATAGGCACATCTCATCTTAACTTTGGGTATTTTTTATAGTAAATCGTTCATTTGCTTTTGGAAAGCAAAATTTGGAGATGTGGAACTGATGATCAAGACAGATCGTCGGAACTACTTAATAAGTAATACATATTTCAGGAAATCCGCTTCGATTACTTTAATATGGTTTTTAAACAATAGGCTAGTTTCCTAAATTTTTTTTTTTAGTCCGTTTTGTAGATTATTAAAAAATATTGGACACGTATTTTTTTTTTTTATGTAACCAAAAAATAACGGAGATATATCAAGTCGAAATTTCACATGACGTCACGCCTCGCTACAGTTTGTTCGCACGTTATAGCGAGCTGTGACGACACAAGTCCCCCACCCTAAACTTTAATGCGCTTTATCTATGCATATTTCCATTATTTTAAAAAAGCAAAAAATACGTGTCTTTTATTTTTTTATTATCTAACTGACGGACTAAATAGAATTTCGATTTTTTTACCCAGGAAACTAGCCTATTTATGCTTGTCACAAATCACAATGCAGAATAGCAAATTAGAACTAATGGTGAAGTACTAAGAGAAATCCTTAACAGTAAACGTCCCTGCATTGGGATCATTTTATTATCTTTAGCTTTTTAGTATAGTGTATTTTGGTGTTTTAGGAAGTTGGTTTGTTTTATGATGCTATCTTATGTACATTTTTCGTCTGACTGTACTGTAACTTTAATAATATATCGGCTAGAAGTCGGGAGCACGGGCAGTGGAGGTGAGCGTTCATGCATTGTAAAGGGGCCCGTCAGTTAGAAAATAAAAAAACGACAAACACATATTTTTTACTTTTTTAAATAAATTAAAATATACAGAGATAAAGCGCATTAAAGTTTAGGGTGAGTGGGTCATGACGTCACTTACCACTAAAACCGCCAAACAAACTGTCCGGATAGTGAATTCACGCGAAATTTCTACTCAATGTATCGCCGTTATTTTATGATTACGTAAAAAAAGAAAAAATACGTGTCTAATATTTTTTATTAATCTACAAGAGTGGCTAAAAAAAATTAGTCAACAAGCCCATTGAACACCGATATGCAATAACATGTTAACCCACAAAATTAAGTTATTGATACGGAACTATTTATTGAGAGTTATAGAACGTTTTTTAATTATTGTGTTTACCTTATTACATTGTCTAAATACCAACAACATGTTAAACATAAAAAAATGTTTACACAAAATGGCGCTATAATTTTAAAACTCGATTTACTCAAAATTTCTCCAGTGTGGGTTAACACACTATTGCTTATCTACGTCCAATTTTTCTTTAGGTAACGGAACCCTAAATGTGTCAGAGTGTAGGTACACGTGCAAAAGTGAACATTTATAAAACATTAACTTGTTTATTTATATCTATCAAAAATTTTGAGAATAATCGCAAATTCAAACAAAAAGCGCTAAGAGAAACTGTGCCTCATCCGACGACGCCTGTGGTGGTCACGAGCGTCGAGCCATACCTACTTTTTTTGACCACAAATACTTAGTAAACTTACAAAAAGCTTTTACATATTCCCTACTTAAAAACATAAGCATAACACTTAATTATAAGAGATTTAAAAATTTGTGTAGAAGAAATTGAAGGGAAGTATTAAAAAAAAGTGTCATTTCCTATTAGAAATTTCTATTACTCAACCTCGTTGTATATACGCCGTGCTTTCAGATATCGTATACGTAATAATACGTATGTTAGTGGCGACATAAAGAAAATTATAAGACTGCAAAGTTTTCTGCTTGAACCGGTCCGGATATAAAAACCGTATGTTGAACGCTGCATTGCGCCTCCGCTACGTGTCACACATTTAAATTGCTCTCGAACTACATACATACCATTACGAATACTGAGACAACATTTCATGTTTTTTTCTTTCTGGCCACGAGTTGAGAAAATATATTATTTTCCGGTAGAATCGTACAAAATTTTATTACGCACGGTGTAAGAATAAAATAAAATGTTGCAAAGAAAAACAGATAGTGTGACCACAGATAATATAATACTGTAGTGTGACTATTACATTGTAGACGTGAATAATATAATATCTGTGAAAACATTTACAATTTTTAATTTAGAAAGCTGCTTCCACGGTAGCTTTTGCGGAGTCCCTCAAGCGACGCAAATATGGGTCCCTTAGTGGGGAAATCCTGGGACCTTGGGCTCCAAGCGCCCGCCAACTATTTAAAGAACGGAAGTGCGACTGATCGAGGCGTCGCGTGACCAGGAGACGGGTCTTTACTTCGCCCAACGAATAACCCTCGCTGTTCACTGTTCAGCGGGGCAATATCGTTAGCCTTCTGGCGTGGGCACGCTACCAGCTTTGTGGAGGACCTAGGGCAGACTTTTTATTTGTTATAGGTGTTATAGGTTGTTATAGGTGTTATTTTTTTGTTTTTATCACTAATTAGCAGTCCACCGTGGTTTCACCCGTGGTAATTTCTGAGTTCCTGTGGGAAATTCGAGATGAAAAGTACCTTATGTCACTCAGGATTATCGTAGCTTCCTTAAGTAAAATTTTCACAATCGATTCAGAAGATCCAGAGATTACCCCTTCGTCACAAACTCACAATTCACAAACTTTACCTCTTTTTAATATTAGTAGGCAGTAGGTAGTAGTAGGTAGTATCTTTCGATAAAATGAGTATAGTTTTAAATATATTATTATCTGTGGTTTAAGTAAAAACTTTATTACATAGTATGTATTTTGTCTTTATATCGCTCGCTTCTGTTAATCTCATTTTAAATTTTCATAATTATTTTGAATCTAGGTACCTATATTATTTTTTTTAAGTTTCTATCATCAATCAAATCATCATTAAATCAATATATTTTTTTGCAAAAATAAGCCCCTTAGTTCACCAGAAGGTGTTCATTAAAATACAATAAAATTATTTAGTTACTAATTTTTTTCGTATCAAAATATCAGATATTAATCAGACACAAAGGAATATTTATGATTGAAATTCCCATAAAGATCACACATGTTCAGCATTTTTTTCCATCTAGCCTGACAGTGTTGAAAATTGAAATTACTTTAGTAAGTATTTAATATTCATATTATTTTAAACATACTGCAATTTAAATATTATGTGTAAATATGTGTGTACCTGTATACATGTAATAGTGGAACACAACTGTGTATACATATAATATATGTATACACAACTCCATGTACCTACGCATAGTACATGTAAGGTAAGTTTGCATGATTCTCGTAATTAATCATCAATAATGTTGGTAAATTATGTTTTCAGTTCCCTTCGTGGAAGCCGTTAATGTGTACCTAAGCATCTATTTTTCAAAGGGAAAACTTCGTATACGTTTCTGCTAGTGTAGAAGTAAACTTCGTCTACGTGATGTCCCATGGGCGTACGATCAGAAACGAGTTCTTAGTAAAGTTTCCGATATTGCAAGTGGAATACTACGGAATTAGAGTCACGGTTGCTATTGGCTATGGACGGATCAATACATAGTCTCGTAGAGCTTAATATTTTTGTACATAATTAGTTATGGTGGTATTTTAATGTTATAATTTCCTATAAAATCCTCTATACAATATATAGGTTAAAATCAATTGCTACATGTATGACGGACCATCACTTAAGAACAACTCGACCGATTTTGCTGATTTATTTTTTATCTCAAGTCAAGGCTCATAATTATAAACTAACTATCAAATAAAACTAACCTTTTGCAGCTACAAAGCTTTTATCAATATCCTCTATTTAGAAGTTATCACGGATTCTCGACATACCTACTGTTTTCAATTAGGTTGTGATCTCTAACTTAATTGCTGAATATCTGCTTCTCTGTCGATTAATTACCCGTACCCGGCATAGACGGAATTCTCAAGTGATTAGCTCGCTTGAAACTGCTCCATCTAGCAGTGCCTCTTGATCGTGATAATGAAAAATTTTGCTTTGCCTTTTTTCCCAACCGTCGGTGCTATCAAAGAAATACTCGAGGACTTTCAGGAAGTTTCGTAAAAGTTTTCCGTAATATTAATCAATCAAAAAATCAAACTACCAAGTTCGAAAATCTCACAGATAAAAGAGAGTAATGGAATATCGTAGTTATTTGCAATGTAAAAAGATCGCACCCTTAATTGGACTGACAAGTTCTACGACAAAGTCAGAGGCGTTCGAAGGAATTCGCTCGTTATTTTAGATGTTCTGCATTTATAAACACTTGGCATAGTTCCAATGTTAGCCTGCAAAATTTGTAGATTCTCCGAGCTAGTCGCTGACGGAGCAAAAATGCGACCGGGAGAACTGTCGCCTTGGTACGACCATCAAACAACTGTTTGCATATTGCATAGTGCAAAACCCGGAAGCCCTAATGATTATGCAGAGACAAGACGTGATAATAACATCAGTTCTTAAAGGGAAATCCTCTTAATAATGGGAAATAGTAAAACATGAAATTACGTGCAAATACTTTTTTAATACTAGTATTGTAAAGAGAAAAGATTTTTTTGCTTTGTTTATATTTGGTTGTTTATAATGGGTAGACTCAAAAACTACAAGGTAAGACAATTTTAATAATTATTCCACTTATAAGAAGCTCCAGTATTCAAAACCTCATCTATAGGTACTAATATTATAAACAGGTAAAGTTTGTGAGTTTGTGAATTGAGTTTTTGACGTTGTATAGAGTAATCTACTGAACCGATTTTGAAAATTATTTCACTTATAGGAAGCTACAGAGTACGGTAGTCCTGAGTGTCATAGGGTAGGTACTTTTATCCTGAAATTCCCACGGGCACTCCGAAATTACCGCGAGTGAAACCGCTGGGCACAGTTAGTCATTTATAAATTGGTTCAGGCGTCTTTATGCCCATACCTACTGGGTAGTGGGTATTCCATTTGAACGATTGTGTGGAATAGGTTTGTAGGAAAATGTAGATCAATTACGAAAGCCACAGTAAGACACCGAACTAATGATCGGGATCTCATTAGTGTCTTTGATGTTATCGTGCAGTTAGCATTGAGCAAAATCGGATCTTCGATCCAACGCTGCTCAGTACTGAGAGTAACCACTAAAGATTTCTCTATCAAAAGAGTGTGTATAGTAGGTACCTATTTTGCTATATAACATAATGTTAGGTATAATACTCTGTCATATGTTTGTTTGTATATAGGGGTAATCTCTGAAACTACTTAACTGATTTTGGAAATTATTTTCACTGATAGGAAATTACAGTAGGTATCCTTAACAGGGGATACTTTTAACATAAAAACAGAGTTCCCGAAGGAATACCCTATTACATATACGTAGTTACTTATATAGTTACAAGTAATTTAACTAAAACATCGGGGGGAACAGCAGAGTAAATGCAGGCTGCGTTTATAGTAAACATACAGGCATAACCAAAATTTTTCTCAAGTAGGTACCTAGGTATTCTTAAAAAAAAAATATTCAAACAATATCTATATAATATAACACAATAATAAGGCATGTAAACAATAATATATCAAAATTTCCAATAGCACATCGCTGCGCCATGATGACAACGTTGATTAACGGTTCTAATTATGTAATTAGTTGAAACCACTAATGACCCAATCTACATGAATTAATAAATAACAAACCATGATGCATCTGATGTGTGTAATTCATCTCTATAAATTTTTAAAAAGCGCCCGAATGTGCGCTGGACTAGCGGACTCGTGGGACACATAACGTAACAAATTGCGGCAATTTCCAATGTGTTACGCATTTCGATGGCAATTTTACTCTGTGAAAATTACGCTCAAGTGCCTTCAGTGAGTCGTTGGGCTGCGTCGTGTGTCATCTGTGTTATCGTTTGTTTGCTTTATTTTTATGACACAAAAGCTTTCCAGACTCGCGTGTCACGCATTATTTTTTCTTTATTTCTCAAATTCTTTGTGTTGCCCATGTTAAGGTTCATCCGAAGGCTACAGCGTCTAAATTGAAATTGTATGTTGATAAAGCTTCAGTCACTTTTGCTTTTTGTGTTTCTCAGTAAATATTGGCGTATTATCTAAAGTTAAGTATGTGATAAAAGTTGAAAACACTGCCATTTTGTCTATTGCAATTTTTTCTCTTTGACTCAAATTGACTGGTGGCACTAAAAGACACAGTTGATCCTAACAACTTTTATCTTGTAAAAGCATAAATCAGTGAAATGACATAAAATTAATCTAGCCTCATACGTACTCTTTGGGAGTACGCGGCGAACTTTGCTCTCGTCTGTGTAATGAAAGGGTTAACGAGGGGAATGAACAGGGAATGCGTTCACACATCAAAGTGAAAACTGTTGTTTTAGAAATAATGGAGTGGGCTCGTTCTTAAGCGCATCTACTTTCATATCGCCCACCCCTCGACGTGGAAACCGAAATGTGACGTGTGAGAAATTAATACGTCTTCTTTTTTCTTTCTTTATAATCAAAAGGAATTTTCGTGAGCGTTTCACTCGAACAGTGCAGTAAAAAAAAATAGAAATCAATATTAGCTCACAAAGTAAACAAAACGAAACCGTATTCGTGCAAATATTTTCACTTTACGTTTTGGGCGTATATACCCGCTTAAGTATTTGAATTTTTATGTAATCCCTAAGAGGATTGTTTCAAGGCTTTGTAAATATTATGGTATTGTTCGCATAGATGTATTAATATTATTCATGGTTATTACAGAAAGTTGCAATCATGTACATGTGTCATATTTAATATGTGTCATATTTAATAGCTTTACATAATTACTACAGTGATGAATATAAATTAGTAGTTGAGAATAAATATAATTCAAGGAGGATATGAGAAAAAAATCATGTAGAATATTCATTATTTAATTATTATGGGAAAAGAACAAACAAATATATAGTTCCGAAAATTTGAGTTGAGGGAAAGTCCAAAGGTTAAAAAGACAAAACTAAAAAATAAAATAAAAAGTATATTATTAGGCGAAATGGCCTAGTATAATATGTAATATACTTTTTATTTCAAGGGGGGTTAGTGGTTGTTAAAGTTAAGTTTAAATAAGTAAATAGATAAATTGTTAATTAGATCACATAGATATACAATTATAATTATTAAAACTAAGGTGAGCGCTTCCTCGCCAACAACCTATTTATAGGTTGACGAGATATATATATATGTGACGATGACGACTTATTTTATTGTGTATTTGTGGATAAATAAATAAAAATTTTGAAGATAGTGTTCCCGTAATCATGTACAGTCATTTCATACTAGTAATGGCGCCACTACGATGAAATAAACCACCTTATTTACTGAGTTTACCTTTATTATCTTGCTCTGTACTTTTATGTACACCTGTATAAGACGGTTTTTTTTCGAAAAAGTTTTTTTGGGTTTATTCAAAAACTATAAATAAAATATAGAAGTTTAATCCTACACATTCTCTAGATCTATAAGTAGGTGCTTTTGTTACTGATCGAGTTCGAAAGGGCTTAAGTGCTTAAGATTATATTTATTTTTTTGAAACGATGGTTCTTAGCAGCAACGCGAGTGATAAAGATTTAATCCAAGTAGTAGGTTTTAGAGTTGTTTTACTTTATTAATTATTGTTAAGTATATTTATTATTGTTCCATAATATGCTTTCACCTGCGGTGGTTTCGGAGTTTACGCAGAAATTCTGGGATAAAGGTATCATATTTTCTGTACCCCTGACAACATGTAGGTATAGATAATAACATTATATAATAACCAACTTCACAACACACAGATACACATAATATACTATACTATATTACTATATAAACTATATAATATTGTAAACGCGAAAGTTTCTAAGAATGTATGGATGGATGGATGTTTGTTACTCTTACACGCAAATACCTACTACTGGATGGATTTAAATGAAACTTTACAATAATAAAGCTTATACATTGGATTTACACATAGGGTACTTTTTATCCCGCAATTCCCGCGGGAACACTGAAATTAACGCGGGTGAAACCGCAGGACACAACTAGTATAGATAAGTACTATACTATAGAATCTATTTATCTATAGAATAGATTATATACTATAAACACACCCAGACTGGATAGTGGAACTCTGTGTTCATCACATAAAGTGCACCCACACCGGGAAACGAACCCGAAACCTCTTGATTAGCGGGCAGGCTTGGTAACCTACTACGCCAATCGAGTCATCGTGTATGAAAATTTCATGATGAGCATTTTTGAGATCAAATTATTTTGCCTTTGACTTATCTATTTATCGATGTATTCTAATAAGAATTTACATAAAATGAGCGATTAAACGTAAATAAGTACGCACGTTTGGTAATGTTTTTTTATCTCAAGTAAGACTTTTGCGCTAATGCTGAGAGTTTATATAAATATTTAGGAAGGAAAAAGCTTTCCATGATTCACGGATATTTTTTCCGGCTTATAAATCAAGAAAAAAGTCCTCGGTAAATATTCTTTTCAAAAATGATATCTGATATCGTTTGCAAATGGTCCTTTCTAGCTGTGAAGGCGCCCTTCTTAATTTATGACACTAAAGCCGCTATAAAATTTTATATTTAACATGAAAAATACCGGTGTACATATTAACTGTTATAGTCAAACCTCGAAGCTGTGGCGCTTCTAAATTTGACTAGAAGTCATTAACTCATTATAGATGTCAGTACCTCAGTATAGTCTTTGTCTTTGGTGCATCGCCCACAAACTACTAGGTAGAGATAGGTACCTACTACCGTATCACAGACGCTGCCCGCTGCCGCGCTGCGCTGCCGCGGCACGCTCGCTGCGCTCGCTCGGCTCGAGTCACCAGCACTAACCTAACCTACCCAAGAATGTCCGGGGTGCTCTACGCCCTGCCTAAAGTTAGCTCTCTGACTTTAGTCAGGGCGTAGACAAATAGGAGCCGAGTATATAGCGGAGCATGTAGTGTATAGCGGAGCAGCAATGAAAAATGTTGCAAAAACGGGATAAATTATTCCTTTGGAGAGATTCCAAATTAACGCAGGTGAAACTGTGGAGCACAGCTAGCTATATATATTTATCGTAACGTGATATTATGTAGCATATTTCTCGATAAATGAGCTATCCAACGCAAAAAGAATTTTTCAACTCTTACGATTAGTTCCGGATATTAGCGCGTCCAACCAAACAGACAAACTTTTCTGCAGCTTTATTACATTAGCATAGATAATCCTATAGTTTTTGCTATACTTATACAAAACATGGTATACATTTTTAGGTACGAGTCTTAATAGCTTGGAAAATGAAATAACGAGGCATCTTAATTCGCATTTTAATTTCCTAAAAAGTATTTTTGTCACACGTTATTATTTTAATGAAAAGTAATGATTCAAACATCATTTTAACACTCTCAACGCGTTACGGGAAGTATTTTGTCGTATTTGAGTTTCGGCCTGTGCGGCAGTGCACTGTCCTTGTTTTACTCAAGGCGCGGGAGTAGTTTTGCTAACTACCCGTTATCGGAAAAAAGAGATACCTACATTTCCGACATCCTTACTTGAAATGGATTAATTTTTACAAATAAAAATGTACGGGAAGTATTTTTGCGTAACGCACTGAAATTAACTTTTTTTCGTCTGGTGCGGCACGGGAACTATTTAGCCGTACACTGCCACCCCGTACCGCGCTGGCGTGCGCGCACGCGACGCTTTAGTTTGCCTTAGTGATGTGCGCAGTGCAATCGTGTTTTCACCGCGCTACTTGTCACTTTTCAAAATGAAAAGGTCACGTAACTTTGTTAACATTCTTGGAGTCTATAATTCAATTTGTAACGCAGAAATCTTTTACCGATGCAAATAATAATGAACAAAAAAAGTGAATAACTCACACTTTAAGAAAAGCGGAAAAGTTTAAAAAGTGTCATTCGTGCTATCAAGATTTAAGAAAATAATTTAGCAGCCGTGAGACTAACAATAAAGTTAGCACTAAGCAGATTGTATTGATTATGCATGACAATAAATATTATTTGAAATTTAAAAAGATGTTTCCTATTTTATGAGCACATCCCATCACTAGCGTTGTATCTTTTCTATGCGGCTCGGGAAGCAATTTCCCGTAAAATTATCAGTTTTGAAAAATGTCTTTATCTATTAAAATATCGCATGGAACCCCGGGCGACTGCAGCTGTATATACACAAGGATATAATCTATTGATTAGATTAAAAATTTTAGACAACCGAAGGGTTTCCATGTCTTGAAAGACCTTTGAAGTCAGGTCCTGATACGGGAAAATAGAAGTCGTAACGCATAGCGGGTATTATTGATACGGGAAATATTTGACTCGTACAGCACTGGAAGTAAGTTTTGTTTTATCGCTACCGCGTTGAGAGTGTTAAAGCTAAGATTCGTGCTATTGGCGAAAAACAGACCATAATAAATTACTTGAAAATTAATGTTTTCGTTTTAAATTTTTTTTAAGTGTTGTTATTCAGTGTTTGATCTTATTTCAGTGCGAAATATTTGCGCAAATCAGCGAAGTATTGCTTTAAATGAATTTCGTTAATATTAATGACTTAGTAAGTAGGGAGTTACCTACCACTTATACCAGCTCGCGTATTAATCCCTTCTCGCGTGTTAATCTCAATAGTGATTAATTAAATGCAAACTGTCAACTCAATCTTATTTATTAAATTAAAGGGATGGTTTATATAATATTTAGTTAAGTAGATGACGTTACCTGTAGTCTCAGCCGTGTAAACTAGATTTATTTGAGAACTCTTAACACCTAGATAAAAACTAACTAAACTTTTATTCCTGACAACCGATTTAAATAAAACCAAGGCTTATGTTGCTCATATGATATTATCCCTTTAGTAGTTCTGTATATCAGCGTAAACAGACATAATCATTTGAAAATGAAAATGAAATTTAGTAACAAAACATCTTTATATACTTTCCTATTTTAAATATGAATATAAAAAATATAATATAGGTAGGTACCTATACCATAAAATTATTGAAGACTGAAATGTTTCCTAATTTATGAAAATATATCATGAAGTTGACGAATTTATGAAAAATAAAATAATTTTAATAATTAGGGTACGTGTAGTTTTATGTTTTATTTAGTGCATCATTGCATATTGTAACAAATAAATAAGCGAAGACAACTTCATGGTTTATGGGAAAATGTTTGGTGATCTACTGACTAGTGAACAGGTATAATATATATTTTAATAATAGGTATATTGTAATAATATATTATTTTGTCGTTGATTATATTCGCGATTTCACTAAATTTAAATTTTTCTTTGCCGCAAAAGAGACGTGAGAAACAAGTACATGCTTCCCCACTCTGGAGTACAAACCGTGTTTTATATTTAAACGAAAATGTCCCTGTCCTCCCCCCCTCCCCCGCCTTAAATGTGGAAGGTACGTACCTAACTCACATATTCCACTGGAGATAGGAATCCAGAACGATGTTTGCTAAAACAACAGTGGAACCCACGAGCAAAAACACAGTCATATTTTACATTTACATAAAAATGTAACAATAATTATGCTTTAAACATTGACCATGGTTTCGTTACGAGTAGGTAATCATAACGAAAACTTGTTCACTATTCAAACATTCAAAGAGAAAATTAACATTTAGTTAGGTTAAAAATTTTAACGAAGATAATGTGAATTGAACTTGGGAGAGTAACCTGTAGGCGCGGTTGAAGATTAGAAATATTATAATAAAACTGAAAATAAATAAGTTTTTATCCTGACATGAAATTGATTGCATGTTTCCGTCACGCTTACGCTATATAAAGAATTTCAGTTATGCCTGTCGCGTCTTAAGATTACATTATTATAAAATAGTTATATTAGATATTAGCATTTTTTGCACCATACGATAAATGGACACTAAAAGGGTACTTGAACCGAACGAATAGTGACTAAATAGCAACTAGCTCACTTAAGATCTATTAACAAGTGTACATACATATTTTATATATTCAGTATTGTAAACTGTGGCTGCGGCGATGGTGGGACTTGAATACTAATGCAAATCGTCTACCATTTACACGTACCTACTGCACACAGTTCTCTTGTTAGTCTGTTAATAGCTTCGGGATACGTTCACTAGTATATTGTTGTCGAATTATCACTTCTAGATGAGGTGTCGGATGCTAGAGGTGTACACAATGTGATGTAGTTACATAGAGCTGTTCACGTCACACGCTTGCAACTTTCTATAGTAAAAATCAACTCGATTCTGTTGTAGGTGTAAACACATTTGACTCAAATGACCCACGCATGTTTTTGTTTTGTGAATTAATCTATACTATAATAAAAGAGTAGAATCCGCGATTCTTCAGATTGAATATTTTTACCTAAAATTGAGAGGGGTGATAAAAGAAGGATAACCAGGCCCAAAAAAAAAAGTTTTTAAAATTATTTTCTGTTTGTCTGTCTGTCTGTCTGTTCGTGATAATCTCCTCATCTACTGAACCGATTATCATGCGGTTTTTACAGGTAGATTAAGCTTAGCCTGGAGCTACATATAGGCTTTGTTTCATTGAAATCGAATGTCGGGAAAAAAAGTTGTTGTATAAAAACCTTTAATGCGGGTGAAACCGCGGGGCACAGCTAGTGCTGAATATGCTTGGACATCTATCTATAGAGTATAGAAGCCGCAATTCTGTACATAGAATATTTTTAAGAAATATTGACAGGGAGCGATAAAAGAAGAGTATCTACCCAACCACAAAAAAAGAGTATTTAAAATTATTTTCTGTCTGTCTGTCTGTCTGTCTGTCTGTCTGTCTGTTCGCTATAATCTCCGAATCTACTGAACGGAGTGTTATGAAGTTTTCACAGGTAGATTAAGCTTAACCTGGAGCTACGTCATATAGGCTTTGTTTCATCCAAATCGGATGTCGGGAAAAAAAGGTTGTTACATAAAAACTTTTCACGCGGGTGAAACCGCGGGGCACAGCTAGTTTAAAATAAGAATGCATTGGAAATCTACATTTTTATTGAAAAAAATAATTATAACAACTGAGTAGTGCCCGCGGCTTCGCCCGTGTAGATTTTTTCAATCAATTTCAAGATAAACGGGTACTGTTTACACAATGTGATAATTTACAGCACTGGCAACGTGTATGCGCAATTTCACTTATAATCTACTGAAAAATAATGCGTTAAATTCATTAAATTGTAAGCAGTATGTTACGGTTTACAATCCTTTGACAAGTAACAATCTCGGGAAATTTTAATCTAACGGTATTTACAATTATACGGTGATATATTTTTACAATAATATATGGACAACCCCTTTTGTAAATTTATGTTGTTTAGTGAACCGTGGACGCTTAGTAGACGACTAGACACTTCGTTTGTAAAATGTAGTTTTATTTATTCGATAATTTGAATATTCTTGAGTGCGGATTTGTTTATCAACTTATAGAGTCAAGATAAGATTGTTTATTCATGTGATAGTCCAGTGCCAAACTTGTGCAATTTTTTGACTAAATCTTAGGTAAACCCTTAAAACTGTGGATTGGAAATTAGTGGTCTTAAACAAATTGTAAATTTTGAACTATATATATCAACGGAATTTTATACTAAGCATATTTTGCAGAAAACAGCTCCTTCCAGTTCAATCAGCTATTCTTACACTGTCTATTCCATATTCCAACGGGTTACTTTGGAAAATTGGAATCCATTTGAAATAGATCGCCTGAGGATTGTAAGTAGGGCGCCTACGACTTACCAACCGATCTCATCGAGATTCAGTGGCTGAATAAACTTCCATTTTCATCTTTTAATAATTTCATTATATAGTGGTAGACATGTGATTGTCACATAGGTAGCTTAGCTACTGCAACTATTTTACATTTTTTGTTTTACATAACCGGGTAATTATTGAACATAATTATTATGTACTAGCTTTTGCCCGTGGTTTCACCAACGTTAACTTCGGAATTTCTAAGAAAATTCTGGGTTAAACTACCCTATATCCTTTTCTTTAGGTACCTCTGAGAACGTGCATACCTAGTATGCAAAAATTTAATGCAGATTAATCCGCGTTAATTTCGGACTTTCCGCGGGAATTCCGGAGTGAAAAGTACCTACCCTATGTCCTTTTCTGCACCTCTTACAACGTGCATGCTAAATTTTATGATGATCAGTTGAGCCTTTAAGGTGTGAAAGTGTAACAGACAGACAGCAGAGTTACTTTCGCATTTAAAATATTAGTAGGGATTTCTAGGTACTTACAAAGTACCTATATAAAGAATTAAATTAGGTTTATGAAAAAAAGAATGCTATTAATCTTACTTTCCTTACTATTAGCATTTCTTCTTTTTCTCCCTTTTAAAGGTCTTTTGTTTCCTTATCTACTTTTAATTTTCTATTTTCTCATTTTTTTTTTTTATTTTTTTTTATTTTTTTTTTTATATTTATTTACCTCTACTCTATTTATTTCTACACTGCTACTCGAAATTTTTAAGAATTAAAGGTGTAATTCTGCTACAAAATTAAGCTCAATTTATTATTTACAAGAGCTGCAATAAAATTAAAAGATGATGAGATTGTAAGAGCATTTGCATGCTTTACACGGTAGAATTATAGAATTGCTTATATCTATTTATGTTCTTATGTCCTTACCTGTCTTGTTCTAATTTGTGCCGTTCTTGAGTTAAAGAGCCAAACCACAAATACTGGTAGCATTCCTTTGCACAGTTTAATAGCCATTTAATAAATCCCACAAAGTGGTCCCAACTAACTAGTAAAGTTCTAAATTGCTGAGTAGTTTTGTTCTCCATTCTAGAGCCTTCCAGTTACTACTTTATTTGTATGACAAAATCCAGCGTTCTATACATAGTTTATATGAAAACAAATATTTCTCTTAATAAGAGAAATCAGAGTTGTATTATTATTGAAAGGTGTAGAATGCGTATTTATAAATGTAGGTATGTAATCTAGGTTAAGTTTATTGCGCACAGCAAGGAAAGACGAGGTGATGTTTCAGAGGAAGTTTTGAAATAGCGCGCAGTGCACGTCAGCGTCGGCTACTGCAAGATGGTACCTATCTATACGCACATCTTCATCTCATAAATGTATGTCAAGACAAAGAAAGCACAGTCAACATCACTGTGACTTCATCTCTAACAGAGTCGCATCTACGCAGCTGCCTTACGCAACGTCCCTAAAATGAAATAACTATACTTTCGTTGGATAAATACATAGTTACAAGTTTCAAGAATGATAAAAGTTGATATTTGAAAGATAGACTTCCAAAATTGTAGTATTCTTATCAGTGCACTTGTAAAAATGACCATATTGTCATTAACATAAATAACTTTTTTTTTTTGGAAATAACAACCGTGCGTCTTTCGTCACGTCTGTGTGTCTGTCTGTCTGTTCGCGATAAACTTTAGATTTACAGAGCGGATTTTCATACAGTTTTCACCAATATATAGAGTGAGTCAAGCGGAAGATTGTGTGAAGATTATCCTGGTGTTCCCACGGGAACTCTGAAATAACGGCAGGTGAAACCGCGGGGGATAGCCAGTAGTAATAAATAAAATGCAATACTTTTATTTCAAACCACTAACTAACATATTATATTACATATTACAAGCAAAATATATACCTTTAACATTAGGTAGGTACATATTTCAGGTACATACATAATTATATTATTTACGAGCGTTATGAATATTCCTTAAAAAGATCCATTGTTCCATTGGTTGTCAATTCCTTTATATAGTCGAATTGGATACGCCGCGTCAGAACGATATTTTTGTAGGCGTTCACTGATAGTTTGGCTGTTCGAGTTCTTTCGGGGCTTTCAAAATCCACGTGATATAAACCAAATTTGACCCTGAAAACCAAAATTCATTTATATTTTTTTTGAAAATTTACTGTGCGTAATACCTTGTATACGGTGTCTTTAGAAGCGCGAATCAAATTTAAGGGTTGGTCTATTTTTCAATCACAAACTATACATATATGTATCTGAATAAGTTTAAGTTTTAAACAGTACCCAGATTAATCTGTCAAATACCTAACAAAAATATTGTCAAATAAAGACACCTATCTGGCAATAGGGTCGTTAGTCCGTCAGTTAAATAATAAAATAATAATAGACACGTATATTTTGGATTTTAAAATTAATTATTAAAATACTTAGATAGAGCGCATCGAAAGTTTAGGAGTGGGGGCTCGTGCTATAAACTGTAGCACGGCGTGACGTCACGCGACATTTCGACTTAATGTACCTACCTATATCCGTTATTTTATGATTAAATATAAAATGAAAAAATACGTGTCGGATATTTTTTGTTAATCTACAACACGGACATAACATTTAAGAAACTTAAAGCCTATTAAATAACCCATTAACAGATCCTTAATCTTTTGATGTTTTCTAATCTAATCCATACTTAATAGTATAAATGCAACAGTTACTATACTTATCTGTCGGGCTGTACCATATGTTACTTAATCATCACTAGAATTACTCAAACGATCATCATGAAATTTTTACCTACCTGCACGTTGTCATCAGTAGGTACAGACAACAACAAAAGATACCTTTTTCCCAGAATTCTCGCAGGAACTCCGAAATTAACGTGGATAAGATCGCGTGGAACCGCAGGGGCTAATTTAATATATAGGTACATAAAATTACTGTAGTCGTTGGTATTTAATAATGTTGATCTACATAGTTGCCTATTAGAGTATAGCAGGTGTGGCTTAAGTGTAAGTATTATTTTATGCAGATATTTATTATATATATAATTAGCTAGTACGTATTTACAGATAAATAAGGACACGGAAGGATTGAATGAAACTTGTTATGACCATACGTGGAAAATGTTCCGGGTCAATGTATCCAGGGGTACAGAGTATGCATGACCAAGTCCCGGCGCAGGCACATGGTGTGTATACATAATGTGACGGATCTCATAAATAATGACATGTTTTAGAAATTTTACACGCAGAATTACCTACACGCATAACGTCCTACACGTCGAAAGGTGTATAGGTATAATATCTTATTCATAGAATAAATCTGCCTTCATAGCATTGCTCTTTTTAAGATAATGATGTTATTTGAACAAAATATCATTATTATATAAACATAACATTAACATAACCTGTTTAGACAACGATCATATAACACGTTTTTAACTTGGCACTTTTTTATTATCGTTTGAAAGCAAGTGTAAGCAAATAGAAAACAAGGACAATATTTGCCAGAAAAGGTTTTTGAAATAAGCACATAATTGTCATAATTTTGATTTCACTACTTCTATGAAATAACTGTCATTTGTTTTCCTTGAGAGATATAATTTGGACAATTTGAATACTAGAAATCAATGCTGAATACTAGTTTTATTTACTGTGTAATGTCCACGGACAATATCCACGGACCGGACGAACCGGTTGGTTTCAATCTGGAGAGAATTAAGAACAAACCTCGAACGAATGAGTTCAAAAAACTTACTTGTAACCAGAGGCCCATTCAAAATCGTCCATCAGAGTCCACGCGAAGTATCCTTGGACATTAACACCGTCTTCATATTTTGCTAGTAACAACTGATTCAAATATTCGTTGAAATATGACACTCTCTCGTAATCCTTGAGTTGGCCTTCGTCGCAAAGTCCGTTCTCTGTTATTATTATTGGAACGCGATTTCCATATTTTTTCGATATCCACTTGAGCAACTTCCGGAAACCAGGAGGGTATACCTGAAATTTTCATAAATCGATCGCAAACGATAGTTAAGGGTAAAGTTGTGATTTGAGTAAAGCACCACTTAAGACGCATACAGGAATAAAACAACCGACAACCGCTACCTATCTTCTAACATTATCTCATTTAAAGAGAATTCGGTCGTACCATATTAAGTAAAATAAAGTAAATAATAACTTTTGATTATGATTCCACTGCAGATTTTTTATAGGTTTACTAACTGTTCCCGCGGTTTCACCCGCATTAATTTCGAAATTAAAAGTAACTGTACCCTTGATAACGTGTTACATCCAATATTTCATGATGGTCGGTTGAGCCGTTAAGGTGTGAAAGCGTAACAAAGAAATTAACTCGCATTCGCAATTATAATAGTAAGGATGTATTGTATTATTATAGCAAATGACATTATTTTTCACTCTTGTATGCACCTTAAACCCTTGAAGTAAGTATTCTTAGTATTTTATTGTACTTACGTTGATTTATTAGCTCAACATTTGTAAATATTTTGTTGTATCAATATAAGAAGTCATTAATGTTTATAATTATTCGAATTAACCTGTTGTTCAACTGATTTTATTAATGAATATTTTTTCTATTTTATGCTACATTATCAAAACAATAGAACTGACCCCTGCACCATAGTGTTTTCGATTCGTCATCTAGCTAGCTGGATGAATGATACATTACAAAAATTAAAAAAATTGATTGAACAGTTTCAGAAAAAAACTTTAACATAATACGTATAAAATAATAAATCACAATCACTTCGGTCCACTTCGGTCATCCATCCCAGTTTTCAAAACTAGTTTTGCAAGTGGATTTGGGTTGTTTTGTACGATTTTTTCATAACGGGTGGCATGTAGTTTCACTCCTGTATATTTTAAGCTTATAGAATTAATTATAAAAAAAAACCGTCGCCTCCAGTGATTTGAGCCGTTTCAGAAAGTTAGTATACATACAGCGAGCCAATCTGCTCCTGGCTTAGGCCAATTTGGATCATGGCTTGTTTTTACTCCTGTGTCATGGTCCAACGAAGGTTTACGCCATTCACTCTCAAATGACGATGGTGTAACCAAGTAAGAGCTGTAGTGGTTCAGACCAAAGAAGTCCGCACTCCCACGTATCGAATTTCTCTGTAAAATTATTTTTTTTAGTTTGATTAAAAAAGTATGAATATGAAAATTCAGTTTTTTTTTATTTTTTCGATTACCGAGAAAATTTATGACCAGCGTAGATCAATTATTCAGATATTTAAAAAATAAAATCATCATACTAGTAAGGGCTGGTTTCCGTATTTTACAAGAATATATACATTACATATGTTTATTGTTTATGGCAGTTGACTGAAAATCGGGATAGGTGGCGAGCTCTGGCAAAGGCCTATGTCCAGCGGGACCACTGCAAAATGATAACATATTATGTCACAAAACTAACCTCAGAAGCTGTGTACTTGGGCAGGCGTGATCTCGAATATCCCTGATGAGAGCTCATTTTATCGATTCTTTCGCGTACCATGGATGGGTAGTCGCCGTTTTTTGAGAAAATTGGGTGTGCGTAAAAACCTAACTGTGAAAAATACGATTAAACATATGAGCAAATTGACTCCAAAGATTATTTAATAATTTATAGTAATGTTCTGGATATTCAGCGTATATTCATGTTTCGGTGACACTGAATTTTTTTTTATTTGCACAGATTTGTTGTTTGTCTTATAGTAAGTTGTACTTTAATTTTACTTTACTATAAGTAGTAACTTTCATTTTTTTTTTATTATTTTTGTTTTTGGTGACAATAAAGAATATTTGATTTGATTTGATTTAACCTCAAAAATTATACATTTTATCATAAAATCTTACATGCATTTGAAGATATCTTTCAGCTGCCTCAATATCTTCTTCACTTGATTTGTTTTTTGGTTCAGGAAAAAACGAATCTAGAGTTATACCAATTTGCCCTAAAATAATATAAAAATTGGTTATGCTTTCTAAATATAAATAAACAAAATAATATGTGAAATATAATAATATAAAATAGTTTTTTCAGTAAAAAAAATAACTTTTTACAGTAAAATTTAAAAAAAAAACCTTAAGCCAGAAAGGCTTTAAAAATTTACTTTTTATTGGCACGTTGAAAGTAAATTTTATGCAAGTAACGAAAGTGACACCCTGGAAGCTTCTGGAAGTTTACGGACGTTTATGACGTAGTAGGTACAAAGAAAAGAGCCGTTAAATTGGGAATGATTCGTCGGCGCTTCTGGTTCTGCGCGCTCAGTTTATATGATTGTATTGTACAATTTGCACATATATATTTTAATCGATAAACAAGTTTGAAATAGTACATTGTTATCCTAGGGGTGAAAGTAACTTATTTAGTCCCGAGACGAGGTTTGGCGCCCGAGCGTAGCGAGGGCGTCAATAGATCGAGGGACTAAATAAGTCTTTCTCTCGAGGGTAACACTGTGCTTTTCATTACGAATGCAAGGAAAGTCAAAATAAAAATAGGAATTAGCTAAAGAAAAAATGGGTGAAGATCGGATAGTCGCTTGACACTTTCCCACCTATTTCTTTTTCTTTGGCCGGCTAGCTATTCAGCCAGTATTTTTTATTTACATTGTGGCGACCTAAAAAAAAATATTTTCTTTAATTATTAAGTATTAATTAAAGAAAATAAAAAAATATAAATAGGAATTAGCTTAAGAAAAAGTGAGTGAATTTTATTTTAATTAATACCTACTTAAACTTTACGTTATTTCAATTTTACATCGCGCTGGCTGTATAGAAAGTTGAAACATGGTTCAATAGAAATGTGAAAATAGACCTAGTTTTTTTTTAATAATTTGACAGTTGTCAGTTGAACGCGATTCTCCCTAGGGCTGAAAAGGGTTACTTTCAACCCGCTTCTCAGGCAACTTCAGACCTACTTTCCGAGTATGAGTAATGAAAATGTATTTTTTAGTTATTTGGAACGATAATTTAATGTTGAAATAATGACCTTGCTAAAACCCTCCATCAATGTGTTCCTTATTTAAATTAGGTAAATATAAATACAATAATATGTACCCATTCTATTTAGAAATCTACATTTGAACATGTTGCGGACTTATGGGTGTGAAATAATAATCCTCTTTCGAGCAGCTGAATCTACATAATAATATGATTACATTTTTACATACTATACCTAGAGGTATGAGACTGGTTTTGTATACGTACCTTTTTGTGTTGGCCTGAATTTCTCATCGTATAGATGGTACACCCGTGCGTGGGCGAGCAAAGTGTAGTGAGCACAGAGGTACTCCCCAACGCCTGAGGAATTGAGTGCTGGTGCAAACATATCTAATCCATAGCCCTAGAACACAATAAAATAAATATGATGCTTTGACACAACACATAATATCTACTTAACAAATAGTGCCACTTGGTTTCTAACTAAGCAGAGCTTGTACTATGGTGTACCAGATATTCTTGTGATATGATACTTATATAATGTACTACTAGCTGTCCCTGCGGTTTCACCCGCTGTAATTTCGGAGTTCCCGCGGGAATTTCAGAGTAAATTATACGGATAAACCTTCCTTTTGATTAGCTCTATCTATTGGTGAATGCCTTAGAGTCAAAATATGTGGCTTGGCCATTTCGTTACATTCACATGGGCAAGGTGAATGTAATAATAATATGGGTAAGGTGAGAAATTTATCCACTAAGTTAAGCCTTGTAGAGTTTGTGAAGTTAGGCCTTGTAGAGTTAGGGCGTGTAGAGAAGCTTGGCTCTACATGAGATTTGATAACTTTTTGACAGTGCGAGTCATAAGGTCTCGTCTTGGCAACATTTTACATGAAAATGTTTTGGTGGGATTTTCAGTTCTTTATTTAGGTTTCTTGTGATATGAATTTTTTTTATTTCATTTTTTTTATTTTTTGGATGTATTTCTTGCTTATCAGAGGCGATTTTTTTTTGTAGGTACTATCATATTTTTGCTCAATTTTCAGACCTCTAGCGTCAAAACTGCGCAAGTGTCATACAAATTTCCATTCCCTAGTTTAAGGGGTTGGGGGATAAAAGTTATATGTTTTATATATTTTTTGTTGTTTGTGTACTAATACTAGCTTACATACCTTTCAGCTTCTTAGGATATTAGTATGAGTCAGTGACGAAATCAGGGTTTTTTAGATATCAATAAAATCTAAATTATAAGAGTTACGAAATAAAAACTGTTTAATAAGTCCGCTATTGAGAACATATCCCGAGAATTTTGTTAATCTTGTATAATCCAACCCCAAGTTATAAGGGTTCAAATAATCGACAAAGCACTTCGAGAAAAGGTAGGTAGTGCGTGCCTTGCGTTTCGTTTGGCTCGTCTTGGTGGGGGCACTACCGTGCCCCCAGATCACTGAGAGTCATTAATTGTTATTGGTCAATAAGTCATCTTTAATCACTCCGCAAAGATACTATTAATGCAATCTTGGTTTTATGGTTGTTTTTATTGAGACCTCCATAGTTATAATTAATAACTGTTATTTGCAATATAATCCTTCATCAACCGATAGCTACGCGATAGGATTATCTTGTTGATGTTATGGTACAAACTACAAATTATAATGAAAACACTGCAATGCTGTTCTTTGTGATTTGTTCTAGTAATGACGTATTCCTGCATTAATTGAAATTATTTACGCGCATTAATTTACTCTAATTGTTGAACATAAAGAGTAATCTTAATACCTACCTGTGTTATAAACAAAATAATTGGATTTTCTATGTCGAAGTATGTACTAGAAATAGTTTAATTTTTGCGTTTATAATACTGAGGATAGAAAATGGCGCTGTTTTGTTTTTGAGAGCTTTTGATCAGAGGCCATAATATAGCTAAATGTTACCGAATCCCATTGTTTAAGCAATCCATCACAACGTATTTTCTGTCCTCGGCATGACCTATACAAAAAGCCGCCCTGTTTTTAACCGACTTCCCAAAAAGGAGGAGGTTCTCAATTCGACGCGTATGTTTTTTTTTATGTTTGTCACCTCAGAACTCTCGACTGCGTGAACCGATTTTGATGATTATTTTTTTGTTTGAAAGGGTATACTCCCACGTAGGTCCCATTGCCACCAAATCGGGGATCTGATAGTGAAATCTTGGAGAAATCCAGGGAACTCTTCAAAAATTATAGGCACACCTATGGCGATTTGGGTATTTTTTATAATAAATCGTTCATTTGCTTTCGGAAAGCAAAATTTGAAGAAGTGAAACTGATGATGAAGACCACAGATGGTCATCAGAACTGCTAAATAATTGGTATTTCACAGATTGCGATTCGTTAACTTTAATGTGGTTATGGTGAATTGGAACTGATGGTGATGTACTAGGAGAACTCCTCAACAATTAACGTCCCTGCATCGGGAAAAGCAATATATTGTAAAAGGTGATGAGCAGTTGACATTAGGCTATTTTAATTTAGATAAATCACAAACCAACGGTGGTCGGTGTTTTGTTATTTTTAGCTTTTTAGTTTTGTTTTTTTGGATGTCGGTTTTCATTTATTTTTTTGTTAATTACTACACCAAAACTATCTCAAATACAAACAGAGAAATAAAAAAATCTCTGGCGATGTACCTATGCATAGTTTACGTTTCTAATATGCTGCATTTATTGTGTCTATATGATATTGTAAAACAACACCTATTTTCTTTATCTTGATAAGCTTATATCATATATTTCTCAACTTATGAGAACTTAAAAAAAAAATGTCTAGGTATAAACATAAAAAACTGATCGGATAATCGTTTTTTCTTTATGTGACACAATATTGCATCAGAATTTTATCAAAATATTTAGTTTTCGAAATAACAAGACCCAAGGAAAAGCTGTACAGAACCATAGTATCCTTTTCCTAAAATAAAATCCTACCCCGCGTCTGTTTGTCTGTCTGTCTGTTGGCAATAAAATCAAAACTACTGAACGGATTTTCATGCAGTTTTCACCAATAGGGTGATTCCAGTAGGTTTATTGGTACTACATATCCTACAATTCCCGCAGAAACTCTGAAATCACCGCGGGTGAAACCGCGAGGTTCAGCTAGTAAGTATATTATAAAACAAAGTCCTGCGCCGCGTCTGTCTGTCTATCTGTGTGTTCACGATAAACTCCGAAACTACTGAACCGATTTTCATGCGGTTTTCACCAATAGGTATATAAAGTGATTCAAGAGAAAGGTTTATACGAATAGTTTATCCCAGAATTCCCGCGGGAGCTCGAAAATTACCACGGGTAACACCACGAGGGACAGCTTGTTATATTAGTATTAGATTAGATAAGAATTAATTACGTACATTGCTATAGGCAATTAGGCAGGCTTAGGTGAATGACATTATTGATATTACCAACCGCGGGATTGTCTCAAAACTATTCTTTTTAACTTTAAGGTGTTTTTTCTTTAAAATTTATCTATAATAGGGTTGACATAAATATGTAGACGTCGATCCGAACACTTGAATCAAAAGTAGGTAGTGTAGGTTAGGTACCTACAGTTATGAATAAAATTTTAACAAAAAATTAAAACCGACTTCAAAACACACAAAAATGCACTACACTAAAAAGTTAAAAATAACCTACGTATCTTCTACCTACTGATCGTTTCGAAGCCAAATAGGCAATAAATAGGTAGACAGACTAAATCCTCTCTCACCACATTGAGACACGAGCGGGCTTGGAGCTAATTACTCTTTATCGATATTACCAAAAAAAAAAATCGTGGAATATCACATTTTTATTTTTAAGATTTGAATCGTTGTCTTTAAATTGCTTAAAATATTAAGTTAAATTGCTTAATGAACAATAACTTAATAGTGTAAGCAATTTCTTGTCGCACTGACTATGTAGTTTCAAGATAGAACTAACTGACATTCACATTTATAATATTAGTACATACTATTAACATCAAGACTTAGGATAAACAAACAGTCAACACGTAAGTAAATGTTTATTCTGACGAGGATCCCAAGACACCTGGCATAGCAGTCAAGTTCACTAACCAGTAAATTCCAGTATCGTTAGAATCTGTACTGTAATAAACAAGATTGTGAGTTTGTTTTTTTGTTACGCTTTCACTCCTTCCACTACTAAATTGATCATCATAAAATTTTGCATACACGTTACCAGGGGTACAGACATAGGGCACTTTTATCCCGGAATTCCCGAGAGAACTCTGAAATTAACGCGTTTGAAACCGCGGGAAGCTAATAGTACCTAATAAAAATAGTTTTATTTAATTACGTTGCGTGTAACTATTTAAGGCATGGTACAGTCAACGGCAAAATTAGATGATCAAAATCAGAAATTCAATACTAATGAAGGGAGTTCGTATCAGAACTGTGTGGCGTCGAAGTGATTCAAAAGTATGTGATTGTAAATTATACCAAACATTTACTAGTAGTACAGCTGCCATATATTCGTGATCAGTTTTGACTCCACTCAATTCGCATCAAAACTGAGAAGTGAAAAAAAAAAATTAAAACTAGTGAATAGTTAAAATCAAAAATTAAATGATGAAACTGACACTTACTATATAAATAGGATAGGATTAAATTGTGTAATGAATTACAGCTTAGCTTATGCTTAGTGCTAAAAATCAAGGTAGATAAAAGAAATAACACTTACGCCCATACAAAGCATATGAGGTTCATTAATCGTGATCCACATTTTGACAACATCACCGAACAGTTTGAAGACCACCCTCGCGTAGTCTTCAAAGTAGTCAACGATTACTGGGTTGCTAAAACCACCGAAGTCACTCAATATAGCGGGCATATCCCAATGGTATAGCGTGACGACCGGAGTAATGTTCGCTTTCAGGAGTTCGTCGAAAACATTACGATAGTAATTCACACCTTCTTGGTTGATGTAGTTGTCGGTCCCGTAGGGCAGTATACTGTTGGAAAATCGTTTTGGTCAGTATATTCCTAGTACGTCATAATGTTAATACAAATTCCTACCATATTTATAGACTAGCATTTCCCAGCGGTTTCATCTACGGTTATTTCGAAGTTCCAGCAGGAATTTCGGGATGAATGTACCCCATGTCCTATTCCAGACTATAATCTATCTCTGTGCAAAATTTCAACCAATTCCACGCAGCATCATTGAGTAATAAACATCCATCCATTCAAACTCTCACATATGTAGGTATATCTTCTTCTAGGTATATCTATCTATACTTATAATAAAACTGTAGAGAGGTCAATTCTGTACATTAAATATATATTCAAAATTAATATTGGAGGATGAATGGTGATCGATACTGATGCCAAAAATGCAATCAGTAAATTTTTTGTTTGTCTGTGTGTCTGTCTGTATGTGCACGCATGGGTCAAAACTATGAAAGGATTTTAATCAAACTTGGTACGATTGTATGATTGTAGTCCATACTGCTGGGCAGGTTATGAACAACATGGGCTGTATAACATTACGCTAAGACACATAGGAGCTGAGCAGTGACGATAAATTTGAAGCAAGTCGGATGAAAATGCGCTTTCGAGCTCTTATCCTCGCAGAGGTTTACTCAATCACACAAAAACGACTGAACGGATTTGGATGAAATTTGGCATGCACGTTGGGTACAGAGAAGGACATAGGGTACTTTTTATCCCGGAATTCCCGCGGGAACTCCGAAATTACCGCGGGTGAAACCGCAGGGCACAGCCAGTTTATGATATTAGTATAGATGTAGATGTTACTATGATATTTAAATAATTACCATGGGAAGAACACTAACTATATTAGCCCATATGACCATCTTCACGTATTCGATGATGTAGGTACATGCGATCAGTGATAGTAGAAGAGTTTAGACAAAGACAATTGGGTTATCAATATAATGTTTTTTGTTCACGCTTAAAATTCAAATTGACAAACAAGCTGGCAAAATAATGTATTCAAAATTATCCATTAAATATTTGAATAACAAGGTAGTTTATGTTCACCTTTAGATGTATGCTAATACAAAATAAAAAACCAAAAGTGACGGGCGTATAAGATTCAAAACAATTATTAATAATTCACAAGTCATAAAATTGTTACTAGCGCTATGAAGACCTGCTTACCGTGGCCAAGATATAGACATTCTATAATATTTGACCCCCAAGTCTTTGATCATTTGCACATCAGCTTTATACTTGTGATAGGAATCGGCCGCTATATCTCCATTGGAACCGTCCTCAGTGAAATTAGGATGTTTGTGTAGGTAGGTGTCCCATAGATTTTCGCCTTTGCCTAAAATAATTTTAAGCAAAAAGTAAGTAAAACACCTTAATAAAATTGACCAGGAGGATCTTATCGGTAGTTTTTCCTTGATCAAAAGATTTCGATTAGTTATATAATTATCAAGAACGGAAGTTGATGGCAAGTAAACCTGCTGTACGACTACAAAGTTCTAACGGAAAAAATTATATTATCTTAATTTAACTTTTCCCCTTTTTATTTAGTACTTGATAATTTTCTTTAATTTCAACTATTTGTAGAGAGTCGTTGTAGACTTCTTTTGCGTGAAACCACTGCTAAAATTAAACTCAATTTGTACTTAATAGAACACAGGAAAAAAAGACTTCTGATATATTTTTAAAAATATTGAATAGACACAATAATTATGCATACCTCCTTCGTTCCACGCTCCCTCTATTTGATAGGCAGCCGTTGATACTCCAAAAATAAACTCCTCCGGAAACATATAGGTACTGTATCCTCTATGCACATCTTGTAAGCTAATGCCTTGCAGCATACATAGAAAACTGTATAAAAATATTTAAACCTCGTATTATTTAATTTTTTTTTCAAAAAACGAGTGATTTTATAAAAAAAGTTCACTGTTAATTAAAAAGTCTTTGGAAATATTTAGAGTTTTAACGCTGCCATTGCAATATAAGTTTTAATATGAACAAGATATCTACAAAAAGACTTATGAACGAAAAAAAATCATTTATTTAATTAAAAAATATACAATATATTTCCCCTTACCTAAAGCCTATTAACACAGACTTGCTCTGAACGACTCTACGCGAGTAAAGCATTGTTTAAACTAAAATACTCAATGATCATAGCCAACCGATGAGAAACTTAATAATAAATGTCAATGAAATGAACCGAAGGTTGTTAAAATAAAACATTTATTTTTTTCATTCACACTACATAATTAAAGTGTATATAGGTATGTCAATATGTAAACGTATAATTTCAAAATCTTTCACGTCAGCCTTGGGTGTATTACGTAGGCATTACTAATCTTATTAACCTACTAGCTGTTTCCCACGGATTCACCCGCGGTAATTTCGGAGTTCTCGCGGGAATCCCGGGATTAAAGTACCCCATATTTTTTGCAGTACCCCTCACAATATGAATGCAAAATTTCGCGATGATCCGTTGAGCCGCGCATTGGGGCGTAAAAGCGTAACAAACAAATAAACTCACTTTCACATTTATAATTATTAGTAAGGATTCAACATAACACGGGTGCGATATTTATTGTAAAGGAAGATATTTTATTCACTTACTAGCTGACCCACACGGTTTCACCCGCGGCAATATCGCAGTTACTGCTCGAATTCCGGGATAAAAAACAGTCATGTCACTCAGGATCACTTTAGCTTCCTATACTTAAGTGATTTTTTTTTTAAATTGGTTCAGTAGATCCAGAGATTAGCCCCTACAACCTCACAAACTCACAATCACCAGAATTCCCGCGGGAGTTCCGGGATAAAAATACCCTATGTCACTCAGGACCACTGTAGCTTCCTATAAGTGAAAGAATTTTCAAAATCGGTCAATTCAATGGTTCAATTTTCAAATCAGTAGATCCAGAGATAGCTGTTCCCCCGTGGTTTTGCCCGCGGGAAATACGGAGATGCCGCGGGAATTCCGGAACAAGAAGTACCCTATGTCCTTCTCTGTACCCCTGCCAAGGTGTAGTAGATGCAAAAGGAGATTGCGCCCGAATATTATATGAGCTCCGTCTCCAAACATTATGTGGATGATTTCTTTTAAGAATAGCTGTTCCGCGCAGTTTTACCCGCGATAATTTCGGAGTTCCCGCAGAAATTCCGGATTACAGTATAGTCTATGTTACTCAGGGATAATGTAGCATTCTAAAAGTGAAAGAATTTTTGAAATCGGTCCAATAGTTTTTAAATTAAATCGTAACAAACAAACAAAAAACCAAAGAAACAAACAAAAACAAAATATTTATCATATTAGTATAGATTGACAAATAATAATAAAAAATACGAGTGGATATCCATATGATGGATATATGATAAAAGATCAGGAGTGATACTTTATAGTTACGTTTTGCATCGTTCAATACAACTGTTTAAGACTGGTTTTATTGAGGAATTTAGGTGTGAGGTTGCAAAATTTATAGATCTATAAATTTTCATTTAATATTCATAAATTAAAAAAATAAGAGTGAAAATAAAATAAAATACAAAACTAATAATAATATTAATATAAATAAAATCAATGTATCTGTTCGTATTACATATATAATTATGCATAGTTGCAGCCTTTCATAGAGCTCGGAGAGTAGTTCGCGTTCTAATAGAGTGGCCACTTAATCTTTTTTATTTTTGGTTCTATCTCTCCTTTCTATCTCTCTGTTGGATAATCTTTTTTTAACGACTGAATGAGTTACCTATCATGAAAGTATATAACTACATACTTTAAATCCAAGATAGGTTGAGTAATTTTTACTACCGGAAAAATATAAATTTTCTAGGTCATTCCAAAATTCACCACTGGGAGAATTTAATCTATATAGATTTGGTTGATTTAGTGGTGAGTTTTGGAATGACCTAGAAAATTTATTTTTTTCTGATAAGATAGATCAGAGATAATATAATACTGTCCATACCAATATTACTTATTATGAGAAATAATTTGATTTTTTTGTATGTTTGTTTGTAATGGATAAATTCCAAAAATACCTACTTGACGATTTTAAAAATTATATTTCTCTTTTAAGAAGCTACATACAGTGTTCCTAAATGAGAAAGGGGTTTTCAAAATACAATCAATCAATCAATCAATCAATCAAACATTTATTGCAACCAACGCCAACATGATATAACTAAAACGTTAGCGTTGCTAAGAACAACACGATTAAGAAATAATATAGGCAGCTATTAAATAATAGTTAATATGATAATAAAACTAATTATTACGAAATATAATACAAAGTAATTTATACCCCGAACGTGCAGGGAACTTTATTAGCGCGGTTTTATGTTCACAAGTAGGTAAACACCTACCGGAACTGACGGTAATGTACCAAAAGTTGTTTGATATTGAAAGTGAAATCCTTGTCTACTCGTACAATATACGTCTTGTCATGATATGGATGTTATATACAGGGTGTAAAATTAAACAAGGAACTTATTGAGGGAGAGTGTTCAGTATCCGATATTCTTCTCATATTCCCTATTCACTATGGCCAACAATATCCTTAGTCCATAACGCGCTACGCTAACGACGTGCTAGGTTATCGAACAACTGAATCAAACAGTACCGATTTTTTGATGCGCGATCGACCACAAGGCAATTTCTGTTTTAGACAAAACTCAGACTTTGTAAATAGGTGAATATTACTAATGCCGATGCACGATATCATGAATAAAGATGTTATAACGTCTAGATATACTAAACAAAGGTTGCAACCTCCAATAAAACTCATAAAACCGTTTTATAGATCCACATAAACGGAACAAGTTTGGCCACACATTTTTTATTTTATTTTAATACTAGGTGTTCCCCACAGTTTCACTCGCAGTAATATTGAAGCTTCTGCTGGAATTCCGGGATAAAAATTACGCTATATCCTTCTCTGTACACCAGAAAAAGGGTATGCGAAATTTCATGATGATCGGTAGAGTGGTTCGCTCGATTTAATAATAATAATAATAATAATATAGATTTATTTCAGACCTGAGTCCATAGTAGTGTTAGTAACAATCGTCTTACATGCTAGGGTTAGTATTTTAACTTTTTGAATTTGGGAATCCTCGAATCGTGGGGAACAATGGCTAGTTTTATTAAGAACTAGCTGTGCCCCGTGTAATTCGTGTGATACCCGTGGTAATTTCAGAGTTCCCGCGAGAATACCGGAATAAAAAGTACCCTATGTCCTTTTATGTACCCCTGTCAACGTGCATGCCAAATTTCCTCCAAATCCGTTCAGCCGTTTTTGCGTGATTGAGTAACAAATATCCATACATCCAAACATCCACACTTTCACATTTATAATATTAGTAGGATTTATGTGCAACACAATAATAATAATAAACCACTTCACAACACACAGATCTACTTGATCTCACAGTGAGCTATTATTAGCTTGTAATGTGCCTAAATATTATGTTTTAACGTTCAAATCTACTAGGTAACCATTTGTTGGATTAAGTCAATGACCGGTACTAAAACAGTTTACAATCACTTTGAATACCGACCAACTGGTCTTACCAGCAATTTAATAGATAATATCTTTCTAGGACACTCTTACCTAAACTTCATAAACGCTAGTTACGTAAGGTAAATACCTATATTTAACAACATTTTCCTGCAATTCTTTGGAGTTTAACGAACTTCAATTGATAGTTTGAAACACTTTTTTTTGGTTATTTATACTTTAATTATAAAGTATTGCCTAGATATCTAATAAGAAAGTTGTATGAAAATGCCACAACACAATTTTCAGCACTGATACTGTTTTTATATTAGCCATATTAGCTTTATGTTGATTATTATAGATCCTACTCTAGAGTCGGTCACATCTCAAGATATTGTTTGTCTCGCTTAGAAAATAAAGATGACAAACTGTGACTGTTGAGTGTGTACTCTATAGTTTAGTAAAATCGAAGTCAAAGTTGACTCAATCTTAAACGCTTGCCATATCTTCCGTAAAAAATCAGAGAACTCAATGTTTCTCAAAACTCATGGTTGTAAAAAAACCGAAGTGATGACAAATCCCAATGGAACTATACTTGTCGGACCAGTCAGAATGAATATTGAAACGGGTTCAACACAAGTGAACCAGTACCTATCCCGCCGGGGAACCATTTTATTACGGAAACTAAAATAAAAAAGTAAATTGACAAGTAGAATTGACTAAACTACTTTCTGTGAGCGACACATTTCAAATGCAATAGGTAGTCACAGAAAAAACATGTTAATTTTTATTAAGCTTTTTGATCGAGGTGAAAATTTAAAAATACCTATGATAAACAAAATTTTAACAAAAAAACACCAGACACCAGCGGGTTTGTCACCGAATTCAAACCGATCAGTAGTAGCACAAACCAATAATAATATTACGTGTGTTTTTGTCTTTTGGATTAAATCGGTATTTTTAGCTTTTTAGTTTTGTTTTTCGGTTTTAATTTTGTTTATTTCTCGCTTTTAAGTGACTTAGTTCGTAGGTTCAAATTTTGCTTTCCAAATGAAAATAAACGTTTTACTATAAAAAATACAAAAATCCCTATAGGTTTACCTATAATTTTTGAAAAATTCCCTCGATTACTCCAAGATCCCATCATCGGATCTCGACTTGGTGAAAATGGAATCAATTTGGGAGTATCCCCTTTCAAACAAAAAAAAACAATTTTCGAAATCGCTCCAATCGGAACCCGTGAAATACTTATTATTGTCGAGTAGTTCCGATGACCACCTGTGGTCTTCATCATCAGTTCCTCTTCTTCAAATTTTGCTTTCCAAAAGCAAATGAACAATTTACTATAAAAAATACCCAAATCGCTATAGGTGTGCCTATAATTTTTGAAGAGTTCCCTCGATTTCTCCAATAGAACTTAATTGGGAGTATACCCTTCCAAAAAAAAACATACATACAATCGAACATAGAACCTCCTTTTTGGAAGTCGGTTAAAAACATACCTATGCATCTACATAATTCATATTGTATAAAATATTGTATGAAAAAACTTAAAAACTAAATGATTGAGATCAAGTTTACAGAATAAGTTTGTGTTCGTGGAAGTTTGAACAATATTAGTCCCAATAAATACAGGATGTAATTATAAATGAGAGACTTATTAAGACCTTCGATAATTTTTGCTTACATGTAACTAATAAAAATATGAACAAATAGAAAACACTGATAAATGATAAAGCAAACCTTCGAATAAAACGTAGGGTTATGATGGGTGAACGACATTTGATTTTTCGGCGCGTCAGTAACTGTACAAAGGCAAGAGGCGTTAAATGACCTTTTAGACATGATCCGTCAACGCGTTGACAACTTGTGCGCTTAGTTGTCGAAAATAATTTAAAAGGTAGGTAAAAAATTAATAACGTCAAAACATGTTTTTTTTTTTATATTTGAGAAGAGAATCGAATATTTAAAGTCATCTTTTAAACTGAACTACTTACTCGACTGATAGATGATCAAACGAACTTCTAAAGTGAAGTTCGATCACTATTATATGAGTCACTTCATTCGAAGATATATGTCTAATTAACAGGTAGTCATTTAAACCTACAAGGCAGTCGCACGTTTTAAAGAGTAGACAATCGATTTACCATCGATTGAATCTTCTTTTTTTTTTTTTTTTGTGGGTACTTGCATACTTCCTATTGCCCGACATCGGAGCGCACTGTCATTCATTCAGAGAGAAAATTTAAAATATAATGTGGGTATGGGAAATTACTTATTGGGAGGGTGATTTTATATCTTCGAATGAAGTGACTCATATAATAGTGATCGAACTTCACTTTAGAAGTTCGTTTGATCATCTATTAATATTACGTCACTTCATTCTTCAGATATATGTCTAATTAACAGGTAGATGTTTAGAGTAGGAATTAACTTTTATGAATATAAAAGATATTTATGTAATCATAATAACGTATAATATTTTAAATTTTCAAAACATTTTCAAATTAACAATTCTCAGTAGGAACTTAAAAATAATTCACAATTCTTTTTATCAATAAAATTATCAACTAGGTAATAATAATTAATTATTAATCATTTGCTTGCTCGTTAGGTAATGAACAAACTGATCTAGCATAAATTGCTTCATCTAATACAGGTCGATTATAAAACCTTGCAAAGGTTTGAGACGAACTGGACCAGCCAGCCGTCTTCCTAATCGTATCAATGGATACTCCAGCGGAGGCCGCCGCAGATGTGGATGCATGTCGAGTGCTATGAGCACTGAATACTCCCACATCTACGCCGCTCTCCGCCAAAGTTTGTTTTATCCATCTACTAATGGACTGCGAAGAAGCTTTTTTGTGTGGCTTCTTGTAGGTAATAAACAGATGGTCTGTATTATTTGGTCTTATATTAGATGTCATAAATAAATAATCATCTACAGCTGTGGCTGGGCATATCGTGGGATTTTCTCTGAAATAGGGTAAAACTAACACCGGTTGGTCCCTGCCTACCCCTGAAGTTTTAATAATGTCAGAGATTGGGATTTGTAAGGAATCTGCACCCTTGACTATATTTGACACTTTAATAAGTGATAGAGTTTGTACTCTGTGGGCAGTACAAATTGCCAGTAAAACACAGACTTTTTTGGTAATTTTATCTAGGCTCATACTTCTATTGGGAAACCAATTGGCAACATAGTTAAGCACTATCTGGGGATTCCAAGTACCTATATACTTAGAAATAGAAGGTTTTTGCTTATAAATGCCTTTTAGGAGGCGTTTGATGCTATCGTCGGAACCTAGGCTATATTTTCACCTAAAAGTAAGGAAAGGGCTGATCGGTGCGAGTTAATCGTTCCGTAAGATCCTCCCCTATTAAACTGTTCTGTTAAGAATGTTAAAATGTCAGCCAATTGGGGGTCAAAGATGTTAATACCATTGGTGTTACAAAATTGCCACCAAAGTTTGTATGTGGTATTGTACTGTTTGAGGGTGCTATTTGAGACGGAAGATAACATTAGGTCTAAGGCTATTGAAGGGATGAGTCTCCGAGTGAACGCGACCCGGAGAGCATCGCGGCTCCCAGGGTAAGGCTCCTGTACAGTGGGTGTTGCGATCTGTAATGAGAACGCAAAAGGTCTCTGTTAGGGTTGAAGTAGATGATTTCAGAAATTATTAATTTCTTTAGTAATGGAAACCAAGGCTGTCCTGTCCAATAAGGAAATACCAATATGCCAGTAGCTTTGTCACTTATAATTTTTCTAATGCATTTAAGGATAAGTGAAAAAGGTGGAAACGCATAAAAGCGTTGAGAACGCCAGTTAATCGTAAACGCATCTACAGTTAGGGCATCCGGGTCTTGTTTCCAAGA
Source organism: Zygaena filipendulae (assembly GCA_907165275.2). Taxonomy (NCBI): domain Eukaryota; kingdom Metazoa; phylum Arthropoda; class Insecta; order Lepidoptera; family Zygaenidae; genus Zygaena; species Zygaena filipendulae. The sequence goes on from OU015657.1 coordinate 8,743,536, forward strand.
CACGTATGTCTCACATTTGGCGTTGGTGCGAGAAGCGAAAAGATCTATGTCTGGTTGACCTAGCTTGTGAACTATCATTTGGAAAGCCCAATTTGATAGTTCCCATTCTGTGTCAACATTTATCTTACGAGATTCTTCGTCTGCTTCTACATTATCGTTTGTATTTATGTACGATGCAAAAAGCCATATGTTTCGTTTCTCGCACCACTGCCAAATGGTCTTAGCCAAGCCGTGGAGGTGTGGGAATTGGATTCCGCCCATGCGGTTAATATAACTGATCGCTGTTGTGTTATCAACACGAAGCAGTATAGTACAGTTAGTAGCCTCCGAGGCGAAACATTTTAACCCCATGAACACAGCGAGGAGTTCCAAGTAGTTAATGTGGAAGGAGAGTTCTACTTCTTTCCAGCCGCCATTCACGCGTTTCTCGTTACAGTATGCCCCCCAACCAGTTCTAGAAGCATCTGTAAATACTTCAAGGGAAAATTCTTCATCTAATCTCATGTGATTTGATGAGGAAGGAATATTCTGACTCCACCAAAGCAAATCAGGTAAAACCACAGAAGGTAATTTAATTTTCGCTTCAAAATTTTTAAATGTTTGAAGAGCCAAATATTTCTCACGCTCCAGTTCCTTAGTATATAGCCAGCCGTACTTCATTGCTGGACAGGCTGCCACTAGTATCCCTATGAGTTGTGAAAGTTCCCTTATGGTACATTTGGGTAGCGTGGAAAACTTTTTGACGAGCTTTGCAATATTATTTCTTTTGTCACATGGCAAGGACAGAGACAAATCAGCGGAATTTAGAATAAATCCTAAAAATTTGCAAGAACGCTTAGGTGTTAATACGCTTTTTTCAAAATTTACTACAAAGCCGAGACATTGCAGTAGCTCTAGAGTCTTAGTAACATTTGTATGGCATTCACTGAAGGTGTCGCCAATACATAAAATGTCATCCAAGTAAATCACCGATTTGTAACCTCTCTGCCTCAAGTAACTTATTACTTCCTTCATAATTTTTGTAAAAATTCTTGGAGCCGCACTAAGACCATAGGGCACAGCATTAAATTCATAAACAGTATTGTTAAAAATAAACCGTAGGTATTTTTTATGTGCTTTGTAAATTGGTACCGAAAAATAGGCTTCTTTGAGGTCTATAGTGGCCAGATAGCCGTCCTTTGGGATTAATTTTGATGCGACCCTATGGTCTTCCATTTTAAAATGCGAGTTTTCAATGAACTTGTTGAGTGGTTTTAAATTTAAAATAAAGCGCTTTCCACCATTGGGCTTTGGAGTCAAAAATATACTAGATAGAAAGTCCCCTTCTGCGCGTTCGCAGACCGACACTGCGCCTAAGCTTAGAAGCTTAGAAATTGCTACTACCATATCGGCTTCCTCATGACATGACAACTTATTAGAAGGGATATGATGTTGTGTTACCCTACTGCAAAATGGTATATGGAACCCTTCCTGAATCCAGTTAAGAACTAACTGATTTTCAGTTATTCTTAGCCAACAATCATAAAATAAATGTATACGACCAGCATGTACCTCTAACGTTGTTGGGCCGGAGCACGTGACTTGGTCTGGTTCTGTTGAGGCTGCGTTGACGAGGATTGCTTCGTCGTTGACGCTTGAAAAGCTTTGCGACCGGCTGGACCTGTCTTCCTGTAACCGCCCCGCCCCCCCCTGTTCGAAGGATATCGAGAGGGGCCGGACCAGTTTACCTGAGACCGGACTCTACTGGTTGACGGTTGGGCACAAGACGCTGGTGTCTTAGCTGGAGCCAACTTTTTGATTTGCAGGCCCTGCTTTTCGATAACTTTTGAGGCCTTAATTTTCTCAGAAAGTTTTTGTCCGAATAGGGTGTCATCCCTATCAACATCCTGAATCAGGTTCAAGAAAGCCTTGTCAAGGCCAGGCGTCATAAACTTCTTCCGAACTTCCGTTTCGACGTGGTGAAGGTCGCATAAGAGTCGACTACTGTCGCTTAAAAACTTAATAGCTTTCACCTTATCTGTGTCATTCTCAAGGAGCAATGACAACCCTTTGTTGAGAGCGGTAATGCCGAGCCCTAGCTGTTGCTGAGCGCTCTCAACTCGTTTATCTTTGGTTCTGGTAACATCTGAAATCGTAGCAGCTATTTCAGGGTTGAGCTTCGGCGCTTGCAAAAGGGTGCAATTTTCTGGGATCTGATACTGCTTCATCAGTTTATCTTTGGCTTCTTTTTCAATCCCTTTGCGGAGTATGGGAAGCCAAAGTTTTGATAGGTTATCATGAATCTTTTCACCGAATGTAGGCGTATCTTCGGTTACTTCCCCAAGGGCTGTCAATATGTCCGGATCAAGCTCTGGAAGTGGCGTTGATTCCTGAGAGCCTCCATCTGGTGTCTGCTCAGGTGCCAGACTTTCTTGAATGTTTTTCATTGAACATTCCAAGGGTATCGGATCATCGAAGGCTACTTGCGACTCGTTATCTAAAAATAAAACGAGAGACGTTACCGAGCAGCCAAGAAAGTAACTAATAAAATTTTTTTAAATAAAAATATTTCGAGGGTAATTGTGAAAAAGAGCAATGATAAATAAAATGAAATAAACGAGTAGGAAAACACTAAATTATTATTAATTTTATAACTTTATGATCCATAGTTTAGGTGAATATTGCTTTAGAATAACCCACGGTTAGCCTTTAAGCATATTATTAGTACCATCGTGTTGATCCTCGATCAACCTCCAGGTGTATTTGCTTTTGTAATAACCCACGGTTACCATCTAAGCATGAAAATTAAACATCGTGCTGACCCACGGCCAACCTCTTGTTTAAATTTTAATCATAGTTCATGATCAAAATCATAATCTGCACTAAGTAGGTAGTTATTTTTGTTCATATTTTTGCTTTGTGATAACCCACGGTTACCCTCTAAGCATAGAACAGTGATTTTACCATCGTGTTGACCCACGGACAACCTCCAGGCTAGAATTTAACTACTATCATGGCAGATTTTTGGAAAACATTTTAAAACACTTTAGGAAATAACACTTTACTAACCTGAATTTTCTTCCAGTGAATCCGACGATTCGATAATTCGCCTACGTCGTTTCATTTCCTTGTCTTCAAGTCTTCTTATTTTATAGTTATAGCGTTCCATTTTCTCCGCGTAACTTCTTTTGGGCATTTTAAACACTTTTCGAAAAAAAATACTTGAGTTTGAAATAAAGTATTTCTTGGTAGCAAGTGAGACGTCCGCGCGCTGCCTCGCACGAAAAAATAAAGACAGTGCGCTCCGATGTCGGGCAATAGGAAGTATGCAAGTACCCACAAAAAAAAAAAAAAAAGAAGATTCAATCGATGGTAAATCGATTGTCTACTCTTTAAAACGTGCGACTGCCTTGTAGGTTTAAATGACTACCTGTTAATTAGACATATATCTGAAGAATGAAGTGACGTAATATTAATTTAAGGTATATTCAGGCAGTATATAACATTTGTTTTGCCTAAATGTCTTGAGGGGATCCCGAAATAATAATAACGATGCTTGGATATTACCATAGAGCGCCATCTGTAACAAATAAAGCTGAGCTTGTAGACTGTGGTATTTACCAGAAAACTAATATTATAGTACCTACTTTTTTATTTTAAATACAGAATGGGGATGTTGCTGCTCTTATCACGGGTTTGTGAACCAATATTAACAAATGGTGTTCTATTTTTTAAATTTTTATCTTATTTAGTTTGTTCGATTTTTTTTTTATTTGATTTATTTGATAGTTTCATTATACTTTTATATATTAATAGGTATTGCTGATGTTTTTATTTATTATCGTATTGTCGTCCCCAACCCTGTATATAACTAACCATCCATGCCTATTACACACCCAGTTAGGAACAAACATAAAATATGTTTATCACATGCAAATTTTATGTTGGAGTTCTCTAACTTACGAAATTTAAAAGGATGAAACCATGGGGTACAGCACAGCTGGTAATGACTTCTCTACTAGCTGTATCCAACGTTTATTTGATTTGGTTAAATTCTACGGCAAGCAAACGATTTAGACCATCCCTTATCTGTATTTCAAATGGGTATTGAATGCCTTTAGATTTCCAACAATCACTTCTCTGATAGTGAGAAATAGTTATATCACAAAGTTTCATATGTGTACTCAAGTAAATAAAGTCGTAAATAACCATGCGACGCCCAAGGGAGAGTGTGTGTGACACTCCCTCACAACGTGTGCGAATAAATCAAAGGTAGGTAGGCTGGGTAGGCGTTGAGGTACGTTTGATTTATAATATTAAATAGGTAAACTCTTTCCAACTCCTTAAATCAATTCGCCCGATCTCCACTTAAAACTTTCTCTTGAACAATTCTCTCTATAATTTTAAATGTCTGTAGAAAACAACTATCTATGTGATTGTCAAAACTTATAGGTAGGTACGTATTTGGTTGGGCGAGATAGAGAAACAAACATTTATGTATATGTACTGCTTACGTATTTGCTTACATATCTAACCAAATGTAGAAAGATGGAACTCTATAAGTATATAATATATTTCTTAATTAAGAATAAAATAAAACTTGATATCGCTATAAAATAAAGATCCGCAGCAAACACACGTAATTTGATATATCCACTAATCATTTTTTAGATATAATCTAAGAATCACGTCAAATTTAAATTGCATAAGATTTAGAAGTGAAGTCCTTACGAAATAAAACATAACTTTGACTAAAATATCATAGTATAATATTGTAGTAATACGAGTACCTTCACAATAATTACACGTTAACCAACATTTAACCAAACCTATATCTAAACTCTGCTAAAATTCGGTCCACATATTTTACGTTTCATTGTTCGTCGAACAAAACCTTCTGAATTTTACGACATGCTTTATTATGCCATTTTAGGTAATTTTGCCTGATGACAGCCACGCAAATATTACCTAATTGACTGTTATAAAGTTACCGCCTTATCAGCGGAGAGAAAACGAATTATAATAAAGATGTGTTTATTCAAATGTAACGGACATAATAATGTTTTAATATTTACATAAAAGCTCATAGAGAAGGCCTTCTTTCTCAAACGACACTATAGTTTGCTTGTATATAAACTGCGATTATCACAATTCTTACATAATTTCATGTTACCTGCGATTTCACCCAAATTCCACCCTTACGGATTGAATTTCCAAAAAATCTTCTTAGTACCTTCTTATACTTGTCTAACTATATAATAAAAAAACCTTTATGCAAAATTTCAAAGTTCTACTCCTGGCAATAACTTACGACATTTACTGTATTTTAAAATAGTATATTTCATTATAAGTGCGGAAAGCCTGTCATTGCAAAGAGTTCCGACAAATGTCTACCCGAGCCGAGGCGCAGCCGAAGGTGAGGGTTGACAGTCGGAACTAGTTGCAATGACGGTTCCGCACGTGTACTGAACAACTATTTTTAATACAGTTACGAAAAAATTAAGCAATTTAAAAAATATCAAAAACACAACAAACTCAACTAAGTTCCAACTGTGATCAAGAGATGGCGCTAGTCGTATTAGTAATGCGAAACCTACGTTTCGCAATGCAAAAAGTGTGTCAAAGTCGTGTCGCCATTTTTGACAGTTGGCAAAGAGAACGCACGAGTTCGGGAAAGGTAAACAAAAAGCTCGAGTATGTAATAGCCCACATCCCGAACGCTAAACGTCCCTGCAATACGCCATTTTTTGAGCAACTGTATTAAAAATGCTTTGTCGTGGCAATTACGAACACAGCCAAAAAAATCAGTCAAGTTAGTTAAGTTATTCTCAAGTACTCTATCATACATGTGACAATTAATTGTTAATTTTATTAGATTTAGGGTATACTAGCTGTGCCCCACGGTTTCACCCGCGGTAATTTTGGAGTTCCCGCGGGAATTCCGGGATAAAATTTCATCCAAATCCGTTCAGCCGTTTTTGCATGATTGAGTAACAAACATCCAAATATCCAAACATCCACACTTTCACATTTATAATATTAGTAGGATAGGATATATTTATCTGTTAATAATATACCTACAATTTAGCACCATTCATTTGGTACTTTTAACAGAAATAACGGTTGATTGGTAGAAAACGCTCCTTAGCATTACGCATACTTCGCCTTTGTACATGTTTTGTTTTGTGTAGTAAAGAGAAATATTATTATAATTACCATACTCGTGGGCGTTGTAAAAAAAAGTCTATCAAAAGCCCTAGATGAGATTGCAGGGGGCTCAAAGGCTCTTAAAAATATTTTCTTATTTCAAAATAAGGTGTTATTCAATGGAACCAGAAGCCTCTTTTTGATGGAAATAGTTTCGTAAAAGCCCACCTCCCTGTCAACCGAGCAGCTGTAGTTGGAAGTCATCCAAAGCTATTTATGGCGAGTTTTCAGCGAGTTGAGATCACCATTATTGTTACAGAGTCGAGCATTAGTTTTGTGGCATTTCGAGTTGTTCGGAAGCGGTACGAGTGGCTTTAGTGTGTCCTCAAATAAAAACCTCATGGTGTACGTATTAGTTCCACATCGTGAAGAAAATAACGTAGGTATACGTAACTTGAAAAGTATAAAATTCTAATAAGTACATAAAGCAGTAACAGTATCACTAAAGTTACACTTTCAGATAATATTGTCTTGGGCAGGTATGTCAAATTAGGTAGGTACTTACCTATATACTTTGTACTTGTACTTGTTTCATGTATCCATTTAAAGAATCGTAGATATTTTTACACGTTTTATAAATATTAATTTTACCTGTATCAACCAATCTATGTATATCTTACCTATTGAAATCTTTCAGTTCTATATTGACATTAAACGTCTAAATAATAAATATTTTGAGACTTAACATACGTAAGTAGAATCGATGGCAACACAATTTCACCCTTTTCACCTGAAATTCTTGAGAAGCGTGTTTTTTTTTATGTCATAGGGGACAAACGTTTTGTCATATCTTTAAAATGTAATGGTAATGTATTTTTCATTACTCATGCTCGGAAAGTAGGTCTGAAGTTGCCTGAGAAGCGGGTTGAAAGTAACCCTTTTCAGCCCTAGGGAGAATCGCTTTCAACTGACAACTGTCAAATTATTAAAAAAAAACTAGGTCTATTTTCACATTTCTATTGAACCATGTTTCAACTTTCTATACAGCCAGCGCGATGTAAAATTGAAATAACGTAAAGTTTAAGTAGGTATTAATTAAAATAAAATTCACTCACTTTTTCTTAAGCTAATTCCTATTTATATTTTTTATTTTCTTTAATTAATACTTAATAATTAAAGAAAATATTTTTTTTAGGTCGCCACAATGTAAATAAAAAATACTGGCTGAATAGTTAGCCGGCCAAAGAAAAAGAAATAGGTGGGAAAGTGTCAAGCGACTATCCGATCTTCACTCATTTTTTCTTTCGCTAATTCCTATTTTTATTTTGACTTTCCTTGCATTCGTAATGAAAAGCACAGTGTTACCCTCGGGAGAAAGTAACTTATTTAGTGCCTCGAACTATTGGCGCCCTCGCTACGCTCAGGCGCCAAACCCCGTCTCGGCACTAAATGAGTTACTTTCACCCCTTGGATAACAATGTACTATTTCATTACTCATACTCGGAAAGTAGGTCTGAAGTTGCCTGAGAAGCGGGTTGAAAGTAACCCTTTTCAGCCCTAGGGAGAATCGCTTTCAACTGACAACTGTCAAATTATTAAAAAAAAACTAGGTCTTTTTTCACATTTCTATTGAACCATGTTTCAACTTTCTATACAGCCAGCGCGATGTAAAATTGAAATAACGTAAAGTTTAAGTAGGTATTAATTAAAATAAAATTCACTCACTTTTTCTTAAGCTAATTCCTATTTATATTTTTTTATTTTCTTTAATTAATACTTAATAATTAAAGATAATATTTTTTTTAGGTCGCCACAATGTAAATAAAAAATACTGGCTGAATAGCCAGCCGGCCAAAGAAAAAGAAATAGGTGGGAAAGTGTCAAGCGACTATCCGATCTTCACTCATTTTTTCTTTAGCTAATTCCTATTTTTATTTTGACTTTCCTTGCATTCGTAATGAAAAGCACAGTGTTATCCTCGGGAGAAAGACTTATTTAGTCCCTCGATCTATTGTCGCCCTCGCTACGCTCGGGCGCCAAACCCCGTCTCGGGACTAAATAAGTTACTTTCACCCCTAGGATAACAATGTACTATTGTCATAATATCTTATAAACAGTTCTACCTATAAATAATAAATAATAATCGATACAAACTACAGATTCTTCAGAGATTACAGTTTTGTAGTTCATTTTTTTACGAACTTTTTTGCGTCACTGATTGCGTATCTTAGGTATTTAGTTTATCGATGATGTTGAATCACTGCGTTATAACAGGGAAAACAGTTTCTGATGACCGATCCTAAATTAGCCAAGTTGTAAGGGTCGATGGTTTTTATGACCGATCATATCTGTCGTGTCACATGACTCGTGTCCGAGGGCCTAAGTAAACAAGCGAGTGGGCTTAAGGCTGAGGTCACACTATAGATGCCAAGCTTAGAGCTAAACTAGGAGCTGCGCTTGTGTACAGGAAACATAGTGGTCACATACAAGGTTACTAGCTTAGTGAAACACAATCAGTGTTGCCAACTCGAAATTTGCTTTGGAGCCGCAGTGTTGCCAACTATATTTTCTAAGGGATTGTACAAAACACAAGAAAAAATCGTATTTAACCAAAAATTCTAGATAAAAATAGTATGTAGTTATCTTCAATAAAACAATAGCAAATAATTTAAATTCGAACTGTAATAGTAACTTTGAACTATTTTAATGTTGATGAAATGAAATTATACAAACTTTAACCAATGCATTTCGATGTAAATAACTTCTGAAAAAGGAAAAAAACCATCTGAACTGGCTGTGTGGACTAAGTTTCCTCTGCCTTCTCCGAAAAAGTAAAATCACTAGGCGACTTACAAAAAATAAAAAAAACCCGTTCGTTCGCTACGCGACTCGCATGGTGACAAACTAAGCACCTACCCAGGCGCGTCGCTTGCAGTGTGGTCAGTTGCATAGAATGCATGTATAGTTCACTAGAAATAGTCATTTCGACTAGGTAGGAACAGTAATGTTGGGAACTGATAGTTTTTTTTTTAAATTTGGAAGTGGAAATATTACATTTTCATACGAAACCCCAAGAATTTTCACAATTCAACATAATATTCTAAAGGAATTCTAAAAGTATTATAATACTATAGAAAGCATTAGAATTCTAAAAGCATTATAATACTATATATCTTAACTTCCATAGTCAGCAGGAATAAGTTATGATCTGCCAATAAGTTACCGGATCCGATTCGTGTAAGCCTAAAAATTTTATTGGCTTGATACCGACTTACTTGAAACTTCTGGAATAACCATTTCATTTTCACACACTTTCGGGTAGGTACTTTCGCACTTAGCTAGGTATAAATTAATTTATTGGTTTATTTCATTACAATTTTAATGCAATCGCTTTTCTAACTACAAGTACCTAAACCCCATTATATGTATACTTATTGGACAACCCTGAAGGTTTTAACCTTTTTAAATAATAGGTATATACAGTAACTTTAAACAGTAAAACCTATCCATAAGTACAGTATGACCTACTTAGAAATGTACAATCCTTTTTGCCGCTATATTCTTTTCGTCTTTTCCATTTCGGTATCAACTCAGAAGAATAACTGGGTATCAAACATGGCAACAGTTTCGTGACAGTTATTTCACATAGACGGAACAGCTCAGGCACATTCTACCAAAATCAGTCTTCTAAAGTAGGTAACGGTGAAATTTTTCTGATCCATTTTGGACATTTGAAAGGTGTTATAATATTCCATATTATTATTATGTAATTGCCAAACAAAAATAAAATATTTTTGGGGTTATCATTCGTATAAAATTAGTTATATTGATTGAAATTCTTGTTTGACCATCCTATATATAAATCACCCTAGTAAATGGATTATAAACATCTTTCGTTTACTTTCCGAAAAAATATTTTACTAAGAGACAAACCCTTCCCTTTTTAAAGTTGAATAAAAACAGCATCTACATAGAAGTATGGGTTATATTATTTTATGGTAATGTTGAGGATATTTCCTCTACCAAAACGCTTCGTTTTTACGCTTACACAAGCTGTAGGGGATATTAAATCAGTAGCTAAACAATAAAAAAAGGGAGTACTAAAACCGTTTGTTTGCAGATCTGTATCTACGAGTATGTCAGTACATCAGTCTTCAACCGGAAATAAGCTTGCGAGCAAAACACAGCGCTGTGTAGTTCACACAAGATTTATGAGCGCCCCATATCACCGCTGATATTCTGAAACTCAGTGAGTCGTGATGTCGTGATGCATTTTACGAATTGAAAACATACATTTACACATTATGTTGCGGTTTCAAAACTCCTTATGCAGAACTTTTGATATGGGAACAAAATTTTTCTAATAAAAATACGCCGTATTATCGGAGAACGTTCTATGATTTATTACATTCTTAAAACTTCTCCTGAATGAAGGTATATGAAAGCCACTAGATGCCAGTATCAGTTGCTACTATAATATAAGTTTTCCATGAAAATTATGTTACACAGAACCAGCAAGTAAAATTTATCGCCCCCAATATTTTACACTCCGCAAATACCGCTCTATTTACTGCCGAAATAAAATAAGAGCGTTCATTAAATAAGTAAATCATGACTAGGTACATCTATAATTTCAGAAACCCGTAAATACTTAATTTTTAAATAGAGATTTCGTTCGTTCGTCCAAATCTCTATTCGTTCAAAAAAATTCTTCTGATCATCATAACGTAATAATTTCAAATAAAGAATTTATCCGCATTACAAAAAAGCTATTCGCAGGTAGGTCACCCGTAGCTGGTTCTTTTGAAAGCAAAATTTGAAGAAGTGGAACTGATGATGAAGACCACAGATGGTCATCGGAACTATTCAACAATAGTACGTATTTCAAATATGGAGGGGGTAGATGGGCTCAGTCAACTTGCGCCACCAGCTCTTCGTAAGCAGAACAACCTAAGTGGGCAGACACCAGCGGGCTTGTCACCGAATTCGAACCGATCAGTGGTAGCACAAACCAATAATAATATTACGTGTGTTTTTGTCTTTTGGATTAAATCGTTATTTTGTTATTTATAGCTTTTATTTTTAGCTTTTTGGTTTTGTGTTTTTGGAAAACGGTTTTAATTTTTTTATTAAAAATTTTTAAACACTATTGAAGTTTTGCACGCTATGTCACGCTACGTCCGGTGTTCACGAAACCTGCTTGTATATGGCTATAAATTATCCCAGATTTTACAGCTGAGTAATTTCAGGAATGAGGGATTATATCCATCCATTTTCACCTTTTGACCGTAATAAAACATCACTGGACACGAAAATAAAACCCGGGGTAGCGGGTTCAAATCTCTTTAATCGTTTAGCATTCGGGTTTCATTATCAAACACACCACGAAAGCTCAATCGTCAAGGGTTGAAGGCATCTAACGCGGGTCGCATGCGTAAACCATCTCCTATTATGAAATTCAGTGCCAACCTAGACGTGGTAAGGGGAAGACGTCTATACTTTATTGCAACCCCACTTAGTTACGCGATTTTATCACAATGTGAATTTTAAAACTATGTGTCGCAGTTGTGAATATATAAATAAATAAATGATTAAAGAGTTAGTGCTCAAGTGGATATCTTATTATGCAAAATAGTAATAAAAGTGTGAATCTTAATTTATGTGGTAATGAATATTTACATAAAATTAAGAGTTTTAATCAAAACTAGGTGTGCTCGCGACTTCGTTCGCTTAGTTTTTGACATCAGATACATACTCCTTTTTCATTTGAAGTTGATTAAAAAGTAGCTTACGTTAATTCTTAGGGTATACAAACGTATCTACAAACGTCGTGGATCTCAAGTCTATTGCATTTCGATGCACTGGACAGATAAATATAATAGATAGATAGGTAATGTGCAGTTTATGTCAAATTCGGCATCTATACGTTTGTATGGTAAAAAATCTTAATGAATAAAGTGAAGACGCAAAATGACACACGCTTTTATAGTAGCGAAATATACAAACAAAGTTATGATAGCCGAACTATTATTATATTTTTTTATTTATTTATTTTAAGCGTATACAAATATACCTGCAATATCAAAGCTGCAAACCAAAAATCACGAAGTTTTGTCCAGAATGCTAAAATAAGTTCGTTTAAAATAAAAGAGAAGTAATAATAGAAAGCGAACACTCTTAACTCTAAACCTATCTATTTTTTATAATATTTTAGGTACATAAAAAAGTTTCACAAATATTTTGACATAAGTTACCTATCACATTAACATGCAATAAATACTTTTTTAAATTATTTGATATTGCAGAAAAATAATCTTAGAATATTCTGCGTGTTTTACAATCTCCGTACAAATTTCACTTGTATAATTATTTCATGCAATAATGTAGGTAAGTGGCACTGTTGTACCTAAAAAGTACCTAGCAATTTTACCACTTTACCCTTTTTGGACACAATCCAACACTCCTATAAAATAAGAGTGATAAAGAAAAGCAATTATCTCAGTGCCTTTTCGACCTTTTTCCATAAAAGATTTTAATTGAATATGGGTAGTAGGTATAGTATTTCCCGAAGGTTAGTTAGGTAAATATAATACATATTATAACAACACTCTAAGAAAAATTACAAAAAAACTTGAAGCGGGCTTATAACAACTAGAACCTTACTGGATTAGATTTTGTTGAATTTAATTAAAAAACAAATATTAAAATTGGAATGCGTATTTTCTTAAAGCTGCCATAAATATAACAATAAGAAAAAGTAAACTTTATTTCTAAAGGGCACTAAATATTATATTTTACTTTAAAGATCCGTATACCCACTAATATTATCGACCGACGGGTTTATGAGGTTAATAATTATGTTCACCTTCGGGAGGATATCCTATAAGCATTATTATTTTATTAATTATTAGTACCTAGTATTAAGACATTAGCACTTTACATTTATTTTACCTAAGCTCCAATACAACCTCTACCAACTGCACAAGACCCAAGTGCATTTATTTATATGGAATTTAAACGTTTTTTTAGTAAAGTGCAGATAATGTTATGTTACCTACTTATTCTTTAAAACCGTACCTATAAGTAGTCGTGAATAATTATAGGTACCTATGAAAATAATAAATTATTCGATCAGCCCCTTGACTATTTTCATCATCTCGTCTGTTGGGTTAAAACTATTTTCTCGGCATTTTTAGATGTAAAAGTAAAGTATATATTCAGTTTTGACTATATTCTATTTATATGTAACTTACGTTAGTTCATAAGCTCCGAATCAATTATTTATAAATTCAACTTTAATTTAGTTATACTTAGCGGTTACCTACCTACATACATACCTACTTAGATTTAGAACCGGGGCGCAAACAAATCACGTTATTCCAAGGACTCAACGAATAGGCACTCACAAGATTTGCAACTCGTTATTGGTGAGAGAGTGAGCAGCTTCGCCCTTCAATGATATTGGCTCAAGTATAAGCGAACTGGTTTGGCTTTGAATATTTCATGGGCTAACTCTCATGATAAGATAAACAATACCGATAGGAACATAATAATGGAATATGTACATATAACCAGAGGCAAATCAATCCAGAAGCATAGCACTAGAAAGCTGTGAAGAGAGGATAATTTATGGGTGCTGTCATAATAAACTGTAATTTTATTGACGTCAAATAGAGTCACATTATGGGCCAACTTTGACTAAATTATTTGACTTTGACTTTAAGATTAGTTAAGATGTTTAAAAGAAGATACGTGTACGTACATGAGTCTTTTCTTCTAAATATAGTTGATACCTATTCCTTATTTAAATAAAGAAATCAATTTCTCAGACAGACAAAAAGACACCGTATTGCAAAATTATAGTTTTTATATTTATTTATTCTTTATCACACAGTAACGCACAAATAGCGAACTTAATGCCTTGTGGCATTCTCTTAAAGTTCTCTATACGGACCAGCAGTGTGTCACCCAAATCCAGAAGCTCAGCACGTAGGTCTAATATTTCACAGCTAATTCGGAGGAAATCCGCTTTGGGGACTATAGATATGTTTATGTCATTGAGTTTCTAACAAGGTACCTGCGTAGGTATACTCTTTAAGTTATTATAGGTACTTTTCAGAAATAGCAGTGAAATAATAATCTTCACTTAATAACTTCACAAAAAGGGCGATATTCGTGGTACCTAAGGAAATTATATTAGGAGATACCTAACGAAAAATTGCTGTATTTCAAATGAACCGATTCTGAACACGAACGAACTAGTTTTAAACTAGTGTTAAATCCTTATATTTTAATTATTATTTTTTCCTTTGCAATAAAAACATAGCAACGGTTTGATTTTGATTTAATTTGCCAATGGACAAATGAAAACACTGCTATTAAAATTCTTCAGCCCTGACCGTCCTTCTTATTATGCCTCCAATTTGTGTAATTCTTCGTCTTTTGTTTCCGCTCTCTGACGCAGGACGTGACGGTTTTAAGAAAACCCCAAGATTAACTTCAGCTCTTAAGGAATCACTAGAAATGTTACCTATCTCTTCTGTCTGAATATTTAATTAAACCTATGATGTATTTTATTCTCGTATTATTTAAAATGTCTCTTGCGAATCGAATCGAATATTTGACGCGATCATTTTGCGACGAATTGATATTTTTCGGGAGCCCTTCACATAAAGATAGCTAGTCATTTATATCCTGCGTCATGTAATTTACGGCAGCTATTTATCATTTTATCGGGTTCCCTTTCTATCAACGAGAGTACAAGTTTCAAATTAGCATGTTTATTTGAAGGGCTACAGTTTACAAGGCTATACCCGATAAAATGTATACGATGCCTTGTTTTTAAAAATGTGAATCTATAGGTTAAATTTCAGATGCGTGTTTTATTCTGCGTGGAGAATTTAGCCATCAGTGGTTTTTGATTCTGTAGCGGGAAAATAAAACAGCAATATGAACGCTTTTATTACGATTCAAATAATACATACCTACATTAAAGCGGAAAAAAATTAGACTCCAATAATCGCAGCGCAGAAACTATTAAAATAATTATAACAAATCTAGAATCACAAGGCGGTTCTATTTGCAATGCTTATTGAAGAGACCTCAAATGAAATATAATGTCTGAATAAAGGTATAATAGACGAACCTAAACCACAACTTCCCATAAAAAGCTCAGCCCCAGGTGATCGCTACTACTAATTATTTATTCATGTAATTCATGTCAATCAAATAATTTATTCATGGCAAGTAGGTATGCGAATGAATTCTCTTTTAGCACAGCAAAGATAATAGTTTAATCCTATTTAAACAGAGCACAAATATTTATAATTAATTAATAAATAAGTGATTAACGATCATGATAATTTTAATCAACACAGGCATTGTAAATGATCAAGTGAAGTGTTTATTTGGCTTTGATGACGTATGCATCACTGATCAGCGGAATATAAACAGACGAAATTATTTTTTTGTAATATTCTTTTATTTCTTGTAGGTGTTTTTGGAAACAAATCATATTTATTATAACTAAAATCTGAAATGCATAGTATATAAGATTATAATCGGTATACAGAATAAGATAAAAAAAATTCGGTTGACAATCTGGGGGCACGGTAGTGCCCCCGCCAAGACGAGCCAAACGAAGCGGGAGGACTACCTATCTTTTCTCGAAGCGCTTCGTCGTTTTTTTGAACCCATATAACTTGGGTTTGGATTATACCAGATAATCGAAATTCTCGGGATATGTTGTCAATAGCGAACTTATCAAACATATAAAGTTTTAATTGTATATAACTCATAAACTTTATATTTTATTGATATCTAAAAACCCTGATTTCGTCACTGACTCACTGATGATCATCAAAATTCTTAGCGTATTTCCTAATGTCGTAGAAAGCTGAAATTTGCCATGTTAGCTAGTATTAGTACACAAACAACAAAAAAATTATAAAACTTGTAATTTTCATCCCTCAATCCCTTAAACTAGGGGATGGAAGTTTTTATGAGAATTCCGCAATTTTAACTTACAATAAAAAAAAAAAAGAAATCCGACCTAAAACATTTTCATGTAAAATGATGCCAAGACGAGTTCATATGACGGGCACTGTCAAAAAGTTATCAGATCTCATGTAGATTCAAGCTTATAACTCTACACACCGTAACTCTACAAGGCCTAACTTTTCAAACTCTACAGTCTACACCTTAGTCAGAATATGTCTGGCCGTTTCGCGAATAGCCATGCCACATATTCTGACTAAGGTGTAGAGTTTGAAAAGTTAGGCCTTGTAGAGTTAGGGTGTGTAGAGTCATAAGCTTGGCTCTAAATGAGGTCTGATAACTTTTTGACAGTGCCCGTCATATGGGCTCGTCTTGGCATCATTTTACATGAAAATGTTTTTGATGGGATACATATTTACGCCCTTTTTAATTGTTTTCTACGGCGCACATCGTGACTCCGATGAACTTGTAGGCAAGTCGCATTATACGTGAACTGATATTTTTTCACTCTTAAATTTTCCGCTACTGAGTAGTTTTTCTGTTGATTGAAACGAATTTAAAGGATTTTTTTGTGTTCATTGGTTTTAAAAATTGCAGACAAGCCCGCCTGTTTCAAATTTAAACCAAAGTTAATTATGAGATTTGTAATAAAATCGATTTTATCGTTTCAAAGCTTTCCGGTTCTATGTAAAATTTCACTAACTTTAACAAATTACCGCTCTAGGCAACCACGGTATTTTATTTAAATTTAATACAGGCTTTTCAACTTATTGAGTATTCGATACTTGTCTCATAAAAAAAAAATAAAAAAAAATTATTTTCATTAAAAAAAATTGCGTGCAAGTTGCTGACGCGCTGATGGATTCTACCATAAAATCATAATGTTCCTTTATTTAAATTTTTCTTTCCTCTGTATGGTCGCTGATGCGCCAATCAATCTTTCCCACGCGTTCTTTTCTAACGTTTTAATTTATCAGTGTTTTTTATTTATATATCTCCATTAGTAACCTATCGTCATTTATTTTATAGATAACTATATCTACATATAAAATTATCGAAGGCTTTGTTCTTCATTTAAAATTACATCTTGTATACGTGTATATATATCAGGCATGAAACCTGATTATTCAATCATCACAGCGTATGATTTACCACTGTCTATACTATTTATACTGCGTCATTGTCCACTATACAGTAGAAAGTATCACGGTATGTCGGTAGCTGGTTTCACATAATAAAGAGCACGTATAGCGAGAGGCCAGCCCATCAGATGATTGATAGGTACCCTGTCAGTTCAATGCTTCACCCCTTTCACCACAGACTTGTTGTTTGCTGTGAAAATTGTATGACAGATGTGCGCGTCCAGTCGTTATTGGATATTTTACATGAATAATGAATATATTTTTAATTGCCACTTTTAGAGATAAAACCATACTGTAATTATGTTTCCGTACAATCAGAAAATTGACAGCACCGTTGTGAAGTTAAAAGGTAGAGTGAAGACAGAGAATTTACAAGAAAAAGTAGGTAGGTACATATAAGTATTCAGAATCGTTCTTTGCTACTTACAGTACAAGCTCTGCTTAGTTTGGGACTAGGTGGGACTGTGTGATAATCTCCAAGAACTTTTGTTATTAAAGTCGTAAATACAAATATAGAATTACTATAGTACAGTAAACAGTTGTTCGTAGCTGTTTTATTGAATTTCTTAATTCTCACTGAAACTGATTGTGCCGAGATTAAAAGCATTTTTGGAATCTAGTACATGTCCTAATACATCAAGTTTAATTAATCCTTTTTATGTGTGATTAAGTCACCACCACCACCAAATTTTCACATTTATGGCACTGCAGGTTATAAAATATATCGTTTTAATATCTATAATGTTATAATTGTACAAGTTTTATCCTATTCTACTACCTAGTAGGATGAATAGGTTTCTTGTTTTACGTAGTTTGTCCATTAAGAGCTCTAAATATTTTACAAGTAATTTACTTGAACAGGTTAAGCAGGTAAATTTCAAATGAATAATTGAAAAAGTTAAAGGTGTTTTCAATTACAAAAACTTAGCTACCTACCTATTATTTATGTTATTCTCAAATAAAATCAATTTAACGTCAGTATCAAGAGTATCCGTCCACTTACGCGAAAAATTGTGCACTTTGACAAAGTATTTTTTAAACTTATAGATACATAATGTGTCAGAATTCAGATAGATATGTTTACCTACACCTAGGGGAGACCGGTGTGAGCTTATCGTGCATAAAATATTCACAGACAAAATTTAACTATTAGTGATTCTATGAACCAAAATATACTTAAAATGCAAAATATACTCAAACATTTAATATTTTGGCATGTCATATGTTGCAACATTGAACTAATAGGCGCGTACTAGTGACGTGACCAGGAGTTACGGAATAGACTGTTAGTGTGAAAGCTAATAGTGACACCCGACTAGGAGTGGCGGCATTGACTGTTAATGTGTAGGCTAATAGTGATACGCGACCAGGAGTGGCGCCATAGACTTAATGTGAAGGTCAATAGTGATACGCGACCAGGATTGACGGCATAGACTTTTAATATGAAGGCTAATAGTAACGCGACCGGGGGTGGTGGCATAGACTGTTAGTGTGAATGCTAATAGTGACGCGCGACAAGGAGTGGCGGTATAAACTGTTAGTATGAAGGTTAATAGTGACGCGACCGGGGGTGGCGACGTAGACTGTTAGTATGAGATAGATTGTGATGGTGAACGGTGTAGTCGCAGCATGACCACGTGGATGGCGCTGTTCGGGCTAGTGTGGCTGCTGCGCGTGCGCGGCTCGCTGTGCGGCTGTGCGGCGTGCAGGCGCGCGCGGCACGCGGCGACCGGCGGCCCCCGCCCGCGCACGCCCAGCCCCGAGCGCGAGCCTTTCGACGTCATCGCGCTCAAACACTACGACAAGCGTGACGTCACCGTCCAGACCGACTTCGACGACGACGAGGTCGAGGACCTGGACAAGATCGAGTTGCAGATCACTGAAGAATGTAAGTTATCCATTCAGGTTTTGTTTCTTAATTTATTGCTTTTTTTTGCGCGTTATAAAAAAAAATTACAGTTAAAGGATTTAGAAATTAATTATTATTTAATAAATTAAATACATATTACCTATACGGAAACGGGTCGTGAGAAACTCGATTCATAAATTTATAAATAGTAGGTATAATCAGTTCAGAAGAGTAAGTTTAAATATATATAAAATACTCACTGACCTTAACGATTCGTGGTAGAGACCGAAGTTGCAGAGGCTTCGGCCAAGATGTGAAGAACAGGAAGAACAAAGGATACAGGAACAGCAGAAAGTCCAGAGGCTTCAAGATGGTTTCTAGTGTAGATTGAAGATAGATCGAAGAAGTTTTTTAAATCCTAAAAAGGAAGCTGGAATTATTTATAATCATGAAACTTCTGTCGATAGCCGTCCAGGTCTCACACCACATCGCAAAAGAGCAGTGAGTGATATAAAAACATTACATGAGACCTGGTTCAAGGCTTAAATTATTAAAATATAGTGTAAAATATTATAAAGTATAAAAATATTAAATACCTGTTTAGTGTACAACTTGCTTTTGTAATTTTAGTTAGGCATAGATGTTTTTTTTAAGTATTATAATAAATATTTATGATAAGTACATATATAGGTATATTTAATTGATATTAAAGAGAATATTATCACAGCGTAATTGCCAAAGATAGGTAATGTAATCACTTGGTGGTTGCTTTAGGCAGCGCGAAAGAATCCGAGAAAAAAGAACAGTAACGTGAAAGCTCAAGAAAAACTAATTTTGAATTAAAAATAAAAAAGAACGTACTACCTCCAGGGGCCTTCATTATAATAATCAGGAAAATTTAAAAAAGAATGAAGTCCGAAACGCACTTGGTCGGGTTTTTGTTTTTTTAAAGTATAGAATAAATAGATGCACTTAATATAAAATACATATTTTTCCCAATAATAATCGTTATTATATATCAATATAATAATCGTTGTCTACAGAGAAGGTTACTAAAGTTATATTTAACTTTGATATTTAGATGCGAATTGGATTCAAGATGGGAAAGGCGATATTATAATTTATAACTTCTGCCGACACCTATTCAACTAAAAATTCTTGCTGTACTTACTGATAGTTACTAATATTATTTGGGTTTGTAATGTGTATATGTAAATGAAAAATGTATTTGTGTACAACTTCAAAATTATTCTGCGTAATGGGAACACGTATATAAACTTAACATGTACGTAATTTACTACATTTACAGCTGAAATGCGTACCAGAAACCGTATGAACCCTAACTGTTTATGAGAAAAAAATGACCTCTGCCACGGTCAAACCATATCTTTTCCATTCCATAAATTCAATGTTCAATCATTGCTTTTTGTGTAAAAAAAAATTGCAACCCTTTTTTATCGGTTCATTGAAAACAAATGTAAGTTAACTAGGTTTATTGTTTCAGAGGTGAATATAAAAATTCATTTTCTAAATGTACTTTAGCAGTATAAACAGTCGAACGTTGAGTTTAACTCGGTAATATTATTTACGCGGCCACAAAGGCTATTATTGCATTATTGTTAGGTTCGCTTTGTTAGTTTCGAATTGTGCTAACCTTTGTTTTTTTATTTTTCTTTCCTATCTACAGCCAACGTTGGCAACTACGAGTGCGGCCGAGAACAGTCGGGCTACAGTCCAGGAAACGCCAGACATGTCGCAGGAAGCTACCAGGTTCTCTTTTATATGTATACCTCTCACAGCAATGTTAACGTTATTATCGTACTCTTCTGTTTTGTTCGCCGAGTCTCTGCCATCAAAAGAACTATAGGTACCTACGTTTATTTATCTCAGTTTGAAAGCGCACACGGTAAAGTTGTTTAAGAGTCTTTTAGAAGTTCTTTTAAGAAAAGTTGACTTTATTGCTTACCTATTCAAATGCGCCTTTTAAATGCGCAGGACAATTTAATGGTTTTATAATTACCTACTCCTGTTAAATACACAACTGAGTTGTAGTGCAACAATTTGGGATTCACGCCGTTAAATGGAAAAGCCTCTTATCTAAGTGGTTTATTAACAATTTACCACTAAGGAGGTATCTTGTTTAAGCTAATAGAAACAATTCAAAGCTAACGTAAGCTTTAATGGAATGCCAGAATTACGTTACGTTGTCAAAATATTTTGACGTCCGAGGAACTAATGCAATGACTAAAATCCAGACCCAAATGAACATTTCATACCTAAATGGTAATTAGATATACAATCTCAGACAACCAGCCCAGCAGTAAGCCGTTCTAGGGTTGTATTTATTATTATCGCAAACTGCCTTTAATGGCTCTACTTTTGGGCATAGACCTACTCTAACGCTCAGGTTGGGCGATGTGGGCCCCGAGCGAATTGGTGGACTTCACACACGGATGGAACCCTCGCACTTTGAACAAAAGGCTAGAATAGATATAATGTAAGATTTACGGTTGAGCTACCTATTCTATTGGGGCTGTATTTAATTAATTGACGCAATGGTCACCATGCCTGCCCGCTAATCGAGAGGTTCCGGGTTCGATTCCCGGTGGGGGTGGACTTTGTGTGATGAACACAGGGTTCCATTTTCTAGTCTGAGTGTGTGTATATATATATATCTATAGTATAATATTATATGTAATAATAGGTGTATTATATACCACGTTTGCTTGGTTTCCACGACACAAGCTTGTAGCTTAGTGTGGAATCAAGTAGATCTGTGTGTTGTGAAGTGGATTATTATTATTAATTATCATGATTTAAATTATTTTACTTGGTTTCATTCCTATTTTTCTTGGCCAGTTTTACCTAAACGTATCATCAAATAAAGTGCGTCAAATGAGGTAGAAGGGCTTAAAAACGTAAGGCAGATTTAACATAGGTTTCAGGTTTTGAAGTGATAATGAAAATTAATAATTTATTAATATGTTTAAGATTTGTAGTAGGTTTTTTAATGCGACTTCTCAAGAACATGCCATTTGATAATAAAAGCGTGTAAAATATTTGTACTATATAAACGTCTAGTAGTAAATCAATAATCTGACTTTATAATTCTCTCCTTACCTATGTGTGTAGTTATAAGTTTCAAACTTTTCATGGTGTAAATACCTATTATATTAAAAAAATATTACAAATCATACAACAAAATCAATCAGTCAATCAATCAAATAAACATCACAAATCAACGATTTCTTGCTCTCTATCTTCGTTTAGTTTGCAAACTTTGCTCCTCAGACAGAACATAATATGTATCCAACTCATAACAGCCATAACCTCCAGTCATACCTAGTGTGCAATAGTTTGGCGAAATTTTGCAAGGAGCAGTTTGACAAATCGCTAACATTGCAGTCCAAGACGCTTCTTAACGCCAGCTCAATTAGTTCTTAATTATTACTTTCCTGATTAAGCTTAATAAATCTTTCGCTCGTAGATAGTGTAAGCTTTTTATTTCATAGAGATCAAACTCTTTGCTAAATGAGTAGATAAGTTAACTTCAGCCTGCAAATATTGTTTATTTAGTCTTTGAGGGACATTTCTTTATTTTTGTCATATAAAGCGTAAGCTATCAATAAATAGGTATACCAACTAAAATCACACGTTATCATTTTTCATTTTAACGTTTCATTTGTCAAACTATACAAAAGAAAGAAATGTAAATAAG
Organism: Zygaena filipendulae; assembly: GCA_907165275.2. NCBI lineage: Eukaryota > Metazoa > Arthropoda > Insecta > Lepidoptera > Zygaenidae > Zygaena > Zygaena filipendulae. Next base: position 8,766,367 of record OU015657.1, read on the forward strand.
GAATATTCATTCCAGAGTTCCCGAGGGAGCTCACATGGATGGAACGGGTATAGTTATAAATAAACAACTAAACTTTTCAGCGCTTGCCACACACATTTACCCAAACCTACACATATAAATCAATTTTTTTAAGAAACACGTAAATCTCTTTCAATAAGGCTTATTTGCATTCGTATATCCTTAGTACCCGTCGGATTCCGACAGCGAGTCTGTATGGGAGACAGCCGACGTTACTTTAGAGCGGGGAGCCGGCGGCCTGGGACTCAGCATTGCCGGGGGGGAAACGGAGGGAGATGTCAGCATTACCCGGCTGGCAGATGGCGGTGCTGCCAAAAAGGACGGCAGGCTACAAATTGGCGATATTTTACTACAGGTATGTTTTTTTATATAACATCCGTTAACATTGTCCAGATTTACTAGTGCTCATTTATTAAATCGTAACTCTACCTTTTTAATTAAGTTTCTTTTTTTTTTGCTAGCAATTCCCCGCGGTTACATTTTTATTTTAACATCTATAGTTTTTTTTTGGGTGGAATATTAAAAAAAAAATGCACGTATTCTTTTATACGATATTACGAAAATAGTGAGTTTTAAGCTATCGAGAATTAAATCAAGTTATTTACCTACAACCTCTAGATTTTCTTTCAATGACTCTCTTGTTGCTAAAGCTACGTCATTTTAATCTTATTGTCGCTCGATGAAAGTCAGATCTTGCTATTACAATCTTTTGTAAAAATCTATAGAAATTTAGTAATTGTCTGATTTTTAATTGTCTTATTTTCTTAAGAATTAAAAAGAAAAACATTTTTCGTCGATCAACAATACAGTTTTAATGAGACGTATCTTTAGAGAGCTACTGAAAGAAAAAGAAAAATTACAAAATACAAGAAAATAATAATGACGCTACTTAGAGTTCTGTTATACTTACTTATTATAAATATTTGTTTAGGTAAATGATTTATCAGTGGAAGGGGTCCCGCATTCGATAGCCGTTAATGCATTACAGGAAGCTGGAAATGTAGTCAGATTAGTAAGTACCTACTACCTACCTAATACAACTTCATTTTCGGTCATAAATTATGTACCTACTTTACTAAAATAACAGAAAAAGAACATAAAAATTCCATAATGAACTATTGTTATCGTACAGAAAGTACGGCGAGCTCGTCGGCCCAGGGTGGTGACACTGTGGCGAGGCGCTCGCGGGCTCGGTATAGGCATAGCGGGCGGTTCGGACGACGCAGCTGGCGGTGGTGGAGTTTTCATTTCACATATAGCTGTCGGTGGCGCCGCACACCACGATGGTAGACTGAGATTAGGTGATAAGATACTCGCAGTTAGGGATCAAGACGTAAGTAAAATAAAAAGCCGTGAACAAAACAATAAGTAGCATAAACAACAGTCTTATTTTATTTTCTTTGATGGAGAGTAAACAGAAAACAAGAATACACAAAATAAGTTGATCAATAATACTATAAGTTCTGGAAGTCTCGCAAAGAGTATTTACTAAGTAAATTAAATTGAGTAAAAGTTTGGTTCGATCTCTAAATAAAACAAGTGATACAATAGAATTGTATATTTATTTTCTAGACTCTGTTAAAGAATATCTACTTAGTTTACCTATTATGATTACCAGGCGTTATTACTTGCTTTAACATGAAAACGTTTAAATCAGTTATTTTTGAATTCATAGAATCGATAATATATATATAAACTTATTTTGCTTTAATATGCCTAACGTATAAGCGCCTTTATATTATTTTACCTATATAAGGTTGCCTGGGAGAGATTGCTTTAAGCGATAAGGCCGCCTTTTGTATACCTTTAAGTTAAATTTAAGAAAATTTGTGATACTTTTTTTTGGTGTACAATAAAATGTTATCTATCTATCTATATAAATAATTAATTTATTAGTGATGAGTAGAGTTACAGTGAGGTATTAATAAACAAAATTAAATGTAAAAAACAACAGTAATAATATTTAATAAATATTTTTGACCAGGATATAGAGACGTCACTGATTGGCGCAACACATGCTCAAGCTGTCACAGCGTTAAGAAGTACCGGCGACCAAGTGACGATAGTGGTCTTGCCCACTGGTTCCTTTCCGCCCGTTGCGAGATCCGCTCCGCTTCACTCTAGTAAGTGCACCTTTACAAAAATACTGAAGGAAATAATTGCTCTTACTTTTGCAGAAGTATATAAAAGGACCTAGACTGGACTGGACAAAGGTATATGTGTGTTTTTAAATATTATTTTTCCTTAGTCCGGTGGACAATGAGACCGCAAAAACCGGTAAAAAATGTTATTAATTAATTGGATGCTCATCTTTCCTAAGTACTTAAAATATCGCATAGTTGAAAAGTAGGTAGGTACATTAAATTTTGATAGTATTTACTTTTATCCCTGAGGTATGTAAGTACCTATACCTAATACCTAGGTATGATGATGATAATGAACATTTTTATAAAAAAACAATACTTTCACTTATTCGAACTCATATAATCAATTAATTTAGTAGCCTTTAGCAAAAATTAAGCACTTCCAAAGAAAATATAACAAGAAAGCGGCAGCTGCATAAGACACGAAAGTTTCTAAATTTAATTACCATCATAGTTTTTATTAAATTTCTCTCGCAGCAAGGACGCAGGCTACATCCTGTTCAACACTCCACGAGCTTATAGAAGAGGAGCCGAGCGAAATACCGAGGTAGATTTTTATTATTGCCTAGCACATTTCGTTTTGGTCTGGAGAGTTGCATTACGTATACGCTAACGTGTCGGCGTTTGGCACTAATTCAAAAACCATAAAATTTTTAACATCCCCACACCTAACCCCATTTTGGCACGAGTTTTATCATGTGTGCATTATGTATATGGCGTTCAAGTTATGCAGCACAACATGGAAAAGATATTCCGTCAATATTCATTACGGGGAAGATGTGCACAACGAGGTGCATTTTTGTTGTACTGTGTTTGCTGGTATTTAAGCTGTCAATTTTCCACATAAAAAAACGGGTGCATTAGTTAAATCAGCCGGCTTACTCTTGACGCGATCGAAATGAGATCGCAGCATTAAAACGGAACCAAATTTTGCTACTTTTGAAGCTTTGGGATAGTGTCTCTATCGAATTTATCTGTAAAATTTCTTGATTTCAATATAGGAGTTGTGTTATTGACTTATCAGATATCAGTTATTCTTCTGAGGATATCATCTTTAGACATTAACACGATTCCAAATAAGATTTTATTTCAATCTCAAAAGTATGTACTAAAATGACATCGAGGTGAAATCAAATCGAAATAAAATTAAAATCTAAATCATATTTTAAAATTAATAAAATTTTAACAAAATAATTAAAACCGACTTCAAGATACACCGAACAGCACCGACTTGAAACCAATCGGTATTTTGTTATTTTTAACTTTTTAGTGTAAATGTATTTTTGTATTTTGAAGTCTGTTTTAATTAATTACACATCAGTTATGATAAATCTGTAATAAGAAGCGAACCATATCTTACCTCTGTGAGCGAATCAATTATTCGTGCAATATAAACATGCGAACATAATCTTTGTGACCTTGCATTCATCTGCATAAATGCATGATAATAATCTCGTCTATGCATAATTTAAGATTATGTATTAAGATTTAATTAAAACCAAGGATTTTCTAACATATTGCGTTTGATCATAGCTCACGATGTTAAGGTGACGTTGTGGTCGAAGATTGTAAACGCACCCAGCTTGTTTAAATACTACACGGTAGAGTTGCCAAACTTTCTGTTTTCCCATTTGAATGGAAGATACAACTTTTATGAACAATTGAAACTGCTATTATTTAAGTTTCATTTACTCTTTTTCCATTGCGTAAATATAATTTACTATTTAACTACTGCTCTAATACTTCCTCTGCGTCCTGTTTGTAAGCCGTATTGTCCTGGTATTTCCACCTTGTAATCCTGTTTTTTTTTTATTTGGAGATGGCAACCCTACTAAGTATTCAGAATATAATTATCAAAGACTCGTAATTAGCGTGAGTGTTTCTGGAAACAGCGAGTATCTTATAAATTACTAGCTGTTCCGCGCGGTTTCACCCGCGATAATTTCAGAGTTCCCGCGGGAATTCCGGATTACAATATAGCCTATGTTATACAGGGATAAAGTATTTTTCTAATAATGAAAGAATTTTTGAAGTCGGTCTAGTAGTTTTTGAGTTAAATCGTAACAAACAAACAAACAAACAAACAAAAAATCAAATCTTTCCTCTTTATAATATTACTAGCTGTACCCCGTGGTTTCACCGCGGTAATTTTGAAGATCCCGCAGGAATTCCGGGATAAAAAGTACCCTATGTCCTTTTCTGTACCCCTGACAACGTGCATGCCAAATTTCATCCAAACCCGTTCAGCTGTTTTTGCGTGATTGAGTAACAAACATCCAAACATCCACACTTTCACATTTATAATATTAGTAGGATTATTATTATTATATTATACATATTATTATATTAAAAGTCTTAGTATAGATAGTTTTTTTTTTTATATCGGGCAGCGCTAGTTTTCTTTTGTAAGGGCTCTTATTAATTGCCTCTCTTATCGTACAGATGCGTCCGTATGGTCCGTTTGGTACGGTCTGGGTCTCGCCTAGGCATGGACATCGTCGGCGGTCTGGGCGGCGAGGTGGAGGGGGGCGGAGACGCCCAGGACGAGGCCTGCGGTGTGTTCGTGTCGGGCGTGTCCGCGGGGGGAGCGGCTTACGGCATGCTGCACAGAGGTGACAGGATACTTAGCGTCGACGGCAGAGATCTGACGAGGGCAACCCACGAACAAGCCGCCGCGGCGCTGAAGGTTGGTCTCTATCTACCAATTCGGTGACACAACTTGTACCATAGAAATAGGGATGTTGACCCCTTTTGAAAATCAAAATTCTAATTAATCCGTCAGTTAGAAAATAAAAAATAATAGACACGTATTGTTTGCTTTTTCAAATTAATGAAAATATACATAGATAAAGCGCATTAAAGTTTAGGGTGGGGGCTCGTGACGTCACTAACCGGTATAAGCCCCATACAACTACACCGGATAGTGACATCACGTGAATTTATTAATCTACACGACGGACTAAATAGTCGGGGTTTTATTGGTCGCAACCTTGACACTTTTGTATCAAAGGACTCCGCTTGGCACAGTTGATCCTTGGGTTAAACTAAGCTGATTTAGACCGGGTGACACGAGGTACCCCCCCTCCCTTGCCCAGGGGAGGGGGGTGAAGAGTACTTCGCCCGCGTTGCAGTCTGCGCTCGATTTCTGCCCACATATAGCTACTAGGTCGAGTTTGGTATCGTTTTCATATAAATCGAGGACGAGGGTTTCATTTCTGGAATAAACTTTTTGCCCGTCCATAGAAAAAAACCGAGCAACTGGCAAAAACAAAAAAAAAATAAAAAAATAAAATTCGGAATATCGTCGCTAAGAATTATACTACGAGTAATTTCACCACATAAAAAATATAGTGTTATAGCCCCTTTATTCTTAAATATAAAAAAAATAATTTGAAAAATATCTTTTAAGTATAAGTGTGTTAAAAAAAATATTTTACATAGCACGGCGGGACCAAATTTCTTAAACGAAATTTTAAAAAACTCAAATATTTGCTTTAACATTTTGCCCAGACTGCTAGACTGGCATTTTTTTTGAACAACATAATATATGTGACTTAAATATAAACACAAACATAATATTAATTTATTATTTATTCATATTTAAATAAAAATTGCACCATATTGAAAGTTTCGACTACATCTGCAAAGATCTGTACACTTATAACGCAGTTACATCTATGTGTACGCTGTACTTAGCATTTGCATCTAATTAATCCAATAAGTTAATTAAGACAGGGTGACATGCGGAACCCCCCTAGCGGGTGGGTAGGGGAGGGGGTGGAAAATGCATCGTGCGCGACGCAATCCGCGCTCGATTTTTGCCTCTATATGGCTACTAGGTCGAGTTTGGTGTGGTTTTCGTATAATTCGAGGACGCGGGTTTTACTTCTGGAATAAACCTTTGCCTATCCATAGAAAAAAACCGAGTAACAGGTAAAACAAAAAAAAAACAAAATTAAATTCGGAATATCGTCGCTCAAAATTATACCATAAGTAATTTCAGTAAACAAAAAATTAGTCCCTTTATTCTAAAATATAAAAAAAAAAATACTAAATACAACATCTTTTAAGTATAAGTATGTGGAAAATATTTTTTATAGCGCGCTATATTTTCTTCTGTCATGGTATTGCAGCTTCTAATTCCTATAGTTAAATTTTCTTCCATAGAACCTGAGAAAGCAGAAGTAACAGCAAAGTTTCCCGCCTATACTAGTTGTGACTTTTTTTGCGGTTAAGGAAAAAAGAGTGTCTTTGAAACCATGATGTGCATATCTAACAGCTACTGAGGGTTTCAAATTAGAAATACAAGGGGATATTGCCCAGCCCTCGAGCTTACCCAAAACTAGAAACATCAATTGTCACTGCTATGTATGACAAGTACCTAAGTAAAAAAGGACAGAGCAGACCAACTGTAATTAAAGCCAGTACCTATCCTATAAAATTTAAATAATAGTTTAGATTTTACGACGTTTTTTAGATCGGAAGCAGTGCATATTTTTATCTTTTAACATTCAACTTAAAACTTGGAATCAACGACAGTGATTGCATCATTGTTTAATTGTTAATCACAGATCAGGCTTTTGCACGGATGTGACCAACTGAATAAAATAATTATTCACGAAAAAGGATCGAAGCATTGAAAACATATTGCCGGCTAAAGATTATTTATATCAACATTAGCTTTGAGCGGTGTACTAAGGAGGACATGCGTGGGGACAACTTCTTGTACCGCATCAAGATATAAGAAGGATATGGATCCTTCTAATAGGCTAGTGAAAACCAAATTCGGGAACCCGTATGGACTAGCTTGCTCCTAGCTTCTAGAGCACGCTTTGAATTCATTCGGTTTAAATGCTAAGTGCAGTGTACAACTAGATAAATGCAACTGCGTAAAAATTCACTTAAAGTTTACAGAGCTTTGCGGGTGTTGTGGAAAGTGTCAGTGAAAGTGCATTTTTAATTTAAATATTGATAAATAATAAATTAATAATTATCTTTGATTCATGTTTAAGTCTGTTGTTAATTGATTTACTTTTTACTCCGACTGCTAGACTGGGAATGTTTGAAAACGAGTTAATTGGTTTGTTTTTTAAATTCCGCGTTAAGGAATTCAGTCTCGTTGCTCTATGCAAAATATTTTTTAACACATTTACACTTAAAAGATGTTCTAGTAACACTTTTATATTCTACAATAAAGGGGTTACAATACCTAGAATATTTTTTATATACTGAAATTACTCATACTATAATCCTGAGCAACAATATTCCGATTTTGTTTTTTTGTTTTTCCTCGTTACTCTGTTTTTTTCTATAGAGAGGCAAAAGGTTTATTATAGAAATAAAACCCTTATCGTTGAATTATACGAAAACGCCACCAAACTTGACCTAGTAGGCATATAGAGGTAAAAATCGAGCGCAGATTGCGTCGCGGATGATGCATTTTCCACCCCCTCCTCTGCCCATCCGCTGCGGGGGGTTCTGTATGTCACCCTGTCTTAATTAACTTATTGGATTAATTAGATGCAAATGCTAAGTACAGCGTACACATAGATGTAACTGCGTTATAAGTGTACAGATCTTTGCAGATGTAGTCGAAACTGTCAATAATGGTGCAATTTTTATTTAAATATGAATAAATAATAAATTAATATTATATTTGTGTTCATGTTTAAGTTACATATATTATGTTGTTCAAAAACAATGCCAGTCTAGCAGTCTGGGCAAAAAGTTAAAGCAATTATTTGAGATTTTTTAAATTTCATTTAAGAAATTCGGTCCCGCCGTGCTAAGTAAAATATTTTTTTTAACACACTTATACTTAAAAGATGTTTTTCAAATAATTTTTTTTATATTTGAGAATAAAGGGGCTATAACATTATATTTTTTATATGGTGAAATTACTCGTAGTATAATTCTTAGCGACGATATTCCGAATTTTATTTTTTAATTTTTTTATGTTTTTGCCAGTTGCTCGGTTTTTTTCTATGGACGGGCAAAAAGTTTATTCCAGAAATGAAACCCTCGTCCTCGATTTATATGAAAACGATACCAAACTCGACCTAGTAGCTATATGTGGGCAGAAATCGAGCGTAGTCTGCGACGCGGGCGATGGACTCTTTCCCCCCCTCCCCTGCCCACCCCAGGGGGGGCTCCTCGTGTCACCCGGTCTAAATCAGCTTAGTTTGACCCAAGGATCAACTGTACCAAGCGGCGTCCTTTGAGACAAAAATGCAAGGTACCCCTATACCGAATGACCAATAAAACCCCTACTAAAAAAGAAAATTTAGTTAATAAAATATTGATCTAATTAAGCTTATTCAAATGACTAAATTCTTAATAGGTATGTTAGAAACAGTAAATAAATTATAAATATCTATTTAATTTTTTTTTATGTTAGTATATAAAAATCTTATTTTCCTAAGCAATACTTAAGCTCACTTAATGCTTTGTTCTTTCTTTTCTTTTTGAATATTCAAATAAGATATATAGAATAATATTCGTTAAATAGAAAGAAATTCAACAAAAAAAAAAAATACTGTCTCAAGCGGAGATTAAATTCAGAAGTGAATGTAGAAGTTAAAAACCATGATAATGAACACATTTGAATTAAGATTCACAAGTTCTGTTTTGATATTCAAGCAGTACTCAGGGAACGCGGTGACGATAGCTGCTCAATACCAGCCGGAACAGTACGAGCGCTTGCGCGCGCGCATACGAGCCATCAACGCAGCGGCCATGTCGCCGCATCCACGGCATGCGCTCCCGGCGCATGCGCCTGTATGTGCCCCTGACCTACACGCTGTATATCCAAGGTAACGCCCTTATTACTACTGCAGTCTAATATACACTCAGCGTCACAAAAATCGCACCTCTTCAAAAATAAGTTTCAAGCATGTCCCGCCAGCAACGAATACATTAAACCCAATCAATATTGGTATTAATTAAAAGTACATTTAACGACCTTTAAATTAACAACAGTTAGAATTCCTAAACACAACAGATCTCATTAGCACGTAACATTTAAAAGAAAGTTGTCAAAATACGCAATACAACGGCCACTAATTGCACCTCCCTACAAGGTTATAAAACGGGCGACCTGGGTTAAATGTGGGTCATTCGCTATTCAACCTTTGTAGTGAACAAACGTTAACAGCTACAGCAAGAAAAATACCCCAGAAGATGGATACCACTGTAGATGAAGCCGCTCAAGTCATTGCACTACTGCAATCAGGGATGCGGCAATGTGATGTTGCTCGTCAACTGAACTTGAGTCGTTTTTCCATTCGACGAGTGTTCCAACGCTTCCAAGAGAATGGTGGCTATATCCGAAGACGTGGATCTGGAAGACAACAGTGCACATCCAAAAGAGACGATCGCTTCATTGTTTCGAAGTCTTTACGTAATCGGTTCTCCAATGCTGTTGAGCTGCAAAAACAACTGCAATCAGCTCGCAGAATTTCTGTAACCGTCTCCACGATAAGAAGAAGAATGCGGGAGAAGAAAGTTGCAGCTCACAGGGCTGCTACGGGGCCAAAATTGACTGCACAGCTTAGGAGAGACCGGTTACAATTTGCCCGTGACCATGTGGATTGGACAATTGACCAATTGAGGGCTGTGCTCTTCTCGGATGAGACAAGGGTGTGTCTTTTCTGCAACGACAGGCGCCGCAGAGTGTACAGGAGACAAGGGGAACGATTCGCACAAGGCTGTATTCAAGAGACAGTGGAATACGGGGGTGGCTCGTGCATGTTCTGGGGCGGCATGTCAATCGACGGCAAAACGAACCTTGTGTGTGTTTCTCGGACCGGAAGTGCTCGCGGGCAAGGGTCGCTGACTGCTCATCGGTACATAACGGAGATCATAGAGGAGCAGGTTGTCCCTTACGCGGGTTTTGTTGGTAGTGGGTTCACGTTAATGCAGGATAACGCCCGCTGTCACACCACTTTAACTGTAATAGACTACCTGCAAGAAGTTGGGATCCCTGTTATGCTCTGGCCGGCGCGAAGTCCAGACCTGAACCCTATTGAGCACCTTTGGGATGACCTGAAACGGCGAATACGGGCACGTGATCCTGCCCCTACACTCTCCAAGACCTCCAAGATGCCGTCGTTGCAGAATGGGACAGCATTCCTCAAGAGACTGTTGTCACATTAATTAGGTTCATGAGTGAACGCATGGAAGCAGTCATCAGGGCTAGGGGGGGTAACACTAGGTTTTAAGTTGCTTTTAAGGACTTTGATGTAATTTTTGCTGATAAAATAAAATTTAATTTTTTAATCATTTGCATTAGCTTGCTTTTTTTATTCTCTGGTAAACGAAAAACCAAATCTGTTGATTTATTCAGAAATTTAAATAAATTGCCTTTCCAATGATACCCTATAGTCATATGTCTACCATTGATTAATAGGGTTAAAATGACTCTGAAAGGAATTCTTAAAGAAGTGCGATTTTTGTGACGCCGAGTGTACTTTGTTAATGGAACATTTATCGTTAACCATTGTGTTTTATCGTAAACGTATATGTATATCGGAACGAAGAACCGAACGGACAGACTATATACTTTTCATCTCTGCGATAGGTACTAATAAAAGTGACATAAGAAAAGAAAAAAAAAAACAATCTTTGTTATCCTTAAGAAGTTAAAAATTGACAATTTTGTTTACACTATCAGATTAAGAATAAGCAATCCGATGGTTCAAAATCAACCCTAAATCAATGTTACACAAAGATAGAAAAAATAATATTATTCTTCAGGAACAAGGTGATTTCGTTTGATAAAAATAGGAATTCCACCCGAGTCAATGAATAAGGCCAAAACTCAACTTAAAATTAATCAAATCGTTAAGAAAGGGACAGGGTTGGACGTGATCTTACTTTCAAAGTAACGGGAATTTATCGTTTTTATGGAAATGAGAAAGGAGGTTGTTTCAGGCATTCGACTTTGTTGGCAACAACCGCTATCATTGTGTACACTCGACGGCAAACTGATGTCAGTTTCAAGCTTAATAACGTCTTAACAATAAAATACAGGCAGGAGAAACGGAAATTTACGAGATTTTTTACTGAAATTGACAGCGTGCTCCGTGATTGAGTGCTGCAGCAATTTAAAACAAAAAATAAAAATGAACGTCGAATCAAATGACTCGAAGTAATTTTTCACAATTATTAGATGGTCAGACAAATGATATTCCGCTGATAGCACGTGATTTGCTGAATTCTAGTACCTAGTTCCGATCTCTATCTCTATTTTTCGCTGATACTCATAAGGAATCATCACAGATTTGGCACTAACGAGTCACGAGTCAGGCAGTTAAACCATTTTTTGAATAAAATTTCTATTATTATTTGTGTATACTATGTGTATATCTGAGCATGTACATACATATATATATAAACATACTAGCTGTCCCCCGCGATTTAATCCGCGGTAATTTCGGAGTTCTCGCGGGAATTCCGGAAAAAAAGTGGGTACTCTATGTCTTTCTATGCACCCCTGACAGTAGTAGTTCACGGTGATTAGCTGTTCCCCGCATTAATTCCCGAGTTCTCGCGGGAATACCGGGATAAAAACTATCCTATCTTTTAAGTTGGACCATGTTATTATTATTATTGGTTACAAAATTTTATCAAAATTCGTTCAGTATAGTTTCGGAGTCCATCGCGGACAAATAACGTGACACGTGATTAAAATATATTAAGATAATTATGTTTACATATAGGTATATCCGCCTATATATTTAGTATAGGTATTATGTATGTATCTGCTTTTATTTAATATACCTGTTCGTGGTAATATTATTAAGGTATAATATATTAAATTTATATATGTATACATTTTTTTTATTCTGTTTTTGGAAACCTGCCACTAAAATCAAGTCCGCCTTTTGTTTAATAAAGTGCAATAAAAATTTTTAAATAGATAAATAATAATAGAAGGAATCCTCGAGATTCATGCGGATGGAATCGTAGATAACAGTTAGATGGTATACAATATGGAATATGTAGAATATTGTATCTTTATTGTACACCAAAATTATGTTAGTGTGTTTACTAAAAAAGGAGAGGAATCATAAAATAATATAAAAAGATTTATAATTGAATACAAAAGTAAATTGCTCTTCAGTCAGTAAAAATATACTAAAATAATTGTTTAAAAAATAAATTTGCGTATTAATGGCTTATATACTTTGCATACGAAAAGTGGCATGACATAACAAAGTTATTGTGTACAGACTTCGTAGCACCAGCTGCATCCCGTTTCACGGATGTAATACTTTACAAAAATGTATGTGCACAAAAATACAAGTACCTTCGTAATTCGGCTGCTGCATTGTTCGTATAGGTACTCGTCTCTTTTTCCAAAACAATTGGTAGAGTAAAAACAAAATATGTTAGTTTTAAGCAAAATACAAAACATTCTTTTTTTAAAGTTAGTATATCTGTTGTTATTTTTAAAACAGCAGTTACCAGTCATTTCACTCTTGTATTGTATGTACCTCGGGGACTATTGGATGTAAATTGTATACGGATATAAAAGATATGAGCTACACGCTAAGTTTCAATTAAATAACATTGATTCAATGTTCAAACAGATAAACGACAGTTTTAATTTTTATGCCTGCACTACATTATCGCCGATGATCGTTGATCGTGTAATCGTGTGATCGGCGATAATGTGGACACCTCAACGCGATCACGGGCGATTCTCTTTGATGCGTGCACGGGTCGCAGGCGATCATGAGTACAGCCGAGTATGCCCTCCACACTATTGTGATCGCGTATAATCGTCTGTACTCGGCAATAATGTAGTGGAGGCATAATATACATAGTTTTAATTTGCAAAATTCATTAACCTAATAAGCTTAGAGCAGTGTCTCTTTGTCCCGCGGAATCACAGAAATTAACGCGGGTGAAACCGCGGGGGACCGCAATATTTCAATGACAGTGAAGCCATTTTGTGACGCGACTGTATTGCGGCCCTGTCGGAAGACCAGCGCTTCATTATGTTCTGCCCTACACACATAATGAAGCATTTATGCTGAGACAGTAAACGATTGACCCCCACACAGTACACCCTTCTATGTAATTCCTTCACAAAATGTTTTTTAAAGTATCTATTTTTACTGTTTCTTATTTTGTACCTTATGGGGACCAATAAACTCATTTCTTCTTCTTCTTCATATACCGAAGGTCTAACTTAGTTACAAACTTATGCTTGCACTACATTATCACCGATCACACGATCACACGTTCAACGATCATCGGCGATAATGTGGATACCTCAACGCGATCACGATTCCCTTTGATGCGTGCCCAGAAACCGATAATTCACGGGCTGCAGGCGACCATAGACGATGATCGGCGAGTACAGCCGAGTATGCCCTCTACACTATCGTGATCGCGTATAATCGTCTGTACTCGGCGATAATGTAGTGGAAGCATTAGGTATGCGTCTAAAAATGAGATTGTTGTGACAATTTTATTTATAACAGAAGAGACACAATGAGACAAATAAGCAATACCCTTCTCGCTTTGTACTAAAAAGCAAGTTTAGATTATGCTGAAGTATCATTTTTATTGTGCTTCGCTCTCAATGAAAAAGTTAACGAATAATTTAAATTAGAAAATCTAATGTAAATATTTTTTTTTATGTTTTCATTTCACAAAACAGAACGAGCAAGTTTATTTTAAACGACCGTGAACGACAAATCTATTTAATTTTATAACGTGCAGTTCCAATATGCAATAAATTGGGGGAAAAACTCATGTAATTGCAATACAGACGCGACTATTCACACGTGCATGTACGAGTATATTGTGATGCCAACTCGACGCTCGAATAATCCACAAAATATCCGTCACAATATAGCGTAGAAATGGAGATGAGTTCTGTTGCCGTAACGCCATGTGGGGAATTTTTAATTTCGTTGAACCGTGACCGATTTATTGTAAACTAAAACAATTTTGTTTCTGTTTTTAATATCTCCACCGTTAAACGCGGGCGATCGATACTGATTCTGTGTATAGGATATAACTAACTAGATACTAGGTAGGTATAATACAGTTTTATATCTAGTATGATATCACTTATAGTACAAGTACAGGGGCCGTTTGCGCTATTTTTGAACGATATTGCTTTGACTTTTCACAAAAAAGTTTGTTACTGAAATGTCATATATTTGTTTTTCTATTTCTGTAGATCCTGAAGCTCGTTCAAGTTCGGGCAAAGGTAAAACATTATTTTCTAAATATGAGTTGAATCGTCATCTTTAAAATAATCAGCGCGATACGAAATACGCTTAAAATATCATTTTAAAATTTGATGTTTCGACGTTTGAAGTTTGGTTTTGTTTTGGTAACGTATTTTATAACGACTTTTCCCGAACTTGAAGGAGCGTCAGGATCTAAAGAAATCTAAAAACAAATAGGTATTTGACATTTCACAATTCTGTCGTCGTGCAAAAATAGCGCGATCGGCCCTCGGTTGTGTGATAATGTCTAACCATTATTATCATCATCTCCATTTAACAAGTTCATGAAAATAACTTGTTACCTAAGGTATTTCTACTTGACATTTTTCTGTTATATTATTATTTATTTCTATTTTTTTTTTCAACCTATTGACAATCTCTTCAGTGAATTTATTTAATTTTGACATAAAATGTAAATGTAATTTTTAAAGAGAGAATAAAATATTTATCTATCTATCTATCTATCTATCTATATATACTATACTGATAGTAGGTATAGGTTGCATATTAAACAAAACACGTATAAATTGTTTTTTGTGGAAATTTGTATTGAGTTTTTGTTTGCAGGTAGCAGGTACGTGGAAAAAGGACCGGCTGTGAAACTGATTATTGTTTAAACACTGAAAACTAGTTTGATTCAGGAATTGACATTCTTAATATAATTATGTTATTGATATTATTACTTGTATTAAACCTTACTAGCATTATAAATGTAAAAGTGAGTTTGTTTGTTTGTTACGCTTTCACGCCGTAACGGCTCAACCGATCATCAGGAAACTTTGCAAGCACGCTGTCAGGGGTACAGAAAAGGACATAGGGTACTTTTTATTCTGGAATTCCCACAGGAACTCCGAAATTGCCACGCGTGAAACCGCAGGGAAGAGCTAGCAGATATTGTAATAATAGAAACGCAGTTGCGAGCTGTTGGTAGGTGAGTAGGTATGTATGTATGTACATGTAAGTTTTAATGATAAGTCTGAATGAATTTGTAAATGTTAATTGTAAATAATCATTTTATAAAATCCAGGATTTAATTCTTGTTAAAAATAATGTTTTATTTTCTGCCTATGTATAATGTACTTACATTAAATAGTAAAAAAAAAATCTCTTTTGTGTGAAAGACATAGTTACATAAAGTTCTTAAACCTTTTCTTTCTTCAACGTCTTAAACATGTTTAATAATTCTGAAATTTGAATCATTAGAAACAATATTGTACTCTTTACGGATTGGTAACTCGTAATAATGTTTTTATTATTATTATTCAAACCTGCTTAAATTTAACAAACGTCTATAATTTTTAAAAGTGTACATAAAAATATGTGTTACAAATCAAAAAAATGTCATTTCCGTTTATTCTATATTTGATCATTAATTTAAAAAAAATTGCTAAGCTCTATTTTGTTTTTTAATATTGTAAAATATAATAATGATACAATAGCTTGCGTAAGTAGTTTAGGTAATAATTGAAATAATTAAAATAAATGTTAATGTTTCGTAGTTATTTATATCGATATGATGGTGTTTTCTAACTGTGATATTAAAATTAATGTTAGCATTTATTAATTTAAATGTAATATTATATATTATAAAAGAAAGCAACTAAATACATAATACTAAGGAGCAATATTCATTGATTTATTGCTCATCCCTAATCACTCGTTTTATTTATTATGTCAACTTTATCATCCGTTAAAAAATCGACACTAACTTAGATAGTTAGGTAGGTTTGCATGTATGTTATCTTTATAAGTTAGAATGTGAGCGGTTACATCTGAAACTATTGAAATGATTGCAAAAAATATTTCACTGCTTATAATTTTACAGTATCCCTGGAGCGATATATGAATAGATACTTTTATCTTGGAACAGAGTGTTCCTGCGACAACACCGAAATTCATGAGGCTGAAACCGCGAGCGGAACAGCTATTGGTGTAGTTACGAGTAATTAAGGCCTTGGAATATGAGATTGGATATTTTCATCCTGATTTTCATAAGCCGGTAACATGCATATTAAACAAACCTTTGTAGTTTCTACTGTACCTATATGATGTAAAGGTATAATAAAGGTTATTTAATGCTTTATTTTATAGAGAAAAAATGTCGATCCCGTTTCTTCTTTAAAAATACCAACATTTTATTTTTATTGCAATATTCTATAATACAAGCTTTTGGCCGCGACTCACTCGCGTTAATATAAATGTCAATGAATTTTCTATCCCTAGAGAACAGTATGGATGAGCATGTGGATAAGCATGTGTACTAAACTTCATCACAATATATTTAAGGTGTGAAAGCATTATAAGCAAAACACGAACAAACAAACAGACAAACTCGCTTTCGCATTAATATTAGATAGGACACTAACGAGTTTCACTTGCGGGAATTTCAGTACTTACCTATTAATCCAGCTATCTAGGTTATTTAAGTGCTAAATCTGTTCAAACGATAATACAAAATTATAATAAAAATCCAGTTAAAATTCAAACAGTCTCATTTATGTTACTATAGCTATTCTACGCAGTTTCACGCATCCAGAACTCCAGTATAGGTATATGAAAATCCTTAACGAGAAAAAACATAATATATTGTATTGTATAATATATTATATTTAGGTATGCTTGGTATGTAAGTATCCCTATTAAAAATTATATAATAATAATCACACAAAAATGAATAAATAAACGCACTTTTTAATTTTTACTCGTAATAAGAAAAATGCATAAGGAAGTAAGGATTTCAGTACAAAATATAACCAACAGTAAAAAATTGAATATACCCAATTAAGAATCCACCCCAGCCCTTAAAGCTTAAGCAACGGTAGCTACAAAGCAAATTAACGGCTTTGTATAAATGTTCCGAAACAAACAAAAGATTCTAATCTAATTTAAAATGATTAAGACGAGGGGTGTGATTATTCGTACTTAAATTCACACTTTACAGAATGAAAAAAAAAAGTTTAACTGCTAGAAGCAAAAAAAGAAGCAATTTCTAATATTTTTTGCTTTATTCACGCTGGCAAATTTGCAAATTAAGGCAACTTCTTCAGCAGCTCAATTAAAAAAGGAATCAGCTTTTTTCTAGTAGAAATTATCTGAATAGAAGAAAAATATTTTTTAAGAAAAGGTATTATATATAAACTGTTAGCCACTACACTTCAATATTTATCCCATCAAAAACAAACTTGTAAAAAAGACCAAGTCTCGCAACTCAGTTCTTCTACAGTAAAAAGTTGTGAGATCAATGTAATACCAAGTCGGTTTATTTATTCAGTGCCTACTTAAGGGTCCTTCTGTCTAAAGTTATCATGTTATAAGCTAATCTAATAACATTTTATAGTGACCATATCAAATTTAAAAATCTTTTATGTTTTAAATAGATTGATTGGCTTGGCGATCACGTGAAAACACAATATATCTCACATGTAATACATAATTATGGTTCTAAACAATCTAATTTAATTATAATATGTATCACTTGTGAGATACATTGTGTTTTCACGTGATCGCCAAGCCAATCAATCTATTTAAAAAATAAAAAAAATTTAAATTTGATATGGTCACTATAAAATGTTATTAGATTAGCTTATAACATGATAACTTTAGACAGAAGGACCCTTAAGTAGGCACTGAATAAATAAACCGACTTGGTATTACATTGATCTCACAACTTTTTACTGTAGAAGAACTGAGTTGCGAGACTTGGACTTTTTTACAAGTTTGTTTTTGATGGGATCTCATTTCTTTTTGTAAATGGTCTTCCTCCTTTGAGCAATTTAGTCTATTTTAATAACTTGAAAGATTTTGGTACAACTTTATAATATAAACACATGCCCCATTCTTGCTTTTTCATTCCGTTGACCATTGTACCTTTGAACATAATTATGTCTAGGTAACTAGGTATGTATCTACACTTTATATCTAGGTAGGTAACTAGCTACACTTATTATTATTATTTATTAATAACCGGGCTTAAATAGCTGTTCCCCGCGGTTTAACCCACGTTAATTTCGGAGATCCCGCGGGTATTCTGAGATAAAAGTACTTACTACCCTATGACCTCTCCTGTACCCTTGACAACGTGTAGTATGCAATAATTAATTCACCCGCGTTCGCGCGGGAATTCCAGAAATAAATCCTAACTAGATCGATTTATGGCCCCCGAAATCCCCTGTATACAAAATTTCATGAAAATCGTTGGAGCATTCAGATTAGGGTAATTTTATCTCGGAATTCCCGAAGGATCTCCGAAATTAACGCTGGTGAAATCTCATGAAATTTTGCATGCACGTTGTCAGGGGTAAAGAAAACCTAGGGATATAGGGTACTAACTACTTTGCATTTCTGAATTCCCGCGGGATCTCCAAAATTAACGCGGGTGAAACCGCAGGGAACAGCTAGTCTCATATATTTATATGGGATTACAAAGTTATTTGTGCAGTTGGTACATATAACTGCATATGTAACTTTGTAATTCCATACATTTATATGGGATTACAAAGTTATTTATGCAGTTGGTGTATCTAGAAAACTGGACCGAAATTGCAAAATATTTCAATTTTTCCTTGATTTATACAATAAACACTAATTGTATTCTAAATTTCAAACTTCTATGTCTGCTAGAAGTGCCTTAGAGTTTTGATGATCGGTCAGTGAGTGAGTGAGTGAGTGAGTGACCTACAAAATTAAGAAACTTTGACTAGTTATAATTCTTAAACTACTGGTTCAAATCGAATGAAATTTAAATTATAACGTCTTTATACAATACCTGCTTGTTTAATAAAAATTCAGGCTTCTAGTTTTATCCACAACGAAGTTATAGGGGGTCGAAAATGGCCTGAATTGCTTCGAGAAAACGATAGTACGGCCGTGCCGCTTTTGTTGCTCGACTTGGCGGGGGCACTGCCGTGCCCCCAGATTTTACATATTCGCGTCTCATTTTTAGTTTGCACTAATATCAAGTGCGCGTGAAATTAACAAATTATTTGTTAACTACTAACTACTATTAATTAACTACGTGGCGGTGAGGTTTAGTGTACTGGTTTAGTGTATTTATATTTAAAAATAACAAAAAATGGGTAAATGAGAAATCATCAGTTTTTACTTTTAGATGACATCATACTACTTTTTAACCGACTTCCAAAAAAGGCGGAGGTTCTCAATTCTACTGTATGTTTTTTTTCTGTTTGTTACGCAATTATTCGAAGGGGATCGATTTATTTATTTTTTTTGTTTGAAAACGTATACTTCCGAAGTGGTCCCGCTGTCATGAAATCAGGATCTTATGATGGGATCTTGGAGAAATCGCGGGAAATTTTCAAATATTACAGGCACAGCTATAGCGATTTGGGTAGATAACTTGTCACTTTATAAATTATACCAACCCAAGCGTAAAATAAACAAAATTTTAACAAAAGAAAATTAACACATTTTAACAAAAAAAAATTATTAAAATTTTGTTTTTACAGAAAGTACTTTTTTTATTTACAATGTCATCATAAGTTTTTCTTGATAATGATACCTATTCGTAACATTATATAAAAGGAATAGAAGTTGATAATTTATAGAGCGCCAGAAAAACTCAATAATATAAGTTTCGTATAAACTTTGAAGTTTCCTTGAAGAAGTTAGCTTTTTCGTTATTTATTTACGCAATTCCGGAAGCCTGCTGTGAAAATAATTGAAACATCTGCCGATGCGATAAGGAAAGAACCAAGTATGAAGAAGGTTAGTACCTTATTTCACAGGTAAGGTATAGTATTATATATTATCTGTGGCTAAGGTTAAACCGATGGATACATTGAAGGAAGCCATTCAGTAATTCTATTGTCTTTAGTCTCGAATATTTAAAAAAATATACGATATTTTATAATTTTAATTGATTATTTAATAAAAACTAAACACGCAAGAAACAGACACACCGATGGGTCACAGCCCACAGGTATTTGAATTAATATAGCGACACCTTGTTTTGTACTGTCGATATGTCACTCATATGTCACTGACAACTCATATAGGCCATTCATCCGCGTTTTGGACTATTATTTAACAGTGACTTTCTTTATTTATTTTTATTACTCAATACTCATACACATTAGAGATAAATTATCGAGAGCATAAATCTATGACCCGAAAATTACATACAAAATTGCACCTACCTACAAAAGCTATCTGCATATAATCGCCACTGAAATCCTCAAGATGTGGATTGAGGAAAGGTCACATAAACGATTCTATATCTTCTAAGAACTTTCTTTATGTCTTTATGTCACTTTATACAAAAGTATCTTCAACTTCTGTTATCACTAGACCCTTTGTGATCTTTGCGGACACAAACAAAGTGAAACTAAAAGAAAATCAAACTCCTTTCTACGCAATTGATCGGAAGTGTACAGGAGGTACACTTACGACACGACTATTTGTACTGTATTAGAAATATTGTTACAATCGTACCTAATACACCGCTACACTGACTTGGTGTTAATATTTAATGGCGTTGAAAAATTTTTGTGTATTTTTTTAGACTGTATGCCATGAGCACAAATTTGAAACTGATTAGTCAAAGAACTTATGTTTACATAATCTTGCCCGTTAAAAAAAGCGGCGATATGGACCAAAGTGTCACATGCCTTGCCAATTAAATATATTTTCACTCTAGTCTTGAAGAGATTCAAATTGTACGAGTAACTTTGAGGAAATCCAGACCCATTCATATGGTCTATTCCTTCTTTAACTGTCTATTCCTTCGACTTTCGAGAGGCAAGCGTGAGCAAATACTATGCAGTGTTTTAAGAAAAAACAAAGCTACAATATATTTGTAATAGGACAATAATAATTTTGAAACTTAAATTTTCTACCGTGTAAACATAATTCCATCATAAATATTTCATGCCCGGATATACATAAATAATCTTTCTAGGTGAAATATTTAATATTATTGAACAAAGTTTCGTTCTATTTGATTGGTCAAATTTACTCTATATAAAAAATGTAGCCTGGCAGCTCTATTGACTATTGTATCGTATTACTTGAGATGTTTGTTTATTGCTTGTGATCTGAGATTTTGGCAGGCGATTCCTTTTGTTTACTGTTGCATCTAAACAACAAAGTAAGCATTTGTACCTAATCGCTCCATGTTGTTTTTGTAACCTTATACTAAGACTTAACAACTTTATAACAAAGCGTTACTTTATATAATAAGTAAGTATTGATATTTGTTTCACGTAGTTGAAGTTTTAGTTAACTTTTCATTACTCAATACCATAGCCTCCAGCCTTTGTTGTTCTTGTTTCTAATATTGATGGACAAGAAAATCCCTCAAGATAATTTATAGCAGTGAAAATTAACTTAATAACAAATAAAAATACCTATGCACTCAAAAATTTAAAAGATCTTTGTTAACGATTGAGGCACTTTTTATCTTAATAAATAAAAAAAAAAAACCACAAAGAAATCTCAAAAATTACAGTGTCGAAACCGTTGGCATTAGTTGGTCCTAATAGAAGCGGAATTCTACAAAGGGCTTTCAAAAATATTACTACTAGTTAATAAAACACAAACAGTATTGCGGCCGGGATATGTAATACTTAGTGGAATTTTATTTCCATTTATCTATAAAAATTTCATGTTGACTGATAATTTTAAACACAATATTGTATAACTTATGATGATAGCCCAACAAACAAAAAAAAATAAACGTAGCTTTTGCTCGCTTTAAAATCAGCAGCTATTGTGGTCTATCATATTGATTACCAATATGCTAATGTGCTTGGTAGATTAAAGGGCAAGGTTACTTAAATCTACATATTTCAATTTTAATAATATTTTGCCAAAACTCACCAACTTCTGATTGTTTTTTTACCCGTAAGATAAAATCTGTAAAATTTAACCACTCGTCGAATAATAGACATGAAACACAATATAGATCAAAAGTAATTCTTTATTTTTTTGCGTCTGCTTTTATTTTTCCTTTCTTAAAAAATCAATTAGTATTTTGTCTACAAATGAGGCTATGTAAATTATTTAATTCAACGCTCTTAAATTTTTTATACCATTTGGTACATTCATATTATGATTATTACGTAAACCTACAAAAAAATACGATATCTTATTCATAAAACGAAACTAGCAGTAACAAACTAATTATTTATTTAATTTTTACAAGAAAACTATAAAAAAATGTATAGTTGTCGGTATAGGATGTGTTATAAAACCACAGCTACATATTTTTAAAAGGCGTCTATTTGTTATCTACTCGACGTAGATCACGTAGACACTTCGTAGCAATTATGCTACGAGTGGCAAGTAAGTACCTACCTACATCTTCGAATAGAATATTCACTTAGAGCGCGTAGCGTAGCTTATTGGTTATATTATATTTTCTAAAAAAATTTTTGACACTAAGCTACCTACCTCTACACAAAAGAAACACTCATGTTATTATCAATATAGTTAAGAACCGTAACCGTAAAAAGTATCAAATTAGTACCTATTGTCTAACAATTTACCTCTAAATAGTGTATACTCTTATTAACGTTAAAAACCAAGCAATTTACGATAATAGACTTGTAAACGAAGCGAAACTCGATAGTAACGTTCCTTTCTATACGCCAGCCGAAAGTGTTTTCTGTTACATTAAACTCATTACAGTACAAATGTTTCGTAAAACGAAGCTGCTAATGAAAAAAGTTGGAGAGTTGCTTTTGTTAACCGCCAATTTGCAGCGCTGCGGAAATAAATCTTTTCGTCGCTACACCTCTAGTATAGGCGAACAGGTAAAACAAAAATATTGTGTTCGGTTTTCAATTTTTTATCACAAAAGTTTTCCCGTGGCTGGCGGCGCAGTTTGTACATATTCTCTTAGATATTACATTTCACAAGCCTAAATCCGAATGTTTTTGTTGTCAGCCGCAATAAATTTTATTACCTTAAATAAAATAATAATTTTTACATACGAACACTTTATGTTAACCTTATAATATCTTCACCAAAATATAATGGGATTTCTCTGATGATGCCATCCTTATATGAGTTTGTTTGTTTGTTATGCTTTCACGCCTCACTACTCAACCAATCATGGGGTACAAAAATACATAAGGGACCTTTTATATGGAAAAAAGGATTGTTCCTGAGGGTTAGAAAACTAACTGACTAAATCTACATTAACGCAAGTGAAATAACTACTAACAACGGGGAACAGCTAGTATTGTCTATTAAAGTCTGTCTATATCTATAACGTAGTAAAAGATTTAAATAACCTTTTGTACTGAATTTTTTTAATAAAAAATAAATAAATATTTTAATCACGTCTTATTTTCCCAGCAATATAAGAATTTGTAAACATATCGCATTTTACGCGCCCAATATACCTACCATTGATATTGCATGATTCGGTAGAATAATGATTCTTTTTGCTTATCGTCAGAAACTACTGATGCCGATGTTTATATAAATTCATATAAATATTGTAATATATTATGTAACAACAAATATCGAAATGTCATAAAGAGGCAAAACCTAGGAATGTTCGTGTTACACTGTTAAGCATTGATATAATACTTCGTTCAGTTGAAAAAATATATATTAATACAAAAAACAGCTATTTCGATCTCATTAGCAGTTTAAGCTTCTAGAAGAAAATACATAAATACATCACAATAATAAAATAAAATAATTAAATAAAAGAATAAGAGAATAAAATAAAAATAAAAACACATAAATACAACAAACACATTTTTTATTGCTAGGGCTGGAATATTCCAGTAGGTAATTATTAATTTTGAATTGAATTGAATCGATAAACTTTAAAAATACTTTTCTTATAGACGTTGAAATCCTTACTTCTTCCTCTATAACTTTAATCGACTTCCAAAAAGGAGGTTTTGCATTCGGCGGTACGTACTTACCTATGTTTTTTATGTGAGTATAACTCACACTACTGAGAGACTAAAACGGGTGTTTATTCTCATCCATTGATCCGCTTTTAATATGTAGGTACCTACCTACCTGTTTGTGAAATGAAGACGTCTTCAAGAAATAAATGTAGTATGAAATTCAAGGAAATTCTTTAGGAATTTATTCATGTGAACATATGA
Organism: Zygaena filipendulae; assembly: GCA_907165275.2. Lineage (NCBI taxonomy): Eukaryota > Metazoa > Arthropoda > Insecta > Lepidoptera > Zygaenidae > Zygaena > Zygaena filipendulae. Next base: position 8,790,871 of record OU015657.1, read on the forward strand.
AATCAGAAAGTATTTTTCTCGAATGAATAAAATGGAGCTAAGCAGGTGTACAAGTTCAATGAATATCTAGGTTTTAACGGCAAATTAAACGTATTCGTGAATTATTTGCATTCTCGCGAAACTTTCCAAATAGTAAAACTTTCGAAATGTTACCTATTATTACAGCATCCTAAACCCACACATGTTGGATGAAGGGTAGTACGTTAATTGTTTATGTTAAATTCGTTTATCTGCAGAGAAGGCTGATCCCGCTCTTTCATAACGACATTATGTCAGTCCGTCAAATATTAAAATAACTAGCTGTTCTCCGCGGTTTCACCCACAGAGATTTCGAAGTTCCTATTGGACATCCGAGATAAAAAGTACCTAAAGTAAAAAGTAAAAAAGTATGTCCTTCTCCGTACCCTTGACAACGCGTATACAAAATTTCATGATGATTAGTTCAGTCAGGCATGAAAGCGTAAACGAAATAAACAAACACACAAACTTTCGCATTATTATAATAGTAAGGATATTTTGAGCACTGCATTTCATATTGCAATGATACTTTTTACTTTTTTACTGGTTCAACTCTTATTTAGAATATAATGTTGGTTAACTTTTGACTTAATTCAAACGAGCATTAGGACCTTAGGAAAATTAAAAACATGACATTTGTGTGTTTTGTTTTGTCTATCGTTCAGGAATAACGCGATCGACTTATAAAACAACTTTAGTTAACTTGATATAGTCTATGATCGTTAACGCTATGCAAAACTAGGTAAGTACAATCTCGTACTTCGTTTTCTATAGAATTAACAATCATAGATTCAATCAACGTGGCCAAAGCGTTAGCACAGAAGCAACGTTTTCGGGTTTGCTGTCACCAAAAAACACACCATTTACACTAACTCAACATTTGGATTGCATGTGCTACGACTGTTATTGTCTGGGTTGTGTAGTGTCGATAGTATTAAATGAAGTTTATCATTGTTTATGATCATTTTATTTATTTGCATTAATCAATTATTTTAATAATATCAAATCTAAAGAGCGTTTACATGACGTCTTTAAATAACCTTAAACCTTAACCCAACTTGTATATATACACAATATTAACAATATATTAATATTGTAAGTATGTATATTACACGTTCTTTTGTAAACCAATGGTTCACATGACTTTATTGATATTTTATGTACGTATTTACCTTTCTACGCATAGGGCTTATATTATGTAAAAGGTACAGATGAGAAGACGGAGAAATGACGCGGTAAATCTGATACACACAAATAAACCTTCGGTAATAATTTCGACGAATTCCAGATCTGGCAAAATTTATTTTAAGCAATGCTATTTGAACATGACATGAAATATTGAATGTTATTCGACACTCAATTAGTTTTTGATATAAAAGCAACTTTTTATAGTGGAACTTGTTGTTTCCCGCGTGAATTTCGAGGTTCCCGTTGAAATTCCGGGATGAAAAATATTCTATGTCATTTTCTGTGCCTCTTAGTAGAGCGGCGAACTGAGAAAATTCCTTCTCTAAACCGAATCTCGTCGGTATCTCTTATGTATACCTACAACAGGTATGGATGTGTTCAGAGCGTTGTGTAGATTACGAAACTGCTTGTTGTAATGTTTTTTAGTGGTGGAGGGGATAGCAGTGACGTCATAAACATGGCCGCCAACGGTTTTTGTTTTTGTTAATTACATCGCACCTATTAGGTCTATCTGATTGTGTATGGTGTCATTTGAAAGCTTATTAAATGTTCTTTAATTTATTTCCCGACATCTAAAGCGTATCTATTATATTTAAAAAAATATTTGACAAAATATGATTTTTTTTTAAGCGATTTCAAAAATATTCTCTTTTTACTGAGAAACCGCTACACTTACGGTAAATTTGTTTAATATAAAAATTAAGTAGAATTTTATTACCTATTTAAAAATGCCAGTTTCATTAAAATAGGACTTAAAACAACTGAGATATGTCTCATTTTGTGGCGCAAGGAGCAAGGTTTTGTATCGTAATCTTATAGAATTGCTGTTAGTTTGTCGCGCTAAAACTCGCAAATGGCTCGACCGACGTGAATATTTCTTTTTTTATTGGGTTTTTAACTACCAGGAGAAGGTTTGTGTTAAAGAAAATTGGGAGTTCCTGCGGGAATTCCGAAATTCACGGGGGTGAAACCATGGGGCACAGCTAATGTAATGTAATGTAAAAATATGTCACATAAATCTTACTATATCATGCTGTTAACCAAACGTGCTTTCTTCATAATGCTGCCCTAAATCCTCACTATTATAAATGCGAAAGTGAGTTTGTGTGTTTGTTTGTTTGTTACGCTTTCACACCATAACGGCTCAACCAATAACCACGAAATTTTGCATATACACGTTTTAAGGGGTACATTTTATTGCGGAATTCCCCTGGGAACTCCGAAATTACCGCGAGTGAAACCGCTAACCGGGAGCAGATAGTAAATTATTAAATACCTACATATAAGTTGCGTGTGTGCTATGTCAAGATTGAACAGTCAAAACAATAAGTTAGGTACTGTTATAAAAATATAAGCCAAAACTTATTATTTAATCATCAAAAAATGGACGAAACCTGGACCTGAAAACAATTTTGAAAAATTAGTTAAGGGATTCGCCCACTGCTCTATTCAATACGAAATTCCGAACGGATGGCTTCGACAATGCACAAACTCAGTTTTAGCTTATTTTACACGAGAAGGGAGAAACACTGAGTTCTTTGGATTCTGGATCCTCTAAGCCCAAAACTGCAAAATTAATTGACGGTCAGGCGCTAATTCAAAATATACTCGTAGGTAAACCAAAAACTACCAAAAATTTTGATGATTTTGTGGAAATTTTTTTGAAGAACAATCGCAATCAAAACGAGATAAATGTGAAAACCGCATGTGCTTTTTGAACATACATAAAATCCGGGATAAGAGACAAGAGGAGTCCGTCTATTACTCCTGTGGAATATAAGATAACGGGCGCTACTACTCCTTTTCCAACGAAATGGGACTAGTGTCGGCAACCTGAAGCGAGCTTATTATTATATCAACCAGAGTACCAGGGGCGTAAAATTATCAGTTAACCATTACTTATTGCAGGATTATGACTATTTAGACATATTCTAGTTCTAGTTAGTTTTTGTCATAAATGTGTACGATCATACGAGGCACAAATTATCGTATGTTAACGATAGTAATTATCGTACGGTTACGAATATCTTTATATTTTTCGGTCAATAAATTAAATCTTAATGAATTTCTTTCATAACATATTTCCGATCAAGCGGCAAAAGTTAGTAAAGTTAGTGAAGAAACAGAAACAATCTTCTAATGGTCACAAAACAACGCTTAGGGGATCCCGTAAACGTATGGGATGTCGGTGAAAACAGTAATTAGTGCTGGTTGTCGTACAGCAAAATGCGGCTGTATGTCAGGAAGGAACAGGAATGTTTGCAAGTCCTTTTGGAGATAAGATTTGTTTCAATCAATACAATTTTTGTGTTCGAGATAGTTAAATAATGAATTTTAGCTTATTTTAACCCTATTATCATAATTGCCTGATACTAACAAATATTATATAAAATGCCTGCCATGTCCTAAATGATTGACTGACGGATCAACGCAAAGCCTGAACCGCTGATAGTAGAGACCTGAAACTTGGAAGGTGTGTTCTTTTTACGACATAGGCATTCGATAACAAAGGATTTTTAAAAATTTGAACCCTAAAGGGACTAAAAGGGGTTGCAAAATTTGTATGAAACAATTCCGCGGGAATTTCGGAGTTCTCGCGGGTGCAGTGTGACCACGTGGGACAGCTATTATTTTATAACAGTACTTATTGTTTTGATTGTTCACTATTAACACAGCACAATTGCAACTACAATTTATAATTTATTTAAGGCAGTACTATGAAGAAAGCACTTCTGGTTAACAGCATGAATTAGTAATATTTATGTGACGTAACTAGCTGTGCCCAACGGTTTCAGATTCGGAATTCCCGCAGGAACTCCCAATTTTCTTTAATACAAACCTTTTCCTGGTAGTTAAAAACCCAATAAAAAAAGAAATATTCACGTCGGTCGAGCCATTTACGAGTTTTAGCGCGACAAACGCACAGCAGTTCTACATATAAGATTACGATACAAAACCTTGCTCCTTGCGCCACAAAATGAGACATATCTCAGTTGTTTTAAGTCCTATTTTAATGAAACTGGCATTTTTAAATAGGTGATAAAATTCTACTTAATTTTTATATTAAACAAATTTACCGTAAGTGTAGCGGTTTCTCAGTAAAAAGAGAATATTTTTGAAATCGCTTAAAAAAAAAATCATATTTTGTCAAATATTTTTTTAAATATAATAGATACGCTTTAGATGTCGGGAAATAAATTAAAGAACATTTAATAAGCTTTCAAATGACACCACACACAAGCAAATAGACTTAATAGGTGCGATGTAATTAACAAAAACAAAAACCGTTGGCGGCCATGTTTATGACGTCACTGCTATCCCCTCCACCACTAAAAAACATTACAACAAGCAGTTTCGTAATCTACACAACGCTCTGAACACATCCATACCTGTTGTAGGTATACATAAGAGATACCGACGAGATTTTACAAAATCTGGTCTCCGCCGCTCTACTATCTTACAACGTGTATGCAAAATTTTATAATGATCGGTTCAGTAGTTTTTTTTTTTTTTTTAATAGTCCACACACAGAGACTTGATCCCACACTAAGCTGTAAGCTTGTATTGTGGAGAACCAAGCAAACGTGATTCGATACCAACTGTGTTTATCACACAAAATCCACCCCAGCCGGGAATCGATCCCGGAACTTCTTGGTTAGCGGAAGTATAGAAATGGTGACCTACTGCGCTAATCCGCTCGTCAAAGTTAAAGCGTGAAAGCGTAACCAGCAAACAGTTGACATGAGAGTTAGTTCATGGAGAATATTTTTTATCCCGTCCACTAGGGTGTTAAATAAATACATTGCGAAAATTTGTTTTTGTATTGACAAAAATTCATGACAGTTTTAACAGGCAATTATACCTTGTTGTTTTCGTAATAATGTTTGCAGTGGTTATTTTTAATGTATTTACCTAAGCCTTAAACTAATACAGTGCGTCGAGCCTTTAGTATTTCGAAACGAATAGAACCATGGTAATGAACGAACGAAATTTCAACGAAATTTTGTTATTCGTTGAATTAGCTCTGACATAATACAACGTGAAATAAAAAAAATATATCGTGCTACACGTGTTCAACACCTGTCTATTTTTTATGTAGTGGCACCTATTAATTATATCTACCTATATTTATATAAATTTTAAGTTCATACAAGAGGAGGAAAAGATACCTTACCTAAGACACCTGCAGTACCTATGGTATAATTTATTAATATACTCATTTTATCTATAAGAAGTTACTTGAACTCACATAGTCATATTAATATTGCAACTTTATGCTTCAAATGGCACAAACTGTACTAGATAAGAGCCACTTTACTCGGATTTTAGCGTTATCGACACAGCTTTATGGATCATAAATAGTTAAGGAACTTCTTTGCCATTTCCAAAGTTATTGCGCATCCAAAAACCTATTTTACTCATGCAGAATCGTAATATCACAACCACAATTGTGCATGAAAATTGAAATAGATTTTTGTTCATACGTATAAAATACTTTTTTCCCTTTACGAACAAAATGTTTAATACTTATTTAATACTGACTCAAAAGAAAAAATATATAAGATTGTTTTGTCCTGCGTCAATTTAAAAAAATAATGAGCAACACAGGCAATTCAAATACAACTCTGCCAGTTAAAAACCCAAAGGAGAATGGGCATTTTTAAATGGAGCCTGAGCGATCCGCGATCGAGAATAATCAAATTGATATTAAGTTGTTCTATTTTACGTCAAAGTAGTAGTGACGTGTACCGATGAGCGCATTGTGTATGTCACCATCATTACAATAAAAACTGAGCGCTCCCAAAATTACGCACACTAAAACAATGTATATGTGCACATCTCAACAAAATCATAGTCAAACGGACTTCGTGAAATAGAACAACTATAAAATTGCTGTGGTTTAGTCCTACAATTACTGTGGAGAAGTTTTATCACTCTGATATACTTCTAAAATGAATAATATAACACCAATACTAATATTATCATGAAAAAAGATGAAGTAGATATTTTGTATTTTGGTTTGTTTGAAATGGATAAACTCAAAAACTACTTAACCAATTTAAAGAAAATTTCACTTATTCGAAGCTAAGTCACAGAAAATATAATACTATACGCTAAAGTTTTCCTAAGATAGAGTAATTTTTATCCCAGAATTCCCACTGGAACTCCGAAATAAACGGGAGTGAAACCGTGGTGGATCAACCACTAATAAGTACAAATACCATAATATTATGATCATAGTATGACCGTACTATAATGACCGTACATTCCAAAGTAGGTATTACATTTTCAGTCTCGTGTTTTTAGCGTTTTTAGCGTAGCGTTTTTTTAAGTTTTTAGCGGTCGTAATCTACTATAATGACACAATTGTGGCATTTCTTCGATAAGAAAATGGGTTTTCTCGAATGTTCTTCCGAAACATTGATTGATTCCACAAAACAAAAAATGGTCGATGTTTTGCCATAGTCAACAAAATCCGAACAAAACAAAGTTAAAAAATGAAAGCTAAGTTAGATCAGTAAACAAAGTTATGCGCGAGCGCAGGCAGGTTTTGTGTTGATGTTATTGTTGATGTTATCAATTTTATTAATTGATGAATAATTCAATATATATACACTAATAATATTCCTATTAAGCAATATTGCTCTATGCAAATTCCATTATTTATACATTCATTATTTTTTTTCTAAGTGGGATACAGTGCAACGTTCATAGCAAAAGTTTTTTCTAGGTAACAGTACTTTCATTTGATTTTACTTTCATTTATGGCCGCAGACAGCCCAAAATGCCCATTCTCCTTTGAAAAGTTGCAGATAATTTAAAGAATGAGTGACGTTTCGTTTCGTTTAAGACGACAGAATGACGCAAGTTTTTCTTTTTGTGATGGAAGACCATGTTATTAAATTATCTAAAGGAATTATCCTTAAATAATAAAAGAAAGGAAATATTGCAAACGAATATTTTATTTCAGCAAAATTTAGTAAAGAATAGCGGGATTAAAAGGCTTTTTGTTCGTTCCTTTCGAAATACTAATTAGAAAATAAAGCCTGTTTTTATTTAGGTACATGAGTAGAATCTTTGATGACGCCGCGCAGAGATTCTGCCTTTGCTGTCTCATGCAATCTTTACTGTGTAATCTGTTCAACATCAAGCGTTTTCCATTCCATATACTTTAGCTTTGGCAAATGCCGCAATTCACATTTGAAATTCAAAGATTTTTTTTTAATTTGTAATTTTATGTATCTTTGTTGAACGACTATAATATATGTTTTCACACATGAGCAAATCTGGCTATGAAAATTCTGACCTTATAAACATATAATCTAAATAAAAATGAATCGCCAAATGTGTTGCTAAGCGCATAACTTCCAAACGATGACTGCACCGAATTGGATAATTCATTTTTCATGTTCGTTGCTGTCAGGATTTCTTATGAAATTCTATAATTTTCTTTGTTAAAATCAAATCAAAATTTGCGGTTAAACGCGAATGGTGGCTACACACCTTCAGTTTTATCTGTACGATAAAACTGTGCAGTCGAATTGTACAAATTTATCGTACGTCCCTACAGCCTACACACGTACCGTTTTAACTGCGCAATTTATTCAGTTCTGCAATCTTTGTCCGCATCGACAGACGACGCTTATTAGCTATTAGCTATTTATTTATTTATTACTTATTAAAAAACAAGCATTATTGTCGATTAAAAAAAAACAAGAGGCAGAAAAAACAAGGAAGCAGAAAAATCGTAGGAATTGGTGCTAAGATTGGCATTGGAAGTTCATTCTCATATAAATTTGTTAATGGAATTAAAGACGTTCCGATTATCGGTTCAGTTTAAACTGTACAGTGCGATCATAACGATTTCTCGTAGCGTGTGTAGCGGCCATAACACAGAAGCGACGGGCGGCAGCGGCGGCGGCGGCGTGGCGGTGGCAAGCCACTGCTACGGGTAAACGCGCGCCGCGAGTGCTACGAGCGGAGCATAGCGTAGCGATAAGCCCCGCCTCCTAGCTGCGCGCGACCCGATAGGGCACACCAAAGAGTATAATACCTAACTATACGGGGAACACTATCAGATATGCATCGTTGCGAACGGATGCTGTATTTAAATTTTTTTTTTTTGAGCGCGTAATAATTTCTAATTTTATAATTTTTTTTCTACTTCAAAGTACTTCTTTTTCAGGACTCTAAAGTTAAACGTCTATAAATATTTTCAAAAATACTTTTTAATTGAGTTAATATTTTGTAACTAAAAATCTTATTATAGACAAAATACTCCTAGTATTCAAAACGAATAGGTACGTAGATAAAAATATTAACAGGAAACGTAGGTTTTTTTTTAATTATTCTAAACAACACCGTATGATATATTATAACCATTAAAAGAAGCAAAAACCCAGATTTGGAAACTCCTCAACATATTATAATTTACCTTTGTTCTATAGGTTACCTTTCCAGCCGCCATTCATGTAGATATTAATTATTATTAGAATTGCTTTAAAAACTAGAGTGGAGTGAAAAACTTTCCTCTTTCTGAAGCAAAGTTATACCATTCTTTACATTTTGTCATATTAATATAGGATTTTATCGTTTCTCGCTCGGGAGTGTCATAAGATTTTTAGAGCCAACAAAACGTGCTGTGAACCCCTCACATGCACCTAAGTGGTTATTCCTTTGTCGCATCAAGTATGGACGAACGAGGTGTTGAGCACGTTTCCGATATTGAGATGGTGACGTCACGTCGCCGGGTTGTGGCCCCTGGGGGCTGAAGCTACTGGCAGCCGCCGTCCGTGAAATGTTACTATGGAAAATAAGCGCGAAAATAGCTTTTTGCTCTTTATATATTTAGTGATTTTGAAGAAATTTTATTCGCACACTCAAAATGATTTTGCTTCATCTGTAATAATACCAAAACAACATTTAAAATATATTATTAGTTATATCATTATTCACTAAAGGATGATATTTAATTATTCCCTTAAATTAAAGTAACATTTAGAATGATAAAAACAAAGGGTTTTACATGGATTTTACCTACCAAAGAGTATATTACAAGATTTACATTACCCTTAATATTTAATATTTTACAGGTTAGATAGTGTGCAACTGCAATTTTTGGTTTTTCATTTTTGATGGCTTGCGGGTTTCGGAATTCGTATTGGTTACGGGAAATGAACGAAACAAATACGTAACATTATTAAAATTTAAAACATTCTTTATTTGTCTGTCCGACGGTCTGTCCGAAATGAGTCCTAAAAAGTTACTTGAGACCATTAATAGGTAGGTATACTAAATACCCCGTAATTTTTTTTTTAAATCAGTGCTTGTAACTAACTATATTATTAACAGATGATCAACATGAATTCCAATTTTTAAATGATTTAAAAATGGAGCAGTAACTATTTATTACGCCAAAAAATCGAACAATAACACCACGTGAATAAGCCATGAAACTGAACACAACTATCGTCGCAAATAAAAATGAGAGAAATTCCGGTACAGAAAAAATATAGCAAGTCAGCATAACGAGTTATAGATTAATTGACACTTAGCTATTTTAGCGAAAGAATATAAAATATAGCTATTACTTAAATACATAATAGTTTAGTAAAGTGTAAGTAAGCTTACTTTTACAGTTTTAAATTATATTCATTCCTAGGCATTCATTCATATTGATACTTGTTATTTGTTTTGTGTCTACATTCAAGTGTTGGTGTTGAATGTAGGCGATCAAGACTGAGTTCCGACTTGAGACACAAAAGGAAAGTTGTTCCCACCTGCTTGCTCTAGCCGTCGGCGTGCACAAAGAGCCTACTTTCAATACACTTGAAACTTCACTGTTTGAGTTTAAAGGCGAGTACATATCTGCTTAATACTAAGTTAATATTATAAACTTCTGACAAATTTTGTTACAAGTTAAGTTCATTATCATAATATCATTGAACCGATTGAGCTAGAAAGTTCTAGAGTGGCGAACCGGAAGACGCAGCGTGGGTAGACCCGCTACAAGCTGGACCGATGACTTGGTGAAGGTCGCGAGGCGCCATTGGATGAGGAAAGAACAGGGCCCTTATTCACTATGACCATAACACGCCGTGCTAAGATAAGACGCCGCAAAAACTGTCTTTCCCTTGTAATCAAAGAAGTTTTACTGCAAAAAAATACATTTACAACGTTTCTTATGGCATAAAGAATAATAATTTCTAATATCTTGGCATCTAGAACGTTTGGAAATGCGTTTTTGGAACGCGCGTTATGGGCAAGGAATGTCGCTGGTCATAGTGAATAAGGGCCCTGGAACGGTTGATGTGGCGATCCTTGGAGGAGGCCTATGTCCAGCTTCTTTCGGCTTATATGATGAAATTCTCATTGGCATCGACCAACGATCTTTAAATAAAATAAATCTTATTTTTTATGCATAAAACGTATCCACAAAAATATTTTTATCAAAATTTGGATTTAGTTTAGTACCTACCTAAGCTGAAGCTTAAATTATCTGGATCTACCAGTTGTTGTTGTAGAGTAGGAAGTCCACAATATGGACGAGTTCTGTCAATCAACAACAAGTGTTGCCTGTATTTCCCACCATGTATTTCATATTTTTTGTTTTTGATGACAGTAAAGAATATTTGTATTGTATTGTATTGTATTGTATTGTATTGTATTGTATTGTATTGTATTGTATTGTATTGTATTGTATTGTATTGTATTGTATTGTATTGTATTGTATTGTATTGTATTGTATTGTATTGTATTGTATTGTATTGCATTGTATTGTATTGTATTGTATTGTATTGTATTGTATTGTATTGCATTGCATTGCATTGCATTGCATTGTATTGTAATGTAATGTATTGTGAAGCAAAAATTTATAAATTTTTGATTTTGTTTTCTTTCTCATATTTACAATTTTATTTCTGTTATGACCAAGGAAAACAGGGATTTTTGTTAAATTTATGTTTAATGTTTAAAGATGTGTAAGTTTTCTTAAATGTTTGAATTGTTTCAAAGAGGGCTGGGATCTCAATACTTCGAAAGGAATCCCAAAATATAGTATATTAATTACTAGCTGTTTCCCGCGATTTCAACCGTTTTAGTTTCAGAGTTTCCGTGGAAATTCCGAAACAAAAAGTACACTATATATCTTTTTCTGTACCCTTGACAACGTGTACTGCAAAATTTGATGATGATCGGTTGAGCCGTTAAGGTGTGAAAGCGTAACTAACAAACAAACTCACTTTCGCATTTATAATAATAAGAATTTTCAGAATAGGAGTGAATACTTGTTTTTCATATGAACATTCAATATGATTTTATACCTTAACTTAGAGAGAATATAACAAGGTGATGACTACCTACTTTGAAAATCTAAAAGTATCTTTATATAAAACAAGTGCAGGTCGATGTATAACTAGTACCTATACTTACACAATAATCTTAGCTATCCTAAAATTATAAATATGAATGTTTGTTTGTTTGTTATGAGTTAAGGCTTCAACTACTAAACATAATATCATCATGAAATTTTACTTACACGTCGTCAGAGGTACAGAAAAAGACAAAGAAATTTCCGCGAGAAGTCCGAAAATATCGTGAGTGAAATCGCGACGAACAGATAGCTACATTAGAATGTCATTCAAAAATATTCGTTACCAAATCCAATTATTATCCATTTAGACCACAAAATATACGCTTTGCAATATTTGCCCATTAGTGCCTGGACATATTAGTGGATCAGGGACTTCTGAAAAACGATCGATAGGTACCTAATAATAATATCCCTGAAATGTTGGGTGTAAAATAATATTTATAGGCAATAAATGGTGGCTGTTGTATCGTTACGACGATCTCGGATGGCATGTGGCAGTAAATTAAATTTGAACAATGATCGTCCTCATGCGATGTGACCTCGAATTATTTCCTTTATGTGCCGATCGAAAACAATGCCTGGGCGACACAGTTAATTACCTAATATGTTTTATCATCAGATATAGGTAAAAAAAAAATGTCTGCTTTTTAAGGAGGATACACCAAAAGGCAAAATTGTATTATCAGTTAATACTGTAAAACTTTTTAAAAGAGAGAAAAATTTTGATGTAAGTAGGTATCACGCCACTCAATAAATCTCAGAACCAACATTAATTTTTTTGATAATAATGGTCAACACTACCGTTTTTGGGTTTTTGGCGGAAATTGAAGATGGCTATTCCGTCAGGTAATATCGTGTTGATAAAATTTTTTGAAAGTGAATTATGTTATTTTATATGGGGCTATCTATTTGGGACGAAATTTTCTCAGTGCTGGTTTTTTATGTAAGCAAGCGTTTCATGGTGTTCACCATGATAGAGCTCCGAAAACTTTTGCACTATACCTATTATATATATTTATTTTACTTGATAGTGGCTAAAGGAATTATATGCAAAAGTCATTTATATCATATAATATTAGTATAGCTTAATGTTTATATGTATAGTCTACAAATAATATTATTTTCTAAATTAGAAACTGGTTTAACTCCAACAAAGAACAGGTAAGTAGACACCTACGTGTTCTATTTGTTGTTTTAATGGAAATCAAAAGCAAACCATCCGTTTATTATCCCTGATACTGTCCCTTGATACAATTAACGAAGTTAAATAATTTGAATTTCAAATACTTAACTTGTAAAGCTAGCTGACTACAAAGTGGGAACTCAGAATCAAGGCGTAGGGTAAAATTACTGGTTAACATAATTAGTTTTTGGTGATTTCAAATTCATTTTATTTTTGGTGATCTTAGTTTATTCTAGCTGTATTCTCCTATATACGTGTTTCTTTACTTCAAAGGAAGAGCTCAAATGCCATATCCCACGACTATAACTTCAGAACTACTCCAATAGGTAATACAAGTACTTTTATAGAAACTTTTACCACGCTTTTCATCTTATAATATTTACATAAATTTCCCAAAATATTTTCTTATTATTTGCCTCCATTATAAAAGGAAGCCTTGTGAAAAGTTTCAAGTTTCTAGACTCTGCGGTTTAGTCTGGGCGTATAGGTGAATCAGTCAGGATATAATATACGTAAGTATAACTAAATTATATATTCTTATATGTATTATGAGAGAGGGCGCAACTGAGCCACGGTTCACATCGGCTCTGTTAAAAATATTCAAAAAAACATTCAAAAAGAATGTTTAATCAAATTAAAGTGTTATTGTGGAAGGAAACTTGATAATTTTTCGTGATTTAAAGAAGAAACCAACAGATACAACCCGAAGAAAGTTATTTGTACGACAAACAAACACTAGTGACTGCATGGCTGAGAACTTTTTTCGTGTGAAGTTTTTCGTATTTAATACCAATTATAAGACATTTTGGTGGATCTTTTGATCATTTTATTCGATGCTCAGGAGTGTTTAAAACGAACAATAGTGCTATCATTTACTTTTTTAGATAGAACATAACCTCTTTTTTTAATTAAGAAACCACAATTTGCAACGTCATCCAACAATATTTTTTGCTAATAGCAACGCCATCTGTGACAGCGCATAGTCCCAAAGATCAGTTAAAAAAATATCAAAACACGCCACTAGAGGGTGACACATACATGTAAACAAACTATTACTGAAAAACCATAAGAACAATCATGGACGAAATTATGAAAGCTCTAAAAAAAATCCAACTAGAACTAGACGATCAAAAGAAAGCGATTCGAGAAAGTGGAAGAAACGTAACAGAACAAGTTACACAAAATATTAATAAAATATTAGAGGAAAAGTTTTTTGCATTGGAAGAAAAACATGAAAAATTAAAGGAAATAGTAGATAATCAGGAGAAAAAAATATACTTCCTTGAAAAGCAGGCGAGACAAAGAAATATAGTTTTCTTCGGCATTGAAGAATTGGAATCTTCATATGACACTTTAGAACAAAATATGCTAGAATGGTTACAACAACATTTCTCAATAAAACTATCCTATATCGACCTACAAGAAGTTAAAAGGCTAGGAAAGAAAAGCGATAGACCACGCCCAGTAGTGGTATCCTTCTTGAACCTGGGCATAAAGATCAAAATCTTTAAACAAAAAAGAGCACTACATGACACAAGTTACTACATGAAAGAAGACTACCCTAAACATGTTTTAGAAAAGAGAAACCAATTACAAGAACAGTTAAAAACAGAGAGAGAAAAAGGAAACACGGCTTTCCTAAAGTATGACAAACTGGTCATACTCAAACAAACATCTAAAAGAAAGTATTCTCCCTCACCAACAAAACCTACCGAGGACATTCCAAAGGAAAGACGCACACAAACAAATAAAAAGAACAAATCACAACAGCATGACCCCCCGGTGAGAAGATCAAACAGCATCTCAGAAGGAGTAATTAAACCAAGCATGCTAAACTTCTTAATAAATAAAAACATTAATCAAGATACCTCCATAAACAATGCATAGCAATTAGCCGCTCCTCTCCACACAGATTCAACAAAGAAATATTTCAACACAAAAAACATAACAAATCCTCCAATCCGGTTGGTCACCGTGGAGGACTATGACCATAACCCTCCAAACAAAACCACAACTCCAAGAAACAAAGCAGAAGTCAATGAAGCACGGGCATCTTTGGAGGAGGCCTTTACCCAATCAGGGGTTCTTGCTGACAAAATTTAGAAAGTAAGAAAGAAAGTAAACTATACTTATTCCAGCACAACACACAAGAAGAAACAAACAAACATTGAACAAGTTGGTTGAAATATCTACTTATAATAACTTTTTAATTAGATACCTACTTACTAAAAATTTATCCATCTAACCATTACTACATACATTTAAAATTATTTTGTTTTCTTAAAGTTACTTACAAAAATGTTACTTAAACCTTGTAAAAGCAAGAAATAAATGGCTTATTTATTTATTTATTTATATGTATTATAGCTGACGCATTGACACGTGCACTGATGATTTAATGCGCAGAAAAATCTACGACATATTTATTTCACATCTGTTTAGTAATTTTTGTGTGATGCACGTTCAAAAAAATGGACAAACGATCACGATAGCCGTTTATTTCATGCATTTTTCCTACCATATTTGGACGCAGATAAGCAATAACATGTTAACCCACAAACTTAAGTTATTGATTCAGAACGATTTATTGAGAGTTAGGGAACATTTTTTAATTATGTGTTTAACTTATTAAATTGCTTAAAAATGTAACTAAATATTTAACATAAAAAATGTTGACACAAAATGGCGCTATACTTTTAAAACACGATTTACTCAAAATTTCTCCAGTGTGGGTTAACACACTATTGCTTATCTGTGTCCATTTATACTATATTGCATATTTAGTCTTATAAGTAGTAGGTATAGATTATGAAAATATACAAATATTAATAAACAGTCACGTTTTACGAGAGTGACAGTGAAAATATTATAATAAATTCAAAATTCAAAAGCTATTTATTACTTAGGATTGGTTACAATCACTTGTAATCGCCAGCAGGTTCTTAGAACTATAAATTACCGTCAGTTCGGAATACGTCCTCTGCTGAGAAGAACTGACAAGAAACTCAGCAGCGCTGTCTTTATAATAATAATACTTTCAATAAGCAGCTTTCAGTATTTTTCCTCTTTAGATACAAAAAGAATGACAATAATATCGGATCCGCAGTCATCTATAAACTGCAGGAGGAAAAGTTTTTGGTTAGCGTGAGTGGGCGCTCTGCAAAGGAGGCATTTTCTAAAATTCGACTTCCAAGAGGCAATGGAGGGTTAAACTTTTCACCTTCGCAAGGCAAAATACTGACGAGTAAAGCTGCGAACGCGTCCCGAGGATAGAATATTAGCATATTAAAGGCATTGCCCGAAAAAAGTACATTTCGCTGCGTTCTTCTTCAGTGTGCCTTACTATAAATTGCAAAATTTTTCGGCCTTTATTTGACACATTTAGTGTAACATTGTAAGTTGGGAAAAGTGTCCGTGACAACCCTGATAAAGTACCTACCGTTTATGAGTTTATGATATTATTCAGTCATGTCTGATATTCGAGTGAAACTTTGTGGCCTTGGTGTCATAGAAGTTGAAATATTTTTTTGTTATTTCTTATAGTTAAATGTCTTTAGGACTGATTTTTAAACCATCAGATATTTCTTATTCATTTGAACTTGTTCCATTTTTGAACTATGATAAGTTAACAAATAAATAATGACTGCTTAGCCGTTATCTGAAAATTGAAATATCAACTATATAAATATTTAAATTTGATGGTCAGAATCATATTAATCCCACCAAAAACATTTTTATGTAAAATTTTGTCAAAACGAGACCATGACTCGCACTGTCAATAAATTAGCACAATCTAGAGCCAAGCTTCTAACTCTACACGCCCTAACTCTACAAGGTCTAACTCCATAAACTCTATATGAGATCTGATAACTTCTAGACAGTGCGAGTCATATTATGATCTCGTCTTGGCAACATTTAACATGAAAATGTTTTTGTTGGTATTTAATTTCTTTTTATTAGTTGCTTGTGACAATTTTTTTATTTATTATTTTATTACATTATTTTAGGGGTTGGGTCATAAAAGTTATAAGTTTTAGAATTTTTTTGTTTTTTGTGTACTAATATTAGCTAACATACAAAATTTTAGCTTTCTAGGATGCTAGGAAATACCCTCAGAATTTTGATGATCATCTGTGAGTCAGTGACGAAATCAGGGTTTTTTAATATAAATAAAATCTAATTATAATATAAGAGCTATGGAATTAAAACTTACTATGTTTGATAAGTCCGCTATTTAAGACATATCCCTAGAATATTGTTTATCTGGTATAATCCAAACCCAAGTTATAAGGGTTCAAAAAACGACGAAGCCCTTCAAGAAAACGTAGGTAGTGCGCTTCGGTTGGCTCGTCTTGGCGGGGGCACTACCGTACCCCCAAGATAACTGCACTTCAAATTACCTAGAAGGGGAAGTATCGTTGGACGAGAAGAAGTCCTATTTTAAGAAAAACATTCTCAAGTAAGCCCGGAAGAGTTATTCATGCAGAATAGTGATCTTGTATTTCCCATGAGTGGGTGAAAGGGATTCTGTTTCGGCAGAGATTTGCAGATACTATTTGTAGAATATTTCAAGTGCGGTTTTGTTAAGGCACAGATTTTATCAAAAACCACTTCTGTGTTTACCATTAAATACGTGATGTAGGCAATTTCTTTTGTTTTTCACGACATTTTTGTTCTTTCGTGTTGTTGCCTTCTAACTATCTACCTACATTTTTTCCTTGAATATGAAGTGAGTAAGTACACTAAAAAGCACAAATAAGATGTTTTTTTTAATTTTGTTATTGCTTGAAAAAAGTTATAGACAATGCCCACCTTAATGAAATTGACAGTATTGAAGAAATACTGTTTAATCGCTTTAATGACTCTAGGCAAGTTGGGCTTGGGTTAGTTTTGGAACAGACTATTATATTATGGTAAACAAGAGAGTAAATGAATTGCATTATTATCTATTGCTAACAATACATTTTTTTTATTTTTTTTTTATTTTACCAAATTTACAACAAAAATAATTTAAGGTTGACATAAAATAGCACAAGAAACCACATAGGTTTGTACAATTAGTGCTACTTATCTTATTTATTACACCATCGTATATGTAAACAATCTAATATGTTTCGAGTATAACTATAATATATTCTACAATTTATTTATAAAATATGATTTTAGTTTTGTTTTACAATCATTTTTATTAATACAGCCAACCAAATCCGAGGGTAGGTTGTTTATTAATCTCGGAACTAGATAGCTGCATGTCCTCTCACCGTACCCTTGCGAGCGCGAGATGTGCACAACTGGTTCTGAGAAGCCGCACAAGTGTAGGTATACAGGATGATGTATTACTTTATTTATACATTCATCAAAAAAGTTTTCCTTTAGTAAAGCGTATTTAAATTGTTGGTGAACTGGTAGAATATTACAGTGTTAGAAGAGTGCACTGTCATTGATATGGCAGTTTTGCCTTATCTTAGGAGAAATTATTGTTTTAAGTATTATTACTTGTAACCGATATATGCTGTAAAGATATGTGGTGTATGTTCCGCCATAGCTGCTCAGTCCGTGCTGGATGTACGATTCAGCTAGTGAGTTTTATAGGAGTAGCTTTACTTTGTAGGGAATTTGCTCTTTGAGGATTGCTATATTTGCCAAAAACTGTCTTGTCTTGCCAGTTGAATTTGTTGTCAATTAGCACACCAAGGTATTTATGACAGCTAACAACTTCCACGGTGGGACACATACAGGTGGTGGAGTTTGTTGAATGCAGGCAATGGGGATGTTGATTACTTTTGAAAATCAAAATTCTAATTAGTCCGTCAGTTAGAAAATAATAAAAACAATAGACACGTATTTTTTGCTTTTTCAAATAAATGGAAATATACAGAGATAAAGCGCATTAAAGTTTAGGGTGAGGGGGTCGTGACGTCTCTAACCCTAAAACCGCCATACAAACTGTCAGAATAGTGATGTCACGCGAAATTTCAACTCAATATATCGCCGTTATTTTTTGATTACGTAAAAAAATAAAAAATACGTGTCCAATATTTTTTAATAATCTACAAGACGGACTAAAAATTAAAATTAGTCAACATGCCCATTGTGCTCGTGGGCTCTGATGCTCTTTAAGGCGGTAGATGTTAAGTACGGAGATTTGATATGTAGTAATTTGATTTTGTTTAAATTCAAAACTTTTACATATCTCATTACATGATTCATGACTGTAGTATGTTCAGCTGGACGGCTACCACCCCTAGATAAATTCTCTTGCTACGCCAATGTATTAAATATTTGTATTAAAGATCCATCAACATTAAGCAGTGTCACTTGACTAAATCTTTACTTACGCCAGTACGGAATCAAACATTACGTTTCTCCATTCAAATAAAAAAAATCAATAAAAAAAAGAATTCATTTAGACCAACGATATAGAGCTTTTATAACCACTTACCTACCTATCTAAATAGTTATTATTTGCTTTGGAGAGTATACAAATAGCATAGGTCATAACTGGTGGAAAGTATTAAACAAATAAGACAGCAGAAGGTTCCGACATTCAAATAAAACTTCTCCTGACCGGTGCAATGATTTGGACTTAATAGCCTCGTTACTTTTATGTTTCTGCCTCATAAAACAAGTTCCCTCAGTAGCACTCTCAGTAAAAACGTTGAATATAGTAGGTACCTCTCCCAACAGATTGCCTAGTGGCGCGATATGATCTGAATATGGATACATTTTATGTTTTCTTTAACAGTTACTATAATATCCAATAGGCTGTTAAGATATCCTATAGGTAGGTATGTTGTAACTTATTTGAAATGGCTTTACGGTTTTCGGTCAAGATATTTGCATGGAAGTGGAAATAGTTTCACTTCTATGCAGAAAATCTGTTAAAAATTGAAATTTTGTTTGTTTACTATTTAATAAAATAATTCAAACTTAAATTGTGAGTTAATATAATTATCTAAGTAGAAAATTTGTATGTTTGTTTGTACCGATCACCAAAAATTATTTCATTGATAGAAAGTTATACCTAATATCTATATACCAAAGCATATTTTTAATCAGAACAAAGATATCCCGAAGCAATTTCCGAAATTTCAAATACTCATAAATAATTTATAGAGTAAATTCTCGAGGCAATTATACATAAAATGTAATTGTGTTTCAATAATACAGTTTTAGAGTGTGTAATTTTAAAACGGGTTTTTCACGCTTTCGTTAAGTCTTAATCCTTCAGTACGTCGTCGACCACTTGCACACTCAATTTTTTTTTATTATTTTTAGTTCCATCATATTTCCTCTAAACAGTGATCAGTCATTACTTAGTGGCACTTGCGATTGAATATTTTCATGATTTCTACCACTGTATGCCAAAACATTAAGATATTTTTATGGGGAGTTGGAGTGATACTATTCAATTGCGACAACAAGAGTTCGTAGTAAAGAAGTAGTCTACTAAAAATTATTCTTGTTAAAGAATGCATTCAATAAGAGATGCTTCATAAAAAGCATATAAATAATTAATTGTCAGGAAAATTATACGCTGAAGAAAGTTTTGTTTTAAATAATTGGAATGTTGATTAATATTATGTTACAACTGGCTATTTCTTGTACGTATTAATAATATCAGTACATTATTTGAATTATCCTTCGTGAAACTCCTCTACTATCCACATGCAGCTCTTAAATTTTTGAGAAAAAGATAAAATTTTTCGTATATAAATAAAATACTTTTTATCTAAATACTATCTATCTATATATATCTCTTTATTACCTACTAGCTGTTCCCCGCAGTTTTTCCTGCGGTAATTTTGGAGTTCCCGCGGGAATTCCGGGAAAAAAAGTACCCTAAGTCCTTCTCTGTATCCCTGAAAACATCTAGGTATGCAAAATTTCATGATGATCCTTTGAGCCGTTGAGGCGTAAAAGCGTAACGAACAAACAAACAAACAAACAAACTGACTTTTTCATTTATAATATTGGTAAGGATTTTGGCAAACAAATACCTACCTTTTGCATAACTGTTGGTGCCAATAAGGACAGAAATATTCGCCTGGAATCTGACTTTTGAGTTCTATAACTTTGTACCGTTTGATACTATAAACAAAATTTTAACAAAAAAATTAAAACCGACTTCCAAAAACACAAAACTAAAAATCTTAAAAATAAAAAGCTAAAATAACAACATACCGATTTAATCCAAAAGACAAAAACACACGTAATATTATTATTGGTTTGTGCTACCACTAATCGGTTTGAATTCGGTGACAAGCTCGCTGGTGTCTGCCCACTTGGGTTGTCCTGCTCACGAAGAGCTGGTGGCGGGAGTCGACTTAGCCCATCTACCCTCTCCATATTTGGCTTGTCACCGACTTCATACCGATTAGTGGTAGCACAAACCAATAATAATATTACGTGTGTTTTTGTCTTTTGGATTAAATCGGTATGTTGTTATTTTAGCTTTTTATTTTTAAGATTTTTAGTTTTGTGTTTTTGGAAGTCGGTTTTAATTTTTTTGTTAAAATTTTGTTTATTTCTCGCTTTTAAGTGACTTAGTTCGTAATTTCTCTAAGTTACAATAGCCTAATGTCAACTGCTCATCACCTTTTACAAAATATTGCTTTTCCCGACGCAGGAACGTTAATTGTTGAGGAGTTCTCCTGGTACATCATCATCAGTTCCTCTTCACCATATACATTGTGATGAGCATAAATTATTTAGAAACCATACCTATTAAAGTTAACGAATCGGAATCTGTGAAATACCTATTATTCAGCAGTTCTGATGACCATCTGTGGTCTTCATCATCAGTTCCACTTCTTCAAATTTTACTTTCCGAGAGCAAATAAACAATTTACTATAAAAAATCCAAAAATCGCTATAGGTGTACCTATAATTTTTGAAGAGTTCCCTCGATTACTCCAAGATCCCATCATCAGGTCTCGACTTGGTGACAATGGAATTAATTTGGGAGAATCCCCTTTCAATTAAAAGAAACAATTTTTGAAATCGCTCCAATCGGAATCCGTGAAATACGTATTATTGTTGAGTAGTTCCGATGACCATCTGTGGTCTTCATCATCAGTTCCACTTCTTCAAATTTTGCTTTTCATAAGCAAATGAACGATTTACTATAAAAAATACCCAAATCGCTATAGGTGTGCCTATAATTTTTGAAGAGTTCCCTCGATTTCTCCAAGATCCCATCATCAGATCCCAACTTGGTGGCAATGGGACCTAATTGGGAGTAAACCCTTTCAAACAAAAAAAGAATTTTCCAAATCGGTCCAACCATCTTCGAGTAATCGGTGAACATACATAAAAAAAAAAAAAAAAAAAAAAAAAAAAACATACATACAATCGAACATAGAACCTCCTCCTTTTTGGAAGTCGGTTAAAAACAGATATCATTGTACTGTATTATATAGAACGAGATGTAAACTTGTTGAATTTTCATTTTCAAAAAAATATCGTATACATTTTTACCGCATGAAACTGTAACTTAAATGAAGCGAATACTATTACGATAGTACGATAGTACGACGTTACGATAGTATTCGCTTCATTTAAGTTACAGTTTCATGCGGTAAAAATGTATACGATATTTTACGATACCTACGGGTATACTGACATGCGACTTTGTGCCACGCAGATTAAATACCACACGGATGAAGTTGCGGGCCACAGCTAGTCCAAAATATGTATGCGTATAAGAGAATGTGAGATGATGTTGAATTAAGGGAGTCTTATTACAAAATTCCAACGTGTATCACCGGGTAAAAGCCAGGACGAGGGATCCCTGTAGAGCCTAATGAACGTGGATGAAATTTACAACACCTTTAGCATTTAATTTATTTTATAACCCATAATAAGTATGGACTGAGAGGTAAATGTTAACAAACCCAGATTTTTTGTTTTAGTTTTTTTTTTTATTTTTTTGTTTGGTCATTTATTTACTTGGCCTTGTAAGCGAACTTGACTGCTAAGTCAGTTATCGCGGGTTTCGGGTATCCGCATCCGAATTTATTTTAATATTTATCTGATAAGTATACATCATATTTTGTGTTTAAAGCCCGAGTCTGGTTGTTTATAATAATAATAAATTTCATTTATTTCGACCAAAACAGATCAATTTTCTTTGTATTATAATTTCTTATAAACTATTGTTAGTAATACAAACTAATTATACGTTTTAACATTTGTATGTTTGTTAGTGCATGAACCATAATATAGCAATAGTTAATGTACTGATAATTAATCAAACCTATTTGCGAATACATTCAGTTGAGGCTGGCCCGGAACCTGCGTGCCAGGGATCGTCCGTCGTCGCATTGTCGTGTAAAAACAGTTGACGCGCGACTCGAAAAACATCTCCGACAAGCTGCAGAGCCGAGGCAGCCCCATTAGCACCCTGAATGCATTATTAAACTGGACACGAAGTACGCCGTACTGCTTCTGCGTATACTTGACCCACAGGCCACACGTGTAGACGTACAAAATGCTCTAAAAAGAGATATTTTGACGGCATCTGAGCAATGCACGAACCTGCGGGCAATCCAATTGGCCCTCCCAGACAGCGCCTTATGTTCCCGCTCTATATCTGCATCGTCATTCAGGTCAGAGGTCACCAAGTGCCCAAGATATTTGAACTGTTCGACCCTATTTAACACTGTAGTTCATTGTGTATCAGAAGTATGCAAGTGATGTATTCACAGAAAAAAGATGTTATGACAGTCCTACGTATAGTATATAATTAAGCTACCTATACTGTAATACAAGCTTTGTTTAGTTTAGTGCTGTGTGATTCTGTTATATGATTACGGTTTTTTATGGATAAGATAAACGAAAAATGTTGCTGTTCACCTTGCCTAGTGAGATACTTACTGGTTTTGGCTAAATAGATCTTCGAGAAAAAATGTAGCTGTACCATGGGATTTAAAGTAGTCGGTTAGTGGATGGATAATATAATATTACTAGCTGTTCTCCGCGGTTTTTTGGAGTTCCCGCTGAAATTCCGGGATAAAAATACCCTAGATGCTTCTCTGTACCCCTAACAATATGAATGCAAAATTTCATGACGACCGGTTGAGCCGTTAAGGCGTGAAAGCGTAACAAACAAATAAACAAACAAACAAACTCACTTTATACATATAATAGTAAGGATACTACTTACCTACCTTTTGTGGTTTAGGTAAGTACTTGTAACCTGCTTACCTATAGGTATATAGAAATAAACAAAATCCTTTAGGTACTTAGTTATAAATTATGTCAGGGACACCACACCATAAAGAGTCCCTTAAAAGCTCTCCTAGCAGTTACCGGCACCATGTGGATGCTTTCGGCAAACATTAGTATATCCTTTATATTTAAAAAGTCAGCAAAGTGTTCGTTGCAGGTACATAAACGAGCCGTTACGATTTTTCTGGGTCGGGAATGTAAAATCACCCTTTTGTGTTCAAAAGAAGAATCCTGAAAAATATTTTGGGATAGACTACGAGTATTGTTTTTTTTTCTCCGTTCTATGAACACTAAACTACAAGAATTTAGCATAAGAGAAAAGTTTTATTATTTACCTACTTAGTTTAAATGAAGATACTTGTATACTATTAATTATAAATGCGAAAGTGAGTTTGTTTTGTTACGCTTTCACGCCTCAACCGATCGTACTGAAATTTTGTAAACACGTTGGTTCCCGGAAGTCTTGCGGGAACTCCGAAGTTAACACAGGTGAAACCACGGGAAACAGCTGGTAATGATATAAATTACTAGCTGTTTCCCGTGGCAATTCCAGGAATTCAAGTACCCTATGTCCTTCTCTGTACCCTTGACAACGTGTATGCAAAATTTCATGACGATCGGTTCAGTAGTTATCGGTTCAGTCGTTGAGGCTTGAAAGCGCTCGTAACAAACAAACAAAAGCACTTTCGCATTTATGATATTAGTAAGGATAACACCTCCATCCCGTCCGATCCCCTATGCTTGACCATTTATGCCACAGGAACTATTTTTTTTTTCTAAAATAAAAGTAGCCTAAGTTACTTCTTATAACATCAGCTATTTGCCAGTGAAAGTACCGTTAAAATCGGTGCAGCCATTTCAAAGATTAGCTGGAACAAACAGACAGACAGACAGAAAAAAATATTGATTTTTTTATGAAAGTACCATACTTACATACTTTCATACGTATGCGGTTAGTGAAAAGCTGTTTGGAATTATAAACAGACACTTCAATTTATTTATAAAACTTACAAAATTTTATTTTGTTTTCAGTAAAACCTTTTTCATTTTCAATTATCCTACTTATATTATTATAAGTAATATTTTATCAAAAAATTAATGTTTCCATTGTTCCGAAGATCCACGTCACAAAAATAACTGTTGCTTGCTTTATCGATCGCTGATACGTAAGTAGTAATAATAAGTACAAAAACCGGGTTTTTGTATGAATTCGTGTGATACCGATATCCAGATGGTGGTAATAAAATAATATTACCTACAGTTATTTTACGAGCACGTTTATATGGATACCAAAAATCTAGAACATTTCTAATATCGCGACATCAAATATAACGACCGTACTGAAATAGAAAACTACTATTTACTTATGTATCTACAACCTTTTTGTTTGGTGGTTTTTTTGAGAAATTATGCAAATAATACCTAAAGCATTGTTGGTGCAATAGGTCACCATGCCTACCCGCTAATCAAGAGGTTCCGGATTCGATTCCCGGTGGGGGTGGACTTTGTGTGATGAACACAGGGTTCCACTTTCCATGCAGTCTGGGCGTGTATTATATCTATAGACACATAATATACCTATGTAATAATATGGTAATATATATCACGATTGCTTGGTTACCACGACATAAGTGTGTGAAATGGATTATATAATTATTATTATAAAAATTGCTACTTATTTTTTTTAAACGCTCACTGATAATAACTCTGTCATCTAACCTACTGTATTGCTCGAAAACCCTATAATGGCGTATACATGAAACCTAGGAATGTCATGGTGTTACGTCATAACGAAATAACGTTAGACATGATCGTGTATAATTGCAAATGCAAACTAATTGACCAACTAGCTATGCCACCGGCCGCGGTCTTACTCTCATAATACCCTTTTCAATTTAGGAATGTACCTAATCGTGAAATACTAAACTTGTTACCTTATTTTTTAGTGAATACCTATTTTCTAATGGAAATCGCTATCAGAGTATTAATATTAACTCGAAAATTAATTCCATACAAGCTTTTACCCAGGCTCTTTTAAGGGTTGAAATTTCCAAAAACCTTTTTTAGTGTAGTCCGCCTAAATTATAGAAAACCTTGTGCTATATATTTGAAGTTTTACAGTTTAATCTGGACGTTGATGAATCAGTTAGTCCGATGATGTAGTTTTATATTTATTCTTACTGTTCCCAGCGATTTCACAGGCGTTATCACGGGAGTGCCCTCGGGAACTCCGTGAAATTCTTTCTTTTCTTACCTGACTTCTACCTAATTTCAGCTCTCAGTGAGCGAATAACCATTCGCTATTATATAGAAGGTTGTGAATGAATTTATGATTGATTAATAGTTAAGATTATTTAAATAATCTTATATCAGAATAAACATAAATATGGATCCGTCATAAATACCTACACAACGAATAAGCTTCACAAATTTTCAATGCAGTAAAACTGAAAACATGAAAACAATCACCAAATATGTAAATTGCTGCTCCAAAGCTGAGGCACGGGTGAATTTCCCAATGATTCATTCGGCGGAGCCACATTTGAAACTGAAAATTTTCACAGCACTGCAGTTGCAATACATTTACAGATAGATTAGACCTAACTAACGACCTGGCGATGAAATATTTCATAGTTTTGCGAAACTAAAACAAAATACCTACACAGGTATAGGAGATAGATATGAAGTAGGTATACTCCATATCAGATATGAAAGTACAAATAACTCTCTGGCTAACCTAATTGTTATTCTAAAAAACAGCGGATTCATCGAAGGTAAGGATTACAACTACCATTCGCAACCGAAGCTAAAGAACTACTCTCTTTCAATAAAAGAAAATTTATAGCTCATATACCCGCCTCTAAGCCAACATTGTACGTATCGTTGTGCTTTTTTGGCTAGACATTCGTATGCTGATATAGCAGTCCCTAATAAAAATAAATGAGATCTTTCCTGATCAAAATATATATTAGGATACAAACTCATGTAAAGCAAATATATCTTTTTTCGGTATAAACTATATTTGTGTCAAGCTCATGGAAAATTGTGACACTTTTATTTAGACTAAAACCCCATTTACACGTTTTCACTTTCCACCTTTTTAAAATTAGCTAACAAACTTTATCTGCAAGTAAGTAAATCTTTCCTCATCGCCCATAGAGGAAATTAAAACTTTGCTCTCTTGGTTGACTGCAAGAATTAAGCGGAGATTATTATTCTAACAAGATTAAAGCGGATGCGTTCTACCTACGTTAGACTGATAAGAAGTGATTAATGACCTTAAAGAATAAGGACGCGTCACTGAAGCTGGTGTAATTAATTTACCAAAACAAATCAACGCATTAGACGCAATCCTTAATGAAAATTAGTCTGTAATATAAATCACTGGGCATTGCCTTCGATTTCACCTGCGTGAATTTAGAATGGGTCGGTGGCCCACTGGCCCCCTAATATTCGTCCCCCGGAATAAAAGTTGTAGATTCGGCCCCTGTTATTTTGGCAATCTTGAGGAATAATTAACTATACCTACTCTATTTTTCCAGGATTATAATGTTCTCCTAGTTCATTCAGAAGATTAGGCTAAACGCATTGATTTGTATAATAATATTATGTAAATTTTATTCTATTCAACTCATATTATATCAATTTGTCCATAAAAATTCATAGTTAAACCAACCAGCAGGTATATTCTTATAAAAAAACAGTAAAATAATAATTAGGGGTGTGTCTGTACATTGACGGTATACCTTTTATAGTATAAGAAAACAACAACACTAAAACATAAAGAAAAAGCTCAATTCCAACTAAATCTATGTAGGTACATGCAAAAAGTATTGTCACTGACTCCAGTAAGAGCCAGCTTAGTCGAGCTACCTGGCTTTTCAATTAGTAGAGACGACAAAGCGATGTTGAGAATTTAGTATCTTAATAATAGTGTTTTTACAAATTTACAACGCGATAAGTGGGATAATACAGCGTAAGCACATTGTAAGTATATCTCTAATTGAGCAAGTGCACCACTACAGTCCATTTTGTGCACTTCCGTCTCGCAGTAAAATAACGATAACTCAGGTCCAGCTCCAGGCCCCAGGTACGTGGAAGCACCGTGAGAACATACTAGTAGGTAGATATACTTAGTTATTAAATTTAGATTCTTAAACTTTAATACACACAACAATAGTTTATGCAGTTGCTGTTCAAATTTACCTACTTAATATTTTTCCCTTGATTTTTTATGATCAAGAGATTATGAATAAAACAATTTATTTATTTTAATTTATTTAGTCATTCTGCGAAAAATAATGGTGCCTTGAGAAGATTGCCTTTAGCAATAAGACCGCCTTTTGCTCTGTTCTTTCTTTTTATTTTATTTGTCTAATTTTTAGTGTTTCTTTTGTAAATTTTACAACAAGTGCACAAAACGAACCATTATGATCCGAGACTGATAGTAATGTCAAGGATGAAATAGTTTTGTGGACGAGTTATAAACTCTGCTTTTCACTTTGATTGCGAGGAAATAAAACAGTAGTATAATATAACATTTCTTTAATTAAAATTCAAAGTAATGTAGTACACTTTTGAATACTGAAGGAAATTATTTTTCTCGGCGTATTAAGGGTACTTATGTCTTAAAAACACATAAGACAAATAAATTGAAGTAAATATTATAAAATAACAAATTCTATCTATAAACTTCTTATTGTGTTTGGCTGTATGGCTCATTTTCTTTGCCTTAATATAGATACATTTATTAGTAGGTAGATACGTTAATGCCCTTGTGCACAAAATTCGATTTGTGCAGCCTATATCCTGCACAAACATGCACTTTCAGAATATGAGAAGTGAAAAGTATATATTTTAATTTTAATTGAATAATTCAAATGTGAAAAATAACGGGGGAAAATTCAACTTTGTGGAACGCATCACATTGGTCGAAACAAAACATGACGTCACCAGCCCCGCTCTCGGATTTATTTATCAGCGTCGATATTCGTACTGGAAAACGAACACTGAGCGTGATTATGTAATGTCATCCAAGGCTCACAAAATATAGCGACGTTTTTATCGATATATTAAATGTTATTTAAAAAAAAATTAACTTTTCAGCTTCCAAGAGTAGGTTACTATTTTTTTTATTATGTTGGAATCATGTACGTACCTAACAAACAATTGAATATAAAAAAATATATTGCATACTCCCTATTGGATACAAAAGTGCATTATTTAAATATTGTGTACTTACTTGATTTTTTCAAATGGTATCAAAGTAGATAGGTAACTCATCTCAAACTCAAAAATCCAAGAGGCGCTTTATTAGTTTCGCACACAAGTATTTACCATGGTAGGCGCGGCACTAGCTGATATACCTACTGGATAAGTCAGGTTCTCGACAAATGGGTGTTGTGGCGAACATTGCCTGGTTTACGGACCCCTTCTAGACCAGTGAGTAACGTCTCTGTTCAAAGGCGCCTTCTGCTCTCATTATACATTTATTTTGAACACCAGTGAGTTTCATCATCATGATTTAAGCCTTTTAGGTAGGTAACTACATTTTCCGAGGCCCATGTTCGAATATAAACTCGAAAGGTTTCAAAGTTATGCAGCGGCTCACGAAGTTTAATTTGTCACTTTATTTGGACGCAGATAAGCAATAACATGTTAACCCGCAAAATTAAGTTATTGATTCAGAACAATTTATTGAAAGTTAGGGAACGTTTTTTATTTATGTGTTTATCTTATTACATTGCTTAAATATGTAACTAAATATTGAATATAAAAAACGTTGACACAAAATGGCGCTTCTACTTTTAAAACACGATTTACTCAAAATTTCTCCAGTGTGGGTTAACACACTATTGCTTATCTATGTCCATTTATAGGTACCTACTTACCTACATTTTAAACAAAGTTTTATTTTATTCCTATCTACATCAACAACAACAACAACAACATCATCAAATGTGCGGGAAAAAAAAATCACTCGTTCAACTTAATATTGAAGATTTTGAAGAGATTTAATAACGTCAATCAATAAAGAGAATATAAGTCAGTAATCAGCTTAATTTTAATTTTGAAAGCTAATATTCTATTTATTTTGTAATCTTCAACCTTAATAGTCACTTAGAAACAAATATAAGTAATTAATGAGAGTAATTGTTCCGGAAAAAGGCAGGGGCAGATTAATTTAACAAAGAATAAAGGTCTTTGTGGAAGGAAATTAATTCTGTTCTTACATGAGGCATTATTTATTTTAGTTGGAGGAAACTGCGGGCAAGTGAGAAAAGTGTGTTGTTTGTCTTATCGTAGTTTCAGCAAGTAGCTACTGTGCGACTTACTTGTATATAACAAGTAATGTTTTCCGAAGGGAAGAAATCATCCGTACCTACCCGAGTTACGCACAAGTACCTAACGTTAGTGATATAGTTATACGTAACACGAGACTGGTGTTGTAAGATTAATATAGGTGTGAATTATCTCATTAAAGTAGGTAATCACCCATGTACGTATAGGTATAATATATATGTATATTATTTACGTATACAGGATGTAAGGTTGAATGAGGGAACTATTGAAGGTGAGTGTTCAGTATATCCCATTCTCGTATCTAATATCTTAAACAAACATAAAATTATTTTGTGGAGTATAAAAAATGAAGCACGCAGGTTACCGACGCGTAGGTACTGACGTAACGGATCACATTATGTGTCCTAAAGGTTATAAATTATATTATAATGTCGCTGGCGCGACTACAATGTATAGTTTAATTCCAAAGAAATTATAAGAGAATACACAAACAATACAAACTTTTACTATGCACTCCACGTCAACCAATTTTGCGGGAGGAATGATCAAAATAGAAACCAATCACATCGTTGCGACGCAATCAAATGCCAGTCACCACAAAGTAGGTACATTTCAAATAGCCAATCACATTGCTTTCCGTCGAGTGGTATCTGTATAGACCATAGTCTCTGATAGCCACCGGCATTTTGTTAGCATGCGATCATTTGACCGCTGCGTGGTTCAAGGGGAAAGCTTAGCGGCCGAGCGTATTGTCAATCTATTCTCTTTCAATATATTTGTTCAATTGATTCACCCGAATAACTCCATGTTCTTATTTAAGGTTTTGCCTGTTATTTATCAGTGCTTTTTAGTACAAAAACTTTCTCATAACATATTCATATTTTTCTAATAAACATGCAGATTTTATTGAATTCTTTGCATGAAAAAAGTTTACTCACAAGAAAAACGTTTTATCAAGATATTCTTTTTTTTTTAATTTCCTTGGAAAGAACGAAAACTAAAACTCAGACTGTAGGCACGAAAAATCTGTTGTGTAATATAGCTTTACAACTAAGCTGAGTAATTTAATTAGCCTTCTTTCACACCCAAACCAGAGAAAGAAAAAATGTAGATAATGCCCAAATGTATTAATGTCTATAGAAAAGCAATTGGCTTCAATCGCCGCTGAAGTAGCGTCTGCGTCAAACGATGGGTTCTGATGATTATTTATAGACCAGCCAGTTAATAACACAATATCATAAGACTGGTTGTACACTAAATTTCCTATAGCTTTAATAAGAAAATTCTTATATGATTCAATTCATCCATCTTTGTCCTTATGAACCTACTTAATTAATCATGTTCTAACATGATTAATTGAGTAGATAAATATATTTTTCACTTCAGTAGCTCAAACATTAGGTTTTGCTGCCTGAAATCAGTGAGCAAAATGCGATTTTGTTCACTGAGTGAGACAAAGTAACTTTTTAATTTTTGTTTTCAGAAAGCCGCAAATATCTTATTCGAAACATTTACACTCTATCTCTTTCCCGCCATTAGAAAGACCAGCCCTTTCGAAGTTTCGATTTTGAATTCGACCTCAAAAACAGACACGTTCGGAAATTTGTACTCAAAAGAAATTTTGCAAAATAGTTATTTGTGCAACAAGACAGCAAAGTCGTTTTTTTCTGCGAGTGCTGATTTTGAATCCTGAGCAAGCGAATCTGGTGACCTAGACTGATAATTAAGTGATTTTATAACACACAAATTGATTCGAAGTTAATCTTACGCACCCTGATTCAAAATAAGCTGCTTACGATTTCTTTACGTAGTATTAATACCATGATAACAAGCTGGATTCTATACTGTCTAGTGTCTTGTCGACATATACATTCTACAACTATGTTATTAAAAAAAACTTGCTTATTTCCATCTTACAGGTTCTTTGGGAAGATTTATTTTTAAATCTCTTGGGAGCGTTCAAGTATTACGTTACGCAATTTTTGGAGATTTTTGACCCCTCCCCTCCCCGGGGACGTAACGCGCGGTAACGTTTTACTATACCCCCCCTCCCCCTAGTAAAACGTTACGTAACTACCAAGTGACCATTTTTACCTAAATTATGTGGCGTAAAGTGATAGATATAAAAATATACATATATTTAAAAAAAAAAACAATGTTACGTAACGCGTAGTGCAAACCCCCCTCCCGCCCCTGTAACATATCGTAACTTTTTACAAGACCCCCCTCCCCTCTAAATTCGTTACGTAATACTTAAACGCTCCCCCTACTGTATCTTGGGTATTTACTATACATATTATATGAATGTAGGAAACAGTTTATTTCGTATTAAACCTATTCTAGTTACTCATTCAAGGTATTAAGATCAAAAAATATTATTTTATTTACAAAACTTCGTCCCCTGTCGCTCCATTTTAAAGCCCAAAACGCTTGCTGCGTAGCCGCGCTGTGCCGTTGACAAAGGACAAACTTTTGACTTGATACTATTATTTCCTTTAAGGGAGTGCAATATCTGGTACCTACTTACATTATTCGATGTAGGGGAGACCGGGTACAAAAGTAACGGCGGGTCGAAAGTAACAAATGCCCTGTAAGTTTATCCAGTAGCCAAATACCATTTCGCTGCCGTCAAGGTGATAGCCGGTGGCCCCCCCCTCACTTGAATTCAGTCGTAACGCGCGTCACGTGCTGTTAGGTTGTGTGAGAGGACGATACGTGGTTTCACACATCAAAAGTAAGTTTTTTGGCAATTTTTTATTTTTGTTTTACGCAGTCATAAAAACATGACACTTATCTGAATATTTGCATATTAAATTCTTGATTAGAGTGATTATACAGTGTTTTAATTCGTTTTCGTCTAGCACGTTTCATTTTTATGTAATCTTTCATGTTTTAACAAAAAATTGGTCGGGTACAAAAGTAACATAGCCCTATGGGTACACAAGTAACATGTTACTTTTGTCCCCGTATTTATTTACTTATGTGATAATTTAATGTGTGTTTTTATTTGAACAGCATGCATTCCGCGACAACGTAAAATAGCTACCACAGGAGGAACTACCGACATGGAAGTGTACCGAAAAGCGGCTGAAAATCATTTCAATGATGGTACAAAAATTAGAGCCCTGGCAAAAAATATGATGTTTGTCATGTAGCATTATACAGATAAATAATAAAAATAAAAGCAGGAAATACTAGCGCAGTTGTGGGCTACCTTTGCGTCAACCGTGTTTTTACTATTGATGAGGAAAAAAATCTTCAGGACTATTTTAATCGAACGTTCTGGAGTTTATTTTGGGTTATCTCCATCTGAAGTACGTAAACTAGCATACGAGTTGGCAAAAAATGGAAAAAAAATCCTGAAAGTGGCCAAATATTGAATACCTAGTCTAACTAGAGAAAAATTATTATCATATATCATATATCTCATTACTTAATCTAAGAATAATTTCTATTGTTTTTTATTTTCTTAAATTGTTTTTTTGAGCACTTAAAATGCAAATCTTTTTTTTTGTTATCAATACTAAGTGTTTAATAAATAGTTTGTTGATTTAATATCTGATATTATATTCATTACAATCCTAATCCATAACGAAATCCTGTACTGTTACTTTCGACCCACAACGTGTTACTTTCGGCCTCGCTACGTGGTCGAAAGTAACAAATGACGAATTTTTTTAAAGTCTCTGTGATTCACACAAAATACACAATAACAAGATAAATCATGACACTAATGTAATTAACATGAATGGAATTTATTTAAGGCTATATTAATTTCAGAAAAATAACAACACCTAACCAGGAATCAAAGCAAAAGTACAAAGTGTTACTTTTGTACCCGGTCTCCCCTACCAAATGAGCGGTTATTGTGAGTAGTACACTTAACGTCTCTCAGGGTAGCCGCTAATGCTATTGTCAAACATCTTCCCTCAGTTTACTTTCGGCGTAGGTATAATAAGGAATGTTTCCACTATACCATTTTAAAAAAAATTAATATCTACAGACGGAGCGGAGCTGTGGGGGACATACGCACGCATTTCTCAGTTCATTATTAATTCTGAATTCTGTGCTGTTTTTTTTTATTTGTAAACAGTAAAGCAACGTTTATTAACGTCAATTAAATTATTTATTTCATAAGATGAATGTTTGTATGTTTGTTTCTGTGGGCGTTTCAATACCGTTCATCTGATTGCGATGATTATTTATTTTTGTTTGATGTGAAGAGGTTGGGAAGGTTTGTAATAAAAAAAAAAAACATATGCGGTTGAGGATCTCCATCAGTACCGAAGTAAAGCCTTTTCTCCACGTGACGCGTGATGAATTTACAATATATAGTTTAGTTATTAACAATATTTTAAGGCAGTAATATATTATAATAATTATTTATTAAATTATTAGCATGCCATGTGTACCCAACCTAAAGCAGCCCTTTTACAAGCGTCAGGTGCGTCTGCAATAATTCTTCCCAGGGCTATAATGTGACGCAGAGATACGAGTAAGCATCTACGCTTACCGACAGTCAAGTGGCACTAGCAAACTTCCGTTGATAGATGCGAGAGAATACTTTATTCAAGCTTCTTATCTATAGATGAGGTCCATAAATAATATTTATAACTAAATATACTGGTATTCTGATGGAATATTATTTCTATTTTGTACTAACATTTAGAAAATACTGGAGCATTAATACATAATATATAAGGTATTCAGTCTTAGTTAAACCTATAGTTTGTCTTTTGTTAAACTGAAACGAGGGTCGGTTTCAAAGTATTTTAATACATCAAAGAGTACTTGGATCCTAAAATTCATGTGGATGAAACCTTGCAAATTTTATATTTTAGAACTTAGCCTGCTAGTTTTATATTTTGTTAAAGGAAAACAATTAGCTTTTCAGTGATTCAGTGACATGATATGGCTCAGAACTGATTCAACAAGGTCCGCAAATGGTTAACCAAGAACAGGCTCACATGAAACGCGATAAGACGAAATATTTAATCTTCTCTATAAAAAACGTTGGCCTAACGTCTAGCTGTTATTTTACCGAAGACCGTAGCTGCTGCCCAAAACTCCAACGGACAAATAAATACCTTGGTGTGGAAATCGATACTAGATTGAGCTTTCAATCCCTTATTAATTTGTTGACTGCAAGAGTGAGAAAGCTAATTTGAATTTTTGAAATTTTGTAAAAACCATATTTGGTGTGTAAATTCTTGTGTAGTTTGCACATTATTGACACCGCGATTGGTCGGTCACTGTGCCTGCCGGTCACAGATATTGTGCCGCCAACACATATTTCAGGCAACGATTCTGTTTTGGTCGCCCTCCAACCCTCCTCGGCCTGATTGATTTTTTTCCGACTGCCTTTATATGCCTACGTGTACCTACAAGAAACCTCAAAACTGACGAGGGCTTGATCTCTACATTTAAATGAGTAGGTAAGTACGTTCGTACATTTAGGTACATAATAAGTATTAATTATTAACAGACTACCTGATGTAGTTTGTACGTACATTTTAATACCATCGCAATGCCACTGAAACTTTGTAGGTAAATTATTACAGCAGTAAATATCTCATAAATTCCGTTTAAGCTTGCAGTGTGTTTCGATATAGGCAAATAAAAAGATTTTTTTAATTAATGCAAATGAAACGGAACATTATTTTATTTGCTTTTCATTGAAGTAAAATTTCTTTATAGGCACGAGGGGAAATAATGTCAACGATCAGCGTCAATCTACCTATTTGTTTCGACAAAATTGTAAAAATATTATTAAGAGCATAATACAAAACATGCTATTTTATCTAAGAATATTTATCTATCTGGGCCAAAGCTAAGGTGGATATTGAGGATGAATTTTGTTTTAAGTATACCCGAGGTAGATATTACAACTTTATTTTTACTTCGCCTCCGAGACAATAAAAGTTACTCTGTACCAAAATAAATGTAGTTTTTTTTAAATTTTAAAGAAATTACTTCAAACCAGTGTTTTTTTTATAGTTGGCGCTAATTGCATAAATCGGATATTGGGTGTACATGACTCAATCACTGATGTTTAAATAAATAATAAGGATGAAATTTGACACACAGATAGGTACAAAATGTGCACTGGATTAACACATAGATTTTCATTTTTCCCCGGTCTCAAACTAACAGTTCTTGTACTAAGGTTAGGTACCTACCAGAAAACTGATACGTAAATCCTTTTTTGTTAATAAGTAGATACGTGATACATACTAAACATCCAGACTCAAGGTAAACACAAATGTTTACTCTGATTCGGAAATCGAACCCGTCATATCTATAAATCAACTCGGTGCTTAGCATTAAACCCGATAAAAGCCTGCCATTTTCGGGCTTCAACCCGATAAAAGACCGTAAAAGCTGCTTTTTATAGGGTTTAAACCCAAGCACCTGGTTGATTGACCATCTATTGACTTACACCTGACATAGCACGAACCGAACTGTCAAAATCTTCGCGGTGTAGGTATACGTTGCTATAGGTACCTACTTGACTACGTGGTATTGAATCGAGTCAACGCCCAATGTATAAAACTAGATAGGTAGAAGGGGATATTCCTGCTTGTTCTACACCTCATCGCAGTATATAGAACAGATTGGATGTTGTCCTCCAAGTAGGTTCTGGCAGAATTATCGATAGAATTAAATGGATTGGACCCACAAACATTTCATGTGCCCGTATTATTTGCAATCTGTTTTTTGACCACTCGCAATAGAAAAACGTACCTAGGTATTTTCTAATCGCCAAGTGTTTAGAATTTGTACTTTAGCGGCTCTTATACATTTACTAAGAACGTGTATTAGGTCTTACAATTACAGTTTTATGCGCATCTTAACTAACACTTAGGTATTTCAATATACCTTATTGTTGTGTTAATACAATTACAGTTTTATGCGCATCTTAACTAACACTTAGGTATTTCAATATACCTTATTGTTGTGTTAATATACCTTGTTAAAAAACGTAAAAAAAAAATGGAAGAGAAATACTTGTGCCTATACTCAAAAACTCATATTATAAAGGCGACAGCGTTCTAAAATATTTTAAGCCAAATATTCGATAACACCAAGTATTTTGGGTGTGACCAGTTTCAGACACAGTAGGTGTACAGATCAAAAATTCCTGAACACGATACAAAGCCTCAAATATCCGGATTTCAGTGCATTTTCTGAACATTTAACATTCTAGTCACGGATCCGTAACCATTTATGTATATAAACTCACATTCCAACCTGAAACCTAGGTATGTTATACATAAATAAAATCCGAATTAGAGCAAACTCACTGTAGAAAAAAAATCAATCAAATAAACAAAAAAAGATGAATAATGCAGTAGGTACTGTTTGAAGATGCGGGTCAACCGGAAGTAAGCCTTTAGTGTTGTAAATTAATAATAATTGCAGTATCTAATATTGAATTATATCTACATAATGTCGTCGCTTAATTTCTAACACTACGAAAATCAATATATGCAACCTATCAGGCGAGCAATTTTGCGTCCAACAACTAGGTTTTTTTTTAATTTAAGATTTAAAATATATATAATAATTCATGTAAGTAAAAGATGCGGCTTGTTCAAACGATGTGACTTGCGATTCTACTATCGAATGAAATACATTTGGAATAAAATGAATCAAGTTTATTCGTTACGACAGTAAATTAAATAATATACATTAACAAAAAGTAGCACAAACAGCGTGTCGCATTAAAAAGTAAAAGATGCGGCTTGTTCAAACGATGTGACTTGCGATTCTACTATCGAATGAAATACATTTGGAATAAAATGAATCAAGTTTATTCGTTACGACAGTAAATTAAATAATATACATTAACAAAAAGTAGCACAAACAGCGTGTCGCATTAAAAAGGCAACCAGCTCAGCATAAGTCGGAAACCATTAGGAGCCCGATCTTCCACTGGTGCCGCGTGCGGCGTCACGGGTATGGACGCAGAGAAAAAATTTAATTAAATTATCTCTGTAGTAATTCGATAACCTAACACCATAATACGCAAATCTAAATAAACAGACTAAGGTAAAATATGTACATAAATTACATAGTAATATTACATAAAAAACTCCGATAGTAAATATTAAACTATAAAATAACTATAACTGCGAGTATTTTTAGATAGGTAATACTAGCTGTGCCTTCACACGCATGAGTTTCGGAATGCCCGCAGGAACTATATTTTTTAAAAATAAAAATAGCCTAAGATACTCCTTATAACATCAGCTATTTATTTATTTATTTATTCTTTATTGCACGGTAAGTACAAATGGCGAACTTAATGCCTTGCGGCAATCTCTGCCAGTTAACCATAGCTATCTGCCAGTGAAAGTCCTGTTGAAATCGGTCCAGCCGTTACAGAGAGCCGAAACAAACAGACAGACAGACAAAAATACTGAAAATTGTTTTATGTAAGTACAGTGTATGCTTTCATATGCATTTAGTGAAAAACTGTCAATTGTGAATTCCAAACAGACACTTCAATTTTATTTGTAATTGTATAGAAGGACATACACATACACATACAAAGACATACTTTTTGACCCGGAATTCTCGCGGGAACTTCGAAATATACGCGGGTGAAACCGCTGGGAACGGCTAGTAAACTAAAGGTTATTTAGTCTCTATTGGGAATCGAACAAACGACCTCTGGGTGTTCAAGGCAACGGTCACGGCTCTGGATAACTTTTCTTTCGTGTTGAAAATATTCAGCACGCGAATATGTATATAACTAATTAACTAAGTATATAACAACAAGTTGGTGGCAACTCCACACACATTATGGTCATTAGGTATGAAGGTGACTCACGCGGATTACCTGAACAGTCTAGACTCTATTTTGGCTTTAACTAGAGCACTCAGCGCCATTGCAAGTTTGAAAGTCAAAACTTTTTTATAACATACGTCTGATTAATTTGAAACTATCTACTTAGGTACTTTACTTAGTTCTAAATGGGGTGGAACTGTGCAAATACGTGAATAGAGTGGTCTACCTAGCACTTCTTAATAGTGAGCCTAGAAGTTTTAATAACAGGCAACAGGACTGTGTAACAAGTACTATAAAAAATCATAACTCGATATTTCACTAGAGAAGAAATCGATAGTGAAGAATATATGTACTTTTGGCCGTTTTCAATTAAACTCTTTTATATTATGTTTCAATACTGCAGTATTATCATCGGAAATTTGTATTTACCCTGTTTACATATTCAACTACCGATTTCTTTTAAAATAAATATCAAAAAATAATTTTCAATTAGGTATGTAAGGACCTTTATAAGTAAAATATGTTCTGGATTAACATAATTATATAGAGTTATACTTTTAATTCAGGAAATTCCGAGGGAATCCTAGAAACCCCGGCAAAGGAAACTAAACAGCCGATTTTGGCAGCGTAATCTATAGTAATACTAAATTTAATCAATACATATATTTTAAAGAGGTAAAGTTTGTGAGTGTGAGAATTGTGATTTTGTGAGTTTGTGACGTTGTAGGGGGTAATCTCTGGATCTACGGAATTGATTTTGAAAATTCTTTCACTTATAGGAAGCTACGGTAGTCCTGATTAACAGAGGGTAATTTTTATCTCGAAATTCCAACGGGATCTCCGAAAATACTGCTGATGAAACCGCGGGGGACAACTACAATCTCTTATAAAATTAACACACAATTAGTAGAGAAAAAATACACAGTTGCCTACATCTCTATATTTTAAAAACTTCAGCTCATAAAAATTAAATTAACTTTACCTTTTTGTATGTTTCGTGGAGAAGGCATTTATTTACCCACACAAAAGTCACGTCACTAGGCGCGTAAGTTTTTTACCTTAAGTCTTGTCTGACATTAATAA
The DNA here is from genome assembly GCA_907165275.2 of Zygaena filipendulae. NCBI lineage: Eukaryota > Metazoa > Arthropoda > Insecta > Lepidoptera > Zygaenidae > Zygaena > Zygaena filipendulae. The sequence goes on from OU015657.1 coordinate 8,831,044, forward strand.
TCCCGAAATAACAATGTTTTAAACAAGGGCCTAATAAGTCAGGTACTACAGAGAAATGGAAAAGTAAAATACGAAATTTCGATTCTTTAGTATTTTGTGAACATAGTTTGTGTTTATCTAGGTACCTTGGTCAGTATTCTTATGGCGGGTCAATTAAGTGTTAATAAACGGTACACATCCATTTCTTATATCCGTTGCTCATTTCGTTTACAATACAGGAATATTTTTAATACAGTGCGCAAACTTTGATAAATTAAACTAAAATAAGATTTACTAAACATCATTTTTTTTATTTTGATAAGTCTTAATATAAAAAATTAAAGTTATCGTTAACGAAAGACGTTTACTTTAAAATTGATTTTATGGCCACACATTTATTTTTTTACATCCAAAATTATTTAAAACCACACACAAACATACATTTTCGAAGCTTTACAAGTTTATTACAAGTTTATCCCACCTAACTGTTTGCAATTAATTTATTTCACTACTTTAAATAATTATATGGTCAACATTCATCAATAAATAAAAATACATAGCCATTTTAAATTATTTATTAAACACACAACAATTGTCAAAGTGATATTAAGCTGTGTGGAAAACGAGTTTCTCTGTCACATGCCATAGAGTGGCTTTAACGACTCCACTAATATTTATTAATTAATTGTTATTAGTCAATATCCCACAATTTCATTCACGTTAATTTTGGAGTTCCCGTAAGAATTCCAAGATAATAGGTACCTATATATGTATATCCTATATCACTCAGAAACCTCGTAGCTTCGAATAAGCGAAATAATTTTTAAAAATCTGTTTTTGCACTTATCTTTTTATTTATGAAGAACATAATCAAGGTATATCAGAAAGGTATATACACAGGTACACAATAACAAGTCTTTTCTCTTTGTACTATTAGTATAGGTAATAATAATTGGTAAATCTTTTACAGGGTGTAAGGCTAAACTAGGGAAGTACTGAGGGAGTGAATTGTCAGATAGCTGATGTTATAAGGAGTAATTTGGGCTACTTTTATTTTAGAAAAAAGTAGTTCCTGCGGGAATTCCGAAACTCACGGGGTGAAAACGTGAGGCACAGCTAGTATTCAATAGAATTGAGCTCGCCAATATGCTGACGAATCATATCCTAAGGGAAATTTACCGCTCCTGTCCTTTGTTGTATTGCCGCTTAGGTTACATTAATAACGACGATAAAAAAAGATCCGATTAAATAAAGAGATTTTTTTGAAAAAAGTATAAGTAAGATAATATGGAAAAATTAACTGCAAGTATTAACAGGGTTGAAAGTATATTATGTTATAACAAACAGGATAAGCGAAAAAATAATATTTTAAATTTGGTAGTAAAATATTTTGGTATTTTGGTAAAATATTACAACTACATCCACAAGGTACACAATACACGCAACTTACTAAGAGCTTGTCCAGAAAGGGCGAATTCGTCGCGATTCTCTCGCGCGTATTACGCGCGACCGTTGCGTCCACAAGGTGCGTACCAACGCGCGATTCCGTGTCAAAATTTTGGCGCTCCATGTCCCTCGATACGTGCACTCGCTCTAGAGTTCGCGCGTTAACTGGACGCAACAAGGCGTCCCTAGTATCTCGAATCGCGCGCAATACGCGCGAGTCGAGAGTCTGGCGTAGTGCACGCGATTTACGCGCGTATTTTGAATTCGCGCGATGCTTCTGGACGCGATGTATCGGTGCCTAGTATCTCACTAACGCGCGTATGAATTCGCGCGATACGATTCGCGACGAATTCGCCCTTTCTGGACAAGGTCTAAAACGTATACAAGGCACGCGCCACGCCCACGCGCACAGCGAGCGATGCATCAGCTGGTTAGCTCGATCGAGGTCATTGATCTGAAGATACCGGCGCGCGGTGATGTGTGTGTAAAGCAATAGAGTGGCGAGCGCCTACTTGACAAGTTTTATTTTTGATTGATTTATTTTGTTTAAAAAAAATATATATAAATGTTTTCTTTTATCTTTTTTATTTAATGAACATGTCTATAATGGTGTATACATTCAACCCTGTAGATATTTGCAGCTAATTTGGCCACACCTTATATATTTACATATAGGTATGTATTGTATATACTTATAGACTTAAAAATATTTAAAAAAAATTAAGTAAAATATACTACCTCATCCTAAGTTAAAACATAAAATAAATATACAATTATATTTTTTTAGCTAACTCTTTATAGGGCCTTTGAGAAATTTGAATGTCGTAAGAAAATTTACTCGTAAAACTTTCTGCTGAATTAACCCGTTGTGATATAACAAGTGCCCAGTTTAAAACTTCCAACGAAAGTAAGCTAAAAGGAATTTAAAAAGTTGGCGACTCTCATTCAATAAAAGAAACCTCGAACTCGAAAAAAGTACTAACGAGGTAAAGTTAATAATATATTAATTATACTATAATATATTATATTGTATAATATTATACTCGTATACTCGCAAAATAATGTATTTCACTTGGCTATCTGCAGCTGAATAGGTAAATCTATGAATCATTAAACTAATCAATCTAAATAATAAAATAATTATTTTTGAGTAGTACTGACTCGTTTTAGGATATTTATATTTTTTAAACGATACATATTTAACGCTAAAATATTTTGATTTTAATAATTAACAATAAAAAAGACAACTTACATAGCACTTAAGAAACCACTAAGGTCATCATAATTTATTTATTTTCAACATAATTACAACACCATGACAGCCATTTGCTTAACCAAATGCTATAAATAAATAATATAAAATTACTTACTACCTAAGAGCGATGCCACACGGGCGTTGTCTGTGCGTTGCGTTAGCGCTGCGTGGACTGAGCGGTGACGCTCCGTTGTTCTACATACAAATCTGAACGACATGCCACACGATGCGTTGAAATGACGGAAGGCGACGCAACGCAAGCGCAACGTACAAGGAGAGGTGAGAGACGAGGTGGGGAAGGGAGCTGCCTTGAAACGACGGAGCGGCAGCGCAGTATTTATTAGCATATTGAATACGTTGACGCAGCGTCGACGCAGCGCTCATGTGGCATTCACTGCGTTGAAATCATCGCGGCGCGACGACGCAGCGCAGCTGCAACGCCCGTGTGGCATCGCTCTAATTAGCAATTACATAAAAGATAGGTATCCTTGTATCTATACATATATTGCATAAGCATAAGCCGCCTCTGGGAACTTCTGCATATTGTAACAGAAAAAACCCTAATTTAAAACTGAGCTATAAGTATAATACCTATAGTATAATCAGTACAATATAACCAGATATTTCAAATTATAATTAAAAGAAGCTGAAAAAGAGGGTAAGCACTGATTCAATTAAAATGAATAATAAAAAATATAATGCAACGTGATTTCTCCGGCGCCAGGAAAAAGAAGTCCTTTTACTTCGTTACTACGTGATTGTACGAAGTGAGGCGTCAACTTAACAAACTTAACATTAAACTTGCTAATTAGTCATTAATTTAGCCCCTCAGTCGAGTCGTGTCGTGTAATGAAGTTAGTGTTACCCAACGGCACTTCAGCCCCTTTATGGCGCCAACTATAGCCAGCAGACATTCTTGAAGTTTAATAGGTAAGCAAATATAGGTATATATAATAGGAACTGCATTATTAAAAAATATTATACAACGTGTAAGGTTAAATGAGGGCCTTAATCAAAGAGGATGTTCAGTATCCGACTCTCGTCTTAAATATCTAAAAAAACAAAAGGTGTGTACAAAAAAAATTATAAAAAATAATTTTTGATGTGATATTACAAAATTATTCACGTAAATTGAGCGTGCGAGTAGCTGTTAAATGTCCTTTTCCTTTGTACTACCGCTGGTGTGCCAACAAATCTAATCTGAATATCATTTCACTCCTATAAATTCACGTGTTTGTGAAGGTTATCTCTGTTATTTATTAGTGTATTTTTTTATTTATATATTTTTAGTTACTTATAACCACGATTTATCGCAAGTTTGAATAAGCTCCTCATTCAACCTTACAAGCTTTATAAAATATTTTCTTTTGGAAATGAAGCTACTGTGGTAAACCTGCATAAAATATTAATCATAATATACTTACATAATACATGCATAATACAGTACATACCAGTAATGTTTTTTATATATAACTAGCTGTCCCCCGCGATTTCATCCGCGGTAATTTCGGAGTTCCCGCGGAGGTTGCGGGAAAAAAGTACTCTATGTCCTTCAGTTCCCGAGGGAATTCCGGGATAAAAACTATCCTATCTTTTAAGTTGGACCATATTATGAATGGTTGCAAAATTTTATCAAAATCCGTTCAGTAGTTTCGGAGTCCATCGCGGACAAACAACGTGACACGTGATTTATATATAATAGACTAGCTGTCCCCCGCGATTTCATCCGCGGTAATTTCGGAGTCCCCGCGGAGGTTGCGGGAAAAAATTACTCTATGTCCTTCAGTTCCCGAGGGAATTCCGGGACAAAAACTATCCTATCTTTTAAGTTGGACCATATTATAAATGGTTGCAAAATTTTATCAAAATCTGTTCAGTAGTTTCGGAGTCCATCGCGGACAAACAACGTGACACGTGATTTATATATATTAGATATCTGGGCGGCCGATCTTCGCCATCCGTTGTTAAGTAGAAAAGCAGTACTAAATACTCATTTTTCATTGCATGAAAACACGGATTAAATGAAGATTTCTAAAAGTAAAACCTAGCTAGATCGATTAACCGCCCCCTGAAACTCCCTGCCTGCTAAATTTCATGAAAATCGTTAAAACCGTTTCCGAGATTCAGATTATATAAGCGGAACTTTATGTTCGTCACGCCGCTCCCATAGGGACCTCTTCATCTTCTTAAGTTTTATTATATAAATATTGAGCTGATTTATACCTTATTCGTATTGAATAATAAATATTTCCATTTTTAGTATGTAAACTAAAATAAACGATGATAACCTTTTATTATCATCTTCGATAAGGGAATTAGTATGGGCTAGAAATCCAAGGAAATCCCCCAGTGAAATCAAACAGGAAGGGGATTCTAGTGGATGGAGGCAAAGCAATTTGTTGACGGCTAATGTAAAATGTACCTTAATATCATTATGCAAATATAAAAATTACCAAGTTTTTTTTAATCAGTGACGTTATATAAGAGAGACCACTTCCAATTACCACGGTATTATGATGAGACACGGTATGAGGCAACCACCAGAAGTCCTGAACTCACAAGTTCGTCATAAAAATTTTTCAGATAGGTACAGAAAACTTTCTTTAAAGAGATATATCAATAAGGATATTTTTTATACACATTTTCTGGTAGAAAATAAACTATTAATGTAGAGTTATGCGAAGTATATAGTATCTATTATATATAATGCATATAAAAATATTATATCCTAGTAACCATTTTTAGTCATAAAATAAAAAAGTAAGTAAATACCTATCATAAAAAACGCAATGTGCAATGTGCTTGTGCATATTTATCATATCCTTAATTATTGTAAAACAAAGTCCTTCGCCGCAACTGTCTGTCTGTTCGCGATAAAATCAAAAACTACCGAACGTATTTTAATGCGGTTTCCACCAATAGATAGAGTGATTCCAGAGGAAGGTTCATAGTTTATCCTGAAATAGAGTAGTTTCGTAGTCACGTATTTATTTTTATTTTTTGATTACGTATAAAATCAAAAAATACGTGTCCAATATTTTTTAATTAATCTACAAAACGGACTAAATACTAAAATTTTGGAACCTAGCCTATTCCCACGGGGTGAGACCGCGGAGGACAGCTAGCACTATATATTTTTTTACATCACGCACATAAGGAGTCAAAAATCTGGTTAATTATTAAATAATCCTGTCTCTAAATTATTTAGTCATAAAATAATTTTCCTTTGGAGTTCTTTTATCTATTATCTAGTTCTTTTATCTTTTAATCTATTTGCATCGCACTAGGTACCAGGACGAGATTTATGTCTTCAAAATATTTGCCTTGTTTACTAGCAAACACACTAAAACTTTACGCGATCTTAACATTCCCACGGTTTCGACTTAAAAGTTGAACTTCTTAAGAAGAGAATAGTTTCCAAGATTGTTGGAATTCAGTTACGTACTAGTTTTCAATGCTTGTGTCTAGCATACGCAATGCTCATGTTCATACTTTCTACATTCCTTCGCCAAAATAGTTTTAACTTTAAAACAGTTTTGGCTTTCAAAATCAATACTTACCTACACCAAGTATCCGTTTGTCGTTTGTAGATAAAGTGTGGGATGTTGCATCTGAATCGTCTTTAAACTTTTTATTCTTCTAATTTTTTTTACTTTTATTCTTATACTAGCTGTGCCCCGCAATTTCACCCGCGGTGATATCGGAGTTCCCGCGGGAATTCTGGGATAAAAAATACCCTATGTCCTTCTCTGTACCCCTGACAACGTGCATGCCAAATTTCATTCAAATCCGTTCAGCAGTTTTGCGTGATTGAGTAAACGTATGCGAGGATAAGAGCTCGAAAGTGCAATTTCATCCAATTTGCTTCAAATTTATTGTCACTGCTCATCTCCTATGTATCTTAGCGTTATGTTATATAGCCTATAATCTGCCCAGGAGTATGGACTACAATCGTACCAATCCCTGTAGTAGTTTTTGACCCATGCGTGCACATACAGACAGACAGACAGACAAAAAATTTACTGATTGCATTTTTGGCATCAGTATCGATCACCATTCACCCTCTAATATTAATTTAGAATATTATATTCAATGTACAGAATTGACCTCTCTACAGTTTTATTTTAAGTATAGAGTATAGATTTTTTATTTGGTATTTCAAATTGGAGGAGTACTAACAAACTTAAAATTACTAAATTTTAGATTAGGAATGGGTTCTACAAGTAATTTTTTACTGGTTTGCCATTCTCGTAAACTGACACCCATAATTTCACTCTTGTGTATTCCTTCTCCTCATTAAGAACAAAATACTCGTAATGTCTTCGGTTATTATTTATTTTGTACCACCTTTGTTTATTTTTTTTTCTTTATTTAGGTATGATGCATTCGGTCACCTACGAAACTTGTTAAATAGGTACGTTAATTTAACATTGCAGGTTTACAATTTTATCATCATACTCTTTACTAATATTATAAAGAGCAAAAGTTTGTGAGTTTGTGACGTTGTAGAGGGATCTGGATCTATTAAATCGATGTTAAAAATTCTTACACTGATAGAAAGCTACAGTGATCATAAGTGTCATAGGGTACTTTTTATCCCGGAATTCCCGCGGAAACTCTGGAGATTGTGAGTTTGTGGGGTTTTAGGGCGTAATCGCTGGATCTACTGAACCGTTTTTTAAAATTATTTCACTTATAGGAAGCTACAGTGATCCTGAGGGACATAGGGTACTTTGTATCCCGGAATTCCCGCGGGAACTCCAAAGTTTGTGAGGTTGTAATCTCTGGATCTACTGAACCAATTTTGTAAATTCTTTCACTTATACTTTTACTTTAGCTTCCTCAAGTGATTTTGAGTGACATAGAGTACTTTTTTCCCGGAATTCCCACGGGAACTCCGAAATTAACCGGAACCGCGGGGGTCAGCTAGTACGCTATATATGAGTACGTCAATGTGAGCGAAGTGTTCCTCCGGAAATACCGAGGTTGGGGGAAACCACGGAAGAACAGCTGGTTGCTAGATAATTTGAACCGTAAATTCACAATTTTTACTCTCAAGCCACCTGTAGTGTGTTGGTCTGTAATGATGGATCAGACGCGAAATACGTGTACCTAAGTATCACGTTCACAAAAGCGTCTTGATTAATCACTCGTAAGGCATATTGTTCAGACTAGGATTAAGTTTAACCACTAGTGTAGGCACTGAAAGTAAACACTCGCCAACTTGGTCCTGGTACGAGTATTTGTAGTGGAAAGCAATTTGGTTGGAAGTCAAGCTTCAGGGAATGTATTTGTCTTATTACGTAGGTGGTTGTTGTCTATGATAGCGTATAACTGCTGTTGTATATAGAAAATATAAGATGTCTTTTTAGATTCTATCCGTTCGTAGTTCCCTTGAGGTCGTAGCTGTATTGTTGTTTTCGCTAGTTATTTACGGACAGAATCTAGTTCGGCGAGATATTATGACGATAAATAAAATAGGTTTGTCTTGGCCACCACGACAAATATACTCTGTAAGTTATACTGATATAACAATAATGATACTACGATGATTTAAGATACAGAATGTTACAGAAAAAGGTGTAGAAAGATGGTCTTGTGTCGGTAATTAATTTATTTATTTATCAATACAGATAAATAAAAGTAGCCGTCATCTTCATAATCAATTATAAAGTAGATTTGTAAAGCTCTAGGCTGCAACTCAAAACTTGTGTCCACATCAGGATTTTAATGTGCACAATCAGACAGTAAACTAAAATTAGGAATTATGACAACTGTAGTTATTATAATTCCTAATTTCAACTCTATACAAGATCAAAATTCAAAAAAATATTAACAAATTAGTAAGAAAAGAGCAATAGTAAAAAAAATACATTGTGGATAGAGAACACCGCTGGAGACATTTGATAGAGTAAGTATAGTGCTTAAAGTTAGAGAAGTTACGGCGGCACTCGGAGTCATTTTAATAATAACTTACATAAGTAAAGATTTTAAAAAACAAACTGCCGCACTCAGAGACGTTCATTAAAATAATTTTAATCGGCATTTTTAAAAAAAAGTTATCATTGAAACGACTGAGTGCTGCCGTCAGAGTCGTTTTAATGATTACTTAATTTTAAGTAAAGATTTTAAAAACAAAACTGCCGCACTTAGAGGCTTTTAATGAACGTCTCTGCGTGCGGCAAATTTGTTTTTAAAATTTTGACTTAAAATCATTAAAACGACTCTGAGTGCGGCTGTTATACCTATATATCGAAGCGACGACGTATCCTAATCAAAATAAATCATCTGCCGACTGCCCCGTTATCCGTGTAATGGTAGGTCTCTGGTAGGTATACAATAATAATTTGACACTGGTGTTAAGTCCAAACAAGTTACGAAATTTCATTATTAATTTGAATAGAAATAACACGTAAATTGTATTTTTTTCTCTTTTTCGACTAGGTATTTATTTCCCTGACATAACAACAAAGTTTTCAACCAATCACAGATCGAATTTGAGCATTTTTTGCTTTTCCTTGTGGTTGCAAATTTGGTCATGCACGTCCACTTGAGAAATTACACATATACACTACAGTAGTAGTACACCTATACACAGTAGTAGTACACCTATACACAGTAGTAGTACACCTATCTATAATCAGTTTCCTCTATATGATGTATGGTTAAGAGCATGTAGTAAATAATGTAACAATAATAGGTACTTGAAGGTAATAAGATTACGGAGGCCGTAAAGGGCGTAATAAATTATGACGTAACACATCTCAAATTACAAGAGATCATAGTCTTTATCTGAGAAGGTTGAACCAAGAAATAGAAAAAAAAATACATAAAAACAATTAGGTTTTAATGTTTCGTAAAGATTTTTGTACCTATACTTAGCCACTATACTTACAAACTAGCCGACTCCCCCAGTTTCGATTCCACTTTCGGAGTTCTCTCAAAAACTCCTTGATTTACCAGAATAAATAGGTATGTAGTATCATTTTGTAGTTGACAAGAGAAATATACTCGTATACCTACATATTTCATGATAGGTATTTTTACTGAGTTCAAATCCGTTAGACACTTTGCGTGATGCTCATTCAAACAAGTCGACGAAAAGGATGGATTATTATGAGTGTAGGATATACTTTAAACAAAACCAAATTATTCTTTTTAAATAATATTTATTGAATAAATGGGTAGATACCCATAGAATTAATAGGTATAGCCCTGGACCCTTATTCTGTCTATTCCTTGCCCATAACGCGCGCCCCAAAAACATAACTCCAAACGCTCTATACCTATAGATGCCAAAATAGGTATAATTAACTAATATTCTGTATGCCATAAGACACGTTGTAAATGTACTTTTTTGAAGTTAAACTCGACTTCAAAAACTTCATATTGAATAAGGGCCCTTCGGGTAGTTCAGCGTACGCAAACTGATGCAATTTCACGAGTGGTGGAAAAACCTTATAACGTCTTACGTCGGAACGTACACGTAAATTCGGGCTACTCACACAATATAAATATTATAAACTGACTCCTCCAAAGCATGTAATGAAAATTAAATATGGGCCATCAATATTCGATTTTCGAATAAAAATTCAGCAAAACTCCGCGTCACACACACAATGGCTGTCTCGCGTTTGATAAACTTTTAACGATGTATGACACAAACAAAAAGTTGCACACTTTTGTGTATGTATGTATGTACACCTACAAAAGTTTTAACCGCAGTCGGTTTTATCGACAATAAAGTTCTCTGAATGCAATTTAAGTTGAAATTTTATTATTTTGTTTGTTGTGAATACGATTCGTATCGTAAATAAATATATTATGTGCTTTTATGAATACTTGCTCGAACGCTCGGACCACTGAAAATTTTATATTGGGTTTACATAATCGCTCCAACAGTAGTAAATATCAATAGGGCGAAATAATCAAGTAGGCGTTAATGACCAAATTCGAAACTATACGTTGTTACCTACTTATTTTCTCAATCAGTTGTTCGGAATCCTTTGTACTAATATAAATGCAAAAGTGAGTTTTTTTGTTTGTTTGTTTGTAAAGCTTTCACGCCTTAACGGCTTTGAGACTCCTTTGAACATCTTTTACTATTCTTCGCAGTTTCGGAGTTAGTCACCCACGCCTACTTGAAAAATTCAACAAAACCCCGCAACAGATTTTTACTGTTTCACCCTGAACACGACGCGTGAAGATGAGCGAGAATTTTATTAGTAGACCTACTAGCTGTTTAACCTCACTAAATAAATATAAAAATACAGTCTATAAGCTAGTATTTTAATTGGTATTTAGTTAGTACATTTCACACTTAAGAGCAGGTAAAAATTGCATACCCTATCAGCGTGCAGGAAAGTTTTAATAACAGCTGGTTCTACGATTTCCAAACAGAAAAACTTTTAATATTAAAATAACTGTTATAGTCATGTCTCAAGGGACTATATCAAATAGGTAATAACAAATCCATCAATCACACCTAAAAACGAAAAGAAGACATTCTTTCACTTTCGTTCGATATTTACAATACATTATCCAATCTATTTTTGGTAAATTAAAAAAAAAAAACATTTACCTAAGTGACGTTAGTTCCAAATAACTGTAATTGGTGAAACTGTGTGCAGCGTTGATGTCAAGGGTTGATGTATTACATACCTACGCAAGATGCAAAGATGTTTTAGAAAAAAGAGTTGAGTCTTTACTTCTTTTCGATTAGCAGATAAATAAAAAAAAAATTGCTTTATGAAGTGGTTTTTAGGTACGTACCTATTTGTGTTTATTCAATTAAAAAAATTATAATATCTATAATCTAGATGTCAATACCACTTTTTAAAATGAATTTGAATGTATTTCGGTAAAACTTAACTATAAGTATTTCAATTCTATTAAAATATTACTTTTATTATTTTTTTTACTTCAATATTATTTTTATCCTTTTTACGTGATGTCTGTATAATCATATACTCCATTCTATCATTATACTGAACTGAATATTTTAATTTTTAAGTGATATTATTACTTTTATATTTTTAATTTTACTAGTGTTCCCCGCGGCTTTGACCACGTGACTTTTGGGGTTTCATCGGGAATTCCTGATCCTGGATAACAAGTAGGCAGCCTCTTTCTCAAGATCCAGTAACTCCGTGTAAATAACACTAATACAATGTAGAAATACTTTATCATACTTTCAGTTGATCAAATCGACTTTTAATTTAGAAAAGATTTCTCACTCATTTGAGCATTTTTCTCTAGCACATGGTAGGTAGGTACGTAATACATAGGTAGGTACGTATTTTATACACGTAAGCAGTAAGTACATTCAGTGGCGAGTACTGCAACGTGTGTTCTTCTTTTTTATAAATAGATCGAGTTTGTAATAGTACATTGTTATCCAAGGGGTGAAAGTAACTCATTTAGTGCCGAGACGGGGTTTGGCGCCCGAGCGTAGCGAGGGCGCCAATAGTTCGAGGCACTAAATAAGTTACTTTCTCCCGAGGGTAACACTGTGCTTTTCATTACGAATACAAGGAAAGTCAAAATAAAAATAGGAATTAGCTAAAGAAAAAATGAGTGAAGATTGGATAGTCGCTTGACGCTTTCCCACCTATTTCTTTTTCTTTGGCCGGCTAGCTATTCAGCCAGTATTTTTTATTTACATTGTGGCGACCTAAATTATAATAAAGTCATCTAAAAAAATATTTTCTTTAATTATTAAGTATTAATTAAAGAAAATAAAATAATATTATTTATATTTTAATTAATTAATTAGCTTAAGAAAAAATGAGTGAATTACTCATTACTCATGCTCGGAAAGTAGGTCTGAAGTTGCCTGAGAAGCGGGTTGAAAGTAGCCCTTTTCAGCCCTAGGGAGAATCGCTTTCAACTGACAACTGTCAAATTATTAAAAAAAAACTAGGTCTATTTTCACATTTCTATTGAACCATGTTTCAACTTTCTATACAGCCAGCGCGATGTAAAATTGAAATAACGTAAAGTTTAAGTAGGTATTAATTAAAATAAAATTCACTCACTTTTTCTTAAGCTAATTCCTATTTATATTTTTTTATTTTCTTTAATTAATACTTAATAATTAAAGAAAATATTTTTTTTAGGTCGCCACAATGTAAATAAAAAATACTGGCTGAATAGCTAGCCGGCCAAAGAAAAAGAAATAGGTGGGAAAGTGTCAAGCGACTATCCGATCTTCACTCATTTTTTCTTTAGCTAATTCCTATTTTTATTTTGACTTTCCTTGCATTCGTAATGAAAAGCACAGTGTTACCCTCGGGAGAAAGTAACTTATTTAGTGCCTCGAACTATTGGCGCCCTCGCTACGCTCGGGCGCCAAACCCCGTCTCGGCACTAAATGAGTTACTTTCACCCCTTGGATAACAATGTACTATTACGCAGTGCTAGTATCCTATAGAACAGTTGCAGAATATGTTTCAGTACATTGAACAAAACGGAGGTTGTAGTAGTATAGTGATGCAAGCTACAAGTTAAATGGAGTATGTTCGAGTAGAGCTATAAAGATAAAGCGTGCAACCGGAGTGCGCCGGAGTGCCGTGCGATTTGCGAAATGGAACGTGAACCGATAACAAATGAAAGTTCCACTTTACGTAGTTACGTAGGTAGGTATGTACTTACTTTTATCCGAGAAGATGATATCCATCAAAAACATAAATGTGAAAGTGGAAGCCAAGTTCAGTATTAAGCATAATAAGCTTGGCTGTCGACTTCGCCGTCAAAAGAATGGAGATCTAGATAGGTGCCAAGTTCTATGGATAATCCTGAAATTTATTTATAGTAGCATACAACTTTTCTAATTTTCGCATTCAATCTTATATTGACTAAAAACTATTAAAGTATTAATTTACTAGGTACTTAACTAATAATATTAGAAAATATTTTTCCTTGAATACGTTAATAAAGTTGCATCAATAAGAATATTTCTCAAATACTTTAAACGAGCAATTCTTGTATATAATATAAATGTACCTATATTGAATTGAATTGAATTTTTTTTATTTGATACAATACAAAAATTACAACACACGTATACCATCGCAATCGTAATAATCGATCTAGCTAGGTTCCATTTTTAGAAAACGTCGTAGTATTCGTATTTTTAGGCAATGAAAAATGAGTGTTTGGTACTGCTTGTAGGATGACGCTACGAGCGAAGCTTGGTCATCCAAGATATTGAAATTAAACTATTAAAATTTGGAAAAAAATTACCGTCGATCCCACGTGTGTCCATTCGTTGATAAGAATGGCAGACTGTGTGTGGGTGGCCGCATGTAAAATTCTAACGGAACGCAATGAGAGGAACATCCCATGTTATTAGAAACATTTATAATTTGCTATTTCCTCATCGGCATAAGCAGCTATTGCGTTGCGAACCTCAACTGTTGCCAATTAATGGCCTTTAAGAGGCAGGGTTATCACTTATCAGAGTATACTAGCTATTACGGTCAACAACTGCAGATTGTGTAAACTTATGAAACCTAAAAGTTTTAATCCCAAAATGGGAATCTTACCTGCTTAGAGAGTCAGCCTAAGTCTTCCATTTCAGACCAGCGGAGTCGACTTCGCCGGCCCCTTTCTCAGTCATAACCGGCCGCAAGGGTCGCGAGGGCAAAATAACTAAATGTTATCTGTGTTTATTCATTTGTTTTGCAACGAAAGCTCTGCACCTTGAGGTGGCGAGCGATGTAAGCACAGTTCAACGTTTTTCAACGGTTCATATCACGTAGTGGCAAGCCATTAGAACAACAGAATCGCTATAACGGCACAAATTTTGTAGGTGCAATCAACGAAATCACAACTTTCCATCGACGAAGCAACAAAAACATATCTCGGTATGCTGCCGTTGAAGGTAATTTTTGTTTCTCACCGGCTTACTCTCCCTACTTCAGTTGGCTTTGGGAGGCAGGCGTTAACTGTGCAAAATCCCACATCTCTCGCATATTAGGTGTCAAACATTTAACGTTTGAGGGGTTGTCGACTTTATTTACGCAAATTGAGGCAATCCTCAATCCCAGGCTATTAAGGTCATTAACTCCTCTCTCCTCTGATGCTAATAACTTAAATCCCCTCACTCCTGCGCACTTCCTGATCGGCAGACCACTGACGTCGCTACCTTCACAGAATTTTTTAATTGCAAATCCAAACACACTCGACCGATACCGACGTCTTAAAACCATGCGGCATACTTCCAATACCTCCAAAAAATAGAATATTTAATAGCTTTACATATAATTACTATAATGATGAATATAAAGCGGTAGTTGAGAATAAACATAATACAAAGAGTATACGAGAGAAAAGGCATGTAAAATACTCATCATGTAATTATTATGAAAAAAAAAACAAATAGGTATATACAGTTCTGAAAATTGGAAAATAAAAGTCCAAAGGTCAAAATGTCAATGGTTGCCATGTTGTGGCGACACGCTGTTTTTGCTACTTTTATTTTTGCATAATATCTATTTATCTCTGTTATTGCCATTGTCGTAACAAATAATAGTACATTGTTATCCTAGGGGTGAAAGTAGTGAAAGTCTTTCTCCCGAGGATAACACTGTGCTTTTCATTACGAATGCAAGGAAAGTCAAAATAAAAATAGGAATTAGCTAAAGAAAAAATGAGTGAAGATCGGATAGTCGCTTGACACTTTCCCACCTATTTCTTTTTCTTTGGCCGGCTAGCTATTCAGCCAGTATTTTTTATTTACATTGTGGCGACCTAAAAAAAATATTTTCTTTAATTATTAAGTATTAATTAAAGAAAATAAAAAAATATAAATAGGAATTAGCTTAAGAAAAAGTGAGTGAATTTTATTTTAATTAATACCTACTTAAACTTTACGTTATTTCAATTTTACATCGCGCTGGCTGTATAGAAAGTTGAAACATGGTTCAATAGAAATGTGAAAATAGACCTAGTTTTTTTTTTTATAATTTGACAGTTGCCAGTTAAAAGCGATTCTCCCTAGGGCTGAAAAGGGTTACTTTCAACCCGCTTCTCAGGCAATTTCAGACCTACTTTCCGAGTATGAGTAATGAAATAGTACATTGTTATCCAAGGGGTGAAAGTAACTCATTTAGTGCCGAGACGGGGTTTGGCGCCCGAGCGTAGCGAGGGCGCCAATAGTTCGAGGCACTAAATAAGTTACTTTCTCCCGAGGGTAACACTGTGCTTTTCATTACGAATGCAAGGAAAGTCAAAATAAAAATAGGAATTAGCTAAAGAAAAAATGAGTGAAGATCGGATAGTCGCTTGACACTTTCCCACCTATTTCTTTTTCTTTGGCCGGCTAGCTATTCAGCCAGTATTTTTTATTTACATTGTGGCGACCTAAAAAAAATATTTTCTTTAATTATTAAGTATTAATTAAAGAAAATAAAAAATATAAATAGGAATTAGCTTAAGAAAAAGTGAGTGAATTTTATTTTAATTAATACCTACTTAAACTTTAGGTTATTTCAATTTTACTTCGCGCTGGCTGTATAGAAAGTTCAATAGAAATGTGAAAATAGACCTAGTTTTTTTTTAATAATTTGACAGTTGTCAGTTGAAAGCGATTCTCCCTAGGGCTGAAAAGGGTTACTTTCAACCCGCTTCTCAGGCAACTTCAGACCTACTTTCCGAGCATGAGTAATGAAAAGTTTATTTCATTTCATTTCATTCCAAAAACAAAATAAAAAATATATTATTGGGCAAAATTTCCCAGTGATATACTTTTTAATTCTAGGTGGGTCAATGGTTGTTAAAAGTTAATTAGATAAGTAATTGTTAATTAGATTACATTGATATACAATTATTATTAAAATAGTAGGCACCTAAGATTTCTCGCCAGCAACCTGTTTATAGGCTGGCGGGCAAACGCAGAAAAAAAGACCTACAGAATCTTTAAATATAAAAATTAATTGCTGTTCGTTTGTTTGCTAAAACTCGAGAACGGCTTGACCGATATGAATAATTCTTTTTCTGTTGCCATCGTAATTATCAGAAGAAGGTTTGTATTCAAGAAAATTGGGAGTTTCTGCGGGAATTCCGAAACTTACATGGGTGAAACCACGGGCACTGCTAGTGACAGATAAAAATTTTAAGAATATTTTTTTGTTATATCTAAGTACCGTAGGTATATACTATTAGATGCATTTAGTAAAAAGCTGTTAATTTGATACTGCAAACATACACTTCAATTTATTTACTTATATGTAGGTACGTATGTATAGATTAAACAGACAGCGTACTGCTTACTGATGGGGAGTTTGTTGTACAGCTTTTTCTTTTCGCCCATAGCAAGCTGTGAAGGGCGGGCGTTTAATGGGTACGGTCGTAATTACCTACTGTAACTTTATTAACATCAAAAAGAGCCACAAATAAGCACATTTTACTTGAACAAAATCATTTAACCATAAGTTTTCTATTAAAGGAGAATGGGCATTTTTATGTGGGGCAGGGGCTGTCCGCGGCCAAGAATAATTTTGATATTTATTGATGTGGTTTACACCTACAATCCAGCAATTACTGTGGAGAAGTTTTATCATCGCGACGTACCTACTTCTAAAACGAATAAAATTTATTAGATTTTATAAGATTTTTGTTATTTTACTGGATATTTTGGCCTAAGTCCAGTGCAAAATGAAAATTAAGTTAAATAACAAATCTAGATAGTATTTTATATTTATTTAATAACAATGAATCTCATAATATAACATTTATATAAGCTGCAAATATTTACAGGGCTAAAATTATACGTTATAATAAACAGGATAAGCAAAAAAAAATATTATAAGTTTGGTATTTTTTCAATTTTTTTTTTGTTTAAACTTCATGCACATCATGGTACAAAAGCTGGACTTAATGCCACATAATATGAGGGAAACCAACGAAAAAACTTTTTAATTACAGTCACATGGTATATACAACATATATACCAACATATATACCATGGTATATACAATTTAATGGTAGAAAAAAAATTGTTTTATGTATTTTTGTTTGTTTGTAATGGATAAATTCAAAAAATACTAAACCGATTTAAAAATACGAAGCTACAGTCATAGATAATATAACTAAAGATTTCCTGAGTAATTTTTATCCCAGAATTCCCTCGGAATCTCCGAAATTAACGTGAGTGAAACCGTGGTGGATCAACTAGTCACTAATAATTACAAACATCATACGATCGTAGTATGACCGTACTATAACGACTGTACATTCCAAACTAGATATTTTATTTTCAGCCTCGTGCTTCTTTTATAACACCTGCTATGCCACAAACTAAATAATACGTTTTCTCTGTAATGACACAATTGTGGTATTTCCTCGAATAGCATGGTTATCTCAATTTTTCTGGCGATAATCACTGATCGATTGCATAAAACACAAAATTATCGATATTCTGTCATATAGTCAAAAAAATTCAAAAAACGAAAGCTAAGTTATTAGGTTAGGTTAGTAAACAAAGTTTTGTGCGAGAGCAGGCAGATTTTGTGTTGATATATTGTAATCAATATTAGGAGATGTTTTGGTGTCATGCCAGGATAATGCAATACACACAATAACAATATTCATATTAAGCAATATTGCTCTATGCAATTACATTACTTATACATTCATTTTTTTTTTTCCTGAATGGAATATTGTGAAACGTTTATAGCAAAAGTTATTCCTAGGTAACAGTACCTTCATTTGATACTACTTTCATTCATGGCCACCGAAGGTTCAAAATGCTCAATCTTCCCTTTTCCTCATTAAATTGGAAATATTATTACTAAAAGCTATCAGATAGGTAATTTCAAACAGCTGTCTTGAAGGCGACAAAATGCCTAAAGTGAAAGTATAAAAGGTCTAAAAGCTATCATCGCTTAAGTTAATGGCATCACACTCAAGCAAAGTTTTGACTTCGTACGTGTTTTTACTAGATATTTTTGTCACGAAAACCACGACGGTATAATGATAAACGATTTTCCTCTTAGTAGTATGACCAGAATTTTTATTCCTCCATCAAATAGGTAAGCAGTTAAGCACTCTAAACCACCCATAAATATTTACAGCTTGTA
This sequence comes from Zygaena filipendulae, assembly GCA_907165275.2. NCBI lineage: Eukaryota > Metazoa > Arthropoda > Insecta > Lepidoptera > Zygaenidae > Zygaena > Zygaena filipendulae. Next base: position 8,849,806 of record OU015657.1, read on the forward strand.
GGTAAATACTTATGGGTATAAATAAATTAAAAAAAATGCTCTTAAAAAGTAGGTAGATCGAATTTAATCAATTAAAAAGCGTGTTACACAAAAAAGGTTCAAATAATATCTTCAATACTGTACCCGATGAAAGACTATCAATTAGTCTTTTCATCGCGTTCAGCCAAGGAGCGTTCAGCATTTTTAAAAGCGAGCAAAACGAAATTCTTTGATTCCTATGTGAAAACAAGTAGGTAGGTGCACACCTAAATCGTGTTTAAAAAATAAAAATGTAAGAGCGACTGTCGAACGAAAGGATACAAAACACTGGAGAAATATTCTCCAGAAATGTTGAGTGCATTTTCGCTTGCCTAACTATTGAATTGGAATCCGATAAACGGTGGAAGCAGATTTAGGTTTATCGATTTTGTAAGAACCGCGTTCGCGTATAAACGAGATTGTAGTTCTAGATATTATGTATCTGTCAGTAGTTAAGTAATTCAAAAACCAATTCCAACAATAAATAAACTCATAACTGTCCCAATTTTCCAGTGAATAATGGCGTTGGTAAAGTTTGTTGAAATTTTTTGGCTTTAAGTTTGTAATCGATTGTTCGACTTTTTCTTTTGTAACCTATAAATTGTAATATAAAATCTGTCTATTACATACCTATATCTATAAAAGTCAGTAAGTTTTGTCTGTACGCACCACTCTAGTTCTAACTCCGGAACCCTTTACCGCACTCTAATGGGGTTTATATGGTTTATATTTATAGCCCCCCAGCCCCCATGCATACCGGGGTTGGTTTTGGATCGACACCAGTGGATTTCGTAGGTACGGAACGGATAATAGGAAGTATTTTGAAATGTTCCAGAATGTTATTTTGTTTTCTTTGTTATTCAAAACTCGGAAATGAAAAAAAAGAAATGAGGAGTTATGAAAATCACTACATAGTATAAAACAAAGTCGCTTCCCGCTGTCGGTTTGTCCCTATGTAGGTACACTTAGATCTTTAAAACTACCAAACGGATTTTCATGCGGTTTTCACCTATAGATAGAGTGATTCATGAGAAAGGTTTATATCTATATTTTATCCTGAAATTCCCGCGGAAACTATGAAATTACCGCGGCTGAAACCGCGGGGGACAGCTAGTTGTAAGTATAGCAATAATATTTATGGAAGCGATTTCCAACACTATGTACGCGAGAAAATAGCTAGTAGGTATGTAATCTAAATTTAGCACCCGCTTTACTTCTGAAAGGTGTCCTGAATATCCTATTAGAGTATCAGGTAGTATTGTATCGGAGTTTTAATTAAAAGCATATTTTTAAAAGCTTTAATTACATATTTCTATTGTTTTGAAAAGGATTATAACATTTTCCACCACGCCAAAGATTAAAGAGATGTTATTGTGTCCACTCGACAAATAACAAGGAACCTTATTAAAGATAATATGGTCCGTGTTCACTTTGCAGTCGTCGGACAAACATGGCCGCAGAGCCAGACTTAAATGCGCACTGTACGTGATCCCAGAAGCCTTTGTTTAAACAATTAATGCTCCCACAGAAACGAGATTAGCTGTATTATATGGGATACGTGACAGTTTAGTCAGTAAAATTATTTTGCAACAAAGAAATTTGAATTGTTTATTTACAATCAGTAACCAATATCACACTGACAGCTCCGGTAGTGTAGTGGTGAGGTAACTAACTGCTACGACAGTTGTCGCGGGTTCGATCCCTGCATCAGGGTAAACCTTCATGTTATGAACAGTGATGATGAAAAATTTATGTGGCTTCAGGCTTGATCATTTGAATGTAGCGAAATTTATCCAGTGTCCATCCAGTGTCCAGTGTCCAGTTCTTATTGTAATGAAATGGCCAAGCTATATAATTTGTCTAAGGTATAGAGTAAAGTTTGTGAAGTAAGGTCTTGTAGAGTTAGGGCGTGTAGAGTTAGAAGCTTAGCTCCACATGAAATCTGAGGGGCTATTATGTGCCTAACTATTGTTTCTATCCTTAATTTTCTGTTGCAATCAAAAACATGGCAGTTTTGCAATTGCAATATGCACGTTTTCACACCTACAATATCAACAATCAACCAAAATAAACCAAATGAAATAGAAAAATGATAAAAACAATAGTTACATGATTGCCATACTGATAACTATTTACAGTGCGAGTCATATGATCTCGTCTTGGCAACATTTTACATGAAAATGTTTTTGGTAGGATTTCACTTCTTTTTGTAAGTTGCTTGTGACAATTTTTTTTTTATTGTTTATAATAACAAGGAGTTCCTATATCAAATTGCGGAAGTCTCAAACAATTCATACAAACTTCCATCCCCTAGTTTAAGGGGTTGGGTTAGGTTAGGTTAAGTTAGTCAGTAAGTTTTGTCTGTACGTACCACTCTAGTTCTAACTCCGGAACCCTTTACCGCACTCTAATGGGGTTTATATGGTTTATATTTATAGCCCCCCAGCCCCCATGCATACCGGGGTTGGTTTTGGATCGACACCAGTGGATTTATAATAACAAGGAGTTCCTATATCAAATTGCGGAAGTCTCAAACAATTCATACAAACTTCCATCCCCTAGTTTAAGGGGTTGGGGAATACAAGTTATAAGTTTCATAATTTTTTTGTTGCTTGTGTACCAATACCAAATTTTAGCTTTCTAGGACATTAGAAAATACCATAAGAATTTTGATGATCATCAGTGAGTCAGTGACAAAATTAGGGTTTTTTAGATACCTACCAATAAAATCTAAAGTATAAGAGCTATGCTGCAATTAAAACTTTATATGTTTAATAAGTCCGCTATTGACAACATATCTCGAGAATTTTGTTTAAATCTGGTATAATCCAAATTCCAAACCCAAGTTATGAGGGTGCAAAAAACGATGAAGCGCTTCGAGAAAAGGTACGTAGTGCCCTCAAACTTTGCTTGGCTCACTACCGTGCCCCCAGATTGGGGAGTTATAATAGTTCAAATGTCATCCAGCCAAACTTAATCTTAATACGTATAGAAAGCACTTCCCGGAGGAGCACACAGTTATTAGGTATTATTTTTAGAAGTTTTTGTAATTAATGAGTGAGAAAAAAGAGTATTCAATTTCGAAATAAGAAAATAAGAAGTTTGTAAATATACTTACCTAATTAGAAGTAGCAAGTCGAAAAGAGAGTTCAACCAATAGATATAATTTTCTATATTAAGTACTTTTATAGGTTAAAAATCGTCCAGTTGGAGCTTGGCCTCGGCCTCGTTTCAACATTGTTTTCGGAGAATAAATTACTCCGATGGTAGCACAAAAGTACAGACATCCAAAATACATACATCATTCATGAATAGAATATGTCTTTGTTTCGTAAATTTTCAATTTCAGTACATTGTGACAATAATACCCACTGTTTTATGAAGGCGACGTATTCAAAATACGTTACACACCCAAGTCTCGTGCTAAGCGGGGACGCAGAAGCTAATAAAAGAGGGAACGAAACGTCTGCGAGCAAGTATATTTATTTATTAAAGCCATTTAACACCCACTTGTTCCGTTAAATGGTGCCTATTTTCTCGCAATTCGAACGTTATAGATTTAATAAAAGACCGACAAAATTTAATTTACATTGTTGTTTATATGTAGGTTACATAAAGGTGAGTTTGTTTGTTACACAAAGGGCTCAACCGACCACCATGAAATTTTGTGTACACATGGTCGAAAACGACATAGAGACATACTTTTTATTCCAGAATTCCCGCGGGAACTCTGAAAATAACGCAGTTGTAATGAATGAATGTTCTTTAATCCTGAAATTTAGATTAAAAATCTACGGCAGAGTTCCAAATAGTTGATTATTTGTATACCTAATTTTTTTAATTTCCCGACAGCCAGGTGAAAACGTGATTTTAAAATAGTCTTTTCCACAAGCAGACACGAAAATAAAGAAGCAGCACTTCACAACACACAGATCTACTTGATCCCACACTACGTAAGCAATGAGCTTGTGTCGTGGAAACCAAGCAAACGTGGTAGGTACATAAGTACTACATATATTATACTACAAGCTGTGCCCCGAGGTTACACACGCGGTAATTTCGGGATTCACGCGGGAATTCCAGAATAAAGTACCCTATGTACTTTTCTGTACCCCTGACAACGTGCATGCCAAATTTCATCTAATTCCGTTCAGCCGTTTTTCGTGATTGAGTAACAAACATCCAAACGTCCACAATTTAAAATTTATAATATTAGTAGGATAGATATATATAACACGCCTAGACTGGAAAATGGAAACCTGTGTTCATCACACAAAGTCCACCCCCACCAGGAATCGAAGCCAGAACCTCTTGATTAGCGGGTAGGCATGGTGACCTACTGCGCCAATCGGGTCGTCTTGTTTATATAGAGCATACCTGTAGAAATTATAATCTTGTACTGTGTATACTTAGTTATATTGCCATCCGCCTCACCCGGCTTAAGTTACGCTGTTTATCGCATAATTTGGTTTAAAATTAAGTGAGTACTTCACGTAAACTTTTTGTATGCGTCAGCCGTTCGCCGCTTTAGTCTCAAAAGGGATCGTTGTAAATGGTTCAGAACTTTGTAAGCCCTCGCAACTCTACCTTTACATAAATGTATCTATGCCTATTATACTTATATGCAATTACGCATATTAGGTATACTTATCTATACTAGTCTATGCTAATATTATAAAGAGGTAAAGTTGTTGGGGGTAATATATGGATCTGCTGAGCTGATTTTGAAAATTCTTTTACTAATAGAATACTACAGTTTTCCTGAGTGTCACCGGGTACTTTGAGTAGGTAGGGCATTCTTGCAGAACTGCGAAATAGGAAAACCGCGGGGGAACAGCTAGTATAGAATATAGTTCATTCGTCAGTTAGACATTCGCTAAGTATGTCTGACTGTCGAGTTAGGCGACGCACAGCTCAAACAACTCGGTTTGAAAACTGGAGATTTTCCGAAAGGCATCCTTTTTAATGGAGGCATTACACTGAGAAAAGCTTTATGAAAATTCAAGTGGCCTAAGGGATTTAAATGGCGTATGCAGCGAACAGCTAGTCTATAATAAATGCGTATAAAAGAGTAGAATCCGCGATTCTGTAATCTGTACATCGAATATTTTTAACAAAAACTGACAGGGAGCGATCAAAGAAGAGTAGGTAACCAACCACAAAAAAAAGGTTTTTAAAAATCTTTTCTGTCTGTCTGTTCGCGAGAATCTCTGAATCTACTGAACGGATTTTAATTTGATTTTCACAGGTAGATTAAGCTTAGCCTGGAGCTACATATAGGCTTTGTTTCATTGAAATCGGATGTCGGGAAAAAAGTTGTTGTATAACACGCGGGTGAAACTGCGGGGCACCGCTAGTCTATAATAAATGCGTCTGAGAGTTTGTTTTTCACGCTCTCACGCCAAGCGATCATCGTGACATTTTGCATACATGTTGTCAGGGGTATAGAAATGGGGACAGGGTCACTTTTCATTCCTTAACTCCCGCAGGAACTCCGGTATGAATTCGGATGAAACCGTGGGTACCTAACAGCTAGGCTTTATATGGATTTAGAAGTTCACGTCTGTTTTTAAATTTACTTGGGTGCCTCTGCCTATATAGGTATTTAGAGTTCCTAGCGCGTCGTGCCCTACATGCACTTGATTGATTCTTGTAATCTATCACCGAATCAAGCGATCGCGCGATCGGTTGCTTATTTTGTGCGAATTGCGAGCGTGTCGGCAAATATTTAACCAGGGTTGCCCGGTATTAGCATTCATTAAAAAACGAACTTACTCGAGAAAAAAGTAATTTATTTTATTATCGAATGATTTCATCCTCTGTACCTACTTAAATTCTGGTAGTATAGGTATATATTATATTATCTGTGGTCTGGTTGTCTGAATTTTAGTATTATTAATTTATTCAGTAATGTTTAAACAATATTTTAAAACTTCCCCGATAAAATATAAAAGACACTAAGAGAAAGACTAAAATAACTTTAAGAATTTTAATCCCTGCTATCCCTACTATAATATTATAAATGCGAAAATAATTCTGTCTGTCTGTTACGCCTTTACGCTTTAAGGGTTCAACCGATCATCATGAAACTTTGCATAGCTACACGTTTTCAGGGGTCACCTACAGAGAAGGACATAGGGTACTTTTAATCCCGGAATTCACGTGGAAACTCCGAAATTAACGCTGAAATTTACGGTTGAAACTATTTTGATGGGATTTTCACTGGCAATTAGCTGAATTAATAAGCAGTAACTACTTTTAGACTTATCAGAGTTTCTGCGTGGGAATTTTAAAACTCACACGGGTCAATCTTCGAAACTGTTGGACCTATTTTGACAGGACATTTTCTGCTAATTAGCTGATTTTAGAAGGAGTAAATTAGGTTAATTTGGAGTTCCTGCAGCAATTTCTAATCTCACGCGGGTGTACCCACGGGGCACAGCTTTAATTTTATTAGTAAAAGAAAATGAATCAGATTTCGGAACACCTCAATCCAAGTTAATAATCGAACCGTATTCCGACACACGCTTATTGAAACACAGATGACCTTCCATAGTAATTCTTCATCAGAATCCCAGTCATATGAGTGAATATTTCATGCAAGTTGCCTGCTCAAGCGGACAAGATGGCTGCTATCCTCTTGCTACAATTTTGCCAGCAAATCAACCTACAACCCTATCCGTTACGCCTCGCGCCTGGAGGCAACGACGGCCACCCTTGCAATTCGACACTCACAACAAATCGACGGTAATCAATCGCCCTTGTACACCTATGTCAATATCTTTGGTAAATAATATGTTCACAAGTAAGGAATATATACTATGTAGGTATAATATATGTACCTACATTTGCGTTTGCAACTATTATATTTTTAAAAATCTTTCTAAACGGTACTTAGTAGTTACCTACGCTTATAACCCATTTTTTTCAACTACAACAATAATAATAGTTCTTATAGTTGGTTTGATCAAAGTTGATTTTATTTCAAGTGCATTTTGAATGGTTATTGAATCGACCATTTTGTCATTATTGATTCCAAAATAAAGGTTTTCTGTATTGTATGGAATTGTGTGAAACGATATCCTAATTTTTTTTTATACATCAGTATTTTTATTATTTACCTAATCTATGTGACTGAGAGATTTCATTCGATGTACAAGCTAAATGTCATCTTGTTTACCAATTTTCCGTTAGTTAGGTAACGTTGAACCATTTCACTTTTCCCAGCTCTTGTCATTCCCATACATTCAAAAAACAGTAAAAAAAAACAGTACGCGAGATGGGCCCAAGCAGAGTTCAGAGAAAAGTTAAAGCTATGTATGGATTATGATGTATTTATGTAGGTGTACATCTACCAATATGACATCGTGTTATATGTATTTGAAAGCCAAAAAAAACGTATTAGCACCTAAGAAGGACTATCCACTAAGACCTAAATTATACTGGGTACCTATCTATATTATTAAACTACAACAAGATCTAATTCTGAGTTACCAACTGACAGGCATTGCTAGTTTGTTCAGTTTGTTGTTCAACTTGCCCTGTAATTTGTATATAACATGCCCCGACTCCGAATTGCTCCCTTATAGACCAAACTCTGGCGTTGTTAAACCAGCGCGGGGTTAGCCAAGTTGACATTCTACAATCGTTAACCCATATCGTTAACCCAATCGTTAAAACATAAGTAAATTTTGCGTGACCACTTGGAAACTAGAGTTTTGATTGGCTGACCAAGTGACATGGCGATTCGTTACATAAGTTTTCTATGCGTTAACGGTTGTAGAATGTCAACTTGGCTAACCCCGCAGGCCTCATTCGAGACAAGGCGTTTAACCTTTGATTACAACTTTGCCACTAATAAATTATCTACGATGTATTGTATACAGTCTCCGTAGTTCATTAGTGAATTGAGAATTTCTTGTACAAGCAGACATGACAAGATTGTTAAGAGTTTTTTTAATAATTATGACAATATGATTATAATATATTAATTAATATTATTTATAATATTACGACAAGGACTACGCCGAAATTAGTAACAAATTTATGTAAAAACATCAGCCAGTTAAAACTTCACACTATTCTAGATACCGAATCAAGCCTTAACATATTCGCTGCGTGGCCATTTTCAATAAACTATCAACCAGTGCGTTTGAGACCTAAAAGAACTCGTAAGCAATCTTTACATCAGTGCGTTTCTATCTCTCCCCTAAAATAACTATTTTGAATATGATGAATATCTCTTTCAAGAAAAGAATTCCAAAAATTTAGAAAAAAAAAATATTTATTGCCAAGCGACAAATAAAAAACCCATTGCTTAGCAACACACAATATTTTCACTTAGAAAATTTGCATTTTTATATTTTTGTAGTGTACCATATTTCTTGGGGTTATTTAATTCTTATATTGAAAACTAATTTTATCCCACTGCGTTTGTTGAAAGATTGTTGAACTTTTTACATTTCAGTCCACAGTATTGATTTAATGAACACTATAAAAAAATCAAAAATCTTGTGACGCCGTGATTCATACTTTTATTTAAAAAATAACGGAGTGTTGCCGTGAAATTTATTTGAAAATTTATACTATCATCATTATTTGATTATTTTTCTGGTAGGTATTTTCCTTCAACCGCCCGCGAATTTCTCAGCTTGCATTTATTTTATAACGAGCAAATGAAATGTGAAACGGTAAGAAGATTGTATTGTTTGAATTCCTTCATATTTAAGACATATTATCTAAAAAAAATTATTCAACTCATGAATACGGCGGACTTTTTTATTTATATTTCTATACAAAGAACAACCAGGGATATTACTCTAATCTTTTGATTGGACAAAGGTATTAATAGCAATCTTCACAATTCACGTTTCAACTCCCTTGCCCTAGTGGCCGGTCGTAACGTAACCACCCTTAAGCTCAAATAAGCCCAAGGCTGAAACCGGGACCTTTTGTTTTATGGTCATCATATACTTAGGATTTTAATTACTTTGCTATATTTTGTGCGAATAGAAACAACAAGTTTAAATTATAACTCAGTAATCAAGGTAGGTATATAGCTAGAAAATATACCCGTCCGTAAACTAGATGTTGGTATGCATTTCATAGAGTTGATAAATTATTTTATTAATATTACTCATTTATTTTTCAACATTACCATGCAGATCATTCTAATTACTGTAGCATATGTATTGAGTAGTTTCAATGCAGCATTGAAAGCCACTTGAAAGTCAGTTCCCATCCCTATTCCAGGTCGGCAACGCACCTGCATGCCTTCTAGTGTTGCGGATGTCTATGGGCGGCGGTAATCACTTATCATCAGGTGTATCACTTGACCGAATGTCCCCTATGAAAATTTAAAAAAAAAAAAAATTCAACTCATTAAACGCCAAAATATTGATTTAGTAGTTGTACCCCGCGGTTTCACCCGCGTTAATGGGCATGTTGACAAATTTTTTTTTAGTCCGTCTTGCAGATTATTAAAAAATATTGGACACGTATTTCTTCTTTTTTTACGTAATCAAAAAATAACGGCGATATATTGAGTTGAAATTTCGCGTGACGTCACTATTCTGACAGTTTGTATTTCTGGCGGTTTTAGCGGTTAGTGACGTCACGACCCTAAACTTTACGCTTTATCTCTGTATATTTTAATTTATTTGAAAAAGCAAAAAATACGTGTCTATTGTTTTTTTATTTTATAACTGACGGACTAATTAGAATTTTGATTTTCAAAAGTAGTCAACATCCCCATTTCGGGGTTCCCGCGGGAATTCCGGGATAAAAAGAACCCTATGTGCTAATCTGATGTATAAGCTATATTATTGTAAAGTTTCATTTAAATCCATCCAGTAGTTTTTGCGTGAAAGAGTAACAAACATCCATCCATCCATCCATTCATCCATACATTCTTATAAACTTTCACGTTTATAATATTAGTAGGAAGTAGGATTCTTGTACAGTTCAAAAGAAGTTTGACTATAAAGTGTTTGACTATAAATTGAAGGATTACAACATTAAGTGTTTTCAAGTTTGCTGAAATGTTGGGCAACATCATAAACTATATTTTCATTCAATTATTTCATTTAGAAAGAATGCTTTGTGACCTACGGAAGCTTTGTCAAATTCCTACGCTAATCAAAATGCACTAAACCGTGGCCTAGCTAATCTAGCTATAGTACCTAAATCAATCAATACATTTAATTTTAGCCAACGCCATTTCTATTTTTCAATCCAACCAAATCTAAAAATTCTTTTACGGTAGGAAGGTATACGAAAGAGCACCAATTTTACGGAATGAGTTCCCGAGGGAATGTCGAATTGACGCACCACAAACCGCAGGGAGAACTACAAGATTTTAATAATTACCATTTAGTTGAAAAAATCCTAAATAAAATTTATTTTCCAATTAATCACTAGTGTAAGTATACAAACGTATAGCTTCAAAGTGCCTTTGTAATTGTATGCCTATATCAACAAATCTATTATAATTTACACCTAACAATGCAAACAATCACAATGTTCGTTGGAGCCGAAATAGGTATTACCTACAGAAAAGCAATTACCACCCAAATACGACGTAATCTAACCGTGTAATGACGGTATCGGTATTTTAACACGTTCCCCGTTTGTTTAACCTCCGCTGCGGTGAAATAGTCCAATACATTTGCAGATGAAACGCTATCAGCGCCTCTGCCTCTGGCGAATAGATGCGCGACTAAATACTCGTACAACAGTAGTGTTAAATACTTATTCTGGTGTTTGTATGAAGTACGTTAATAGGCTGGATTGCGAAGATCCAACATCACTAGACATAGAAGAGTTTGGGGGGGACCTTCGTCTTCTCTTGGACAACATAAGGACTGCGATGATGATGGTAATGGCTATCGATGAAGTCTTAACTTGGCATACGTGCGGTAAGTGGAGAGAGGAGGAACCCCAACTGACCTTCGCAGTAGGGTACCTATGTAAAGGATTGTCGTGTATACGTATAGACTCAGGTATAGCGTCGCTCCAATCAATGTACATAGTTACCTATTGTTACGACAACCTTAGGCGCGTAGTCAGCATTACTGCCAGATCAAATGCATAGTCCACCGTATATCTTCTTCATTAGCATGTTTAACGGGATTTGGGGTATTCAACCAAAGAATATTATTAAGCGACACTCTCCTTCCGCCAACTTCGCGAAACGACGCAGTGGTAATCCTAGGGGTGCTAGTGGTGTAGGCTATGTGTATATGTGCGTTGGACAATATCAACTTCAATTTCGAAATATAACTTCTTCTCTCGCCGCGCCAAGCGCGAACACTACGTCTAAAACGCACACACACAAGACGTGTGCACACAAGCCAGCCGCCTGTAGTAGTATTAAGGAGTTAAATCGATTCTCTCGTATGAAGTGTGAAGGGTGCGGTTCAACTATCATGAGAAGAAGCACGCGCGGGCCATTTTTCATGAATCTATGAGGTATATTGCCAACCGTAAATTCTCTTTATTTTGCACTTTCGCGTACAGTGCATTTAGTCAACTTCAAGTTATTAAACTCGTTGTAAGGTTTGAAATGGCAGTTTGTAGTTTTATGAACAGCAATTTTTTTTCTCGGGGCTCTTGGCAGAAATCAAAAGGATCAAGGATCAAGGAGCACGAGACATCATGTTTTTATGCACACGTAAAAAACTCCATTTCGAAATATTACTGTCTAAAATAGCATCGTATTATACATGGAAAGAAAGTTCTTGACATAACCATTATAGAGTTAGTGAACCTTATTTCTACACGAGGGTTACGAGTTCGGTTCCCGCGTCAATGTGAAAATTTATATGATAATCATTTGTGTTCAAGGTGTTTCATAATCCTTATAAATGCGTATAAGTATATTTGTTTGCTTTTTAAGGTTTCGTAATCGAATTCGAATTCTTTAATTAATACTTAATAATTAAAGATAATATTTTTTTTAGGTCGCCACAATGTAAATAAAAAATACTGGCTGATAGCTAGACGGCCAAAGAAAAAGAAATAGATGGGAAAGTGTCAAGCGACTATCCGATCTTCACTCATTTTTTCTTTAGCTAATTCGTATTTTTATTTTGACTTTCCTTGCATTCGTAATGAAAAGCACAGTGTTACCCTCGGGAGAAAGACTTATTTAGTCCCTCGATCTATTAGCGCCCTCGCTACGCTCGGGCGCCAAACCCCGTCTCGGGACTAAATAAGTTACTTTCACCCCTAGGATAACAATGTACTATTACAACATTTCGTACCGAAGTATTTTCCAACTTCCCGTTGACCTGTGAACTTAAAACTTAGTGATAATTTACTAACAAATACCAACATATTGATAACTCGATTTTTTTCTTTGAAATTGCACAATTTTCTTTGTTAAAACCAACGAAGTCCGACACCAAATTGGCCAGTTATTTTTTTGGTTTTCACGCCTTAACTGCTCAACCGATCACCATAAAATTTTGTACACACTTTGTCAAGGGTGTGGAGAAGGATAAGGTATTTTTATCCTGGGATTCCCACGGGAAATCTGAAATTAATACTGGGTGAAACCGCGGGGAACAGCTAGTTATATATAAGTATTTAACTCTAAACCGTAAATACCTATTTTTATTTATGAGTGAAAAACTTTAAGTTTTTAGTGGGCCACCACGAGTTACTCTACAGCGTGATACCTATTACAAGAGACCCCATGGTAACGCTACAAAACTATAAGCGGTCATTTGACGTACACGCCCGCATGGGGCTGTAGACAACAAATCATTGATCCAGGTTATTTATGAGACCCCGGAGAATTTTATGGGGTGGGACTAACAAGGTGGGTACACCATACATTCTCAGTTATCACCGTGTAGGTATCTACTTCTATCCACATAAATTGTTTGTGAAGTTGCATGAAATATATTTTTACAGTGAGAACAACAGGGCAATTATGTGACTTTTGTTGCTATCATATTTCAGTTTCGATCAGAAAAATAGCAATGTTGTGATTAATTGATCATGTTTAATTGTTTAGGCAGCTTCAACTTTTAAAGTATGTTTATTTTGGATCATTGCTAGGTATTGTAGGTGTCAAATCGTTCATATTGTAATCGTAAAACCGCCATGTTTTTTATTGTAATCGAAAAATTATACTTTTTGAAAAATTCTGTTGGTAATCTTCTTATTAGTCACCGAATAAACTTTAGAACTTTGGAAACAATGGCACAGTGCGGTGCCTTGGCTCGTAAACGTATGAGTTTTCTGGGGATAGCTTACCCAGAACCAGAGTGTGCTGTGTAGGGGTCCACTGCACACTAGTCTTCGCTACCGAGGTCTTCAGGGAGTAGAGGGAGGGGGATGGGGCTGGTCCAAATTACCCCAAGGGTTGAAGTACCGAGGCTTTATCTGCCTACCTCATTAATTAAGATAAGATACATATACTTTAACATACAGTTACGAGTGGGTAGTTATATATGCTGATACGGTGTTTAATAGGTTAGCAAATAAATAGGAACTAATTAAAAGTTGTTTCTTTTTTCCACCTTGGGCAAAGAGACCACCATAGGTAGAGAGAAAGAGAGAAAGTTTTAAGGGAATCACTTTCAGCTAAAAGTTTTCCCATTAAGAGTGTTGAATAGGAAAGCGTCTGTGAAAGAATGAAAGAAATAAGCACGCAATGTATGACGAAGTTGTTTCCCTTATAAACGTGTACCAATTTCGGCAGGAAACTGTTTGTACACTAACCCTCTGCGAACTTTGAACATGTCTATTACTACATTCCTTAGTTACACACCAGAAGGGTTTAATTAATATAAGATATTGTCATGTACAATTGAAAACCACAAGCGAGTTAGTAACTCAATCCACTTCGTCCTCATTAATTAATAACAATGTAGACACAATTCTGGTTGTAACTCTCGTAACTGTATCAAACCTGAAATATTAAAAAAATCGACAGATGTTTGTAGAATATATAAATAACAAGCTGACACCCATGGTTTCATCTGCGGTAATTACCGAGTTTCCGCTGGAATTTCGGGATAAAAATACCCAATGTCACGCAGGATCACTGTAGCTTCCTATAGGTCAAAGAAGTTTTAAAATCTGTTCAATAGATCCAGATTACCCCCTACAACGTCACAAACTCATAAACACAATTCACAAACTCATAAACTTTTGCTCTTTATAATATTAGTATAGATAATAATAGTCGAATTTTAACAAGTCACAAGCAGAAACGATAAATTTTATTTTGTCATTATAACTAGCTGGTCCCCGCGGTTTCCCTCGCTTTAATTTTGGAGATCCCGCGGGAATTCCCGGACAACAGAATCCTATGTCTTTCTCTGTACCCCTGAGTAGGTATGCAAAATTTAATCCCCAACAATTACGTTTATATTTTAACCAATTTATACAAAACCTTGACAAATTATACACCTACATCCTCATGAATCTCTCTATCTATTGGTGGAAACCGAACGAAAATCCGTTCAGTAGTTTTTGAGTTTATGACACACATTTTTTATTTATAGCCAATGACTTTTTTTTACGTATTCTCAGCTAAGTATTCACCCATTTCTTAATTAATAAGTGAAACGGCTGCAGGTTCTGCTTCAATTCAAATATATAGTATTCATGGTGTTATATTATAACCTTGTGATGGACTTTTGTTCCATCTAATTTTCTGGTTGTCAACACTGCAATAGCGCAATGGACACATACGAGTACCTACCTACCTACTGTGACATACGAATCTCATAGAGTATTAGGCGGGGCGGTAGCCCGGAAAACCGAAATTACATGAACGGTACATTGAATTTTCCTATAATCTGGCGGCGTCTCCCCCAGGTTTGACTCAGTAGCTATGAGCGCTTCAGCTATGCTTTATAGGGCAGGCAAATACAAAATTTCTATCAAAATTCGATGAACGTAAACGAGCCTTTGACGAGCCTATTGAATTCGCCACAGCACCAGTCAAACCTGACCGTAACTTATTATCTAATGACATAGGTACCTAGATATGCCCACATACATAAAATGACAGCATAAATCAATTTAAAATACCTACTTATTTTTTTAAATAAACTTTCAAACCATTTGTTGACTATAAGTATATTACTACATATTTGTGAAATTAAACGAGGGATATATTGAAGGAGAGGATATAATTAAGTACTCGATTCTCGTCCCCACATCCGATTTATGGGATAATATTCAAACTTAAAACCAAAAGTGTAGGTACGTGTAGTTTTAATACACGTATACGCAAGTTGCGCAAGAGACAAGAGCGATCATCAGCAAACTATTAGATGCGAGTAAAGCTGAAATCAATAGGTTGGTACTAGGTAGCTTATTAATAACATAACGGTAACACAAAACGCAAAACCTAAACATTAGAGTATCTACCAAACAAAGCTTTATATAACATGTGTTAAAATTAACTGCAAATATTTACAGGGCTGAAAGTATATTATGTTATAACAAACAGGATAAGCGAAAAAATAATAAGTTCGGTAGTTTTCCAGAACATAAGGCAAATAAATTCATTGAAAAATCATTACAATTACATTCACAATGTACACAATGCACGTCCACTTATACGTATACAAGGTACGCACCACGCACACAGCGAGCGATGGATCAGCTGTTCAGCTCGATCGAGGTCATTGACCTTAAGATACCAGCGCGTGGCGATGTGTGTGTAATAGTACGGGAGATACCGATGCTAATTCGGGAGACACTCGAGCGTCGTTGGGACCTATTGGGTTTTGAAGATTAGGAGATATAAACAAAATAAGGTTATATGATATTTTTTCATTCACCGGTGGGTTTAGCTTCTACAGGCTTTCAAAAATGTAAAAAAAAATAGTAAAATGGAAATACTCGAGCGCGTCAGATATTGTAGTTTTGATACTCCAAGGTGTCTCTGATATCGAAAATATATTCATCTGCCCATTTGCGTGGTGGGGGTGGCCATCCGGAAGGGGAGAAAATGAAAAAAAAAACATTTACTCGAGCGCGTCAGATATTCAAAGGGGATGTTAAGTGAGCCTTAAAAATGCACCCCTTCGAAAATATGCCGATTTGGAGGTGACGCAAGGTAGTAGCGAATTTTTGAAAATGCAAAAAAAAATCTCAATTTTGAAATACTCGAGCGTGTCAGATTATTTTACAGAAGGTTCAGCTTGCAGTCCAAGTTATGTTGGCTTAAAATCTGACAATAATTTTGAGGGATATTATTAATCTGACTGCTAGAAACAAAAATTATGATTTATTTTTAATTTTTTTTTATTTCTGATGTAAGTTTAATAACTTTATGAGCTATTTCTTGTTCACAAAAAACACACTTTATATTTCTATGAAATATGTAAAAGCTCACAAAATATTATTCACAAAACTAACTTTAAAGCACAAACAAGCCATTTCGTTTTACATATAATAACATGAACGCGTTGTTTTGTGATGAGCTTTATTATATAATATATATATAATTACATTAAAGTGAAAGGTGAACCTATAGTTTGATGTAATACTTACCTTAACTTATTTTAATATGTATTTTAACCGACCAAAAAAAGTTATAATTCGACACGTTTAGCGCCGTGGTATACTGTGATGACGTTATGGCGACGGAAAGTAGCGTGAGGACGGTGCGAGAGAGTGAGAGATAGAGAAAAAGTAAAAGGGAAAGAAAGACAGAGATATGAATAGGTACATGTTTCACTGCAGCTGCTCGTTCGATTCGAAGACGATTTTTGTTTCTTCGGCTTATGAAAATCGGCAGATTATATTTTTCCCGCTATCCTTGAGTTATTTACTTTAAAATAAAAAACAAATCAACTGCGCTCGAGAATGTCGAAGTTGCGTTTTTTTTTTGCAAGTTTGTGATCCTCTAACTCCTTTACGTCACGTTCAAATGGTCAGATTATTCATATACATACTTCTCACTATGTAATTAACCCACCATATCTTAATCTGACGCGCTCGAGTATTTCGAGTTATCGATTTTTTTTTACTAATCTGATCGGTTATTCTAGACGCACCCACCAGTGTAGAGGGCCTATATTTGGTGGAGGTACTCAACATGGTGCAAGGTACCCCCCTTATGTTCATCTGACGCGCTTTAGCTAATCCACAAATCCCCTCTTGGCGGTCCGTACTATAAAGCGACGCAGCGGCGAACGCCTTCACAGGTTTTCTTTTTAATTATTTTTTTTGTATAAAATAAAAATTATTTTCTTTTTATTAATTTTTTTATTTGTTTATAACGGTGTATACTTTCAATCCTGAGAATATTTGCAGCTAATTTTACATCTTATATTTATAGCCTAAGACCAACACAATGTTCCTCACTCGTCCTCAGCTGACTGAGTAACAAATAAAATTATTACATTACTACAATATATCTCCACACAACACTGCACTGACTTTGTGACTTTGTGAAAACAGAAGGTGATAATTCAAAACGTGATCCAAGGGTAACTACACAAAATCACCATCAGTTAGTGCCCCGCCCGACCGCGTAACGTCGTTAGTGAGAACGCCCAACGGCTGGAATTAACCAACGTAATATGAAATTTCCATGTAATTGGATATTTGGTGACATTACTGCGTCACCTGCAACTATCATTGGCCGTCTATTGCGAAACATGTCTGTAATATTGGTAAAATTATCAAGAGAAAGTTTTCCGTGCTTTGTAGAAGTTATGGGTACAATTTTGTGCCTATCACTAGTCACAACACAGACTTGTACTTACCAGTTTTGGGCGAAATTAAAGTCACATTTTAAGGCAGAATGAGAAGACGCTTTTTTTTGTAATCTTTATTGAGAGGGGTTTCTTCATAATTGAAGATGTCACCCCTATGTAATACTAAACACTTATACAATATAGTAGGTAACAATCTATGACATTAATACTAATTAAAATTAACAATTTGCTTTTTTGTATGATATTAATTACCATTCGGTACACCAGCTTGGCCGCCTCTGAATTTGGTTCGGAAAGGATAATGTTAAAATCTGCAACGTTGCTTGAAATTTTGAATTTTGACCATATACTTTGCCTCTCGGTTCGACCCCGAACGCATTCCCTTAGAGTATGATATGTGTCTTCCACCACATGGCACACTTCACAATTTGGTTCACCAAATCACATCAGAGACTCAAGATAGACAGTTGAATGTTTCTCCACAGTCCAGTGCGTCCCTTGCTAGTTTGTCAACTTCTTCATTACCCTCGATACCAATGTGAGAGGGCGCCCACTGAAAGCAGACTCTTTTACCTATTTCTCTAAACTGTCTTATCGATTTTAGGATAGATTAAGCTATTGGAATTCCTTGAAATGCGTCGGTACATCAAGAAAGGTGTTGTAATGCACTTTTGGAGTCCGTAAATATCACATATTGTGAGCTACAGCATGGCAACAGCCCAGTGAATCAATGTAAGCAACTGCCTCTGCGATCGCTATGAGTTCCGCGTGCATTATTGATATTTTTCTTTTAATGGATAATTTTATATTTGCCCCGGTTTGAGTATCTAAGAATGCTGCTCCTGCCCCGCTATCATTTCTTGATCCATCTGTGAAAATTTTGTAGTAATCTTTGTATTTGTCTAATAGTGAAGAGACGCTTTAATGAGTAAAATCTACTAATCTATATATCTACTAATATTATAAATGTGAAAGTTTGGACGGATGCATGGATGTTTGTTACTCAATCACACCAGAATGACTGAACGGAATTGGATGGAATTTGGCATAGAGGTAGATCATAGTCTGAAATTAGACATTATAAATAGGATACTTTTTATCTCTGAATACCTGAGAGAACTGAAATTCCGCGGTTGAAACTGCGGGGACCATCTAGTATTTTTATGTATGTAAAAGCTTGGTTTCGTAACATAATGTTATATTTTATGGATATTACTCTACTACTTAGATCACTTTTTCGAGATTATAATAATACTAGCTGTGTCCCGCGGTTTCACTCACGGTACCTAATTTCAGAGTTCTCGTGGGAATTCCGGAATAAAAGTAGGTACTCCATGTCCTTTTGTATACCCCTGACAACATGCATGCCAAATTTCATCCAAATCCGTTCAGCCATTTTTGCGTGATTGAATAACAAACATCCAAACATCCACACTTTCACATTTATAATATTAGTAGGATTAGTAGGACTGTGACGAGCTTAAAAATAAATCATTTTGAATGGTCCAACCAAGACTATAATAATAGGTGTATTATTAACATTAGTTACATGAACAGAATCAATGGTAACTGGTCAGTCAAACACTTGTATGAAATATATAAACACTGTAATCTGTTTTGTGTTCTAAATGAATTAATTGAAAAAAATGAAGATGAAAAGTGATGAACTAATGTTCGAACTAATGCATTGCCTGTTCAGCCGCTCACGAGAGGGGAAAGTGCGAGAGTATGAATATTCATTACCGAATTATTTATTCATATTTTCACAAGACTTAAATATTGTTATGACGTACCTAATAATTATAATGTGCCATTAATGAAAATATTTCACTTAGGTTATACATAATTTTCATTTATCGACATCAAAGTAAGGGTTCTGGAAAGCAATTTGTATGGCATAAAAGGTAGTAGGTATTATGTGTGTACATCTACCTGGCTCATTCGCTTCAAAGAATAGGAAGAAATAATGAACATGTCTTAGTAATAAAATTGATAAGAGTCGTTGTTTTTTTTTTCCTACATATATTAGGTACAGCAGCTGTTCCCCGTGGTTTCACCTGCGTGATTTTCGAGATTTTACTAATTAATACCTCTGCCACAGCGCTAGCTATCGACCAGACTTTATGTTTTATTATTATATTACTGTGTAAATGTCACCGTAAAATTTTAAAAACTGTTAGATTGTAAGCGATTGGCATTGAAGAGGTATTTGTGAGCACCCCGACGTACTTGGTTAGGTTTGAGCTGTGATCACAACACAGTCAAATGGTAGGTACCGACGGTACCGATTTATCATGTGCGAGCACCCACCATCACGCATTTTCTGTCATATACACCTTTTGTGACATATACACCAATGTAATAATATTATTATTAAAAGTACGTACACTGTATGTTACCTATACATACTTATACTTGGCGCGCGATTTACTCGCATCACGCATGTAATTCTCTCGTGAAGATCATGTCAAACGTACTCGTCGTAGGTACCCACTCCAGTGCAGAAGACTGGAGTCTCTGTACTCGAAGTTGTAGACGATTATGTACCTGCGGCAAACAGTCCAATTGGGCACCTAGCTAAATTTTTAGAGAATTTGCAAAAAAGTGAAACTTTTGATTGGTGTAGGTACGTACCAAAAAAAAACTATTTGATGAAATCTCGAAAAGTACAGAGTGGTAGTACAATATACATATTGATATTTTGTTAATAGTTAAGCTTTATAAATCTAAACATATATAATAAAATTGTACCAGGTCGATCGGTCTGTACATGGGAGATAAATACGAAAAAATAAATTTAGGCGACTCTATAGGTGATATAGAAGCCAAAAATACAGTTTTTAGAATTTTGGTCTGTCGGTCTGTATGTTTGTGTTCGTGCTACGAAAAAACTGCTGCACCAAATTGAATACGGTTTTTTTTTTTGTTGTATTGCTAAGGGTCTAACTTAGATATCTACTCATGTTTCGATTTTTTCGAAATTCCACCTGGAACTCGAGATTTAAAACTAAATGCTGGTCATCCTACATCCTACTAATATTATAAATGTGAAAGTGTGGATGTTTGTTACTCAATCACGCAAAAACAGCTGAACGGATTTGGATGAAATTTGCCATGCACGTTTTCAGGGGTAGAGAGAAGGACATAGGGTACTTCTTATCCCGGAATTCATGCGGGAACTCCAAAATTACCGCGGGTAGAACCGCAGGGCACGGCTAGTAAAAAAATCAGACGAAATAAATCTGAGGTAAAAAAATAAAGTCATTTCGAGATTACAAAGAGACATTTCAATTGCATTTTATATGTATAGATAAGGAGATATAAGGTACCTATATTCCTTATCTCTTTACAGTAAATAAATTAAAGTGCACTGACCTTTTGTTAAATAAATTGTAAATAAAAAAAAAATACGATTTCCTTAATCGAAGATGCTTTCAAATGTATTTTATATAACCTCTTTAATTTATTATTGGCGGATGGCGTAAGATCGCCATCGCGATGGACGGACATGGTGGAGGAGGCCACGAAGTGCAACATCCAGGCATCCATGCGCCAGGCGGAGGATAGGGCTGCCTGGAGAGCCCTGGTGAAACGTGTCGTCCAGAATAGTCACGACCCTCAGCCATGAGGAAACGACTAAAAAGAAGAATTTATTATTAAATAGATTTATTGCATAAATTTTACCGAACGCATGGAGTGTAATAAAATATCCAGCAAGTTAACTTTTACAGAGACATTAGAATTAAAGATAAATGAGAAGGAAAATAAGAATAAAAATTAATGTAACAAAATTTTTAATGATATTGTTTGAATATCATATTATTATCTATTAGCTAAAAAAGCTAATTCAAACACAAACTCATAAATAATTTCCGCTCTATATAGGCATCAGCGAAATTACAATTTTGTTTTTCACAATATTTTTGTTTTGTTTTGTTGTTAATGAATGTTATTCTAGCTGTTTACTCACATTATTCGGATAACTTTTTTGGGTGGGAAACACAACCAACCTATTCACTAATTTATAATTTTAGTTAACTTCGACTTCGTTATTGTAAGACAATTAACCCGTTATACTAGGCTGAATGAAACAGACCTAATTGCAATATATTTTTGTTTTTCTTCTTTTTGCCCAATAAAGAGTACAAAAACGTATGCCTTTATCTAAAATGTTTATATTAGAATTGTCTTTGTCAGTCTTGGAAATACTCCAATCACACTGATGTTCCATGCGTCCCTTAACATCTCGAGACATCTTACCTCGACCCTTATCACCGAAAACCTTAGCAAATTAATGTCAGTCGAAAGCCCACGCATACTATATGACACCATTCTCCTTCAGTATCTCCAAAATTCATTTAATTCACAACAGTACTAAGTAATACCTATAAATAAAACTACATTCATAAAGATACATACTTACATTATTTTGTATTTGTAAAAAAAAGTTCTTCGTAGGTAGATACCTATATAATTATATCTCAAAATATCTTCAAAACATTTCAATGTTAGGAACGAAATAATTATTTAGTTATACATCATTAATTGTTTCGTTAATACTAATATAATGTAATAAAGTGAGTTTGTTTGTTACGCTTTCACGCCTCAACGGCTCAACCGATCATCATGAAATTAGGTATACCTACTCGTTGTCAGGGAGGTATACAGAGAAGGACATAGGGTACCTACTCTTTATGCCGGAATCCCCGCGGGAACTCTGAAATTACCGCGAGTGAAACCGCGGGGAACAGCTACTTAAGCAATAAATTTCAGTAACTTAAGTAAGTTTTTGTAGTAAAATTATTTACTTATTCTACTTTTAAGTTCTACTATTGTACTATATTATAGTACAATGTACCTACTTTGTTTGTATGAGGAAAGCCTCTTTTCGTTGGCATCACCCCGAAGCAGACCGTGGACACGCAATATCTGGAGCATGAATTCACCAGGTTAACCTAATGTTCATTTGAATTCTAGCTACACAAGTTGGTAAATATAATTTTTGGAAAATTTATAATTAATTAAAGTATTAAACTTGTTATTATTCACATAATATTATTGTTTTTAGTAGTGCGTTAGTTGGTAATTAATATTTACTGAGTTGTTATAAATTGTCAATTCACATTTTATAATGGATAGAAAACGCTTAAGAAGAAGTGATTAAAGGTTTATTAATTATTCCAGCGATAAAGCAGGGTAGGTACTTATCGAACGTGGTGTGATGGAAATTGAAAATTAAAATGCTAATCGAAAATATACTCAAAGTGTCACCTCATTCGCTAGCGTTTAATTTGATCGACGTGACGATCTAGCGCAAAATCCTTGGCGTTATAAAAATACTTAATCGAACCAATGATCAGAGACATTGCCGACGAGTCAGCTTATCACCAAGTCTTGGTGCCATAAAAATTGATGAAGCTTCCAAGAGCACTCTGACCCCCGTTAAATGGAGACCGATAATTGAAAACTTCGGTTTAATCCGAGACTCTTGCGTAAATTGAAACCCGACGAAGCAGAAAGGAGATATTTGAAAATTATTAAAAACGTGAACTAATTTCCGACAAGGTATTTGAGTACCTATTCGATGAGGTTTAATTAAATTTTAGAATAATTTATGTTTTAAGGTCGTTTATTAAATCGTAAAATTATATCTACTTATCCTTTAAGTTAAACGCATTATAGTATTTTTGACAACGTACCTATATACATTCAAAATATGAAGGTAATTATAGTTGTTTGAATGAGAGTCATTAAAATTAATGAAATAAATTAATTTGACGCTCTTTAGATTCCATAACGATTGTGTATTTGTTTAAAGTTCTTTTACTGAAAATTCCTGCAAATATGAATAAATGTGGAAAGAACAGCGATGATAGTTCAGTGATTGGTGCGATGGGATCAAAAGCCACAATGCGAAGGTTCAAACCCAATAATGAGCTTGAGCTTTCGGTGAAAGAAAACATAAACTATAGCATACCTTCAAGTTAAAAATCTGTCGCCAAGCACCCGGTGTGTCCCGGCAGCCTCAATTAAAAGCCAGTTCCCATAACACGCCACAAAAATTGTCTTTCCTCGTAATCAAAGAAGTCTCACTCCAAAAAAACACATTTACAACGTTTCTTATGGCATACAGAGTAATAATTTCTAATATTTTGGCATCTGGGACGTTTGGGATTGCGTTTTTGGGATGTAAGTTATGGGTAAGGAATGTTGTTGGTCATAATGAATAAGGGCCCTGGTGTGCCACCGGCCCATTTGCCCCGTATGATATAAAAAAAATAAAGAGAGTAATTATTATTCAAATGTAGGAATGTCTTTTGTGGTTTTTACTTTCAGAATATTCAAAACTTCTTTATAAACTCAAATATTTTAATCCTTCAAAATCCTTACCTATTTCTAGAGTCACGATATTCAAATGACAAAAATTATTCTCATAGTTTGTTCACAATTCATTATGGATGTAAATTTCCATATAAGTACTTAGGTACTTACAACATCCAATCCACAAGCAAATGTCACGAAATACATATACAACAAGCCTATAAGAGGTTTTTCTCGAGATGTTATGAATACATTCCAGGTATAATAACGAAAGATAACGAAACGGTCTGTCTAGATAGGTAAGCAAAGGTTCTGATTAATGTCCAAAAAGAGTAATGAATCTGGCGTAGTACCTTCGCCCTCGGGCATAGAAACCGTGACTCAAACCTACAAATACCATTAGGGTAACCTACGCCAATGACAATTTATCTATAATTATCTAATATTTCCCTTATAACTGACCCCAGAAAAGATGGAGGTTCCTTTTACTATAGATTGTATCCATAGATATAATAGAGTTTCATAATTAATCTATTTTTTTTGTTTACTTATATTGACACTTTGCAAGTATAACTAACTCCTCCTTTTTGGAAGTCAGTTAAAAATAGCAGGCAACGACACTTACAAAGAAGTTGAAAGCGAGCGCAACATTCGGTACCTGCATATTAAGTAAGTTTTTAGGGTTCCGTGCCGAGACAAAATGTTAAAAGAAACCCTGTTCTTTTCGACATGTCTAATTGTCCATGTTGTTAGACTATTGACACTGAATATACGAAATTTAAAGTGTTTTATGAATTGTTTCAGTATTAGGTAAGGGTGACACTTCATATTACATAGTAATGATAATAATAGTTTTATATACCTACAATTGAAGGATAAATAAAATGCAGGAGGCAGGACCCATCTTAAACGCGCAGAGTAAGACGTATAATATAGGATGTCTAATCCATATAAAATCCAATAAATCTATTACTTTGTTATATCAATGCTACCAATGTAATTTTATTTATATCTAGCTGTGCCCCGCGGTTTCACCTGCGTGAAACGTTTTTTATATAACAACTTTTTTTCCCGACATCCGATTTAAATAAAAAAGCCTATGTTGTAGCTCTAGACTAAGTTTAATATATCTATGAAAACCGCAATCCGTTCACTAGATTTGGAGAGACAGACAGACAAACAGACAGATTAAAAGAATTTTAAAAACTTTTTTGTGGTTGGTTACTCTTCTTCTATCGCCCCCTGTCAATTTTTGTTAAAAACATTCAATATACAGAACCACGGATTCCACTATTTTATTATAGTATAGAAGATGGTTATAAGATTAGACATAGTTTAATTGCAGCAATTTAAAGTCTTTTCAAGTAGTAATACATATTATCTACTATCTAATATCAATTTATCTACCTTTAGAAATAAGAAAAAGATCGATTCATCTTTTTTTGTCCCTCGTCAATCTACTTAACAAGTTTACCCAAAAGGCCTTCCCTGCATTTTGCCTATCTATTGGTTAAACGAAAATAATGTAAACAAAGATCGTAGACGGTTTGCGTAAATAAGTAAGTACATATTCCAACACTTCAGAAAATAAGAACTTGGCGGACTGCCAAATTATACTAGACAATTAAATATAAGTAGGAGGAAATTTTGTTAAAAGAAAATACGTCCGAGAGGCTTTTAGGATAGCCGAAGCATCGATATATTTTTGTTGTAGTTCTTTTCTTTTTCTTATTATGAGCCTTTCATATGTAATGCATATTGTTTATGTGTATTTAGGTACCTACTGACTTTATTTGCAGCGTAGTGTGTTTGGCAATTAACTATTATTTACTAATATTTTGATTATTATACTTGATAATTTAAAAAAAATACAAATATTACTGTCATAATTTAAAAAGTAGCTGTTTCTCCAGTCTCCACCATTTTAACCTTAAGTTAGATCCACAACCCCTAAAATATTTATGAAAAGTTGACCTTAAAATCGTGTTCCATCATTCTGCCTTAAAAATTTAACGGCAATGCATACAAACTTTCACCCACCTATTTAATCCAATAAATTATTTAATCTTGCGGTAAATTAGAAAAGAAAACTTTGTTGAAGGGATATGTTGTTTCTACACTCAGCGGTTTGGTCTGGACTGGATGTAAATGATTCAGTAAATTTGGTCATGTGATTTTATGTGTGCCAACCAATAATGCAATGTGAAATATTTTTATGACAAAGGAATAGAATAAAGGTTAAAATTTCTGTGCATAGAGTGATATTGAAGGTAGATGCGCCAATCGAGATGTTCTCAAGTGTTTTCCAATTCCAACTGGTGTCACCGTCTCAGACCGACCTATACCTACAATATATATATCCCTCGATATAAGTACCTACCTTCTACATGGCCAATTTTTTTTTCTTATTTTTTTTTCAGTATTGATAAGAAACGAAAAACTAAGCACCCGAGGCTCAGAGTATTAGATTCAATCAACACGGTTGATTTGAAAATAAGATAT
The DNA here is from genome assembly GCA_907165275.2 of Zygaena filipendulae. Taxonomy (NCBI): domain Eukaryota; kingdom Metazoa; phylum Arthropoda; class Insecta; order Lepidoptera; family Zygaenidae; genus Zygaena; species Zygaena filipendulae. The sequence goes on from OU015657.1 coordinate 8,876,343, forward strand.
TAGTAGTCAACAGCTAGGGCTTACGCGACAACATTCCAAGTTTCGGATAAATAGTCCACAGATATATCAGATAGGTAGATCGTAAAGCCCTATTTAATATTATTATCATGTGTGTAAATAATAATAATAATAATATCTTTATTAGTCTCAACACAACACAGTCATTACTAAGTAGGTACAAACAAAAGTAGGTACGACCTTTATTGTGAGAGACTGGTGTCTGTCGTAGGAATATTTCCTGTGATACAGATCACCAGGCCCCCTCCTGCATATTATCAGTAATTACAGTTACAGTACATGTTGTTCAGCATGAGCATAGTTAAAAAAAATAAAAGTCGTTAAAAGTTAAGATTTGAAAAGAACCTTGTATTAGTGTGAGTGAGGGTTGTGTACATGAAGACGTGTGTGAGTAAGGGTGAGTGTGCGTGTGAAGAGTGAAATAGTTAAGAACAAAAAGTAAACAACCAGTATTTAAATTTTTACATCTTAACTTTTAATTTACAATTTCATTTAAAAATTAATCGATTGTGCAATTTTAAAACGATTAATGAAAATCTGGCAGCATTTAAACGTCTTTACAAAAAGTGCCAATAAGCAATTTCCAAACTGCTTGAAAATTAGAAACGCTACCTTCATAGAAGATTTCACTAAGTCATAACTCTTATGGTAAATCCTGATTATGAAAAGATCGTACAAGGTATAAATCCGAGAGCCCTTAGCGTGTCTTAAAAAAGACTCGGGGACTGTATTTTTGAATCGTTCGAATTACTTTCGCACACTGAATCGCTAAAATTCATATGCAATAATTTTCTCTAATTAATCTTGCAATCCCGTCCGCGAAAAGTAATTTGAATGGTTCAAAAATACGGCCCCAGAGCCTTTAGAATTTCAGCTAATATAGTATAGGGAGTAAGTATAGATAAGTAATGTTCAATTCACTAGAATTTCAGTTGGTTACCACAAAGTACTCATTAAAGTGGTGTGATAAACCGAAACCAAGACCTGTGTCTAAGTAAACAATAGAAGTAGATAGTATTAGTATAGAAAGATGTGCTTTGAGATAGACTCAACAATTTCCGCGCACCTTCGTCAAACGAAGGACACCGCAATAATGCCGACGTTGGAATTTATGTCGACCCCAGCCAAACCCGTTTTCCCATCTAAATGGTCACTTTGACTAAGTGCTCGACTTTCCAAATAATACCAAACTGATACCCGTTTAAGAATCTGAAGCACTAATTTTATTTGAGAAAGGCTAATTAATGAGAACCTTCATCTAATGATTACAATGTTTGATGAGATTGAATCAGGATTGATCAGATTGAACGACGATTGATCGGATTCTAATCAATCGCTAGGTATTCAATTCCATTCATAATTTAATATTAATAAACATTTCATTTTCAATCATCGTGATCATGTCTCAGTGATGATGCTTGATATGAACCGTTATCAATATAATATCGATAGGTCAGAAATAGCACGAAACGATATCAATGGAACTATCCATAGAATCTAATCGATAGTATCGATAGTTTTTCAGTATCAATACCGTACCGTACGACTACGGGATAAAAACATAATTTCAAAGGGTTCACTCGTAACAGATTTTAAACTGTTAACTTAAAACAAACCTTTTCTTAACCATAGACACAATCATTCATATCTATACATCTATTCTATAAATACAAATAAAATTGAAGTGTTCGTTTGTAATTTCAAATTAACAGCATGTCACTAAATGCATATGAAAGTATACTAGTATACGGTACCTACTTACATAAATAAAACAATTTTTTTTTTTTTTGTCTGTCTGTCTGTTCGTTCCGGCTAGTCTCTGAAATGGCTGAACCGATTTTAAAGGGCCTTTCCCTGGCAGTTAGCTGATGTTATAAGGGGTAACTTAGGCTGTAACTTAAGGGGTACTTTTATTTTAGAAAAAAATAATTCCTGCGGGAATTCCGAAACTCACGCGGGGCACAGCTAGTAATTAATGATTTTAGCCACGTTATTTATGAACAAGATGATTACGAAAGAAGCGTAATTACCTACTACTTTCAAAGCAACTCAAGCTTTATTTACTCGACCTCATTTTCTTTCTGGGTTTATTACACCTCGTTATCTCTTTCAGTTTTTTGTGTAAGTACTATGAGAAAATATTTCTATACATCTATATATACATACATAAATAAAATATATATCTATACATACATACATAAATAAAATTGTAGTGTCTGTTTGTAATTCCAAATTAACAGTTTTTCACTAAATGCATAATATATAATTTTGAATTTGATAAATAATGTGAAATAAATGAATAAATTTTTTGATTAGCCCCTTCTTGCTGCTGCTGGCTGCAAGCTGGCTTGAAGTCATCTGTTGAACATTGGCATCTCTTATATAAGAAATGCAAAGTTGGTTTGTAATAAAAAAATCGTGACGAAATTTCACATTTTCCGAGAGACAACCGTTATTGCACCGACCTATGGCAACCGTTACAAAAAAGAAATCCACAGTAGGTACTACGCAATATTTTTCACTTAAAAAATGAAAAATTGTCAAAATCCCTACCCGTGATTGAAATTTTGTCATCAAAGCATATTATCCTATTTTACCAACAACGGTAGCTGCGTTTTTAACCGACTTCCAAAAAGGAGGAGGTTATATGCATTCGATTGTATGTATGTTTTTTACTTTCCTGGTGCTGATATTACCCAACTTTGTCTTGCAGTGATGTAGCGATTCGTGCACGGCGCTCTTTAAAGTTAATAATAAATTATTTTCCGGAGACCGAACGGTAAATGGGTAGTTTTCGATAGAGCCATGTGATTTGGCATTTGACCAAATTGAAAATTACAGAGCCCGAGCAGTTTACAGTCGATAAGTACAGTGACGTATGGTGCCTGCTGAGTTAACGTCACGTTTTTCAGTTTAATTTAATATCTGCAACATTAACACGGACAAAGCGGCTATTAATTAATTATTTATTCCTTCCTTTTTTATTATATTGAGCAGAGATATTTCCGTTACGTGACAGTGCAGTAAGTCCACCGATGAAAAAAATTAAGCTTAATAGTCGTGTTTAAAATATTTTTTATTATTATTTTTTTTATTTTTTTTTTTATTTCGTAATTAAATAAATGAAGGTGCGTTGAGTCTTGTTCCCCGAGCTAAAACACGTAGTTCTTTCGGAAAAACATGTTGCATGCTCAGGATGCACAATATAGCAGCTGGCCGGTAGCCCATGCAAGCGCTCTCGCTAAGGCTTCAATCTGCCAAATCTTTTTATTTATTAAAATTATTATGTTCTACAGTAGAAGATCTCGTTTAAAGGTTTTCTATACTTTTTTGTCTCTGTGAATATAGGAACTCACTATTTTGTTGATATTTTTCCTCATAGGTTTAAGTTGTCACTGTCAAGCCGAAAATCTATAGAAGTATCGACGAAAAGTTTCTTTCAAATACACTGCCAAGAGAACTTTCTGTATCTCTATACACGGGTTGACTGGTAGAGAATCTCACTAAGCATTAAGCATTAAGTCGCGCTTTTTGTATCATTTTGTGTTACAAATAATAAAATTGTGTGAAATAACATTTTTCAAATGGCGATTTTGCCGAATAATTGATGAGTAAATTAACTATTATCAATTTCCTTTCAATTCAAAAATTATCATTGGCCTTTACGAAGTCCTAGGAAAAGTTAGATACAAGTTACACAATGTCATAAAAATATAAAAAAATAAAATAAATCTTTTATTAATGCTATATCGAATTTGTCCTAGGCCCGCGGCATATTACCGCATAAATAGAGACGCAACCGAAGAAATATGGCCAAGAAAATACTTTTTACTCATAAAACAATTCCATCGTGTCGACGCACATCTGCGCTCGAACAGCTAGCTCGATGTGATTTGCTCATAAATCGTCCAAGTTGGGAATATAACACATCATTTTCCCTACGAGTACCCATGACTAAAGCTATTTCGGGATGAAATTGTACGGGCGCACGACAAGTAGCTGAAACTACCTCGATATAAACAGATAAACAATGTGGTTGTAGCTGTAGATGGGTTAGGTGGAATCTGGCAATTAATAAAGGACTGTAAGCCTTGTCGATGCATTGCCCATACTTTCCCCTTATATGTAGGAGTAGCACTAGAGGGACCCCTTTAGCCCGCTTCATGATTCGGTAACTATAACCGAACTGTTATTATTTTAATATGGTATATTATAGGCTTTATAACTTGCTCGGTATTATATGACGATGTTACATCGTGTAGGAACAATATATTTCATCAGGTAGGTACGTTACGAGTAGTCACAATATATTACCGTCACCGATTTCATAATGTTGGTGAACTTAGCATATCATTTTCCAGCAGATCAATTTTTTTTTAGAGTTCTGTTCGCATGCAGCTGAGTTCTAGAGTTCCTGATACTTTTTAGAAATAGTTCCGGCGTTTAAACCTGAAAAAAAACGCTGTTGAAAAAATGATCTGCTAACTTCCCGTAGCAGATCATTTTCCGGAAAATCAAAAATAAAAGCGATTTTCTTTTGCGTTAAGTTATGATACTTTTCAGAAATAGTTCTGGCGGTCTTACCCTAAAAAAATCAATTAGTAAATATGGGTTTTGAGGCAAGAAACCTTTTGTTTCTTCATGTTCTATATCAGAACTCTAGAATAGAACTAGATTTAGGTGCAGAACTCCCGTTAAAGAGCCAGCAGAACATAGTACAAAAGTAAAAAAGTATAAAGATAAATTTTAAGTGCTTTCACCAATGCGCGGACTAGCACGTAGACGCCGGAACTCCCTCGTTTCTCACAGATAAGTATCAGAACTTTGATACAAAATGGACCCAAAACCAGAACTTCCGTTTGAAACCCAGCAGATCATGGTAGAGTAGTTAAAAAGTTAAAGAATATTAATTTAATAATAGGGATGTTGACTACTTTTGAAAATCAAAATTCTAATTAGTCCGTCAGTTAGAAAATAAAAAAACAATAGACACGTATTTTTTGCTTTTTTAAGTAATTTAAAATATACAGAGATAAAGCGCATTAAAGTTTAGGGTGAGGGGGTCGTGACGTCACTAACCGCTAAAACCGCCATACAAACTGTCAGAATAGTGACGTCACGCGAAATTTCAACACAATATATCGCCGTTATTTTTTGATTACGTAAAAAAAGAAAAAATACGTGTCCAATATTTTTTAATAATCTACAAGACGGACTAAAAAATAAAAATTAGTCAACATGCCCATTCCACTAGCATGTGGAGGCCGGAACTCCTTTGTTTCTCACAGATCAGTATCAGAACTTCGATTAACAAGTGGATCCGAAACCAGAACTCCCGTTTAAAATACAGCAGGTCATAATAGAGTAGTAAAAAAATTAAAAAAAAAAAAATTTAACAGTTCCACTATCACGTGGAGGTCGGAACTCCTTTGTTGCTCACAGATCAGTATCAGAACTTCGATTCAGAAGTAGATCCAAAACCAAAACTCCCGTTTAAAATCCAGCAGATCATGGTAGCTTTGTTTATCACAGATCAGTATCAGAACTTCGATATACATACCGATCAGTGGTAGCACAAACCAATAACAATATTACGTGTGTTTTTGTCCTTTGGATTGAAATGGTATTTTGTTATTTTTAGCTTTTTATTTTTAGCTTTTTAGTTTTGTTTTTTTTTGGAAGTCGGTTTTAATTTTTTTGTTAAAATTTTGTTTATTAAGTGACTTGGTTCGTAATTTGTTTAAGTTACAATAGCCTAAGGTCAACTACTCATCACCTTTTACACAATATTGCTTTTCCCGACGCTGGGACTTTAATTGTTGAGGATTTTTCCTAGTACATCACCATCAGTTCCACTTCACCATATACATTGTGACGAGCATAAATTGTTTGGAAACCATATCAAAGTTAACGATTCGGAACCCGTGAAATACCTATTATTGAGTAGTTCCGATGACCATCTGTGGTCTTTATCATAAGTTCCATTTCTTCAAATTTTGCTTTCCGAAATAAACGATTTACTATAAAAAATACAAAAATCGTTAGAGGTGTACCTATCATTTTTGAAGAGTTCCCTTGATTTCTCCAAGATCCCATTATCAGATCCCGACTTGGTGGCAATGGGACCTAATTGGGAGTGGGTATACCCTGTCAAACAAAAAAAGAATTTTCCAAATCGGTCCAACCATCTTCGAGTAATCGGTGAACATACAAAAAAATATATATATAAAAAAAAACATACATACAATCGAACATAGAACCTCCTCCTTTTTGGAAGTCGGTTAAAAAATGAATTGCTGTTCGTTTGTCTCGCTAAAACCCGAGAATGGCTGAGAATAATGGTAGTGTATATGGATTGTATGATGATGATTTTGTACCTATAACTGCCAATTTGATGATTTTAATTGGCAGTTATAACTGCCAATTGAAATATAAGGCGGGTAAGTACCTACAGTAACTGTCAGTATATGTTCCGCTACTACTTAAGAACAATAAAAACCCTATTTCAAACGTGTTTCGCGCGAAATGAAACAACTTTACAGCTCAATTTCGTTTATTTGCAACTTTATAATAACAATTATTACTCGGTAAACGAAGAAACATGGAATTCGCACTTCATACGCTAGAAATGACCCAGCGTAAATTTTAACCAGGTAACTAGGTTACTAGGGCCCCTATTCATTATGACTATAACACGCCGCAAAAAGACGTAAAACGTCGCAAAAACTGTCTTTCCTTCGTAACCCAAAAGCTTTACTTACTCCAAAAAAATACATTTGCAACGTTTCTGACAACGTTTATGGCATAAAAAATAATAATTATAAGCAATAAAACTTACAGAATACACTTTGTGCAATCACTGTAATTATCGTAAAGTACAATAATTGGAAATTAATACTAGCGACACAGCGTTTACAATAATAATTGGTAAAACGAAAAACATAGATGCGCGCGATACGGGAGTGCGGCGAGTAGTGGATGTTGAACGCATGGCCCGAGGCTGCCGCTAGAGCGCGCCGGCGAGCGCGGCGCGCCGGCTAGATGTGCATAGACTATGTCTGCGTCCTAGAGGGGGCGTACCGTTACATCCTCCCCCTGCAGTCCTGCTGGCGCCGGCGCCGAGAGGACTGCACCTACTTGCGGGGACGGCCCCTCTTGCGTTTCTCCTGGAGCGGAGCTTGGATGCGGCCAACGAAAGGAGTGAGATCAGAAGAGTGATATTTACCTAGCGCCTCCCGATCGCTGACCCTCTCCAGCAGGAAGGTAGTCGGGCCACACACCTGGCGGACTCTGTACGGGCCGTCGCGGCGCGGCAGTAACTTCGGAGTCTGCCCTCTGGCGGCGTCGTTCGCACCGTGGGTCTTCAGTAGGACCAGGTCCCCCTCCTTGTAGAGTGGCGCAGGCCGTCGACCCTCGTCGGCGTACCTTTTCGATTCAGCTTGCGCGCGCTCGTGCACATCCCTCGCTTCGGCTAGCGCACTAGCCATCTTCCTTAAATAAGGTGTAAAACTGGGGATGAAATTATCTTCTTCTAGGATGCTGCGGACGTCAGTGGTGGCGTCGACAGGGGTTCGCAGCTCACGGCCGAAGGTGAGGTAAGCGGGCGAGAATCCTGTGCTCGCAGTCACAGCGGAGTTCATAGCGAAGCGGATAGCAGCTAACTGAGCGTCCCACGACGCGTGGTCCTTACCCACTAGGATGGCCAGCTGCGGCTTCAAATCGCGGTTCTTCCTCTCGATCGGATTACTCTCCGGGTGATATAGCGGCGAGAGGGACTGCGTGATCTCCATGGCGTGGCACGCTTGTTGCATAACGTCGCTGATGAACTGCACACCATTGTCCGAAATGATTCGACGCGGCACGCCGAACCTGAAGAAAATCTCGTTAATTAAGATTTTAGCGCACTCCGCGCTAGTCGCGGCTTTGAGTGCGAATAATTCAACCCAACGGCTGCATACATCTTCTATGATAAATATCCAGCGATTGCCCGCTTCGGTTTCCGGCAGAGGGCCAAATAAATCAACCGATATAACTTCGAATCTCCTCGCGGTGGCCGGCGTCTGCACCAGACCGGCCGGCTTGCGCGTACCTACTTTGTATCTCTGACAAGGCACGCAGTGTTTTATGTAACCGGTGACAAAAGCTCTCATACCTGGCCAGTAGTACCCTGTCCTCAGGCGCGCTAGGGTGCGCTCGACGCCGAAGTGTCCCGCCGTGGGAGCGTCGTGGAGCTCGGCGAGGATCTGCGTGCGCTCATGCTCCGGCACGACGAGGCAGGGCCGCTCGGCATCCTCGTCGTCGGCTGGATACCTGTACAGTATGCCGTCTGACATGACATAACCTTTATCTGACCATGGCCGAGCTTTGAACGGATCGTTTGATTCCATAGCATCAATTATCTTCTTTACTTCCGGATCCTTCATCTGGTTTGCCCTAATATCCGCTGGGCTACGCGTGGGCGTGTCCACGATAGCGAGGCATGCGTCACATGCGTCATCTTCGGCGCACGGCGGGCGCGAGAGTGCATCGGCGATGACGTTACTCTTACCCGGTGTGTAATCGACCTGTAGGTCGTACTCCTGGAGGGCGAGCGCCCATCGAGCTAAGCGTCCGCTGGGTGACTTGAGGCTCATCAACCATTTCAACGGTTGATGGTCGGATTTCACGTGTACTCTCGTCCCCTCTATATAGCCTCTAAATTTCTGTACCGCCCACACGACCGCAAGTGCCTCCCTTTCAGTCGTAGTGTAATTTTTCTCTGCGCCGTTGAGCAATCGGCTCGCGTATTCGATTGGGCGCTCATCGGGCCCCTCCCCCTGCATCAGGACTGCTCCGAGGGCGTAGCCACTGCTATCGGTGTAGAGTGTATACGGCTTCGTACCATCGGCCTGTCGCAGAACAGGGGCGGAGGTGAGTTTCACCCTCAGTTGCTCGAACGCCTCTTGCTGGGCCTTGTCCCAGTGCCAGGTGCTCGTCTTCTTTAACAAGTCCGTGAGCGGCTTCGCAGCGGCGGCGAAATTAGGAATGAAGCGCCGGAACCAGCTTGCGGCTTGAATGAAGCTCTTCAGCTGCTTGAGATTTTGCGGCGGGGGCATGGCCGCAATGGCGGTGCTTTTCTCGTTATCCACCGATAATCCACCCGGAACTATCACATGTCCCAAGAACTTTATGGAGTCTCTCGCGAAGGAGCTTTTCTGGCGATGGACGCGTAGCTTGAACATCCTTAGGCGTAGGAAAACAGCCTCCAGGTCTTCCAGGTGCTTCGTGAAGGTGTCTGAAAGTAGACACAAATCATCGAGATATGCCCATATGTGCATGCCCTTAAGGTTCGATTTGAAACGGTCCATTAACCTTTGAAAGGTAGCGCCCGAGTTCCTTAACCCCATCGGCATTCGTTTGAACCTGTAGGTTCCTAATGGCGTTATGAAGGCAGTCTTATCTTTATCTTCGGGTCGGACTAAAGCTTGAAAATATCCAGAGCGAAGGTCGAGGGTAGACATGTAGTTGCTCGCCTTCGCTTCATGTAAAATGTCCTCCATTCGAGGCAGGGGGTAGCGGTCTGGTTCGGTGACGGCATTGAGCTTCCTATAATCCACACACAGACGCACCCCTCCATCCTTCTTTTGCGCCAAGACTACATTAGCAGCCCAAGGTGATTCACATTCCTCAATGATATCTGCATCGAGTAGCTTTTGCAGCTCTTTAGTTAAAATTTCCTTCTTACCTGCCGACATCCTGTACGGCGGGGACGCTATAGGTTGCTGATTGTCCTTGACCTTAATGCAGTGCATGGCATACTCGGTGGGCGGGCCCTCGGTAGCGAACACGTCGGCGTGCTTCAACAGCATCTGGTTCAGCTGGTCCCTCTGGTCGCAGGTAAGCTTGGTACCTTCATCTTCTCTGAGGGAGATAGGTTGATTATTATTAATAATAAGGAGCTCTTCGTCCTGAGAGGGCAGGTGGTATGTAATGAAATCATATTTGGTATTCGGCATGTCACTAAAGTACCAGACTTCCTGTGGTGCATCAATAACTATACCAGCCTGGGCGATGAAATCCAGACCAAGTAGTGTTCTAGCGTTAGTAGCATCAGGCAATACCATAAAAGTAGCAGGTAGGTTGCGGCCTTGTATGCAGAGCTCGGTTGAACAAGTGAGGACTTTACTAACTCTGTTTGTTCCATCGGCAAGTCCGAGGCAGCGTTGTGACTCGGTGAACTGAATACCAGCATTCCGCAGGATGTCATACAGGGCAGGGCCAGCGATAGAGTGCGTCGCTCCGGTGTCGAACACGGTGACTCCTGTGCGGCCGGCGGTGCGCACGTATACTACAGGGCGCGCCGGAGCAGAAACAGGGTGATTATCTTCCCCGGAGACGCTGTGGAAGTCCACACGATTATTAGTTTTGTCGTCCACTCTGTTGGCGCTTTTACATACATCACATTTTGATCTCACAACCCCTAGCCGGCCGCATCCGTAACAACGCAAACTATTTTTACTACTGTTCGACTCATCTTTCGTCGCGTTTTCGGATTTAATTGGTTTGTCTAGTAACTTACGGCAGTCCGTTACCGTATGACCGAAATTATGACAGTACGAGCATCTCGGGCGTACCGGTTTAAACACGGTTCTAGACGTTCTATCAATTTTATCGACCGCGGATGTTTCGGAATTTTTATCTTTACTTTTACTAACTTGAACAGTTTTGGTACTTACTTTGAATTCTTCTATACTTTCCTCGACCTCTCGGGCCCTACGCAACAACATCTCAATACTCACGCACTCGTCACGTTGGAGACGTTTGCGAACACGTTTATGTAAAAGTCCGTAACACATATCCACTTGTACGCGCTCGTCCAGAACGTAGGGTAGGTGGGATAGCTCGGCGCGCACGCGCGCGATGAACACGTCGGCGCGTTCGTCCTCCTGTTGCTCGGCGGCGAAGACATCTCTGTAGATCCTGTAGGCGGCCCGCGGCGCGCCGAACATGGCACGCAGGCGCTCGATCGCGTCCGCCCACGACGCCGTCGTAGATTTCACACCTTGCCACCACACGGCTGCCTCGTCGGTAAGGAGCATGGGCAGGCCGCGTAGGGCATGCTCGTCCGTGACGTTCGCGCAGTCCTTGTATGTTTCTACTGCGTCGATGAAGGCTTCCACTGCGCTGGGGTCGCGGGGCCGCTTGCCCGCGAAACGCGCCGAACATTTCGCAAATGTTTCATGACGCGGCACCGTCGCCGGTGAAAACCCAGGTGGATTAGCCGCTGCTGCGCGCGTGATCCCGTGGATCAGCGCGTGAAGTTGTTCCTCGGTGATGCACAGCGGAGCCGAGGTCGAGCCTTCGTCGTCTTGGCCTCGTTTCCTTCGTTCCGCCATCGGTGAAACACGGTTTTGTGGTACGTTTTTTCGCGTATATTATGTTTCGGGTAGGTATGTTCACTGGCCACTCGGTAGCGCGGCGAACGTTCCGGAACGTTGTAGGTACCTACGCGCGGTTAAAATGTCCACTTTTATAACACGTGCCCCACGTTGGGCGCCACTATAAGCAATAAAACTTACAGAATACACTTTGTGCAATCACTGTAATTATCGTAAAGTACAATAATTGGAAATTAATACTAGCGACACAGCGTTTACAATAATAATTGGTAAAACGAAAAACATAGATGCGCGCGATACGGGAGTGCGGCGAGTAGTGGATGTTGAACGCATGGCCCGAGGCTGCCGCTAGAGCGCGCCGGCGAGCGCGGCGCGCCGGCTAGATGTGCATAGACTATGTCTGCGTCCTAGAGGGGGCGTACCGTTACATAATTTCTAATATATTGGCATCTAGAACGTTCGGAAATGCGTTTTTGGGACGCGCGTTATGGGCAAAGAATGTTGTTGGTCATAGTGAATAAGGGCCCTGCATGAAAGAGTTTAGAATATCAAATTCCTAATTGAACGAATTATTTCTTTGATTAGAAGTAATAATAGGTACTAAACTCGCGAAATGACTAATTTTTTGTTTTTTGTCCGTCCTGTAGATTCATAAAAACTTTTATTTAAGAAAAAATAACTGAGATACGTTGAGTCGGAATATCGCGTAACGTCACAAGGTAGACAGTAAAAACCTGCATAATATGACGTTACGAGCCCCACTCCTAAACTTTAATGTGCTTTATCCAAGTATATTTTCATTAATTTGAAAAAGCAAAATACGTGTCTATAATTTATTTTATCTAACCATTTAGTCCAAATGGAATTTCAAAAAAAAAAATTGTTCGTATATCGTTCGTACGACGAAATCGCGACCTACTTCCTTAAGCTATGTTGTTTTGTAAGTTTTTTAGGTCAAAATGATGATGGGTAATTGACTTATTGTATCAGGAGCGGTCCCATATTCGCCTCGTTCACTATCATGATAAAATTATAGTTTTGACCTATTTCATCCAGGCGTTTTGATGGTAAATATAGGTAGGTACGTACTAAGACGAACTCTTTTGGACACACGCAACTTTTTATTTAATCGTAAGTTTTTTTTTTTAAATAAAATTTTAAGCCAATTAGGTATACGCGTTGTTAACCAATAGTTAAATACATTTTTTTCATTACTCATACTCGGAAAGTAGATCTGAAGTTGCCTGAGAAGCGGGTTGAAAGTAACCCTTTTCAGCCCTAGGGAGAATCGCTTTCAACTGACAACTGTCAAATTATTAAAAAAAAACTAGGTCTATTTTCACATTTCTATTGAACCATGTTTCAACTTTCTATACAGCCAGCGCGATGTAAAATTGAAATAACGTAAAGTTTAAGTAGGTATTAATTAAAATAAAATTCACTCACTTTTTCTTAAGCTAATTCCTATTTATATTTTTTTTATTTTCTTTAATTAATACTTAATAATTAAAGAAAATATTTTTTTTAGGTCGCCACAATGTAAATAAAAAATACTGGCTGAATAGCTAGCCGGCCAAAGAAAAAGAAATAGGTGGGAAAGTGTCAAGCGACTATCCGATCTTCACTCATTTTTTCTTTAGCTAATTCCTATTTTTATTTTGACTTTCCTTGCATTCGTAATGAAAAGCACAGTGTTACCCTCGGGAGAAAGTAACTTATTTAGTGCCTCGAACTATTGGCGCCCTCGCTACGCTCGGGCGCCAAACCCCGTCTCGGCACTAAATGAGTTACTTTCACCCCTTGGATAACAATGTACTATTTTCTATTCTGATTCTATAGTAATATTATGGACTTTGTCATGATTATTAAACTGGCGTTAGCATTAAACTGGCATCAACGATAGAGCTATTTTTGTAGTTGACAGTGTAACACTGGTTTAAATTTTATTTCATGTGAGCAAATGAGGATTCTATTAATTGTATAACCGTATTAATAATTATGTTATTCTAATTGATGAAAATTATAAGATGCATAGGTATTTATTTATTTAACAAAATGGCAGGCAATGGTTTTAATTGCGTATTTTACTTTTCAATTCAACATTTATTACAAGTAAATTTACAAAGTGTTTATAATTGTTTCCTTTGTGACTATATATTATACTTAGTTGTTAAGTTGTTCAGTTTTCTTTGCTCTTTACCTATTTTAAAGTAATAAAGTTATTGAATTACTAAGTTAATCAAGTTTGAAACGTCAATGAAATTGTTCCCCAATTTAAAACATGGTTCTCTCGAAAACCGGTTTCCTGCTCAGGGTTCAAATAGATGCTGAAAGGTGACTGAAATAACGAAGACAAATATGACACGTACGGCTTTCACCCATCAACAACTGACAAACAAGTTGCTAAAATCTCTGACGAGTAAGTACTCATACTGAGCTGTAAACCACGTATTTCATTACACTGGTATCCGCACGAGACCATTACCGCCCCTATTAACGGGGCGTAAAAGAAAAAAAAACTAATAATTAGCTGACCGGTCGACGTAGTTAACTTTTATGCAGGTCGTATGGGCTTTATCGTAAAGCACAGGAGCAAAAATTAACGCATTTGGGCGCCGGCTTGTCGCGCTGTTTACTATAATGCGGTCGCCTATAGCCCCGATATGTGACCTTCTCGCCTATAAAGTGTTTAATATGATTATCAAGGCTATATTGGAAACTACTAAGTAAATACAATATGAGTTGTTTGCTTGGGTCACTCTATGACTATGTTTATTCTGAGGGCTATTCCAATGTTTATTTTCACGCATTGTTTCACTCTCAGATTTTCAGAATTTCCCTTATTCGTTATCTACTTATATTAAACTAGCTGGTTCCGTCGGTTTTATCAGCTTGCTGGTATTTCCAAATTCTCTTGAGAACTCTTCTCAGCGAAGGAGAAAAGTATTCCATTGTTATTAAGTTATTAAATTTTTAACTATGAGTCAAACTCGATCCAAATCTATTTTGCCGTTTATAGGTAGTTAGGTACATGGCTGGATAATAACAAACAAAAATTTATCAAAACATCGACATTTATTAATTAATAGCAGGATATTAATAGGATATAATATACATACCTACATTTAAAAAACACATTCGAATTTTATTTATATTCAAAAGCTTTTGGTTTAGATCACAATTTGTGAAAATGTACAAAATAAATGTTTTAGCGATGATAATAAATGTACGCAATATGCGGGACTGGTGTAACAAATGATACGGTCTCAACACAATTCCACGCTCGATCGATGCCATATAGGTATCGACCAACATTATGGACTCATATTGCGCGGTGCTGCTAACCGTTAATGATTGTGTTTCGACCATCCGTCACACTAACACCATCCCCTGATAACTTATCAGACTCTCCGTAAAGGGTACCGATGGGGTACGATAATATATATTTCGGTCGCCACCTGCTTTTATTACATTCTGGCTATTAAAAGTGATTATACTTTTTATGAGTCCCCGCTGTTTGGTGAAGGCGAAGATGAGTGCCGCGTTAAACGCACCTGCTAAGCAAATAGCTTTTTCAACGCCTTCTCTCGATAAAGCTAAGTAAATGGTGCGATAAAATATTACCAAATAGATTTATAGCAATTTAATATTCTAATATGAAAGTTAAAATTTTAGATTCGTCTGCCTGTGCCTTTAATGACACAATTAGGGGAAAATCCTTACTATTATAAATACGCGAAAGTGAGTTTGTTTGTTACGCCTTCATGCCTTAACGGTTCAACCGATCAACATGAATTTTTTCATACACGTTGTACCGAGAACCGACCGCAGGGAACAGCTAGTACCTATATATGATAACTAGCTGTTCCCCGCGGTTTCACCTGCGTGAGTTTCGGAATTCCCGCAGGAACTGCAAATACGTTACCGTACCTAAAGTTTTGTCCAAAAATTAAAATAAAAAAAATCCGGAGAGGGCTACCTTTATCATATAGGGGTATAAAAAATAGCCTACGACCTATTCTCAGACCTGCCAAGTATACACAAAAAAATTTCATAAACATCGGTCAAGGCGTTTCGGATGAGTTCGATAACAAACACTGTGACACGAGACTTTTATATATTTATTTACATATATTTTATTTTATACGTATATTAGAAGATGGAAATTAGATACACATATACTACAATTTAGGTACTTACATATTATATACTAACAGTTACCAAGATAAAAATAGAATACATGTCATGGAGGATAAAATGTAAATATCAGACGCCATGTGCACACGAAAAATTCACATAAAACACAAGCCAAGCTAATAAAACCGGGAATAGCAGCGGGGATGACATTGTTCTCCCTTGTATGCTACACTATGTAAAGCTGGGTTCACATTTGTAGCATTTCTGTGTATCGTATCTCCGTTGCGTGGCTTCAGCGCGTATCATGATCGCTAGTTTGGACACAAAATGATACCTGTTAATGATACACGCCGTATCTGATACAGCCCGATCCATACGAAACACGTATCTTGATACACCTCGTATCCGATACGCGTATCGCGATCGGTGGTATAGACGTATTTTGATACTGTATCACGATACTGTATATGTGATACACCGCGAGCCATCCTGTGTCGGTTTTTTGGTGGCAATCAAAGGGGATACCCGTCGTATCGGACAAGTTTGGACGTGAATGCATTTGATACGCGATCATTTCTAGTAAACGAAAATCGGAAGAAAAATCAAGCGTCCAAATTTGTAAAGTTAAAGCCGATACACTAACATGATACAGCATTTACTAAGTATGGACGCGTTTTTTTACGAAATACGCCTTAACGATACGATGTGGACAAAATGAGCGTCCATATTTATGATACAAATACTCGATACTATACGACTGATCGTGATACGTCAAGGTGCTACAAATGTGGACCCAGCTTTACAGTATGCTGCCTAATAGCATAGCAGATTACAATGCACGTATCACTGGGTAAGTAGGTATACATTGCTCTACCGTCAGTTGACCCGCTGCTGGTGCTGCGATGTACAAGCAGATGATTTAAATACATACACGAACACATTCATATTGAACGAGTGTATTATGTCGTTATTTAAATAATAATTAGGCGCTGCAGCAACAGCTGAGCATAACAACTGACTAAATAACAGCACATTTCAATATTACGATCAGAATCAAGGTGTGTGTTTGTGATTTCAGACTTTCGTTTCATGCAAAATGGTTTTCTGTTTTCAAATTATTATTTAATGAAATCTAAAAATAGTTTGACTTTTTTAAACCGATTATTATTATAATACACCCAGACATAATGCACCACAAATCTATACTAATATTATAAAGAGCAAAAGTTTGTGAGTTTGTGAGTTTGTGACGTTGTAGGGGGTAATCTCTGGATCTACTGAACCGATTTTGAAAATTCTTTCACTTATGGGAAGCTGCAGTGAGCCTGAGTATCATAGGGTACTTTTTATTCCGGAATTCCCTCGGGACCTCCGCTTTTGTCGCGGGTAAAACCACGGGGAAACAACTATCTCTAGAACTATTGAACCGATTTTGAAAATCCTTTCACTTATAGGGAGCTACAGTGATCCAGAGTGATACAGGGTAGGGTACTTTTTAATCCCAGAATTCCCTCGGGAACTCCAGAGTTTGTAAGTGCGTGAGTTTGTGAGATTGTAGTGGGTAGGTAATCTCTGGATCTGCGGAACAGATTTAAAAAATTATTTCACTTATAAAAAGCTACAGAGATCTTGAGTGACATAGTTTTATCCCGGAATTCCCGCGGGAACTCTAGAAATTGTGAGTTTGTAGGGGATTACCCCCCCTACAAACTCTAGATTTAATGAACTGATTTTAAAAATTCTTTCACATTTAAAAAGCTGCAGTGATCCTAAGTGACTCACATAGGGTACTTTTTATCCCGGAATTCCCGCGAGTACTCCGAAATTACCGCGGGTGACTGCTCAGCTCCTATGTGTCTTATCGTTATGTTATATAGCCTATAAACCTGCCCAGGAGTATGGACTACAATCGTACCAAGTTTGGTTAAAATTCCTTCAGTAGTTTTTGACCCATGCGTGCATATGTATATACATACAGACAGACAAAAAATTTACTGATTGCATTTTTGGCATCAGTGTCGATCACCATTCATCCTCCAATATTAATTTTGAATATATATTCAATGTACAGAATTGACCTCTCTACAGTTTTATTATAAGTATAGATTAAATGTTTTAAAAAATAACACGTATGTTTTTTTTTTATATTTGGAACGACAGTCAAATACTGAATGAAGGGTATTCAATGCGTCTCTTACACCCTGTATAATTTTCTGATATGTTTAATTAGGTATATTTTGAATTTCACACGTCCTGCAAACCACCAAATGTACAGTTTTTGTTGTTTTGTGTGTACATAATATTATTATAATAGAGATAGAAAAATTAAAGATAACTCTAATTTATTACGTGTAATATTGTATATTGTATATATTTTAAATTCCTCTATCTTTTCTAACGATAAGATAAAATACTGCTATAAATCTACTATAACCCATAACATAACATAGTAGGAAAGTGGTCATTTTCGACCTAAATGGCAAGCCACACTCTAGTATCTATTAAATATACAGAAAGAGAAAGGAAAGTGTTATTACAGTGTTATTAAATCGGTAAAACCGTTTTGGCGATTCGTATTTTGCACACACAACCTCTCACCCCAAATGCATACAGCGTCTTCCTTCCGTCGTGCGTGAAAAGTACTTTAAATGAATGAGGGTGGAGGGTCTCTACCTAACGTTTACAAAAAAAATATTATCTTACTTTACAAAAAATATTTAAATGTGCATAAGAATATAATGTGAAAGTCTATTGGTATTTTTGTCGGACAAAAAACAGATGAGATTTTTTTAACAAAGATCTCTCCAGGACGTATCAATACGAATCGATGAAGACGAACTATTATTACGATTAGGTTTGCACATTTTATATTCGGGTACCTACTTCCTTGAAAAAATCCTGAAATTCACGATACTGAAGTTGAAAAAAACCAGAGTTACCTAAGTGTAGAAACCTACACTTAGGTATTCATGAAATTAAAAGAATAAATAGTCAAAAATTTAAGGAAGAAGTTTAGCAGCTGTTATTTGTAGTTGATTGGGTACATAACAAAAAGTGGTTGTGAGATGAAGCAGACAATAGGTAAAAGTACTTCTATTATAATTTTATATGCTTGCAGGTCTGCTTACCTATCTTCTCTAAAATAGATGTCGAAGCTCGAAAGAAATTAGTGAGAAAGAGTTAATTACTTTTTTTAAAGACTCTCAAAGTGATCTCAGATATCCTCAAACCGGTTCTGTGACTTATTGTCAATTTGGAAATAACTTCAAAGTGAAACAAAGTCTTAGTACGGAAAGAAAATAATTTAAATTTTATTCAAACGTTCAAGACAAATTTCTAAATAAAAAAGTTTTTTTATTAGGTTTATCCGGTACAAACAATGGTTAAGCATACAAAGCGAGTATAAATACATTTTATTCGAAGGGAAAGTCTTTTAATATTTCATGAATTCGTTCGTTTATTAAAAACTTTTTACAAGACGTTACAAAATTATGACTTCCTGTCTTACGGAAAAAAATAAGAATTCAAAAATTGTTTCAATCTCTTTTGATATGTATTTTGAAAGTATTATCATGTATAATAGATATAAAAAAATACCTTGTTATTGGAGCGAAAACCCATTTTCGTAACACAAAAAGTTGAATACTTAATACTTTTTTGTTCCGGAGAAATTCTATGGAAGCATTAAGCAGCATTAGTAACTTGATAATATAATTAGTTGTTATTGAAGTAAATTTTAAGTAAACGTGTAATATCTCTTCGTTGTGAGACTGCCGCATGCGCTATACCTAAAAACAACTAGCTGTTCCCGGCGGTTTAACCCATGGACTCCACTAACATTTGGGTCCAAATTTAAATGTACTTAGTACATACCTACGCACGCTAACACTGTTGTCATCAAATTGGGTTCTTTATTATTATTATTATAAGACAGGTTGGTAGGTAGGTGTCGGTGAAACATACAAAGCAGAACATCTTAAATAAAAAAGTATTCACTTTTCCCTGACTTCGCCTAAGCTAAACAGACGCCACGACTTGCGCGACTACTTCCGGACTCCGGTCCAACAGTTACTAATTTTAATATCGAAGTCAGTTCAAATTAAGAATAAAACAAAACTTTTGTTAAAATTATTACCATCATTACCATCGGCATCGTATACACCAACCCTCACCAAACCAAAGAGAATATAATAATCACTGGGTAATGGGTATTACACGAACCATAGACACGAACTATTCCTATAGCTTTTGTTAACGCCATCTGACTTTGACAACGTGAATGTGGAAATTTCAATTAAGTACATAATATATTTCATATACGCGTATAGGTATAGGTATAGATTTAATTCTACAGCGCGCGATACATATAACATGAGCTAGATATAGGTAAGTATGTAAGTACTTGTTTATTTACAATACACAGAATAATACATTACAACGAAGCCGAATTAAAGATGAAGAAGGTGGATGATGAAGATATTTTCGTCGGTATAAAATAACGTAGATAATAATAATTACTGGTAGCAAGACTAATATACTTACTGAGCCGCTGTAATTAAGCAATCACTTCGCTCATTTAATTAAAAGAATCTGTTTGGGCCGAAGGCGCTGGTCGACTTTGATAAATTACTCGAAATCATCTGGAGGAAACCTCATCTCCTTACCTAGCTATCAACCTCATTTTCTCTTTCCGACAGCCATTGTTATTTACTTCCGGAAATAGATAAGTACCTAAGTACCTACTTGGCCTTGTTTATTTAATGTTAAATGAATAACTAAACATTGTAGGTAAACCGCCCAGATAGGATGGAGAGCTATCAAATTTACAACTTTCTCAAATATTTGTAGCTATTCCTTAATTATAAGTATTTTTGGTTTTTATATTCAACAAATGTTCAAAATTTCAGTTGATGAGTAGTTTTTTGTCATACTTTGCGCTATTTTTTGTCCATCAGTGGTTTTCGTACTATTTAATAACTTTAATATATTATTATTATTTAAATCATGCGCCCTACTCACTGTCCCTCCACTTTGCTATTCTTTATGAGCCTTCATATGAGGCCCATATGATAGTGAGCGACCACGTCTCAGTAACGTAAGTCAAAGTATAGGTACCTACGCGTATTATTTACATAAACTGTCATTGAAAAGGTAGAAAATTCACGCGGGTGAAACCGCGGGCACCAGCAAGTTTATTGAAACTAAATGTCTTTACCTTCTACTAATGAGTCAAACGCAAACAACCGGGATATCATAAGATAAATACGTTTGACTTTTTTTTCCGCTCCGCAAACAAGAATTTCGTGATGCAGTAAATTAAACAAAAACACTAAATGTATTTTGCCTTATACAATCTGAAACAAATCTATACAATATCTATTGAATGGTAGATATTGTTTGTTTATGTGGGGTAATTAATTTTGCTCTACCAAAACGATTCTAAAAAACTCTAACGAATAGAAAGCTCTAATCTCTCTGTAATTAAAACAAGATACATTTTATCCCGAAACAAAGTATCAAAGTGGGGTCCTGAAATAGCGTTCAGGTGGAACCAAGATCCATTTGGTTAGTTACTTTAGGTTGTTGGAAAATAACCTTCTTTGGTAAGTTTCGCCTGCGTTAATTTCGCAGTTTTTTTGTTTAATTTCTTGACTGCGTGAACCGATTTTGATAATTCTTTTTTCGTTTGAAAGGGTATGCTGCAGCTTAGGTCCCATTGCCACCAAGTCGGGATCTGATGATGGGATTTTCGAGAAATCGAGGGAGCTCTTCAAAAATTATTGGCACACCCATAGCGATTTGGGTATTTTTTGTAGTAAATCGTTTATTTGTTTTCGGAAAGCAAAATTTTAAGAAGCGGAACTGATGATGAAGACCACAGATGGTCATCGGCACTACTCAATAATAGATCTTTCACAGGTTCCGAATCGTATTCATTTAATAATTTAATTTAATTTGTTTTCCAAACAATTTATGCTCGTCACAATGTATATGATGAAGTGGAACTGATGGTAATGTACCAGGAGAACTCCTCAAAAATTAACGTCTCTGCATCGGGAAAAGCAATAGGTATTTTAAAAAGGTGATGAGCAGTTTACATTAGGCTATTATTACTTATATTAAATTAAAAACCAACCCACTGAAAAGCAAGAAATAAACAAAATTTTAACAAAAAAATAAAAACCGACTTCCAAAAATACAAAACTAAAAAGCTAAAATAACAAAATACCGATTTAATTCAAAAGACATAAATACACGTAATATGATTATTAATTTGTGCTACCACTGATTGGTTTGAAGTCGGTGACAAGCCAAATATGGAGTAGATGTGTAGATGGGCTAAGTCCACTCCCGCCACGAGCTTGTCGAGAGCAGAGCAACCCAAGTGGGCAGACACAAGCGGGCTTGGTACTGAATTCAAACCGATCAGTGGTAGCACAAACCAATAATAAAATTACGTGTGTTTTTGGATTTGTCTTTTGGATTAAATCAGTATTTTGTTATTTTTAGCTTTTTAGTTTTGTGTTTTATAATATGCAGTGATGCGAATGTGAGTTTA
This sequence comes from Zygaena filipendulae, assembly GCA_907165275.2. Taxonomy (NCBI): domain Eukaryota; kingdom Metazoa; phylum Arthropoda; class Insecta; order Lepidoptera; family Zygaenidae; genus Zygaena; species Zygaena filipendulae. The sequence continues at coordinate 8,898,435 of OU015657.1, forward strand.
TTTGATTTGTGTGTATAATTTTATTACGCTTTCATGTCACTCAACCGTTCAACATGAAACTTTGCATACATGTAACAGACAGGGTACAGAAAAGCGCAAGGGTACCTACTTTTATACAGGAATTCCTGCAGAAACTTCAAAATTAACGCAAATGATACTACGGGGAGTAGCTATAGTATAATAATAGTAGGTATTTTTTATCATTAAATAAAAGCTGTTTTTGTGGTTTAACCCGCATTGATCTCTTTTGAACCTTAATAAATGCTTAGGTAACTATCTTAATCTACACTAATAATATTATGTAATAATCTATGTAACAAGCTAGTAGAAGTAGGGTTTTTTTCACTCAAACTTTTATAATGCTTTTTCTCAAATCAAGCTTTTTCAGAATTTCAAATTCAAATCTCTGCTAAAAAAAATGTGCTAGTTTTGAATATTTCTAGATACCGAATCAAGTCTTAACTCAATACCCCACTACTGGTAGGTACCTTTTTGCTTACCTATATTTTAAATAGCTACCTACTAAATACAAATCTACTTAAAGCCAGAACCAGGTGATAGGCTAAGTCATAACAGCTGTTAACAGAAAAATATAAAAATCTTTGCTATGCCTATTTAAAAAAAGGACAGTCATTAAAAACTGACGAAAGCAATAATTTTGAAAACTTCATTCGCAAAAATTTAAATTTTAAGCAGTAGTTTTCACAAATACTATTCAGGATTACACAATAAGAAGAAAATTGAAAAAAAGTTAAGGTTTGTAGCAACAGGAGTTAAAGAACCGTCGCAGGGTGTAATTTTTTATAATTTTTATAAATGATTTTTTTAAGGATTATTTTTTTACGTTTTTCTATGAAGGTCTATCACCCGGTTCTGGCTTGACGTCGATTTACGGGACAACCTGTATTCAAATTGTTTTATAGTAGATATAATTATTATGTATATCATACAATATATAAAACTAATATAATAATATGATATTTACTATAAGTAGGTAGATATTAATAAAGAGGTAAAGCTTATAAGTTTGGATGCAAGGTTAATCTCTGGAACTTTACGCACTTGCGTTATCCACTCTAATCTATGCCTGTGGGCAGTAAGCTGTAGTTTAGGATAAAGTGACCTTGGCGACCCAATCCCTGGGCGACGGTGGTTTCCCGACATCAATCTTTACGACTAAACCTCTCAATAGACAGATACATAAGCACAAGGGCTTACAAGTTGATTGATTAACTTAGATCAAACCTGATCAGTTTAATTACTTGAGGAAAGTTCCGACGGTTTTCTTTCTTCAGTATGTCCTCATAGTAGGCGTCTAACTTTTAGGCGGTTACTAACTGCTATAGGTACCTCTACTTAATCTTTTTGTAGTGATCAATCTATCAAAGGCAATTTTGTATATTTCTAAACTTTAAAATATTATGATTAGAAATTGAGTAAGATTAACTTGGCTATACCGTATACGATATTATAAAGAGTAAGTGGGTATAATGCCTACCTACCTAATTACTTGTTTGAAAGGTTTACTCGAGTGAATTTCAAGATTATTTCGGGGACACTTTGCACCAGGATGAAAGTATTTTTAACCGACTTCCAAAAAGGAGGAGGTTATGCATTCGATTGAATGTATTTTTTAACCGACTTCCAAAAAAGAGGAGGTTCTAAGTTCGATTGTATGTATGTTCTTTTTTTTTTTATTTATGTTCACCGATTACTCGAAGACAGTTGGACCGATTTCAAAAATTCTTTTTTTTTTGAAAGGGTTTAAGTACTCCCAATTAGGTCCCATTACCACCAAATCGGGATCTGATTATGGGATCTTGGAGAAATCGAGGGAACTCTTCAAAAGTTATAGGCACACCTATAGCGATTTGGGTATTTTTTATAATAAATCGTTCATTTGCTTTCGGAAAGCAAAATTTGAAGAATTGGAACTGATGATGAAGACCACAGATGGTCATCGGAACTACTCAATAATAGATATTTCACGGGTTCCGATTCGTTAATTTTAATATGGTTTCTAAACAATCTATGCTCGTCATAATGTATATGGTGAAGTGGAACTGATGGTGATGAACTAGGAGAATTCCTCAACGATTAACGTCGTATCGGGAAAAGCAATATATTATAAAAGGTGATGAGCAGTTCACAATAGGCTATTGTAACTTAGATAAATTACAAACAAACCCACTTAAAAGCGAAAAATAAACAAAACTTTTACAAACAAATTAAAACCGACTTCTAAAAACACAAAACTAAAAAGCTAAAAATAAAAAGCTAATAATAAAAAATACCGATTTAATCCAAAAGACAAAAACACACGTAATATTATCATTGGTTTGTGCTACCAATGATCGGTATGAAGTCGGTAACAAGCCAAATATTGAGGGGGTAGATGGGCTAAGTCGACTCCCGCCACCAGCTCTTCATGAGCAGAACAACCCAAGTGGGCATACCTACACCAGTGGGCTTGTCACCGAATTTAAACCGATCAGTGGTAGCACAAACTAATGATAATATTACGTGTGTTTTTGTCTTTAGGATTAAATAGGTATTTTTTATTATTAGCTTTTTATTTTTAGCTTTTTAGTTTTGTGTTTTTGGAAGTCGGTTTTTTTCTAAATGTTTGTCGTCCGCCGTCGGTGTCCTCGTGGGTTTACTGGGAAAGAAAAATTGGAAACGCTGCCCAGAAAATAGGGAAATTCGGGATAAACTGTAATTTATTTTTTATAGGACTTTTGTGAATTTGTTGAATTTTGGAAAAGACAACGCCTGTCGATTTATCACCGCACAACTGCAAGTTAGAAACATAAATAATATCACATAGGTACTTGCTTTCATTATGGAGGCGATCGCAGCTAAGAAAACTTTTTTTGGAAATTCAAAACCTAATGGTTAAAGTTTGTATGGAAGTATCGATGGTTTTGGAGTCGTGGAAATCAGTATCTTGGCCTTTCTTTGCAAATAAAGAAAACTTATTTGAGTGTTTCTGATAATTCCATAGGTAGGTACTTAATAATCAATTAAAATCACGGACGCAATATTTTTTTACCCAACTTTACAAAACTTCTTACATAGTATAATATTATCTCGAAAACCTCTGTGTCGGAAACTAAATGCCGGGAACCACCGAGAACAAGTACCTACTTTGTTTAATATCTATACTAATATTATAAAGAGCAAAAGTTTGAGTTTGTGACGTTGTAGGGGGTAATCTCTGGATCTACTGAACCGATTTTAATAATTCTTTCACTTATAGGAAGCTACAGTGATCCTGAGGGACATAGGGTTTATTATCCTGGAATTCCCGCGGGAACTCCGGAGATTATAAGTTTGTGAGGGTGTAGGGGGTAATCTACTGAATCGATTTAAAAAATATTTAACTTATAAGAAGCTACAGTGATTCTGAATGACATAGGGTACTTTATATCCCGAAATTCCCGCGGGAACTCCGGAGCTTGTGAGGTTGTTATCTATGGATCTACTTATTATAGATAGGAAGCTAAAGTGATCCTGAGTGACATAGGGTACTTTTTATCCCGGAATTCCCGCGGGAACTCCGAAATTACCACGAGTGAAACTGCGGGGGTCAGCTAGTCACAAAAAATATCTTATCTTATCTACTTAATATATATAAATCCCGTGTCACGTTGTTCGCGATGGACTCGAAACTACTGAACGGATTTTGATAAAATTTTGTAACCATTCATAATATGGTCCAACTTAAAAGATAGGATAGTGTTTATCCCGGGATTCCCGCGGGAACTCCGGAATTAATGCAGGGAACAGCTTATCACCATAAACTACAGCACTTTTTTCCCGGAATTACCGCGGGAACTCCGAAATTACCGCGGATGAAATCGCGGGGGACAGCTAGTCTATCTAATCTAATATATATAAATCACGTGTCACGTTGTTTGTCCGCGATGGACTCCGAAACTACTGAACGGATTTTGATAAAATTTTGCAACCATTTATAATATGGTCCAACTTAAAAGATAGGATAGTTTTTATCGCGGAATTCCCTCGGGAACTGAAGGACATAGAGTACTTTTTTCCCGAAACCTCCGCGGGAACTCCGAAATTACCGCGGATGAAATCGCGGGGGACAACTAGTAGTAATATATTATCTGTGGTATATGGTGGTTTAAGGTGTGGTATCAGATAATTTAATACTAATTATACTATCAGTGGTACTTACTGAGTAACGGATACGCCATCTAGTACCAAGTATCGAAACGTTAAGTACACACAAATGCATTTCGTTACTCACATGATAGATGACGTTACTTTCTTTCTTTCTTCTTTTAGTTTCAAGTAAAATAATTAGATCAATGTATTTTCTAATAAAATGCTTCGTTGTACGGTTTGAAATCGCAAGCCACGGTACCTACCACGGTACCATGGTAGCTTGCAAGAACTTTCTCGGAGCTCTTGGAGGAAAGCTAAAGCTAAGAATGATTTATTAGGCTTGAATTGTCATAGGTATATTGTCTTGAGCACATAAGAAACTGTGAATATTATAATTGTCCAATACAGCACATAGTTATAAATGGATTTTGTTGTGTAATAAGGTGCTGTATTGAACAATAATTTTCATAGTGATGGTTTTTTATGTGCTCAAGAAAATAATTATTATTATTATGACATTTCGAGCTGATTTCTTCGGTTTCCTCCAAGAGTTCCGATAAATGTCTTGCAAGCTATAGTACCTACCATGGCATGCAATTTCAAACCGTAAAACGAAGCATTTCAATACAAAATATGATCCATCTAATGATGATGATAATTAAGATTGATCTAATTAGTTTTATTTGAAATTGGCTAAATACCTATACCAAAGTTCATAAAAAAGAAGAATGAAAGAAAAGACAAGTGTCAAAATTGTGAAATTGACAAGTCACAACTGTCTTCGACTTGTTTGTGGAGGTAATGAAATGGCTGACTCCTGCGCAAAGGATGCTATACAAACGGGTGTTGTGAAATATACTAATTCGTACTCACATGATCTGTGTATTACTGCTTCTTCAGACCTGGTAAAAGACTGGAACAACCAATGGAGCGAAATAAAATATAAGGCCAAACATTACGGTAGCATTCAAGATATTGTACCGCATAGACCATGGTTCTTCAAATACCGTAAAATAAGTAAAAGGATAACATCGACTATATGCCGCCTCCGCCTAGGTCATTCTTGTATTCCCGTACACTTGGCAAAAATTAGGGTGAGGGATCACTCTCTGTGTGAATGCGGGTTAGATGAAGGTACGACCGACCACATCTTTTTCAACTGCCCAAAACATGACTCCTTGTATGACTATCTACCGAGAGAGATCCCCCGCCCTACAAACTTTAAAACTCTCTTATCACTTGTACATACTCCTTTCATAAAAGTCCTCGCAAATTTTATAGAAACCCATAACTTAAACTTTTAATAGTAGTGGCTAATAGTAGTACCGGTTGCACTGCCGTTTAAAAAAGAAAAAAAACTAACACCCTCTAATGATAAAATAACTACTTGGTTTTTTGGTGTGTATAGCATGTCTAGTTTAGATAAATTTACTGTAGTATTTGTTTTAAAATACTTTTATTAGAAAATCTCACATGTCGTTGCATGTCGCCATAGCCCGAATGCCAGCTCTGTCTTGTCTCTTATTTAAAAAGTGACTGACAGAGAACTGCTATTCAGCCAATGCCAACACGTTATCTTTAACAAAAAAAATTAAATTAAATCATCATAATCATGAATATCGGTTTAGCCAATAGTTCAATTAAATTAACAATAATTATGTTAAAAACTTATAAACTTATTCGGATTAAAATTTGAATCCACAATCATTAATATAGTCACTTATAAACCATAAGGGTAGGTTACACAACATAATCAATCAACAAGTATAATCCTTGAGATAAGCAGGTCTTCTAGTTTCTCTTCTGGGTCGAGGGCTGTTAATAGATAAAGGTGTTTTTGTTGGAGTAGAAACTTGAAGACTCGTAGAATCGTTCTTAGTATCATCTGGAGTACAATTGGAGACTAAATTATTTGTATTATCACACTCCTCATACAAATTTTCTGATTGTATTATATTATTTTCTTCACAACTATTACTTTGTCCGTTTAATTTAAAATTATCTTCAATAGTTATATTTGTTTCTTTTTCTTGGGTAGGTGAAGAATGGGGTCGAATATGTGATAGGTTGCGCCTATAGGTTGTATTATCAACATTTACCAGATATGATCTATCCGAAAGGATATCTGTGACAACTCCTGGTGTCCAGAATTTATTTGATGAAGGTTGAAGTTGAACTGTAACTGGCTGTCCTATTTCGAGGCTAGTTGCCTTTTTCGCCCTTTTATCATACGAATATTTAGTAGCCTCCTTCTTTCTTTTGATGTACTCTGGAACATTCTCAATAACATTTGGTCGTAGCATCTCCTGAATGATTGGTAAATAACCTCGCGTTCTTCGGGAATATAGTCTCTGGACAGGGCTGGAGTCTAACTTGTTAGGAGTATTTCTTAAACATAGCAAGTTAAACCAGAAATCGTCTCCATTCTCATTTGATTTGAGTAGCAGTTTTTTTGCTATTTTCACTGTAGCTTCTGCTTTGCCATTTGCTTGTGGGTGATTTGGTGAAGAAGTTACTTGAGTGAAATTCCATTTATTAGCAAATTCAGAGAATTCTTGATTAACAAAATTGGTGCCTCCATCCGTTACAACTACCTCTGGAATACCATGTCTGGAGAAGTTCTTTTTACAGGCCTCTATTACTTGTTTTGCTGACATGTCCTTTAATTTATCTATTTCAAAAAAGTCAGAGTAATGGTCTACAGTAATTAAAAATTTCATCTGTCTGCCATTTTGAGTGAAGAAGAAAACATCCATTGAAATAATCTGAAATGGATATTTAGGTATTTTATGACTTTGCATGGTCATCTTTTGTTGACTTGGTTGAAATTTTTTACATATATGACAGTTCTTGATCAATTCTCTGATATCATTTGTCATTGCTGGCCAAAATATAGCATCTCTAGCTAACTTTAAAGTATTTTCGATACCTGAATGAGCTTTATGTAATTTGTTTAATATTTCTTGCCGTAAATTTTCAGGAATAAGAATGGCTTGATTCTTGAGGATCAGACCTCCATGAACAGTTAAGTCAGCTTTTAAGCTATAGTAAGGTTTCAGTGCATCTGGAATATTTCTTATATATCTTGGCCAACCGTGCTGAATAAAGTTTTTTAAAGTTGTACAGTTTAAATCTTGAGCAGTTGAATTTTCAATGTCTTTTATGCATTTATCAGATATTGGTAGATTTTGTAATGGGTTAATATTTTCTATTATTTCAAATATTTTCATATTCTTTGATTTATCTATATCCTTGCATTCTAAGTAGAATCTTGACAAAGCATCTGCCATAATGTTGTCTTTTCCTGAGACAAATTCCAGTTCCAAACTGTACCTTTGTAAAATTAGTAGCATAGATTGTAGTCGCTTGGGAGCATTGAGTAAAGGTTTTCTAAATATATTTAATAGAGGTTTATGATCAGTTTTGATAACTGTCTTTGTATTACCAACAATTAATTGGTCAAACCTTGTACAAGCAAAGACTACGGCCAGGAGCTCCTTCTCTATTTGTGCATATTTTTTTTCAGTTGGAGTCAGGCGTCTCGAAGCATATGCCACAGGCTGATTTTGTTGAAATAGAGCCACACCTAGGGCTCCTTCGCTGGAATCACATTCAATAATTAATGTTTCATTTTTGTCATAGTATTTTAGAGTTTTAATATCACTTATTAAAGATTTTAGCTTTTCAAATTCTTTTTGAGTTTTTTTAGTCCAGATCCATTCACTTTTTTCATGGGTGAGTTGTCTTAAATGTGAGGATTCTGCACTCAAATTTGGAATAAATCTGCTGAGGTAAGTCACAACACCTAAAAATCTTTGAAGCTCTTTCTTAGTTTTTGGAGTAGGTATGTTCATTATCGCTTCTATTTTAGAGGGATCTGGCTGGAGTCCTTTATTGGTAAAGACATGCCCATAATATTGTACTGATGTCTGTAGCAATTTGGTCTTGCTTTTGTTTAACTTACAGTTGAACTTAACTAGCCTCTCCATTAGGTTCTCCAAATTTTTGTTGTGATCTAGGACAGCTTCAGACATACTGTCCCCAACCCCAAACACAAGTAAGTCATCTACCAAGGCCTCAACACCTGTCAATCCCTGAATTATTTCACTCATTTTTATCTGAAAGTAATCAGGTGCAGATGATATACCAAATGGGAGAACCTTCCAGCGGTACTTACCAAAAGGTGTCCAAAATGTAGTCAGTTTACTACTCTCTTCTGAAAGATTTAAATGCCAGAAGCCTTTTTTGACATCAAAAGTAGAGAAAACTTTAGCACGTCCTAATTCAGGTAAGATTTCTTCCACAGTAGTGAATTGATGGTTAGGTCTGTTTATTGCTTTATTCAATGGAATTGGGTCTAAGCAAATTCTAAAACTGTCCTTCTTTTGTATAATTAAAATATTGCTCACCCAATCTGTGTGATTTTCTTCTTTTACTATTATTCCTTCTCTTTCTAGTTTTTTTAATTCTTCTTTTAGTAAAGATCGGAGTGCAACTGGGACTCGGCGAGCTTTTTGTATGACTGACGGGACACTTTCATTCATTTCTAAGTTAACTTCACCAGAAAAGCTTCCTTTGCCTTCAAAAACGGTATCATATTTTTTGATAATGTTGTGTGTCTCTTGCGAGTAACTACATTTTACTTCTTTACAGAACTTCACAAGTCCCATTTTAGTGCAAGCTTTACAAGAGAGAAGTGGCATATGGTCATCATGCACAACTTGAAATGTAACTCGGTATTTCTTAATCTTGTTTAAAGTTTTAATGCGCAGAGTAATATTTATTTCACCATGAATCATTATGTTATGTCCTCCAAAACTATATAAAGACTTCTGGGATGGTGTCAAATTTTTTTGTGTGTAGCTCTTTCCAAAGATATCTTCCAAGTTTTTTAAGCCAATTAAACATTCATCAGCTGCTGTATCAAGCAAGCAAGTAACTTTAAACCAATCTTTTTGCCTTTTTAATTGTATGACACACTCTGCCAAGTTCTTGTTTCTTTTGTTCATTATTTTATTTATTACCTGTACTTCGTTGTCGCTATCTGTATCTGAAGAATATTGTGTTCTTGGAGTCTCTTTTAATTCTTTAACTTCCTTCTTTTTCTTGCAGACATTTTCACTGTGGTTTCTACCTTTGCAGTTATTACAGGTCTTTCCCCATGCTGTGCAATTTTCTTTCTTAAATATATGCATTTTACCACAGAATCTACATTTCCCCTTTTTTATATTTGATATCTCTTCCACCTTTTTAATTTCAGATGTTGATGCTGTAGATAGATCTTTCACTTGTTTATCTGTGGCCTCTGCAGCACGACACAGGTTCACTGCTTGATTTAATGTAAGATTATCTTTTTTTAACAAATCTTTTTTTAAAGTCATATCTTTTATGCCAATGACAATTTTATCCCTTAACATTTCTTCCTTAAAGTCTTTATAATTGCATTCTTCAATTAATTTTGTGATTTCAGAATAATATATGTCAAACTGTTCATAGGTTTGTTGGTTACGGCTCAAAAAAACATATCTATTATATATAATATTTTTCTTTGGAACCATTTTTGATGCAATAATTTTTAATATCTCTTCACATGAGCCTGGTTGTGCTTGACTGCTGATGCCGAAGTATGCGTATTTCTTTAGAGCATCTTCGCCGATGGCACTAAACAATATACTGATTTTTCTTGGTTCGTCTTCTTTCGGCCACGAAACCATTTTCGTGGCTTTGCAGTAGTTTAGCCATGCAGCTTCGAATGATTTGAACGCCTCCTCCGGACATGTGTTAATATTTAACGACGCCGGCCATGGTACGTTTACTAAATCTGGCCCACGCAGATGTGCAATTTGTTTTTGCATTTCTTGAAGAAGCACAGTCTGCTGCTGCACTATTTTCGCGAGGTCGGTCTTTTCTTGAGACATTTTTTTGATTTTTTAACCGCTGCCACCATGTTTTAAAATACTTTTATTAGAAAATCTCACATGTCGTTGCATGTCGCCATAGCCCGAATGCCAGCTCTGTCTTGTCTCTTATTTAAAAAGTGACTGACAGAGAACTGCTATTCAGCCAATGCCAACAGTATTGTTTAGTGCTGATTGGGCCTAAATCTAAATTAATTCATTACCGATCATTAATTGTCGGACTCCAACGTATTCTCTCAACTACGTGACATTGGCGGAGTCACTGTGGCAACACATAGTGCCCGAAGCCATAAACCAAAGAAGAAGAAGAAGAAGACTTGTTTGTGCTTATTCTAAGTCTTATTATTTTGTGTTATTCTCCGTCTACCAAAGATCATATAATCACTACGTGCCGTCTACGGCTTACAGCCTTCGGGTTTCGGGTTTCCCTCAGACGAAATTGTTCTAAAATTTTTAGTGTCCCACTTGATTTTTTAAACGAGTTTACCTAGTCGGTTACACATTACGCAATGATGTGGAAGAAATTATCCTATCCTGCCCCTTTTTATGTTTTATTTTGTGATAAAGCGGGATATAGCATTTATCTTACAAATTTCGTTAAAATGTGGGCTATTAGTGTTGCTACAGACCAAAGTTTCGTGCAGATATTAAAGGTAAATGTATATGCTGGATTTGTTTAATTTGGAATCCTGTCGTAAGTTATAATTGTACAAAATTTTAAACATTCCTAATTCAACCCTTCACTTCAACTTTTTTAAGCCCATTACTGTAATCAGGCGCAACAGATAATAATATTTAAAATAATTAATTTCAGGATAGCAATGAAGGGCTTGAATTCACAGATGAAAATGAATTTTTAGAAAAAGGTAAACACATGCTGCATGCCACAGAAAAGATGAAAGATGTCAAAGTGATGATAGATTTAAATGACCATGCTGTTTTAAGTTTAATGACTATGGAGTACAATTTTCCTTTTAGATTAAAAATAACACTATCAAAATCATCTGATGCAATGGTATGTCTTTAGTGTGGTCCGGCCATCATAAATTTCTTCACAAAGCGCTGCTCATTTGCTTGTATGTCGAAAAAATAAATAAAAATATTGATATATTTTTATTTCCTTTTTCACTGTTTAGTCTTAAGTATACAAATACTAAAGTATAGTACATAATACAACTTTACTGTGGGTAATTAATTTCCAAATAGATACTATGTTTTATGTAATAATTTTTTTCCTATGTGATTATGTAAATGAAGAAAATAATTATTTAACTACACTTGGGGGGCAAGCTGCTCTATCGTCCCACCAGCCAACAATAGATCCAGCACCCAAACAGCAAATCCACACTTAGTAGTTTGTTCGGTTTGTTTAACCAAAAAACAGTCACTATTTTGTACAGATAGTACAGATAGTAAAATATAATTTATCAACATGAGAGAAATTTCCTTATTTTTCCAAACAAAAAACTTTATACTTATTAGTATGCTTTAAGTATATAAAAATGTAATAGGTTTCTCATATGACTATTTTTATTTTTTCAGTTCTTTGATATGGTAACTCAGCGCTTATTAAAATCAATTCATGATTTGAAGAAAAGTCAAAAGGATCTCTATTTAAAACTGAAAAAAAAAGACATGGAGCTAGAAAGGTATAGGGATGAAGAAATCAAAATATCGAGTAGGTACTTAAGGTGTTATTCATACCATTATTTAAAACTAGTTTTTCCTCATTTGTGTAAACTGAGAATTTTATACCCAAACTTAATAGCAAAGTAAAAACTGTCCTATGTTACGTCATACTCGTGAATGGGTGCCGTCAGTTGGTACTGGTCATGTCTGGTCTACTATTATAGATGCTTAATCCTAAATCCGAATGCAAAAAAAACCATTACCTGCCGTACATAGTTTATTGCTGGTTACAGCTCATTATTCTCACATAATTAAAGTTGGGTTACCACTAATATTATATATATTATAATTTTAAACTGACAGCGTGTTGCTGTAGAGTTTGTTGTGCAGCTTCTTCCCTTCAGCCATAGCAGTAGGAAGCTGTGAAGGGTGGATATTTTATGGGTGCTGTCTACTGTAAACTGTTATTTTATTGACGTCAAAAAAAGAGCCACATTATGGGTCTAATTTGAATAAATGATTTGACTATTGACTATTGTTACCCTATTCAGAGATAATTTTCGCGGCCAGCCATCTTAGGTATATAAATCGATAACTGACATCAATATCAACAAAAAATGTTATGACATCAACCCTTGTAAAGTGTCAGGTTTCTGAGATATTGACGGTCAAAGTTGGACTTTTTGCATAAAATAATCGCAGCCCGTCTTACATCTTAAGAATTTACTCTGAATTTATCACTTATTATGTAATTTCTTAACTTTTTAGAGCACCTGAGAAGTGAAATCTTTGATGAAGAAGAGCAGAATAAAAAACACGCCACTTATGAGATGAGCTTCAACACATCGTATGTGCCCGAAGTTTTGCTTGAGCCACATTGGCACAAAAAAATGTAAGTCAATAATAATCTGTCTTCTTATGATCGCCACTGAAAATCTGCGTCGTCTTGGGACTTAGTTCCACAGCATATGCCGAGTGGCAGCTATTTTGGTAATAGATATTCTACGTTTTAATTTTTTTACTAGCTGTCCCGCTTGATTACACCCGCGATAATTTCGAAGTTCCCGCGGAATTGTTCCATACAAACTTTGCAACCCCTTAGGGGATGCATTTTCAAAAATCCTTTCTTATCGAATGCCTATGTCACAAAGAACACAGCCTCCAAGTTTCAGGTCTCTACGATTAGCGGTTTTGGCTGTACCAACAGTAAGTCAGTCATTTAGTACAAAGTATTTTATATTATGTACTATAGAAGATATAGTAAAATATTATATATATAATTATATATAATAGATTTTTTTTTTTATTCTGTTCTTAATGATGAGAAAAGGTTTCGTCGTCATATTTTGAGATTTTTGTAGCATCTTTCATTGAAATCAGCTGAACGGGCATAGAACTTTGATATAATATTTACAAATCCAAAAGTAAATTGCATACTTTTATTTTTATCGATTTTATATTATCATGCATATAAGTGTACCGAATAATTAATAGAAACCAATGACAGTCATTATCAGAATTAAATTCGTAGTGCTAGATACAGGTAGATTAGGGACCATCCATAAAGTACGTCACACGTAAGAGGGTGGAAGAGGTCGACGAACCGTGACATTATGTGACAAAGGGTGGGAGTTTCGTTTCGTGATATATCACATTTTAAAATCTTATACATCTGTTAAAATGCCAAATTTGAACTATTAACGAAAAGCTTTAAAATATTTCCAACTATCTGTATCAGTATAAGGTTTAAATTGTTTTATTGACGAGCTAAGGTTTCAATTTTTTTGTTGAAATATATATGGCATCCCACTAGGGAGGGAGAGTGGGATCTCACAAATAAGACCAACTGTGTCAAGGACGTGGAAGGGGTCCCAAAATCACGAAATTAGTATGACGTGCTACTTTATGAATGACTCCTTTTACTTGTACAAACTTATTCAAGAGGTAACTGAAGACTAGATAAAAAGGTTCAAATTCAAATATACTAATAAAAAGAAGAGACAGAGCAAAAGGCGGCCTTATTGCTAAAGGCAATCTTTTCAAGACAACCTAAAATCGAAATAAATAAGGATTATTTATTAACACAAAAATGTCGACTATGCTTTCTTTAAGTCCACAAATAATTAATCAAGAAGCAACCAGTTGATTAAAGCCAATTTTATGTAGTTTGTTTTGTAAAAAAAGCAACTCGAAAGTCAGTCGCGTTTATCGTTAAAGTAGAAATAAAAATGCAAACAAAGACTCACTTATGAATAATTGATATACTTGAATCAATTTCAGTGTTATAGAAGCAGATACGAGATGCGTCAAATTACTGAAGACGGAGCCATCAGATGAAACAACGAGTGGGCCGAGTAAAGCGAGGATTAACAATATCCAAAGAAATTCTCCAGTTATAACCAAAACAGAAGCAATTAAACAGGAACGAAGTACCGAAAGTGAAAATTTAGAAATATCATTATTTCCGAAAACAGAGACAGCAGATAGTACTTGCGCTTCGAATGTCTTTCAAAGCGGGCCCGTCAGTGCAGAAACTCCAGTCAAAAGGGAAGAAATAAAAACAGAAATGAGCGGTAGTGGGATTCTTAGAAAGCGAAAAAAGAACTTGAACTTTTAAAAGTTGAAAGTTATAATAATATAGATATACCTATATTATAACTTTAAACTGGCAGCGTGCTGCTGAGGAGTTTGTTGCGCAGCTTCTCTTCAGCCATAGCACTAGGAAGCTGTGAAGGGTGGATATTTAATGGGTGCTGTCATATTAACTGTAATTATATTGAGGTTTAGCCACATTATGTGTCAAATTTGAATAAACAATTTGACTTTGACTTAAGTTTTTCACTGAAGAAATGATAAAATTTAAGTAGGTATAACAGGAAAACGCTATCCATTTTTATAATAAAACTTTATTTTATACATTACAACATAAATTGAAACTTAAAGATAGTTGTGCAGCTCAGTTAAAAGTTACCGGTAATGTGATTTATTGGAGACTACGATTGTTCGTATAATGAAACGTACCTAATTGGAAATGTAATGAGTTTCGTTGTTTATTTATTTACTGTAGGTATAAAAAATAAAATTCAAAATATTAACTAATCGAATATCTCTTGAATGATTTTTCCATGACACAGTTATACGAAGATATAAAAAATTATGAAATTAATACATTTTATAATTATGTACCTATAATAATAATTATTTTAAAATGCTATAGTTTAATGAGTTTAACTTATGAAATAAAATTTGATTTAAAATTTATACTTTGCCGTTTATTTATTAATGGACCAACTTCCTTGGAAATCTTTTATAAATTATAAGTAACTATATTTTATTGATAACATTTGACTGCTCAGCAGTAATTAAACAAATCAATATTTTTATTTTTATCTCCAATATAATCGCATTATTACATCATCTTGACGAGAATGACTTATAGGTATAAACTATGTATTAAAACTTTAAATTCGTCATTACTGTGCTTTTATCATGTATCTTTACAGTAGATAATAATCTTTACTAGTATTAAGTATATTATGGTATATCAAGCAATCCACGTGAGATGCAAGCGATGCCATACGGTAGGTATTGAAACGTGGTCACTACTCGCTTGCTCATGCAATGCAGAATGAGATCCGTAGTAGGACCAAAGTAACTGACATAGTTCAATGAATTGAGAAGCTTGCATTTGCATCTGAAGGCTCTCGACTCTTGAGCGGCGACCACGTACCGACAGACGCAGTGTGGACAAACCTCACACAAGCTTGATAACTAGATGAAGATAGTGAAGGAACATTCGTTGTAGAGACATTACGAAACTTACATGTGAAAGTTACAAAACAAAATAAGGTAGATATGTAGCAGTAATTTTCGAGTTTGCAGCAACGTTCCTCACACATTGCTAGGATTTTGCAAGTTTAAAATGCATGTTACATAGGTATTATATACCTACGTAGTACTCTCGTATCCGATGTTTCCAAATATTGTTGCAATTTCTACTTGCTTAGTATGGGGCTTTGGCCTTTGGGGGAAGCTTTTTTCCAGCAATGGACGTCTGTCGGCTAAATATAAATTATGATGATAATGGCAAATGACAACCACTCATAGTAATAAATTCTATCGACATGCAAGAGAAATAATTTCAATAACGAATTTGGCTGAAAAAAATTATTGGTACCTACTCGTATCTACCTATATTGTCAAACTTACGATGATAGTTTACTATGGAAATGCCAGTTTCCATGACGACACTTAGCATTCATTTATCATTTCAACATCCGCTGAGCAATTAATAAGGGCATAAGCTTAACTTAGTGCATTGTAGTACTCAATACTTGCTGAATCTTATTCAGCATTAAAATATACCTACCTACTATTTTGTAATTGCGGTTTATTTACTTTCATGCTGGTTTTTGATCACGAAATACCTATTTATATTTCATAAAGCAACTTAAAACTGTGTCCACGAATGAAACTTGCTGTGGAAACAATTTTAATCGTTTTATAATATAAATTATTAGGTACTTACTGAAAGTTATGTGTGCTTATTTAGTTTTTTTATATTTAGTCTTTTTTTTAATTAAGACCTGAAAACGATTAAATCGCGTTTTAATTGAGTTAATCTCAAATCACGCCCAATAAGTTTTGGTACATGCACTTAAAATAAAACCACAGAGGGGCTATTATGTAACTTAGGTTTCTATCATTTTTCGGTTTAAATAAAAAACATGGCGGTTTTACGATTACATTAATAATATGCACCTTTTGACACCTGCAAATATCTATAATTCTATATAGTAATTAACCAAAACAAACAGGACTTCAAAAGTTGAAGCTGTCTAGACATGATTAATTAATCACACAATCACTATTTTCTGATAGAAACTGAAATATGATAGCAACAAAAGTTACATAGTTGCCCTGCCGCTCCTGTACCTATCCATAAGGGTTTTCCCACAAATACGTTGTACCTATTGATAAAAGTGGGAAGACCCTTGTTGAGGCGAGTCCTTACACAGCATAATATCTCGTATAACAACTGCTCTTATATTATATTATAATTAACTAATTATAGACATAAACATAGTGTGTTATCACAATTGAACGAGAAAAGATTGCAGTGCATTCAGAAAATGCGCGATGCATTTACAATTTAGGTACCTACATCAGTTAGAGCCTAATTTTCAATCAAAGCAAACAGTCAGACTGCTTTCGTCCATACAAAAGTTGTTGCACTTTTGAACTTACTCTTGGGTTAGATGAGGTGTAGGTGCTATTTATGAGGATTAAAAAATCGACCCTTAATCTAATTCACGCGGGGTTCGAATAGCACACTGATTATGCGTTAAGCGAGCATAATATAAACGTACCTACCTACTTTGTGGCTCCAAAATTAAAACACTAATAGGTAATATTTATATCAAAAGAATAGCCTAATTTTTGACGAAAGACGAAACAAGACTCATAAATTAATGAAAACGTGTGTATCTATACTTTTGATGACAGAAATAAATTAATCTGTACACGTCCATCAGAGAAAATATAATTCTGGCGAATTAGGTAGGCACCTACTGTAGATAGAAATTGGAATATACCAACTTCATACCAAATTTTCGTTGGTTGTGCGCGTCACTACCAAGTCGTGTTGAAATTTTACTCCCAAGTCTAAACACGCCAAAAGAAGTAAGTAGTAAATTGAAATAGTTAGTTGAGTTATCTACCTATAACTTGAAAAATCAATAAGTAGATGATCAAATCAAATCAGTCATTATACCTACCTCATATCATGATGATTCTATTTCTATGAATGATACCTATACCTACTAAAAGGGGCGGTATCTATATTAACCCTATTCTTTTGATATAAGCATAGTAACTTTTTATAACCACACCCTATTTGTTCACATAAATTCCAACGGACTCATATTGTCATTGTCTACTTACGTTAATTCTCAAACCGAACCACCTTCTCACTGTTGAAATTTATATGAATTCATAACGATCATTGAAAAAATTTACACCAATTTTTAAATGGAGGCTAACATGAACATTTAGACGCGTCCGTTTCGGATTCAGACGGTTTAATTACGTTGTCTCTTTCTTTCAACTCGAAAGCGTCAGCCTGGAATTAAGAATTAAACAGGTTTTTAATAAATAGATATTAGGTATTATGTCCTCTGTGACTGGGAAGCCTTTCATCATCTGGGCAATAAGGTAACTTTCATTGTGTTTTCCAATTTTTTTTTGACTAGACACAAGACAAACATTATATCTATTAATCAAAAAGTCACACGATAAAGAGACTAGATAGAACAGGCCACCAGAAACAACACATTTAATCTTTAGAGTTTAGATATTGTAGGTACCTACCTATTTAGTCCATACTAATCCTTCACTAAGTAAATAGTATAAATCAAAGACGCTTCCCGCTGTCTGCCTGTCCCTATGAATGCTTAGATCTTTAAAAGTACCTATAAGCAACGGATTTTCATGCAGTTTTCACCAATAGATAGAGTGATTCATGAAGAAAAGAAGATTTCATGTGATGAGTCATATGAAACCTTATTCATGAATCACATATGTTTTATCCTGGAGTTCCCGCGGGAACTCTGAAATTACCCCGGGGAACAGCTAGATACCTACTGTTAAGTAGGTATAAATGCGAAAGTGAGTTTGTTTCTTTGGTTATTTGTTACGCTTTCACGCCTTTACGGCTGAAATTTTGCATAGATACACAGAAAAGGACATAGGGTATCTATCTACTTTTTATCCCAGAATTCCCGGAGGAACTCCGAAATTTTTGCGGGGAACCGCTAGTTGATAATAAATGTTCAAAAACAAACTACGAGATCGATATCAACGTACTTAAGTAGGTAAAATTTATTAATTCATGCTTTGTATATATATTATATTTTAGCATGTTTTTCTGATTGCTCCATACCTTGTTTTCTCTGTATTCCCTTATTTTCCTTGCTAATGTCAAGAATGCTTCTTCTATGTTAATATCGCTCTTACAAGACACTTCGAAAAATGGCATTTCAAAATCGTCTGCAATCTGGAAAACAAATTATCCGAAATTACATATTTTCATTTCAACTAATGCACACAGTCTTACCCTGAAATTGATAACTATCTCATATTGTATTTAATAATCAATATAATATTAGTAATTGTTATTACTTTTTGTCCCCTTTCCTTGGGTACAGCTCGGTGATTTTCATGGACATCGCATTTATTTCCGACCAATACTTTGATCACATCTGGAGATGCGTACTGCAATGAAATAGAAAATTTCGCTTTATTTTTAGCTAATTCAAATATTTAGGTACCTACCCATATAAAATGGTTGACAACACTTCACAGTTAAGTGAAGTTCATATAAAATTAATTAGTACCGTCTCATCAACGCACAGCTTAAACTGCTGCGTCTAGGAACGTGCCTCCTAGGTTGGTTGATATTAGTAAATTAAGTTTTCAGTTGTATCGCATAAGTTTTAAATATGATACTCATATTATTTAGTTCATTTATTAATACCTCCGAAGATACCTACTGACATTTAAGAAACGTCGCCATACAATTTTTTTTCTCCTTTATGCTATCAATTCAATAATAGGTATAATAGCTAGTTATTGCTATTAGACCGAGTACCAAAATGCCCATCAACCTTTTCCACCAGGCTTCCTTTTACAATAGTGTAAACAAGCAGAGAAGTTAACAACTAATTAGGTACAAATTCTAAATTTGCATAGAACCTATCTACAGTCACTTTAGACTCAGAAGAAATACAATTGAACAGTATAATCCATATACCTACAACGTGTTAATGAATTGATGAAAAACCTGATACACCCCATAAAAAAAATAAACAATAATTATGATTAAAATATAAATTATGTGGAAAAATTAATAGTCTCTAAAAGTTATTCAACAGTTTGACCTATATGTACCTACGAAATTTCAAGCGCTACGCCCGCGCCTACGTATCAATAACCGAATAATAATATTGTAATAAAAATAATTTAGACATGGTCTAGTAAAAAAAATATAACCAATATTAAAGCATGGTGCGATCGATTCTGAACAAACTACTTTCTAGTTTTCAGTCAAAAAAAAAATTTTACCCGGGGGAGTCTCAAACGCGAAAAACAGTGGTTCGATGTAGGTATACTTAATTAGAATTTACTTTTTAGAATAGAAGATCAAAGAGTTCTTAAGGGAATTCCGAAATTTATTAGGGTGAAACTGCGGTGGAAACAGTTTCAAAAACATGTAGGTATCTATAGGTATCTACCTACTGATTCCAGTTATTATATATAGGCGATGAATAATAAAGTGCACGTTCATATAAAGCGTTGTGAAGTTAGTCATTTGGAATCTTCTTTAAATTTTAAAGACACGCTATTCGCGTGTTTTAGTGAATTAACCTCAGGAGCGTGGGTGAAAACGCGGAGGAAAAGTAAGTATACAGTGTGAGTCATCTTCGAATAGCCTTAAAATCGAATACCTATAACGCGCCAATTTCAGTAGAGCTATGTACCTATGTATAACCGTGGTAACACGTAGACAAACACTGGGTGCTCTTATTACCAATACGTACCTAATACATACCTACCTACCCACTTTTATTAAGACCCTTTATAAACTTTACTCAAGAGCCTTTCACCTTTCAAGATACTAGCTCTGTTGCTTAAATGGATAAAGAAGACATACCTACCTAACTAAGATTCGAGAAGGGATCTAGTTAGAGTCCATTTACGGACCATAGTTTAGATTTAATATAGAGGAGACTCCCTTAGCCATCTCACCTCTTGGATATTTCTCAGCCAATATGACAAGTGATTAAATGATTCCAGATTTGTTATGTCGTACATAAGAATGATACCCATTGCACCGCGATAGTAGGCCGTGGTGAGAGTTCTGAAACGTTCCTGTCCCGCTGTGTCCCATATCTGAAGCTTTATCGGTACGCCGTCCAAATTGATTATCTTCTGTTTGAAGTCTATTCCTGTAAATGAAATAAGTACGTACGTGGTATAGAGGGTTAGCCGGAAAAGGGGTACTAAGCAGCAAGCATTTTAAACTATCACCTCTTCGTAAACTCGTTGAAGTCTTTTTTTTTTATCGGAGCGTAAGAATAAAAATAGCACATTTCCAATCTCTCTCTTAAATTTCAGAGCTTTCTATTAAAAATTACTACGCAACGTTGTTCTCTCTAATTATGTATCCTCTTTTTCGGAAAATTGTTTTTTCTATGCGTTATCAAGTTAGAATGCAAAAAATATGTAATACCTACTTCATATATTTATATGTATTTCCAATGAGTATGTGGACATGGATGTTGAGTCCACAGCGTTCAACCTCTACAATAGTTACCTAAGTTACGACTATAGGCTAGGTATGCTATAAAAAGATATCAATCCTGATTCCCGTGGATGTTTTATTGTTTTACAAATATTTACATTTACGTATTTATCTTCGTGGAATAGACTAACACAGCAGCCTATAAGCGACAACGGGGCTCTATATTTACAAGCAACAATGAAACTTTGTTCTGCTTGGGGCTATTTCCTATTGTTTCCATTCAAAATTTTCCTGTGTGAAACGTTAGTAAATTAGATTTTGTATATTGGAAGACGGTACTAAAATACAGCATCACCTGTCACAAAGGCTCGTAAAACGAAAAGTAAATAACGTCACTCACCTATTGTGGATATGTAAATATCGTAATACCGCTCGTCACAATATCTGTGCACAATACAAGTTTTACCAACATTCGAATCGCCTAAAACTAAAAGCTTATAAGTGGCAGAGAAATCTAAAGCCATTTTTTTTGTTTACTTCGAACCGACAGCGCGGGGTGGTCGCCCAACTAACACATCGGTCGAACTGTCAAAGTTAGAAAAATCGATGGGGATCAGAGCGCATGCGCTGGCCAGACCCTCTCGCAACAAGTAACTGTAACCCCGTCTCATGTAACAATGTAAATAGTAAATAATGACTTCTTAGCTTGTTTTATAGAAACTTTTACCTATATGTATAAGTTTCTATAAGACCTACTTTTTCAATCCTTACTCACCTAATATTATAAACTTCAGAGTTTGTTCGTTTTTTAGGTAGGTACCATTGATATATTAAAAACCCTAGATGCACAGTCTCGAACAAAAGTAACACTCGAAACCGTCCCCAAACATTGTAAATGTACGAATACATAGTAAATGCAAAAAAAAAAACAAATCTTGAACTGATTTACTTGCAAGGTATTATGCTCCATGATTTCACCCACAAGATTTTCGGGACTTCTTCCGGAACTTCTGTTAACTTCTATTAAACTTCTCGAAGGATCTCTGTAAAGTATAGTGAAAAATGATCACCGCATTAAAATACATTCCGTAGTTTAAAAGAACTAAGACTTTTTTCTTTACTGTTATGATAAAATATAAAGAAAACCAATTGAAATTTCGTCAGAGAATAAAATATTAAATTAAACAGGTTAATAAAATTATACTCACTAACAAAGACGTTCGGAACTGAATGATAGGTATAATTCGGTGAAGATAGATTTACGGATATTAATCTTTTAATCTTTGGAAGTTGATACCTTGGTAGATAGTTGACGTTTTGGTAAGTAGATAGTTCATCACATAACAAGAGTATTTCAGAATTGTTGCATTGTGCTGGTGGTGCAAAATCTTCCGGGTGTATGTCGTGCCGACTGGTGAGTGTACAGGAGGTGTCTGCTGCGTAATGCATTAAAAGCCCCATTTACTTCACTTCGAACCCTCGATAATGCATATCGCATCGATTAATCTCAGTAGCCCTTATACCGTATGTAAATGTCTTATGTTTTTGTATAAATTTGTTACGACTAGGTACTGCTTACTCGTAGATTCGCTATCGAATCCTTTTGTTTGGTTCCCTTCGGTTTGTTTTGTGCATAAGTAGGCATTAAACGTTTTTCGTCACCTTGAAAGTTCAAGGTTTCATGCTTCACGATTCAAATAATTTGTAAGGATTTAAATTTCAACAGTTTTTTTTTTTAATTCCGTTTATAACGAACTAGCTTTTCCCTGCGGTTTCACCCGCGTTCATTTCGGAGATCCCGCGGGAATTCCGAGATAAAAGTACCCCATGTGCTATTCTGATGTATAAGCTATATTATTACAATAATATAATAGTATCATTAAAATCCATTCAGTAGTTTTTACGTTAAAGAGTAAACCTAGTTTACTCTTTAAAGTTTGTGTAAACCTAGTTTCGACTCGTATTATTTATGCTCATAAAAATAGCATCATTGCTAAGGCTTCGATATTAATCGTAACTAGAAGTTCTAAAAGAGGAATAATAGTTTTAGTTGTTACCCAAAGTTTAGAAAGACGCCATAGTTTGAGACCATAATATTATTACCTATAACCTCATTGCATGGACCAATTAAATTAGATTTAATTGGTTCATGCCTCATTGCATCCACCATCCAACAAATAAATCGAGGGAACTTAATAAATTTTGAAATTTATTTATAACTGCACCCCGCGATTTCACCCACGATAATTTTGGAGTTCCCGCAGGAATTCCGGGATAAAAAGTGCCCTATGTCTTTATTTGTGCCCCTGGCAACGTGTATGCAAAATTTAATGATAATCGGTTGAGCCGTTGAGGCGTGAAAGTGTAACGAACAAACAAACCAACAAACAAACTAACTTTCTCTTTTATATCGATAACGATTTAATAAAATGTATTTCGTTGGCAACAATACGCGTCTCGGGTCACACAGTAGCTGCGAATCAGGCATACATTATATTACTGACGCAGAAAACAGTCGCTAGTGGCAACTTCATTTGTCAAAGAACCGCAAGACGCGCGATGCGCATACCCAGCGTAGCGGCCGACTGCACTTGTTTTGATTTATAGCATGTAGCCACAAATTTGACGTTCGGCGCACCTTTTGCCATTCAAGGCGGCATTCACTTGCTACCGACTAGTATCTTTTACCATAATTCAGGGATCAGGATGACGAATGCGCTGTTGTTCTTGCATACCTACTTATTTGTTTCTTAAATTACCTATTTATAGCCTTTATAGGTTCATCTGTCTGCCGCGCAGTGTATGGTGGAGTTATTTTCTTTGTTATTCGTAAAATGGTAGATAATTATGCAGAAATTCATATTGTAGCTATAAATGCGATACTAACTCTGTCTGTCTTTCACGCCTTAACTATTCAACCGATCATCATAAGATTTTGCATACACGTTGCCAGGGGCACAGAGAAGGATATTCCCGCGGGAACTCCGAAATTACCGCGGGTGAAACCACGGGAAATAGCAAGTATCTATAAAAATAAAAATAAATCTTTATTTTATGTAATATGTTTTGTTATGTAGTCTCTACACACCGTAACTACTGCGCCAGATATCGCGGGTGGCATCCCAATTCCCAGCATCAGGCATAAATTTATGTCTGTTTTTACCCTGGGTCAAAGTTTTTAATGTGTAAGTATCTTACCTACATATTTACAAATAAAAGTTTACAAGTATTATGATATACCTATCAGTTGTCTGTTATCCAAATATAGACTAGAGAGCCCTGTGTGATAATGTTCATTATAGGTACTTTATTAGATATTATAATCCATACGGTACGGTACGGTATGTTAACACTAACTTAATAACAGTAATGTACTAAAAATGACAATTTTACACCGCCTCGTTATCACACAATTATCACAGCTTTCTTTTCAACGTAATCTATTTGCGGTATCCAAGAAGAAATTGTAACACAGTGCGTCATAGTGACTGGGCACTTAGGTGGTCATTTGCAATCATCATAGTACCGCTTTGATATCTTTAAAAACTATCACTTTCGGCCGCCGAGTGCTTTATTGTCGTCTATGATATGATCTTTTTGTGTAATGAGCCCGCAGATCCGGTCAATGCCTAGCCGATGGTTACCACCAGTTACCTAATACGACCAATGACGCACCGCGTGAGAACAATTTCTTTTACTGTGAACTTTATTACCGCGTCCGTTCCGTGGGCGATTTTGATTGTTTCTTTTTCTACCGATGAATAGTTGACTCGATTCATTAATTTATCTATACGATGATCAATGGTTGCGTAACTAACAAACTACAGACGAACTTGGAATTCTACCGCGCTCCCAAGATAAGCGATCTGCTTCGTATGATAGGTAGGTACACAGTTGAATTTTCTACTCATGGAAGACGAATTATAAACGATTTACCATTGAAAGTTGAAGGCTCACGTATTTGTTAACGCAATAGAATATTTGTGATTTATTGTATTTAATTGTAAGTAAACTATTTTGTAATCGACTTGACTAGGCAAGTCGCAACTTTGTTTGCGATTTTGGTCTTAATTTAAAATGTGCCTTTGTTTTAATCGGAATAAATTTATATTTATCAGGTAGTTGTTAAGATTATCTTCACTGTGTGTTTACTTAGCTCCGTAAGCACCTTCGACATCTTCTTAATTCTTAACAATCGGAAATCTTTGGCCACTGATGGACCAACACCTCACTCAAGAGTCTCAACGACGATTGGTCATTCTCTGCCCTCATCGAGTCTGAACCTACCTATCCCATCTTCACTAGATATTGGGTCCACCATCTGGGAGGTCTACTCACTAATGTAATCTCTGAATCAACTAATCTAATTTATTTAATCTACTCCGGCGGCCGTTAGCTCATTTCACTTGCTTTGCTAGCAATCAAAATCTTTCATCTATAAAGATACCTCTAATATTTTAACCCCTTTTAAAAGACCTCTTAAGTAAAAATCGTTAACTTTTTATTCACTTGTAAAAAAGAACTCTTTAATCTGATCGGCACTATTGGAGGTCGCCCGGCTTAAGGTCAATGTGCTTGCGAAGTCTGCTCGTTCCGGAAACACGTGGCGGTGACAAGCGTGTGTATTGTTCGCAAGTTGCGCGTGCGCAAGGTCCTGTGATACATGTTACTTTTTACTGATACATGTTACATGTGATACATGTTTTTACATTTTACTTTTATCAGTCGTGGCGCCGCCGGTCTGGCGAATCCACAGAGCAAATAAATTAACTAGAGAGGACATGAAGGCGGGGCAGACGCGCTACCGTTGCAATAGAAGTTAGAGCAAATGCTCTAACTTGCTCAAAACTTCTTTTGCTGCCATCCCAAGTATATTTACCAAAATATTCCCGAAACTGTGAATTTTGGAAACAGTGACTAAGTGAAAACAGAACACAAACATAATGAATAGTGTTGTCTACGAAAATCACCTGGCGACACTGGTTTTCATCTGTTTTCGTACTAAACTAAGTTGATGTCCTTTTATCTGTTTTTTTTCTGTTCTCTGGGCATATCATTAGGCATTACTATGGGTATTGCCAGAAAAAGAAACAACTGTGAAACCCTTTGACCACCACCACACATATCAATCCTAAATATGCGAAAGTGAGTGTTACAGACTCCTTGAACGTACATAGGTACCTACATAATATAGTTTAAAATTAGAACGATATTATAAAATGATTTGACAATGTAAAAATATAGAAATAATGTGATTGATAATGTTTGTATATTTTATTAAAAATATCTAGCTTTTAGCTCTTGAAACAATGTGGTCTTCGAGCCGTACTGCAATTTATTAGTGATAAAATATGTACAGCGGTCGGTGAAAGAAAAATTTGTGAATATTGTTTCTGTGTGATATATCATTGCGTCGAAGTAAAAGAATTGCATTGAAAAATTTAGGAAAATCTTCGACAAAAATGTCACGAGTGAGTTCAGCGACTTCCGAACGACAAAGATTAGAAGCCCGTACATCTAGGGAGCTTGCCGAAATTCAGCTCCGAGAGGTTCGGGTTGAATTTGAACTCAAGAAAAAGGAAGCTGAACTCAAAAAAAAGGAAATTGAAGCAGAAAAGGCATTGATCAAAGCCAGACATGACGAAGAGTTAGCAAGTTTACACAGCAGGAGCTCGACGCGATCGAGATCGCAGAAGACAACCGAAATCTGGGTGGAGGAATCCCGCCCCTACAGTGAAGTTCCTGTTGATGTACCCGTCGACCACGACAAACTGAAGGGTGACGATCCAGCGCAGCGCGACATGCACGACGAGCCACGTGATGTAGTGGACAGCAGCGGTGCGCGGGTCGACTACCGCGGCGACGATCGACGGCGTCTTGAAAATCTAACTAACTCTTTATCTAATGCTTTAATTGTATCTCACAGTAACAATGATAAACTTATAGGCAGACTCACAAGTAAAAGCTTACCTACCTTTTCAGGCGATGCACTCGATTGGTTGCGTTTCAAAAATGCGTACGATATCACGTCTAGGGTTGGCCGCTATTCGGACGAGGAGAACCTTGCCCGACTTCAAACGTGTCTTCAAGGCGAGGCGTGGGAGGCTGTTGTTGCCCGATTGATTGCGACTACTTCTGCGTCCGACGTCATGAGGATTCTCGAAATGCGGTTTGGTAGACCCGACTTAGTGCTAGGTAGGTTAATAGCAGAAATGAGGAGAGTGCCTAAACTGACTGGTATGCGATCTGAGGTAATACTACTTGCGACTAAAGTAGATAATTGTGTAGCCGCTATACAGTCAACTGGAAATTTAGGTTATTTATACAGTCCAGAATTAATTAGTGAAATTTTGAAAAAATTAACTGAGCCTTTATTTTATCGTTGGTTAGATTACACTAAAGGTACGAGTACAAGCGAACCACAATTACCGCTGTTCGCTAAGTATCTTATGTCGGAAGCTCAGGAAATTTGTAAGCGCGGCGCGATTGAGCCGCCGCAAAAGTTCATGAAGGTCGGTTACTCGACAAGTAAATCGCGTACTCTTCATACGACTAATGCGGTGGACGAAGAAAGCCCAACTGACAGTGTATTCATGACAAGTAACGACACTGCACATGAAACGATTAGCGTGGTATCTTCTTCCAAAAACGGAGAGACGGGTTGTATATTTTGCTCGGAGGTAAGTCACACGATTAAGACTTGCCCTAAATTTAAGACTGAGCATATAGATAAGCGCTGGGAGTGGGTTATGAAGCGACGCTTATGTTTTAGGTGTCTAAGTTCTACTCATCGGCGTGACAGATGTAGATCTAAAAAGAAATGTTCGAATTGCAAAATGACAGGTCATCACACTCTCTTACATAAGGACAGATCCAAAACAGAGGAAAAAGCCGACGAAAAGAGAGAAGATAGAGAGACAGCTGCGAATGTATGGTCTACAAAAAAGAAGGTTTATTTAAAAGTTATTCCAGTTTGTGTAGAAGGTCCTGCAGGTAGTGTAAATACATACACTCTTTTAGATGAAGGTTCAACTGTTACTTTAGTTGAAAAAGGAGTGGCAGATCAAATTGGAGCTACTGGACCTGAAACTGTGCTGAACCTTAAGGGTGCTGTAAGTGGCAGTAATGATATAACTAGTCGAATAGTGACGTTAACAATACGAACGAATGAGGGAACTCATCAACTTGATAACGTTCGTGCTGTAAATAGTTTGACTTTACCTGATTATACTGTCACTAAAGATCAGCTTTGTTTTGAACATCTTAAGGGGATTCCTTTGACTACGTTTGACGGTAAGCCATCCCTATTGATAGGTCAGGATAACTGCCATCTTATAGTAAGTCGCGAAATA
Organism: Zygaena filipendulae; assembly: GCA_907165275.2. NCBI lineage: Eukaryota > Metazoa > Arthropoda > Insecta > Lepidoptera > Zygaenidae > Zygaena > Zygaena filipendulae. Next base: position 8,926,766 of record OU015657.1, read on the forward strand.
AGAGAAGGCAAGAAGAATGAGCCCGTAGCATCCAGAACGCTGCTAGGATGGGTTTTACATGGTTTCTCGACATCCCTGATGGAAAATACATTTGTGTCTTGTTATTTGCAAAATAGTGATGACAAGTGTCAAGCTGATAAAAAATACGCTCCTGATGAACTTCGTGCTGTAGATATTTTTGGCACTAAGTTTAGGAAGAGAGGAAATACGTGGAAGACAGGCTTGCTGGGCGTAAGAAATCCCAATAAACCGGATATTCCGCGATTTATTGTTCGTGAGATGTTTATGCAGGTGAAGAATATTAAGCAAGACCAGAATGATAAATGTTTCCTATGGCATATGAACAGGAAGATTCCACCTCGTATTTATAAAATGTACCCTATGACTGCCTTCGAAGAAGCCTATGCCTGCGTGGTGTATTCGCGTAGGTACGAACAAGTTGTTTTCATTGCGGGAAGGAATCGCGTAACGCCGTTGAAATCAGCAACGATAACCAGGCTTGAGCTTCAAGCAGCATTTTTAGGGGCAAGACTTGGACAAACTGTTATAAAAGAACAGTCTCTTGTCATCAGTAAAAGGTATTTTTGGACTGACTCAAAGACTGTTTGGTTTTGGATAAATAAAAACCCTAAAAAGGATGGAGTGTTTGTTTCAAATCGTTTAGCAGAAATAGATGAATTAACCAAACCTCAGGAGTGGAGATGGTTACCCGGGACCCTTAATGTTGCCGATGAAGCTACTAGATATAAGGATAATAAACGACAAGTGGCTTAGTGGTCCTGAATTTTTGTGCCTCCCGGAAGAAAAATGGCCCCAGATGAATCCAGAACCCGAAATTGAGAGCATTTTCTCAATCTCAAGTTCTAAAGAACCACGAAAACTTATACTTGATACGCGTTTTTCTAATTGGCGCCGCCTTGTAAGAAGTATGTCATATGTTTTATTATTTGTAGATAGATTCTGTTTAAAAAAGTCAGTGATATTGCTTATTTCTCCTGACTATGAAGAACGAGCTGAAAAAATTATATTAAGGCAAGCACAGTCTGAAATGTTTGAAGCTGAGATTACTGCCCTCAAGAAACTTGAAGATTTAAAGTCATGCAGTAAATTACTCGGATTGAACCCTGAATTAAATACAGATGGTTAACTTATAGCTAAAAGTCGTTTAGATTCGAGTAAAGATCTTCCTTTACATCTGAGGCGACCAATCATTTTAGATGCCAAACATAACGTAACAAAATTGTTTATTAACCATTTTTATAAGAGACTAGGTCACAATAACGCAGAAACACTAGTGAATGAGTTACGTCAACGTTATTATATTTTTCGACTTAGGACTACGGTAAAGAACATGATTAATAAATGTGTCGTCTGTAAAGTTAAGAGGAGTCGACCAGTGCAGCCGATGATGGCACCTCTTCCCGAGAACAGACTCCAACATCATTGTAGACCCTTCACTTACTGTGGTATCGATCTTTTTGGTCCAATGATGGTTACTATTGGTCGTCGAAAAGAAAAACGTTGGGGTGTAATTTTTACATGTTTTAGCATTCGTGCAGTACATATTGAACTGGCATCTTCTTTATCAACTGATTCGACTATTTTAGCTATCCGAAGAATGGCAGTATCTGAAGTACGTCATCGTTGGACGTCGGACGCAGGAGGTTCAATCAAAGTTGGCGATGTAGTGCTTATTGTAGATAGGAGTGCTCCGAGAAATATCTGGCCTAGGGGTAGAATAGTAGAGGTCATCCCTGGACGTGATGGACGCGTGCGCATGGTTGCAATAGCAGCCAAAGGTGGTATATTACGTAGGTCTGTAAATAAAGTGGTTCTACTTGTGAGTCTGCCACCCCAGTAGGAGTAGGTAAACGAGGGGGAGTATTGTTACAGACTCCTTGAACGTACATAGGTACCTACATAATATAGTTTAAAATTAGAACGATATTATAAAATGATTTGACAATGTAAAAATATAGAAATAATGTGATTGATAATGTTTGTATATTTTATTAAAAATATCTAGCTTTTAGCTCTTGAAACAGTGAGTTTGTTTATTTGTTTGTTTATTACGCTTTCACGCCTCAACAGCTCAACCGATCATCATGAAATTTTGCATACACGTCGTCGTCAGGCGTACACCGTACAGGGAAGGACATAGGGTACTTTTTGTCCCGGAATTCGCGCGGAAACTATGAAAATTACGGGTGAAACCGTAGGGAAAAGCTAGTCTTATATAAAGTGTTGTGTCGCCAGGCGTTATACTATTTGGAAAAGTCTTTAACCGTAACAAGAAATTATATTCAAACCTAACTGTTGCTTGCGGCTCTGCTCGTGTGGTTTTTGATAATGCTGTGGACTTTACTGTGATCGTCCGTTTGTGTAGTTTGTGTATTAACGTTTATAAATACGAGCTATAATTACATTTACATAACAAAAACAATATCTACACAGAGCATTGGTATTGCAGTTATGTCAGATTTAAAGTATATAGTTAGCACACCTTCAATTTAGGTACCTATAAATATATTTTATATAAATTTTCGCATTTCAATTGCTGTGCTACTGCACCACCTACCTACTGTTTAACTGTTATAAATATTACTCCACCTGGTAGCCTGGAATAGATCGCTTTATAGTGATAAGGCCGCCCTTTGGAGTCACTTAACACTTTCTGTTTTATAAGGTTTTTAGTCTTTGTAATGATTGTGGTGCTCAATAAAGTGTTTTTCCTTCAATCATTCATTTCATAATAATTAACTATCTGATTATATAATTATATATATAATTAGGTTAGTATCATTGGTCTAGCATTCAGTGAACCTAAGTTCGAACTTCGCATCAGTGCAATAACTTTTAGTTAGGGTTTAGTATGTATTATAAGTGTAGATATTATAGTGTATTTACAAAAAAAGTAGATAAACATTTTTCATCAGCTGTCCGTTATACCCATACCATGTACAAGCTTTGCTTAGTTTGGGACCAAGTTATGTCTAAATGTTCAAGCATTGTTATTATAATTAAAATATGTATTATAATTTTTATTTGACGGCGACCGAGAACTTATGTGGCCTGTACAACGCCGTTGCCCTAGTGTTAGCGAATCTAAATGCTAAAATTCAGATGTCGCGGGTTCGATCCCAACGTCTGAGAAAATATTTATGAGACGAACATAACAACAATGTGTTTTCCTTGATATAAGTATGTATATTATGTATCGTATACGTATTTACAAAAAAAATTACATCTCAAGATGTAATATGTATTATATTATTTCCCATAGTCAAAAGCTGGCCGGATATCCGTGATGAAAACAATGACGAAACATTTAGTCGCCGACTGAAAAACCTCTTGTTGGATAACGTACTACTCTGTTGACGATTTTCTAAAAATGAAGTTTGCTTAATTACACTGTGTAGCTACACTTTTATTTATTGTTCTATAAATTAAGTAATTCTCTAATGTAAAATTCTTGACATGTACCTATTATTTAAATTGACATACCTATTGTTTCTATTTATATTCAATTTTAATGACGATCTCTTTGACGAATGACACTGTGTATATCATATATATACTGTTAATGATGTTAAAGCGAAATAAATAAATCTAATCTAATCTACTGTGTCGAAATACAAATTAATGTAGGTAATAGTAGATACTATAGTAGATCTTATGACGTAGGGAGGACATACATATTATGTCCTCCTTAGGCCATAAGATCTACTAATATTCAATTTCTGACGTTGTATAATTCATAGTCCCTACTCCCAATTCCCATCCGTCTGCCGTTATCGCGGCATCGTAAAATGTCTGCTAATAATAATGAGGGTTTGCCGGGCAATATATCCGTGTTCTAACTAACTTCTAGCGGATAATTTAATACCTGCAGCCTGTCCCTTTTGCGCCCAAATGGGTAGTTTATCATAGTCAGGCGTACTCAATGCGAAACATAATGGATGTGTAAGTAAAAGATGACTGAGGTTCTGGAAGGTTTTGATCAATGAAACTGTGCAACTGGAAGCGAATGAAAAAATTCAGTAGGTACCTACATATTTGTAGGTAGAAACAATTATAGATACAGCCTGCTGTTTTGGTCAGCAACACGCGTAACGATGGTAGTAATATAAATAACTAGCTGACCCCCGCGGTTTCATCCGCGGTAACTTTAGAATTCCCGCAGGAATTTCAGAACAAAAAGTGCCTTATGTCATTCAAGATCACTTAAGATTCCTATAAGTGAAAGAATTTAAAAAATTGGTTCAGTTGGTCCAGAAATTACAACCTCACAAACTCCGGAGTTCCCGCGGGACTTCCGGGATAAAAAGTACCTTACATAACTCAGAATCACTGTAACTGCCTATTAGTGAAAGAATTTTTAAAATAGGTTCAGTAGATCCAGAGATTACCCCCTAAAATCTCACGAACTCACAAACTCCAGAGTTTCCGCGGGAATTCCGGGATAAAAAGTACCCTATGTCACTCAGAATCACTGTAGCATCCTATAAGTGATAGAATTTTTAAAATCGGTTCAGTAGATGCAGAGAAAGCTGTTCCCCTATGGTTTTACCCGTGGGAAATTCGGAGTTTCCGCGGAGATTCCAGAATAAAAAGTACCATGACTTTCAGAATCACTGTAGCTTCCTATAAGTGAAAGAATTTTCAAAATCGGTTCAGTAGATCCGGAGATAGCTGTCCCCGTGGTTTAACCTGTGGAAAATTCGAAGTTCCTGCGGGAATTCCTGTATAAAAAGTATCCTATGACACTCAAGATCACTGTTGCTTCCTATAAGTGAAAGAATTTTCAAAATCGGTTCAGTAAATCCAGAGATTGCCCCCTACAACGTCACAAACTCACAAACTCACAAACTTTTGCCCTTTATAATATTATTATAGAATATAGATTAGATTAGATTAGATTTATTTATTTCACATTATCAGATTCAAAATTACATCAAATTATAATATGTCAAAGGATAAAGTGATCGTCAGATTTCAATAAATAAATGTCAATAAGTGTAAATAAACGTCAATATACAATTACAAAATACTGCCAAAATCATAAACAGAAAAAATAATTTAAATGTCAGACAAAGAATAATAAATATACAATAAAATAAAATAAACCAACTAAATCTATGTCAAATGTAGAATAAAAAATAAAATAAATATAAATAAAGCTACACAATGTAGTCAAATCTTAAAATTTATAAATTCATTTACCGTATAAAATTCATTTTCCAACAAAAGATTCTTTAATCGGCGATAAAACGTTTCGTCATCGGTCACGTTTCTTAGATCTGCAGGTAGCCGCTCGTAGTAACTTGGACCTATCACGCGCGGGTTTTTTGCAGCGAGTTGCGTTCGGTGCGGAACACTCGCGATCCGCCCCATGTTCCTAAACGACCGCCCCCCACACGTTCGCCGACCAAACGTGTCAATGTTGCGACGGACATACGATATCACCTCGAACAGATACAGACCGGTCATCGTCATCACGCCGTGCTCCACAAAAATCGTCCTACATGTTTGTCGAGGCTTTATGCCAGCCAGAATACGGATCGCGCGTTTTTGCAGTACAAAGACACGGCCTGAGTCGGTCGAGTTTCCCCACAGCATTATACCATATGACATTAGAGACTGGAAGTGCGCAAAATACGCTTATATTATAAATTATAGATATGGGTTCTAAAAAATATATATTTTTTATTATTCTGAATATTATTTAAAAGAAAATCTCTGCACAAGATATCTAAAAATTTTCACAAAAAATGGTAATTGGTAAAACATTAGCGCGTAGACTAGAGCTACGACATCATAGTTTCTACGCGCTACGTGTAGCTACGTCGCGTCGTCGTCGCACGCACGCAAAAGTAGGTACCCACTTTTGCACAAACGTTTTATTTAGATGACGGTAAGTACACAAAACATTTTTGACTCCCTTTCCCTTCATACTTTACCAGGCTTAGGGCCGGCAAAGACACTGAATAATTTAGAAATTATAAAAATCCCATCAAAAAAATAAATGTGAAAGTGGAATCCAAGTTCAGTATTAAGCTTATGATTAGTTGTCAACTTCGCCGACAAAAGAATTGATATCTAAATAGGTGGCAAATTCTGTAAATAATCCTGAAATATATTCAAAGGAGCATACAACTTAGCTAGTTTTCACTTTCAAGTTATCTTTAGCTAGTCAAATTATGTATCTTCTTTATAATATTATCAGCAAGTTACTGCAGCAAGTTACCTTATACTATAAGGTCAATAGATCTTACCCCTATATGTAATGGATATATTATTTCCGTAAACTGATGAAAATATTCACAGATATTTATAAATTATATTCTACGTACCGTACGTAAAACAAAATCTGATTCATTTTTAACTTGAGAATAGCTAGTTATACGTATAAACCAGTGAACATAGGAAAATTCGCGCTGACAACGAATATATTTGACTCAGTTTAATTGAGTAACGTAAAATACATCATTAAGAATATTTCGAAATTCTGATTAGTCAGTTGCATACAAAAATACTTAACTTTGTTATATCACCTTCTTGATAGGAAAAATCTAAAAACTTAAATTATTGATAATTATCTTTTTTTTTAAGTTTTTCCAGTTTTCAGATTTTTCCCTTTGTTTACGCCTAAAAGTCTACCTTGATGCCAAATATCAAGTTCCTAGGTCATCTAGAAGTGCGTTATAATTTTGGTCTGGTCAGTCAGTGATAAAAATCACGATTTTTGAACGTTAATATCTAAATAACCGTTGAAGGTGTGCTTATGAAATTTGGAGCACATATTTATCTCGCAAGTTTTAATACATGAGCTAAATTTTACATGTTTATGTGAAATAGTTTTTGAATTATGAGGGGGTGAAAAGTAGCTCCAAATGGTTCGTGTAATATTACACACGGTGCTGCTCGCCAGTTCTGTTAGCTTGAACTTGGGGATAAAGTATAGTATATGGACCGTCGAGTTGGGCAATCAGAATTTTCAGGCTGAAAGGTGTCAGTCTAAGCTACATTTCTGCAAAGTTTCAAATTGCGGAACCTTATAGTTTTTCTAAAAAAAAAATATTAAAAAGTTAAGTTTTTAGACTAAATTGAGGTTATAAACTAGTAAATTGAGGTGATTGTGTTGACGTTTTTTTTTTATTACAATAGACGTCATTGCGTTCCAAAATGGCACACCAAATGCGTGACAACTGGTGTGGCATCTTTGATACAGTTTCTTATTTTACAACTTGTGCGTGCACGTGGCACGTCACGTCACGCATTCAAATGCATCAATCGGCGCCATCTTGTACTGAGAAACAATATCTAACATTTTTTTAAAAGGAACGGCTAGGTTAGGTTAGAACATGTAAGCTAGATAACGCGCGAGCCGAGCGCAGGGTGCCGCGGCAGCGGCCGGCGAAGCACCAGAAACACTTTGCGTAGCGTTTGTAGTTTAATTTGATGAAAATCCTATATTTTTGGAAAGGAACGGCTAGGTTAGGTTAGAACATTCAAAAATTCATAAAAAAAAAACTACGCGTTTCCGCAATTCCCCCTTTTAAGGGAGGCTTCCCCTCTCCCCTCCCCCCCACCACGTCTCCCTCTGACCCCAAAAATCAACGGTCCATATACTATACTTTAACCGAACTTGGCTTGACACGCTACCGACGTGTCTAAATTAGAAATGACATTTTAATATCCATCAAACATTAACATTAACATTATTTAACATCTCACTTACTTGATTTCGGAGAAGATCCAAATAAGATTAATAGCAGGAAGTGAACGGAGAAAGAAAGCTATGGATAGAGGTCTGGACAAAGCTGGAGGAAACCTTTACCCGAAAAGGGGTTCCGATTAATGATCTAAACACAAAACCCAGTGGGTTTATTTCATGTCAAATATGGCATTACATATATCTACTTATGTTTCAACATGTACTTACAAAAATAAAAAAGGCTATGCCGCACGATCACAGTATCTCAATGCAATATAATATATTACATATTATAATAAAGTTGCACGGCGCAACAATGCACGTTAATGCGAGAAGAGTGACTCCTATTAGCGATTCACCATTCCCATTCACTCAAGCAGAACCATTACTAAAAACTTATAGCCAGATAAAAATATCTATGAAGACAGACTCTTCCACTATTTAAGTCTTCTACAACTAATACTAATACGGGGTGATTGATAATTGAATGAATCTAATTAGTAATAATTTACTACCATCTAAATTTTAATGTTCTGAATATAAGTTTTGGCACGATGATAAATCATTTAATGTTTGAAAACGACTAGGTATTCAGTTGGTTTTGTGCACCACAGATGTCCTGATAAGATTAAATTACGAGCTTCATAACTTAGCTACATTCGAAGTTAAAATGAAAAGAACAAATACTACATAACCATTGACTATTTACGACTGCACGGCGGTAATAATTTAAAGGGACGTCTCGTGGCATTAAACAGTGTGAAATAGCATAGTTCAGTTTGCACGGGGCCGCATTGTCTCCTTGACTAATTTGTGGAGCAGTCGTTTTTAACTATTAATTTTTTTTTGCTTGACAAGATCCGTACGTGAAAATGCATTTTATGGAGGTTTACAACCTCTCCGCTTGTGCCTTAACGACATATTTCTCAGGGCCTTTCGCAGTATGGTAGTAAAGAGAACCCGCATTTTTATAGGCACAGTAATTTTTTGTCGAAATTAGACCCTAGGTGGGTACAGTAAAACATTGTGAAATACGATATGCGAAAACTTCAGAATGTGTTCTTGATTTACATTACTTGATTGATGTTTCACATAGACACTAACATATCCGAGTTCACAATAAAATATACGCTACGTAAAGGTACATAATGTTTTGCAAAATTAAAAAGGCCCTCAGATATAGTATATTTATAATATTGTATATTCAAGAACAAATTTCAGCTTTCGAAAATTTCAATCTGTATCTGAGGAATAGCTGAGTGGACTGTATAAATGATTTGCTGCAAAACCAACTTAGATTTCGAATGCTTTATTGCGAATTTTATAATACAAAATTTATGACAAAAAAATGCGTATGTAATGCGTTGAGTGCCGTTAAATTGCAAGTGAAGGTGACATGTGTGGCTCCCTGCCTCCCGCGCGTTTCTTCTCTCCGTCTACTTCGCTGCATTAGCATTGCTCATGTTAAATAATTAGGCGCATGTAACTTTGATTCAGAACATGCCCCCCCGCGTTGAAAGGTGTGCCTTTCAACTAGATTACGGATTCTCCCTCGTTCATGATAGAGGACATAGCTTGTGAACTGCTCTTCGCACAACGCCCTTGTTCGTGCGAATATCTGCCACTCGGATTACGTTGTCCTTGCCCATGTGTACCTCTTCAACTCTGCCAAGACACCACTTCATTGGAGGCAAGGCGTCTTCTTTTACGAGTACCATGGTGCCCTTTTCGAGGCATCCTTTCGAAGTGCGCCATTTGGTTTTTTGCTGCAATTCGGTGACATATTCTTTATGCCACCGTGTCCAAAAATGCTGCCGTAGTTGCTCAACTCGCTCCTAGCGTTGTAGTCTGAGTGGATTGATGTTCTCAACACTTGGACTAGGCAGTGCTGTCAAAGGTCGTCCAACCAGAAAATGACCTGGAGTGAGGGGAGAAAGGTCGTTGGGATCTGTGGATATGGGTGCAAGTGGTCGAGAATTTAATATTGACTCTATTTGAACTAAAACTGTGTATAATTCTTCGAATGTAAGATTTGAATTGCCTAATATTCTAACTAAATGATGCTTAACTGACTTTACTCCGGCCTCCCACAGACCGCCAAAGTGGGGTGCATAAGCAGGGATGAATTTAAAATCAATGCCATCGTTAGCCATGGTTTCTACTAAAATTGTGGAATTTCGCTTTATAAATTGAGTTATTTCGTTCATGGCACCTACAAATTGCGTACCATTGTCGGAAAACATGCAGGAGGGCTTCGAACGCCGTGCGATAAATCTACGTAAAGCTGCTATATATGCGTCTTTGGTCAAATCTGAGACTAATTCGAGGTGGACTGCTTTGGTGGTGAAGCACACAAAGATCGCAATGTAAACCTTGACTAATCTACATCCACGACCCCGTCTGTCAGCAGAAAAAAGTGGCCCAGCATAGTCCACACCAGTGGTTTGAAAAGGGTACCCAGGATCGAGACGCTGCTGAGGAAGTTGACCCATGATGGGGCTGATCGTTTGAGCTCGCATCCTAGAACACCTAATGCATCGGTGTACAATAGATCTGGCCATGTTCCGTCCGCCTAGCGGCCAAAACCGTTGCCTAATAGACGATAATAGTAATTGTGGTGCGGCGTGGAATAATCTTAAATGTTCCTCGAGAAAATGAGGTTTGCGATTGGGTGCTTGCATGAAATTAAAATGGGGTGCTTCATATCGAATCCAAAGTTTGAATTTTGCAATCTACCACCTACCCTAATTAAACCTGAATCGATGAATGGAGACAACCGAGTCAACCTATTCTTCTCGGGCAATTTTTGCCATTTATGAGCAATTGATATTCTTCAAATGATTGCATTTGTGCGATTCTTAGTAATGCTTTGAATGCCTTGTCCATTTCATTTGCGGAGAGTGAGCCTAGAAATCTGGCTTTAGAATTACTTGGTTTGCTATTGTGTATGAACCGTAAAACATATGTGAACGTTCGTTTTAATTTTGACAGTTTGGAGAAGCGACTGAATTCTATGGGTGTCTCTATAGATGTTAGGTGTGCAATCAGTTCCGGCAGTGGTTCATAATCTTGATTCGAATTGAGTTTTGGCCAGTCCTTTTCGTCTTTTTGCAGAAATGGCGGTCCTGTCCACCACAACTTCAACTCATTGATTTCAGACATGTTAACGCCTCGAGTTAATAAATCTGCCGGATTTTGATTAGTGGGTACATGTCGCCACTCATGATTCTGTGTGAGTTCTTGTGTCTCCGATACCCGATTTTTCACAAAGGGTTTCAGCTTGTTTGGATTAGTGTGCAGCCAACCCATGACTATGGTCGAGTCTGTCCAAAAAACGCATCTATGAATAGGCAGTCTGAAAGCGTCTATGACCTTTTTTGCCAATTTTGCTGCAGTTAGAGCACCACAGAGCTCCAAACGTGGGATGGTGACTGATTTTATGGGCGCCACCTTGCTTTTTGCGCATAACAAATGTGTCTGCGTTTCTTCGCTACTTGTCCATGACTTGACGTACACACAACCACCGTATGCATCCTGTGAGGAGTCGCAGCCCTATCGTGGGAATTGCCTAAATGTGTTTCAGGTGATTTCAGTGGTATTGCAACTGAAAACCTACCGTCAGCCATGCGTTTGTAATTCTGCACAAAGTTCTCCTCGCATAATCGCTCCTCCTTTGAATAAATAGGTTTATTGATATTTGGTGTTTCTTTAAGGGGCCAAAGCTTGGACAATTGATCCTGAACATCTGCATTCTCGTTGTGGCTAACATTACATGCAACGATGTTACTATTTGTCTTGCTGTGTGTGTGTTTGAGACCACTAGTGGGTCCTGAAATAATGTATCCTAATTTGGTGAGTTGCAGGATGGGACAGTTGGCTCCCAAGCGGATTTGACCCTGATCTAGTAACTCCCAAAAAATGTCTGCGCCTAACAATATATCTATGTTTGACGGATTGTAATATTGTGGATCAGCTAGCTGCACCTGTGTGTTAATCTGTAAAGGATTGATTGGTACGCTCTCTTTACAAAAACTTGCAATACTATTTAAAACCAAAAATGATACTTCTGCTTTAAATTCATTGACTCTTGATTCTATACATGTTTGACAACGCTTTGTGACTTGTGATACTGAATTATTAATACCGATTACCGATGTGAATACTTCCGTGTGTTTTAAATCCAATTTGTGTAATAATGCTTCCGTCATGAACGATGCCTGGCTCCCTGAGTCGAGCACAGCTCTAGCTTCATGACGCCTATTGAATTTGTCTCGTATGTATATGACCGCTGTGGAAAGTAGGACTCGCTCTGCCATTTGGGCTGAGAGCGCTGTGCTGCTACCATCAATTGTTGCTACCTCGTGTGAGTTTATCCGTGTTTCTTCGTGTAATAATGTGTTATGATTACCTGAGCATTTTGTGCACTTGCCTGATCTACAGACACGAGCTCTGTGACCAAATCGCAGACAATTCAAACACAGCTTCAATTTTTTAACAGTGTCTTTTCTTTGATTTATAGGTTGTCCTAAAAATGTGTTGCAATTATAAATCCGGTGTTCTTTAGAGCATAAGGGACAAGAATTATACTGTCCATGTCCAGAATTTACAGCCGTAGTAGTTAGCCCCTTAACGTTCTCCGTGTGATAAAGTTTATGCCTTTCAGTCTTGTTGTTCATATTAATTGATTCAAGTAAATCAGCCCTACCCTTTAAAAAGGACATGAAATCTTCGAGTGTAATTTTATTCATACTACATTTTTTCTCCTCCCACTCTCTCGAAGTCTTCGGATCAAGCTTAGAATTAATAAGGTATATAATAAGTGTGTCCCATGACTGTGTGGGTTCGCCAAGAATTTCTAAGGACCTGAGATTTTTTGAAAATGTATCGATGATGCTTCTAATTAATTGAGCGGATTCTCTTTTTATTGGATCCATGAGAAAAAGAGACTGTACATGATTTTGAATCAATAGCTTTTCGTTGTTGTACCTATCGCAAAGCAGCTCCCACGCAACTGTATAATTGTTAGATGAGAACTCCAACGATCTTATTACCTGAGCCGCGCCGCCGTCTAAAGAGGCCCTTAAATAGTGGAATTTTTGAATTTCAGATATGGTTCGATTTTCGTGAATTAATGACACAAAGGTGTCGCGAAACTCGAGCCAGTCTGTATACCGACCGCTAAATTTAGGGACCTGGATGGTAGGTAATTTGACTCCACGCCCACTGCTTACCCTTCTGTGCTTCACCACCGTACCAGTTTCCGCCCTACCTGACGCCTGTGAATGGGAAGAAGACGCGTCATCATCATCATTTACGATGGTCCTATTGCAGTCGAAAACCTCCTGCGCCTGAGCTACGATGGCATAATATTGATTTTCAAATTCGCGCCTTTCCTTGTATTGTTCTGGCATATCATCGTCGTCATCAACGGCAGTCTCGATACAGCTTTGAATTTCATCATACTGTGAAAACAACAATTCCGCTTTTGTTATACGAAGTTTTAACTCGGTAGTCTGAACGGAGCTTAAAACAGTTTTTAAACTATTGACGTAATTAACAAACATGGTGAGGCGACCCTTAATTGATCCCCGTTTTTTGATTAATTCCTTTAAATCGGCCATTTGAAAATAGTAAACAAAGATGTGAGGTCGGTGCAAAGTATCAGTTACGCAGTTAGTCTGCAATCGTCTTAAGTTAACCCACTAATTGATAGTATAACTGTATGAATAAAATACCTACTTCAATTTAGACAAAATTATAATTTCAATAAAAATAAACGGTAAAGTTTGTAGAAACGTAACGTAAGTAAATCGCAAGTATAAAACTGTAAGTGCGTTTTTAATCCCGTAACCCCCAAACAATACAATTTATCTGTAATTATTATTTATAGCCAATATTTTGTGATGGCTGTATGACCTATGTTTTCTTTCACAATTGATTTATTGACGTTAAATCGTTATGCTAATTACAGTGATAATTGAAGTAAAGATTCTAACTATTTTAAGTATTACGTCTACGTTAATTTTAATAGGAATATAAAATGAAATAAGCTGATAAATTAATAAATCTGACGTGCGGGTGGCTAATAAATGATGACGAGAAATTAACGGAATCTCGATTCCACGCGCTGCACACGATCGATCTGCGTGATAAGTACCTACCTACTTAAACGAAACAAAGACTTTAAAAACTACAATTTAAATAAAATTTCGTGGAATGAACTAACTTATAGGAAAATATTTTTTGCAATTTGTTTAAAATAATTTCACAACAACAACACTTAATTTTTATTTTATATATTTTATTAATCACTTGCATGGAAATAATGAAGGACAAGAAAAGGGCATAACCGGAACGAACTCACTCTGAACAACAAGCTTCGTCTGTGCTGTGGCCAACTCCTTGATAATAATTTGATGATGATTTTTATTATAATCCTTTTGCTAATTGATATCCTGTGCGTTTAAATTTGTTTCCAAAATCCACTGTTTTTGACTTCGGCTCGAAGGTCCAATGTATCTGAGGAATAGCTGAGTGGACTGTATAAATGATTTGCTGCAAAACCAACTTAGATTTCGAATGCTTTATTGCGAATTTTATAATACAAAATTTATGACAAAAAAATGCGTATGTAATGCGTTGAGTGCCGTTAAATTGCAAGTGAAGGTGACATGTGTGGCTCCCTGCCTCCCGCGCGTTTCTTCTCTCCGTCTACTTCGCTGCATTAGCATTGCTCATGTTAAATAATTAGGCGCATGTAACTTTGATTCAGAACACAATCTCTAAGAAAGAAGGGATGACTGCAATGTTTTGCAAAATGAAAAAGGCCCTTAGATATACCTAATATATTTATAATATTGTATATTCAAGTACATATTTCAGCTTTCGAAAATTTCAATCTCTATAAGAAAGAAGGGATGACTGCTTGCATGAAAATACCGTTAGCTTTGAACTAAGAGTCATTGAATAGTTTATTCAACTTAGAGGTGAATATAGGGGGAACCGCGAGGAAAGCAGCTAATTTATGAACGTAGGTCCCTAATTAGGTATAGGTATAATCTAGTCAAGTCTACCTTGTCGAAAAGTAGATATGTGGGGATAAACCATCCATAATTATATAAATTTGAGTGGATTTTTGGATTTCAGTATGTCGAATCGCTTTTTAGTATGGATACATCGTGTTTTGAGTATAGTCACGACATGTAACACAAAAGTACTTACCTATGCGAGATTTTTCAATGAATAAGATGTTGAATGTTTGATACAGATTCCTTGGAATACTATATGAATTTATTCTTATATGCTCTCGGGCATGTTGATAAAATGTGAATTTTTAGTCTTTCTTGTAGATTAATAAAAAATATTGGACACGTAGGCATTTTTCCTTTTTTACATACCTACTCGAAAAGTAACGGCAATAATAAATAAATCGAGTTCAATTTTCGTGTGACGTCGTTAGTTATGACGATGATTTGAATGATGATTTTTATACCTCATGCTCATTCTCTTAAATATTTCTGCGTACGTACCTAGGTCCATGGATATTATTTCACATGTGACAGTTACCAAACGGTTTTAACATAAGTGTCGACTTATTCAACATTTTTCGAATGCGTTATTGCTTAAGCGTTTCTTAAGATTAAGATAATAATACGAGCCATTGGATCACGCAATAGACAAACACGGCTGACCGCAGCCCATGGCTAGCTAATAGCCATAAATCTTCGCGGATTCGCAACAGGGAGACAATGAGGCTGTCGCAATACCTACTTGCCTACTTAACGTAACGTACATAATTAACCAAAACACGACTTACCCTACTTTTATTATCTACTGTCATCGATGCTATCGATCATCGTTATAGATCTTTATCGGATAATCGCTGCTTTTAAGTAACTATTTGCTTCGTTAAAATCAATTCATAATCTTATTAGATATTATTAGCGATCGACGTGCAGACGTTAGTTTTTAACGCGACGCACTTACTTCTATCGCATACGCATATAGGTACGCATCTATCTCTACAGGGCCCCTATTTATTACTATGAACATTACACATCGTTTTAACATAGGTAACACGCCACAAAGATTGTTTTTCCCTCGTGCTCAAAGAAGTTTCAATTCAAAAATATACATTATTCTTCGGGTCTGTCTGGATAATTCTTAATTTTTGCAATAAAATTCTACATTGTTTATTTATTATTTGTTCGAAACTCAAATATTTGGCATGTAAAATTTTAGCATTTAAAATTGTAGCAGGCAACGGAAGTGACACGCATAATGTCAACGAAAGGGATGCACAACCAGGTTGCAACGAACATAACATGAAGTGTGAATCATATAATTGTACATATTTTACCTAAAAATAAAATACATATACCTACATACATACACATGCATACACAAATACATACACTTAACTGTACTTTCATATTAACATTTATCCATGTATACGCATTCATATATATATACACACACATATACACATGCATGCATAGCATCAAATAAAGTGTGAAGACGCCAGGAGTCCGGACCATTGCAACCACAGAGCAAATAAATTAACTAGAGAGGACATGTTGGCGGGACAGGCGCGCCACCGTTGTTGCAAAGGAAGTTAGAGCAATGCTCTAACTTGATCAAAACTTCTTTTGCTACCATCCCAAGTATATTTAGCACAATATTCTCAAAACTGTGAATTTTGAAAACAGTGACTAAGTAAAAACATAACCATAAAATGTTTAAAACATTTCTTTACGTTAATGAATGTTTTAGTGCGTTGCGTACGTTTTCATCTGTTTTTATAGTAAACTACTTAAGTTAATATCCCTTCTATCTGTTATTTAGGTACGCACTGTTCTGTGATCGCAACTCACCGAGAGTAGGAAATTGAAGACTGTAGATATAATATGAAGTAAGGTAAATGGTGGATCAAAACCAGAATTACACTAAACATACTACTAAACAGATTTAAATTTTCTTTACTCATAGGAAGCCACAGCGCTCCCGAGTACCATAATGGTATATATCTTATCTTAGGTATATCTGATTTTGATTTTAAAAGTGTTATGGGTTATTATTTGTGTCCCATCCCACAAAGAGGTCAATATTTGCAGATTTTGCGTTGTAGGACATAGGTCACATAGGGAACTTTTTATCCCGGAATTCCTGCGAAAACTCAAAAATTACCGCGGACGAAACTTCGGAGAACAGCTAGTATTAAATATATTGAGATCAAAATTACTGTTCTAAACTGTTTTGCAAACGGACGAAAAACAATTTTAACAGTTGTTTCATTACGTACAAAACATGTTCAGAATAGCACGCTAAGTACATATAATAACGCACGTTATTTTTAAGTAGCTTCGGTAGGTGTTACGATGGTATTTAGGGTAATGAACGGCATGCTTTTGCGTTCCACTTTACGGTTATGTCACTGCCGGTAACCTATGCCGCTGCGCATGCGCGCCTAGGTATACGCAATTAGCCATACACTCATATAATATGCTGCTGATCAGTTAATTATAACTGCTATAGTATATCAGCGGTGATCGGTAAATTATTCTCGGCTATCGTATTTATCTATGATATAATTTAACCCGAGGCTTTTGTTTTCAAAGCGCTCGAATACAAGGATGACTGGATGATAATCGAGTTGGTATTTTTCTGTCTCAATCAAATACGTCGGTATACATATACCTCTAAATATTTTTTTATACTATTACCTACTAGCTGTTGCCGGCTGCTCCACTCGAGTGATGGTGAGCTTGCGTCAATGTCACCTATACCTACATAGTAGGTACCTACTTTAAGATTCAAACTGTCATCTTCTTTTCCTGAATTGATTATGATGAAACAAAGCCCATGTTTGTCATTAGCAAGACGTTAACGTGATGCGAGACGGGCACACGGTTGTTTTACATCTATTTTCTTGTACTTGAACATATCTTCAGTGCACAGATTTTCCAATTACAGTTTTCTTGTAATATTTACAGATTTTAACATAAAGATCTTATTATATACCTAAAGGACCTATAGGTATATTTATTAAAATTAAATGTCCAATGACTATATTGCTTGGTACTTACCGCATGATTAGAGATAGGTATAGATACTAGGTATAAGTTCCTCCAATTACTTGTGGCGCTGCTATATTATTATCATTATTTTGGTTTATTTTTAGAAAGCAACTAATCTATACTAATATTATAAAGAGGTAAAGTTTGTCAGTTTGTGACGTTGTAGGGGGTAATCTCTTGATCTAACCGATTTTGAAAATTCTTTCACTTATAAGAAGCTGCATGCGGTAGGCCTGGAAGACATAGGGTACCTACTTTTCATCCCGAAATTCCCACGGGAATTCTGAAATTACCGCGCGTGAAACTGAGCTAGTTCATGATAAAGTTTAAACACAAAAATAATACATAAATTTTGTTCCAAAACGGTTTCATATTTTAGTAAATTCAAGTTATTCTATAGTAATAACGGTCTTCCAATTGACGAACAGTAAATTGCATGTCAATTACTCGTAAATTTTGTTTACATTTAGGTAGGTATGTCAATAACTAATTACTTATTAGATTGGTATTTTTATATCCGTTCAAATGAATAATAAATACCAATCTTGAGCTGACACATTAATTGTAGGCACAAAACAGTATACGTCATCGGTGCCTAGTTCCGGTAATAATTATGCAGGCATTCTCGAACATCATTCGAGAGATAATGCACATCCGCGATCCGCTCTTAAATCTATGAGATCCGGGTACAATTGCAGTTTTGTAACTCCATTTAAAAATTTGCTTTATTCACACTTTTTTATTTAGGTATTCAAAACAGCTTTAGCGTGACCTACCTACCTACCTAGAAGATTCTTGTTATTCTACATGGATTTTTTGTAATATAGTAATAATAAATAATAAGTTTAAAGCTATAGGTAAGTATATAAAGAATTTACAGGCCTAGTGTATTTATTTATTTAAATTTTTATGTACACTGAGTAAGCGATGAGATCTTAATTCTTAACTCTTTGGTTAACCTATGGTAATAGATAAGTTTATATTGTTTATGGTCCTCTTCTGCTTGTAACAATGAACCCAAAAAACGCAAACTAATTCTGTGCATTAATTTTATTTATTTATGCCCTAAATTACAACAAAACGCATAAGCAATCGGTTAGAGAACCTCGTCCTTTAGCACATGTAGTAATATCGTTACCGTGTACCGTTATAATGATAACTGCGCAATTATCTATTGAATTGTCACGCTTTTAAACGCCGCCGATAGTAAAAAGAGTGAATTGACGTAGGGTTCTAATAATTTGAAACTCGTAATCTAATTGTTCAACGACAAATAATATAATACTATACTAGTGCAGATGCCTCATCTCATACAAAGAAACGTGACCATCCTAAAATGAATAATTCCGTAAAGAAGCGTGGAGTCGGTCCAATGTGTCGATAACCACCATATTGTTTTGTTCACTGGCGCGTTGAATTCATTACATTATCGAAGCTATTCCTACCTGCTGTAATCTTCTTTATAAAAAAAAATGAATGTTTGTATGTCTGTCCTCTATGCGTTCCTAAACCATTAAGCCGTCTGTGATGAAACTTTGGCTGGGCAGTGGGTGCATTCCCCACCCCGAGGACTAAATAAGGTACTTTTATCAAAACTTATAAAAATCTCCGACCCTGCAAATTCTTAACCGAACCGCATTTCGCAACCGAAATTGCCCCCCTCGTCAACCATATCCTAGATCCGCGCCTGACGTCCGCAAAGGTTTATTATTATTATAAAGAGTTCCAACGAGAATTAATTAATAAAATAAATTTTGTATAACTTTTTATCGTATAAAAGTACGCAATAAAATTCTGTCAAATCCAACGTACGTACTTACCTAACTTTCACGTGTGATCCACTATATTGTGTGTAGATATTTTACAGCTTAAATATCATTGACTACAAACATACCTAAGTACTTAACTTGGCCGTATCGATGTTCATAAAAAAATCTCAAGCTCGTTTTTCTAAACTTCAATATTATGTCAAGACTATAAGAACATGATTTAGTAAACACGTATTCAATGCTCGTGCACATATCTCGTGGGTGTAAGTTGACATAAACGATACCATCAACAACTACACACAGAAAAGAAATCCTACGTAGTAGGTACGTAGGTTTACATTCATCCATGCAATGCATTTGCCACATGCAAAGAAAACCATTGAAGTATTTTTAAATGCATGTAATTATTTGTCCAGATTGAAATTGGTATTTCAACATGTTAATATCATAGATGCAAACAAACTAATTTTTAACTATAAAAATAAATAAATCTCCTAATAAAAATATTTATATCAATCTACTAAATATACCTAACTAAAAATAACAGATCAATTACATACCTGTTTGATATCTGTTTATGTATGAATATAAAAAAAACAAAATTAAAAAATACGCACGTAAAAAAAACAAAATATGTAGGTAGGTAGTTTGTTAAGTAACAATTACCTAAAAGTATATTATTAGTCTTATTAAATACCTATCAACATCCCACAACTATTTTCTGAACTGTTAATTAGTGCAATTGAACTAGGTACATAAGTTTTAACCATGTTATAATCATGTTAAAAGATTTCAATTTGTATTCTCATAAAATTCTCTATACCTACAAAATCACAATATTTTATAAATAGTTGAAGAGCCGATAACGTTTCTTCTCCTGCGTTTATAAAATTAGGTAGATACATACCTTATATGAGAACTTACCTATATCTATAATTCATATAGATATAAGTTCTCAACGGTTTTAGTGGTTAGAAACGGAAACTGCAGCAATGAAAAGCAAACAAAAGTTAAAATGTTTACAAGTTGCGAACCGCGTCCAAGCTTTTGTCATAGTATCAATAGTAATTCTTCTGTCAAGGTGCACATTGAGTGCCTATGACGTCATGACATGCATTCGGATGTTGGTCGGTAATATTACTGATGTGACGTCTTTTTGTTTAATTTAGAAACTTTACCTACTTTTGGACCAACGACAATGTGTATAGATATAGATGTAGGTATATCTTGGAATTACCATTTGGCATTTTTATTTTCCAATACCAATTTAAGTCAATTGGAACCGTGCTTTTTGCAAAGAGAAGAGAGTATGGCTCAATGTATTTAGGTACATATTTGGTAATAATATTAATATTCTAATATAAGCATTGGGAAAATATTGATTTCCAAAATATACCTAATTGGACATAAAGTAGGTAACATAGGAACATGCTGACACAAAATTTCGAACCTAGTTACTTAAATCTTTCGTGTTGACGTCTTGCGAAATGTATAGGTAGATATGTAGAAACTATAGTTTAGCATAGAAATCAATTATATAAGTTTAACTTACCTAGATTAAATATTTAGATAAAAAAATTAATTTCAAAAATTGACAGGTTGGCAGACAACAGAATCAATAAACATCTTCAGAACTGACAACTTGACAAAAGTTATTAGGCAGTGTGTATAGGCACGACTAAGTAGGTGGATAGATAGGTACCAACGTCCCTCTATTATACAATTTAGCATGATCTCAATTTATAACGATACGGCACATTGCATAATGATTTCCGCATTAAAATACTAGTTTTGAGAGGTTGATGTTATGATATATGACATTGGCTAACTCTACGTCGTCGTGACGAGGTCTAATCGTATCGAGTTAAACTACTAATGGACACTAATGGAAATTATCAGAGGAGAGCATCTGTCGAGGACTGTTTCAGACGGTCGGGAGAAAGTGACAACTTCGCCACTTCACGTTAAGGCTAGGTTTGTTTTTTATATTTCAAAAAGACACACAACTGCAACATGCAAACAACTTAAATAATATAGAGAAACCTGCAGATGAAAAAATTACAAAGAGAATGTTCAAAATCACATAAAAATTATCAATAACATAATTTTCTCGATATAAATTACGGTAAAACTTTATGTCTTATCTACTTTAACCAATAAAATTCGTTACAAGTATGTTATTACTAGATAATATAATTACTTAATTAAATGGATATAAATACAGAATATCTACCATCCTTAACCATCTGCAAGTGAAAAAAAAAAAACCAGGATAAAATGATTCTTGCTTGTGGTTCAGGGGCACTAACAAATAATAGTGACCCTGAACTCGAAAGAAGGTCAGACATGAATAACAAAAGAAAAAGTGAATGAGTATATTAGAGATCTAGACATAGATGATAAGTACATAAAATTATTCCGTAGTCTGTACCTACGTGTACATATATGTATGCACAACAGAACAATTCATGATTAGCCCAATTTTAAATGTTATGATTTTAATCGTATGTTTTGTTATTGTTATACCTATTCTATTCACATTCGCTTAAAGACCTACGTTCACATTATATTAATGGATGTATCTTTAGAGAGTGAGAATTATCTAAAAATAATCTTGCGAATAGGACTCGCTTCTATCTATTTTAGAGCTGTCATTATTGTTTATTCAAAGTATCGGAATCGGTAAAGTATCGGCCTTTTATAAAAGTTTTGCCCCTCAAAATCTATGAGGAGGTCTTCGTTGTAATTCTTATAAATTCACTTCCAGTTTACTTACTTAGTGAAACTTACCCTTAACTTTTAATTTAGAGAGTAGATAAAGCAGAGCGACCAATTTGCAAAACTATCTAAGCTCATTGCTTTATTGATTTAAATATATATAATTCATTAACATTTTAATTTTTTTAATAAAAAAAAATATCAATTTTCTTTGATCTTTGATTAACAAGTACTGTGCTTTTCCTATTTATAAATTATATTCTAATTTATTCTTCCTGTAAGCGTTATTTTACGAGTAATTCCTCCATGATCTAAGTATATATGCAAATTATTCATGTGAGATTTATTGTAATATGTTGAACGGATATTAAAATGACTTTACATATTCTGTGTTTATATTTACAAGCAATTTTCAGTGCATCTACATTTTATATGTCCAATTAATATCTAGTAAATAATTGAATCCAACTAGTAGATACAAGATTTATGTTGGAATAAATTGTTGTGTCGCCTTACTCATAACAATCAACAGACACCAATCTGTTTTAAATTTTATCATGAATAAATCGACTCACACAAAAATTTTAAACTATGTCTCTTAATACTAGGTATGGATTTTAAAATACATCTGATTATATATCAGAATAATCAATTTTTTTAGTCAGTCCGTTTCTTAGTAACTATAAGTCTTCTGCGTGTGTAGGTACCTAGTTACTAGCCTAGCTACCTATCTAGTTTCAAAACTTATTATGCAACGGATGGACGGCTTAGCTTCGTGATCGATTTGTTATGGATAGCTGTTAATAATTAGACAACATTAGCTTATTAGCGTGAGGCAACTTACTTTGTAAAATCTATAATATTCAGACACTGCGCGAGAGCGTCAGAAAGGAAACGGAATTGGTACCTACATCAATAGGTAGGTACCTAATATTCTCATGCGACCGTTTGAAAGTGCAACGTGAAAAAAAAACCGCAAAGTTTGACTGCGGCTAAAATTGGTGAAATTTATAGAATCGTACAAGATTTCTAACTGGTTTCTAGAACTGTGAATCTATTGATTTGAAAACTAATAAAACGTCTACATATTGTGATTATGTTTATTTAAACAAAATTTGTTTTATTTTTTTAATCTTAATTAGTGTCAATCAGTTTGAAATTTGAATGCATATACCTACTCTACTGGAAGTTTTTTACAGTACGAATTTGACCCAGCAGTCATGCGCAAAAACAATACATATAGGTAATATATTCTATGATTAGTAACAATCCTACGAATCATGATTCACGTGATGTGATGGCTAGAGCTGGGAGCGCTAGCCGTTTATATAACATTACGCGATATGATAACTGTCAAAATGTTTTGACAGGCTACCGTGGTCTCGGAGTCTGACGTGCGCACGAGTGGCGAAAATGCCACTCACTAATTGCATCCTATGGCACATTATGGTATGACTTTCATTTGTTATACAAGATTCACAGATTTACATGATAGATAATTAAATATATTTGCATACTCTCTCACTAATTAGTCTTGGAACGGTAGTGACTAAACTACCGGTAACAGTAATGTGAAACTTATCTATAGGTATATACCTAGTTATATGTACGAGTACTAGTATTATAGAGGAAGATTTGTTTGTTTGTTTTGTCCTCTGTAAACCTCTGGAATTAGAGGATAGATTTTAAAAATTCTTTCATTGATTAAAAGCTATGGTATTCTTGAGTAAAATACTATCCCGGATACAAGTGAAACCGCGGGGTGGACAGCTTATATCCAGTAGATAAATATGTACCTACTTACTACTTACCTCTGTATTTGTAAAAATAGAAAAAAACTTTTGAATATTTTTTTTTCTTTGTGCTAATGTTTTTGTCAATTCGACGAATACCTACGTTTCAGTAGATATCAATTTAACGAAAGTATAATAAAAATATTAGTCTTACCTATATTGTATTTAAATAATTTTAAGTAGAAACATTTTAAGCAGCTTTGGTAAGAAACGTAACTGGCAATACTCGTTTGCTACTGTTTGCCATGTTAGTGTTACCATAAAAAGATTATACGATACCTAACTCGTTTGACGAGATAACATCGAAATAAATTTCCTTCCTACGTATGCATATGAAATTGAGATAATGGCTATACTTGTGCGTAGGCTTATAACAATTTAGGTGGCCGAAGCCGAAAATAATAATTATTATCGCCATCGTATTCATTGTTGGACAAAGGCGTCCAACAAAAACCTCCACGACGACCAAGACTTTGATTCGCTACGACCACAAAACGGCTATGACAACGTGCCACCACGCGTGCCACAACGTTCAAGTAAGGAATTTTGATAGTCATAGCGAGTCGGGGTCCCATTCTGCGCTGCGTTCGTCTGACTGACTCTTCCTCATCTTAATGTAAGGACTAGCTGTGTCCCGCGGTTCCACCCGCGTGAGTTTCGGAATTCCCGCCGGAACTTTTTTTTCAAAATTAAAAATAAAAGTGGCCTTAGTTACTCCTTATAACATCTCTGCCAATAAAAGTCCCGTTACAATGAGTCCAGCCGTTTCAGAGATTAGCCGGAACAAACACATAGATTTTATATCACAAAAAAGGTAGGTTGTAGGTATTTTGCACAAACAGCGGTACCTATTCAATCAATACAATAATATTTAAAAACGCATACGAATTCACTAGTTTGTAAAAATCTGTAATACGCGAATAGAGGCGCGCCGCGTGACCAGATCATATCTATAGAATCTTGTCGGTCGCATGTTTGAAATATTAACATTATGATTAAGTCTATAATAATTACTTTCATTATTGTCATCTAGACTAAGTACCAACTAGAGTTATATTCATATTTCATATAACTAGGTGTGACCCGCGTGAGCTTCGGGATCCTCCCAGGAATTTCGAAAAATGTAACCTAAGTCCATATAACATCTACCAAGAGTTATAATCCCGTCAAAATCGGTTTAACCATCTCGGAGATTAGCCCGAACAAAGAGACAGACAAAAACTTTAAAAACTATCTTTAATGTTATAACTACTTAGGTACACTGTAAGTATGAGCAAAGAATGTCGTTAGTGATAGTGAAGCAGAGCCTTAGATTTTTATCGTGAAAATTTCACGACTATTTAGTATTTTATTGGTATATCACCCCAAAGATGTTTTATTGTTAAATAAATGCTTTCCTTTTGGGGAATACAAAGCAGATAAATTAAAAGTAATGACTAATGGCCGCACTCAGAATCGACTTTAATGATTACTTAGTTAAATATAGATTTTTAAAACAAAACTGCCGCAATCAGACAAGTTTTATAAATTAATGTTAATTGGCATTTAACTAATTAAGTTACATCTCGTTAAATGCCAATTAACATTAATTTACTGAACGTCTCTGATTGCGGCAGTTTGGTTGTAAAAATCTATACTTACTTAACTAAGTAATCATTAAAGTCGACTCTGAGTGCGGCGGTAAAAGTTTAATCGATAGCAGTGACTACCAATCGGTTGCGGTTACACAGTGTCAATTTCCGGAATTCTTTCGAGAGCTCACTGAATGACGTAGGTACCTAATATCAAGAAAAAAAAAATTTTTATTACCTACTATAAGTAAGTACGTACCTAGGCGACCGAGCATCGCTCAGTGTCTTTATTTTTATTAACACCTTAAAAATAAATAATTAATTATTAATATCTATCACTCAAAATAATGAGAACCATCAATTTAAAATACCACGCCTGCTTTAACATATTACACACACATTAACTACTCTGTAAATGTAAGTAAATAGGAATTTCATTATATCAAATCGATCGATATTTATATACTTATGGTTGGAACGGCTGATCTATACCTATTTACATTCGTCATTTATTTTTGAGAAAGATGTAATTGGTTCTGTGTTCCGATAAGATCTCGTCGAGTTACTATCGCAAGAGCAAAACGATGTACCTCCGAAGCTCCTAATTGTTTTCACTTTCGACTGTTGCGTATTCTTATTGTTCCCATCGCGACGGGATGGGCGAGATATTTATCTCCCTGACAAATTGGATTATTGCCAGATAAGATTGATGTTGTAAGATTTGCGTAATATGATTTTAATTTTTCCCAACCGCACGTCTGGTATTTCGCACGGGGTTTTTAAAGTTGTTGATGAAAATTAAAATTGTCGGCAAATCTACTAAAAATGTTTTCTCGTTTATAACTATGACGAAATTAGGTATTATTTTTTCACCTAAATCTACTTTAAGAAGTGTTGCGTTAAGTAGGTATATCATGCAACACGTGTTTGTTATTTCTATAGAATGTTTCTAGATTCATCACCGAATTTCTAAAACTAATATTAAGTGTTACAAACATAATATCTACTTTGGGTAAATTAAACCGTACCTAATGCTTCTTGGATTAAAGAGAAGAAAGTTATAAGTATAAAGGTCCAAGTGTGGATTAAAGAGAAAAAATAGTCTCCATAGATCCACAGGTAGAGTCTGTATGGTTTTGAATCCAAATGGAAGAGTAATTTTCCTTGTCTTTTTCTTGTTTCTTCTTCGTCTGAATAAATCTTTCTTTTCTTTTCTTTTTTCTTTAATTTCATATGAATTCAAAATTTAAAATATTTATCCAAGGTACCTAAGGTACCTAATTGACATGATAAGTCAAAAGCATGTAAACAACTAACATGTGAGATTGTGCTGACTGCCATTGGCATGAATAGTGCGCCTACCTATCCAAGGCGTCTGTTGCCATTGTGAAAAAAGAAAAAGAAAAAGAAGAAGATGGATTCGGACAGCGGCTGTCACTCGTACTACAATGTAAAGTACAAAAATAAAGATGTTATTGTTCACGCGACAACCGTGCACACGTTCAAGAACATACTGTGAAATGAACCTATAAATGTATACGTACAAAGTTCATTTTACACTGTCAATCGTATCTATCTTATAATCAACGTAATATCTATAGCATACCTATTGCATAACACACGCATGCATTCGATCAATCGATGCAATGGAAGAGCACTGTATGTTATGATTGGTTTCTTTGAATACATAGGTATATTTAGAACTAGCTGTCCCGCGCGGGTTCACCCGCGGTTATTTCGCGGTTATTTCGCTTCTTATAAATGAAAGAATTTTTAAAATCGGTTCTGTAGATCCAGAGATTACCCCCTACAATCTCACAAACTCACAAACTCTGGAGTTCCTGCGGGAATTCCGGGATATAAAGTACCCTATGTCACTCAGGATCACTGTAGCTTCCGTAAATTCCGGATTACAATATAGCCTATGTTACTCAGGGATAATGTAGCATTCTAATAGTGAAAGAGTTTTTGAAATCGATCCAGTAGTTTTTGAGTTAAATCGTAACAAACAAACAAAAAATCTTACATGTTTTCAATGACTGACTGATTCATTAGCACCAAAAAGAAGCCATTTGATCAAAATCTTAAAATTTTGCTAAGCACTAAGAAATGATTTTCGGAAATTCCAACTCAAGGTGGGAAACCACTGACTTTTAAAAATAACATCACCTCTTCATGTTATACGCGTACTTACTTATTGTTTTTTACTTTCATCTATACATACATCTACACTTCCACAGTCTACATCCACTCTTTCGTAAGAGCGTGTAGGTACCTAATATGTTTAGTATCATTTGTTACGTTGATTTATTATTTTCGTTTTTCATATTTATAATGTCAAGATCACGATTGGTAACACGTGCTATATAGAGAGCGAACGAAGCCGATAACTGTCTTTCAATAGAATGCGGTATTGATCGGTCACATTTGTGACGCGTGTTGAATGGCTTTATACAATATTTATGCCCCATATTTAGAAACCTGTCGTTACATTGTTTCAGTGGCAACGAGTAGTATGTTGCATCGCATTGTGCAAGTGTGAATGAACGATGCGTCGTGTTATTTGCGAGGTGGCAAACGTTTCGGCAGTTGTGTGCTTTCACTATCATTGTTGTCAACTCGTGCGCATGAGTGCTTGCACTTATGACGCCGCCGCCGCCACTTTCCCCGCCAAAATTGACAATTCGATGTTTGACTTTGGCGACTTTTATCAAAGGCGTTTCGACATAGTGTCGCACATGCGAAATTCCCTCATTCGTGTCTCATTTGAGAGTTAGGTATTTGTTTGTGTTCGCAAATTTTCTAGTTTCTTTTTCAATGTTTGTGGGAACGGATATATTATACACCTACTAGCTGTACACTATAGATTCACCGCAGTAACAAAGTACCAATAATATTATGCTGTTGCTCTACAAATTTAACAGGTTTTAGAGAAATAAATACCTATAGATATTTGGAGATTTACAATCTATTTATCTTTTATACTTATACTCTAGCATCATTGTAATGCGGTTCATATAAAACAGCAAAAGTCTCCTAGTAAAATGGCTGCGATATACGGATGTAAACGACACACATAACGAAATTGGGTATTCTCCAAGGTTTGAATATCAAAATTCTAATTAGTCCGTCAGTTAGAAAATAAAAAAATAATAGACACGTATTTTTTGCTTTTTCAATTTAATGAAAATGAACATAGATAAAGCGCATTAAAGTTTAGGGTGGGGGACTCGTGACGTCAATATTCATTATAAGCGCCATACAAACC
This sequence comes from Zygaena filipendulae, assembly GCA_907165275.2. NCBI lineage: Eukaryota > Metazoa > Arthropoda > Insecta > Lepidoptera > Zygaenidae > Zygaena > Zygaena filipendulae. Next base: position 8,955,678 of record OU015657.1, read on the forward strand.
GCATTGAATTGTGACGTCACGCGAAATTTCAACTCAATGTATCTCTGTTATTTTTTGAGTACGTAAAAAAAGAAAAAATACGTGTCCAATATTTTTTACTAATCTACACGACGGACAAAAAAAAATTTTTTTGTCAAGTAGCCAATTATAGTGATTTCGTTTCTGCCTTTAATTAAATATTAAAAACATAATTAAAAATTATGATTTGAAAAAATCTAGGGTTTACCTTCATCACTTACTCTTGGTATTTCATTATTTCAATTTATCAGATTTTTGCCACTGTAATCCAATTAATGTTTTCGAATCAAATCTCTGTATACATTAACATTTAATTGGCAATTTTATACTTTATCTGCCGTTACGTCGTCACTGAGTCAAAGTTCACGAAAATGACGTAACGAAATACCGCAGCTGTCGGTGGTTGGTTGGTTACATTAAATTAGCAGATTAAAATATAATAAGTAGGTGTGTTATTAGTCACAGAAGCAAGCGTTGGGCCAAAGCTCGCGTTTCGAGATTCGAAACACCTAGGATATTTTCGTTCCTAGTTCTAGTTAGTTAAAATCTTCTTGGAAGGATTAAATTACAGATTTTTGTTTATAAAATACAACTAGCTGTGCCCCGCGGTTTCACCCGCGGTAATTTCGGAGTTCCCACGGGAATTCCGGAATAAAAAGTACCCTAAGTCCTTCTCTGTACCCCTGACAACGTGCATGCCAAATTTCATCCAAATCCGTTCGGCCGTTTTTGCGTGATTGAGTAACAAACATCCAAACATCCACACTTTCATATTTATAATATTAATGTGATTTCATGAAGCTATTTGGTTTCGCCCTCCGCTTCATTCATTTTTATAAAGAAAGATGCAAATAACGTTAGAAATTTCCAAAGAATATCCTAAGGATATTCGCGTTAAGTACCTATTGCCCAACGGGTAAACAAAACGGAGGTTATGGTTAAAAAATTAACACTATTACTGAAACTTACAACTCTACTTTGTAAACATTCAAAGTCTAAATCGAGCCATTCACATATCACGACTGCAACGCGAACGGAACTTGTAGAAATCGCAAATTATTTATTTCAACTCAGATCTTAGATCCGATAACAGAAGTAGATACAGAGAAAACTAAACCAGCCGTATCAAATACAAACTTTACATGCATAATATTAATCTAAAATGTGACATACACTTACATTCTGTTACTTTATAGTTTAGTGTGGGTATCTATCGATGCCATGAAACGGGAAAAATACATTTCAAATCAAAGATTACTAATTACTAGCTAACCCCCACGGTTTCACCCGCAGTAATTTCGGAGTTTTCGTAGGAACTCCGGGATAAAAAGTACCTTACGTCACTCAAGAACACTGTAGCTTCCCTTTAAGTAAAAGAATTTTTAAAATAGGTTCAGTAGATCCAGAGATCCCTACAATGTCACGAACTTACAAACTCCGGAGTTCCTGCGGGAATTCCGGAATAAAAACTACCCTATGACACTCAGGATCACTGTAGCTTCACATAAGTGAAATAATTTTCAAAATCGGTTAGGTATCCCACAAACTCACAAACCCACAAACTCACAAACTTTTGCTCTTTATAATATTAGTATAGATTAAAATACTATATTGCATGGTGGTAGGGCGCTCTCTAGTGCCCTGCTGGCTAGCTACCACCTTCAAGTTGCAAATCTGTCGCCAAGCACCAACGGTGTGTTCCGGCAGCCCCACTTGAAAGCCAGTTCCCATCCCCATTCCAGGTCGGCAACGTATGTACCTGCAAGCCTTCTGGTGTTGCAGATGTTTATGGGCGGCGGTAATCACTTACCATCAGGTGTACCACTTGCTCGTTTTCCCCCTATGACATAAAAAAAAAACTAAATAAATGGGTATAGTTTTAATACTAATAATATTTAAAATGCGAGTTTACCTATTTGTTTGTTTGTTACGCTTTCACGTTTTAACAACTCAACCGATCATCCTAATTTTTTGCATATCTACATTTACAGGCTGCAGCGCCGGAGATGTGAAAATCGTGCAAGCTAAAGTTTGTGACTTTTTGATTTGTGAGTTTATGACGTTGTAGGGGGGCACCTAATCTCTGGATTTACTGGACCGATTTTGAAAATTCTTTCACTTATAAGAGGCTACGGCTTGTCCTGAGTGACATAGGGTACTGTTTATACTATAAAATACAATACTTGAATGAATGAAAGCCCCAATATGAGCAAAAAACTTTAAAATATCTATTATATTCGCTATAGTATTAAACTTGTTTCTATTGAATATCTTATAGTAGGTATTAAGGAAGTTGTGTCTATGTTTGTTTGTATATACTTAAATATCTCTTAAACGTTTCAACATTGATAACATCGACATTGTACATTAGTTTGTCTTTATCGGCTACCGTAAACTTTCACCCGATCAAGGGGTCCAATTTTAAAGTACAGCTAGCTTTAACTTAATTCGTACCGAATGAGGGTCGTAAATCGCTTAAAATTTATAGCTAAAACGTTAATAGAGACCGCACGGTAGTTGACCTCTGCCTCCGGTTTATAGTGATTTATGTTGTGATCCGCTACTTTGCCCGCTTTGATTTTATTTACACACTAGCTAGCACCCGCGGTTTCACCGGCGTTAATTTCAGAGTTCCCGTGGGAATTCCGGTATAAAAAGCACCCTATGTCCTAAGCTGTACCCCTGACAATTTGAATGCAAAATTTCTTGATGATCGGTTAAGCCGTTAAGGCGTGAAAGTGTAACAAACAAACAAACCTCACATTCGCATCCTTGACGAAAGTGAGTTTGTTTATTTGTTTGTTTGTTACGCTTTCACACCTCAACGATTGGCTCGATTATTCTGTAGACAAACAGTAAGATAGCGTATGGGTCACATCAGCACATCAAAATATTAAATACCTACCTACTAATGTTATACACGTATAACACGTATAATGTTATACACGTAGTTGTGCCCCGCGGTTTCACCCGCGTTAATTTCAGAGTTCCTGCGGGAATTCCGGGATAAAAAGTACCCTATGTGTTAATCTGATGTATAAGCTATATTATTGTAAAGTTTCATTTAAATCCATTCAGTAGTTTTTGGGTGAAAGAGTAACAAACATCCATCCATCCATCCAACCATCCATCCATCCATCCATCCATCCATCCATCCATCCATCCATCCATACATTCTTACCAACTTTCGCATTTATAATATTAGTAGGATTACTAATTTTCACACCAACACCACTCCAGCAGTGAATATACCGCGCGATGATGTTTATATTCCAACGAACTTTGTATTACAATATCTTCCAATAAAATAACACATTTTCTATCGTATAATGCACACAATACATTGAACATAACATATTTACTATCTACCTCAGTGTTATTGCCGAGAACGAGCGTTAAATCTTTTATGTCCTCTAAAAACGAAAGATATAATAAAAGTAAATGAACAATTGTTATAGCAAATAAGTAACGGTTAGTTATTATTTATCGGAAGCGTTCACCCATTACTTAGCTAATAATCATTATGTCTCAGTAACTGTAAACGTTATTGTTTGGGTCACTGTTATTTATCAGGATTTTAGAATAGCTACTTAAACATTTTTCAGCAATATTCAAATATTCAGTAGGTGCCTACACTCAATTTGTCTAATCGACTTGACCAATCATCCGTTCAGGCGCATTGTAAATAAGCGTGTACACGCTGTATTTTTCAACCCTGACCAAGTAGACGATTTGAATTTGCGGTTGAATAGTGTAGCCGTTTTTATACTTAGGCATATGTACTCAAGCATAATCATAATAAACTGAGTAGCAAAGTACTTTCCTGGTACTTCAAATTATCTATTAACTGACGAGCCAGCCGGACTAGGAATTAAAATTTAACGGAGAGTCTTGTATTTTAACTGACGGTTAAATTTACATCGCTGATAAGATCTAATTGTGTGATTCCATCAACATTCTAAGCAAATCCGAGTTTTAGTCTGTAATACAGATTACACAACCACTGGTTCTATAAGCAACGGGTACAGTAACTGCATCGCCCGAAGCATTTAAAAAAATAAACATACGATTGTAGAGGTAATAAATACACAGTGGTTAGCTTGTATAGTTAGCATCTTCATACAGCTCGTTCTAAAGAAATTGCACATTTGCACATGAATGTAAATAAACAGTTCCAACGCTCACAACGTTATAATAAATTATTATTATTATTTTGTTCTTTACGCCTACGTATTTTCAATTCTTCAACTCTTCAATTACAATGTTTTACCCTGCGGTTTCGCTCGTGTGAATTTTGTGTTAAGTATATTACCATCTTATTTGATACATCTATAGCATGTTAATGAATTGACGAAAAACATGATACATCCCTTAAAAAAATAAACAATAATATGGTTAAAATATAAAGTATGTCGAAAAAATTAATAGTTTAAAAGTCTATTCAACATTAGTTTGGAGGTGACCTATCTACGAAATTTCAAGCGCTACGCACGCTCCTACGTGTCAATGACCGATTAGATTTTTTTGCTACAAGCGGCGTACGTGCCAAATATTGTATTATAAATAGTTTAGACATGGGCTGGTAAAAATTAAAAAAATATAACCTATATTAAAACATGGTACGATCGATTCGGAAGTCGATTCTGAACAAACTACTTTCTAGTTTTCAGTCAATTCATTAACACGTTGTATAGATCTCCATCTGAAATAAATTATACAAATTAATAAAGTCCAAAATTGACACGAAACGTCCAAGTTTTTGTGAGTCTTCCTGAAATATTTTAGAATAACACTTTCTCGTAGAGCTTAATGTTTCCAGAGCTTAAAATATCTCATCAAGTGAAAAGGTTAAGCAGTGGCAGTCGCTAGATGTGGAATGGACTATAGTTTATAGGTGATAATATATAGCGATCAAAATTTATTTTAAGTAAAACTTCCTTATGAGCATTCCTATGATTACTTAGGATACTTAGGATACTTACGTTATCAAAAGCATTTATTATTTCTTAGGCACTGTGTACGTGTCTAAGAAATAATAAATGCTTTTGATAACGTAAGCGTGACGGACACGTGTACTCAGTCAGCGTCACGACTTATTAGGCCTTTACGCAGGTTATACCTAATACGCAGAACAACTACTTCGCGTTATGACTAAACTTCATTTTCGATTAGCTTTCTATGCTACTGCTCCACCTGCGTTAACGTTAACGTTGATGTTAATGTCTAACGTTAACGTTGATGCTAATGTTAGTAAGTTAACCCGTTAAAATTTTGGCCACATCTACGTAATGCCTAAATTAGCACACTAATTTACGCGTTAACACGCAGGTGGAGCAGTAGCATTATTATAGTTTAATAGTCATGTCTGTCACAATGTCAAAGAAGTTTTACTTCAAGCGAGCGTAAAGGTAACACGCACTCATATTTAATTAATAACACGGGCCAGTTTTGTCTTTTCTTGTTGCGAATCCAACTGCGTAGCGTACCTAGTAGCGTAAAGTCAGTTACGCAGCACTGCGTATGCGCATTCTACAAGCTGCCGTATATGGAGCGAAGCCGGGCTCCCACACTCGTCGCGGACACCGTGAGTAGTAGCATATCCTGCTTCTTGTACCTAATATTTATGTTTGTGTCTCATCAAATCTCATTTTAATACGACATTAAAAAGTACCACTCACACCTGAATCCTAAATAAATTTATCGAAGGCTTTTGAGATTTTATCCACTTTTGAAAAGATATAACATTTTCATTTTGACTAGCTGGGTGTACTAGAAAGGATACTGTTACTGCCATCGACAGGTTACTGATTTTCCTATTTACCTTATCCAAATCTCATTAATTATAAACAAGTTTAATTTATGTATATTTAGTAAAATAAGATATTTTTTCTCCTGGTACCAACTAAGAACCTCCTACGTCCACTGATGTTTTGCATTACAATTAAATATATTTAATCTCACCTACCTGTTAATGATCTAAACAGTTGTCGACAGTGAAAAACGTTTCAAGTGCTGATATTTAACAGACTTAAAAACAGCAGGTTCCAAATATGCGTATACCTATATTCTTATTTTCTTTTCGAAAAACAGAACAAAGGGATCCGAAAACGAATTTAATCTTATTTATGAAACAGAAGTCATTCACTCTTTTATTTTACTCTGAATTAGTCGTTTGTCTGCGTAAATCCAGCAGCTCAGCGGACGGGTTTTCGACTTGGAGGGCGAGGGTACGATGCTTGGCTATGGTTCTTTTGTATCAAAACGATTACCTGACTAAAAACATCGTGAAAAAACATGCACACGTATTTTGATGCAATTCTAAAGCGTATGGGAAGTCTAACAATCTGTGTTTGGTACAGAACTGGAGGACTAACGCAGATTCACCAGCAGCATTGAGGCAGGCTTGGACCGAAGGTATAAAAAAAATATTATTTCAACATAGTTTCCTTATTTTAAACTACCATTTTATTACGTCGAAGCCATATTGTTCCTGAGTGATTTTTAGAGTTTCCGAGGGAGTCCCGAAATTCACCGCGGACAGCTATACATCCATATTGACAATGTGAGTTTATTTGTTGGATTTTACGCTTTCCCGTCTTCACTAAACCACAGATAATATAATATTATACGATCATCACAAAATTTTGCATACAAGGAGGTACAGAGAAAGACATAGATTACTTTTATCCCGGAATTTCTATTTCTCCGATTTTAATGCGGTTGAAATAGCGGGAACGGCTAGTAGTAAGAAAAAAAGAGTTACCATAGGTACCTACGTGCCGAATATTTAACACTGCTCGTCGACTTGATAGGCAAAACATTGTGTTTAAAACTTCCTAACAAGCAGAAAGCCAAATAAAATAACTGGTCCATTATGAATAGGGTCACAATATCTATATTAGGCTTCGCTACCACGATGGTATGCGCCGATTATGCACCACATCTGACCAATTCGGCAGAAACACGAGGCCCTATTAACTTCACCGCGTTTGATCTGGCAGGCCCTAGCCTAGATGTCAAGTCTTCGATGTCGGCGGCAGACACGAATCGAACGTCCGACCATCTCTTGACTAACGATGCCGGATCTTTTATACGTACTCACGAACGTCCAATTAGATAACAAAACATTTAAATGGAAGTCAATAATTTTTTTTTTTTAATAATTTTGATAGTAAGATGATATAATACAGGTAAGTAGGTATAACCCATATCAGACATCGAAGAAAATATAATCGATCAATTCTGAATTCTGGGTTTCTGGATTACAATTAGGAAATTATATAGATTAAGATTATGCTCTTAAATTATAGGTATCTTGTACAAACCTCAATAAAAAATCAGATCTAACTTCATTGGAAAAACACACTTGTTATGTCTGCCTGTTTCAATATTTACATATCAAAACATTACGCGTTTACCAAAAGTGTCTTTCTAAGCATAAAATTAATAGGCATAGAACCGCATTGAGCGCACGCAGAGTGAGACAATTTCACAGGTGGTGGAATCACCTTATACAATGTCTCTCGGAGCGAATGTACATAATTTCGCACCGTTTCACGTTTTGAATGAAATTAACGCTCTATGTGTGATATCTCTATGTTTCTAAGAAACAATCACCTATATAAACAATATTTTCAGATGGGCTCTTAACTCCCATAACAATCGCTTATCACGCGGATCACTGGAAACGGTAGCGTTATGTTACTGTATCCCGAGCTCCCGTTTTAGTCGGAAGTCATGCCGTTATAATATACATTATATCTACATATTATTGTATATATTTCGTGTAGCACTATTATATTGAGACTGCAGCACAGTACCAGAATATAGCGGTACCGGCTTAAAACATACAGATATTACGAATAGATAACGCTTTTTATTTTTTTTATGTTTTTAGGTTAACAGCTATGTAGAGACTTATTTAAATTTTAAACCAACACCGCAGTAACGGATTTCAAATTGTTGGAGTGTTTTTTTTTATTTTTTACAAGGATTTACTATTTTGCGTCATTTCATCGTAGGTATAGGTACCTATAGGTAATAGATATAACTGCAAATATGGTTTGTTTGTTTGTTACTCCTTAACTACTCAACTGATAATAAAGTAATGACGGGTTCAGAAAAGGGTATAGAGTACTTTTTGTTCCAGTATTCCCGCGAATACTCAGAAATGAACGCGAGTGAAACCGCGGAGAACAGCTAGTTTAGATATAGATAAAGGTATGATGAAAATCGCTTTGGTAAACCGATCTGAAATATTATAAAACAACTTAATATACTTAATTGTAATTTTATTGACATTAAAAAGAGCCACAATATGGGCCAACTTTGAAGAAAATTATTTGACTTTGAGATGAGAAGCGTACGCCATTTTATCTACTACGGTCACGTGACATAATCTTCCATGCGACAGGCTGAAAAAGGTCTTCCTCGTGAATCTTACAAAAAAAAGACTCCGCGAATTAAACGCTACGTCCTGAAAGTTAGTGCCCGCTCCGCTTGTGCGTAGTATCGCCAGGTTTAACCTGACGTTTGTGTGTGCGTTCCCGGAACCCAGCCGCTCGGCTGCGGTCGCCTGCTGGGACAGCGAAATGATAAATAAGACATAGAATTAATTGCTTCCTACTACACTCCTACCCTACTGAATCAAAAACAATATTAAACTGTCCACATTTAATCACTTTATCGCGTCTTGAGGCATATTTTTTTTTCTATATCCAAACCAATAAATAAATACCTACGACTTTAACATATCGGTACTTAAACAAAGTACATGTCTACAGTACATTACAAAAGCATTGTTGTTGATTTTAACTTATAGCTGTTGACTGTTGTAGCTTTAATATAGGGTTCTGTGACCGTAGCCAAATGGCAAAAACGGAACTTTTTAATTTCTTCATATTGGTTCATCTGATCGTCTGTCTATCTGTATGTCATAGCCATTTCACTTGAAGACTATTGGCACCTTGTAGATGAAATTTGGAAAAATGGTGCATTCTATATCACTACATAGTATAAAACAAAGTCGGTTCCCGCTGTCTGTCTGTCCCTATGTACCTATGCTTAGATCTTTAAAACTACGTAACGGATTTTCATGCGGTTTTCACCAATAGATAGAGTGATTCATGAGGAAGGTTTATATCTATATTTATTCTAGAATTCTCGCGGGCATTCCAAAATTACCGCGGGTGAAACCGCGAGGGACAGTTAGTGAACCAATACGCAATGGCGTAGTTAAACTGCGAAACATAAAATAGAGGTGTCACTACATACATGCAACTAAGGGATGAAAAAAAATTTCTGCACTAAAGTGGGTGGAGTATCGTTACATAGGCTATGGAAAATTATTAATGATATTTGAAACTAATTGTTTTAATTCAATCAATAGTTGATGACATATTGTGCGCTTCGGAAGTCGTAAGAATTGTGTCCTGTAATTCAATTTTTTCCATTACGGGGTCAATCCTGCAAAAATTCGAGGTAGTAGAAATGCAGTGTAAATTAATTCAGTAGGTACATAGATAAATATTTCGTGTAGTTTTCGAAATTTCTCTCATCTTTTGTAATCTCGTTTCTTTTTCCCACTAAGGAACCCTTCACATTGCATGTCGGAGCACGCCGCAAGTGGCCGGTAGGTTTTTAATTTTATTAACAACAAGACGCAACATTCATGGAATTCGCATGAATTCCGAAATTTGTATTTTTTTTCTTATTTAAGTACTGCCGGGATAAAAGGATTCTCTTGTACCTATGTATATGTACCTACACAGTGACCACTGTTTGAAAATACCTGTTCGATATCTGATTTCAAACTTTTGGGCTATTCCTTGAATATATCCAGTATAGTAAATCTGGATTTTTTAAGTTGAACCTTCCACCTTTTTAATTTCCACACCTATTATGTTTATTTAGTCAATATTCATCTTTATCAGCTTTATCTTTAATGCTGGAACTATACCTATAACCTATGGTTGAATACATTTCACAGAGTAAATTGCAGCTATACCTACTTTAAATTTAATGGGCACATCGTTGTTTTTCTCCGTGTACAAAATAACAAAGTGACAAATCTTATTTGTACTCTCAAAAATTATCGCAGTCACGTTTGAAAAACAAACGTAGAGTTAGGACTGTACGATGCGTCTCGCTATATAACCGTGTTTGTTGTGTTACATAGAATGAATAATAAATAATTGAATGTCTGATCAACGCATCGACCTTGGTTCTCTTTGGTTCACAACACAAGTCAAAGCACACACAGCTCCGCGTCGTAACCATTTCAAACATTCGTTATAATTTATGCGCTCCGCTATAGAACATAACTGCGACACAAATGAGTAATGAATAGATGAAGGTGTTTCGCTTTGCTAGTCTGAAAACTTTGCCAAATAGACTGTTCAACGTTCATCAACCGTATAATGTCAATTATGAGAATCATTATTAATTCAGAATTCAGATCATAGCTCGGAATAGCAGCAGCTTCAGTTTTACCTACAGTTAGTTGCAGTTACAACGACATTGCTAAATAAAAACTGGCAAAAAGTTATTTAATCATAATCGAAACATGTATATTTTAATGTCATAAAGAATTATGGAAAAGAGATTAACGCAGTTTAGGTAAGTACGAGTATATTCAAACCCTACGGAGGGCCTACGTACCTATTAGTATGATTTTCATACATGAAAATATCTAGGTATATTACGAATATACAACGTGTTAATGAATTAACTAAAAACCTGATACAACACCCCATTTAAAAAAATAAACAATAATATGATTAAAATATATTTTATGTCGAAAAAATTTATACTTTAAAAGTTATTCAACATTAGTTTGGAGGTGACCTATCTACGAAATTCTTAGCGCTACGCCCGCGCCTACCGGTTCGAATTTTTTTGCTGCGGGCGGCGTACGCACCTAATATTGTATTATAAATAATTTAGACATGGGCTAGTAAAAATGAAAAAATATAACCTATATTAAAACATAGTGCGATCGATTCACTAGTCGATTCTGAGCAAACTACTTTCTAGTTTTCAGTTAATTCATTAACACGTTGTAGTAACAATCCATTGTCGTTCATATTTTATTGGTCAGGTAGAATTGATAAAAGAGAGTATAACATTGAAGAAAGAGGGTGACAGAATGTATCTGATTCGGTCATCCTAGGTGGAAGTGATCGAAAGGCACTTCATAAATTTCGTTACCTACGTTAGTGAATATTTTTGGGCGTGTTGAATAGTTTTGTATACGAAAATCATCCGGCGACACCAGTTTTCATTTGTTTTCATACTAAAATAATTTGACCTCCTATCTGTCCTTCAATACCCTTGTCTCTCTAACTTATACTTATTTAATATAAGCTAGTTTTCAATGATTTACCCGCGTGAGCACCCACTAATTTTATTCGTAATTATGGAGAAAAAAATGTTATACATCTTGGTCGCTTTTAAATTTTGCCATTTTTCAGACATCTGATAGTGATGAAATAAGGCTAATATATTTCTATAAATTTATTTACCTATTATATTATACATTCAGTAATTTCAGAGATAAGCGTGAACAGACAGAAAAGCATGTTTTTTTGGTATGTTTGTTAATATATTCAATAATAATAATAATAATAATAATAATAATAATATCATTTATTCATCTCCACAAATTAAGTACATGAAGTGTTTTAATCAAGAAAAGTAGGAAACTATTATTAGTAGGTACAAAATATAAAATAAAAATAAACCGGGATAGAGACTTACAGTTCTAAGTATGAGCGTGTGCATGGATGAATTTGTGAGAGTGATAGTGTAAGTGTGTGTGATAGGGCGCGCGGTCTCTATATCATATCTATAAATTTGCATGGAATATTAAATATTTGCATGGAATATATATTATTATGAACCGGTATATCTATCACATCTCTAGCATTCCGTGTATTGCATTATGATAATGTGCCATTTTGAATGAGCGCATCGCGATCCTACCCGATGCAACACGCGTACTCTGGCGCCGCTAGTCTGTAAAATTACCTGTATAAACTTCTACTCAAACATTGAAATAGGAATAGACTTAATACCCATTCTGTTAAAGTTTACTTTTGTTTACTACAAGCAGCGAGTAATACCATACTATAAGCTAGACCACAGTGCGAGCTAAGACAATAGAGTCGGGTTAAAGACTACGACTTAATGAGAAATAATTTGGCATTTCGCTAGCATTGACTGCATCGAAGATTTCGTGTTTAGTTTGTCGTTTGAGACTATTAACCGTTGCTATTAACCTTCTGGTTCAATATACACAACTAGTATTTTGTTTTTACGCTTGGCACACAGTTCCCGATAAAATGCATGAAATGTTTTCGAATTTCATCACGCATGAATGTGCAAGGCTCAGGATTTATAAATCAATGTTATGACGGCTAGAAGCTTCGGGTTGCAAAAAAAAATTAGGCATATATAATTAATTTTGATGGATACAAAAATGGATATGGGAGTACTTTTTATCCGGGAATTTCCGCAGGAACTCTGAAATTAACGCTGGTGAAACCGCGTGTAATTTTGCATATATTGTCGTCAGGGGTAGGATAAAAAGGACATAGAGTACTTGTTTAATCCGGAATTCTCGCGGAAACTGCGAAAATTACAGGTAAATAACAGCTAGAATAATAAAAATTTCATAAAATTTTTACCTATAGCTACCTACATGATTTTTTTGCTATTATCTCGATGGACAAATAGAAATAATGATAAAAGTCATTTTTTTTTTTAACCGGATTCCAAAAAAAACTATCATAATAATATGGGTAACTTATGTAATGTCATCTGTTTAAATATCAACGACTGAATTACTGTTGAACAAAAAGTTTGGATTTATAACGCATATGTCTCCCCTAAGAGAAAAATAGGGGTTAGCTCGTTAAAGTTCGCGACCGAAAAGTACCCGACCGAAGATTGGTCAACAGTATTTCTGCTACCGGTGTTCGGCTGGGCACCATATTTGGTCAGTATACTCTCCCGTAGTTTGCACATTATTGACACCGTGCGGGGTCGGTCACTGTGGCTGATGGTGATTGATATGACTATGTCGCCAACATATCCTTCGGGCAACGAAGGGCGACCGAAACCTCTTCGGTCTGATTGATTTCTCTCCGCGATAGCTGTAGTTTTTTCTGTGAATCTCAGCCGAAAGCAGACAGTGATAAGAGTAAATAACGTCCCAGACAGAATGAAGATAACCACATCACATTTCAACTACCTAGTTACTTCCATAATCTTCCTTGCGAAACATATAGAGCGAAACAAAAAGCGATATAATTTTCAAAATGAATGTTAAGTACATAAAATACTATAGGTATTATTATTTTATTAATGGCAATTAAAATTAGGAATCAATAATTTAAGCTTAATTGCATCAAAAAAAAATTGTTGGGCTTAAATTTCTCAAAATCAAAAACTTAAACGGCTATAATGGAGTTAAAATTCCAGTAAAACATCATGTTTAAAATTTGTTCATACGCTTCATTAAAATATCAGATTACATTATTGGTTCAAGTCACCTTTAAAGTAATGACGCTCTTATTTGTACACCAGGAAGGCGAATGCAATTATTTTTATTGGAACAACTTTGAGATGTGATTGAGATAGTTACCAAATAATCATTATAATAATAAAACGCATTATTTATGTATGTGTCAAAAGAATGTTTTGCTTTAAACTTTGAATGCAAATATTAGAAGAAGAAAGTTTTAATTTAAACTTTAATTGCAAACATTTAAAGTTCATGTTTTATTGCCCGCAGCTTCGCCTGGGTGTATGTTGTAATTCCCTCCGCCACTCTTTGTTCCTGGATAAAAAGTATGTAAAAATATGTCCTGTCTGTGCGTCAAGTTTCACCCAACGACGAAAGAAACGACCATCCTAACAGGTTAATAAACTTTTACTTTTAAAAATAGAATAATAGAAACTTTTACCAGATGTTTCCCTTTTTTCTTTTTTTGTAGATATCCTTCACATTAGAATCATTAAATTAATTTTTACTATATCCATGGATTACTCTGATAGGCTGTATTATTATCTCCCAACAGAGTAAGATTGCACCGGTCAGCTGTCATACAAGGCGCCATGTTATCTCGAACAAGGTGCAGGTAGATGCCACCACGGCTGGTTTCTCTTAAAGTCTAGACTCTAGGCTGCGAAGCTAACGCGTTTGAACACTATCGAAGATATTATTTGATATACCATTGTTGTTTATAAAAAAAACTTTGCGTTTTCGTTATTTCACCTTATTTCACCCGTGTGTGTTCGAGATTCCTTGTGTTAACCTAGAATACTTACTTATATTTTATCCGTCTGTCAAATCCCATGCAAATTCGTTTCGTCCGTTCGTTTGTTTTATAGTATTCATTGAATTTTACAAAACCATTATTAGTGCTTGTTAACAAAAGGGAAACTTTATGTTAAGTTTATGTTTCTAGATCCGACAGTCACGGTATTTTTTGGTTATAAATACCTATAACTAATAAATAAATATGTTATTATTTGTGCGCCTTATTTATATGATTACTATTTATATAACAGGTGTATTATATTTTACCTATTATATTTTTAGTGTCGTGAAAGTAGAAGAATTAAGCTTAAATCATGAGATATTATTAAGTTTTCTAAACTTGTTTTATCGAGCTTGCGCCTTGCGAGCTAGTTAAAAATGCGATGGCACTCGTGTGGATTATTTATATTCTCTAACCCGTACTTAGCCGTGAGACAATTACATACTTTATGGACTTTGGGCCTCCATTTACTACGATCTATCCTAACAAACATTTGGTAATTCAAAGTGCCTGTTGTTGTAACCTATATGTTAGTTGGGATATAATTTTTTTGTGACTACGATTCTTTATTTTTTTCGCTTTCGCCTCATCCACAGTTAAAGTTCATTCCTCGCATCATGTCCGTTGATTCTCATTCCTCTTATATTTTTCTATCAGGGAATATTTTCTACTCAATTAGTGTACAACGACATCCTTTCACACCATCTCTGTATTACATTTTCTTAGTCACTCTACATTCAATCATATTATCCTTTCCATTTAACCGAACCACCTCACTTCTAAGCATTCCTCTCTTTATCTTAGTCATTACACCATCTGTACCATCTGTACTTTTAGTATTTCTATCTATTCAGGCCGTGAACACTGTTCTAATGTCGACGGAGGCCCTCCCACAAGTTTCCCTGACAGGCAATGAAAAGGATCGCATTTATCAAATCAGTGAGTTCGTATTGATGCGGTGTCTACGCCGGATGGATGTTATGCAATTTAAATCTTACCCGTTGAAATCTAGTGGGTGTTCCACCATCAATCCAGACTTCAGAGTGAACTAGATGACAGACGAGTTCCCCACAAGGTTAATTACGTGACATTTATTCTGTTTACAGACTGCAGTTTGTGTACATACGTGAGAAAAATCAGAGAATAATATTTTAGGTGTAAATTCTGTTCATAATTTTGCACAAGGATGGATGTTATGCAATTTAAATCTTACCCGTTGAAATCTAGTGGGTGTTCCACCATCAATCCAGACTTCAGAGTGAACTAGATGACAGACGAGTTCCCCACAAGGTTAATTACGTGACATTTATTCTGTTTACAGACTGCAGTTTGTGTACATACGTGAGAAAAATCAGAGAATAATATTTTAGGTGTAAATTCTGTTCATAATTTTGCACAACTTTTGAACGCTGTGGGGCGAGTTTTGTGTTCGCGATAAAAAAAAATTAAATACCACCCGTTCTAAACAAAAGTTTATGCCTACATTTATTTAATAATTTTGTAATTCGTCCCATACTACGAGTAAAAGACGCACCTGCACTATACAGGTGATCAACTGCTGAAGTATTATTTTTCTTAAGATATTATTTACCTATTTATTCCTGGATATCCTGTAATAATTAGTACCGCCTACCTCTGATTCGCTGCATCCAAACGGTAGACCGCGCGGCCACGACGCATTATATGAGTCAGTTTGCTAAAAATACACTCAAAGTTAAAATTTGGCTTGTGAACTAAAATTTTGCAGTGGTAGTGCTTGCTTTACTAGAATTATCTCTAGTTACAATAACTTCAAGCATAAACGCAACTAAAGTGAGACCTGCCAATTAATTAGCATCTTATGGCGATGTGATCATTAGGTACAGTCGACAACAGTTCGCAACAAACGGCAACGAGTTCTCTTTTTATTATATTTTTAGTCGTTAACTTTTTTACTGTCCAAACGCTACGACTCGAAGATGATTTTGGCGATGCGGTCATTCCGTTTTATTAACCGACTTCAAAAAGGAGAAGGTTATCAATAGGGATGTTGACGACTTTTGAAAATCAAAATTCTAATTAGTCCATCAGTTAGAAAAGTAAAAATAATTAGACACGTATTTTTTTTTTTTTCAAATAAATGAAAATACACAGAGATAAAGTTGATTAAAGTTTAGGGCAACAAGCCGCCATAAAAACTGCACTGGTTAGTGACGTCACGCGAAATTTCAACTCAATGTATGGCCGTTATTTTTTGATTACGTAAAAAAAGAAAAAATACGTGTCCAATATTTAATTTTAATTTTTATTAAAATTAAAAATAAAGGAAAAGGTTACCAATTCGAATGTTTATATTTTTTTATGTATATGTTCGGGCATCACTCCGTTATACAGATAGACAGACGGATTTGCAAAATTCTTTTTTGTTCGAATCTATTCCAAAATGGTCCCATTTAAATTTCATGTGGATCTGATGAATAGTTTCGGAGACAGATAACGGAACTCTTGAAGTCAGTTTAATTTTATTTGTTCAAATTTGCTTATTGGATTTATATAAATTTTGAATGTTTGCCACCATGTAGGTATCAGAAGCAAAGTGACTTTTGCTGCTGGTCGTATCCGGTTTCGCTCTTATTTATCACATACGAGAAATGAATACGAATAGTGTGTGTATGGGTTTTCCTGCTGGGCCTGCTTGCAATTAAGTTGCCACTAATGATATCAGATTTCCCTTTCGACGTCCAGAATGGGTCTGGCATCAGGCAGGTGTGGCTAATAAGATAAAGAGTTAATATTGCATAGGAAACGGAAGTGAAGGACATTTGTACTTTGTAGCTAACTGTACAATGACCCCGGTAGAATCACGTGAACGTTCAAGTATTATTTTGTTTTTTTTTTATATACCGAACAAAAATGTGATATTCCCGTCTGATGCGAAACCAATAAGTCCAATCGGGCTTATGTACCTATTATATCTTATTTGTTTTTATTTAATAGATTAAATTTGAAGAAGTATATGAATTCTTTTGGATTTTTTTTTTATCAGAATATTGACAAGTATAAATTTTTATTGTTTTTATTTTATTTTATTTTATTTTATTTTCGTTTTATTTTTATTTTTTATTTATTATGTTTTTATTTATTTTTGAGAGCTATGTTTTCTCAAATCTGGGCCCTTGTTCTCTATGAATTGTTGTGCGCGTGTTGTGTGCGGAATTGTTCCATACAAACTTTGCAACCCTTTTCATCCCTTTAGGGGTTATATTTTCAAAAATCCTTTCTTACCTCATGCCTACGTCATACCAAGAACACACCCTCCAAATTTCAGGTCTCTACGATCAGCGGTTTAAGCCGTGCGTTGATCCATCAGTCATTCAGGTCAAAGCATTTTATATGTATAGATAATATTTATAGAAAAATTCTTTAGAAATAACATTAATATACCTATTATTATTATACTTATGAAATAATGAATGTAGGTACACGAGGTAAGAACTACGTACGTCTACGTACTACCTACCTACCTGAAAGTTTAGTCTGTGTATGCCCCTGCGGGAGATTCGCATTTTTTTGTGATATTAGGTTCCTAATCAATAATCCAATGCATACAATATCTTCTCAGTTTTAGTTAAGATGCAAATAAAAGATTTTTTTATTGAAGTGATTCTTTAATTCTTAAAACAGGTCTATTACAAATAAATTAACAATTATAGTAAAATTTCATGAAATATCAATTATAACTTTCAATGAAAAGTCATCTAACTTTATTACATGATAATATTATGTTTAACTCAGAATGGCCCTGTTTTTTGAACCTAAAGCAATGATAAACTCTATCATAACGAGAGATTTCAAAGTCAAACACGTCATGAATGCATTTTTGCATATTTTAATTTTTTTTCTAATTTTCACGACGGTATTCGACGCCGATTAATTTGCCGAGAAAAAGACTAAAATACATACCACGGCACTAGATAGGTACAAAGTAATAAATTACTTGGCTAATACTCAATATGATATTAATATAATATTTAATAATATTGGTCCATTTAGTTAATAATACAACAATTCACAGTCTCATTCATAACTACATAGAATTTAACTATCTATATGGGATTGTTTTTTCAGTTCTCAACTACCAAGAGAAATCACTCCGCAGTTAGATAAAGAATAACACCCTGTAAAGTTACTACTAAATATTTACAATACAATGAAATTCAATCGAACCCATTTACTAAGTTCGTCTGCAACATATCAAAATGAATATAATGGAAAAACATTGTTCAACTCTACATTTCCAAAAAATATTGTTATTACGAATCATAATATCTAAATAACAACAATATTATTGTCTAAATTATTATAATTAAACATTAGGAAAAGTTAATATCACTCAAACTTACTGGTAAGTACATGTGGTGGTTTAAAAAATGAAAATTATCTCATCATTATATCGAATATAAAAATCAAGAATGTACCTACCTAATTGAACTATTCGTGCATTGTAATCGTTGATCATAGTAACGAAATCTTTTTTTAACTGTTAGAAAAAGATTCAAGAAATTAGGTACCTTCTAAGTCGTCAAAGCGAACGTGCACGCTTTTAAGTAACAAAAATATTTACAAGAAAAAAACATGCGTTACAATGAATATCCTGCCTTCAGATCAGTCTTAAAACTTCTTCAAATCTCTTCCGTAAACCATCATCTTTGAAACAATCTCGTCGATGCCCAACACCGATACAGAGATAACAAGAGCATTCTGCTGTTTGCAGAAATTCAACAAACCCCATTCACGGAGTGAATAAATTGATACGAATGTTCTTATAAGCACGTCATATGCTGAGCGATGGTCGTTTCTTTCTCACACTTTTGTTGCTGAGGCCCAGGATACTGCCAATTACCTGTAAAGAAAAAAAAGCTGAAATAACGAGAGTCGATTAATTCAGGTTGACAAACTTGAATCTTTATCGCTATAGAAAACTCAGGAACTAACGTCGCATCACTTGGTCACACAAAATTGGACGATTTTGAATTATTTTACGTAACGACTCGAAATGAAGAGATACGTTCCGTAATTTTCTATAGTGATAACGATTGGCTAAGAGGACTGTTTCAGTATAACTTGATGTCTTCATTCGATCCAAACTCTCCTTTATCCCCACAGCTGCAGTATAGGTGCAGGGTTACCTTAGAGACGGAGTAAGCGGCCAGCTTGCGCCGCGGCGCGGGCAGCAACAGTGCGAGCGCGCGCGCCTCCCGCAGCAGCGCGTGGAACGCGAGCGCGGCGCCGGCGCACGACTCCGCCGCTGACACCTCGTAGAACTGGCACCCGAACCGCAGCGACAGCTCCTGACCCTCCTCTGCTTTCACAGCCCTGATACAATGAAAGTGAAGCGTTTTTTTTTTTTTGAGGATGAGTGCCTCACATGAAAACTACTGGACGGATTAAAATGAAACTTAGCATGTGGGTGGAATCGCTAGGAACACCTAGTGTATAGTAAATAATAAGGGGCAGTTCCAAAGTCGTTTATTTGAACTCATTACAATGCTTCTCTGTCTCCCCTCTCTCTCTCTGTTGATTAGTGCATGAGAGCTTCTGCATCTATGACCTTTTTTAAGTCGAGGATCAATACGAATCCATTGTATCCATAACAACTTCTGCCTCCCAGCTTACCTTGCATGTTCGAGATCTCTCATATTCCCCAGAAGAGTAACAGAAGTACAGCCGGGAAGTCTTGTGCGTTCCAACAACGCTAATAATTCAGTCGCAGCCAAAAAGGAACGCCGGTCGCAAACCGAATAAACGACGGCAAATGCGTCGCCCCAGCGGAGGTGCTCTGCTAAGCATCCACGTTTCTAAAGAAAATAAAGGAAATCTATGTAGGTCTAGGTAGGTACATCACAAACAAATACGTTGTACCTAAATTCACAGTTTCATACGTCCTTACAAAAAGTGTCGTTGAGATGAAAACGAAAAATATTTAATTGAATAAGTAAAATACGTACGTATACAATATATACCTTCATACATAACGTTATTTTTACAACCCTTATAAGAACATTTCATCGATTTTAGTGACTTCTTGCTATATTTATATATACTATAATTAAAAAAAACCCCATATCTACAGAATATTTTATATGGACATTTTTCAATAATTTATATGATTGTCACAAAGTCTACACTAATAATATAAAGAGTTTTTTTAGTTTGAATGAAAAGGGGGTAATCTCTGGAACTTCTAAACCGATTCAAAAATCGCTTGCGTAAAAATATCAAAATCCTTACTAATATCATAAACGCGAAAGTTTGTATGTATGTATGGATGTTTGTTACTCTCTCAACTTGATTTTAATGAAACGACCATAACATATATAGCACATCAGAATAACACATAGTGTAGCATTCTGTTACAATATCAACCTTTTTTATTATTTTTATTTTGGAATGTCATTTATTTATTTTGAAAAAGAGAGGTGTCAAAACGAAAAAGAGGAGAGTGGATTTTGACTGGTGGAAGACTGAAAAATATATTGATATTCATAACTATGATATTATTAAATTTTATTATCAGAGTACTGTCTTTTATTCCCACTCGTAACTACTCCAGGCGAATGTGAAGTGGAAAAATAATTGTGACTAATATTGAATGCTATCGGTTTATGTTGGTATTGCTGACCCCAAAGACATTCTATTATCATTGTGCTGACCCAAATTCAGAGACGGCCAGATTTTTATTGCAGCTGTAGCGACGGGAGCGCTGCATTAGCGTCGGCGTGGCAGCTGCTTATTTGCGAGGGCCGGACTAGAAGAAGTATTCGCTACAAAGGCAATATTGTAATTCGGAATTCCCACGGGAACTCCAAAATTACCGCGGGAACTCCGAAATTACCGCGGGTGAAAACGCGGGGAACAGCTAGTTAATAATATGTAGGTATTTACCGCACAACCACAAGTGTCCAAAATTTCAACTTCAGACGTAGCTCCATCGATACTGACACGATGTTGATAGAGGAAGTCTGAAAATAATAAAAGTCTTAAGCAATGCGTACATATTCCAATTTAATTTCACTTGTATAAAATACAATACAATCTAGCCCTGTAACATGATCTCGGTAACCTTGATCTATATTGGCTTTATGAAAGGCTGTGTCAGTCACACGCATCTAGATTGCAAAAGTTGTAACACCTACTTGAAACTGTCTATTGTATGTACGAAATATTGATCACTGTGAACATTTGATTTAATTAGGACCATTATTTGGGCTAAAAAGTCATTTCTTATGCATCTAAACAGTTAAACATTAATTTATAATGTCTTATGTAAAAAAACATACGCGTCGAATTGAGAATCTCCTCCTTTTTAGAAGTCGGTTTAAAAATAGATACAATTTTAAGCCGAGTAATAAAATACTGTACTTCAGTAAGTACAGATTCTTCACAGATTTTGATATATACATATAGGTAGATAAGCAGGTGCTTCTTTTTAGGACGTTTTTGCGTTGTCTAACAGATTTTATTAAACAGAATATTTCTTATTTTAAGACATCGTTTATTTAGTATAGCAGTTCCAGCTCGTAGTTTCAACTTCTGTCAGCTTTAGGATTTCCTCCGAAACTCTTAGTATCAGATTTATTCTGATACAAAGAGTACAACCTACATCAATGAATGATACTTTCTATCAGTAAAATAATTATTATAGGTAATTCTTGGAATTAGTTCAGTAGGTTTAGAAATTTTCCCAACAATGAATTTTCCCCTTAAATAAGATTAAAAACCTTACGTCCTTATATATTATAATATGTTTGTGTAAATACACTAAAACTAATGCAGAATGATATTCACTAACATTATTAGCTTTTATCTAATACTTTTTCCCGCGTGTGATAACCATCTAAGGTCGACGTCCGACAAACACCAGCGCCGGCGTCGCCCTTGGCACTCCCGCCATACCACTTGCCAATATCGCAAATAAACCGTGCATTGGCAACCAATTCACTGGCATTTGGTAACTGCCCTCAGTAAGGGATCGCCTTCAACAATACAGTCAAAATTTAATGTTTCACGCAGCGCTGGCATTTAACTATTGCTTATATCAATGAGGCCATCATTGTTAATTTAGATTAAAGTCATATATCCCACGTCGACGACACAAAAATACATGTTCGGCAAGTGTTGATAATACCCATTATTTGGTTAGTATTGTCTGTGTGACCTCGACACAGATGTTCATCGCTAATATCGTAATGCGAGGTACAAGTTATAGGTTTCTTAATGTGATTAAGTTATTATAATACTCACCGCCGGTGGAGCTGTATTCTCCGATGTATCGCTTGGTCAAGTAACGGACAACCACCGCTGCGAACAAAACCAATCCTATTAGCTTTTATGCAAATAAAGTTATTGATTTCAAACGATCAATGTCGTCTGTTGGCTGCAAATTTTCAATATTTGAATAAAAAATTGCGGGATGATCACTCCCAGAACTGGTATTTCGAATTTGCGTTATTGCAATTTGCTGTCATTAAATCAAACTTTTGATGGGTCCAAATCAATTTAGTAGCTTTCTCAATAATTCTCCCCGCAATTTTCGCTAAAGAAAGTTATAAATATCTTGCTATATACAACGTTAAATATCGACTATTCGTACATTAGACGGATATTTATACCTACATAGTTTAAATTTATCTTATACGATAAAACACATCGGGGTAATTGAAATACATGTTAGAAATAAAGTGAAAGCAACAATTAGCATCTAATCTTTAGGTACTGTTGTAGTGAGTGTAACAAAAGTACTAGTTAGTGGTGCAGTCCTGAATCAATTTATAACTACAAGAGTCAATTAGAGAGAAAGCGATCAAAAGGGCTGTAAATTCATTAGTAAGTAATATCACATAACCCTTTAGATGTTCCTGTATAAAGATGAACTTTTTTTTTTTTAATCATTTATTTTAGTGAGGCTTTTTACGCTCATGCGCCAAGCCAGCCTCGTAATGTGTTACATTTTTTAATATAAAACTACTAATACAATAATTGAAATTCATTAATTTTAGGACATAAGCTATTTGCATTCCACTGTATTATTCTAGTTCGTTCGTTGTTCCTTGATAGAAGGTTATCTAATAAAATTAAAGATATACTATGCTATACTTTCTATCCCTAATTATACCTACGTTGTGACATAAATGTTCAAAAGTAAAATTTACAAAAAATTGTATACCTACCTACTTATTTACCTACTAATCCTTAAGTATTCTACGTGTACAATCAATTAAAACTACTATTTGTTGTTACGACCAAATTACATACAAGATGTGTTTTTTTTAATTTGGCGACACTTGGCGATTAGTTTATCGAACTTGAAATATTGATTGAATATAAAATAAGTAACTATATTCTTTATTTACCTACAATCTATATAATAATATATCTATCCCGTCCCATAACATCAAAGAGTGCCTGAGTGGAAACGCGACGAACAAACATAGTCAAAAGTAAAATTCAAGCCACATTATGTTTCCCAACATTATGTAGGTATGTGTAACGAAATCTAAAGTAATGAAAAACCTAAATTCATTAAACTGTACATTTGATAAGTAGGTAGTTATTTCAAAATTATAGTTGATAATAAATTATATTATTGAGTCATTAGCTGGTTTGTATATAAAATATTGTTGCAGCAACCAAACATGATACCGCGTGTAATAGAAGGCCTAGTTCCAACTTGTAGGACTAGGTATCTCCTTATTTAAAAAAAGCTAGTCAAGGAATACAATCTGTCACTGCCTGTGTAGTTAGTTATTGTTGGTAGGTATTTACTTAAGAATAATTATGTATTTGTTTGTTATATATAAAAGGGTATAAATTAGGGTTATTATATAATATATCGTCATTAAATTATGTATGTAGTTAGGTATTTTAAATATTATTATTTTTCGTTTTATTATCTTCGTATTTAGCATTTGTATTGTAAGTATTATAAAGTGGATTAGGTATTATTATTTATTTCATTTATTTATTTATTCTGTATTGCACAGTAGGTACGTACAAATGGCGAACTAGGTATATCGAGCTGAGGCACAATCAGTCTATTCTAATCCGTTTTGCTGTTGCGGGTCTGCTGGAAGAAATTCCACTTATATGGAATTTAAGCATGACCCTTGTTACATGATTACTTTTATACAAATTTCTTTCTTTTTATGTGCATTATTTATTAAATAAAATAAAATATAAATCCACGTCGTTTTCGATCTAAAATATAAGAAGAGTTCTATTTGCCTCACGGAGAAAAGAAATATCTATAGATTGATGTGAATTTCGATATTACCTACCACGGGAAATATTTTTTCCGGAAAAAATCTTATTTTACGCAAAGATACGAGCTGGAAAAGAACAAAATTTTAGAGATTACACCCTGTTCACAACTTTGCCTGTTTAGTCTATAGAAACAAAAGTAGATATAGATTTAGAAGAAGATTACGTACCTATTGAAATTTCAGGAGTGTTATTTAATTTCTACCTTTATAATAGAGGCACTTAAAATAAATCTTTAAACTATGATTCTTACCTATTTTTATCACTAACATCAATGTCTGAAATTACAGCTATCATAAAATTATTAGTTCGTTTTGCAAATAGATGAAAAATTTCAAATACCCAGTCATAGCTGTGCTTAAATTCGTACATAAAATAGGTGTATAAATAACATATAAAGAGACACAGGCAAAGAAATATAGCGGATCGTAAAGTGAAGAATAGTTTATAAATGTTATGTACACGAGAATATATTTCGAATCTCTAGATCGGATCTCATCAATACCGACAATTTTATTGAGATTCTCACAATTTAAGTACACACGTACTTGTGGTAAAGCGATAAACATGTAATTTCTTTGAAATTTACTGTCAAGCTACTATTTTATGATGTTCTCTGAGTTTAATAGAACGACCGCAAGCACCGGAACGAGATTGCATTGAAGTGCGGCTTAAGATCAGTATAAGATTTGAATGATGTCTGGCGCAAAGAATAGTTCGCAAATGAACTCGTTACCGACAAATATGTATGTTAATTGAGGTATTCGATGAATCTATTGAGGTTGTCGAACTTTCATGTCGATTAAAAGAACCAACATATTATTATTATCAAACAATTTATCGCTTAAATCTTATGACAATGCAATAAAAAACCAGTAGCCACAACACAACAGTGATAAAATAAACTCATTCCTGAAATGCTGATTAATATTAAAATAGACGTTGCAAACTATTCTAGCGCTATACCCAAATACTTTTTTGTTTGAATTTTCTACTGAAATTCAATAAGTTGTTTTAATTTATTATACTAAAGACCAAGCTAAAATCTGCCACATTTGAATTTTATTAGTTTCTCATAACACACATTGTTTTTCACAGCTTGGGATAAAATAACATTTCAAAATGAAAAATTATTTTAGGACCATTTCAAATAATTCAATATTGATTTATTCTTTATTTTATGTACCTACCTATGACTGTATCAATCATGATATACCTACGATTCACTTTCACTCACTAAACTACACATAAACAGTATCAAAATACTACACAGATACTGATAAAATCCAGTCCAAGGTAATGAACACGCTTAACCATTTATATTTAATTGCCTTTATTAAACGCGGTTCAGTATTTTTTTAGAAAACCAATATTTATTTTAGATGTCTATTATTTACTATATTTCTTAATTGTCATGTTTTAACTCTACTGGCAAAAACTACAATAAGTTCAATGGAAAAACATAAATAAAATTTTGATGTTTACGAACCTTTATTTGCTTTCAGGATATTTCGTTTTATCTAGATGTAAACTCATTTCCGGAATAACAGCGGTAGCAAGAACCACAATATAACGGGAGTCGGAGAAACGCTGGGAGGATTTATCTGAGACATTTTACTGAGTAAATACGGTAGCAAAAGTTAAATGTTAATTAAGAGCATCGGCCGAGGCGATCGCAAAACGATCCTCCCAGTCGACTCGTTACGGCAACCGCAGTAATTGGAAACCTTGGAATGCACAAAATGTTTAAAATACCTGTGATATGTAAATAGTAAAGTACCCACGGTCGTTCTTCCTTTTTTATTCTCGGCTCTGATACAGAGAACATTTGAAAATCGAATTCTGCTCAGAAATAACTTTATAGCCTGCATCTCATCTGAATAATTCAATATGATAATCCGGTTTTGTAAATTGGCTAATTTCACGCTCTACCTTTTTTAAATTGAACAAAATTAGCTTGATTTATAATATTATTACGATATAATCCTGACTAATACGAATTTTTTGAGAGACAGACAGGAGATGTCAGATTTTGAGATGCATAAAATGTTTTTATCGCAACATTTCAGTTGGTATAAATTGTGCATACATATTTCGTCTTGAAAAGCTGCATTCATTCATTCGATATTAGTAATAGTGATTTGTCATTAAGTTGCGTGTCTTGTAGTGTAGAGGCGGGTGTCCCGGCAGACTAACCGGGTGACTCACTGCGGTGGCGGCGTGCGCGGGCGCGGCATGCGGCTCGCCGGCCGAGCTGCGCGCGCGCTGACTATAAATACAACTGCAGTGACATTTACACGCTCTCGATCTATGATCCCGAAACGCATCCCACCAGTTTTGTGTCATCCTAACTACACGTAAACATAAGCTCAAGCCTGTCTCTCGGAGGGAAAGGCAGAGACTATATGGAGATGCTCAGACCCTTACAATTCATCCTTCGCATACCCGTCAGTTTCTTCTATAGCCCTTGATATAAAACATTTATCAATGAGGACTTCCTCAGAAGGACATTTCTGAGGACATCCTCTTTAGACGACCTTTTTTGACACACTCACACTTGCTCTATATTATTTCTTAGTCACTCTACTTTCATCCATCTGATCTATTTTAATGTCCACCTGGTTTCATCGAATAACTCATTGAATTTCCAGTTCACAATAACAGAGTTCATCATATTAATAACTTTCAACCAATACCATACCAAAAGTACCCTTTCAAATTATTAAGTAACCACACTACTTAAAAAATGGGGTCACTTTAAAAGGACTATATTATGATGTTTTAATCCACTCGAATATAAAATAAATATTCGAGTATTACACAACTCCTAAGCAAATATTAACTCTTCATTTAAAAGTTATGCATAAAGCCATTACATGTTTTTATTAAATAAATCGTAAGTGCTTATACGTAGGTATATAACTATTGCTCAATACTTCAGTCATTCGTCAAATAAAATTACCTAATCTCACTTAATTGTTATGGTAATGTACTCGAGTGTTCCCCAAAACGACATTCGACTACCTTCCTAGTAATAAATCAATTTCACTTGAGGTAGCTTTCGCTAACTTATTGTTTATACTTTCTATTGCACGGCCCAATGTGATATATTGATAAAACGAATGGTTATACATTTCACGAATAACATTACATGACATTAATACGCTCGGATAACATTAGGGCCCACACCGTTCAATGATATCAACTGCGGTAACATTAATGTCTAGCGCAGTAAAAGCGCCGGCGATGTTATTACCATGCCTAGAATTATGATTTTATTCCGAGAGAATTTACTCGAATGTTTGATTTCATCTTGAAATTAAAGGCACTTAAATATCTCCAACGCACTCATGGAATTTAAGATACTGTCTAGTAGGTAGGTACATTAAATCGCGTGAGATAAAAAGTTCTTGGCAAAGTTAACACAAATTATTGCTAGACAACAATCCTTACTAAATGCGAAAGTATCTGTTACGCTTTCACGCCTAGACGGCTCAACCGATCATCATGAAATTTTGTATACACGTTGTCAGGGGTACTTACAGAGAAGGACATAGGGTACTTTTTATCCCGAAATTCTCGCGGGAACTCCGAAATTATCGCGGGTACAACCGCGGGGAACAGCTAGTATTCTATAAAACGTGATTGATTAGAATTAGTGCATTTATTATTTTATCTGTTTGACTAAGCTTTCCATAAATACGCTTAGTGAAATAGGTAACATAGGTGTAAGACATTAGGTGGAAACCCGTAAAAAAATTTCTCACTATCTGTGAGACTATAGTACCTATCTTCGACACTGAAACATAATATTATAGTTATGCAAAGTAGTCAATGATCAAAATTGGAATACCTAAGTCGTAGTGGTAACTCATGACATGCGGTATTTTCAGAAAACGTAATTATGTAAGAATATTTCCTTTAGGAATGAAACTTTGTGATTATTTAGAAACGTTTCGTCGAAGCACTATTTTATGACACTGACTAAGAAACAGAGCGTCCCACGTGAATATTTTACAGATTTACTTGCGAGCGTTATTTCTTTTTTAACAACTATGTACGACTATCGTTCTTCACACTTTATGTAACATGCATTAATTTTGTCACAATAGTAAGAACCATAAAAGTTGCACAAGCATGAACAAGCAAGTGCTTCTTCCTAACCGGTTCATAGTATAATAAGAATTGGCACTTTCATAACTTATACGTAAGTAAGAAATATTTATGGACTCAAATTGTGAACAATAATAATCATATTAAGTAACCTCGTCACGCATTTGTATGTCATCATTTTAGAACACAGACCTAAAATTTCATAATCTTAGCTATCCTCTATGGCTCCTTCTGCTTGTTGGGAGAGACCTACAATCCAATGTCCTCCAAATCACATGAATTGTGTATTGCGTCAATGTAGTTGCATCAATATCTCATGCAGATTCTTAAGCTAAAACCTATTGACCCTTTGACCCATTCTTCTCATAACTGTATAGTATTTAATTTAATTTATTTTCTCTTATCTGTTCATCTTTTGTTTTCATAATGTCAAGGTCTTAAATAGGACTTTCAACACTTCAAGACACAAATAATAGAGAAAGACCCACAGTTTCGTTCAAACGGTCAGTGTGTGGGTATAAATGTATACTGTACCTACTTATTGTAATTAAGAAAATCAGCATTCCCTATGGCCTTTATTATTTAGAGAATTTTTAAACCGCCAGGTCAGCAAATGAAAGTCCTTACACTTTAATTTGCTAAACAATCATTTCACTTTTATTTTCTAAGCAACCTTTTTCATAAAGAAAATCTAATGACCAGCAATACTATGCATCTCTTTATGTAAGCTAATTATCATAATAATATGTAACAAAAGCTGTATTTTTCCTAGCATCGCAGTCTTATTGTATCAGTAGAACAACTAGTCTTATCAGTAAGAGTGTGCTATGTGCAACTGATAAACGAATCGCTTTGTTATTGCTAAGTACACGTACATACCTACCTCACTCCACTGCACCAACGCATATCATTTTATCAGAAACACTAATGAATTGATAAATCTTTTTATACAAAAATTGCTCGCTTATTAGATTTCTTTTTTTGTGAAACGTTGCAATTTATTGTTATTTACGTAAAAACACGATGTTATTCTTTATTTTTATCACATACACATTATACATACACATATTAATGATCATTTTTAATTCATTGTATAATTAGGTACATATATTCAATTTTATTAGGGATTTTAAAATGAACAAAATTAAACATAAGTGTTCAGCCTCGCTTATTTCTGGTTCTCGTGTTACTGCCTAATTAAATTACTTAAATATGTGACGTTATTAATTAAAGCCTTAAAGGATAGTAATGATATTCATAAATTATATACTAAAATAAAACCTTTTCCTCAGTTCATTACAATTAATTGGTTTCGACATCCAGTCTGTGGGCTGTACAAAATAAAACACAAAACTTGGAGCCGTAGAGGCGTCGTTATGGTTGGTACTTGGCCAGACTTTCGCCCTAAAAATACCTTCAGCATTCCATTCCTGTTACTCAGCTTCAAGCGTTAAACCTATTATTTTTTGGAAGATTGATATAGCCACCATCACCTCTTCTTATTTTTAATTAATACACATTGACATTGACATGATAAATTAAATATCAAAATATCGTTTATAATAATAGCTTACCTGATTTGCCACAGCGTGCACTTCCGAGCACAACTAATCTTATTCGATTAACTGTCATCTTCATCAGTCTTTGGGTAATCACTTGTCACTAGTGATAACTTAAATAGTTCTACGTTCTCGTATTTCTTTACGAAACAAATTGGTGAATCGGTATTGTTTCCAGCCGCGGAGATCGCGTTTGCGCCACAAGCAGCTGTTAATCAAAGATGGCGGACGCGCGCGCACCCCGCACCTGCTTTCGAGCGACTGCACGACTGGCTTCGCAGTAAAATTGGCGCAGGGCGCAGCAGACTTGCAATAGAGTGAGAAGTTTTAACTAATTTACTAATTTTTACTCCAAATCGCGTATTATAATTATATTTACATAATATCATAAAATAAAACTATGATATATAAAATTAGCAGAAATAGGCGTTAAGTATTTAATAAAATAGGCAAAGAAAGTGACTCTAACGAACGTGCAGGGATCTAAATTAACATTTTACTAGATCTACTATCTTACTAGATCACTGACCAAAAAATAGAGAGCCATAATTTTTATACCTAATACCTACTGTTATAATATTTGTCGTACTAGTCTTGTAGTGGACATCTTTATGTCCAAAACGCATATCACTAGAGTTAAGGGAAGTTCTAAAGTTCATAGCCAAGAGAATTTGTTACCTACTATGTTAAATCCGTAATCTAAGAAATATAAAGAAACACTAACGTTTTAAGTCGTTTTGAAAAGACGTAATCACGAAACGTTCAAAACAACAGTGCAAGTGCATACTTGTCACAGTTTTATCGGTAAGCATTACGGTTGAGAGTGTTCAGTGTGGACAGCGCACTCGATCCGCCAAGAATCTATGCCAAGTCAACAGCGGCAGATAGCCACGACCAAGCGCCGAGTGCTGAGTGGCAACAGTGATATGATATAATTGGCACTCGTACCCGATAAAGTTGGTTTTAGTTACAAGTTAGGCAGAAATTTAAAAGACCACTTTGCACTTCTAAGTGCCAGAAATCGAAATCGAAAAACTGAAGAGATTTTAGAAAACTATAATCTAGAGCCTAATTAAATAGACGTTATTCCCGGATCGATTTCCGATAAACTTCGATTCTGTTGAATCTATAACTAGGTACGAATTGATTACTGGCTGCTTTCTTACTAACAATTGGTTTAAGAAATAAAGCTAAAAATATTACATTTTAAAACAGCTCTCCGATCCAGACAAAAAAAAAATTAACGGCATTAATATTTATGGATTGAACTTTTAGATAAATCTATTGTTGAATGTGATATACAATAAAACTGTGCCGGTGAAAAAAGCGCATGGTAATAATGGGGTATTCAGTTTTGTTTGATTTTAATAGGGCATGTTGATAGCGGCATATAAGCGGTAGATCCGCTCAGAGAATAGAATTTTAACAAGCTCTTTGTTTGGTCTAATCATGAATGCTTGTTATGATAGCAGTTAGCTTTGGGCTACTGTCTAGATGTAACGTTTCTTTTGTCTCGTAAATCTTCATACCTATTTAAATATCCTAATAAAAAATACGCGACCTTTTTTCTTCGAGCTCGATTCTTGACTAAAAAAAATATCAAAATGATGACCTTGTTGGGTATTCCGGGATTAAAGAATTGTATGTGTTAATCTATTAGAACTCATATCCGTATGCTTTTCATCCAAATTAGTGCATTATTTATGCAAGTATGAATAACAACAACATTCATAACCTTTTTCATTAATAATTCGGATTATAATCCTTAATTATTAAAATATGTAAAAGACAGTGAGCCTAATAAACCGAGTTCCAAAATCCTCTAACAATCAGAAGAAGTCGCAAGCACAAGATAATATTGTACTTACTGATAATACAAATCTTTTGGCAAATCTCCCACGCTTTGAGAATAAAATGTACCTACCTACTACTTATATAGGTAAAGAAATTAAGAGATTTAATCGAAAGTCCTGACTCCTGACATTAAGCTACATTAGCTCAGTATAAAAAATACATTTAACCGTAGATTACTTACGTATAGGCGTTATCAAGCCGTCCATCAACGTCCAGTAACGCAAATTAAGAGTTCAATGTACTCTGTGAATAAAAATGCACTAAGTTATAAGAGCCAAAAACTGGCTCCGTATATTCAATTCACATGGCGACAAAGGATCGCCTCTTATAAAAAAATGCGTCGAAATATAATGAAAGGAGAGCTGTGAAGCAGCAGACGACACCTGCGAGTTTTGTAGGACTTCTTTGCGGTGTGGACCCCCCTCCCTACCCCAGCTTCCTACCACCGAACCAAATAATCTTCCAGTTTCATATTAAGTTCCATGTAGGTACAAGGTTATAAATTGATTTCATCAAATCTTCTCAGCTTTAGAATTGTTATGTAAATTACAATTTGGGTAATAAATCTATGACTATTGCGAACAAAATCTGTATTATACCTACTATAATATATAAAGCGGTAAAGTTTGTTAGTTAGAATGTAGGTGTATATGAGCTTTGGAACTACTGAACCTGATAGGAAGCTATTTTATCCCTGAGTTTTATAGGATACTTTTAAGAGTTCCTGAAGAACTTCCAATATTCACGAGAGTAAAACCTTTAGATATAAGTCTAGTTAATTAATTTGTGAGAAAAACCGTGCAGGAAAAACAAATACTTCAGTAGTTTATATAAGAGTAATCTGTGTACCTATCACTACCTACCTATCGAAGTATAAGTAGGTATGACGTAGGTATTGCACTGCAATTCATATGTAGCGATTTTAAATGTTATTTTTTGTACAAATAATGCAAACAGTAAATACTTAGTGTTTAATCGATAGTTACAAAAATGCAAAATATTTTTTTAAACAACAAAGCTATAGGATAAATAAAATGCTCATTAAATCGTATAATTTTACATTAGTTTCTACTAGCTATGAGAGGGATTGTAAATATTGAATTGAAAATGTTCCTTATATAATCACGTATAAATACTTGAGTCGATTTGGATGAACTTTGGCCCACGTTATGAGATTCCACTTATTTGATTTTCATGCATTTATTATTCAGCTTATAATATTTGCGCATTATTTATGTATTTGTCAATATATCTATGTGTAGCATAAATATAGGTGTTTGGTATGTAGTGATTTCATTATGTACCTCTCTAGGTATATATGTTTAAGTATTGTGTAGTTTATGTATGTATGTATATAGTATATTTGTATTTTCCTTTTTTAGGTATTGTAATATTGTTATTTTATGTGCAATAAAGAATGAAATAAATAAATAAATTCCTTAAGTAGGTAGGTATTTACGAAATGCACCGGGGTGAACCCATAAAAAACTAGTAAGACAACATTACACTTGTGCGCCGTATGTAGCTATTGTGGTTAATTATAATGGTGATCGAGTACAACGGACGTGACGTATCATATTAGGGAGCAATAGCTCCCTATGGCTCCTGTCGCACAAGGATATTCGGTAGCCAGCCACAGCACTGTAATCAGGATGTAAAATAAAACGACTGACAGCGCTACTTTCTTGTTTCATGTTACAACAACTTTTTAATACGTGTTTTTATGAAATAAAATTTTGTAAGCGTCACGTGATCTGCCACCTTAGAATAGTTTATTTCTTCCATTTAGTCTCTAGAGCAGTTAACTTATTTAAAAGAAATTATTTATTTATTTAATTATTCAAGTTGATTAAGTCTAAACCTAGCGTCACTTCAACTTGAACATACCTATAGATACATATAGATTTTATAACATAATTACTAATAATTGTTATAAAATCTATAAGTACTAAATATAGGTATCTATAAGTACTAAGTATGATATCTACTTAATAAGTACGTACAATATTAACTGCAAAAGTATTTAGTTCCCCGACCTACTATGAAATATGTAAAGATACGTAATCTAAATGGCTTAATCTGAGAAAGAAAAACGGCCAAGTGTGTTATGAATCACGAACATTTTTTGCAATAACCATGAGAGAGAGAACACGATACCGCTGAAGCTGCTTGTATCCATATCAATATATAAATGCGAAAGTAACTCTGTCTGTCTGTTACGTTTCCATGTTTAACTACTCCATCGATCATTGTAAAATTTTGCATACTTACATAATATTGACGGGGGTAAAGAAAAGAGCATAGGGTACTTTTTATCCCGTAATGTCCGCGGAAACTAAAATTAACCCTACGGGGAGCAGCTAATATTAATACATTAACATAACATAAGATTAATAATTAATCTACCAATCCACCGGGATCAAAACCGGAACCTCTATATATAGATACCTACAACAATAATTATTATGGTAATAATAAAAATCCATCTACCAATATATATAAGGTTTTTATGACTACATCCATTTTATAATTATGACCTGAATTACTTAAATTTTAAGTAGCATCTTGCGAGTTGTGACTGATTTGACCCAATTTACCGAATCGAGTTTTTTTTTCTTGAATGGATCATCAGCTGACGAACATTTATCTTCATACGTCAGCTTGATTCATGAACTGAATAATTATGATAAAAAAATAAAGGTAATAACGAGTTCAAATTAACTGTTATGGGTTCCATCAAGCAGCATGGGTAGGTATTCCTACGTAGTTAGCTCATTATAGGAATTTGTTTCTGATGTAGGTATTACCTACATATACCAATGCGACTGTGAACTGCGATTGACCACTGATCTCAATAATACTACGGGACTGTCGTAG
The DNA here is from genome assembly GCA_907165275.2 of Zygaena filipendulae. Taxonomy (NCBI): domain Eukaryota; kingdom Metazoa; phylum Arthropoda; class Insecta; order Lepidoptera; family Zygaenidae; genus Zygaena; species Zygaena filipendulae. The sequence continues at coordinate 8,990,722 of OU015657.1, forward strand.
GAACCTAGTCTCACAAACAATGATTAATATTTTTTTTTTAAGATGCAAATAATATTATTTTTTAACAAGTAAACTACAACATTTCCACGTTGGTACCGGTTCCGATCAATGCCCGGTTTTCCAATCGCGGTGATTACCTACATCGGACAAGAAATTAAAAAAATATCTACATTTAAATTTAACATTTGCAATGTTATCAATTAGTACAGATACGTAAAAAATCCGAAAAAACTTAATTAATTGTACTGAAATACAGGAAAAATGGACTCTATTTACTCAACGCTATACTTTACAGGAAAGATGGACTCTAAAATTTACTGAACGCTATAATTTTTTTGAAGAGTTTCTTGCTCATTCCCCACAAAAATATGCTATTTTTGAGATACCTACATCCTTTGATTGCTCGGGTGCGATAGGTATAAGTAGTTTGTCGATATAAAAAGTAAGATGAAATGGTCGGTCGAAAAGTCGACATCAATTTAAAAATATTAATTCAACGTGGATTTATCATAAAACAATATATGGTTTTATTGTTACAAAAACGAATTTGAATGTAGGTATACGAAGACGAATGTGACCAAGGCAAAAGACTGATTAACCCTCCGAGAGACAGGCGAGACTCAAATTATTTTTAAAATGAATCTTCTATGGATATGGCAAGAAATAAATTCTTTACGCATTATGGTCGGCAATCAGCATTTACCTATATACTATGAATGAATGTAACTAATAACTATTTATAAGTGTAAATACTTAATATATATCTACGTACTTACTATTTATAAAGATTCACTTTTACCACGTATCAGAAGGACTTTATATTTATTGGTATATCGTAATAATTCTTATATTATACGAGTCCGTTTCACAGACACTGCGGAACTCTAGAAATAAATTTTAAGTAGGCAAGTAGGTACCTACTTCGCTGATAATTTGCAAACGTCCGATTATAATAACGGTAAGTTACAGGTAAATGACATGGCAATAATTAGAGATCTTTCAGTTGCCAATATTAATATTATTAAATAATTCATAAACCAATTAGACCTTTTTGTAAGCATATAAGCATTGACGTACTGACAAACTGCTTCTAGCTGCTAAAACAAGTACAAGTACAGTCTGAAAAAAAAAGAAGCAGAAATGGAATGACAGCTACCTACTATGGAAAAAACTGTTTTTTTCCTTAACTGTAAAAAAATTAATAATGATTTGCAGTTTTTGCTTGTTTAAAAATCCGTCTAAACTTTTCTACAAATTGATGGCTCATTAAAATTCTTGTTCTAAATTTGGTTAGATACTATCTACTTATTTTATATCTGGAACTCGAAAGGGCTCGAAATGAATTTGATCTAGAGTCGCTATTTCCTGTCATTAGTCTTTCTTTGGTTATATTTCTTCTTCCATTATTTTGCTTATAATTCTTCTTCCATTATTTTGCTTAAGTGTAACAGTATTTTGTAAAATCCGCTTTTCCTATAGCAACTCCGCTTCATTGTCTCGGGATTCTTTTTCAATGTATTAACTCTCATGTAAGACCATGTTAAGGTCGTTACGATCAGTCGTTAGGTCCTAGAAAGTTTCTCAATCGTTAAAAAATTAAAATCATGCGTTGATTCATATCAGGACAATAATATTGACATTACAAACTTTCAATTTTGGGACAATCTCATTTGCAAGTATCGAGTGAGAATATAACGTGCTCTTACGACTCGAGTTATGCATAAATAAACATTAACGCGTGATTGTCACGCGAACTGCCGGATGCGCACTCCTGATAATATGTGCACATATGCAAATGTGCACACACACACGCATTAACACGAAGCACAGCTCGAAGCATTTTACTTAACGGTCAATAACAATATTTATTGTTATGCGTGTAAAAAGCAAACTAAGTTCGCTGCACACTGTACCACCAAACGTTTATGATAATAATAATTTATAGACAAGTCAAGCACACAACTTCACATAAGTTACGCTCATCGACATAACGTTTTAATTTTAATCTGAAACTTAATTAAGTATCACACCACGCTAATACTAAACCGAAAATTTAAAATAGAGTAAAGAGATAGAGTAGGTACCTACTATCCTGTGCTAGACATACATAGATATACAAATTGCGAAATTAGCACTATTATGACAAAGCCAATGCAGTAGACCTTTTGACGTGCAGATTGTAAAATTTTTGGTCCATATTTTTGTTAATTTACATATTAATATGTTCCTGTACCTATAGGTGCGATTTATTTCTTTCTTCCTATATTGAGTAAGTAAGGTTGGTATCATGTAAAAACATCTTTAGTTAAACGAAATTGTTAAGGCGAATGTTAATTTCACATCAGCGCCTGCACTCACTAAAAAATAATCATATCTTCAAAAAACAAGTTATTTTAAACTATAATAAAGTACCTAATAAATACTTTTTGATAATGTATACTAACTTACGTATTTATATTTAAAATTTTAAATTAAAGTAAAAACTAAAACTGTCAAAATTGGTCAATTTGGACGGGCTTTCAATAAAACATTTTTAACTTGTAGGTATATTGCTGCAGAAGTAGTCATCATTGAAAATTATTTTCATTTCTTTTTGAAATAAATATCTTTGAAGATATTGTGTTTTGTTTTGGCGAGTTTGACCTTAACAGGCATCTCATGAAGGCGAGATAATATGAAAAGCGATTGAACGATGGTTGCGAGCGGCGCGCGGCGGCCGGACCGCGAGGCGCGTCTTTGGAAAGGTCAACAGTTTTATAATGTCACATTATTTCGCGAACAATACAAATCAAACTTTCAGCTCATTGTTGAGGAAGCTATTTCTCTCCATCTCCCTTCAATTGCGTATGATGTTTTTATTATGACATTACGATAAAAAATATTCTTGTACGCAACAGCGCATTGTTGTTAACGGTTACGCATACGATGTGCGTTCGCTCACAAAATAAGGTCTCCGTGATTTAACAATTAAATATATAGTTATTCAATAGGAGCACAGTCACAATAGTAATCATTTTTGCGTAATGAGAAAATATTCTATCTTATCTTTTCGTTCCAGCCCGTCTCGTGGCAGACGGTCTATCATCTTACCAGTCTGCGTGCGCGCACAAAAAGTCAATGAGGCTTTATCTATACTAATATTATAAAGAGCAAAAGTTTGTGAGTTTGTGACGATGTAGGGTGTAATCTCTGGATCTACTGAACCGATTTTAAAAATTCTTTCACTTATAGGAAGCTGCAGTGATCCAGAGTGATACAGGGTACTTTTCATCCCGGAACTCCCTCGGGAACTCTAGAGTTTATATGAGTTGTCATGAGTTCGTGAGTTTGTGAGATTGTAGTGGGTTATCTCTAGATCTACTGAACCGATTTTGAAAATTATTTCACTTTTAAAAAGGTGAAGTGATCCTGAGTGACATATAGAGTACTTTTTACCACGGGATTCCCGTGGGAACTCGAGAGTTTGTGAGATTATAATCTCTGGATCTTCTGAACCGATTTTAAAAATTCTTTCACTTATAGGGAGCTACAGTGATCCAGAGTGATATAGGGTACTTTCTACTCCGGAATTCCCGCGGGAACTCCAGAGTTAGTGAGTTCGTGAATTTGTAGGGGGTAATTTCTGGATCTACTGAACGGATTTTAAAAAATTTCTTTCACATTTAAAAAGCTGTAGTGATCCTAAGTGACAGAGGGTACTTTTTATCCCGGGACTACCGCGAGAACTCCGGAGTTTGTGAGGTTATAATCTCTGGAATTACTGGACCGATTTGAAGATTTTTTCACTAATAGGAAGTTAAAGTGATCCTTAGTTATGTAGGGTACTTTTTATCCCGGAATCCCCGCGAGTACTCTGAAATTACCGTGGGTGAAACCGCGGGGGTCAGCTAGTAAATAGATACACGGAGTTCTATAGTAATTCTTATTCTTATTTATAGTTACGGTTGCCTGGAAGAAATTGCTTTTTAGCAATAAGGCCGCTCTTTGTTGCCCACTTTAGTTATTTTTCTATGTATTTTTATTATCATGGTAACAATGAAGAATATTAGGTTTGGTTAGGTTTGGTTTATTAATTATAATATTTATGTATTTCGAAAAAAAAAACAATCCGGGAATTCTTAGCAAGTTCTGCAACCAAAAATTCCCGGACAGGGTGAAGTAGAGAAATAAAATGAAGAAAACTGACCCCAGCACCTTTTGGGATTAAAGCTAGAGAGAGAGATATTAAATAAATCGGCAATGAACATAGATAAATAGCCAATAAAGTTGAACTACGCAATATTTATATTCGGCAACATTACCTGCTTCTGGACACTGATAACCTCTAATTGTTCAATATCGTACATGATAAATAAAATGAAGTAGGTACGTAAAACGTAACACAGCTAAAATATTATAATATTCTCGATATTTTCTTTGTATCAGGAATAGAGATGGGATAGGTACCTAGTACCTACACTATCGGCCCCGCTAGCATTACTTCTGCGAAGTGGACTGAACTTTGTGAAATATTCAACCGTATCAAGTTCTTCTGATATGGTAAAACTTATTGCACATCTTACATTTCGCAGTAAATCGCTATAGGTTTTTTATTTTTTAAATACCATACATTCTTCTTAGACTTGCATAGCCAACGCAGCTGCTTGAACAACAAACTATTTTATTCGCATGCTATAATAAGTATTCGCAAAGATTAATATCAAATGAAGCTTTCGAAAATACACACAAGAAAATAATCTAGATTGGTATCGTACCTATTCTTTTGCGAGTTTCGAAACGGATGCCAACGGCGCTCTCTCCCTTTTCCTTGCCAACGAATTGCTTTCTTGTTGTCATTGTGTTACCTATTGTTAATTAAATTTAGTAAGTGGTTAAATTTCGCCTGATGAGCGATGACGTTTCTCTCATACTTCTCTTCTACTCTGCGCAAAGCAAATTTGCGCAAAAATTTAAAATTATTACAAAAAAGCTTATTTAGCAACTATATTCACTGTTCTAATTATAACTTATTACAATAGCTGTTTTACATCTCAGATTAGTGAATGGTAATAGTTCGTGCCGACGTGTTACTTGTAACATTTTCCCTCTAGGATATCTCAGTATCTAGGGCCGGGCTGGGGGTAGGTAGGTAAGTACGTAATGGGTATCACGGCCTCTATCGGCACGCCGGGAAATGCAACCGAGAAATTATCTGATCCCTACAATAACTTACGTTAAAATACTAAAATTGCTTTCGCAAAATCTTTTACCGAGATCTTCACGCTCAACACGCTTATTATATTCCATTACGATACGAATAATGGCTGAATATTATATCTATTAATTGCTTTCAAACATATCTGTTAATCTGTGTTCAGCGGCCATAAGGTACTAATTTTATTTGAATCTTCCTTATCGCTTAATAGTAAATCAAATGGGTGATAACAAACCGTTTACTTGAACCCTATGTACAATACGATGGAAATCATTAGAACTGTTGTACAAACCGGATCTGCTGTCAACGCAAATAAAGTTATATTTGGTGATACCTATGATACTTGAATCCGAAGTTACGGCAAGTCATCGTCTATTATTACTTATTCGCGGACAGTCGCGCTTTGATATAATGAACCTACTTGACTATTGCTATGTCATTTTAGAAAGACAGACTTGTTAAGACTTAGGTAGTAGGTACCTACTATTTAAGTAATAATTCAGTTTTAAGGAAAAGTTGATTTGTAGGTATTGTTGATTCGTCCCAAAATTGATTATGTTCGTGTCAATTTCTATATTATTATTATTTTTTTGTAGTTATATCCCTCCAATTTCTTATTTCATTGATCAATTTTACTTCTGGTTTCATGGTTTTAATAAAACATGGTGCGATAGAATGTTTACTGTGCGAGCAAGCTTTTACTAACAAATTCGATAAGTCGTTCCTTGCTTACTTGCTTATCCAATAAATGTTGTATTCCTATAAATTTCCTTGGATGCAGTTTCGATTTCCGATCGGTCTATTTCAACATTTACATAGGACGTCGGCTCACGAATGTTTTCGATGGAGAAACACGAGAACTGTTTCATTTGAACGATAGTTTGCAGTGTTCCTGAAAGTAGTCCAATCGACTACTTTCCGTTAGATATTTTGAGTTAAATTTTACATTCACAAATTTTACGTCAGCAAGCTACATTGAATTTAAAAAAAATTAAAATATACATATCTTTTCTACAGTAATATAAGCGTAGTGATTCTTATAGTAATCCCATTCAAATAACTGTGATGGCTGGAGCTGAAGCCCGATATCAAACTGATTATAAACTTAATCATTTTCGTGACAGATTTAATATAAATAAACGTAATGGTTGCAAAGCGGAAGTGGCAGTAGGGGAGGAAATTGCCAATAGAGCTGATTGCTGAGAGTAGAGAAACTCTCGAGCGGTGACTACAATCTTCCTATTATCATGACTCATTTGTTATAAATTAGTAAAAAATACATGATTATATCATATTTTCTATTTTCACGGTAATAATTATGTTTAAGAATAGAATAGGACCCGTTACACGGTAGTGAGGAGCTGCGATGTCGGCGGTGCACTACAAAGGGTTCGTGGCTCATAAATTCAGGAGACTGACCTTCCGGGCGGTACTAGAAACAACCAGTGTAATGCCAGTGCGTACATTCCTTTATATTCTCTAAATAAACAATAATAAAGCGTGTTTCATTTTCATAGTTTCTAAGAATTCAAGGAGAATGGTGGGTAGTAACCTTAAGAATATTATTGATCACAAACTGCTCAAGTACTATTAATTTTTATTTAATGCAAATCGCAATAGGAAACACTTAAAATACTCGTTTTAAAAATTTATAAGAATTCAATAAAACGCTAAATATCCCTACATTGTCTTTTAAAAATCTCGATTCAATTTAGTATCGAATAGTGCAAAATAAGGTCAACAGCATAATTCCACTAAGGTCATGAAGACCAGTAAAGTAACTACTGTACGACCACAATGATAAAATGTACATAATATATGCGTTCTTAATAGTAAATTGATAGTTGACGTTATCTAACGATCGAGAATCATCAATCAATTTCTCTTAGATTTTTTGCTCTCTTTTGACCTTTTGCAATGTTATCATAGTGCTTCAAATATATTAAACGGTCTAAATAAATTACAAAACTTGCTAATGAATAAAATCAATCATTTAACTATTATTCTATAAGAATAAATAAAATTGCATGTTCTGACTGATTGACTGATTCGTCAATGCCCAATCCAAACCGCTGAGTCTAGAAACCTGTGGGAAAGCTTACTTTGCTAGCGAACAGTAGGAAAAGTTATAAATACAGAAATTCAATTCCTAGGTCAATACAAATTTGTGTAGAAGTAGATACTAGATACCGTTAGTTCTGAAGTTAGAATCATGGAAATCGGTATTTGAGCTCTTGTCTTCGTATAAAGAAACATGTATTTCGAGATTTTCGATAATTCAAAAATAAGTTTACCGAGTACCTACAGCTAGCAATACAATGCTATTCGAATTGCATTAAAATATAACATTCACGTACACATTCATTCAGTATTTTGGTCGTTAGTTTTACTCAACCGCATTTGTTTTTTTTAACAGACTAAATTATATCATTTAAGCACACATTAATCCGACGTCAATGAGGATTGACAAATTTTCAATTAGGATTAGGAGTGCACCGTTAACGTTTAAAGGTTACGCAAAAAAACATATTTACAGTTCTGTAGAACTGCCATGTACCTGCTATTTGTGTTATAGATATGTCACGTTCGGTTCGGTCAAGACAATTTTATAGAGCTGAATAATTGCAAATTTGTATAGTCAAAAATATTTGAAGAAGACCTAATTTTGAAAGAATAGTATTCAACCACACACCAATACTCCTTTTTCAATCCTTGTCTTTCTTTTCGCTTTTTACTTTTCTATCTAAAACTATAATTTCTTTCTGGCTTTAGCACATCGCGCATGTTTTTTGAGGTCTGTAGTTAAAATATTTTCCATTTTGAAATAATTAGTTGTCAATAGGCATATTATTTACTAGCTTTGCCTATAGTTTTGCTGTACATGGACATTTATTTAGAATCCTTCGTGGAGTATACAGGAAATAGCAGATTGTATTATTTACGTAATGAAGCAAAATCAAGCAAAATGGTGATCTGTATCACAGGTAATATTCCTACGACAGACACCAGTCTCTCACAATAAAGGTCGTACCCTTAAGTTTGTACCTACTTTATAATGACTGTGTTGTATTGAAACTAATAAAGATACTATTATTATTATTATTTTTACGACGAGGGCTCTTTTTTCCATTGAACGCGCAAACATTCGACAAAGAGTTGAGTCCCTAAGGTATTTTATTATTCTAAAGTAGAGTCCTAACACCTGAGGTAAAAGTTTTATTTTTACAAATTTGAAGTTTATTCCTGTCGGAATAAAGGGGTTTCGTTTATTCATATTAGTTATTGTCCACGGTTTTTATTTATATCCGTGAATTAAATTAATCAAAGTTATTATCTACTCTTAATTAAATAACATTCCAGTACCCACGTTGCTTACGTCATGAGGAATTTACTTAACATTTAAAAACTTTTTGTCGTAGTTTTATCTTGACCTTTTCGTATTGCATTTTGCATGTTAACAACCCTGTCTGGATCCATTACGTGGGATTTAAATTGAAGTATTAACGTATTTTACTGTTATCACACACTTTTGTACTCGATGGCAATTTGAACATGCCAAGAAAACTGTTGTCTCGAGAATTTTATTAATGATTAGCTGTGCCCCGCGGTTTCACCCGTTTGAGTTTGGGATTTCCCGCAGGAACTATTTTTTTCTAAAATAAAAGTAACCTAAGTTACTCCTTAGGTATAACATAAGCTATCTATCAGTGAAAGTCCCGTTAAAATCGATAAGTAATACCAAAAAGGACAGGTTAGTATTTGATTAATTAAAGGCACTTTACATATTTTTATACAGTCCACAACTTCCATCATTTAGGTGTATCTAAATATTATATGCATAGAAACTGTATTTTGCTGCCCAACATTATAATAGACAGCACAAGATGCCCCGTTCGTAATCATATGATTTTTCATTTCACAGTATGCCAGGGCTCTGTACAACAATATATCTACATAGTAACCGATCTTACCGTACGGTACGAAACTAGTTATTATTAAATAGACAGGAGGAGGCCCCTGTCTTTGCGCTCAGTACCAACCTTAAATCACAAAGTAATTACCACTCTGCGATAGGCTTTCTTCGTTCGAATTGAGCAATGAAAACCTTAAGAACATACCTCCCATAAATCATCTGCACTGCTAGACAATTATCACGGACATAATTTTTTTTTTAAATATAATTTGTAACTAGAGATATTATTTACTTGTACTTGAACTGGTTCGTATTTTTTGTGTAATATTTTAATCGTTAGAGATGTATTAGTATGTTTCTAACTGCCACGATGAAATTTGGTACTTTTTAATAATATTACTAGATATTACTTAATTATTAGATACTTATTATACTTATTGTATGTATGTATGTATGTGTCTGTGTATGTATGTATGTATGTATGTGAGTATCTATATCTATGTGAGTTTTTATCTAAATACATATCGTAAATGCACCGCCAAGTGAGCTCTCTGTACTACCTGAAGGTTGACTGGCAGAGAATGCCACTGTGGCATTAAGTCCGCCTTTTGTACCATGATGTGCATAAAGTTTAAATAAATAAATAAAAATTATTGGTAAAATTATGAGAGTTAAGTTGCAATCAACTAACTTATTATATAATTTAGATTAACAGACAACATCAGTTTAACGATCGTGTATAATAGGACAAAGGATAATAATCTAATGTGAAACTTGACACGGTGATTTGCATATTTGATTCAAAAACTTATAAACCATTGCAAATCCTATTATAAAGACATTTACCCGGTATTTTTAGTGCTGACATTGGTTGTGTTGCGTATTTTAACAAGCTATTCAGTAACTTGAATGTATATAGAAACGCGAGGGCGCTGGTCCAGCGAATGGGGCAGAACAGAATCTAAGCATGAATCTTTGGATTGAGATCGAGTAGACGAACGACAGTTATCTGTTCCATAGGCTATTTAGCACCACGAGCATTATCATAGCTTTATGTGTAGGTATTATAAACTAAACCAATGTTACGAAATCTATATTATGGCCACATTACGTTCTTTGGCAATAATAAACTGGTATTATGCGAGTTGTTAGCATTGAAGTTATTATTTTATTTTATTTATAATCGATAATATTCATTAATCATCGCTTTATGTGCCACATTTTTTTTTATCGATGTCCTTTATTTATACGTCGCATTCTAACATTGGAACAACGACAATTGATATGAATATATTTTGATGTCTCAATTCAATTGTTGGACTGTGCAGTTGGGAAAACAATCGAGCGGTTGACAGGCACCATCCAACTTCATCTCGGACCTGGCACTGACAAAGCGGCTCGCCGTCAATGCCAATGTCACTCGTCTGACCTCGACGCAGACGCATCTGTATGACTAATGTGCGATACATTACCGTCCACTTCACTCGTTCACAGATCACAATAGATGGATGCATTTTGCACTGTGACATACTCGTTACGATACGTCAGTCCTCGGTGCGGGTAAGCCTTTATGTCTCCGATCCGATGCTGGCAGATATTGTAACAAGCGTATTGAAAGCGAATGCATTCTAAGTATTTCAACATGCTGCGTCATCTAGCTGTGATGATGAATAATGACATCGAAGGTTTATATCATATTGTATCCTATATAATGTGCATGTTTTTGCATTTCTTCAAATAATCGGACCTCTGATTCAATATGTACATAATTATTATAACACCACACTTAAATAACATGCCACTAAATATGATTAACCCTTAAATAAATTCCACTTAAAAAAGTACATAAACTCTGTCTCTGTCTGTTGCAATTTTTGTGACTTTTTTCCATCTAGAGCGTTTGGAATTGTGTCATAGCCACGCGAGTTATGGGCAAGTAATGTTGTTGATCATAGTGAATCATAATCCAGGAAACGTCTAAAGTCCAGTAGCAGTAAGATACAGGGAAGGGCTTGCATAATAGCGTCACTGATAACCGCCCTATCCACTATCTGCAACCGCGGCCCGGCGGCCTCAATGACACCATGTTCTCACAACAGACACGACACAAGCATCCACATGCCTGCCAATTACCGCAACATACGACATCCACAAATACTCACTTTCGCTACTAGCGTCTAGCACCCAAGGAATGAACATATACAACAACATTTTAAATTGCAAACGAGATGGTAATTAGCGAAAACAACCGCTAAAAGTCGCAACTAAAAGCCACTACGAGACCCGAATGGAAATCAGGGACAAATTACGTCTTCACTCTTACTTTCCGCTGTACTGCGTCTATACTATATCTACGATCGTTTTGACATCTATACGTACCTCGCGTGGCCTGATATAATAATTATGTAAGCAATTTAGCTAATGTTCAATTTGGAAACAATGTGATTTATGGTATTAAATGACAATAACATATATATATCGGACAATCAAATTGATGCGCTTATGCTGATAATCATATGCGTACTCGAGCTCGCCACTTATGCAATTTATAAAATATTGCGAACTCATAAACTAAGCGACCGCAGCGCAGGCCATAGCGCATCAGATCCAAGATGGAACTCCAGATATAGTTAATCTAATAAGTCAGATCTAAAGCAAGACGTCGACCGGGGTAATAACTCACGGTCGAGATGCCAGAGGTTAATTAAAAATAGCAACTTCAATCTCATGTGTCAGAGATGGAGCTAGATTAGGAATATTCCCATTTATATCATTTCATGTTCTAAATATGCCTCATTCACAATTTCAAGGAATATATTATTACAAAATGTTGATGCATGTGAGATCGTAATGTGCGAGGCAATCAATAGAATATGTATGATGTTAAGTAAGTGTACATATTACATTCACATGACAAAATGTGTGCTTCAATACTTTTGTAACATTATACCTTCACACTGGCAAGTGCTCTTTCTTAATGTCTTGTATTAATTTGTGCTATGCATCGGCTTTATGTAGTGCCAAATCTCTCATACTGATCTCGTAATTAGATATAATACCTCTGATGCAATTTCGCATTTCAGAAATTAAATCTGACAGCCGATAGGTAATGCAGCTATAGGAGTTGACGCAATTGTTGTGTATACTTAACTTTATAAATGGCGTAAACACGAATCGAGTTTTATTTTATGACATAACATTGAATAACATTAACTATAAAATATATTAATCTTCGGTGTATTTTAGCATATTTTCGTAGGTGTATAATGTATATTGGAAAGTGAAATTTGAATGATATTAGGATTCTAATAAGTATTACAACATAATAATTATGATACCTTAAACATGTTTTTATATAATATGATAACATTACAGTCAATAGCAATTTGCATGATTATGAACCAGATTTTTTTTTTTTAATGTTTCTACAGCACATGAATGAAAAATGTGAATCCGAAAAAATTACATTAGCAATAATGAGTGACAAAAACTTGTAGTAACTGTCAGTCCATCGAACTGATGTGAAATCCCGCCGGATCATGGTTAAAGGTCTAACATTGTTCAGCAAATGTAACAAAGTGAACCTAATGCTCGTGATTCACTAAACACTACTGACCCGTTTGTTTATGTCAATCACACAACATGTCGATATACCTATTGTGTTTCAATACGTGATGCGTACCCGTTACAATTTGACCGAGTTTCTATTGATCTCATTTTCAATAGCTTTTTGTAGCAATAAAAAATAACATTTGAAAAGAAATTTATATATTTTTATGACTTAGGTATCTTTATTGTATGCGATGATCATAAATACACCCACTTAATAACAAAAAATATAACCATATCTATGTGAAAAAAAGTTTCACTGGAAAGTGAACTGTGGTATTGCATCTGCAATAGTTTCTCCCGTTCCATTGACGGTGTCAATATTTAATTTGTGAGGTGAAGGACCGAATAGCGTGTTCGGTTTGCGTGCGATCAACAAAACAAGATTCGATTCCGGCACTCACAGACAGGCCCATCAATTTCGGGACACATTCGAACTTCGCAGAACTTTCCCCCAGAAGCGCACCTGATACGTATCAGTGATACCTATAGTGAGAAGACTGATTATGTCCGGTCTGTTTAATTTTGAATTGTCATAAAAATAATTAAACAAGTCTGCCGTATTTAATATTATAATATGAAAGCTTAAACGCGCTGTCCGAGTGGACATATGACATTTACTTAACGCTTCAAGTAGCAATTCGGTACAATTCACTAGGGTTTTATACATTCTAAGTAGTGTTTTAATCAGCCCGTGTGGTCTGTGTATTGTATGGAGATACATTAAATGAATCACCTCTAACAAAGGAAGGTACAAGGAGTGGTAGGCGCAAGTTTCCCTTGATTCCTTCGTGCGAGCGTAAGGAAGGCGCCCCGCCGGGCCCATCTCACTATATCGCCATTATTGCACTATTAATGTCTCTCGTGTGCTACTGTAGATCAAACTCGTGCGCTGCCTGTCACATTCACAACATTTGTAATTGTAATAACGGTTGTCGGCTACGCTATTTCATTCGGTTGCAATATCACTAACACCATTGAAATATATTTCTATAATACAATAGCTTAAAATCATTAAAGTCAAAACACGTTTAGTGCACTTCACCGTAATGAATATTAATTATTCGCATTGGAGAAACAGTTTTATTTGTTGACTTGAATGTGCGCACCTTTCAACAGCTAACAGTTAGTTAACGTATTTAGTTAAATACGGATAATTCACAATTTTTACCGGAAACGTAGAATCATGAGACATGCATTCGTGGTGAATAATAGTCTCGAATACGAGTAACCGTTAATTTGAAACCGATTTGGTTAACATGCGATCAATTTGATTAATGCGATAATCGATACTGAAACACTGGTCGCTTAGAGTAGATACGACAATTATTCGTGTGACGTAGCCACGAAAGCTCGCCGACCTACGTAAAAACACATTTAAATTTGCAATACTTGGGCGGTTGGAAGTAAAGAGCATAATAGTTCAGTTGTTCGTATTATGCACGCCCCTACGATGATTCGAGTGGCGATAAATTTAATGCGGTGGACAGCAAAATTGTTGTTTTGACCGCACGACTTCGCAATGCTCTATAAAACATTTGTTCTTTTATTTAATACATTTCACCGAAGGGATACGTTCTAGGTGCTGTCATTATTTAAATTATTATCCCATTGATTGCCGGTACGTTTTATGTTAATGCCCTGTAATAATGAATGATCGTCCTCAATAGCAATGAATAACCGCCCCAATGCATAGCAATAAAACTACCTGCTTAAATAAATTTCAATATTTCTATTGCATAGACCGCCCGGCTCGCTACTATAAGACAATAAGTAAACTAAGTATACTCAGAAACGCAATTAGTTCATGTTAACCACATTTTAATTCTTATAATAATGTTATCGCTTCGCACAATTCAGTGACATTAACAATCGTAACTTGTTTCCTAAATCGGGAATCGCTGAGAGGAGAAAAGTTGTCTTGAACCAAGTATGGGGTTGTCATTTGACCAAAATGAGGAGACATGCTACGACAAAGAACTAAGACCACATTTCCAGTGTAATCGGCGTAAGGAGTAAGTACCTTTATATTGTTATAAGTACACAATATAATTATGTAGTTGAGTTTGTTTACTGATGAAGTTGCCTTGAAAAGACTGCCTCTAGAAATAAGGCTGCCTTTTGCTCTTTCCTGTCTTCCTATTTTATATTTTGTAAATTTTTAGTGTTTCTTTTGGGACGATAAAGTATATTTGAATTTGAAGTAATTGATTACCTATTATAGAGGTTGTCTGGATTAGATCATTTTAAAACATATATATGTATGACCATTCGGTAAATGATATGAACTAAAATTAACAAAATAATAAAATATCTAATAAATATATATGTGGTTAAATTTTACTATTAAATTAAACTGCACTACTAAATTATCATTTTCCCCCGTGGCAGAGAAGTAAAATGCTAGCTGCTGCCAGCTTTTCAGTCCCCGATTATCTACTTCTTAGCTATTTCTCTGAAGAGGCATATACATAGGGCTATGGACTAAATCATCTTGATATTCTTGATGCCAAATGAAACAACGTAATTTTATTCTATCTAATTAGAACAAAAAGAAACTTGGAGCCATTATCTTACAATAAGTATTTTATAAATAAAAATTCTATAAAATTTGAACAGTTAAAGGAATATTCAGTACCTATAGTTATGGAACAGCAATTTATTTTTATTTTTTTAAATTGATGCTAAAGTATAAATAAAAATTTACAAAATGATGAATAGGTTGTATAGTAAATAATATACTACATATAATCGAATAATTCAGAATCGATTAATAAATTAATATTATGCAACTGACCATACCAAGTTATCTACTTGCTCTTGTATAATAATTCAAAAACAATATACACTCAATGCTACGAATTTGAAATTCAATTTTCACGTTTCGGTGCTCTTAGCTCCTTTCCGGGCAGTACAAGGCGATATTAGGCAACGTCAAGTCCCGTAGCCCGTAAAAGACAACTTGTAGAATGCCTGCTTCCACCGCGCAAGCTAACTACAATACTGTCACGGACATAATCTACTGGACATTGAAACATGGGAACAACTATTTATGCTCTTCACGTAGTGATTGTATTGTCTTTGATGCTCTTCTATCTGTTCTATAGACGTAATCTTAGAAAAGTGGTAAAGAACAATTTATTGCTGTAGATAATATAATTGATTAAATGAAACTTGCGTTACTTGCAAAATTCGTATGTTTGTCTTACCCTATCTTCTATACTTATAGTAAAACTGTAGAGAGGTCAATTCTGTACATTGAATATATATTCAAAATTAATATTGGAGGATGAATGGTGGTCGATACTGATGCCAAAAATGCAATCAGTAATTTTTTTGTCTGTCTTTCTGTCTGTATGTGCACGCATGGGTCAAAAACTACTGAAGGGATTTTAACCAAACTTGGTACGATTGTAGTCCATATTCCTGAGCAGGTTATAGGCTATATTAAGACACATAGGAGCTGAGCAGTGACGCTAAATTTTAAGCAAGTCGGATGAAAATGCGCTTTCGAGCTCTTCTCCTCGCATACGTTTACTCAATCACGCAAAAACAGCTGAACGGATTTGGATGAAATTGGCATGCACGTTGTCAGGGGTACAGAGAAGGACATAGGGTACTTTTTATCCCGGAATTCCCGCGGGAACTCCGAAATTACCACGGGTGAAACCGCGGGGCACAGCTAGTCTATAAATAAAAATGAAACCCTATTTCAATTGGTCTCGGCATCACGCGTGAACGGCTAGACCAATTTTGCTAATTCTTTTTTTATTGTGTTTGCTATTGTAAGGAGAAGAAGATTATGAAAAAAAATTGAGTTTCTGCGGGAATTCCGAAAATCACGTGGGGAATCTCGATTGGACCGATTTTGACCTGATCGCTTAGACCTTTTAGCCTGATGTTATAAGGAGTAAATTAGGCTACTTTGGACTTCGTGCGGGAATTCCGAAACTCACGCAGGTGAAACCGCGGGGCACAGCTAGTTATAATCCTACTAATATTATAAATGTGAAAGTGTGGATGTTTGGATGTTTGTTACTCAATCACGCAAAAACGGCTGAACGGATTTGGATGAAATTTGGCATGCACGTTGTCAGCGGTACCTACAGAAGGTACTTTTTTATCCCAGAATTCCCGCGGGAACTCCGAAATTACCGCGGGTGAAACCGCGGGGCACAGCTAGTATAATAATATGTACAAGTAAGGCAGTTGTCATGGAATGATTAGACCTGGCTGATTAATAGTCGCTTGGGCGCTAAGTTTGAACCTCACGGTGTCCCTGGTGTTTTTTTTTAATAAGTTTCATTGCTTGCGCGTGTTCTTTATTGGCACACAGTCATTTTCATTTAATTTTTATTAAAAACTTCAATATTTTAATATACAAATACCAACCAACCAGTAACGTCAAAACGTTTTCCGTTGTAAATATTTTGGTCACAATTCAGAACTTTGAAAAATATTGACACACATGCGGTGAGGCCGCTGAATAACGTTAGGTACCTACTGGAAATACCGACACAGATCGGAAATTACGATGTACTTAGGTCATACGGTGAATCGTTTTATGTAAAACGCTTTTGTCGTTCTTTCTGAATTATTATCGTTTTTGCAACAAAAAGAAAAACCGACTGCAATTCTTTAAACGGACGTCAATATTAGTTACTATACGTCCGAGTGTTATATTTCCAAGCATAATAACCATACCTAACTATAAAACCCATAAGCTATCCTAAATATATAATTATTATTTAATTATTTATGTGTAGTTTTACTTTTTGCCTGCCAAATTCTGAGGATAGAAAATTCTTTGGGGTGGGTCCACATCAGATATCGGCACCATTTAATTATCAGTAGGTTGTGTTCACTGTTCAGTCTTAATCTATAGCATATGTCGCAATTTTCTACTTTCGGATAAGCCTACATACTTGAAAACTTCTCGGGCCGTAAACGGGCCTTTTATATATGTACATCGTTGATCCGTAAAAGGACTTTTTTAGAAAGAAACAACGTAGACTGTATGACGTGTAGTCTGTAGGGTATATATACTATACATATAAGTATATATTATATATAACCACTTGTCTCTTCCGACGTCGGGTGACAATATTCGGCGCTGTCTTCTTCGATGCTGCCCACACATAAGTCGTAGTCACCACCCGTTGACTACGACTTTGATTTGTCAATAATTTTAACCAATCTGCTTGACTTCAATTTATTTTCTCCTTTTAGTCAGGCACTTATGTAGGTACATCGAAACGTTACATAAGCGCCAACTTACCGAGTCAACCTTTAACTAAAATAAGTCATTGACTCACCATACATTAAGATTAAAGTCCATTGGTAAAACCCTGCAACATTATTGTATTATAATATTTTAAGTGCGTTTATCATATAAATTATAACTCATTTAAGTGCTGAAAATACTGAAATTTCTTTTAGACATAGACCTATCTATTGATTTTCGGTTATGTTTATCTTTTACTATTATAGATTTTACAGATACTTGCTATCCACAAAGTAGCGAGTTTTGGACGAGAATGAAAATATCTTTATATGAAAAAATAGGACGAAATAATTATCATTGTTTTATTCTTGCTGATAAAACAGTATACCTATGTAATAGTATAATATAATAAATATAGTATAAATGTAGTAGTATAATATGATATAATCTTTAGTAAGAGTCTTCAAACGAAAATCATATTCAAATAAAATTTATTCAAATCCAATAACGCTTAAATCATTTCCACAGCACGCAGACAAATCAAACAAGTTGGTTTACATATAACGTTTACATAAAATAATCAAATAAACCAGTCCTTGTAAATCAATTGGAGCATAAGAACATAGCTTATTTAGTACATCAGTTATGCAGTATTGATACAGTGTAGGTGTGTAATACGAGAGCCTGTCCACAGAAATTAGTGTCCAACATGAACATTAGGGGTGCCTCGCACCGCATACGTGTCAATAATACACAGGTTACAGACAGACCTTCTCACTAAGAAATAGTTTAAATTATATCATTGATAATCTCCGCTTCCGTCTCTCACCATTCAGCAATGTCAGTAAGAGACAGAACTAAAGATAATCGAAGATAAAACTCTACCAGTTTTATAAGTAGAGGGCTCAGACTGCTAAAAAAACTAGATTTAAATAAGTATTGCTATATCACTCTCTTTTACCGTGTACGGGATATCCTAGTACGGATTCCGCTCTCTCACTTTGGCTTTTCTACTATAAGAATACGTATACTAAATAAGTAAGTCTCTTAAACTGTGTAGTTTTAGTCATTGTGACTGGAAATAAATGTTTTTATTATTATTATTATTTATTACAAAGATATAGCTTTTTACTACTGAGATATTTGCAATTCGGTATACATTGGAGAATTGTGAATGGAGTTTGCCGCTATTATAACACTAACATGTGTTGCAATAAATATGTTTGTGTCTGAAACAGTTCGTAAGTATGCTATTTTAATCAGTAACTAAATTACATTAGGTTCTAGCAATTACAAAAAATTGATATTGTACACATTTGATATGTAGATAAAACAGTGGATTATAAAAACTTGTAGGTGTGATCGTTTGTCGATATATTTCCGCTGAATAATGATGATACACAAACGTTTCTGGAAAAAGCAGGTGATCTCTTAAATTCTGATGCAGCTTAATAACAAAGTTGTTAGCACTGGTATTACAACAGTAAATAAAGCGTGGCCACCATTGCTCATTGGGTAGTAGGTATAGCGGCTGCAGACTTGAGATCTAACGGGCACTAAATCAAAAGCTAATAACCAGCTCAGATACGATCACTGCTTTCAATAATAAACTCAGCCAATTATTGTACTTGGTGTCTTATTTTAGAAAGCTTCTATATAATATGACTAGCTATTCCCCGTAGTTTCAACCGCGTAAATTTCGGAGTTTCCACGGAAATTACGGGATAAAGTGAACAACGTGTTAATGAATTGATGAATTGACTGAAAACAAGAAAGCAATTTGTTCAGAGTCGACTTACGAATCGATCGCACCATGTTTTAATATAGGTTATATTTTTTCATTTTTACTAGCCAATTGCTAAATTATAATTATATTTCGTCGCATCATTCTTCAGATACAATTAACAAGGTAGTCCTTTAGCCAATCGGGCGCAATTCGCACGTTTAGAGAATCGATTTATTTAATCGATACACCCCCTTTTTTTTTTTTTTTTTTCTGCCGTTCCTACCGGCGGCTTATCAGTTCTGACCTCATTCTTTTTCCGAGCGGGCAGCGTTCGCACGTGCCACGCAAATCAGTAAAAAATTACTCGGACGTAAACATGCCGAAAAGAAAAAATGAAGAAAAAATTCAACGGTACCAGCGCAAACTGCGTAAGCTAGAAGCACGCCAGCGCAAGTACAACAGAATACTGCAGTATTCGTCGGAAGACTCTGATCAACCAAGTAAGTACATACCTACTTAATATACAGTGATATGTACGTAACAGTAATAGTTCTCGATTATTACGCCTGGAGGTTGACCGTGTGTCATCACGAAGGCATTTTATGGCCGAGAGGTTAACCGTGCATTAACCCAAAGGAACTTCGTACATCACCGGGTGATTGCGTTAGAGAACCAGTACTGTAGTTATCCTAAGTATGTAAAGCCGGGAGGTGGATCGTGTATCCTCACGAAGGCTATGTCTAATCACATACTTCGTAAATTATATTGTGTAAAGCCGGGAGGTGGATCGTGTATCCTCACGAAGGCTATGTCTAATTACATAATTCGTAAATTATATTGTGTAAAGCCGGGAGGTGGATCGTGTATCCTCACGAAGGCTATTTCTAATTACACACTTCGTATATTACATTACTTAGTGCCGAGAGGTGGATCGTGTATCCTCACGATGGCTATTTTTTATACTACATATTACCTTGGCAAAAAATTATATCCTTTGTCTATTATTTTCTCGATCTACCCTCAATAACTTTCGTAGATTATATTATGTAGTGCCGAGAGGTGGATCGTGTATCCTCACGATGGCCATTTTTTATACTTCATAATGATTTTGGCAAAAAATTATATCTTTTGTCTATTATTTTTTCGATCTACCCTCAATAACTTTCGTCATTGCCTGTCCTTTCAGACGATGCCGACGATAAGATTGATCCTGATCCAGAGTCATTGGAATCTGCGAATCAAGATGTTATCGAGAATAACAAAGGAATGGAAGCTGTGGACAGCGAGGAACTTGTTCCAGCACCGGCCCCAGAACCGACCATTCCAGATTTAGATCCGGATATCTTATCTGCCCTAGGAGAAGCCACTGATGAGGCTCCTAAATTTGGTCCAAATATACATGATAAACTCTCGCGCTTGTGGTTACCTATATTAAAAAAGGGCTTAAATAAGGAAATCAAAGAAAAACTCACTAAGGAATACCTTATACCGGAAAATTGTATGTTAATACAAGCGCCGAAATTAAATCCAGAAATTTCGGCGGCCGTAACCGAGAGCGCTCGTATTCGAGACAAAAGAGTGGAGACATTGCAACAGCAATTAGGCCATGGCATTACTGCCCTTAATAGAGGCTTAGAATTACTGTTAAACGATGGCAAAGACAGACTTCAAGTCATAAAATTCCTAAGCGACAGTAGTCGCATATTATGCGACCTACATCATGTCGAAACGGAATCAAGAAAGAAGTTTATCACCCCAGGACTGGACAAAGCCTTCTTAAACGTCATTCAAGATGTGGACAGAGACGACTTGCTTTTCGGAAATAAACTTTCCGAAAAAATTAAAGCCACCAAAGTGATCGAAAAACAAGGCTTGCAGATAAAAAAGCTTCCTCCAAACCACAAGACGCCATCTACATCTACATCTACAAATTATCAACAACACTATCCATCGACGAGTCGCTCGCGCCAGCAGGGAAACTGGACGGGCCCTCCTCGCTCTTCGTCGAACAGGGGGGGGAGAGGAGGGCAGAGAGGCAAAGGTGCCCCAGTGGGCCGGAGGACTCAACCAGCGGCACCTGTCCAACGGAAACCGTTCACCCAGAGCAAGCAGCTGCGTACGACGAGCCAGCAATAAAGGTACATGCCGGAAGAATCCAACATTTTTATAATTCCTGGCTTAGCATTACGGATAATCCCGAAGTACTTAATTGGGTCTCGAAAGGTTATTCCATACCGTTTTACGAGAAAGTAACTCAAGTTTCCAAACCAAAAAATTTCCTAACCGATAGTGATCACGCAGACATGTTATCATCTATAGACAAATTGTTAGATCTCGGAGCGATATCTCCATGTAATAGATTAAAAAATGATTTTTGTTCTAGTATATTCTTAGCTCCAAAGCCTAATGGAACAAAAAGATTCATTTTAAATCTCAAATCTTTAAATAAATTTATTCACACAACTCACTTTAAAATGGAGGACCACCGCACAGCCGCTAAACTAGTACCTAGGGCTGGTTTCATGGCAAACATAGACCTAAAAGAGGCATACCTTTTGGTCCCTATTATTAGAGAACACAGGAAGTACTTACGCTTCGAATTTAACGGAACTCGCTTTGAATTTAACGCAATGCCTTACGGCCTATCTGTAGCACCGAGAGTTTTCACAAAATTGATGAAAGAACCTATTAACCATTTACGTAGCAAAGGTTATATGTCAGTTACATATATCGACGACATATTATGTATTGGAAATTCATACATCGAATGCTTAGATAACGTTAACAAAACTCTCGATTTACTTCAACGTCTGGGGTTTGTTATAAACTATGATAAGAGCAATCTTGAACCTCGACAAGTATGTAAATTTCTTGGTTTCATCTACAACACTGTAGATATGTCATTAAGCTTACCAGATGAAAAACGTAAGGGTATTATGCGGTTAGTTAAAAAATTCACCTCATTACCGAAATGTTCTATAAGAGAACTATCACAGTTTATTGGGGTACTTACTGCTGCATGCCCAGCGGTGCGGTATGGTTGGTTATATACCAAGACTTTGGAACGTCAGAAATACCTAGCACTTCAAAAGCACGGAAACTTCGAAGCAAAAGTTAAAATGTCAGAAATTATTTTACCTGACCTCGAGTGGTGGGAACAAAACATAATGTCGACAGACAATGTTTTGAGACGAGACGATAATTTTAAACTGGAAATATTTACCGATGCTTCCAGAACCGGTTGGGGTGCCTTCTGCAATGGGAAGCGAGCAAGTGGTGGATGGAAAACTGACGAATCTAATTTTCATATTAATCAGTTAGAATTATTGGCGGTTTTTCTGGGATTAAAATGCTTTGCCAGCACACATTATAATTGCTCCATATTACTTCGAGTTGACAATACAACAGCCTTATGCTATATAAATCGCATGGGAGGCATTCGATTTCCTCATTTAAATAATATAGCAAAGGAGATCTGGCAATGGTGCGAGATGCGAAAAATTTTGATCTGTGCCTCATACATCAACACGCATGAAAATATTGAAGCAGATCAAGAATCTCGTAAAACTATTGACACAGAGTGGGAACTATCAGACTGGGCATACCAAGAGATAGTTCAAACTCTGGGTCAACCACAAATCGACCTTTTCGCATCTCGTACTAATGCCAAATGTAATCAGTATATTTCATGGAAACCAGATCCCGATGCAATAGCAATTGATGCTTTTACCACCAATTGGCACAATATTTTTTTCTACGCATTTCCGCCTTTTGCTCCTATTCTAAAATGCTTGAGAAAAATCATTAGCGATAAAGCTACGGGCATTCTAGTTTTCCCCTACTGGCCCGGTCAAGCTTGGTTCCCACTTCTCAAAAGAATGCTTACATCGGACATTGTCATATTTGAACCTAAATGGGATCTTGTACGTTCAAATTACAGATCGTGTCATCGTCTCCACCGCAGCCTTTCGCTGGGGGCCGCGACGCTCTCAGGACTGCATTTACTAGACTAGGCACCCCCGAAATAGCCCTCGATCTGATGCTTGCTTCTATTTCGGACAATACAATAAAACAATATTCGGTCACCTACAAACTGTGGTGGGCGTTTTGCGCAAAAACCTCCGTTGACACCTTTGAAGCCCCGTTGTCGTCTGTAATAACGTTTCTTGTCGACCTTTTTAATAAAGGCGCCTCCTATGGTACCCTTAATAGTCATCGTTCTGCCCTATCTCTACTCCTTGGGAGTAATGTCGGATCAGACGAACGTATCAAACGTTTATTAAAAGCCTTTTACAGACAAAAACCATCTCGTCCAAAATATACAGTCACATGGGACCCGAAAGTTGTCCTAAACCATATTTCCAAATGGTATCCCAACGGAGATCTAAGTCTTGTTAAACTTACCAAGAAATTGTCTGTTTTACTAGCTTTGTGTACTTCTCATCGAGTACAGACTCTATCCCTTATAAAAATCACCAATATTGTAAAAATCCACTCGGGTATAAGCATCCCAATACCCGATATAATTAAGACCTCGGCAGCTAACCGAGAGCAGCCAGTGCTATTCTTACCTTATTTTCTCGACAATCCAAGCATATGCCCGGCAAAAACTCTCGATGATTATCTTCTAGCAACATCAGAGTTACGAGCTGAAGGCACGGTTAATCTTTTCGTTAGCTATAAGAAACCCTTCAAAATTGTATCGTCACAAACTATAAGCAGGTGGATAAAACAGACTCTTGCGGAGTGCGGCATTGACACCTCAGTGTTTAGTGCTCACAGCACGCGTCACGCCTCCACCTCGGCGGCGGCCTCCGCAGGAGTCTGCATTGATATCATTAGAAAGACAGCTGGCTGGACCAGTTCGTCTATGACATTTGCTCGTTTTTATAACCGTTCAATATCAGACGAAGGAATATTTGCTCGATCCGTATGCAATATAAATGATTAATAAACACATAATAATATGAATTGATTATGTCATAATATTCTCTAGTAATTGACATTGTAAAATTATGTTTTTTCTTTTGAAGTTGATTACATTATATTTTTGTTTCTGATTATATTCAAAAATAAACCTTCTTTTTCCTCACTTCAATTTCAATTTTTTTACTAAAGAAACCAATATTACCCCGCTAATGTTATCTCTGAACATCTACCTTGTTAATTGTATCTGAAGAATGATGCGACGAAATATAATATAAGATCAAATGAACTTCTTGAAGTTCGATCGTTATTATATGAGTCGCATCATTCGAAGATACAAAGTCCCGACCCTCCCGAAATCGAAGTAGCAGGGTCATTAATATCTCTAAACAGAATGAGGTCAGAACTGATAAGCCGCCGGTAGGAACGGCAGAAAAAAAAAAAAAAAAAAGGGGGTGTATCGATTAAATAAATCGATTCTCTAAACGTGCGAATTGCGCCCGATTGGCTAAAGGACTACCTTGTTAATTGTATCTTCGAATGATGCGACTCATATAATAACGATCGAACTTCAAGAAGTTCATTTGATCTTATATATTTGGCGCGTACGCCGCGCCGCCCGTAGCTAAAAATCGAATCGGTCATTGACACGAAGGCGCGGGCGTAGCGCTTGAAATTTCGTAGATAGGTCAACTCCAAACTAATAAATGTTGAATAACTTTTAGACTATTAATTTTTTCGACATAATTTATATTTTAATCATATTATTGTTTATTTTTTTCAGTGGGGTGTATCTGGTTTTTCGTCAATTCATTAACACGTTGTGTAGGTATTTTATGTACCCCTGAAAATGAGTATGCAAAGTTTCGTGATGATTGGTTGAGTTCGCTTTCACATTTATAATATACGGTAATATACTTAATAAGTAGTTTTTTATCCCTATTTTTGTGGAGAACTGATGGGCAAGCAATTTTTCTTGCAATTTTTTAAATAGTCCTAAATCACAAAATAGAATAAAAGTTTTAGTGTGTTGGTAAGCAGTAGTACCTTAATCATTCAAGACATCAGGAAATAATTTGTCTTAACCATACTTTGCCACTTTTTGTTTGCGAGAATTTATCATGCTCGCAGGGATGATGTATCGCAGTAATTTTATATGAGTTTAGTGCTCCTAACTGCAGACATGTGGCGCCACCGTAGCCTGCAGATGCAAATCATCGACTAATAGACCTTAGATGGGATCGCGAGTCGCGACTCGTGTTACAATGTCCACCCGACATTACTCATCATATCGTCTGTTTATACTCAGCTAAGGAACTCAATCGTGTCATGTAATAGTCGAGCGTATAAAGTTATACATGATAAAATAAGTAACTTAAGAAAATAATTAGGATCAAAACATATTTTTTGAGAAAGTTACACTTGATTTCTGTTAGATTCACAAAATCTTCTATATCTACATATTTAAAATGCTTTGTCCTGAATGACTGATGGATCAACGCACAGCCTAAACCGCTGATCGTAGAGACTTGAAACTTGGAGGGTGTATTCTTTGTATGATGTAGGCATCCGATAAGAAAGGATTTTTGGAAATTCAACCCCTGAGGGGATGAAAAGGGGTTGCATAGTTTGTATGGAACAATTCTGGGGAAACTTCGAAATTATCGCGGGTGAAACGGCGCGGGACAGCTAGTATACCTATAAGTTCCTTCAATCTCTGGTTTGATTTAAAAAAAAACTACCTACTACCTTTTTTTGGAGTGCCACTAAAATTTTAACATTGTTTGAATCCGAAATTATAATCGATTCATCAATTATAATATTGTACCTGAGTATGTCATTTGAGTCAAAACATTTAATGTAAAAGTTTTCTCGAGAAACACTTGGCTTACAGTGAACATACCTACTTGAATATCCACGGAACCCTAAATAACCTCTTATAGGTACCTACATGCAACTAGTTAAACGACATGATTTACAAACAAAAATTTTAAACAAAACCGTTTCCTTTTATGAAGGATGGAGAAGAGGCGACGGAGCGCCTCCAACGGCCGTCGACATAAACAGCCCGCGGTGTTAGACGATCAATCACACGGACACGCAACACGATATTATATAACTGACGCATTATGCAGATGCGTTTAACTGCACTCTCTTTCATACCGTTCGTTAAACGCTGCCCTGTTAATAAATGAACGCGCGGCGCCAAGTGTGAGACACCCCGCGTTAGCTGTAAAACGTACCCATAGAGTCACACATGTTCAGAGTTAGTTTATTGGAAATTTTATTAATTGGGAATACAAGGGAAATAAAAACTTAAATAAAAAATAACTTTATGTAGTATTTACCATTGGGAATACTATCTACATGTAATAGTAATACCAAAGGAAAACCCATATTTATTAGTTTATTTAGATAAAAATGACAGCGAGTTTTATCAACCGGTTTGACCACAATAATACGTATGTACCTACCTACCTATATGCATAACAGAACTTATAGTCTAAGCCAACATACAGAATATCGCACAAGGAGTTCCAGAGGGAATATCGAAGTTCACAAAGGTGCAGAAATACTTAATTATTTATCATTTAGATCACTTATTTATGTTTTATGGGTTTTATTATATTTTAGAGAACAACAGCAACAGTAGAATGATGAAAAATCCAAACCGTAGCTTCAGCTAGAGTTTTTAGGAAATAAAAAAAAAACATGCATACAGCCGAATGCAGAACATCTTCCTTTTTGGAAGTCGGTTAATTAAAACCGTCATCGTACGAACAGTATACACAAAAGTATCTATCGTACTTTCAATGTCAGCTTAAAGCTTAAATACATTATCACACATTTCACACTTGTGTATGAATATACTATAAGCCTATTAAACTGCGTGTAAGAAAGTGTTCCATCTAATTTATTCTTATATCAATGGCGCAAGGAGAAAGCCCAATAAATCTTCTTTTGTTTAGTATATTTGTAATGCATTAAAAACAAACTTGCGTGTACGCATCGAGAATAAGATGCGTTTTGTCATAAAGCAACATCGATCAACGGCTTCGAAGAAAGTGCAGACATGATCTTGCATGCCATTTCTTTTGTAAATAATATAATCATTATTGTTAAACATAAATGTTGATTTACAGATTATGTATAACATCAATATGATACTTATATCTACTTACATCAATTTTTGTACGATGCGTTGCAAGCCTTTTTTTGTCTAACAGAATTTATAAGCGAATACTTTAATCGTCAAGATGATGAATCCTTGAGATTGAAATAATTTTGTTTTTTTGTTTAATTATTTTTTCAGATCACAGATCACGTGATTATTACTAAAAGTTAGCCATCTAAGTACCTAGTCCTGATGAAGGATTACCGAAGAGGCCGAAACCTTTTGGGTTGTTTCAGACTATTATTGTTCATCAGTGGCGAAGGGTGAAATACTGAGAGAGGCAAGCCGGAAATCTATTTGGTACCTACTATAAATACGTAATTTCCACTTATTAAACTATCTACTTACCGCAAATACCTAATTTCAACGTACATCTGCGTAACTGCTTTCACTATCACTACACACAACCAAAACAAATCCAACTTTAATACTAATTACTATTTAATACCAAGCAATAAATTCAAATACCTATAAATTTTAAATTTTTTCGTCATAAATTCAAGTAGTCTGTCAACAGTCAACACAGAATGTCCGTTTCGTTTCTAATTTCTAGGACCAATAAGGATATTTGTTGAAATAGCAATAAAAAATGCGTGCGTGCGAGCGAGATGGAGGGAGTAACTCGATTTGCAGCGGCTTACCAAAGTAGCTACTTTAGCCGGCTGCCTGCGACCTTGATGTGACGTCACGGCATTATTTTGTATGGAAGTTTAACTGTCAAAAAGCCGATCGCGCCAGCGGCTTATTTTATAACAATTTGTTGTTGAAGAGCAAATTTTGTTGATAGTTTAGGCGTTTTGTAATGTTTTCTACTCAGTAACTCAGTAGAGATAATTTTTGTAGTATTTCAGTAGATTCTACTGAAATACTGACTACAAAAATTACTGATTGTGCTATTTCTAAATTACGGTAGAGAGAGTGGTTGTGTTCCCAACTTCTGAAGGGGAAGCCGGTGGGAATCGGCTTCTATGGTACCTTCGCCACTGTTGTTCATAGTTTATTTATTGGTAATATTAATAGTATTACAAGTCATACGTAAGTTCTACAATATTATAGGTATATAGTATAATAGTAGGTAGATATAAGTTTTCATGTTAAAAATAACAAGAAACAAAAAGCAATATCAAGTACTTGTAAACTTAGTACAGAACCTATTGTCCATACCTAGTATGTAAATAATAAATTAATTATAAAATTATTATTTGTTAGTAAGCCGCCACAGATATTATTATTGGATTTATTGGTGTTAATCGAAGTATTTTTATCTATACTAATAACTATCACCTATATAGAGCAAAAGTTTGTGAGTTGGTGACGTTGCAGGGGGTAATCTCTGGACCTACTCACTGAACCGATTTTGAAAATTATTTCACTTATAGGAAGCTACGGTAGTCCTGGACCTAAACGACATAATAAGGTTACTTTTTATCCTGAAATCCCCACAGGAACTTCAAAACTACCGTGGATGAAACCGCGGGGCAGTTAGTTTATAATATAATGACGTAATATTTTATCATTTATATTATGTATAACCTCATTCTTAGAGACTGTGGACATTTATTTGCTACGACCCTTACACACTTCCTTCGCCTCATCTACACTCACACATTCTACAAGCCCGTGGGTTCCTGTTACTACAATTGTTCGACTTTTTGAGGACGTCCTCTACCAGACGACGACCTTCTAACATTATGCATTATCGTCGTGCATTCCCCTCTGTCACATCATATAATATGCAATTACATAATTTCAGATTTTCAAAATAACCTTTGCGTCCACTAGTAAGCACGTAATGAAAGAAGCAAAAAGTTACCTATTCCTTATAGTCACTCTAATTACTAAACTTTAAATGTGTATATGAGTATAATATTATAGAGAGAAAAATATTTGGTATGTTTGTTTATTTGTTTGTAGTGGATAAATTTAAAACTACTAAACCGATTTGAGAAATTCTTAAGCCTACAGAAAACACAGTTTCGCGAGTGGTACCATGTAGGATTGACTAGTTTTATAGAACACGAATTGTTTCAAAACTGTATATCTACGCTTGTGCAATACTGTTCTATTGCTATGGATCCTGCGCCACATTATTAGCTTACTTTCACTAAGGAGATACGATTTTCTAGAAAACGGTAGCGTGAAGACCAATGGGGTTTCTCTTTTTATCCGGCCGTGGCCGCCGGGGGCTCCGTTACAGCATAATGTAGGCCCTTAACTATGCTAAGATACGGCCTACATTCTCTACAAGGCAAATTACTTATAGCTCCCACGCTTACAACTTGTACTATCTATCAAAGTATCAATCGGCCGCAAAATCCTCACTTAATTACTAAATCCAAGTTATCGAAAGTGTTTAAAAAATAACACAAACTTATTGTACGAAATTTGCGCTATATGTTATCCCTAAACGTTACAGGGTGTTTGTTCGGCTTTACCAATGTATTTAACCAACAAATAGCCGTGATTTTTTTACACCGATAATCGAGATAGCTGCAGAGAACTGCTTTGAAACGTACTTTATTTCGGTACTTACTGAGTACGAGCCTGGGTTCAAACCGAGATACCTCTAATCCTCTAAATAACAGACGAGGACTCTACCGCTACACTACCTTACTTTGTAACCAAGACGATTTATTGTATGCAACCAAACTATCAGACTATGCCATTCTCTGGTACGTGATTTTAGAAAGACCACATTATATGGTAGTGACCCTTGCATGTAATGCAATAAGTCACCTAGAAAAATATTTGCCCAACAGATGAGTATCATATAATGCCATAGTTTCTCGTATCCCACATTCTACATCCGATTGCGTCCTTCACCTTTATCCAAAGGAAAGGAACACGACCACTGCCATCTCGTTCTCGTCGTGAAGTAACTCACCTATATACCTGTCCGTCCATGCACTTGCAAAACTTTCTGCGTGCGCGCCGCTCATGTTTTGACACTACTTTTTTATAGTCCGGGAGTTGGTAACCGCAGCACTGTCACTTGCATCACGTGTTATCCAAAAAATAGTCAGGAAAAACACTTGTACCTACGTACTTTATTTATTTTCTACAAATTAATATATTTTTTTAAAGAATGTAAGTAATGAATTTATTTAGGTAGGTACCTAGCTAATATAACTTGCGTTCTTTATTGTTTTTTTGTAAGGACGCTTAAAATGAGTAGTTTACCTGAGTTTTTTTTCTAATTACCTACGTAATCGACATTCGTAAACTCTCGATCAAAGTTTATTACAATATAATATATTTTAATTAACCTTCCACATTAAGTACTGCATGAACTATGTAGTTCCTCTACTTGCGTTTTTTCTACTCATTGTTGCCACGTTAAAATATCATACACCTAACACTATTGACCCCATTGCATGGTTACAATAGATGCCCATCATGATTCCATTTTTAGTTACGATGTATGGTCAGTAAAATCAAGTTAATTTTCCGGAAATTACAGTTAATTTTCATTTTTTATAGGTAGGTATATATTTATTTTAAATAACAACACAATAATTTTGTTTTAAAAATATTATGCTAGATCGTTATATTAAATATATTTACTTTATATGCCTAGTCAAATTTTAATGCAGACAGAATTTTTAACAGACGGTCATAGAGGTAGGTTTTTAACATACACTTAGGGCGGCGCCACAGTCTCGGCAAAAACAAATGGTACACAACATAAGAAGTTGGCCACAGCTCGCGCCGCTGATAGCTGTGGCCTACTTCGTATACAGTTGTCTACCCGCCGCCACCGCCGCCACCGAGACTGTGGTCAAGGGGTTATAAAACCTTACCTCTGCCTTTACCATGCGATAATCCCTACTTTATTATAAATGCGAAAATAACTCTGTCTGTCTGTCTGTTATGCTTTTACGCCTTAACGGCTCAACCGATCATCATGAAACTTTTCATACACATTATCAGGGATACAGAGAAGTACATAGGGTACTGATTGTCCCGGAATTCCCACGGAAACTCCGAAATTAACGCGGGTGAAACCGCGGGGAACAGCTACTATAATAATATGTTCAACGCGACGTGCACAATAGAAATGTCATTACGTGTTGTGCCATGAAGCCCACAATGCTGGTGAATGCTTCAACACAAGCAACGTTGTATTCTTCTTGCAATGAATCACTCCATGATCCGTTTATAAATGTTGGCTCGACTCAGCGCTTTGGTTCGCTGCAATTAAATAAAAATCATTCAAGCTTACGTCCCGACCACGCAAACAGATTAAGCGTATATAAAGCTATACTATGAAATGCACATGTCGTGAATACACCTAGCGGCAGTTTACTCATTTTCTATTTGTTTTCAATACTAGATTTACGTAGGTACCTACTTCGACATAATAAAGTCCTTTTTCATTACTCATACTCGGAAAGTAGGTCTGAAGTTGCCTGAGAAGCGGGTTGAAAGTAACCCTTTTCAGCCCTAGGGATAATCGCTTTCAACTGACAACTGTCAAATTATTAAAAAAAAACTAGGTCTATTTTCACATTTCTATTGAACCATGTTTCAACTTTCTATACAGCCAGCGCGATGTAAAATTGAAATAACGTAAAGTTTAAGTAGGTATTAATTAAAATAAAATTCACTCACTTTTTTCTTAAGCTAATTCCTATTTATATTTTTTTATTTTCTTTAATTAATACTTAATAATTAAAGATAATATTTTTTAGGTCGCCACAATGTAAATAAAAAATACTGGCTGAATAGCTAGCTGGCCAAAGAAAAAGAAATACCTAGGTGGGAAAGTGTCAAGCGACTATCCGATCTTCACTCATTTTTTCTTTAGCTAATTCCTATTTTTATTTTGACTTTCCTTGCATTCGTAATGAAAAGCACAGTGTTACCCTCGGGAGAAAGACTTATTTAGTCCCTCGATCTATAGGCTCCGTCTCGGGACTAAATAAGTTACTTTCACCCCTAGGATAACAATGTACTATTTCATCCCCCCACCTCGAAAATGGTATTTTTGCTATTCGATATCTGAGCGCAAAAGCCGTTTTTATCCGCTGGAGGTTTTAGATCTTACCTAAGTATTATTTTTTATACATAATCCCACCAAAAACATAAACGTAAAAAGGAGAGCCAAGTAAAAAGCAAAAATATAAAAAATATATTATATTTTTTAATTCTGATAAAAACTGACCTAGTCAAATCTAACCTACTTTAAGATCTCACATTTTTAAATAACAGCAATTGTTATAGGTGTAACTAGTGTTACATTACGTGTTGCACTAGAGTGCAAAAATTTTTCACCTTGTGCTCTTTTGATTCCCTCGCTAACGCTCAGGATTCGGTCATCAAAGTTGAGCACGCGGTTAAAAACCAACTTTGCACTCTGTATAACAAATAACTATTCTACGTTTACTTAGCGCCATGTTGTTTAAATGATAGAGATAAACGTAGAGATTTCAAAACTAGCTGTTCTCCATGATTTAACCTGCGTTTCACTCTTTTCAATAATTTACGTAATTATTTTTTTACTTTAAAAAGGCCCCACACACCAAATTCGAAATTACTTTCATACAAACTGTTATATTTTTCCTCCAATGTTTCCTATGTACGGTTTTATAGAAACACAGAAAAATATCTCAGAGTAAATATACCTACTACGTATAATATTATTAATTAAAAAACAAGCAATTAAATAGTTCTATCTGACAAACAAAAATTTGTAAATTAACACACTTTCTATTTCTTTATTTAACTATAAAATCAAGTCTTCGCTTAATTAACATTTTTTTATTTTTGTATCAGCTTCCATTTGGTTATCAGATTCAAACAATTAAGTACCGAAATGTAGGTATGTGAGCTGATATCGATTTCTTTCAAACAGTCTCACGCCGCAAACGCCAAGTGTGGCTATTAAACAATACAAATAGGTATTAACTCTATAATACCTATCCCTTCGCTCAACAATACCTACAGTGGTTCGCTGTTGCCTTGTTAAATCGAAGTCGCTTTTAGTAAAATGTACCGTATATTTTGCGAATCTATACTTACTATAAGTATATAATATAAATTGACAAGGGACGATAAACGAAGAGTAACCAACCACAATAAAGGGTTTTTAAAAATCTTTTCTGTCTGTCTGTCTGTTGTTCGCGATAATCTCCGAATCTACTGAACGGATTGTCATGCGGTTTTTACAGGTAGATTAAGCTTAGCCTGGAGCTACATATAGGTTTTGTTTTATTGAAATCGGATGTCGGGAAAAAAGTTGTTGAATAAAAACCTTTCGCGCGGGTGAAACCGCGGGGCATAGCTAGTGATAAATATTCACGAAGTGTGGGTGGTCATTTTTGCACCTTGCATCTATCCAAATGATTTTCACTTGAATAAAAAAATTTTTTGGCAAACAGACAAACGGGGATTTTTTATCTGATTTAAAGTTAAGTTTAAGTGTATTAACGGAAAAAATAGCTATCTAGTTAAAATTAGGTAATATATATATAAATGCAAAAGTTTATGTGTACCTCGGTATGTTTGTGACGACTAAACTCTGTAATAATACGTGTTACGACATGATAACATATTCAGTAAGTTGTATAATAGGATTAGTGAATGTAAACTTAACTTAACTATAGATTCTAATAAAAAGCTTCTTTACAGATTTAAAAACTATTACAAATAAACAATGGATAATGTGTTTTCCAGTAACGTGGATTTAAGCCTAGTACAATAGTAGTATCGAATAACCATCGCAGGATGTGATCCCGGATTTACGAGCTACCGTTATCGGATTCCATCGCAGGATGTAAGCTATCCCATATCCTGTATTAAGTTTAGAATTCAACAACAGTTGTTCAGGTAAATATGTAGTTCCATGCTAATTTAACCTTTATTACGATTCATATTGTAATGAAAGTTGTTTAAAAAATTATTTTATAAAAAATTTCACCCAAGAAATAATTGTATGAGCATATTCTTTATTATAAGATTTTGACAAAAGATATTATATATATATATTATAATATGTATTTATATAGATTGTTATCGTATAAATTATGAACATTAATGTCAACCAACAAAACAAAACTATTTTTTTGTTCTATTAAAATAATAATCAGCATCTTTTAGCTATATAACGGTCGACAATTAATGATTAAAAGTTATTTTTAACCCTATCGCATTTACTAACAATTCTTACCATAAAATGTGTTGTACAACATTCCAACACCTTGTAATGAGCGGATGTCGGGAATCGATAGCGAAATTGTGGGCATAATTTATAAATAAAACCATACGTTTATTCCTTCAAACTCTACCCTAAACAATACGCAAAAGGTTCATATTTGAATAAGTACCTACATCTTTTATACTTTATTGAAATTAAACTTACCGTATATTAGAATACTAGTTTAATCCGTTCTTATGTATTTCGGAATAGAAACTATATTTATAACAGCTTATTTAAACTTGCAGTCACCTTGCAGCAATGCAAAAGACGGCGCCGGGCGTTTTGAACGTGTGCGTGATAAAATCTTAAGTCCTATAGGTACTTACTGTAGTTACGACAACACCTTCATCGTCAATTTGAAGTAACATCATTCAAAAGATCATCGGTAGTAAGTAGTTCTCACGTAAATAATTAAAAAGATATTTATTTAGTCTATGCTAATGCTAGCACTATCTTGTTCATTCGATAGGGTTTTCCAATCTTCAAATGAGGTCTAACGTGAGAATAATTTCAAAAATTTTAACAAAAAAATTAAAACCGACTTCCAAAAACACAAAACTAAAAAACTAAAAATAAAAAGCTAAAAATAACAAAATACCGATTTAATCCAAAAGACAAAAACACACGTAATATTATTATTGGTTTGTGCTACCACTGATCGGTTTAAATTCGGTGACAAGCCCGCTGGTGTCTGCCCACTTGGGTTGTCCTGCTCACGAAGAGCTGGTGGCGGGAGTCGACTTATCCCATCTTCCCCCTTTATATTTGACTTGTCACCGACTTCATACCGATCAATGGTAGCACAAACCAATAATAATATTACGTGTGTTTTTGTCTTTTGGATTAAATCGGTATTTTGTTATTTTTAGCTTTTTATTTTTAGTTTTTTAGTTTTGTGTTTTTGGAAGTCGGTTTTAATTTTTTTGTTAAAATTTTGTTTATTTCTCGCTTTTAAGTGACTTAGTTCGTAATTTCTCTAAGTTACAACAGCCTAATGTCAACTGCTCATCACCTTTTACAAAATATTGCTTTTCCCGACGCAGGGACGTTAATTGTTGAGGAGTTCTCCTAGTACATCATCATCAGTTCCACTTCACCATATACATTGTAACGGGCATAAATTGTTTAGAAACCATATTAAAGTAAACGATTCGGAACCCGTGAAATACCCATTATTGAGTAGTTCCGATGACCATCTGTGGTCTTCATCATCAGTTCCACTTCTTCAAATTTTGCTTTCCAAAAGCAAAGAAACGATTTACTATAAAAAATACAAAAATCGCTATAGGTGTACCCATAACTTTTAAAGAGTTCCCTCGATTACTCCAAGATCCCATCATCAGATCTCGACTTGGTGACAATGGAATCAATTTAGGAGTATCCCCTTTCAAACAAAAAAACAATTTTCGAAATCGCTTCAATCGGAACCCGTGAAATAAGTATTGATTTTGAGTTGTTCCGATGACCATCTGTGGTCTTCATCATCAGTTCCACTTCTTCAAATTTTGCTTTCCGAAAGCAAATGAACGATTTACTATCAAAAATACCCAAATCGCTATAGGTGTGCCTATAATTTTTGAAGAGTTCCCTCGAT
Source organism: Zygaena filipendulae (assembly GCA_907165275.2). NCBI lineage: Eukaryota > Metazoa > Arthropoda > Insecta > Lepidoptera > Zygaenidae > Zygaena > Zygaena filipendulae. The sequence goes on from OU015657.1 coordinate 9,027,281, forward strand.
TTCTCCAAGATCCCATCATCAGATCCCGACTTGGTGGCAATGGCACCTAATTGGGAGTAAACCCTTTCAAACAAAAAAAGAATTTTCCAAATCGGTCCAACCGTCTTCGAGTAATCGGTGAACATACATAAAAAAAAAAAAAAAAAAAAAAAAAAAAAAAAAAAAAAAAACATACATACAATCGAACATAGAACCTCCTCCTTTTTGGAAGTCGGTTAAAAATGAAATAAATTTTGTGTGCACTTATACTATCAACTATCAATGGAACTGATTTCTGTCCCGATTGAAAAATCTGCGTATAATTTATAACCATCGGTTCTTACATCATTTTCTGGCAGCAAACAATTGGGTACTCTCCAGGTTATGAAAATCAAAATTCTAATTAGTCCGTCAGTTAGAAAAAACAAAACAATAGACACATATTTTTTTGCTTTTTCAAATTAATGAAAATAAACATAGATAAAGCGCATTAAAGTTTTGGGTGGGGGACTCCTAACTTCAATATAATATGACCCCATACAAACTGCACCGGGTTGTGACGTCACGCGAAATTTCAACTCAATTTATCGCCGTTATTTTTTGATTACGTAAAAAACGAAAAAATACGTTTCCAATATTTTTTACTAATTTACACGACGAACTAAAAAAAAATTTGCCATTCCCTGTGCAAGAAAACAATTTTTTTTTTCCGTTTGAAAGTGAAATATTATAATTATTAGTGCCGATTGTGGTTTTGAAATAAGACTATGAACAATGTCCAAGTGGTTGCCTTTATTTGATCGAGAGAGGTTTTACGAAGTATTCCTGTGCCTGGCCAACATCGGCAGATAATTATGAAAATACTTAGCGATGCTATTGACAATGCTGTTCGTGTATTCTTTGTAAACGTTTACATAACCGTGACATGAATCTCTTAACTAAATATGTATGTATTTTAACTGTAAATTATGAATTTTTGAGTAAATATTTATTAATATGTATTCGTGACTAACTTAAAGTCAAAATAGACCAAAAAAAAAGAAACAATATTTTTGTTTCAAATGGCAGGCATCAGAAATTAGATTTGGGTTTAGTTCAATGAAATCATTAAATTGTGCCTAATTCAGTTTAGTTTGAGGCATATTAATTATTTATTGAGTTTTACATATAGATCGAGATCGATATAAATCGGGATTCTATTATTATTATTTTAAGATAAAATTAGGATTAGTGATACGAGAGCCGAGGAGTACCTATACCTACTGGCGTTTAAACTTTAAATCATTATTATCCAAGTGTAGACGGTTTGCACCCACGCTTAAATCCGGTCCTACAGAATATTATTTCGAACTTTTCACTGTTCCTGAGCGATTGATGGTTTCCTCCAGATAATAAACGGGCTCTAGGAATGTGCAGACTATATTGCAATTTGCACGTCGTCGGCGAAACTATATTAGAGCGATGGGCATTAGGTATGTGTTCTTTTTATTGATAACTTTTTTTTATTCATCAATGTCTGCGATATTTTATTATTTAGTTGGTTTTAAGAAAAACTCGCTGTCAACTGCGTTTCATAATTTTCATTTTAGTGGTCGAATTACCAAAATCCCTGAAATACGTGTTTATTTGATGAGAAGAGGTCGAATTATTTAAAAACTGACGTTACTTCTCATCGGTTAAATAGAAAAGTTACGTTTTTTCAAAAAGAACAAATTTTACAGGACAGAAATTTGATGTTGCGGAAATGGCGGATGGATCTTAAAGTATTGAAATTACACTAGCGAAACCCAGTAACTTGACGTGCAATTTGTTAAAGTATCATTAATCTATTAAAATAATGTTGATAGTAAACTCATTTTTTGTAATAATCATATTTTTCAAAAAACAAAATTACGTTTTTTTCATTTAAGCGACGTTCTATATTTTGCATGCCTTTTTTTAGCCTTTCAGTATTGGAATTGCAGAAACCCTTTCATATTATATAGAATAGTTATGTATATACAATAACCGTCCAACCAGTCAGAGCATATCACATATTGATGTGTTCCGCTGGCTACATTTCAACTAGGTAAATAAATAATAATTAAAAACCCATAACCCATTCTAAATTTTATGACATAGATAATTATGGTTAGGTCGTTTCCTAAGTTTCCAAAAACTATGACCACACTCACAGTGACCCACAAATAGGTACAAATTAACTTAATGCCGTAAAGAACATTTAACAAAATACAAAGATATAAATCTCGTTGAAACTGGAACCAGCAGGGCAACTATGTTACTTTTGTTGCTTTCATAATTTTCAGTTTCAATCAGATAAACAGCGATTTTGTGATTGTCTTCCACTTTTGAAGTAAGTTTACTTTAGTTGATTGCTAAATATTGCAGGTTTCGCATACCTGAATACCGCCATGTTTTTGATTGCAACCGAAAAATGATAGGAATAAAAGTTACAAAATATCCCTTCAGATGTAGGTAGACTTCAATATTTCCTTCTTAATCGTATGATGTGTGATTCCAAGATATTCATAAAAGAATATACCTACTTTTCTCATTATTTCAGTAGAAAACTACTTTAATTTTATAAATTAAAAATAATACATATTGATAAAGAGCATTATCTACTAATTTATAAGCAAATTTTGAATTAAATTACACAACTAGTTACTGACGTAACATTGAGCGCCTTTGTCAATTCCAGTTATTTTCTTAGAGCCATGCAAAAAAATCACTTTCTCCGCCGAATCAACGAATGATTAAATCGAGCCGACCCCATCGTCACTCGTTTAACAGGTGGATAAATCGATAGACTATAATGACCATTCATTTGAGTCGATTTGGTTCAATAAAATTTTGGTACCGGTTTTGTTTTTCGAAAGAAAAAAGTTCAACTTATACTGGAACAAATGTGTGATAATGTTAATACCTAAGTGTAATAAATATGAATAGCTTTCGCTGTCATGACTTTAAAATTCGATTCTTCAGACTTCTACAGTTCTGTAGATGTGAATCTATACTTAATATTATAAAGAGGTAAAGTTTGTAAGTTTGTGAAGAGTTTGTGAGGTTGTAGGGGGTAATCTTTGGATCTACTGAAGCGATCTTGAAAATTCTTTCACTTATATCTAGGAAGCTACAGTAATCCTGAGTGACATAGGGTACTTTTTATCCCGGAATTCCCGCGGGAACTCCGAAATTACCGCGGGTGAAACCGTGGGGGACAGCTAGTACCTCATATTAATACACAGGTATCTCTTTACGTGATCGGCGATGAAGTAGTAGTTATCAATGGTATCAACTGTAGTATTATTTAGATTATGGTCGTAACTTTATAGGATGTCCCTTATTATACGACAAACCTACATAAATACAAGCAGAAGAATACCTATCAAGAAATACTGTTAAAAATTATAGCAATCTTCACTTGAGCAAAATAGAGCAGAAAAGCTCATGGACTTAAGTGTTCACAAGGCTGAGCTGTGGTCTTTGTGGTCGAGTACTTGCCCGACTATATTGAAAACACCTATAGAATAAACACCTCCTATAGCTTAGATCAGACACGTAAAATTGTAAAGCGAGTAAATATATAAGTATCTCGCGATAGATACTTAGATGTTATAATACTGGGTATGATTCGTCTCTCTCACCATGTAGCGCATCATACAATTTACTTACATAAGTATACAAAAATTTAAATAAAAAAAAATACTTTGAAAAAGAAGTAGATACAATTTTTAAATTTTTTCAGGCATTTTTTAGTCTATATTATTAATGAAATACTTGGAAGTTTAAGCATTAAATATATTTTAATGTTAAAGAAAAAAGAGCGACAAAAAAGCAAAATTGCAAATTCTGTGCAACTTGCTTCGCTCGTCTGAATAGAAGCCAAGAAAACATACATCGTTTAGGCGCAAATGGTCCAATATATTACTATAATAAAGTCAGATAATGACTGTAAGTACCCACTACATACTTATGTCATGTGCAAGAAGTTAATAAAAAAGGTGTAGGTATGCGTTTTGAAATAAATTGTTGGCGTAAGTATGTGTTCATAACGAGTTTTGACTTCAGCCATGCATAAACCTCAATGATCGATCCCGTCCCGGACAAACACGAGCAATTAGACGAAACTAGTAATCATTTAATCTGAAGCGGTAGATGAAAGTGGGAGATAGCTCGCGTATCTACGTTGCATCTAGTTTCGGAGTACGGCGCCCAGTGCACGGGGCACGACGCATTGCTACATGTCATATAGCTGTCAGGGACGCAGCGTCTCGTGCATTCCGTGATCTGATGCCATTCCATGCGCTCCTTTTATTTTCATTATGTGTAGATGTAATTCTAGGCACACCGTCATTACGATCGCAGATAAAGCATGAGAGAGCGTTTTCGCATTCAAATTATTGTGGTTGCGAAGAAGTGCAAAAATTGCATTATTGTGTACAAATTGAAACGAGTTCTTTCGAACGGGCTATTTTTAGCAGGACATATTTCTTTGGGTCGTTATGCGCCTCGGGCAAATTATTTATTATGTTATTATCACAGTTTTACCATGAATCCTGTCTGATTGCGCCGCAATCACTTTCACTTGGTGATCGTCAATGTCGATTCGTTAATTTCTATAATTGATGTTAAAACGTAATGATCGCTAGAAGAGGTCGTTGACCTCATGATATTGATTGAAATCACAAGTTGAATTGGTGAGACAGCGGGATATTTGCAAACTTTCTTTGCCGAAATTAATATGCATTGTGGAGGTAAGTATCTACCTCTTTGCTTATGTGCAAATTGAGTTAGGTAACTTGTTTATAAAACTACGACGTACATTGTAAGGTTAAATAAAATAAGCTTTACGGTTCACTAAACCTTAAGGTTTTAAATCTTAAAATGCAAGCTTAAGAATAAGAAAAAACAAGCACGACCCGAGAAACTATGATATCTTAGAAAATAAGTATAATATTGTACAATTAGTATTATATAGTCTGGCGCCTCTCCTCGGACTGCGCAGGAAGAAATCCGATTTAAACGCAACTTACCAAGACTTAATCAAAAGACAAGCATGTACCTGCCCGCTTCACATTAAAAGTAAATTATTGCATAGCTGACAGCCTAATCCATTGCCTCCCATTGGTTCTCATGACACAATCTGCATTTGCTACCGGCTTGTCCAAATCATACCTAAACAGCAAATTAAATTTATTGACATGCTCTTGAAGCCACTTCTACTTTTTTTTAATGATCGTTTCCGCCCGATGAGTTCCAATCATGATTCGCCGTGAATTTCTATGGTGGAATTTGCACTTGCTGCGTATCACTTTCACATGTTGTGAACTTGTCACGATCGGTTCCTTTATAGCCTGGACGTTATCACTAAATAAGACGTCAATCCTAAGGAAATTTCAGCAGTTTGATAATGTGCTTAAAATTCCTTTTACGAAAATGTCAAATAAGTCCTCCCTCTCCTATGTAGGACTCGCTTTGAACGTCGATTGTTCGGTCTCGATAGGTACCTACTTCTTTTCGAAGATAATAATATTATGTACAACGAAGCCTTGGAATTGTCTAACATGTGTCGTTATCACAGAAAAAGGAACATGTTATTATAATTAAATATTCTGTGAACGTAACTCGTAATAAAACGTAGCCAGTAATGACAACATAAGAGGGAAATGGTCGTTAGCACTTTCGACTCTCATCGCCGAGTGTTTACAATCTATTGCGAATAACTGATGGCGTTACTTCCCTATAAATATGTCGCAAGTACTTGGCAAAAATAGATAGACTGGCTCTATCGTAAAAGGTGGTTATTTTATCTACTTTACACCTCCAATAAGTCTTGTGAAAGGCAACTTATCAAAAACTTAAGCTGGTTGCTGATTGTTTGTTGTGTTTTGTTTGTTGACTATTGTCAGATTTATTTATGAGCATCACCTCACCTTTTAATATACGTAATTAATGCATTCTATTGCTATCGGTATCAAGTTGTTATAGATGCCTACTTACATAATATTTATTAAACTGACTGTACTTGTGATATTATTCGTGTCTTATATTTTCCTACGTGATACAAAAGAATCCAAATCTACTACTGCTATCTGCAAACATTGTGAGCTTTAAGCTTACCTACCTACTCACCTATTTTTTTATTCCTAACTCCTATCAATACAGTCGTCCCTTAATGCTGTTTAACAATTTGGCCAGTGGTTGGATCTTGATGCAGCATGAGTGTACAAAACTACAAACGAACCCTATCGACTGGCAGCACACGTTGGTATGTCATTGCAACTTGTTAACTCTAGCAGAGAGCTACAGAATCATACCTACCATATTTGGTTAGGCTGGGAGAGGGACGTGCCACGTGGTCAGTGGAGCTTTTATGCTAAAAAGACACATTATATCTGGGTCGCTAGGCCCGCGCACTGTTCAGAGTTTCTCGCTGAAGCTTTTATGTTAGTAACAACGTTCATAAAAGCTAAACTATTTCAATGACGGTCACACCTTTACCAAAAAAATGAGAAATACACATTTTGAATGAAACATTTTATTAATATACTTTTAGTTGCAAAACTTATGTATACACGCAGAGATCGAACTATTGAGAGTTATTATTGGGAATTGTATGGGTTTTTCAATCTGGAACAAACTGAAACTGATGATCCTTAAATGATTCTAGCAACTGCGTGCATTTAATTATTTCTCAAACTTGTTACCATACAATTTCTAATCTTCTTTCCCAAACGTCAAATCACTGGTGAGCTTAAACAATTATTTTATAATTTTAATATTTACAACACCAACAATGTTTAATAATAATTTTTTTATAACACTAATGCGAGGTTTGTTATTAAATACGTTTTATTTACAGGTCAAACCATTTTACTGATGTAATTAAAATTTTGCAAATCAACTGACAAAACGTCAGTGGTGGTCAAGGTTGTATTAATTTTCATAGTTCATAATTAACTTATTCTTAACAGACTAACCGCCGCACTCAGAGTCGACTTTAATGATTACGTAGTTAAGTATCAATTTTTAAAACAAAATTGCCGCAATCAGACAAGTTAAATAAATTAATGGTTATTGGCATTTAACTAATTAAGTTAAATCTCATTAAATGCCAATTAACACTAATTTACTGAACGTCTCTGATTGCGGCAGTTTTGTTTTAAAAATCTATACTTAACTAAGTAATCATTAAAGTCGACTCTGAGTGCGGCCGTTAACTATTTACTTAATGATACTTTTTACAGACAGTCGATGAACTTAAAAAAAATCGCATTTATATTTAAATGTCGTTAGATGCTCAGCGATGGTCGTTTCTTCCGTACACTTTTGCTGTTCTTGCCAAATATCGTGCCGATTACCTGTTTGCAAAAATAAGAATCGAATTATTAACTGTATACTAATGTTTTAAGATTTACTGAAATAAACTATCACCGCTAATCACATACAATCGCAAAATCTCATTCGGTGCGTAGTGAAGAGCATATCGCCTCCATCCACTAGGATCCCTAAAGATTTCGATCTACTAAAGATTTCATTCCTATCATAGTAATGTTGATAAAAATAATTAGTGTTTTAGTCATGATTACCAGCAATTAATTATCAGCAATTTTATTATCCGTGAACATAATCCTAATAAATAAAAACATGTATTAAGAATTGTGTAATAATAATTGTTACCTATGAAATTCCAATTTCCATTAAGAATATTTAAAAAAAATAGTAGAAAAATCTCAAAACATACAAAAACAAAAGCCTAGCCTAGGCTCTAAAGATTATTTGAATTTGAATCTACGTCACTTATCTACATTAGAGTCGGAGTAAGCGGCGAGCTCCTGGCTGCTGACACCTCGTAGAACTGGCATCTGAACCGCAGTGACAGTTCCTGAACCTCCTTCATTACTACGGCTGCAGTATAGGTGCAGGATTACCTTAGAGACGGAGTAAGCGGCCAGCTTGCGCCGCGGCGCGGGCAGCAACAGTGCGAGCGCGCGCGCCTCCCGCAGCAGCGCGTGGAACGCGAGCGCGGCGCCGGCGCACGACTCCGCCGCTGACACCTCGTAGAACTGGCACCCGAACCGCAGCGACAGCTCCTGACCCTCCTCTGCATGGACCTCCCTAAATAAATTTAACATCTTCAGTCAGTTCTGACCAAAACATGAAAAAAATTGCGGGGCAAAAAATTTGTACTAAGAATTATGTTTTTAATTTTAAGCTCACTGATGTGAATCTTAACGAAATCCAGTTCTAATAAACGAAAAGCTGTTATATCAATTATTAGATTTTTGTGTTTATTGGTAAGTTTATGTCAAATCTTTCTAGTCAATTTTGGAATACTTAACATACAATTGTGCTGGAACTTAGCATACCTACTTGTAGTGTATGTTCTGACGTTATCGGTAATTGTTATAACAGTAGTACTTAGTAATAAACTTGTTTGTACCTACCTAGCGTGCTCGAGGTCACGTTTGTTTCCCAAGAGGGTGACAGCAGCGCAGCCCGGCAGTCTCGTCCGTTCCAGGAGCGAGAGAAGCTCTGCAGCGGCCATAAAAGATCGTCGCTCGCACACCGAATACACTACTGCGAATGCATCGCCCCATCGCACGTGGTCGGCCAAGCAACCGCGGATCTACAGAGCAGAAAAAAAAACATAATCCATGCAAATTTCTCGAAGATTCTCGATTAGGTCCTTGCTTCTCGAGCAAAAAAGCTGAACTTGGATTACGATAATAATACCTGTAGGTACACGTACCTACAGAATAAACGGCTAAACGAGAAATATTTATGTATTCGATTCTAATCTCAAATGTTTAAAAAACACATACCTAACGTTATTTTATTACATAAGTAATGTTTTAAAATTTGCTCTATAAGGGTGGGTAATTCAACACCCTTTTCCTTTGCCAACAAATATTAAGTTGTAAAAGTAAGGTGCTCGCGCAAACCTGTATTTTATACGGTTTTCCCTAGTACTAATACGTTTTTAATTATTTTTATATGAGTTATATAAAAGTATTAATTTATCGAGAACTTGAATATGTGACTCGTTCGTCTCGATTAAAATTACATGTGTATGTATAAGGAATAAAATTACTTAACATAAGTCAAATAAATCAATCATATAGTATATGAAATACGCGATATGAGAAAAAAAACCACAATATTCAAAGTCAGTGAACTTTGTTATAATGTAATCACGTCACAAGTGATACTCAGCGGGACATCGCATCGAGGCCAGCGGCTGCACCGAATAAATTTATCGACGATTACGCAATTTGGAATTTCGAATCAATTTGTTTAAAAGTTCCGTTAGTGATTAACAAGCCGGCATTGTTTTGTGAAAACAAAAACATGTCGGAAGACACAGTCAACAACGAGGGCCTTTTTGAGAATCCTCTGACCATTCTCCTCCCTTACGTAACTGCGAATTATTATAGGTTCTGAATCCGAATGTCTAGCGCGAGTGGTGTAACAGTGGGTAAAGATCTCATGTGATAATCAATACAAGTCCCATAAACTCCGTCTAATTAAATTGTACAGCAAGCAGGCTCGGCCGCAAGCAACCGCTCGCACAAGACCGATAAGGATCTCCATTGTTTACCGCTAAATTAAGATCACGAGTAGGTACAGCTTCATTTATCGTTTATCCTCTACCATTTTTTTTTAAGTTGTCGCTATCAAAGTTAAAAGCTTTTACATCAGCATCTACTGTGATGATCTAGTATGTACAAATAACTCACCGCGCAATTTGAAGTATCTAGTATTTCAACTTCCGAAACGGCGCCATCGAATGCCACTCGATGTTGATATAGAAAATCTGGAACAATATTAGACGATAAGTATTGAAAACATGCAAAAAATCAACATGCAAAATCATGAACCGTCGTGTTTCTTGAACGGTTTGATGATCGTTATGATCACCAAACCCTAATAGTACACTCACCTCCCGTTGAACTGTATTCACCAATATATCTCTTTGTGAGATAACGAACTACGACCGCTGAAACAAAGAAGCAAACAATACATTATTGATTGAAGATATAACAAATCTTTTGAAAATCAAAATTCTAATTAGTCCGTCAGAAAATAAAAAAATAATGGACACGTAATTTTTCTTTTCAAATTAATGCAAATATACATAGATTATAGCTAATTTAAGTTAAGGGTGGGGTTCGTGACGTCATTAACCGCTATAAGCCTCCATACAAACTGCACCGGATGGTGACGTCACGCGAAATTTCAACTCAATGTATCGCCGATATTATTTGATCACGTAAAAAAAGAAAAAATACGGGTCCAATATTTTTTACTAATCTACAACTCGGACAAAAAAAAATTTTGTCAACTAGCCCATTACTGTTCGTCAGGCTAAAACTCGAGAATGGCAGAAACGATTTGGCTAATTTTGATCTTAAAAGATTTGTGGAAGTTCACGGAAGGTTTAAGGCTCTTTGGAGTGCCTGAAGGAATTCTGAAACACACGCAGGTGAAACGGCGGGACTCAGCTAGATTTATATTACAAAGTGGTAAAGTTTGTGAGTTTGTGATGTAGGGAAAATCTCTGGATCTACTAAACCGATTTTGAAAATTCTTTCATTAATAGGAAGCTACGGTAGTCCTGAGTGACATAGGGTACTTTTTATCTCGAATTTCCCACGGGAACTCTGAAATTATCGCAGGTGAAACCGCAGGGGACAGCTAGTCTTATTATAAACATCATGGGTGTCCTTACGAATAGCATCCACAATTACCTACAAGGTCAAAGCTCCCAACTTTCTAGTTGGAAGCTAAGTTGATTACTCTTTTCAATCGCTGCATACCACTCCCGGAGTTTTCTTCCGTGGGTCATACGTACAATAAAACGGTTATAAACAACAATGACGATGCAAGTTGCATGAATAGAAATAACCTTCGATGCGCTACCGACAAATGAAGTGCGGAGATCCTGGACATGCATCAAAGGAACCAGAAAGTCTATTCAGAAAGTTGATTACTTCTCTGGCCACAGTGGTCAGTGAATGTACGTATTTTTCTACATACACAAAAGCGTTTTTCTTTTTAGTTAATGTTATCCGAATAGTACATATTATACGCGTAATTTTTTTTTTATTTGGCAAGCGTATTAGGTAATATCTTACGAGTACGATAAACCTGTAATACAATAAAAGATATCGTAGAATCTCTATTATTAATTACACAGAAGTTTTTATGTTCGCTCTGTTGTCGGTATGTCTATTTATACTAACTAACCGATTTTCATAGAAAGCTACAGTATCTATATGTAAAAAAACGAGTACTTTTATATTGGAATAAAGAGATCTTGTACAAGTCCGCAAATTCTCACAGATTAATTTTTCGCGCTTTGGTTACTCCAAAAATGCTCTCTTGGGCTCTACTACCAGAATAATAATTAAATAAATTGGTCGTATAGGTCAAAACATTACGCGCGCACCAACACACTAGAGAAAAAGTTTTTGTTTAAGTTGGTTAAATAATATCTATAATCTGTACCTACTGCAAATCACAAACAACTTATGTCAGCAGATTTTGATCAAATCAAATCCAAAAAAAAACATGAATGAAACTTATTACAAGTAAATTTAACTAAAGTAACAAAATACGTTAATTTACTGCAATTCGAGTTTGTTGAAATTGTTTTTAATTAAGGAAAATATTTTTTTACTTACGTAATATCTCAATGAATAACATAAAATAATTGATGAACTTGAGACTGGAGATTGATGCGAGTTCGAGAAATCCACGTGCATGCATGTGAATTGTGAAGTCAAAGCAATTTAACATCAATAAAAATTTTAAATGTCCAATGGCAGCCGCCGTTAATGATACATTGTAAAAGTGTTGAAACGCAATGTTGCCACATGCAGTTTTATTGTATATTGTTTATGGATCCAATTTCCACACTCTCGTTTTCCTTTCAATTTTATAATGCAAGTTTTTTTGTATGTGTACGATACTTTCTCTGAGATCTGATAACAAAACAGTTCGATGACCTAATTGACCAATGTTATAAGTACGAAATTATTACAAAACACCCCACAAAACACGTCCCACACAAATTCTTACCCTACTTAAGTGATACCTTTTGACCGGTACTAAAATAATAAAATATCATTAAATCCCAAACGAGATAAAGCCAAAAGCCTATTACGTATTGAGACTATTACCTACATTATACCTACGTATGTTTCCACCCACATAATATTTTTTTAAACGAATAATTTTAAAATGCAAATCAAATGTTGAGTTTAATGTTACATAAAATCATAAATAATTTATTGTTAGTAATATATTATAATTTCTTTTATAGGCTCTCGATCAGACACAAGTTTTATAGTCATCGGAGTATAGAAGACAAATGGTTTTGATCAAAGTACATGGCACTACGTCGGTTGATAGATGACGTGATACCCTACGAAACAACGGATGTTATAAGGTAGGGAGTCTAAAGGGTAATTAATAGATTATCGAAACGTCATCCATTAACTGTGTGTCGAACTGCCCGCTGATTGTTGATCGACATTGCTGAGACGTGACATGCCTACACGTATCTAGCGACACAATACCTGACATAGTCATAAAGGAAACTTTTTAGGGCTCCTTAGCCAGAGGGCCAAAAGGCGTACACTCAATCCGAGATAAATATTGTTTTCAGTTAGCAGTATTAATTTTAAATTAAACCTAACATCGATGTTTCGTTCTCTGAAATTTTTACCCTGCACACTGAACGTAAAGTCAAAATTACAATGCACTAAAATTTGATGGTGGTATGGTTATATAGTAACACACAAAACTGATTGTTTCTTTTCTATTGTAGGTGCAAGTCACAGGTCACTATAAAACTTATATGAGACGCGCGTAAGCACACTAGCGCACGCCTGTATGATGTAGGTATCCTAGGAGTAAGCAAAGATTACTACTGACTATACGTATACTACATATAAGAATCTCAACTTGTAACTAATCGTCTTCGCGTTGTAACTAATCCTATATTATATTACTAGCTGATTCCTTAGCGGTTACTTACCTTCTAGTATAATCGCCCAATGATAATAAATACTTCGGCACCATTAGTGATCATTTACATAAGGTGATAAAAACGATTATACAATAAAATTAATTAAAACATACAAATGGTGAACATTTGTGTTTGGTGACGACGAATGTCTGTCGACAGTACACCAGATATTATTGCGTACATCCATCATGCCAAGATGGCTTAAGCGATGAAGTCAGATGAATGTTCTACTTCTGATCGAAAATTAATGCTTGGACATCATCACAAAGCGCCACCTAAGATCATATTATACAGTTTTTTGCAAATTCCTGTTCCTCCTGTGCTCCGTGGGGATGCCCCGAATTTTAAAGTTTCACTATCGCCATGACTCTATCTATATATGTAATAGTTCTATATCTTGAAAACGTTTATCTGTGGGGAATTATCTAGTCTACACCTATGTGTTTCAAAGAAGACTAAATAAATAGATAAGACAATCATGCAATGAATCTATGTAAATCTCTATTCCCTATCAGTTAAAACCAGCACACGCTTATCAAGTGACATATTAAAAGTTTATTAATCTAATATTTCTTAAACAAAGACCACTGTGAAAACTGTAAATCTGTAGTTCTAAATTAAATTTGGATATTATCATGGTCAAAACACTCGTAAATAGCTCTCAACTCTTGCACTTTGTAACCACATATTGTAACAGTGTAACCAGATGCATATTAAAACATATTTTACGAGAATTTTGACATGATGTGACCCACTTTTACACTCCAGACGAGTTTATCGGATGGTGGGAAATTGCAGTGTAACGGTATTTCTTAAATTTGCTCCAGAATTTAATGTGCGCTATTAAATCTAAACAACTTTGTTTTAATGATTTTATTCAGTTATTTTGTTGTGTAGAGAATGGAATCCAGTCGTCCAGCGAGACGTGAGGTATTCAAGTCAGTCGGGCGCAGATGATGAGTGGTTAGTTGACGGCGTGTAGTTTAAAAACAATTTTGCATGTCGGCCCTACACGGCTACACCCTGGTGTAATGAGTTTGCGTCGTCACTGGTCCGGTTGGGTCCGGTCGGTGCGCGTCAACCGTCACCCGTCGCGAGGCGGACGACAATTATTAGGGCTGTGCAATTACAACCAGTCGGTGGCGACTGGACAGAGTCGGCCGGTGGGTCACCGCTGCGCGCTGCGATTTCCCGACGGCGTCGACGCGACGCCTGGCGCCAACGCGCCGCGTTGTGCAACGATTAAACGTCCGATTAACGTCGAGGTCGTTGCACGACACATGTATATTATTGGCGATCGTAATATTTCCATGCTGTTTAATAGCGAAAACAAAATTATTAATGATCACTATGACGGTACTTTATTGATTTCGATTCCTGATCTTTACAAGCGCGTATGTCACAGTAAAATAATAAAATCTGGGAGGGATTCGATCCGGTCCCTATGTCTGAACGCACAAAGTACCTAACGGATCGTAATATTATTAAGTATTTTTGTAGGTTTTTATCCTACTAATATTATAAACGCTAAAGTTTATAAGTATGTATGGATGGATGGATGTTTGTTACTCTTTCACGCAAAAACTACTGGATGGATTTAAATGAAACTTTACAATAATATAGCTTATTCATCAGATTAACACATAGGGTACTTTTTATCCTGGAATTCCCGGGGGAACTTTGAAATTAACGCGGGTGAAACCGCGGGGCACAACTAGTAATACATATACGAGTTTATTAAAATTATTAATCAATAGACAGACATTAGGTTACATTTAAAAAAAAAATCTTAATATAATTTCCATTATTGGTTAAGCAAGTAAAGACGTAGGAAACAGGTATAGTTTTTAGTAAAGTTATATAAACACAAAGTCAAATAAACACGCAAGAATGATAAACACCAGCGAATATAAAACAACGAAGTATCTAAGTGTACTGTATAATATACAATAGTTAGATGTAATTAGTGCAGTGACATTTACAGAGGTAAATTAACGCAAATAAAGTTATGTAGGTATGCAACACCACAAGCTGAAGAAGTTATCAACGTCTGGTTGACAATGAGGCATTCCAACAGATGGAATGTTATGATACGCATTTAAATGTGATGGCGAGCAAATAATAGAGAGTAATAATTATGTCAAGTGTATGTATTATGTAAACTTAAACAGGTGTAAATTTCCGATATCAACCGGTTATCTTTTGGATCCACTATTTCACATGATAGGTATTTATTTATTTATTTGGGAAACAAATGGTACAAAATACCTACACCATAGTTGGTAAGAGAAGATAGTTGTATCCTTTTACCTTCTATAAAGGGTAGAACTTCTACAGCGGGAGATGACATTTGACTGCAGTAATTTAACTGCAAACGTGTAACATCATAGTTTCATAATTCGTATCATTTTATTATTAACAACCGACAACCAACCATTGTCATCATTATTAAAAACCAACCTATTACTCGAAGTTCCACCCGCGTGAATTACCAGAAATACTCGCGAGAACTTAAATTTTATAGGTAGAATATTTCAATCTTAAAAATTCAGTATCAGCATCAGCTGACTTGAAAATGAGAATATACGCATCAGCAACAACCATGGTTGAAAGTAGGTACTAAATTCTATACCGAGCAAATTTCACGAAGTTTAGCCGAAGCAAGAACAGACAGACCAAAATTTATTAAAATGATTGTTTTATATTAGCATGCAAATAATACTCCGAGCTCAATCTCTATATTACGAATATAAACTTTGATTTTATTTAAATTTACGGATTTTCTGGCTAATCAATAATCATCACTATAAAGAACCAAGAAAGAACTGCTTTAATTTTACAAATTAGGTCCATTATAATTGTAATAATAGAATATGTATATGATATTCAATATTTATAAAAAATAATAAATAAAAATATAAACCAAAATTATTTGATACCAGCTATGCCTCGCAATTTCACTCGCGTTAATTTAGAGATCATGCGGGGTTCCGGGGTAAAAAGTAGCCTGAGTTACTCCTTATAACATCAGCTATCTGCCAGTGAAAGTCCCGTTAAAATTGGTCCAGCCGTTTCAGAGATTTCCCGGAACAAACAGACAAATAGACATGCAAACAGAGACAAATTTTAAAAATTTATTTTGGATTTAGTACCGTATATAGTTTCGTATGCATTTAGTGAAAAACTGTTAATTTAAAATTACAAACAGACACTTCCATTTTATTTGTATGTCTAGACTAGACTAGATATAATCCTTGGATAAATAATTATTAATAAATACATATTATTATCATGCATTATTATTTACAAAATCGGAAACAAAATTAATTTCAAGACGCTTGAAGTGCCGCCCATGACATTAATGACACCTTTTTTTTGCAGTAACAACATGGCTATTAGCTTTAAGCTGGTTTTTTGACTAAATTGCAAGGTTTCTTTTTAACACTGCTGCGAGGTGAATGAGGTAATGAGGTTTTATTTTATTTCCAAGAAAATCTTTTCAGTGGTCACCTACTTTTTCTGACAATTTAGCAGAAACCTAACTACATATAAAAACATATTATTTTAATAATTATACTAAATATACATAATATATTGTAATTAAATATATTTTGCTATTAAATGACTTTGTTACTGACCAGATTTTCCACACCGCGAGCTCCCGAGCACTACCACCCTGATACGATTTACAGTCATCTTCATTTGGACAGTTTATTGTCACTACAATGCTTTGCGAAAGCCGACTATTGTCTTAACTAAACATAATTTCCATGAAGTTCAATTCACTGTAGTTCACTTTTTGATTGTGTTTGGTTTGTTTTTTTAAGTTCGATGTTATCGTAATTTATTTCGTGATTGTGAATTTTCGAGCGGCTTTTTAGTAGTCAAGACGCGTGCGCCGGTCGCGATGTTTCCCGCCCGACTGAACTTATCGGTTCTCACACCAAAGATGCCTGTAGACGCGTGCGCAGCCTCCTTCAAAGCCTCCACTCTGAAGTGCGTAAGTGTTTACGTACAGGTAAAATAGTTTGTATCCATAATACCTACCTACCAGTTAATTATTATTAGATACTCAATAAAATCCTAATTTTTACAATACATGCCATTATCAGAAAGTTCTTAAGAAAAGAGTTCAACGAACTAAAACAAAAATAATTTATATAGTGTGATACCTTTTGTCATATATCTTTCAGCAATCATTAAGTATCCCAGAGTGCAGCAGTAAGTTTTTATTATTTTCTTTTTATAAAAAAATAAATGGTAAATAGAATTAATCAAGACATTAGCCGAATTAGCCAAAATGTTTACATTTTCTGTGGCATACGGACTTCCAACGTCTGTATCATTATATTCGACGTCATCATTCGTTCAAAGGTCCGGGAATCCGCCCTAGATTGGCATCGTCCACGACATGTGAAGGTAAGGGACTGGCGGCGCCCGCGCCGCTTGACTCTATAAATTTATTCGTGTCGAGACATAATTGGATCTGCTCCGCCCACGATACAGCTTCCTTGCTCTATTGTATCTTAGATCACTTTTGGTACTTACTCTATTATCTCACCTTCACACTCAATTTCTAACCAGCCACAAAAAAGAATAAAAAAGTGGAATAGTGCTTAGTGTCACTCAAATTCTTAATAATTATTCTACGCGACGATGTAGAGTTTGCAAATTCAACAACAGAAAACGATCAAAAATCAAACTCTTTTAATTTTTTCTTTTTCTCTTTTTTTTTGGATCTTTTGTTCTTTTTACGATTTTGTATACTCACGTTATTTCAAGAGTCGAATATTTGTTACCTTATCCTGAATCCAATATCCCGTCCCACGCACAGGGTAATTTATTCGAATACATTATCTGCACTTAAGGATAAAGCCAGTAAATTCTTGTTAAAAAACAAACTTATACTTAGATACGTAACATTCGATGAGGAATACAAAAATTGAATTCAATAAAAATACTTTTGTGAAAAAGTTTGGAGCATTGAACGTGTTTCTCAACTGATTATGGAAAGTTGAAGTGGTAAAAACCAACCCTGCCAGCTTACCAAAGCGAAGAGCCAAAGCGCACTAACAGGTGACTTCCTCGAAGTTTCAACTTCACTGCATTTTATAATTAGTTATATGACTACAAGCGTCGTAACAAGTGTAGGCTGCGTGCACAAAACAATCGTCAGTCATCGATAGAAAATAGAACTGTATTTCACACATCTTTCTTTCCATCGTCATAGTGTATATGTGTACTTATTTACCATAATAAATAAATAATTAGAGGCGTAAAACCTAAACTTATTAGGTATCCATTTTATACTGCAGACAGCTATAGAATAGATACATTTATCATTTATTCGCCCAGAGACGGGGTTCTAGACGTTCTAGTGTTTTTTCTCACTTAGTTACTTTAAACTTAAAAAAAAGTTGAAAGGGGGATGTATGGTAGTGTATCAGGCGCGGTCGCAGGCTGAAATTTTGGGGGGGGCGGTAACTAATAATTATAATATGTCGAGTAAATAAAATTACATGTATTGCACAATACACAATTTTATTGCACATATTATGAAAAAAATGGATGTTAGGGAGTCATGTCCCCCGTGACCCCCCCCCCCCCCCCCTTCGGACCACGCCTTTAGTGTATTTGACTATACTCTTGTTGTTACTTTACTTTAAATCCGAAATTATTCCGAATAGATGAAGAAAAAATTGCAATAATAATATTATTACTGTCGTAGACCTCTGCCTCTGATGTTCGTGAATAATTACTAAATTATTACGATAGTCAGCCATATTACAAACGAGGCCTGTTATTTTCAATATTCAATTAAGAGCGTTCTAATTAAATTGCTTATCGATTGCTTTGCTAACAATACATACAGATAATATATTCAATCGTGAGGTGAGCATTTCGCAAAGTCGATATTTACAGGCGCGTGTCAATACTTGTTTGTTAATGGGCTTAACAATGGCACCGGTGTTCACACTCACCTATTAAACGTTTTGTATCTCTTCATCTTTTAACCTCATAAGAGGTGTGTTTTATTAAATTTAGGTTTCGTTTGCATAATTTCAAAAACAAACCGACCGTAAACGATTACATTCAAAATTACCTACAAATGAACTTATTGTCTTTACTTAAAAAGAAAAAAAAACATACATACAGTAAAATGCAGAATTTCCTCCTTTATGGAAGTTGATTAAAAATAAAATATTTTATCTTTTCTGTCTTTTTTAATCATATTTTTTTTAAGTATCTTTGTACTATAAACTCCCACCAATCCTATAATGATAGGTAACAAACACTTAATTTTAAAGAACGGAGAACCAAATACCTACCTACTTACCAACAACAAGCGTTTTTGTCTAGCAATAGATATTTAATATGCAATTTTGTCTAGATATTGAGACAATCCTAATACTCAATTTATTTTGCGATTCTCGAAATCTCTATACAACTTACGTTTGTATCAAGATTCAAGAGACTATATTTTTATAAGATGCTATTCACTGTCGTGTTAATTTATATTTTCGTGTTTCGATTTTTGAAGATACGTAGGTACCTATTTTTATATTTTTTACGTGTAAGTACCTATCTTTAAGGAAAATATATCGATATACAGGCTGTTAGGCTAAACGAGGGACGTAATGTGGGTATGTGTCCAGTATTAAGTTCTTTCTCAAATATGTAAGAAAATGTACAAAATAATCGTTTATGAAAATTGAGCGTGCAAGTAGCCGATGTGTTGATGGATAATTCAACGCCCTTTTCCTTTGTATCTATTGATTGCCGCTAGTGCGCCGACAATCATGCGTAAAATGCGTTAAAAAAATACTTTAAAAATTATACGCCCACTGTACTGTCCACCCTGTTATATTATGTATCTACATTTTTTAAGCAATAAATAATTGAATTCTTAAAACCAAGTTTTTATTCAATTGCATCTAAATATTGAATTTCAGATTTTTCTCAAAATTATATTAAACCATTTCTTACTATAACTATTTGAATGAGATAAATCCAACAAATGAAGGGTGACATTTTTTTGGATGTCCATGTAATATACTACCTAGGTACATTGCGAACACAAAGTTCAGGCAGTCGTAAGCGCTGCGCTCGCGCAGCCGCGGACAACTTCGTTATTAAATAAATGCAACCGAAGATGGGGTCGAGTGATAGTGCGAAGTAACACCGCTAACAACACCCTTCGCACGTGTATAAAGCGCAACTTTAATTATACATTTAAGCTCTGGAAAACATTACGATCGAAATGTTAAACAATTCTTTGAACATTACAATGTAGGTCAGAAAAGAACCGTGGTGAGTTGGCAACCCAACGGTAGAATTCTCGCCTCTTATTCAAGAAAAGAAAGAAAGAAAAGTATTGGTCTTCAACAAAAAATAGGTATAATGAAATACATAAACATTACAAAAAATAACAATTAACGGACGAAATAGAAGGAAAACTGTTCTGTGTCAGCATAATTGGCTACTTGACAAAAAAATTTTATTAGTCCGTCGTGTAGATTAGTAAAAAATATTTATTATATATATTAAAATATATACACATATTTTTTCTTTTTTTACGTACTTAAAAAATAACAGAGATACGTTGAGTTGAAATTTCGCGTGACGTCACAATTCTGTGCGGTTTGTATGGCGCTTATAATGAATATTGACGTCACGAGCCCCCCACCCTAAACTTTAATGGGCTTTATCTCTGTTCATTTTCATTAAATTGAAAAAGCAAAAAATACGTGTCTATTATTTTTTTGTTTTCTAACTGACGGACTAATTAGAATTTTGATATTCATACCTTGGAGAATACCCAATTGCTTCATTATGTCTGTGGGGCAGAACATAATGAAACATTGATCTTTCAACAGGACCGCAAAGGCGAAGGTTCAGTCCGAGGCTCGTAATGCCCATGGGACATTTTCTTTGTACGAATTAAAACGTTTACTACAGGCTATACGGCAAAGGGAAAATCTATACCTACTATAATAAAAGAGAAGAATCCCCGATTCTGTACATTGAATATTTTTACCAAAAAATTACAGGGAGTGATAAAAGAAGAGTAACCAACTACAAAAAAGGAGTTTTTGAAATTATTTTCTGTCTTTCTGTCTGGCTACCTGTTCGCGATAATCTCCGAAGCTACTGAACGGATTGACATGCGGTTTTCACAGGTATATTAAGCTTAGTCTGGAGCTACATACATCCGATTTAAATGAAACAATTTAAATCGGATGTCGGGAAAAAAAGTTGTTATATAAAAACTTTTCACGCGGTTGAAATCGCGGGGCACAGCTAGTCGTAAATACCTGAACACATAATACCTACATATAGAAGCAATTCGCAAGCATTGGTGTAGCCCAGCAATCCGCGCTAGGCTCTATACCTATAGACTTCACAGAGTTAAGGTAGACCCAGAAAATACTAAAGTGATTTTACATACTTATGTTTACTTATGTAACCAAAAATTATTATTGGTAACGGTGATTTTGTTATATTATTTTATAAGAATAAAAAATTTGTTAATTAACCTCGCAAACCAATTCACCGCCATGCACGGATTTCTTCCTCTATGGTCGATATCATCATTTGCGCTAGAGCATAAAGAAGCAGCATAGAGCAAAAAGCACTGCATTTGTTTCTTTTCCGTGGTCTGTTTCTTGATGAGTTTAATGGAAACTTTTCAGGAAACCGTAATTGTATGTTAGAAGAAAAAAATCTTCCACGAACTTCGAAAGCAATATATAAACTCAAAATAAATATTATTATAAACTGATAAGAAAGAATGCTATCGTCCTCGACGTAGGTACGAGGACATTAATTGTGTCGTTAGCTTTATAGCCTATACAAGCGTACTGTTATTGTGTTCAGAGTCCAGGCCTAGAGGCCGATTTACACTTCCATAAGTAAGTAAGAAAAAACCACTTGTACCTACATTTCTTCACTTACCTACTTACTTGCCGGCCGCCGCCGTCCGCACGGCGGCAAATAGTAAATAAAGTTGGCAGGGGGCGGAAGACGAAGCGGGCGGGTGTACGCGCTACTGTCCTGTCCAAAAAATAGAACTGGTTCCTATCCCAAGACAACTTGCTACTTAATCACTTACTTGCCGGCCGGCGTTCACACGTAGTTTTTACTTACTTACTTACTTAGTTTATGGAAGTGTAAATTGGTCATAATAGCCACGCGCAATAAACAAACAAACAAGTTGCAAATACCTATAAAACATTAGAGGTCAGAGTGGTCTGATATTAAGAGCTGTGATAAGTGCGTCAAATATTTCCTACTAAAAAGGATGTTGTCAATTACTGATTAATAAGAGAAATTTTTAGCAGTAACAATGGCGAAAATTATGCTATCGGAAATTTCGGCAGCCAGAAATTAGACTTAAAAGAAAATTTCAGTATTTTCACCACATACTTACTTATACGAGTCATTTTCTGCATGTTTGCAGTCAACTCTACTCAGTAGGTAATGAACTAAAAATCGATGCATATTGTAACAGAAATGAAACCTCTTTGCGTGAGATTTGTTCCGTAAACAGTTCTATTTTCCGTAAACCCAATGGGCGTGTTGACTAATTTTTACTTTTTAGTCCGTCTTGTAGATTATTAAAAAATATTGGACAAAATATTTTTTCTTTTTTTACGTAGGATCAAAAAATAACGGCGATATATTGAGTTGAAATTTCGGGTGACATCACTATTCTGACAGTTTGTATGGCGGTTTTAGCGGTTAGTGACGTCACGACCCCCTCGCCCTAAACTTTAATGCGCTTTATCTCTGTAGATTTTAATTTATTTAAAAAAGCAAAAAATACTTGTCTATTGTTTTTTTTTATTTTCTAACTGACGGACTAATTAGAATTTTCATTTTCAAAAGTAGTCCACATCCCCATTAGGTAGGTACATCTGCACAAAGTAATATCCAAATTATTATTTTTAGCGCCGCCGTAGGTATCTATGCCGCAATTTTTTTTTACTATTTGTCAAATATATTAATAAACGAATTTTCAAAATTACCCTATCAACTGAGGTTTTGCAATAACGACTTTTTGTTTCTACGAAATATTCGACGTGTTTGGCGTTTGCTCAGTTATATGTTGTTTGATAAACCAATAGGTAATAAAAAATTAAAATAAATAACCCGAACCCTGGGTACTCACAACAATCAGAAAAAATTTGTTGTCCAAATGATTAAGGTCACTTTGAATATGTAGCAAAATGTGGTCTAATAGCTAGATACTTTTGATGCTGACTGTATATTGATTTTCGTAGTTCGCCGCAGATTCACACGTGTTTCGTAACATTAACTGTCGATAGTGATGTTACAACAATAAATTTAGCAGTAACGCCGCCATTACTCCACGCTTTATCCGCCAAACAAAGCATTCCATTAAAGTAACGTTGTTAATAACTCATTGTCTCGCATATCTAAGATAAAATTCCATCACAATTTTTGCATGTAACATGAGGCATGCGTTACAGATTACAGTCATTGTTAAGGTATTTACTACTTCGAAATATTTTGTTTGCTACCTACCGTATATTTTACCAGCGGATTTTTTCATGTAAGAATTTTCTCTAGCTGCTTAATCTATGTCACTGAATTCCGTCATTGAAAGTGTAACTACTTTGTAAATAAATGTAAATTCTTATCTACTTCTCAGAAATTTTGAGTGAATAACAAAAAAAATACATAAACCTCGACAAATAATACGAAATATGTTAAATTAACTTCATAAAGAATGTACGGTATGCGGTCCTTCGAGCCGGATCAATATCAAAATGTTAAATTGTCGCCGATAAATTATGCCAAAAGTGAAACTGCTCATAAATTCAACAATAGGCCTTTCATAATACAACCATAAATAAAAACTGAATTAAAAAGAGATCAGAGACCGTTGTCTGGCGATACGCGCACACGTGTAGAGATAACTCATCGACAGTACCGCTTCAAGAAATTTAATACAATTGTTGACGTATATCTACATATGTTCATGTATCACATAAATGTGTCATCGTTTATGAGACGCCAGTGATAATATGAAAAGTAACAATTACGATTACAAATGAACGCGTTTTCACTACGGCAACCGGCAGTGGTGATGCATAAAGTTTTATTCATTAAATTATTTATCTACTGGTTAATAATAACAAAATAGATGTACCTACGAGTGCAAAAAGTGAGAAATAAAAAGTGAGACGTTATTCCCTTGAAAAAGATATATTTTATCCATGTAGATTGTAGAATATAGGTAAGTACATACAATGCACTGAGGCGTGTAAAATTGTTTGACCTAAAATTATTATTACGCAGTTAAGCGGTGGTTCAGGCTGATGGGCAGTGTTTATCCGCTATATTGGTCAATTTTGTTATAAAAAGGTTGAAATCAGTTTACTGTGAGATTCCCGTGGACCACACAGCAATCATATAACTGTAGTTTACCTTTACATGGATGTAGTCCCAACAACTGGAAACACATGATGGACCATACATAGATGATTCCACATTTCTTCTCTTGCAGAGTATACAGACTATGACCATTTATATTATCTAAACGTTTTCTATTTATTTTTACCTAGTACCTACCTCTATAAAAATAAAGCAGCTTTTTTTTATTTATAACCATTAAAAAATCTTACCTATGTTTTAATTTACCTATTTGTATCGATTAGACTTAGATGATGCTCACGTTTTTTCATGTAAATTTTCGAATAACTTCAGGAATTCTCTAAACCAGGATAAAAATTAAATTATGTTTCTGTGTTTTAGGTAGGTATATTTAATTATAGGTATATTGTATAAGTTGCTCTATTTATAAAGGATTTTTCAGTGTAGCGTTTCTGCACCGAGCGGCACTTTGGCGGGTGCGGCAATTAATTGCAAAAATAAGAGAGCGGCGGGATCCGTAACGGGTGCTGATGACCTATTTGACCTAAGTATGCTATGCTACGCCACTGATTTTTTTAATTCAGGTCAGGGGCCGTATTTTTGAATCGCTCGAATTACTTTCACACACATAGGTACCTCGCGGGTAAAGCCGCGGGCTACAGTTAGTACCCACCAAAGATAACCTTGGTTGTTCTGTTTATAATATTTTCAGCTTCGGTGCTCCTCGGAATACGTTTGCCTTTGCGGCAATTTGTTGTTGATAAACAGAGTCGTGACGGGGAACACCCCTTGCCCTTCGTCCGATAGTGGAATATCCACGAGAAGTATCCAATTTACGACATAACTGTGATCTTTGTGCACAATAAACAATACAGTTTACAACTGACCCAGCTTCTCCGTTTCTATGTGAGTAGGTAGGTACCTAACTGTTTTATCTATCTTTTCTCAGGAAATACAATTTCGAGAAACCATACCATAGTACATAAGTACCAACCATTATTGTCGTCACTTAACCTACTTCTATCTTTTACAGGTACCTACCTAAGTATCGACAGCAATCAGAAAAGATAATCACGTTAAGATTCATAAATATTGTAGACATCTATGCGCAGTTGTGTGATGTGTCACGATGTCGTTGATAGCGGTTTGATTAGGAAAAGATCGCAGAGATTTTGCTATGTGAAATTAATCAGTCGCTGAGTACTTTGGTATTAATGCAGCTAGTAGGATACATACGGGGTTACATGTTAAGTCGACCTAGATCCTTTAAGAGGTTGTAGTTTCCATCATTTCTGACTGATTTGACTATGAAACATCATACCTCAAACTATAAGTAACAAACATACTAACACACACTGTTCAAACACAAATTTTCGCATTTTTAACTAGTGTGATTCCTCCATTAGGCATCCTCTACCACTCAGTTAACTATTTGACTTTTTACGCAGTAGGTATAACTAGTAGGTAGGTACCTACTTACCTATTTAGTAGTTGCATAACGGCCGCACTCAAAGACGTTAAATTATTACTATCTAATTGACATTTAACTAATTAAATTAAGTTAAATTTAGTTAAATGCCAATTACCAAACGTTAATTTCATTAAAGTTTCTGAGTGCAGCCGCGAGTAGACGTTAAGCGCGTTATAAGAGAGTAGAATCCGCGATCCTGTACGACAGGGAGCGATTAAAGAAGATTAACCAACCACAAGAATAGTTTTCATAATTCTTTTGTGTCCTTCTGTCTGTCTGTTCACGATAATCTCCGAATCTACTGAACGGATTGTCATCCGGTTTTCACAGGTAGATTAAGCTTAACCTGGAGCTACATATGGGCTTTGTTTCATTTTAATCGGATGTTGGGGAAAAAAGTTGTCGTATAAAAAAGTTCCATACGGGTGAAACCGCGAGGCACAGCTAGTAAATAATAAACATCATGTATCACTTATTCAAAGACATAACAATAATAATAAGAAAGGAAAGTGGAACCCTGTGTTCATCACACAAAGTCCACCCCCACCGGGAATCGAACCCGGAACCTCTACTGCGGGTAGGCATGGTGACCCACTGCGCCAATCGAGTCGTCGCAAGACAAGATAAGACAATATTATGGTCTTATCCGCATAAAATATTCTCAGAACCGAACACAACGATCTAAATTCTAAACAAAACTATGCACTTGCAGGCAATGCAGTGTGGACGATCTGCGCACACGATCACCTGTTTATGATTTATGGCCACGAACTGCCATTGTGCTGTCATGGCGACCGGACCGTCGCGTCGCCTCGCGTCGGTGCAAACTGCATACTTATGGACTAACCTCAAACTTTTCGTGTTCGAGATAAATCTAGATACCTACGTACCTACTATATGTATATACAATTGGCTACTTGACAAAAAAATTTTTTTTGTCCGTCGTGTAGATTAGTAAAAAATATTGGACACGTATTTTTTCTTTTTTTACGTACTCAAAAAATAACAGAGATACATTGAGTTGAAATTTCGCGTGACGTCACAATTCAATGCGGTTTGTATGGCGCTTATAATGAATATTGACGTCACGAGCCCCCCACCCTAAACTTTAATGCGCTTTATCTATGTTCATTTTCATTAAATTGAAAAAGCAAAAAATACGTGTCTATTATTTTTTTATTTTCTAACTGACGGACTAATTAGAATTTTGATATTCAAACCTTGGAGAATACCCAATTTCACCCCTGCCCCCTTAGCCAAGTTGATAATCTACACGTTAACGCATTGAAAACTGAGGAACGAATCGTCATGTCACGTGGTTAAAATTGTCCAATCAAAAGTCCAGTTTTGCGTGACCACGTGACATAACGATTCGGTTCCTGTTTTATATGCGTTAACGATTATTTATAGATTGTAAACTTGGCTAAGAGGGCTGTTCTACGAACGCCTAAAGGAAAAATGACACTGAATCAATAGGTAGTGATAGGTATCCTATTAAAATATTTATCTACATTATTTTGCCATCGAATACATAATATGCTGTCAAACCCTCAGACGAGGCAAACCATAAGTTATCTATCTATACCATGATCTATACTAATATCATAAAGAGGAAAGATTTGATTTTTTGTTTGTTACGATTTAACTCAAAAACTACTGGATCGATTTAAAAATTCTTTCTCCATTAGAAAGCTACATTATCCCTGAGTAACATAGGCTACATTGTAATCCGGAATTCCCGCGGGAACTCCGAAATTGATGCGGGTGAAACCGCGGGGAACAGCTAATCCTTAATAAATGCGATAGTGAGTTTGGTTTTTTTTTTTTGTTTGTTGGGTACTAACACTTTCACGCCTCAACAGCTAAACTGATCACCATGAAATTTTGCGAGGTAGGTAGGTACAGAGAAGGACATAAGGTAGGTACTTTTTATCCCGGAATTCTAATTGAAAACTACAGCGTGTATGAACCGTTTGGATTAAAGTTAAGTCGTCGGAGCTATCTATAGGTCAAGGCTTGAAACACCGCGGCAAATGGCAATTTCAAACTCACTACCTACCTAATTATATGTATAGAGATAATTTTAATTTAGTTTTCGATTTTCGAATAGTAACAATAATTTTGACATACCAACACAGAGAGAAATGCAAATTATTTTTAATTGCTTTCCGGTAGAAAGTGGGTGAACCTGAACACGAAACGGGCTGGGCGAATCAGATACTTGTCGAAATAATCACAAAGCGAGGATTCGAATGCACAATCTCGGACGAAACAGTATTGAGCTGCATATCTTGCTCGCACTCTTATGACGTGGTTTTCATAATACTTCAATTTATCTTATCTTATACCTGTAGGTAGGTACCTACCTCTACCTACCCTTCTCTGCTTATAAATTCGTAGAATTCGGAGACATTTCCCATACCTACCTATACCTACTATATCTACTAATATGGTAAAGCTGAAAAGTTTGTTTGTTTGAAGTTTGAACGCGCTCATCATCTCAGGAACCACTGGTCCGATTTGAAAAATTCTTTCAGTGTTAGATAGCCCATTTATCGGGAAGGCTATAGGCTATATATTATCACGCTATGACTAATAGAAGCGGAGCAGCAATGTAAAATGTTGCAATAAACGGAGAAAAATATTACTTTTGAAAGCTTCCGTTGCGTACGCTGCGTAAACCGTGGCGTAAACGGTTAAAGTTTCGCAAAAATCATGTACTTAGTATGACAAAATTGTCTCCCTTTAAAAGTTCTAAAAAAAAGTCCTCAACAGCTGTTTGCGTGCATATACAGACAGACAGACAGAAACTACAACAAACAAAAAAATAGAACTGTGACGAACTTACACATACTTTTTCTAGTGACCAATTTACTATGTGACGAATTTACAACAACCCTTTCATCCGACTTGCTTCAAATTTATCGTCACTACTCAGTTCCTATGTGTCTTAGCGTTATGTTATATAGCCTATACCTGCCCAGGAGTATGGACTACAATCGTACCAAGTTTGGTTAAAATCCCGTCAGTAGTTTTTGACCCATGCGTGCACATACAGACAGACAGACAGACAGACAAATTGCATTTACTAATTGCATTTTTGGCATCAGTATCGATCACCATTCATCCTCCAATATTAATTTTGAATATAATATATTCAATGTACAGAATTGACCTCTCCACTGTTTTATTATAAGTATAGATAGAGAAGATTTTAGTGACTGATAAATAATCCTATAGTATATACTACCTGTGCCCCGCGGTTTCATCCACGGTAATTTCGGAGTTAAGTCACCAACTCAGCATTACCCAACTATGGGTTTTGGACGTGATTATTGTAAAAAATATGTACCTAGTACCTACCTATCTTACATTTAATCATGCGTGCATTGCGACTTTCTTTTGAAAATAAAAGATGCCGCTGTAGTAAAAAAACAAAAGCAATCAAAAAACAATAAGTCATTTCGATAAATAAGACATGCCACAAATAAAAACCTCCTACGTGCGTGGGCCAGCTTTGACGTGCACCCATTTGTTTTACTTAACCCTTTAATGCGCTTACAGTAGGTAGGTACCTAATGACATAGGTATGTCTTCTACAGTGCCAGTGCGACCAGAGGCTGCGTATCATTGTTTACCGGTCGTGGTCCTTAACGTCTAACGGTATAATATCTATTTACAATTTTTGACCTGTCTGCGACGTAGGCGTTTACACCGTACCTCGTAGGGACTATATACTCAAAGCTCGTAGGATAAATCCATAGGTACTTAATATTATAAATGCAAAAATAACGCTGTCTGTATTTTACGCTTTCACGCCTTAACGGCTCAAGTCTCAACCGATCATCAGGGTACTTTTTGTCCTGCAATTTCCACGGGAACTTTAAAATTAACGTCGGTGAAATCTTATGAAATTTCGCATACACGCATTGTCAGGGGTAGGTACAGAAAAGAATATAGGGTACTTTTATCGCGGAATTCCCACGGGATCTCCGAAATTAACGCGGGTGAAACCACGGGGAACAGCTAGTATTATAATAGTTACATTAAGTACCGTCTATAAATTAGGTATGTCTTATGATCGTTTGTGCAGGCAAATCTTCCAAAGGTTTTCACCGTTTTGAAGTTTTGACTTAACATTGTACCTAACATGGTGCAACCAAAATAATAATTATTATCATTCTTCTGCTTAGTTTGGAACCAGGTAGAACTTATTGGAACTTATTATAATACATACCTAGGTACCTATTTATATTATGCTATTGTTAGTGGCCAAGTTTAAGATGCTGTTCTATAAAATAAAAGTCAAACAATATCATTTCCAGTGGTAGTAATCAGTGGTAATCAGTGTATAAAGCTAACCAACATAAAGTTAAAACTTAAAACCATATTATGAAAATTAAAAATGCATTTAATTATATACAGTAAAATTCCACATATCAGGTTTTTTAGTCCATATTTTAAAAAAGTTAAATTTTACAATATCCCACTTCTTTGTGTACTCTGTACATTTCTTCTTCATTACATTATATGGTATTGCTTTAATATCATCACCCACATTAATAAATTGCGTTAGTTTTTTACATTTACTTAATATTTCAATGAATTTTTTAAACAGACTATACTTAGTAATACACAAAAAACTATTTGGAGATTTAATTTTCTTCTTGGTAACACCTAGCTTCCTACCTTGCACAGCAACTTCTAATAAACTGAAAACAAAAGAAAACATTTTAAGGTTAATGTTAATGCAACTCATAAAATCAGTCAGGTTACAAATTACAAACAAGAATACCCTAAAATAGATGTGAAACCAGAAAGCTGTAATCAAGAATGCAACTTACTTAGTTGAGCTGTTAATCCAAATAATGCTACTAGGTGCTGGTCTAGTGTTGTTTTCTTTTTTTCTGTACACAAACTCTAGCGTGCTCTGATAAAATTCTGGAATAACATCAAGTGATACAAATTCAGTTCTATTTAAGAAAGCCCTTGTCAGTGATTCTGTAGAGAATGGCACTTTAGCACCAAAGATGAAGTGGTGTATATAAATTGGTTTTGTAAGTAGTATATTAAGTAAGCTCCCTTGTATACCAATGTGTATCCATCTTGCAATTTTGTCACTACAAGACACTGACAATGTCTTATCACCCCTTCCAGGTTTGGTTCTTACTTGACCGAGCAAGTGATAACACACACCCGGTTGTTTTGTGTCCTGTACAGCTTGAGGTAAACATTTTGCACCTGTTCTATGTATGTCTTCAACTTCAGCCCTTGTTCTTTTCCTACATTTATCAACAAAATTGTATCCAGCTTCTCTTTTATTTGACTGCAATACTTCACCAAAACTTTCAGAATCATCATTCTTTGGCATTATTGAAGCATCACCACAAGGTAATTGGGAGGAATAAAATATAAATTTTATTTTATCTGATAACTTAAACTTCCCATTTTCTTTTAAAAATATTGATTGCTCATTGTTTAGTACTCTATTTATGTTATCATATAAATATAATAGGAAACCTCGTCTTGCTACTACTTCAGCGTGGCTATCATTTAATAGATCACCCGATGAAGACATTTTCGTAGCACCAATACATTTTGTGCCAGTTCCTAGGGAGACCACCTCAGTTCTATCATTTTCAACATCCCAAAGCACTACACACGATAAAACAGTCCACTCCTCCAAAGTTGGTTTCCCTGTCTTTGGCAATTTTTCATAAGTATCCAAGCAGAGTTTTGCAATCTCGTCAAAAGATGTATTAGGTAATTTAGACATGACACATTTGGCTTCGGATTCTGCGGAAACCAACTTAAGTCTTAGAACTTTGCTTTTTTCAATAGGTAAGTATTAGGTAGGTGTAATATCTGGTGACTACAAACAAGTTACACTGTTACAACCGACTATTTTTATTCGTCAATTGTTTCAACTGAGCCTCAAAGTCAATAATTATAATCACTAATATTATTTGGTAAGTACGTGAAGTGATAAATTAAAACTTTTAAAAGTAGTTTTCTTTCAAGAAAATCCCTTTTGTTTTGGTCACAAACTACTTAGAGATACTACCGTATCAGACGGACATCCCCCCTACATTCGTTTTGGTCGTAGATGGAGAATGAACGTCTACGGTTTTGGTCCTTATACAAGTACAACTGACAGAAAATTTAGAACACGACAGTTCGTTTTTTTTTTAAATTATAAAATTAGAAAAATAGTAGGCGAAGGAAACATAGTCACACAGCCAAAACAAATTCCTGGACCTTTTTTTTAATTGGACATAGATAAGCAATAGTGTGTTAACCCACACTGGAGAAATTTTGAGTAAATCGTGTTTTAAAATTATAGCGCCATTTTCTGTCAACATTTTTATGTTCAATATTTAGTTACATACTTACTTAAACAATCTAATAAGGTAAACACAAAATTAAAAAACGTTCCCTAACTCTCAATAAATCGTTCTGAATAGGTAACTTAATTTTGTGGGTTAACATGTTATTGCTTATCTGCGTCCAATTATAAAACTAGAAAAATAGTAGGCGAAGGAAACGACTGACACCGGATTCCGGAAATGGAATGTACACTGTACAAGTTGTACAACTTGGAACAGCACTGGAATGCACGACACCGTGTTGTACGGCCCCGTAATTTGTACAGCACGTATTTGAAGTTCTCTGTCCAGTACACGAACTCCGGTGTTGGCTTTATGACGCATACAAATTCACAGAATTAACAGAGTGTACCGAGAATGTTCGCCGCTGGAATGTACATCACTGGAATTGGCCGAAACCGTTTCCATTGGTCGATGAAACTACGCCTCCTTTACTTTATGCTCGCTTACATTACTTGTACCCAATTACTGGGTCAAATTATGGTCAAATAAGCCACTAATAATGCTGATCTTTCTTTCTTTGTCGCTCCCTCACAAATGAGGATCGTGACCATATGTAACGCGTCTCCATATGCTTCTGTCCTGTGCCAGTTCAATTGATCGTTGTAGAGTTTCTCCTGCTGCCTCTACAATACTCTTGCACCATCGTGTTGGAATTCGGCCCCTGGAGCGCTTCCCCTGCATCTGTCCCACGATCAACAGCGTCTCCAGCTCATGCATATGTGATCGCATTATATGTCCAAAGAAGCTTAGTTGACACTCCAGGCATAGAGAGGTGAGTCGTTTTTTGATGTGGAGCTCTTGTAGGATCGATTCGTTTGTCCTCATGACTGTCCATGGTATCCTCAGCATTCGTCTCCAGCATCACATTTCAAAAGCGTTTATTTTGCTCATGTCACGTCTTTTGAGGCACCAGGTTTTCGCCCCATACAGGCCAAGGAAAATACCAAGGAATGCACCAGACGTACTTTGGTTGCTCGACGTATACTCCTGTTCCTCCAAATTTTCTCCAGGCTTGACATTGCACTTTTAGCCATTCCTATACGACGGTTCAGCTCATTAGCACAACTGCCGTCCTTCGTAATGAGGGAACCCAGGTAAACGAATTGTTTGACCTTTTCGTAGTCTTTGAGGGCTAGTGAAGGATGAAGTTTTTGTTCCCGATCTACCAACATTTCTTTAGTTTTTGAGACGTTGATCTTGAGACCGAGTCTAACACTTTATTTTTCAATTCTTGCAAGAAGGGCAACTAACTCCTCTAACCTATCTTCACTAGATGCAATTACAGTCGTGTCATCTGCATATCTTAGGTTGTTTATTTTGCGCCCTCCTACAACAATACTTCCTGCTCAGCCCTCAAGCGCTCTTCTCATAATGTATTCTCCATACAAGTTGAAAATTTTTGGTGACAGAATGCATCCCTGTCGGACGCCTCTCTCTCTGTGGAGAAGGGTTTCGATTTTTGATCTTCTAATCTAACAAAACACGTGCCATCTAGGTAAAGATTCTGTATGAGAATAACAAGATGTTCTGGGGCGCCCATTTCTCTCAGTATTTCGAACATGGAGCTCCAATGGACACAGTCAAAGCCTTAGCGTAATCAATGAAGCACAAAGCTATGGGAGGGATGTTGAACTCACGGCATTTCTCTATCAACAGTCTGATGTTCAGGATTTGTTCCCGAGTGCCCTTTCCTGAGACAAAGCCTGCTTGTTCACTCGGGATTTGTCTGTCGCGAAGGCAGCCAGCCGACTATTGATTATCCGGAGCAGTACCTTACTGGCGTGAGACATCAGAGATATCGTACGGTAGTTCTCGCACTTTCGTGTTGATCCCTTTTTGTGAAGAGGGATTATTTGTTTTTGCCGCTGCCGCCGCTGCCACCGCCGCCGCCGAGACTGTGGCCAAGGGGTAAGTAGGTACCTACTTACTATAAGCCCTTACAACAACCTATCTTCGTCTTCTTCATTATTTAGGTGTGTATGTACTTAGGTAGTAAAAAAAAAATATAGGTATTAGCGTTTGGTGGCAAATGGCAATGTAAGTAGGTACCTACTTACTTACCTAGGTACGGCTCAAGTAAGCACTCTGAACAAAGAAACTTTAAAGAAAAGTGTTAAAAGAATATTTTCATTCAAGAGTTTGGTTTGTAATAAGTTCTATGAAAGAATATAAAAGATAATTTATTAATAAAGCTTTTCATTTTCCAAAGCCTCTGTGATAAAATTAAGGGCTGGGCATACCTACCTATTCCGAGATAAAAGTACTACCCTATTTTTTTCTGTAGTACCTACCTCTCTACCCTTGACAAGTGTACACTGCAAAATTTAATGTAGTTTCATCTGCGTTTATTTCGGAGTTTCCGGGGGAATTCTGGTATAAAATTACACTATGTCCTTCTCTGTACCTACACTCTGAAAACGTGTAGGTGTACGTAACGTGTACATGCAAAATTTCATGATCAGTTGAGCCGTCATGACGTGAAAGCGCGAAGCGTAACAAATAAAAAACAGACAAACTTTCGCATTAATTTTGTACTTAATGTTACTTAGGATTAGTAAGGTTAGGTACATCCACATTAGGTAATTGAAAAAAAAAATTGCAAGGTCAATGAAAACAACAAGTTGTTATCTTCAATCTTTACACGCCGCTGTATACCTAATTTTTTATTCACAATGCAATATTCAATGCATATCTTAAATTATTTCTTCGATTTATTATGCAGTTTGGAATTGTTCAAGTTTGGACCGAGAACGACCCCTGCGGTGCGGAACATTAGATAACACCGCGCCCTCCGGCAATAGGAGACACACCTAGTCACTAGTTGAGTCGATTGATGTATACAGACCTGCGGTATACAAAAATATAAATCGATTCAACGATTTACATTGCCAGAATGGTACAGTCAACAACAGATAGTAAATTAGCTATACCTATATGTGTACGTGTATATGTACCTATAGGTACTACGTCTGCAATTTTATTTTCAAGCGAATCAACTTTTTTGAACTTTGAAAATCCTTAGTTCTTACTATCTACCTACATAATATTATAAATCCGAATGTGAGGTTGTTATCTACGCTTTAACTAGCTTGGTATAGGTAGGTACTTACTCAACCTATTATCATGAAATTTTGCATACACGTTGTCAGGTATACAGAAAAGGACATAGGGTACTTTCGGAATTCCTGCGGGACTCCGAAACAAACGCGAATGAAACCGCGGTATAAGTTAGTCCTTAATATTATAAATGCGAATGTGAGTTTGTTTGTTTATTAATTGTTATCAGGTTTTAACTACTTAACCGAGAATCGTGAAATTTTGCATGTTATGTTAGGTTATACCACAGATAATATAATACTATACTGTTATACGTTGTCAGTTAACAATAAACCGACTTCAAAAACACAAAAATGCCCTACACTAAAAAGTTAAAATACTGATTTAATCCAAAAGACAAAAATACATGCACTTATCTAATACGTAGGTGTATTATTGGTTTGTGCTACCACTAATCGGTTTGAATTCGGTGCCAAGCCCGCTTGTGTCTGCCCACTTGGGTTGTTCTTTTCACGACGAGCTGTGGGCTGGTTTATAATTTATCTAATTGACAAAAGCAAAAGGTCAACAGCTTTTACAAAATATTGCTTTTCCCGATGCAGGAACGTTAATTGTTGAGTTCTCTTGCTACTTCACCGTCAGCTCCACTTCACCATACGCATTGTAAGTTGTAATACATAAATTGCTCAGCAAGCATTTTAGAGTAGGTAATCAAATCGCAAACTGTGAAATACTTATTATTCAGTAGTTCCGGTGGCCATATCTATGGTCTTCATTGTCAGTTCCACTTCGTCAATGAAGATGTTGACTACTTTTCGAAAATCAAAATTCTAATTAGTCCGTCAGTTAGAAAATAAAAAGACAATAGACACGTATTTTATGCTTTTTCAAATAAATTAAAATATACAGAGATAAAGCGCATTAAAGTTTAGGGCGAGTGGGTCGTGACGTCACTAACCGATAAAACCGCCATAAAAACTGTCCGAATAGTGACGTCACGCGAAATTTCAACTCAATGTATCGCCGTTATTTTTTGATTTCGTAAAAAAATTAAAAGTACGTGTCCGATATTTTTTATTAATCTACAAGACGGACTAGAAAAAAATTAGTCAACATGTGGTTGTAGAAAAAAAAAAAAAAACCTAAATTACTATACTTACTATGTGCCTATAATATTGAGTTCCCCCAATTTCTCCAAGAGAGCAGTCCTAGGCGGCGCCAAACGCCGCTCGCTACGCTACGCTACGAAAACTAGGCGGAAATTTCTTCTTCAAAAATCTTCAAACAATAGAGTTTATTATCCAATTTCCATTGGGGAAAGTCAGTTTGTGGTAACTTATGCTGTTGCCTGTTTACATACTTGTACTTTGTACATATTCCATTTTGACCGCGCGCTTACTAGGGGGCGCTACATGAGCTAGAGACGTCTCTGTTCCTATGGCTGGTCGCCACCTTTCGACTCCATCATCAGATTAGCTCCATCATCCATGTCATAATAATATCATCGCATTACCATCAGATTTAAATAAGCATGCGACAGCTCAATCGGAAACCGGGAAGTGTGTTAAAATGTAACTTACAAGCTAAGTAGCTTGCAACGATTTCTTTACGTAGAATAGGTAAATACGAGTGTTAGTTGAGAGAGTTGAGAGTGAAGTTAATAAAAGCGATTAAACAAACGCGGCATTGCAAAAGAAAGCGCAACGTTTACGTATTAAAAAATAAAACAATAAAAATAGTTTTTTCATTTTATTTGTCTACTACCTACTTAACGAACAATAATGATCAGTAAAATAAAATTTAAAAATACCTAAATAAGAGAACATACCCATACTATGTGATGTTTCCCGTTCAGGATATAATTCCTCTAGGAAAATCTTGCGCTTTTTCAAACTACATAATATTATTATATTCAAATATGATGGGCAATCAATTTCATCGGGTTCAAACCCGGTGCTTAGGCTGGTTGTCTAGTTGTAGGTATGCACTCTTCACGCTGTAAGCCGTAAGCTTAAGTTAATATGTATTAATAAAGACAAATATAAGCCAAATTAACTTCTTTTTAAATTTTCTGCAGGCAAAAAGCTATATTTATGAATTACTACCCGAGGGACTACTATCTTGGCATACACAACGAGTTTTCACCAGGTGTAAAAAAAATGGGTCACTAGTAAGGATATCTTCCCTAACTATAAATGTTTAATAAAATCTAGTTATTATTTTTAGCAGCATCTTGGCAACAAGGTCCACCAGCTGCTGTGGTTCCATTTAGTATAGCTTTATTATTAAACGGTATGTTCTCTAACTTGATAGTTTCGTCCGTAATTCTTGCCTCTGAAATAAAACAGTAAATACCTACTTAGGTACCTACCAGGTGGAACTTTTGACAGTGGAATTCGCTATTTGACAAATTTTTTTTCTAAATTCTATTTAGTCCGTCAGTTATTGGACGCACCTCAGTCTTTCAGTGTTTCCAGGACGACAGTACACCCTTAGGTACCCTTCTAGTAGGTATCAGGCTTGAACCCAAATCGAGACTCATCGCAAAATAAAATTTTATCCCATTGTTCCCGGGTTCATGTAATGTGTTCCCTACACCATTCATTATGACGAGCGCGATTCCCGTGACGTATCAGTGGGCACCTAATTGGCCGTTGTACTCGTAGGCCATACTCATACAGTCGATTTCGCAGTTTGGCAGCTAACAACACCACTTGAATTTTGTAGCCTTAAACCTATCTCTCGGGCGGTTAACATCGGCTGGCGTCTTGCAGTCAGTTGTATGTATCGATCTTGCCGTGTGGTTGTACACCTTCCCCGACCTGGGTGCTGCTCATGTTAGTGTACCTAACGATGATGAAGACGGCAAATAACGCTTCTATTGACACCAAAATACCGAGATAGCTGAGATTGACTTCTTCCCGCTTACAACATCCCTACAGCTCTTTGCATTTCATCTGTGTTCAAATGACGTCGCCCCATTACGTAAAAAATGTCTCAAAATCCAAATTTGTTCAAAACTTTTTTCAAATTATTGTATAGAATTTAAATCATAAAATTAATACAGAATACAAAATTTTATTAACCTTCCTATACCCGCGCATTGGTCTGTGAGACCGACGAAACACTTTCTCCAATTTATTTCTTTTTTTGGAAACGCTAGCGAATTGGGGTTTTTGCTAGCTGCCGGATTTTTTGCTAGCTACACTTCAGTGCACAGCGTGCGTTTATGCGTGATGCACGTGTGGCTGTATTTGGCGCCAATTGGTCCGTGAGACCGACGCGGGTATAGGCGTAACTTTTGGTGTAAGTATAAAATTACTACATTATCGCTTATTTAGTGTTTTATGCGTTATTTTTTTATGTGTTTATGTGTATTTTGGCCAATTCTATTACTTTATAGGTTTTAAATTGAAAATATCAAAACAGACGAGTGTTGGAGGAAGAATGTTCTGACTCTGAATATGACGACGAAAATGACAGTGAAGTGGAAGATTTTGTTGAGACACGCGAAGAAAAATACGATACCGAGCATGAGGGTGACGAAGAAGATGCTGAGGAAGAAGTGGAAGATCATCAAAGGCCGGAGAATTTTAGATTGGAAAGCATAAATAGACAAGATGAAACAAGACTCCTGCTTCAAATCCAGTACGACGACGTGCTCGAACCTCCAGGACCTAGAGGTGAATGAATGAATGACTAGACTTGAAAGAACTAGGTGAGATTTGGAGATTATTTTTTCCGGAGACTACTATAAATGAACAAATAAACCGGATAAAACCTAATTTTACCAGAGAAAGAGACTGTTGTAGCACAGACAACATAGAGATTAGATGATCAGAATTAAGTCGATTAGATGGATATTGATATTGATCCTCAAAAAAAAACCGTAAGACACGCTACAACTATGCCACCTGCAAAATACACTTTTGTTTGGAACATGCTAATAAGGTATGCCCTGATTGTTATGGTAAAGCTGATAAATAAGTCAACCTATGATTTATATGTCGTATCATAAGTGTTTTTTAATATGTAAAAGTATTTTTTTTGTTTTTTAGAAGAAAAAAATATTTTATTTCTGTTTTTGTAGTACCTAAGAAAAAAGTTGTGATTTTGAAGGCTGTTTTGTGAAAGACTAATAGACACTTAAATATTTCATAATAAAATTCTTGCATAGCACAATGTTTTTTATTATATTCTCTAATTTAAAAATAAAATAATATCTATGTAGGATTTCTTGGAAAAAGAATGTGAAACAGGACTCCAAATATTCGGTCTGTGTCACCGCGCGCGGGTATAGGTGTTACAAAAATTGGCGCGGGTATACGAAGGTTAAGCAAAGAAAACGCTATAAAATTCGAAAAAATGCATTCGCTTTTGAATTTGTGAAAAAAAAACAAAATAAATGATTCTAGATTTTTTTTACAACCAGCCAGTATGTCCCCTAGATCAAAAAAGTTTACAACTTTACATAGGTATTACTATTACCTACTTGGTAAGAAATTATATGATAATATGTAATTGATTAATAACTTGAAATAGTATGTGTTGCTTAGACTTTTTTGATGTGTGTATAAATTACTAGCTGTGCCCCACGGTTTTACCCGTGTGAGATTCTGAATTCCAGCAGGAACTCCAAAATACTCTAATTTACTCCTTAAAACATCAAGTCCAATCAAAATTGGTCAAACCATTTCAGAGAATCACCCACAGAATTCCTGCAGGAACTATTTTTGACAAAAAATAAAATTAGCCTAAGTTTTTATTTTTATTTTATTCATAAAAGTTACTTCTTAGAACATCAGCTATCTACCAGTGAAAGTCCCGGTAAAATTGGTCCAGCCGTTTCAGAGATTAGCTGGAACTAATAAAGTACAAACAGATAGACAAAAATTAAAAAAAAAACACTTTTTACACGTAAGTACCATATATAATAATATGATGGAAAGCTGTTAATTTGGAAAAACAAACAGACACTTCAATTTCATTTATATGAAGGTATATAGATAGATGTATAGATATTATGTAAAAATTATAGAGATTTTTTATACTTTTTCATTTGTTGCTTGTTAATATTTTGTAAAGAAATAGTATGACTTTATACACACATAATATATTTTTTACCCTTATGGTTACTTATTACTGGGAAATTAAGTTTTATAATGAGGGGCCTATCAATCTTTTTGTAATGTGAAATTTACAGAGTGCAAAGTCAAAACTTCAATGTAAGGTCAACTTTAACTGATAAATGATAGTAGAATCTCAGTATTTACAATGAAATTGCTAAAGAATTACCATATACTCCAGGGCTTATCTCCCGTGCTTGTATAACTTGAGTTTTAAGTTCTCTTTCAATATCTGCACTGAATTTAACCATCTGGAAAAATTGTGCAATCACATTTTTATTTAGAATTTTTTCCAATGCTCATTTTCTAAATTAAGCTGTTCAATCTTCATATAGGTACCTACACTTACAGCTAATACAGATTTCTCATCATTAATATTTTTATTCTTTTTATATTCTTCATTTATTTTCAACCGAGCTGCAGTAAGTGCTTTATGGTCTCCAGCGAACACTTTCAATCTAGTTTTATGCAATTTCTTAAAACTTTGAAGAACCTGCAGTAAAATCTATAGTTACATAAATTAAGTAGTTGTTTTAATTAAAAACTAAAAAGGAAGTTCCATGGGATTTCAAATAAACATTGAACTCATCGAATCATACTCACTAATTGTTTTATACTGCCCATTATTTTGAAACGAATAGAGTTTTATTTATATTATTATCAGATATTACCTACAATGTAATTATTACATAGTTAGCAAGTTAGTACAGTGGTTAGTAGGTACCACAAATTAACTAGACATATTATGTGTCAGTACCACAAATTGGTAATGGTAATACCCATTTGGTACTTGGTGTACTTCGTAGAGATCATAGTATTCTCCGTTCACGGTAGAGATCTCACTGATTACCTTCTCTCTGGTAGAGACTGAAGACTAAAAAAACGTAGTAAATAGTAATTACCTTCTCTCTCGTCGTAGACGGAGAACCATCTACGTTTTAATTTGCAAATAGAATCTAAAATGAACGGGCGAAAATTTTGGGCGTTCGTTGTGATAAGAATAGTGAAATGGGATGAACTATGTAAAATGGAACAAGACCGAAATTTACTTGTAGTTAAATAAATAAGAGAATATGAACAAATAATAAGTCATAATAGGGTACTTGCATGAAATTTATAATAAGAAATTGTGTCAATATTTCAAAAAAAGAGCCTTAGAAAAGCGTTATCGTGAAAGATTTACTAAAAAATTTACAGTAGTTTCCAAAATATTCAACTTTTAATTTTGTGAAACGGAACGTTGCAACGAAACACCAATCACAGCCACGCTTAACACATGACGTCACTTTTATTTTTTTTTGAAAGATTTACCTCTTTCAGAGAAGGCAAAAGAAACTAAGTGCATACCGTCAACGCATATTTTCCATTTTCTGAAGTTTTTTACTTTAAAATGCATCGGTAAGATGCATTTCGATTCTTTACTGGAACTTTTGAAAGTAAATCGACACAGTTCAACTTTAATTTCGCTTTTGGATATTGAAGTTATCTGTCTGTCAGTGTCATATGACCCTGTCAATACGACAGTGACATTTCTATCACAGATTAATAAGGCGTAATTTTGAACAAGTGACGTCATTCCGCGTTTCGGCGGTAAGGTCTAAAGTAGGAACTTTGAAACGCTCTATTTAATATATATTTATAAATAAAATAAATTTAAAATAGACTAAAAAAAAAATTCACACAAGTACCCTAATTAATGTCGTTAAAAGTAAGAAAGTCTACTTGGATTTTATAAATTTGGAAGTCTAAAGAGTGAAGAAGGGTGATGATGGATGTGGGGAGCGGAATTTTACAGAATACAAGGTCAGAAAATAAATAATTATGATTAAAACGAGGACATGAAAAGATGATTGTAGATTGTATAGTCACCATAGATCGATACGACACCGTGAACTGCTCTGTCTAGTTAATTTGTGCTCTGACCCGAAGACAAAGTAACAATGACACGGCTAACGCATACCCGCATAACGAGAAGACGAGTCGGGCAGTGGAGTGGACTTGGAGCGGGGGAACGAACAAGTAACGACTACACGTCGGCGGGAAACGTTATTTTAATGGTAGTATCGGTAGTAACGGTAGTATCTCTAAGTAGTTTGTGATTTTAACAAAACTACCTTCACGCCGACATACATTAATCAGTAGTAATAGTAGTATTGATCAATGATTTATGGCATTGTGTAAAAAATAATACCTAGGTATGTTAATAATTTAATTTTCACGTCGAAAAATTTATGAAGACAGTGATGCGTGAGAATGAGAAAGTGATAGTTGCTTGCGTGCGCGCGACGCCTGTCGCTTGTCTAATGTCTAGATAATTTGTGATAATATTTACATAAATATTTAGCAATGACATTCTATGTAGGTAAGTATTATGATTTAGAAAATATTAAATATTTTTAATTAATGTTGTCACGATTTTCGATAAAAAATATATCAGAATCACATAAATCTGAAATCTCTGTAGGTAGGTACCTACTTTTAAAGTCTCCAAGGCTTTTCAAAACATTTATTTTATGATTTAACATAGATATACACATAGGTAACACGCATAGGTATATATTTCATGGCTGAGACGTGCGGTGACAATAAATAAATACCTACTAAAACCTCAGACGAAATAAAAAGCTAAAACTTGAATTATTTTCTAATCTTACAATAAGGATCACACAAGTCACAACACCACATTCCAGTATCCTGTACACAGATACCTGCTCGGCCTCTATGGTATCCACTATCCTTCAACTAAGAAATGTCTACTTCTATATGTCTTCTTCAAGCCATAGCATTTCTGGTTAGTGTTAATTGAGTTATTTTATTTGCTTTTGGGTTACAAACACTAAATAATTAACAAAAGTAGTAGTAAAAGAATGATTATTGTTTTGTGGTTACAGGATCTTTTAGCTGTCAGCCTCATTATACCTCTTATACCAAATCATGTACGCTTATTGGGAGGCAGTCACATAAGTGTTGGTCTTTTGGGATCCATTTATGCTGGTTGCCAGTTAGTTTCTGGGCCTCTTATGGTAAGTCTATTATTTATTAGCAGCTGAACCAGCACTTTCACTGTAAGTGTGCATTACATACCTAATTATCATTAAATTTCCAGGGCAGTCTAAGTGACTTAAAGGGTCAAAAACTTATGTTAGTGGTAACATTATTAGTATGCAGCTTAGCATATGTAACAATTGGACTTGCATCTTCAATAACTATTATATTAATAGCAAGAGCAGTTTTGGGTAAGATTAGTCTTAGTACCTACTGGTAGAAAGAAATTAAGAATATTATGTTTAAATACTAATTAATTTTAATTGAATTGAAACTTTTTTTTAGGTATATTCAAGCAAACACAAATGTTGACTAGGGCATTAGTGCCTGAATATGAAAAAAATAAAAATAAACAGTCTAGTATTTATGGCAAAATGAATGCTATTAGTGGAGCTGGTATAACGCTGGGTCCTGTTATTGGAGGACATATTGTGGAAGACGATCCAGAAAATGGATTCACTCTTGTCGGAGTCATTGTTTGCTTTTGCTTTATTTTCAATTCAGGTAGGTACTAATCTATAAATTATATAAAAATGAATCCCCATTTCCCTTGGTCACAGCATCACGCATGAACGGCTGTACTAATTTCGCTAATTCTTATTTTATTGTGTTTGTTATTGT
Source organism: Zygaena filipendulae (assembly GCA_907165275.2). Classification (NCBI taxonomy): domain Eukaryota; kingdom Metazoa; phylum Arthropoda; class Insecta; order Lepidoptera; family Zygaenidae; genus Zygaena; species Zygaena filipendulae. The sequence continues at coordinate 9,071,408 of OU015657.1, forward strand.
AAGGAGAAGAAAAATAGAAAAAGTTTGGAGTACCTGCGGGAATTCCAATACTCATTCGGGTGAATCTCTACAACAGTTGGACCGATTTTAACAGTACTTTCACTACTAATTAACTGATGTTATAAGGAGTAAATTAGGCTACTATGGAGTTCCTGCCGGAATCCCGAAACTCACACGGATGAAACCGCAGGGCACAGTAATATTGTTTTACTAAATCCTGTGCATTATGAATTCATATTGTACAATGTTCTAATAGTTTTAAATTATTTCACTCATTTACGTGTCTCGTCCTCATCATGTTCTAGTTTGCTTTGAATTGACCTATTGAATAAACTTATTTATTTATTTAAACTTATTTACAGGTTTAGTCTATTTTCTTCTACCTAAAACAAGAGGACCAACAATAAGAAAATCTAGTAATAACATGAACTCATCCAATAGTCTTATATATTCTATATGTGATAGTGCAAAACAATCTGTGATGGAGCTATACAAAGTGAGGTGGTACAAATATTGGGATGTATTCGTATTCAAAGCCTTGGTAGGTTTTGCAATGGGTATATACTATTCAAACTATTCCTTATATTTAAAAACACAACATGAATTGTCTCCAAAGTATATTGGTTATGTAATATCATTCCAAGGTGTCATTGGATCTCTGTCTGCTTTTTTCATGGATTTTATTAATAGTTTCTATCCTAATGACAAGGACTACAGTCTAAGAAATTTCCATGTATTTCTGTTAATGAGTGTGTCACTGATTGGATTAATCTCTTCAATCAACATTTATATTTATGCAGTATGGTTAATACCATTGGCCATAAGTAATGCTGTAGCTAGATTAGTGACATTAGAGATGGTTCTGAATAGAGGTCACAATGACCATAGAGGTACCCTCATAGGAGCATCAAATAGCATCAGGTCACTGTCAGGTGTGATTGCTCCAATGGTAGCAGGATTTACTGGGCATATTTTTGGAGTATCTTATGTAATGTATGGTTCACTTTGTGCCTCCATGACAGGTTTTTTTATGAGTTACCATTATAAAAGAAAAAGTGAAAAAAATGATTAAAATTTACAGTATGTTAATGAGTTTCAATGATTTCGTAGGGTACAACTATTTTAGTGGTCAGTTAAACATTTTATGGTAAGAAACGAATATAAATTAAAGACATTGTGACATTTAGTATTTTTATGATACAATTCACCCATTATGTTTAACATATTTCATTCGGCATCCAAATTTCTCATCTGCTTTTTTCTCATTTCTTTTATAAGTTTTTGTATATCCTCTCGGTCCTGTTTGTTCTCAGGAGGGTAAATCTGCCGCTTGGTATTTGTAACCCAGTCTTCAAAATAAGTTGGTTGATTAAATATGTGGAAAAGTATAACTGGAAATGACATGTACATTGCCATTCTTCCAACTTCTAATTTCCAATTTCCCATATTGATTAAAATATCATAAACAATTTACTAAATAATTGTCTTATGAACTGCAATTGACGACACCTAAGTTCCAAACTTTGGATATTATATTGATTATAAACTTATTGGGTATCCGGTAGGTGTTGGCAAAGAGTATATTACAACCACTACGGAAGGTATTGTTTCAAATTGCAAAAATTGCGAAAATTATTTGTGCATGAAGTCTGAACTGCTGGGAGCACGAATTAACTAGACAAGTGCTGGGGCCTGGCTGGGCAATCGACTCCAATCCAATCCAATTTGTGGTTTTCGACTCAGAAGAATAACTCGACAGTCGACAATCGTATGATTGGCATTTGTCAAAATGTCAATTGTCGAGTCCCTGTATTGTACGAGATTGTACGACACCGGAATTGGCAACACCGGATTTCAGGACCTAAAGTTAAATAATTATTTACTAAGGAATGTAATAGGGTACTTGCGCATGAAATTTATAGTAAGAAATTGTGTTAATATTTCAAAAAATTCAAAAATAGAGCCTTAGAAAAGCGTTATCGTGAAAGATTTACAAAAAATAATCAACTTTTAATTTTGTGAAACGGAACGTTGCAACGAAACACCAATCACAGCCAAGCTTGACACATGACGTCACTTTTATTTTTTTTTGAAAGATTTACCTCTTTCAGAGAAGGCAAAAGAAACTAAGTGCATACCGTCAACGCATATTTTCCATTTTCTGAAGTTTTTTATTTTAAAATGCATCGGTAAGATGCATTTCGATTCTTTACTGGAACTTTTGAAAGTAAATCGACACAGTTCAACTTTAATTTCGCTTTTGGATATTGAAGTTATCTGTCTGTCAGTGTCATATGACCCTGTCAATACGACAGTGACATTTCTACCACAGGTTAAAATGGCGTAATTTTGAACAAGTGACGTCATTCCGCGTTTCGGCGGTAAGGTCTAAAGTAGGAACTTTGAAACGCTCTATTTAATTAATTTATGCATATATTTTTTTCTTTTTCTTGCTTTGTTTAAGTAGGCCATCTATCTTTAAAATAGACTGAAAAAAAATTCATGCAAGTACCCTATTATTATTTATCACTCTAACGAATTGGTACAACTTAATATAACTATTATTTTTTTTACATAATATATCGAGATGTGGTCACATTTAAGAATATCTCAATTATTTTGTCTTTAGCGCATCGGTGGTCGCGACCACAAAATCTTCTTCGTATCTCCCAGAGAGAAGTTAATCACTACGTGTATCTCCTATTTGAGAATAAGAGATACGAACACAAATCGAACTAGACTTCAAGTTTATAGTGCAAAATGTTGCCTGTAAAAGCTTGTTCGAGAGCCGTATCCATTTCTACATGATTCATCCGGAGCTAAAACGGCAGCAGCTTTTTATAGTTTTTTAATGGTGTGCATCGTTTTATATCAAGAACTAATATATTATAATTTATTTTTATCGAAAAAAAAGTTCTTTTAGCACTTTAACAATATCACTTTAATTTTGTTTAGTGTGCGTACTATGGTTTTATTTTAGTGAAGTTTACCCCTCTCGGGGAAGGCAGAAGGAAACTTAGTCCATATAGCCAACTCATTAGTATTTTTCTTCTTCTGAAGTTATTTACATCGAAATGCATTGGTGAGATGCATTTCGATGCTTTACTGGAACTTTTGGCAGCAAATCTTTACAGTTGAACCTTAATAGGACGCTCTGTGGGAAGTTGTATAGTAAAACGAAAACCTCCCGATGAACGCCCTATTTCATCTTATTTCACTGTTTCCGCACACTGTTCATCACTATTATGCAAAATCCACCATTTTCACACAATATTAATCACGATAAACTATTTTGCAAAACAAAGAAATAAAACTGACGTCCACTCTGCTAGAAATCCCGCCGAAAGTCCGTGCGTAGTGCGTTGAGTAGTGCGTACTATGGTTCATGAAGCTTTTGTTTTTGTTTTAACCCTTTTTGGGGAATGCAAAGGAATCTTAGTGCATACCTTCTGAATTAGCTGTATGGACTAAGATTCTTTTGTTTTTTTTTTTCTGAGGTTATATTTACATCTAAGTGCGTTGCTGAGATGCATTGCGATGCGTAGCCGGAACTTTTAGCGATGAATTTGCAATTAATTATCACCATAGCACTTAACACAGAGTATATTTATGTACTAAGTAATACATAAACTTCTGAAACTGTAACATAATTATGACTTGGCTGTATGCCTCACAGCCCTTGCCTGTCCCAGAAGGGGCGAAGATAAAAAACAACAATAACTGCTGAAACTGTCACGGCACGACATATAAAAAGATTCGAATTCGAAATTTACGTCTCGACCGCTCCTAACCACGTAGTGATTACCTTCTCTCTGCTCCTAACCAGTCGAAGCAATTTGAGCGGCTTTCAATCGAGTAATGGCGACTTCGACATCCCGAGAATTGCTTCATCATCTTGAATTCGAACTTTTATCTCGAGTTCGAGTATACTTCGAATGTGTGATAATAGGGTACTTGCATGATTTTTTTCCAATCTTTTTTTAAAATATATGGCCTACTTAAACAAAGCAAGAAAGAGAAAAAAATATATGCATACATTAATTAAATAGAGCGTTTCAAAGTTCCTACTTTAGACCTTACCGCCGAAACGCGGAATGACGTCACTTGTTCAAAATTGCGCCTTATTAATCTGTGATAGAAATGTCAATGTCGTATTGACAGGGTCATGTGACACTGACAGACAGATAACTTCAATAACCAAAAGCGAAATTAAGGTTGAACTGTGTCGATTTACTTCCAAAAGTTCCAGTAAAGAATCGAAATGCATGTTACCGATGCATTTTAAAGTAAAAAACTTCAGAAAATGGAAAATATGCATTGACTGTATGCACTTAGTTTCTTTTGCCTTCTCTGAATGAGGTAAATGTTTCCTAAAAAAATAAAAGTGACGTCATGTGTCAAGCTTGGCTGTGATTGGTGTTTCGTTGCAACGTTCCGTTTAACAAAATTAAAAGTTGAATATTTTGGAAACTATTGAAATTTTTTTAGTAAATCTTTCACGATAACGCTTTTCTAAGGCTCTTTTTTTGAAATATTGACACAATTTCTTATTATAAATTTCATGCAAGTACCCTATTGGCGAGAAAAAGTAATAAAATATATCGATATTTCGATATTTTATGACCCAACTGAGGATCCAACACTGAGCGATGGGCGATTGTTGAAAAAAAAACAATCGACTGAATCGATGATTCAGCTACTGAGCATTCGATTGTCGATTTAGTAATTCCCCACCATTATTATTCGAATAACAATCGACGAACTACTAACTACTGACTACTAATTTGTAAGTACTAACTGCGATGCGTGCGTGTAGTGTTGCGTCGATTTTTTGAACTACTTATTTAGTCGTATAGTAATAACAATCGACGAACTACTAACTACTGAAGTACTGACTAGTGATTACTAAGTTGTAAGTACTTACTGCGGAGCGGTGTGGGCGGTGTTGCGTCGATTGTGCCACTGCGCCATCTTTTGTAACAAAATATTAGTATTTAGTAGTTTCTACTTTGTATTTAGTAGTATAGGTGCGCGCCAATTAGTAGATACTTAGTTAAAAGTTTATTGACTAACATCAATAATTGCTATCTACTTTTAAATTTTAATTAGATAACAATTTTGGTTTATTTATAAGAATATCAGTTAAAATTTTAAAATAATTATTTCACAGAATCACAAAGCATCAAATATAGATCTAACGCCCTCTTGTGGTGCTGGTGTGAGTTTATATCTAAATGCACGAAGCTAGCTAGATAGGCACCTACTTGAGCTTCGTGCATTTCAAGTCTACAAGTCTAAACTTCAGAGTACTGTCTAGATACTATAGGTGGAGTTAGAGTTGTACTGGCAGCATTATGCCGCCATAAAAGACTCTTACCTAAAAAGTAATGTTGAATGCTAACTACTATTTATGTATTGCATAATGAGCCCTATACTTAACTAGAGTTGGAGATTCATAGTTAAAACAATTAATTTAACTTTTTCTTTCTTATAATAATGTTATTTGAAACGAGGTTTATCGTTAAAAGTTACAAAAGAAATCGTATAAAAATTCTAAACATGAAAAGCATAATAATAATGGTCGGACCTCAACCTTACGACTTTTTAACACAAACACTGAAATATTTAGTGTTTTAATGTTAAAACGTAGTTTTTAAAAAGTAATTAAAAAGTGCTTTTAAACAAACTACTTTTTAACACAAATACAAAATATTTTCGTATATACTTTGAATAATTACAACTTTTTTACTTATTTTATATTTTACTCTCAAAGAAACTCCTACCGTCGACGAACCAATAAACGAATAGTCATTAGATTTATACAACTTAATTTAGACCACTGAATAATCAGTGCCAACTACCAATCGATAAAGAAGTAATAACTGCAGTCGCAAGTAGTGGCGCACGAATTTATAAACTGTAGTAACTATTGACAGTAACTATATCAGCGCACGCCAACTACATTTATGTAACTACTTATTTTAGTAGTCCGTAGACGTACGACTACGAATCGATACTCTTACTACTTAACTACTAAATACAATTTTTTTTACTGACTACTTTTTTTTTACTAACTACTGAATTAGTTAGTAAAAAAAAAAGTAGTTAGTAACTACTGAATTAGTAGTTGAAGTAGATACTGAACACTTTTATCGACTAAACCGAACAATCGACTAATTCGATAAATTTTAGTAATAATCGCCCATCGCTCAACACTCAACAGCTAATTTGTGCTCAACAGCTTACTCGTAACTCTCGTCACTCGTCAGAGAGAACAGTATGTTCTCTTATTCGTCTGTGTCAGAGAGTATTATTTTCTTTGCTCGTAACTTACGTGGATATATGCGGATAAAAAAGTTGGGAAAGTGGGGAACGTTCAATAAATTTGGCTAAATAAGTAAAATGTTAACTAGACAACTTATGTCCAGAGCGATTTTACTAAATAATGTAACAAAACTCGTTACTACTAATTTAAAACAGACTAAAAGAAATGCAGGCCATGGGTGAGTGATAAGTGTTATTAGCTATTATGTCATCAAACATCGCTAATAAAATCAAATCAAAAAACCTAAAGTTAAACTCATCGTGCATTGTAAAGCTTCCCTGAAAATATTGGAAACAAATGTGTAATACACAATTAGGTGTTTCCACTTCTAGTTTCTATCTACAGCTCTCTACTTTAAGGTTGCCTTGAAAAGATTGCCTCTAGCAATAAGGCCGCCTTTTGCTGTCCTTTTATGTTTCTTAGTTAAACTATCTCGGGCAATAAAGAATATTATTTGAATTTGAATTAGGTATTGTAGTGGGGTGGGGCAACTAGTGGTCGAAGTGGAGTCTTCAATCTCATATAAGCTCCCTATCTATTAATCTACTTATTAATAGGATAACAAGAAAACAAAACAGTTAAGTTTATAACATAAAGAACAAAATATGTCTAATGTCTAAATGTGAATGAAAACAATACAAAAATTAGTACAAAGTTTTTAAGCAATATCTTCATACCTATTACTTAATTGTTGTCTTTGTAAACACAAGATAGCATCTCTTCCAGTTGTTTTAACTTAATTGACCAGGAGCAGAAAACAACAGTAAATCACAATATGTGTATAGTTAGTTTATTGTTGTGGGTCATTCACATGCAATACATAATACAAAAGTTAAAGTCATTATATTATACAGGTAGTCCTGTAAATATCCTGATAGTCATAATTGTTAATAGAAAAAAGTAAAAAAATAATTTAAAAAAAAAATGGTCATTTATAAAAATTACCAACCTTAAGTAACTTTTTCAATTTTCTTCTTATTGTGTAATCCTGAATAGTGTTTCTGAAAACTACTGCTTAAAATTTACAGCCATTTGTTCCTGTCCAGAAGAAAATATTACATTTTTGCCAATGAAGTTTTCAAAATTATGCCCTTTTTTAAATAGGCATAGCAAAGATTTTTTATTTTTCTGTTAACAGCTGTTATGACTTAGCCTATCACCTGGTTCTGGCTTGACATCGATTTACGGGACACCTGTATAATATAATCCATCATCACTACCTAATTACTACTACCTTCTTGATCTAATGGAATTGGAGTGATTCTAGTATGTTCACAATTTTATTAACCCTTTCACCACCACCCCTGTAATATCATGATCTACAGAAGACATGCTCCCGAGGCAAGAAATGTAATACTACTAACAAACCAATGCAATGATTTTTATATATATTAGATTAAATGATAGATATTAAACATTCCCAACACTAGGAGAAATCCTGCCTAAAAGATATTGTGGTTTGGAGGTAATGGTGATGTTTCTGTAGAGCGGCAGTGAACAAAACTCAAACTTTATTTCAGTAGTACACCTATAATTTTTTTACAGGGTATGGAGCTATCGAGTGCCTCCTCCACCCCCATCAAAACGGGCTTTAATGCTAGCTGAAGTCTTGGGAGGCCTGTGTTGGTGGTGGATACTTTACCATATTGCCACTGAACCAGAACATATCTATGTATGATATTAATTTATCTCTATAATTACTCAATAGATTATCATAATTTATGACATCATTATAATATGAGTAAGCACAGTAAAAAATTAGAAGTAGTAGAAATTAGAATTAAAAATTAGGTCTAGGTTATTGTACTTTTTAAAGATGCACCACATAGATCTAACTTTTTATTAATTTATTTTTTTTAGGGTGAATGGCCCTACATTGATCCAAAAACCTGGACTGATGAAGAGCTTGGTATTCCACCTGACTCGGCTGGACCTCTGAAAAAGAAATGAGCTAGTCACTTAACTGAGCTCACTTAGATTATTTTCAACATTGATCATACTAGTTTTGATTTTTATTTATTGTAAATATTAAATGTAATAAATTGTTTGAATTAATTTCAGAAAAAGTATAATTAACAGTTCTCTCAGGGTATAAAGTTGGATTGCAATACCCATTGCCCAGTACCTCAAACTACATTCTAGTATACCTTCCCATGGATAAGTGTTTCAATTTAAATTATTCACATAATTATTATTTAGGTATCAATCAGCCTTATTACTTAGTTCACAAATTAAGTACCTATAACATGGGCCATTGTAGTGCTTTAGACCTTAAGTCTAGGTAAAATATCAAACAATTCAAATAAGTAACAGCTAATTATTGAATAAAGCATGCTGTGCTTTTTTATCCCCCATATCTCAACATTTTTAGGTCATACAATTGTCTTTCATTTCATGGACTTTCACATAATATAAGGAAAATGCCTTATATGTGAAGGCCATTCTCGAGTAACATAAATCAGACAAATGTATAAATCTGTTACCATTTAGTATCGTACGATATTTTGAAATTACAAGCCATGTTACTATAGAAAATTATAGGTAATAGGTATTGCAGGACAAGCATAGCGAATTCGCCCCATGGCTATCAATATGGCAATATTCAAAATAGGGTACTTGCATGATTTTTTTTTTCAGTCTATGTATAATATATGGCCTACTTAAACAAAGCAAGAAAAAAAAATATGCATAAATTAATTAAATAGAGCGTTTCAAAGTTCCTGCGCGCAACGCGGAATGACGTCACTAGTTCAAAATAACGCCTTATTAATCTGTGATAGAAATGTCACTGTCGTATTGACAGGGTCATGTGACACTGACAGACAGATAACTTCAATATCCAAAAGCGAAATTAAGTTTGAACTGGGTTGATGACGAGTGAGAGCCGTATCGAAAACATGCGTTTCACGTTTGTCTTCGTTATTTCAGTCACTTTTCAGCATCTATTTTGGACCCTGAGCAGGAAACTGGTTTTCAAGAGAGCCATGTTTTAACTTGGGGAACAATCTAACATTGTCATTGGCATTTCGCCATAATTGAAGAATTAGATGAAGAGATTTTTGTTAGTACTTAATAAGAAACATTGTCATTGGCAAATTATTATTATAGACGCCATTATTAAAGAAGAAGAAGGTTGAGCTGTGTCAAGTTACTTCCAAAAGTTCCAGTAAAGAATCGAAATGCATCTTACCGATGCATTTTAAAGTAAAAAACTTCAGAAAATGGAAAATATGCGTTGACTGTATGCACTTAGTTTCTTTTGCCTTTTCTGAAAGAGGTAAATGTTTCCTAAAAAAAATAAAAGTGACGTTATGTGTCAAGCTTGGCTGTGATTGGCATAGTCAGGCATAGTGATTATATGATCTTTGGTGATTGGTTTTTTGTTGCAACGTTTTAAGTTGAATATTTTGGAAACTATTGAAATTTTTTTAGTAAATCTTTCACGATAACGCTTTTCTAAGGCTCTATTTTTGAAATTTTGACACTATTATAATAAATCTCATGCAAGTACCCTATAGTAGGATAGGTACTGGTAAGCACAAGTTATTGTTCTGAGGCACGAAGGACTTTTGGCGGGATTTCTAGCAGAGTGGACGTCAGTTTTATTTCTTTGTTTTGCAAATTAGTTTATCGTGATTAATATTGTGTGAATGTGGTGGATTTGCATAATAGTTATCCATTAGTGATGAACAGTGGGTGGAAACAGCGAAATAAGATGAAATAGGGCGTTCATCGGGAGGTTTTCGTTTTACTATACAACTTTCCACGGAGCGTCCTATTAATGTCCAACTGCAAAGATTTGCTGCCAAAAGTTCCGGTAAAGTATCGGAATGCATCTCACCAATTTTTTCGATTTCGCATTTCGATGTAATTAACTTCAGAAGAAGAAATATACCATTGAATTGGCTATATGGACTAAGTTTCCTTCTGCCTTCCCCGAAAGGGGTAAACTTCACCAAAAAAAAAATGTCAAGTCACAATTGTCAAGTGTCAATTACCTATCAGATAACAGTTTGTCCGTTTGTCACTTTCACGTTTGACGTTCATTTCTAGTTTCTCATCAAAAAATTCTCAGTTTCCAGCATCGTTCTCGATCTTTAGTGTAATTTAACAGACCGAGTTAAGATTTTACGGCTGTTTCGATATTAATTGTTGGTGCGGGTTGATATGATGTGATAGTAATATAAAAGTGTTTGAAATGGAGACAAACGCAATTCCAAGAGGTGAGTGTTCCGTGATTGATGATTGGTTGGATCTATTATGTTTGTGTATGAGTAACTGTACAATGCGACATGGATTCAGCTGACGTATAATGACGCCCAAATTCCTATTTATCAAAATAAATAGTAATGTGTAAAAAATCAAATATTTTACATATTCTTGTTTCAGTGCACCTATATTATTCATTTAGGTATCTAATTGTATTTTGTTTCAATTGGAACCCTATTTGAAAATTAAAAATCTATTTTGTTAATAATTTTCTTCAATTTCCCTTGAATTCAGTGCCATTTAGTGACTATATTAGTCTGGCTAGTTTAGCTTCAAGGTAGGCATTCTCAAATATATGTACAGTGACAGTGACCTGTTTGTGATTCTGAAGCATGTATGGTGGTGACTCACTTCTTTGCTGTTATACCTGTTTCAACTTTATGCTAATGATCAAAATATTATGTGACTTGCATTGGTAAATACTTAAGATTCATAGTCTATATCTCAATATGTGTATAGACTATGTGTTAGACACACATTGTGTTAGTGTAGCTGAAAACAAAGTGTTGAGTTTTATCATGTTATAGGTATTTAGTGTAGATATTTTTTATTATTTATAATCTATTTTATGATACCCAATGAACATTCAGAATTCCAATCCAATTAAAAGTTTGCTCTTGGATTCCACACCCAAGAAGCTGTTAATTTTTCATTGCAGATATTATCTATCTATAATGTATACATATAAATAAAATTAAAGTGTCTGTATGTAATTCCAAATTACCAGCTTTTCACTAAATGCATATGAAATTATATTACGGTACTAACATAAAAGAAACAATTTTGTCATTTTTTCTGTCTGTCTGTTCGTTCCGGTTAATCTCTGAAACGTCTAAATTGATTTTAACAGCACTTCCACTTTCAGATAGCTGATGTTATAAGGAGTTACTTAGGCAACTTTTATTTTAGGAAAAAAAAACCTGCAGGAATTCTGAAACTCACACAGGTGTACCGCAGGGCACAGCTAGTCTATACTAATATTATAAAGAGGTAAACTTTGTGAATTGTGGATTTGTGCATTTGTGACTTTGTATGCACACCATGGCAGGATTGTAATGTGCAGCTGCTGTTAATAATTTTAATAACATTATTACTATAGTTACTGACCCAGTCCAATCATGTGAATTTCAAGATCCCCTCAAGAGATAATCTCCACAAAAAAATAAAATGTCCTTGATTAATCAATTGTTCAGAAGTTACACAATCATAAACCAACTCACCATTAACAATAAATAACTCAATGGGAAACACCACCGGGGTTGTTTTTTTAGGTACCTACTATAAACGAATGTTTTGTGTGGACAATTAAAATTAAAAATTTTTAATCAGAATCAATTTCTTGTTTATTTACTGTATTTGTATTCCTTTCATGCCTATTTACTTTATTTGGAGGATAAAGAAGCTAAGTGCTTTATGTACCACTCCCTGTGGCGTATGATTTCATGGTCAATGAAGGGATCAACCAGATACGGATCTCTTTATTTGTAGAGAAGAGAGGAGCATTTGCTATGGCTTGCAGTATAGCGTTTTGCACACGCTGCAACCACATCCTGTTACTATTGCTGGCCACTCCCCAAATTTTGAGGCCATAAGTCCAGATAGGTTTTAAAATTTTTGAAATTTTTTGGGCTCCCTCAGAAATTCTTTGTTGTGCTGTGGCCTGTGATAAAAATACCTTAAAAGTTGTTATGTACAATACCTACGTATATCACACATATAATTCAAATTCATTCAGTAGTTTAACAAAATGTGCATTCAAAATACCAAAAAGCAGATAAATATACATATTATATTAAGTTTTATAATAAAAAAATATTTTTGATGTAAAGCAATTATGTTCATATTTTTAGCACTACCCATGTAATCAAATTTTATATTTTTTGCAGTGTCATGTGTAGTAAACTATGCATATGAGGCATCTGAGCCAGATGAGTTATCAGTAAAGCCTGGTGATGTGTTGCGTGATGTTGAACGTTTGCCTGGAGGCTGGTGGAAGGGTGAGCTGCGTGGCCGTCGTGGGATGTTTCCTGATAACTTTGTAACAGTACTTGCAGAACAAACTGTACCATCTGCCAGGTGCGTGCCCCTAGCTTACAACACAAGGTTTACCAGATAAAGTGTTGCCAGGGACTAAAATCCAAAAGTCAGCCTTGGTGTTAGACCATTGTCATTTTTGTCTTTTACATTACAGGGTTACACCGAATAATTAATTCAATAAACAAGTGTAAGGCCAATCTTTATAGGTATTATCTTTTAAAATGTAACATTAGCTCCAGATTTCAAAAAAGGTCCTCCCTGGAGGGTTTCTTGGTCAGGGTAAACAAAATGGTTGTTGATAGGTAACAGAACCAACAAGCATGTTGAGTGGTTCACTCAGCACCACTTCTGCAACAACTGTACACTGTACAGTGAAGTACTTGTTTGTTATATAATAATTATGTAACTGTGTAATCTTTTCTAATTGGACAATATGTTTACTTACCGTATATTTTATAGTCTAACTAAACGAGGACACAAAACAAATAATAAGTGATTGTGTACTACACACAGTCTTATGCTACGTTCACACGCGCGCCGTGCAGCCCGGCGGGCTGCCTGGCGGGCTGCGCGGCATGCAGCCCGTCCCGGGCCGGCGGACATTCAAGCTGTTTACACGCACGCCGTCGTGTCAGTCAGTGCCAGAATGGCGAGCAGCGAGGATCTCGGTGTTGTTGCTGCCATATCCTTTGGCTTAACTTATTTTTATTGGAAAAAGGAACAAAATTATGAACGATTGTAATATCCGATCGTAGCGACTTTCTTAGCAACGTTGAATGAAGATCCACTCGTCGCGAAAGCGCGGGACAGACTGACTGCCCGCGCGCGTGTAAACAGTCACCGGGCGCCCGCACATTCATCCTTTGAACTTTGCCAAAAAACCGACACTTGCCCGATTCGCGGCATTCACGTTCACAGGCGCGTTCACGGGCTCGGGCGTACCGTTTACACGCTCGTGAATGTGAATGTGCACGTTGAATGTAGAGTTGAACGCACGCGTGTGAACTTACCATTAAAATTACACAGAAGTAATTAGTTTGTAAAACAATATTATGCCTCTTTTATTTCTAAAGACGTCTTTTCTTTCAAAAATACAACATTGAACATACCTATATTATATTATATTTACTTTAATAGTAAGATTGTGGTGATTGTACTTCCTTCGCAGGGTTAGCGTCATGTACTTTTGCTAACACAATGATGTCATACTAACCGCCGCACTCAAAGTCGACTTTAATGATTACTTAGTTAAGTATAGATTTTTAAAACAAAACTGCCGCAATCAGACAAGTTTAATAAATTAATGTTAATTGGCATTTAACTAATTAAGTTACATCTCATTAAATGCCAATTAACATTAATTTACTGAACGTCTCTGATTGCGGCAGTTTTGTTTTAAAAATCTATACTTAACTAAGTAATCGTTAAAGACCATCATAATATTATTATCCTTACTAATCCTACTAATACAGTGTGAGTCTGGATAAAGTGTACAAATGAAAATGAGGGATACTATGTTCAATTTTATCGACGAAAAAAATAATAAAAAAATTAAAAAAATTTTTTTGAATTTTTGACGATTTTTTTAAAATTTTGGTTCGCGTTAGGGTTCCCCTCGTAAACAAAACACTATAACTTTTAAAATAAACGGTAGATTGTCAAGATAAAAACTGAATTATGATCAGAGCTTATGGGGCGTCTTAATAAAATCAAAAATTTTAATCAAAATTATTTACAATTCAAAATAATGGCGTTTATTTAACAAACAAAAGTATTTTTTTGCACAGTTTTTTCAGTAATTTTAAAATTGCTTAATAAAATGTGGTATTAACATACATTTTTTAAGGCTTACAATTATTCTACATCATACTAGCTTTCAAATGGTAAAAATTTTACGTTTATAACTTAATCACAACATTTTTTATGAAGTGTCAAAGAAGGCCTTCAAAGTATGGTATTTAATGAACAAAGGCGCGGTGAATGTTTAGGGTACATTTTATTGCATTTCAGGTAAAAAAGTTTTGTAACTGCACGTGGGCTTAAGTTTAGGGGTACGGGAAGAGACCAGTGTTGCCGTTTTAGCTACTTTGTAGCTAGATCTAGCGGATTTTGAACGTATTTAGCTACTTGAATTGATCATGGTTTCATACATTTTAGCTACTTATTATTACTTAATGCTCCATACATTTAGCTACATTTCAGCACAAAATTACATAAACTGGCAACTTTTACGACAGATTTAGCTACTTTAATACCAACTGAGACGGCAACACTGGAAGAGACAAACAAAGACAGTCGCTCCGAATTACTCGCCGCTGCTACACGTTTCGTCATTACTCTCGTTAACCAACTTCTCTAGTTCATTCTCTAGTGTTTTGGAGATAATGCCGCGTTTAACTGAATTCCCGCCGGCACACATCGCTGATATTGAGTTTTATTATGGAATGGCACGAGGTAGAGCCAGAGCCGCTCACACTGCTTACGTAGCTGCGTTTCCTAACAGGCGACCGGTGCCATCTGCTCGGAACTTCCAAGAAGTCCACCGAAGATTATGTATTGTTGGACTTGGATCAAATGCCAGAGACCGCCGCGAGTCTGAAGTGATTATTGATGTGTCTGTCGAACAAGCAGTACTGAGGGATTTGTTTGCTGATCCAACCATTAGCACCAGACGTCTAGCTTTGAGACATGGAATATCGCAAAAATCAGCGTGGCGTATTTTAAAAAAAGAAGGTCTGCATCCTTATCATTATCAGAGGGTGCAGCACTTACATGAAGAGGTAGACTGCCGTCCAAGATGCGTTATGTCAACATGGATTCTGTCAAAAACTAGACAAAGCCCAAACTTTCCAAAAAAAATTTTATGGATGGACGAGTCAACATTTACAAGGGATGGTATAACCAACTGCAGAAATTTGCATAAGTGGTGCCCTAAAGGTGAAAACCCAAAGTTGAAAAGATCTTCAACGTTCCAAGTGAGATATTCAGTAAATGTTTGGGCTGGTCTCATTGACGACATTTTGCTTGGACCAATAATACTGCCGGGAACATTAACTGGTGAAAGGTTTTTAACGCTTTTACGCGAAGAACTACCTGAATTGCTGGCAGATGTCCCACTGGCTTTGCGCCGAAGAATGTACCTACAAATGGATGGATGTCCTGCTCATTATGCAAGTAATGTAAGATCATTTTTAAATGAAATTTATCCGAACCATTGGATTGGCCGGCAAGGACCTGTGGGGTGGCCTGCGCGTTCACCTGATATGACGCCCCTCGACTACTTTTTATGGGGTACAATGAAACAACGCGTCTACAATTCCCCAATCAACAGTGAAGCCGATTTACAAGATCGCATAATTAATTGTGCACATGATTTAAAAAATGATCGCGAGATGATAAGAAGAGCGACACAACAAATCGTTCTTCGCGCTACTATGTGTCTGCAAACAAGAGGTGGACATTTTGAGCATTTAATGCAATAACTAACCAATAAGTAACCAATTGATTATTAAAAATAAATAATAAAAGTATTTTGTTTCGCCTCCAAAAAAATATCCACAATAAATGATAAATACCACTTTTGGAGATCCTTTTTTGACAGCTGATAAAAAATGTTGTGATTAAGTTATAAACGTAAAATTTTTACCATTTGAAAGCTAGTATGATGTAGAATAATTGTAAGCCTTAAAAAATGTATGTTAATACCACATTTTATTAAGCAATTTTAAAATTACTGAAAAAACTGTGCAAAAAAATACTTTTGTTTGTTAAATAAACGCCATTATTTTGAATTGTAAATAATTTTGATTAAAAATTTTGATTTTATTAAGACGCCCCATAAGCTCTGATCATAATTCAGTTTTTATCTTGACAATCTACCGTTTATTTTAAAAGTTATAGTGTTTTGTTTACGAGGGGAACCCTAACGCGAACCAAAATTTTAAAAAAATCGTCAAAAATTCAAAAAAAATTTTTTAATTTTTTTATTATTTTTTTCGTCGATAAAATTGAACATAGTATCCCTCATTTTCATTTGTACACTTTATCCAGACTCACACTGTATTATAAATGTGAAAGTGTGGGTGTTTGGATGTTTGTGGCCGTTAGTTTCCAGTTAAGGCGTGAAAAGGTAACAAACAGAGTTACTTTCCCATTTATACTATTACTATGGATCAAGTTAGGTAATTTATGTTGGTGGCTTGCAAGATGTTTCGGTTTTTTGTTTGTAATTTGTGATTAACAGAATATCTAATAGAATGATTAATCGTGATATCTAATCGTGAAGGATAACGTTACGGTGCGATAAAGACGCCCAGTCGGGTGTTTGTGGTGTGAGACGTGAGTTGTGAGTTGTGACACACCGAGATAGTAGGTACTGTTTGTATTTTCAATGTACTTCAACTTACGAAAAATAAAAAATAAAGTTTTATCCAGAAGGTAATACGAACATTTAATTACAAATTCGTATTAATAATTATACATTCACGATGGTCGTTGAATGATTGTAGGAGCGTTAATAAATCCTAACGTTATATGCGAAAGTTTATAAAAATGAATTAATTTTTTTGTCGATGTTTAGGTGCCTACGTACATATAATATTATGTTTGTTGCCACTCCGCTCCGTAACGGGCTAGCGGCTACCATGAACGGATATTTCCTGAATTATTATGATGCTTAGTTATAATATCTACTTTAAGTCCTTGTTTGTGTAGGATAAGGAGGAGGAGGAGGAGGTAAATAGGTTGCTTAGAGATAACTCTTTTCAGCCCGGAAAAATGTATAGTTCTCCGGAAATCCCAAAATTCATGGAATCGAAACTGCGGGGCACATCCAGCGACAAGCTGTTTCTCGCGGTTTCGACCGCCTGAATTACAGGATTTCCCCGGAAACTCCTTATTACAATACGTAATGTAGACAAACCGTAAGAAATTCTGTAAATGACAGTACAAACCACATCAAAGGCGTTGTGTATAGTTTAGAAGAAATAAATGGACATAAATAGCTCAGACGAAATAAAAAGTTTTATTTCGTCTGAGATAAATAGATAGACTGAATGAAAGGTTTGTTTCATACTACACTAGCTGTCCTCCGCGGTAATTTCCGAGTTCTCGCGGGAATTCCAGGATAAAGTATAGATATAAACCTTCCTCATGATTAGAGACCATAGGTCTAAAGTTGCTAGAAGTTGTTGAAATTGCTTGAAATTATGACTGATTGATGACTGAAACAAAACAAAACCAAAAATCTGCCACTTCCCTTAATCCCACGAAACAAACTCTATCTTATAAATTGTTCAAAATGTCCAAAATAAAATAAATTTAAAATTAAAATTAAATAATTTTTTTTTTTAATTTTTTATTTACCATTATATTTTATCTAAAATTAAGATCACGGTTCCTAAGAGAGTTTTTCTCTATCTCTTATAGTTTAGAATTTCCCCATAGTGAACCGAAAAAAAAAACTCACAGTGTATAATGGGGATGTGGACTACTTTTGAAAATCTAAATTCTAATGGGATTAAATATTATGACCACCAGAAAATACTTTGATACCCTAAGATGTTTTACCAAAAACATATACTTAACACCAAAAAATAAAGTCTAAAATAACAATAGCTCCAGCTGTTTTCGTCACGACTGCACTTTAAATTGTATTCAAAGACCAAATATAGTAAATTACCACCAAATTTCAACGAGAATATTAATGCGTTATTTTTGCCCAATTAAATCACTATGATTGCAATAAAATGTTTTCGCATTACCAAATAATGTAAAATGATACCATATTAGGTTATGTCTTCGGCTTACAAGCCCCTCCCGTAACCCCGCACCAGTTTAAGAAGGATACTGGGGTTGGCATTAGAAATACGCATCCCGAATTTAGGGGGGAAATTAGGGGGGAGGGGTAGGGGTGGGGTAGGGGAGTCACCCCCAACAACCCCCAGCGCGCGGAAGTCAATAGTTTTTTTTATACGAATTTTTGAAATTTGAACTGATATAAGAATGTATTATTAATACGCATCCGGAATTTAGTGAGAATAGGGGTTGATTTTTATAGGGATGGGTCCCCCCTGTCGTTACGGCACCCTCACTCCGCGTGGAGACCCGTAGTTTTTTTTTTCGTGTTTAAAATTATCTTTAAATAACTTAGGGTCCAGGAGCGAGCGAAGCGAGCTCAGGACTTATGGGCACCCCGAATCGGATAATTTAGGTGACGAAGAGGATGGCGGGGCCTGCAAGGCCCCGCCATCCTTCTGAGTGGTTATTTTCTTTTATGACCACCGATTAGGAGCCCCGCGAAGCGGGGCTCCGTCGACCTTGCCTTTAAGTTGTTGGTTTTTGTCTGTGGGGGGTGATTGGGCAATGACTCCCCTCCCCCCTCCCCCCTCTAAATTCATAAATATCAGTAGAAAACACTAGCGTTGTATTCAAATTTCAAAAATTCGTATAAAAAAAACTATTGACTTCCGCGCGCGGGGGGTTGTTGGGGGTGACTCCCCTTCCCCCCCTCCCCCTCCCCCCCCTCCCCCCCTAAATTCGGGATGCGTATTTCTAATGCATTCCCGGATACTGACTTTTATGTTTCTTTTAATTTTAATAAAAGGCTTATTAAAATTGTATGACTTTTATTTGTTTTAATTTAGAATTTAGATACATAATAAGATCAGAGCTTAGTAAGGTTCAAACTAGGACTTTATTTTCTTTTTGAGTAAAAAAAATATTTAAAAAGCGTCATTCACTTTAATAGGAAAATGATGTTAAATATTTTGCATGTCATTTTAAATTAAAATATGGTTAATAGTTTGGTATTCATTAGCTATTTTTGGGTCAACAATCATTTGTTTGGAGTCATTTGCTTTAATAGGATAGCAAGATGTTCAAACTTTGGTTAAAATTTCATATTAAACTGTGGTTTCAATTTTGGTGATCATTTACTATTTTTGGGTCAACTATGATTTATTTGGAGTCATAGGACAGCAAAATGTACAAAATTTGGTTATAGTTTTAAATTAAAATGCGGTTTTAATTCTGGTGATCATTTACTATTTTTGCCTGTGATATTTCACTAAATCAGGTGATTAGTTAAACATAAGCCAATTCTAATTAATCCGTCAGTTACAAAAGAAAAAAACAATAGACACGTATTTTATGCTTTTTCAAATAAATTAAAATGTACAGAGATAAAGCGCATTAAAGTTTAGGGTGAGTGGGTCGTGACGTCACTAACCGCTAAAACCGACATACAAACTGTCCGTCAAGTGACGTCACGCGAAATTTCAACTCACTGTATCGCCGTTATTTTTTGATTACGTAAAAAAATAAAAAATACGTGCCCAGTATTAATCTACAAGACGGACTAAAAAAAAAAATTAGTCAACATGCCCATTGCTAGCTAATTTTAATAGTGTTTGTCATTTGTCGATCAGGTCCAACGGCGTCCAAGGCCGCTGTCGGGCCGTGTTCAGCTACCAGCCAGCGAACCCGGACGAGTTGCCGCTATACGTTGGCGATGTGCTGGATGTACTCGGCGAGGTGGGTTGTGTGTTTAAAATTTCAGTCCCGCGTCTATTATAGATGAGTAATTAATCCGGTTTAACCTAAGCACCACCAGTTATAGTTAATTATCACAGTTCTCTTGGAAAACAGCTTCCTTGCTCCCCTGGGCAAACGAAACGAATGCTGTAAGGTTATTCGTCTGCAGCAGCCCAGCGACACTCCCTTGAAGCTAAAGTTACTATGGATTTTTGCGCGAACTTCTTTACCAACTTTGGAATACTTAACCAAATTCCTATGACCGCGTCATACATTGCATTGGTAAGGTTGGCACAAAATGCCTTCATAAATCGCTTCAGCGATTAGTATAAAAGTGCCGACTCTTAAAACATAGTTATTATTTGCTCAGTGGTCTGCAGTTCAGCACTTCTAGTGTCATACGTGGATGTTTGCTTGTCAAACGCAGGTAGAGGAAGGTTGGTGGCAAGGTCGCCGCCAGGGGGAGGTGGGCGTGTTCCCGTCCAACTTCGTGGTGATGCTGGAGCCGGTCGCCGCCGCACCCGAGCCGGCCCCCGCACCAGCCCTGCCACCCAAGCCCGGTGAGCGGTTATCCTTGTGATGTGATGTAAATGAAAGCAAACATCGAGAAGTAACAATAGCACGGTGGTAGGGTACTTTCTAGCTGGCTAGCTAAGTACCATGTTCAAATTGAAAACCTATCGCCAAACACCTAACCGTGTGTATTAGTTAACATAATAAAAAAACCAGCAAATATACAAACTAAGCAGTAATCTTTTATAGGCATGTCTATTGCGTGTTCAAGCATGCGATATGCGGGGTCGTCTACTAAGTTGCCCTAGGCCCCTAGGGGCTTCCAAAGTTTTCTTTTTCTTGTTTCCTTAATTTTATTAGGGTTTTTACGCTTTAACTTCTCTATCGATTATCATAAAATTTCGCATGCACGTTGTCATGGATGATATACAGAAAGGGCCATTGGGTGCCATTTATTAAGAAAAAATATAATTCCCGAGGGATAGAAAATTTACATTAACGTCAGCCAAGCCGCGATCACCAGCCAGTAATGTTATGTTTATGTTATACTAGCTGTTAATTTCGGAGATCCCGCGGGAATTTCGGAATAAAAAGCACCTGTGCATATGTGTTATTCTGATGTATAAGCTATATTATTGTAAAGTTTCATTAAAATCCATTCAGCAGTTTTTGCGTGAAAGAGTAACAAACATCCATACATATTATGTAAGGCTTGGCTCTAATACGTGTGGTGCGGTGTGCGCGCGCACAGTGAAGGAGCAGTGTCGGGTGCTGTTCCCGTACACCGCGGAGAACGAGGACGAGCTGAGCCTCGCGGAGGGCGACGTGGTGACGCTGGTGTCGCGCGAGGCGCCCGACCGCGGCTGGTGGCGCGGCGAGCTGCACGGCCGCGTGGGCCTGTTCCCCGACAACTTCGTGCAGCTGCTGCCGACCGCCGGTCAGTGACGATGCGCGCCGCCTCTCCCCCACCCTTCTATACCCTATACCCTTTCTGTTTAGGACCCTTCTACCCTTTCTGATAGGAAGCTTCTTTACGCACGCTGGGCTCGGGAAGTAAACAGTAAGGGGAAAATTAACAACGCTGAATAGATGGCGTTGTTCATTTTCCATACAAAAAAACGCTTCGCCATCGAAAATACGAGAGCGAAAAAACTCGTGCGCTCCTACTGGTGAACGCGGTGCGAAAAGCGTGAAAAACTTTATGGCTGGTTTATAATTCATCTAAGTGACAATAGCCTAACGTCAAAAGCTCATTACCTTTTTACAAATAATGCTTTTCCCGATGCAGGGATGTTGATTGTTCTACTTCACCATCAGCTCCACTTCATCATATGCATTGTAACACATAAATAGCTTAGTAAGCATTTTAAAGTACCTAATCAAATTGCAAACTGTAAAATAATTATTATTCAGTAGTTCTGGTGACCATCTATGGTCTTTGTCATCAGTTCCACTTCATCAATTGGTGATTGTCGAAAGAAAATGAAAAATTTACTAAAAAAAATAACCAAATAGGTTAATAAGTATGCCTATAATATTTGAAGAGTTCCCTCGCTTTCTCCAAGATCCCATCCTGATTTCATGACAATGGGACCCGAACAACTTTCTTGGGAAGCACCAACTTTCAAATAAAAAAAAGAGCATCAAAATCGGTTCACCCAATGAAAGGTTCTGAGGTAACAAACATAAAAAAAAACATTCGCGTCGAATAGAGAAACCTCCTTTTTTGAAGTCGGTTAGTAACCGCATACGGGTTTGTCTTTTTCTTTTCTTCTTTTTTATGGACTTTCGCATATGATGCATTCAGCCAATTTCAAGTAAAATTAATTAGATCAATGTATTTTGTATTATAATGCTTCGTTGTACGGTTTCAAATTGCAAGCCACGAAACTATCGCTTGCAAGAACTTCCTCGGAGCTCTTGGAGGAAACCGAAGAAATCAGCTCGAAATGTCATACATCTTGAGTGCATAAAAAACCGTCATTGTGAAAATTATTGTCCACTTTATAACACAACAAAATCAATTTTTAACTATTTTTTATCAACATGAAAATAAATGACCGAACCGCCATCTTTGATTCCCGCTAAAAAACTCAACGAGTTTGTCGTTGCTAAAGTCTAATTCCAGTTATTGCCAGCAGCTAAATACTAAACATATAAAGTATCTACTCATCAATGCCATTACGTCACCATAATACTTAATACAGTGACATCAATTTATGATAGGTAACTTGAATGTAGGTAATAATAACAATAATTCTATACTAGCTGTCCTCCCCGAGGTTTCACCCGCATAAATTTCGATATTCCCGCGGGAACTCTTTGTTTAAAGATTAAAGATTGGTAGCCTATGTCTGCTCTTACTATGATTGAAAGAATTTACAGAATCGGTCTCGTAGTTCCAGAGATCTGCATCTAAAACCTATTTATAAATATGTATTTGTGTATATGTATATAAACTATGCGTTGAATTATCAAAAGAGATTAAATTATATTTATTCAATCTGACATCGGCAATTATTATGCAATAATAAAAAACAGTACACCATAAAAGTACCGCCACAAACCGACAGCTAGCTCAGCATTAGCCCGGAAATCATGAAATACACATACACATAGGCTAGTTTCCTAAATTTTTTTTTTTAGTCCGTTTTGTAGATATTGGACATATTGGACACGTATTTTTTTATTTTTTATATAACCAAAAAATAACGGAGATATATCAAGTCGAAATTTCACATGACGTCACGCCTCGCTACAGTTTGTTCGCACGTTATAGCGAGCTGTGACATCACGAGTCCCCCACCCTAAACTTTAATGCGCTTTATCTATGCATATTTCCATTATTTTAAAAAAGCAAAAAATACGTGTCTTTTATTTTTTTATTATCTAACTGACGGACTAAATAGAATTTCGATTTTTTTACCCAGGAAACTAGCCTATTCTTTATTTGAAAAGACTCGCAACTTCAAAAACTTACGGTACCTACTGCCATACCTACATACTTTTCTTACTTAACCTTTAATGGAAATGTAGGTACTTTTAAATATAATCTATACATATAAAATGCTTTGTCCTGAATGACTGATGGATCAACGCACAGCGTAAACCGCTGGTCGTAGAGATCTGAAACTTAGAGGGAGTGTTCTTTGTATTACGTAGGCATCCGTTAAAAAAGGATTTTTAAAAATTCAACCCCTAAGGGGATGCGGAAAAGGGGTTGCAAAGTTTGTATGGACCAATTTCGTGGGAACTTTGAAATTATCGCGGGTGATACCGCGTGGGACAGCTAGTATAATAATAAAATAGTAAAAAAATTTAAAGAAAGGACAACGAACTCATCAAGTACCTATAGGCATGAGAAAGTTATTCAGCGTAAGCTACTCGTGACCTAGGTCCCAAATAGAGCTCGTTTTCAATATATTTCCCTTAAAGTAGAGAGGGCTCATCCTGTTACACAATAATAACTTTTAATCAAAAGTTTTAATATATATGGGTCAATTTGATAACCTCGGTTAGTAAATGAAAAATATTATGTACTCTTGTCTCTGTTAGATAATTAAGAACAGCCAGTCAGTGCCAGTACCTACTTGTTAGTTGGCTACCGAGTGACCTTATCAGCGATCACGTAATAATAATAAACATGCAAATTCTACCAAAACATGTGTTAAACTCATTAGAATCTAACTTCCTAATACATATGCAGCACTTCTGAGGTCTCGCTGTGATTTGCTGCAGTTGATATTGATCTTTGCCAACAAAAAATACCTCAGTTTGGACGAGATTTGGTTGTTTCTTTTAAGCCAGACATACTGCGACTTTTGCTATACGAACCCTATATTTTGACCGCTTATTCGTGTAAGTAAAGTTCTTGTGAATTAGCTTTCTTTGATATACCGCAACTCATAAGAGTAGCTTCCCGTGGTCAAAACTCATGGTGAAGCCACAGAGTAACAGCGTGTGTCGTAAAATAATTTCATATTGGCATCAGTGTCACTCCCAGATGTGAGCATTCTACGTATACTAGTCGCCGGACCACATCTACCGATACTGCGTGCGCCTAGTTTTCCTGACCTCCATATCTTAATGGTTTATAAATCATCATTAGAGAGTTTTTCTGCAACATTGTAAACGTTTACCGATGAATAGCTGCTGCCCGCGGTTTCACCTGCGTGAGTTTATGCATTCCCTTGTGAACTTCGGGATGATTTTTTTTTCTTAGCTGACGTCTACTCCCCGTAATGCCTATACCTATCAGCTTTATATGACCGTGATCCATTTAATTTTGTTTCCCCACAAACAGGAGTTAGAGTTAGGGGGTGAATTTCAAAAAATCTTTCCTTATAGCGTATACCTACGCTGTTTAAGGAAATAATGGAATTCTAAACAAGGACAACGAAAGTCAAAACCTCTTACACCTCCGTTCCAAGTTTCAACCTTGAACGCTTTTATTTATTGCAAATGGCGCGAAATAAAATACTTCAATGCGGATGCATAGTAGATAATATGTATTATATAAATACTAACATAACTAACATTGATAAAATTTTAACGTAGCAGCGGTTATGCCAAAAGCGATAACTTTTAAATAATACACCTATACGTAAAATATACCTAAAAGCTGGATATACTGACCATGATAACTGTGGCTACGTATTTTTTTAAATATATTATTGTTTTTCATTTCGTATTTTGTATTCAAATATTATCTCTTAAAAGTTGTGAATATATTTTCCTGGTTTCCTGATATTGTCATTCCCGAATTCCTTGGCAATTTCCTAGTTTCCTCATCAGTCCACAGCTATCCTGCACATTAACAATGCAATAAGGAGTGCTATATTTGTGTCATTCTAATCAGATTGCAATCTTGAAATAATCGAGCGATAATATTGATTTTGTCACAACCTTGAGTGTCATTAGTCCACAATAAGACATTCGACAGCATAGAAGTATGTATATCTAATTTTCCATAAATTAACTACTTCTCAAATCAGACGCACAGTGTGTTAGTAAACACAAGAGCAGTCCTCCCACCGGTGTTGGCTATTTACGATTAGCATTCGATAGTGTGCTATTGACATTTCTCGTGAAGGTTGGTCGGTTGGTATTAGGTATGTAGAGTCGTGATTTTGCGTAACTTAACAAACTCCCGTCATCACGATCCACCGCCGCCTCGCCTAAGCGGACGGCGCACGCGTCTCGCCTCGACTAATCTTATTATAGTCGTGCTCTAGCCATGTTCCATGTTGATGTTGAGGTAATCGCGCGCCCATAAAATAGTTTTATTAGTCCACCAATTATGGTATAGAAAGTGAGTTTTTGTGAAATCAATTGATCGAACTTTAAGCTCAGTGGTTCGCTCGAGATTCGGGAGTTTTATGGTGGTGA
The DNA here is from genome assembly GCA_907165275.2 of Zygaena filipendulae. Lineage (NCBI taxonomy): Eukaryota > Metazoa > Arthropoda > Insecta > Lepidoptera > Zygaenidae > Zygaena > Zygaena filipendulae. The sequence goes on from OU015657.1 coordinate 9,097,473, forward strand.
TAATAAATAGAATTTGTTTATTTTAATTTGTGTAGTAAAATAGTTTTGATATAATCGATAGTTCCATTTTAATATCCTATCTCGAGTGTTAAATAATGTCGTCATCACAAAGAGCTTGTTTAGTATTTAATTTTATTAATTTCCTGTACTTCTAGTAGTTCAAGAAGTTGAAGAGAAGAAACCAGAGCGACCCCCGCCGAAAAACAGTGGGAATATTTACCCAATCCTCAACAAGTACACTGAGAAAACGGCCTCCATCAAGGAGCTGACCACATCTAAAATTAGGTATGTCATGGTGTTGCCAGCAGTTTCACCCGTTGCACTATTTCTTCGAAAACTTTGATGTATCAGGACAAACAGTATAGTTCTATACAAAAGGACAGTTTTACTACGTTCCAATTAAGTTCCATTCAAATAAGACCAGAACTTTTCACGTCATGTATTGTATTATAAATACAGAACTTATGAGTACAACTACGCATACTCCTCATAATTATGACGAATGGAATAAAAAAACGTAAAATATCATAATAAGTAGATATAACTAATTACTTTTAAACTATGAAAACTTTGCCTGATCAGCATAATGCTAAAAATAATTATCTTGTTTAATGTTTTAGAATATTATGTATTAATTTATTTCTCGTGATTCTCTGTCTTTAGAATACTATTGCAAAACTCCAATCGTTATTGGCAATAGATTTATTGGGAAGCGATTGGGAAAGATGAATAAAATCTTTCAGCATTTTAAAAATGTCTTAGTACTATGCATACATAGATGACAGATTTATTCAGATTATAATAGGTATATTAGTTAACAAGTGACGTTAGAATACAGTTTCCAAGGTTAAAATCATGCTCTATTGACTAGTTGCGACGAACAATAATCTTATCCTATAGCCCGTTTAAATATTATACACCCGTTTATATCCCTACTAATATTATATCATCATGAAATTTTGCATACACGTTTTCAGGGGTATATAAAAGGACATAGGGTACTTTTTATCCCGCGATTCCCGCGCGAACTCCCAACTTATTGCGGGCGAAACTGCGGGGAACAGCTAGTACTTAATATTGGTACATAGTAGTACATAATTTGGATTTCTTGTTGTTTTTGGCATCATTTTTTACTGCTTTCCACCATAAATATGTATTTACCAAGACCAGCGAAAAGATGTAAAAAATGATGCCAAAAGTATTCGTGCATATTGAAGAAATTTGATTAGCATGCAAACTTTTTATAATTATGTCTAAATAAATAAATAAAATAAAAAATTACAGGATTTTGTTGCGGAAAAATTCCAAATTGTGATTTTTGCATTGCAATGCAAAGTTTCTTGGATACATTATAAAAAAAAAAATATATTAGCATCGCCAAATTTCAAAATAATTACTTCGTCGCTACTTTGTATTACGGTACCTAATAATTTAATTTTTATTAATCGTTATTGCTTGTCTATTTTCATGTAGCTAAGGGCAAAGCCTTTGCTACGTCCGGTCCGCGTCTTTAAAATGTTTCATTATTAATTCCAGTTCACACAAGGACAATATGGTGACGAAAGAGAGCAGCAGCCACACGACAGTGACGCACACAAACAAAAATGAATCAGAGAAACTCATTCACAGTGAATCTGTTGTCGATGGCGCGATCGAGGTGTGATTTTTGAAGTGAATCTTTTTTGGGCAAAAGGAAAGTGGGAATAATTTGATGTCAGCTAGCTGCGTCACTAGTACAATGTGTGCCTAAGTTTATTAAATCTATACTAATATTATAAAGAGATAAAGTTTGTGGGTTTGTAAATTGTGAGTTTGTCGCGTTGTAGGGGGTAATCTCTGGACCTACTGAACCGATTTTGAAAAATCTTCCACTTATAGGAAACTACAGTGATCCTGAGTGACATAGGATATTTTTTATTTTCGGGAACTTCGAGGTTACCGCGGGTGAAACTACATTAAACTTTTACACCTACACGTTGTCAAGCAAGGGTAGGCACAGAAAAAATTATAGTTAGTACTTTTATCTCGGAATACCCGCGGGATCTCCGAAATTAGCGCGAGTGAAACCGCTGGGAACAGTTAGTAAAATATATTTACCTACAGGGCCTTCTTACCCACTAAATAATGTCGCTTATGGCATCCGCCATTGTACTTATTTTTATAATAGGTAGCTACATGTTGCGCTTCTTAAGTTTAAGTACCAAACCTAAGTGCGGAGTGCGCCAGGCCTATTATTATGTCTACAGTTATATTCAGACACTTTATATAATACTAGCTGTGCCCCGCGGTATCACCCGCATGAACTTCGGAGTGAATACTGAATATGCAAATAAAATTTCATAAAAATCGGTCGAGCCGTTTCGGAGGAGTTAAATTACAAACACGGTGATACGAGAATTTTATATATTAGATTGTAAATGCATCATGCTACATGCCGTTAACTGTTTTAGATAAAAAAGCCGCCCGTGCCGTTGAAGAAGAGTCCGACGCCCACGTCGGGTGTGGGCGGCCTGCTCAGCGGCCTCAAGAATAAAATGCTCTCGTCTTCGGACAAGTGAGTTATTTCAAACAATGAAGCCGGCTACTCGGTATTCTGTCTTACATGAAGAAAACTAGCGCCAGTCGCTTTAAAAAATCGTCAATAGTAGAATAATTATGCAACAAACTAATACTATATAATATTTATGTAGTTTAAATTTCATTTATTATCTGTAGTAATACCGTTTGAAGAAGCAGTTTATAAGTTTATATGTAGGTAATCTTCTATAACTACTGAACCGATTCTAAATACTTTTCCTGGTAGAAGAGTTTTTGAGTTTCTGGAGTCAGACCTGAACTTCATGCCAGTGGAACTACGAGGAAACACCTATTTTTAAAATTTCGAAATTTTAAAAATCCCAAATAACAATAATAAATGCAAAGGTGAGTTTATTTGTATGTTTGTTTGTTACGCTCTCTCGCCAGTTTTCAGGGGTACAGAAACGGCCATAGGGTACTTTTTATTCCGAAATTGCTGAGGGATTTCCAAAATTACCGCGGGTGAAACCGTGGGGAACAGCTAGTGATTCATAGATTTAACCCGGCCAGAGAGAAGGAGAAGTTGTCGCCGTCTCCGGCTCCGGCTCCGGCTCCGGCACCGGTACCGTCACCGGTGGCTGCGCAGGCATCCACGGTGTCCAGCAGTGGGAGCAGCAGCAGCGGCGAGTGGGACCGCGACCGCGCCGACGGCGGCGCCGCCAGCAAGCCGCCCGCCGCCGCCGTGCCCAACAACAACGCGAGCACCAACACCTTCGACCGCGTCGAGAGGAACTCCATATTGAACGACCCGCGCGCCGGCAGGTTCGTGCCTTGGCAATACGGGCAATGGGCGTGTAGTGAGAGATCATAATGTTAATGACGGTTGCATATAAATGATAGGCATGTTCCCGGGGTAAAAAAAAAACAAAATTATGATTAGTCCGTCAGTTTGATAATAATAAAATAACATGTAGGTATATTTTAGTTTTTAAAATTAATGAAAAAATACTCAGACAAAGCCCATTGAAAGTTTAGGAGTGAGGACTCGTGACCTCATAACGTCTTATAAACTGTAGCACGGCGTGACGGCACGCGACATCTCCGTTATTTTTTGATTGGGTATAAAATTAAAAAATACGTGTCCAATATTTTTATTCACATGACAGAGTAAAACTAGAGTAGAACTAGAAACTAGAATTAACTAGCCTATTATGCACTTTATTTATTTTCCTGTTTACTAATAGTATGGACTCTTTCATCAGACAATGAACAATCTTCAATAATACGAAATATTATTTTAATTTAAACTTTAACTGCTATTTTCAAGGTAAAACTATCGATAACAAAAAGGAAACTTTCAACAAAATTCAAAACGCACTAAGAATTTTCGTCAAATTGATATTATTATATTCGATAAAATCCTCCCTATTTTCTGAAGTGCCTTAGTGAAAAGGTTCGAGTAATATGTTGTTGCAGAGTGAAAGCGCCTCGCCGGCGGCCGCCCAGCCAAGTGTTCCGCGAAGACACGCTCACGCCGGTCGGCCTCAGCAATGGCCACGAAGGTAATATCCAAATCCAATGTTCCGAGCACAAGACACAGTCAGAGGACACACACACAAATACATTCATGTTCATCCATTAAAAGTGCCCTATGTTCTGTAACCATGACAACGTGTCTGCAAAATGGCCTGCGGTGTCATTCGCGCGAATTTCTGAATTCCTGCGGAAATTGCGAGAATAAAGTACCCTATGTCCTTTTCTGTACCCCTGATGGCGTGTATGCGAATCGTGATGATCGGTTGAGGAACTAAGGCGTGACAAGGCAACAGACAGACATACAGGCAGAGTTACTCACATTGAGTATGGACGACCGCAGGTGGCGCCGGGGGCGACAAGCCGTCCGCGGCCGTCGACAAGACGGAGGAGATAAAGCCGCGCGCGCGCGAGTGGGAGAAGCACAAGGCGCCCTGGATGGAGGAGCTGAAGCTCAACCAGGCCAAGAAGACCACCTTCGTGGAGGGCAAGGCGCGCTCCGCCTCCGCCTCCTCCGACCCCAAGCCGCCCGCCGCCACCACCGACAGGTGAGCGCTCAACGCCGACTCACAAATCTTTTTTTTTACAAAATTTAAACATATTTTTGAAAATTATATTTTAAGGATAGCCCCCCGTAAGCTGTCACCTTTGTTACTCAAAACCATGTGAATGTTTGGCTTATTCCAGAATACCCGACTGTGGTTTAGAAGAGAAGAGATCAACACATTCCATGGAGATGTCTAAAAGTACGTCGTCTATTAGCAACAGGATAAGCGTGCTGGAAAATTTCGAGGAAGTTAGTAACATTGGGTTCAAATATGAAATAATATAACGTTTATTTATATTAATTTAAAAAAATCAATATTCATAATTATGTACCTACATTTAGATTCAAACGAAGACTCGACACTCGCTGGACTCCAAGAGGGAAGGTCCGGCGCCGCCCGAGCCCGTCTCCCACTCGCCCACAGCCGCAGGTTAGTTGCATTCAAAGAATACAGAATCTGTACTAATATTATAAAAATATTATAAAATATTATAAAAAGCTAAGTTTGTGAGTTTGTGAATTGTGAGTTTGTGACGTTAGTGCGTAATCTCTGGATCTACTGAATCGATTTTGAAAATTCTTTCACTTACAGGAAGCTACGTTAGTCCTGTGTGACATAGGGCACTTTTTATTCCGGAATTGCTACGGAAACTGCAAAATCACCGCAAGTAAAACCACGGGGGACAACTAGTATTATATAAAGAAGCAACACTCCGCCTCCGACCAATGTCATGCTTCCTCATACCTCGCGGAAGTTTCTTGGTAAATCCCTCAGAACAATGAATTCCGAGGAAAGTTTTTAACACATAGAATCTACATGTGACAATAATTCATTGACAGCTGACAGTTGCTGTCAGCCAATCGGTTCGTTGAATGGAGTGTCACCGGGCTGGTTGCAATAAACCGTTGGAGACTTCGACGTACGTTGATTTCTTGTCAGGGAGGACGTTGCTGTCGATGTTGGAGGAGATAAAGAAGCCGGGCGCGCCCCCGCCCCCGGGCGCCCCCGCCGCCCCCGCTGCCCCCGCCCACAGCAGCACCGAGGGCCCCCAGGAGAGGGCGTGCCGGTCGCCCGTCGGCAGGACCGAGAGAGCGGCCACCGGCACGGAGAAGCTGACGGAACACAACAGCTTCAACAAGACTGACAAGGCCAGCACAGTGGAGAGGTAATGTCATTATTTCGCTGGCGGCCCGTGCTTGGGGAAACGTTACTCGACATGGATGATACGCTTTCAAGATATTCAGCGCGTCGCTCGTTGCCAATAATAGTAGTTTATGCAACTGTCATATAATGAAGGGTAAGTATTAAAACACGAGTGTGAGTTAATAGTAAAGAGTGTTTTAATACCCGTGTTATATGCAGTTGCATACACTACTTTATCTTCACTAATGCAATTAATCAAACAACAAGAGTAAAAGCATTAAATTAAATTCACGCTTACGTGTATTGTCACAGTGATTTTGCCGCCATTAAAATCTAACCAATGAGAGCGCAGCTGCGCGCATCAATAAAACGCGACCAACCTGATTGGCCCTGCAATCAAGTTGGTCGCGTTTTATTGATGTTATAATGAGATTTTACGATATCGATGTGGATATTATACCATCATGTGAAATTGCTTAAATTGAGTGTTTTGTTGTCTGCGCTATAACAGTAGTAATTATAAGTCAAGTATTGGAAACATAAGTAGAATGTTACAACATTAGTGTAGATAAAAAATTTAAACCAACAAAGAACAAAAGCGTAAAACGTTTGAGAGTTTATACTACCTACATAATTTACTACATTTTAAAACGCGATGGGGCTACCACAGGTTGTCAAACAATACCAAGTTCCTAAATGGACGGTTGTATTTATTAGTGTCAGAGACTAAAAGTTATACATTCTAAAAATTCGAGTTTTATTTTTGTATACTTATGTTATCTAATAGGCTAGTTTCCTAAATTTTGTTTTTTAGTCCGTTTTGTAGATTATTAAAAAATATTGGACACGTATTTTTTTTTTTTTTATGTAATCAAAAAATAACGGAGATATATCAAGTCGAAATTTCACATGACGTCACGCCTCGCTACAGTTTGTTCGCACGTTATAGCGAGCAGTGACGTCACGAGTCCCCCACCCTAAACTTTAATGCGCTTTATCTATGCATATTTCCATTATTTTAAAAAAGCAAAAAATACGTGTCTTTTATTTTTTTATTATCTAACTGACGGACTAAATAGAATTTTGATTTTTTTACCCAGGAAACTAGCCTATTGAAATTCTAATCAAGGTTATAAAATTTAACCTGCAATTAATTATTTCTAATTAAACTTACAGTATTTTTAAATCTGTACCGCTATAGTACGGACCGCCAAGAGGGGATTTGTGGATTAGCTAAAGCGCGTCAGATGAACATAAGGGGGGTACCTTGCACCATGTTGAGTACCTCCACCAAATATAGGCCCTCTACACTGGTGGGTGCGTCTAGAATAACCGATCAGATTAGTAAAAAAAAATCGATAACTCGAAATACTCGAGCGCGTCAGATTAAGATATGGTGGGTTAATTACATAGTGAGAAGTATGTATATGAATAATCTGACCATTTGAACGTGACGTAAGGGAGTTAGAGGATCACAAACTTGCAAAAAAAAAACGCAACTTCGACATTCTCCAGCGCAGTTGATTTATTTTTTATTTTAAAGTAAATAACTCAAGGATAGCGGGAAAAATATAATCTGCCGATTTTCATAAGCCGAAGAAACAAAAATCGTCTTCGAATCGAACGAGCAGCTGCAGTGAAACATGTACCTATTCATATCTCTGTCTTTCTTTCCCTTTTACTTTTTCTCTATCTCTCACTCTCTCGCACCGTCCTCACACTACTTTCCGTCGCCATAACGTCATCGCAGTATATCACGGCGCTAAACGTGTCAAATTATAACTGTTTTTGGTCGGTTAAAATACATATTAAAATAAGTTAAGGTAAGTATTACATCAAACTATAGGTTCACCTATAACCTTTCACTTTAATGTAATTATATATATATTATATAATAAAGCTCATCACAAAACAACGCGTTCATGTTATTTTATGTAAAACGCTCTGGCTTGTTTGTGCTTTAAAGTTAGTTTTGTGAATAATATTTTGTGATCTTTTACATATTTCATAGAAATATAAAGTGTGTTTTTTGTGAACAAGAAATAGCTCATAAAGTTATTAAACTTACGTCAGAAAGAAAAAAAATCTTAAAAAAAAATCATAATTTTTGTTTCTAGCAGTCAGATTAATAATACCCCTCAAAATTATTGGCAGATTTTAAGCCAACATAACTTGGAGTGCAAGCTGAACCTTCTGTAAAATAATCTGACACGCTCGAGTATTTCAAAATTGTGATTTTTTTTTGCATTTTCAAAAATTCGCTACTACCTTGCGTCACCTCCAAATTGGCAGATTTTCGAAGGGGAACATTTTTAGGGCTCACTTAACATCCCCTTTGAATATCTGACGCGCTGGAGTAAATGTTTTTTTTTTTCATTTTCTCCACTTCCGGATGGCCATCCCCACCACGCAAATCGGCAGATGAATATATTTTCGATATCAGAGACACCTTGGAGTATCTAAACTACAATATCTGACGCGCTCGAGTATTTCCATTTTAATATTTTTTTTTACATTTTTGAAAGCCTGTAGAAGCTAAACCCACCGCTGAATGAAAAAATATCATATGACCTTATTTTGTTTATATCTCCTAATCTTCAAAACCCAATAGGTCCCAACGACGCTCGAGTCACTCCCGAATTAGCATCGGTATCTCCCGTACTACTACACTACCCTGAGTGTTTTGCCTCTCAGTCTTTTCACGGCATAGTTTACGATATAGTCCCTTTTAAATTTCTCCAATCTAATCTAAATAAGTATGTTTTTTCTTTAGTTTTTATATTTTTTGAATATTGTATTTCTATGATTCGCTGAAAAATCCAGATTGTGAGGTTTTATTGGCAGTTTCATATTTTTATTGTCATTTCTCTCGTTACCGTCGCCACTGAAAATCAGCGTCGTGGGACTAGTTCCACGGCCTATGCTCAGTGGCGGCCATTTTGTTACCATAATTCGTTAGTTTAAGCCACACGTTTGTATTTGTTTGTAACTATTGTATTATGTTATATTCGGGTAGGTTGTCGCACTCGTTCACGAAGTCGGAAGAGCGAGTGTCGGAGCGCAGCGGCGCCGGCTCGCTGGAGAGGCGGCCGCCCGCGCCCGCGCCCGCGCCCGCGCCCGCGGCCGGCGCGCGCCCCGACCGGAGCGAGGCGGTCGAGGCGCTGGTGGCGCAGCTCAACTGCCGGGTGAGCTCCTTGTACAATAGACAAACTTTCGGCTGGTAGACCTATACAGCGACGAACTTTCGAACCACTGGCCGAAATAAAATACTTTCTTTAAATAATATATATTTTATTTTAAAAAGAAATCGCGACGTTTAAATTTGTAAGTAATAATATTTTTCGACATTTTACTCTTTTTTTCAAGTTTAAATCGTGCAGAAAAATTACAATGCTTTGCAGAATATGTATTAACCCTATTAACTTCGATTTTCTTTATAAATTAATATCATATTTCTATCATATTCATATTTTTAGCGAGTTTCCGCAGGACTACCGTAGCTTCCTTATAAGTGAAATAAATTTTAAAATGGCTTCAGTAAATCCAGAGATTACCCCTACAACGTCAAAAACTCACAAACTTTAGCTCTTTATAATATTAGTATAGAGTAGCTATGCCGCGCGTGAGTTTCGAATTTCGCACAGGAACTTTTTTTTTTTTTTTTTTTATTTATTTAACCAAAAACAAAAATCTATTATATTCTAAAATAAATGTAGCCTAAGTTACTCCTTATAACATCAGCTATCTGCCAGTGAAAATCCCGTTAAAATCGGTCCAGCCATTTCAGAGATTAGCCGGAACAGACAGAAAAATTAAAAAAAAATTATAAGGTTTTTTTATGAAAGTATATACCACTTTCATATTATGCATTTAGTGAAAAGCTGTAAATTGGGAATTACAAACAGGCACTTCAATTTTATTTACATGTACAGATCATTTACATAACTAATTATGCGGCTAAAGAGGTGGATAGTCCAGCAGACGGTCATACCTTTCGAGAATAACACTGTCGTTCTCTAACAGATATCGAACATGGAGAAGCTGCTGGAGGTGCAGAACGCGAAGTTCAACGCCGCCATCGACGAGCTGAGCGCGAAGCTGTCGGCCGAGACGGAGAAACGGCAGGCGCTGCAGCGCGAGGTGGAGAAGCTGGCGCAGTGCGTCACGCAGGTGTAGCGCGCGGCCGGCGGGCGGCGGGCGGCGGGCGGCGCGCGGCGCGCGGGCCGGACAGACAGTTTGAACTCTTAGCAGTGAGATATATGTACTCCGGACACACGCCCCCACCCCCACCCCCGCCCCCACCGCCCCTCTAGACGACATACGCTTATCAAGAGTCCAGCCGACGTCGAATGTACGGAAATGAAATTGACTTGAGAGGATGTCACGTGACTGCTATAATAAACGTGAGCGGAAAACGAAACGCTTGGATTTTTTGCCACGCGCCTGCGTGCAGTCCCAACCCCCTTTAGCCAAGTTGGCAATCCGTAATCGTTAACTCATAGAAAACTGAGGAACGAAATCGTTGTGTTACGTGGTCACGCTGAACTGAACTCTTGAATAGACGATTTTGAGTGATCACGTGACATGATACGTTCATTAGTTTTCGATTATAGGATGTCAACTTGGCTAAGGGGGCAGGCATATTAGAGAACGTTATATCGCCGCGCAATTTGTGTCCCGTTATTGTTAGGGTCGTCGTAGAAGATTCCGCCGGAGTACATTTTTATGTCACTCAATAAGGGACTGTATTACGTTAACATCGAACTGTCGGTTCACCGTGAAGAGACGCTTAATATCTGCGTGCTGCATAAAACACTATATTGCATTAACTTTTAGTACAAAATTCAACGTAGATATCGAGCGTCTCCGAGCGCGTCGAGCGACAAACCGACACTTTGTAGTGCGTTGTTGTACTTGAAGGTAACAAACACAGTACAGTCCCTTTTCCAGTGTCGTCAAAAAGTGCTCGAGCGGATTTCAGCCTGATTTGCGCTGACCTTTACGCTGTAAATTATAGGCCGAGGTATTAAAAAAAAACGATAGTTACGTAATATTATATTTACGAGTATACATATTAATAAAATAATAATTAATATTCTAATTGCGAAGCTTTACGATAAACACGCGTATTTATTAAACTATTATTATCATTATTTGCATATATTTTTAATATAAACTCGTATTAAACATAAGCCTATGTGATGCATGTTTAATTGCTTCAATTGTAATATTATGATGTACAATAGTATGTATAACTGAATGTGTTTGTATTGACGCGACGACGCGACGTGCCGCAGAGTTGCAGGTTGCTACGTTAACTGAGGTTGTTTTATGTACCTAGGCGTGCCATGGCATGGTCCATTTTTATGTAAGATATATATATATATACATATTATATATTATATACATAATAGTTTATTATATTAGAGATAGGCTTTTAAGTAACTCCAAGAGGAATCGTCACTGTTAGTATTCATAGCCCATAGGTAGGTATCTAAAAAAATAGTTTCTTTGTGTCGATTTTGGATCGGATAATTAGTTATATTTTTCAATTGACAAGTTATACAGGATAAAATTTTAAACGAGGGATATATTCAAGATAGCTGTTCCCCGCGGTTTCACCCGCGGTTACAATATAGCCTGTATGTTACGAAGGGAAATTAACGTAAAGTAAATCCCTCGTGCCTCGTTCACCTTTGCTCCCTGTATAATAGTGAAAAAGCAGCCGTAGTGTGAGAAAATAACTATATTTAGTATGAAAGCTAACCGTGACTGTCCCCTTTAAGGCTGTTTGGGTTAAAGTACAATCATTGACGGCGTCACGCTGAGAGCCGTCGTAAAATCCGTTATGGAGGACACGTTTCTGCAGAATTTATTTTGGTTTCGGTTTAAAATAGTAGAGAATCAGAATCATTCTCTGCGCAACTAAATATGAAGTAAATAATATAATTTATTATGAACTATTCCACCCACGTTAATTTTCTTTTGGGTTTAAAAATTATGATCCGTTGCTGTGTAGCGACTGGAACGAAGGTCGGCCTAAAACGCAAACAAACATTTGCGTAACTTAATAGTTAAAGTTATTTACTGTAACTATTTGAAAGGAAAAAAAATGATGGAATAGCATAATAGCATAATAACACTAAAAAAGTTAGAAGATAAAAAATCCAGGGTGCGCAAACGACCTTGAGTATTTTTCGATATGCAACTATGTGCAATATATTATAGCGACGTCCTACCGCGACCGTTACCACGATATAAGGTCATCTAATCATATTATGTAAACATACATAATTATAAATTTTCTAATTTTTTTCGATAACAAATTTTTCTTAAAATTGTACAATTTAAAAAAAAACGTTTAATTTTTTTTTTATTAAAATAGACTTCTTTAAAAACCAAATCTTGAACATTGCAAATTAATAATTAATTTTTATTAATTAAAAATGCTTTAGCTATTATCCGTCAACTATACTGACAGTGGCGCCGCGCCGTTCGGTTTCTAAATAACTATACGGACGAAGCTGCGGGCTATAGGTAGTTAACGATACTTAACGCCCTTCGTACACAAAGCTATGCAAATCTTCGATACTAACGTTGAAAATCGCGGCGACGCGACGTTTGTAGCGACGACCTCGGCCAGCGGGTAGCGGCCATCGTGCATCGGTGTCGGCGACAAACGAGCAACATGTCAGCGACGTGACTGCGAGCCTGTGTACGAACCTCTATGTATTTGTATTGCGGTAGTCGCTTAGAGACCACAATCGTCGGGTATCGGAAATTTGCGTTGCCTTGTGTACGAAGGGCCTAAGAGTTATCGAAGGCGAGCTACGCAGACCATTAAAAATAATAATGTAAACTTTGTTGGTTGTGGTCGACGTTAATCATACTTGAGGCGGATCGTTACGGTTAAATATCATTCGGTAGTTTTATATCTAATTTTTTAACTACGGCTTTTAATCTAGTAATTCGTATTTAAATGTATAATAAATTAAAAGAAGCCGCCGTGAAAGAAATAGTATACAGTATGGATGGTGTTGATACACCTGAACGTGTAAATCTCGTATTCATAACTGCTACTCAAACTTGATACACTCTCAAGAGTTAGAATTTTTAATTTTCCAGTAAAATTAACAAGACCAATGATTGATTAAATAACTAATTCTAACAAGATTAAATAAATAACCAATTTGTTGAAAGAAAACCTGAAAGATCAAATTAGCATAGCAAAAAATGTGATATACCAGAGCCCATCATCGATGGAAGAGTGACAAAATAAATTAGCATAACCAACACTTTTAGTGCGACTTAATTATGATGTGAAATTCTCCCATCGGTTCATCAACCCCAGTAATGTACGCTTTTTGTCTAATTAAATTTTGATATGAAAAGTACTGTCCAATAAGAAGCTATTCAAGCTATAGAAATGGTGCGTTGTGTATATTTTTACAAATTGTGTGCCATCATATTTCGTGTTTTATTATTTAAATAAAATTGCATTTGTGAAAGAGTGAATTAAATTGTAAGTGTAAGTATGTGATTAAACACATTCCGTAAAGCATTGTTTATACATATATAGACACAACAACCAAAGTATTAATTTCAAATGGTATAATAATGGTCCCACTTGTCTTGTCATCACAGACTAGCTCAGTGTGTACCCGCGCTTACGTACCTCCCATTTAGGAGTTCCCGCGGGAGTAAAAGGATAAACTATACGTACTTTCCTCTTGAATCACTCTATCTATTGGTGAAAACCGCATGAAAATCCGTTCAATAGCCTTTGAGTTTATCGCGAACAGACTGACGCGGCAGAGGACTTTGTTTTTTTTTTTATAATATGTAGTGATATTGAGTCGCAAAAATTTTGTACGACATCCGTTTCGTCTGCGAAGACAAGTGGGGTAGAATCCTAAAATATTCTATCATAGTATATACATAAAATATATTGTATTAAAAGAGCCATATTATATTACCTAATATTATTATGTATAGTGTTTAACATTATATTTTTGTATCTGTACAGAAATTATTTGATTGTTACTAAAGACCTCACCTCTTTTTAAACATATCTTCTCTATTTAGATTTTCTTTATCAATTAAACGAGGACGGGAGAGCCCGAGGTAAGCAGTTCCTTGAGGATTCTGATACAAACGATCATAAACATAAACGCAAATAGTAATGAATAGATCGTACTTAAAGGTCAGTCACCTGGTATTATATAACGCTGACCCTGACTAGAACTTTAAAATATATCTTCCTATAGTTTCTGAAGAAAAGTTAAATGCAATTCAATTTACATTTATTGTTGTAGCACATAGTTATAAACGAGATGTAAAAATCTAAAAAAATTACTATCTATTGGTCAGTGAATGCCAGTTTATAGGTAAATAATAAGATATTGTATTAGTCAATGATACATCTAGATGCCTAAAATTACCTTCATGCTGAACTAAATGTCGAACGGCTTAAACAGTGCACAAAATTTAATATGGTCACACAAATAATTTTGATAGAAATTTATTACACAAATATTGATTGTGTCACAGATTTTAATTTTATTTATACAATAGTCAATATCTTTTACTAGGCACAGTATATTATTTATATTGCATGGATTACTTTGAGATTTTTTAAATCTTGACCTTATGAAAATGTTTATTTTAATGGCTTTGTAAATTATTAAATCCTTTTTTTCACATTTAAAACGTTTAGGGTGACTTACATCAATAATAATTAAAATAATTATATCGATTTAGTGAAAATAAAGTAGAATCACGCTTAAGTTCAATTTAAGTTACAAACTTTATTAAATTTGAAGTCGAAACTATATTAGATTTATGAAAAGGCTTACATTTAAGTCGTATGTAAAGGTTGTACCTGAAAAATATGAAGGTATCTACTATAGGTAGATACTAGATATCAATGTGCTAATTGTATCCGGTGTAAATGACTGCACAACTCTATTTAAGGCAGGTTATTTGTTTTTTGTTAACAAATCAATATTACTTGTTATAGCTATTTGCAGTAAGTACTTAATTTTTAATTTTTTTGCTGAACGTTCGTATGTATAACTATTCCCCATATTTGACATATTGTAATTGTCAAGCCAATATTATGCATTTAGTTTTTCGCTGTACATAAAATATTATATTATAAATACCTCAAAACCTATAAATAAGGTATTCGAGGATATATAAATTGAACTCAATGGATTAAGATCCCGGAGGCCCCTACACCGTCATTTTACCAAAGCTTGAAGTACTTGAATGTACTGTTATGTACGGAAGCACGGAAACCTCTGGGATTTTAGGGTATTATATACGCATGTATGTATTTTTTAAACTGTTAAAATTATTGTTTATAACTTCACTGCTTTGAATTTAGACATTTGGAAATAAGTCTAAATTCAATAACTCAAAGCATTCAAATATCAACACAATCAAACACTCTGAAATATTTCCTGACCTTGTACATAAAACTAGGACTTTTTAAAAGTACATACTTTAAACTAAATGGTTTTTTGCGATAGACCTTTAAGTGTTGTAATATGAATAAATAATATTAGATAATATATTTGAAAGTAACTATAGTACTTAATATATTTTTACGCATTCGGTACGTCCTACACCCACTTATTACATTCCTAAAGTTCAGAATATTCATATTAACATGAATAATAATAAAATTTACCAGAATTATTTCGTGTTTCAATCCTACTAATATTATAAACGCGAAAGTATGTATGGATGGATGGATGGATGGATGTTTGTTACTCTCACGCAAAATCTAAATGGATTTTAAATGAAACTTTACAATAATATAGCTGATACATCGGATTAACACATAGGGTACTTTTATCCCGGAATTCCCGCGGGAACTCTAAATTAACGCGGGCGATACCGCGGGGCACAACTAGGAATTAAATACAGACACGATCAGAGCCGTAAAACATTATGGGCATATTTAATCTTCTTTCTTTTATTAATAGAATGATAAATAGTATTTAAGATTTATAAATAAAAATTATCATGTTCAATGAACAGAAGAAATGAATTCAAAAGAAAAGTTCGTTTAATATTTACCCAAAATACAGGTTTTCCTAGTTTGGGAGAGAGAAGAATATGGTCCTACCTACTTTTATTCACGTGTTGGTTTCAATAAAAGTATTTATTATTATTATTAGTCATTTATTTACATAATTATATCTTAAAATTAGGCTTTTTACAATATAAATTTATAAAATATTAATACTATAAAAAAACCTAAATCTAGTGTGCCACCGACAGCGGAACAGAGCTCAAGCTACCGGTGGTTAGGGTCACAGAGACAGGAACCTCCGTACAATGCGTGTCGCGTCGAGGATTACCGCTTTCTGCATTTTAACCCTTGAGCCAACGACCTAGGGAGGGTCTCTCGAGATGTTGATCGAGACTCTTCCCTATCGAACCGGTTGCCAAAACAACTATCGGGACAATGGTTGTAGAGTCAACACTCCACATAGCGGTTACCTCGTGGGTCAGGTCAATGTATTTGCTGATCTTGCCCTTCTCAGCTCTCACGAGGTTCTCGTCATGTGGAATGGTGACGTCGACGATCATTGCCCGAAGTTGGGACCGATCGATCACCACGATGTCAGGTTTATTGAAAACAACAAAAGTTGTTGGTGAATAATCCTGGCTACTAAGTTGTGCCTGTGCAAGTATTCCCCATTAGCAAGATGAGAACAACCAGAAATAATATGCCTGAGTGACTCTCCGGGGCACTATTATTATATTCGAATTCTACGTACTTATTACAAAATAAAAAATTTTGCCAATCTCTTTTTTTTTAAACGACTTCAAAAACGAGGTTATCAATTCGAATGTACATATATTATATTTCTTCTTTTTTATGTATGTTTGGGCATAACTCCGTCATATACAACGTGTTAATGATTTAACCAAAAACCTGATACACCCCATTTATAAAAATAAACAATAATGTGACTAAAATATAAAGTATGACGAAAAAATTTATAGTTTAACCGCCGCACTCAGAGTCGACTTTAATGATTACTTAGTTAAGTATAGATTTTTAAAACAAAACTGCTGCAATCAGACAAGTTTAATAAATTAATATTAATTGGCATTTAACGAATTAAGTTACATCTCATTAAATGCCAATTAACATTAATTTACTGAACGTCTCTGATTTCGGCAGTTTTGTTTTAAAAATCTATACTTAACTAAGTAATCATTAAAGTCGACTCTGAGTGCGGCGGTAAAAGTTATTCAACATTAGTTTGGAGGTGACCTATCTACGGGCGGCGTATACGAGCCATTATTTCGAAAACGTAGTGCGATCGATTCGCTAGTCGATTCTGAGCAAACTACTTTCTATTTTTCAGTTAATTCATTAACACGTTTAACACGTTCTATCTATATAGATCGAGTTTCCGTGGGAATTTCGAGATAAAAAGTACCTTAGCTTCTTAAAAGTAAAGGATTTTCAAAATCGGTTCAATAGATCCAGAGATTACGCCCTACAACGTCACCAACTTCACCTCTTTATAATATCCTTTAAGTTTAATACTTATAAATATCATTGATATCTATAGATGATACTATCGGATGTACTCGTACGTTCTGCTTTATCACACGCCAGCTCGAATAGTATCGTCTCATTGGAAATTGGACTACACTAATTCGTGTTGTAGGTCCCATCCCTATCATCCGTCAGTGTTGTCGTTGGATTTTTTCCCTTCGGCGCGTGCGGTGTGATTATAGTTTTGTAATAACAGATAACTTCATGTAATAAATCCATGCAAAAAGAGTTTTGTGTCTATTAGATTTCAGAAGTGGAATTCTACTCACGACTACAAATATTTTGTACTTTTTGTTTTTGTTTGTCATAAAAGGGTATAGTGATGCACTAATCACGCTACTAGGATCTGTCACAGCTTCTCTTGTAGTGGATGGTGTTGAACAGAAAAACCAATTCTATATTGTACCTGACAAAATTCAAAATGTGAATGTTTTAATAGGACAGACATTCACAGAATCGCCGAATCTGGTTGTAGTGAAAACTCTAACTGAATCGAAAAAAACATCTTATGAAAATAAAATGGTCTTTCAACTTACCTACCGAATTATGTTACGCCTTTAAAAAAATCCGCCTGTATCCTCAGACAGATATGGACATTACTCCTGAAATAAACAAAGTCCCAGGATTTATTGGCTCGAAGCGACTTTTTGCTTTTGATCTCACCGTCGGAGCTACACCAAGTAAAAAACTGCAAAAGAGGAATGGGATAAGCTTAAAGAAACCAAAGCCAAGTTCCTGCCAGAAAGGCAATTTTACTTAATTAATATCAAAGATGCCAGAAAATGGCGAAGATATCCGTAAACACCTCACTAACTTTATGGATGTTGTCGATGAGCTCGCGAACATAGATATCGATTTGAACAAAGATCTTTTATCGATTATAATGCTATACAGTTTGCCTACTTCATTCGAAAATAATAATAACGCCACTTATCATTAACAAACAGTAGGCTCAAAAAACTGGCAAAAGTATCTAATTAGGTAGTATAGTACCCCACTGCCGATTTATTTCTATACACACCTTCACAATCTTAAAACTCAGTTGACAGAAAAACAGCAGTGTGACATTAGGTAGAATTGGCCAGTAAGAAAAGTTGCCCACCAAATACCTACTCATTTCAGGGCGGGCGCCCACGAGCAACTTTTGTCTTCGCAACTAATTTGTCTTTCACATCAAGTCTACGGGTTAGTATGAAAGTGCGTCAAAAGTCTCCTGACTGTCGCGTCGCTACATGTGCGCACTTTCATACTAACCCGTAGACTTGATGTGAAAGACAAATTAGTTGCGAAGACAAAAGTTGCTCGTGGGCGCCCGCCCTAAATATCGAATGAAGAACTTAACGTTGCTGTGGCATTGGAATTCGAATTGGTTAGGATTTGTTTTGTTTATTGATGTCGATTGTTTTTTCGCCTCTGTTCACTTGAAAAACAAAATAATGTCATTTTTGAAAAATTACTGTCGAAAAGACTGCACCTAGAGATCGTCAAGAGATTTGCACAAGATCTTAAAAACTACATACCAAAGAGTATATAACCACTACGTATACGAAAAAGGTGATAGTCTAAATAAAAAATCGTAGCAGGTAAGTACCTAGTGTAGGTATTGAAATTTGAAACACCTCTAGAATCTAAATTGTTAATATCATAGAGTGAACACTTATACCTACTCCTAAAACCAATTCATCAACAGACCCTGTAACTTTAGCTACTGTTAGCCAGTAATTACTATTGGCAAATTCAAAGAAAAAGAATTTGTTTCGGGATTTATTTTGGGTCTGTTGTTAGTTTACTATTTAAAGGTTGGTTATTATTTATAAATATAAACGTTTTGGATATGGAAGAGTGGGACTAACTGGTACAAGTATGTAAAAGGCTTAAAAGTAGGTTCCAACAACGGCTTGTTATCTTTGGTTACCATTTAATAAATATTTTGAATCTTTAGTTTTTTTTTTTAATTAGCATTGGTTTGCATGGTGATAAAGCCACCTACTAATGGCGGTGGATTGAGTTTAAGTTGGCATGTTTTAGATTTTTGGTAATACAAAAAAGGGGCCTTGAAGGTAGAAATAGGTAGAAGGTAGAAAACTCAACACAAGATTGAGGAAACTGACGATTGATGATCGTAAAATCATTTAACAAAGAATAGTAAATACTCCAGTAACATGCGTAATGATTTCAAAAATAAATCATTTAACGTGTTTGGAAAATAAAGTAGGTAGACCGGGTACAGTTGTAGCAGGGTACAGTAGTACCATCGGGAATATCTCTAGAAATACGTTTCGCACCCGTTCCTTTCCCCTCGAGGGGGGGCGCTCGAACGCGTGCCGACTAACTGCCAGTTGCCCGCGCACGCGGCTCGACGCGGACGCTTGTGACGGTGAGAAGAAATTTCAGCGCAGTCAATGTAAGTTTTTTCTCTCTGGTTTTATTGATCATCACATAAAATCAAAGCATAATTTTCCAACTATGTTTATTTTGATAGCTTCTTGGTTTCTTCTTCTATTCATTAGTAATCGAACAAGTGTATTGGTAGTATATTTAGACAAGGATTTAACGTTTTTTTTAAAAATGAGTATGTGGGGACGTTTGTACCAAATTTTTGGGGACGGTTGTAGCGGTACAATTGTACCCGTGTTACAATTGTCCCCAATAGAGCCTCAGGTCTTATTTCAAGTTATTGGAAAGTCTGCAAATACTTTTTAAGTATCTTATTATAACTCGTAGGTACGTAAGTTATCTACTATAACTCATACTTTTTTTTTTGATCAGATGCCGAGAACCAGAATTAGGAAAACTGATAGAGCATCAAAAGATGTATTTCTCTACGAACAAGCGTATGACGAAATCCTGACTGGGAAATCCATAAGAGCTGCAGCGGAAATGTTTGGTTTATGCCACGTTTCTTTAATTAGATACAAAAAGAAAAGAGAAACTTCTGTAGATGGGGTTGTATCCATGGGCTATAAATCTGCAAAAAAGGTTTTTTCAGAAGACCAGGAAAAGATTATTGCAAACTATTTGCAAAGATCGGCAGACATTTACTTTGGTCTGTCACCCAAGGAAGTACGAAGATTGGCATATGAATTAGCAGTCTCTTACAATTTAAAAAGACCAGCCACTTGGGATGAAAATGGAATGGCAGGCCCAGACTGGTTTTCATCTTTTATGAAGCGTAACCCAGAGTTGTCAATAAGGTGCGCTCAAGCTACTAGTCTGTCTAGGGCTACGAGCTTCAATAAAACAAATGTTAATGCCTTTTTTGACAATTTGGAGAACGTGATGGACAGGCATAAATTTGAACCAAAAGATATTTACAATATGGACGAAACAGGAATAACAACAGTCCAAAAACCGGATAGAATTGTAACTAGAAAGGGGATGCGTCAGGTTGGTGCAATTACATCTGCGGAACGTGGAACTTTGGTAACCGTTACAGTGGCGGCAAACGCACTTGGAAATTCAATTCCCGCCATGTTTATATTTCCCCGTTTGAGATACAACCCACACTTTGTTCGGGATGGTCCTGCAGGATGCATCGGCGCAGGTAATTCATCTGGGTGGATGCAAGAAAATGAGTTTCTAATATTTCAAAACCATTTTCAAAATCACTCACGATCATCAAAGGAGAACAAAGTGTTATTGCTTCTAGATAACCATCCATCGCACATCACTATATCTGCACTCGACTTCTGTAAAGAACATGGAATCGTTATGTTGTCTTTCCCACCTCATTGCTCTCATAAATTGCAACCCGTAGATAGGTCAGTAAATGGTCCATTAAAAAAGGCAGTAAACTCGGCGTGTGATGCCTGGATGAGAAGTCACCCTGGAAGGACAATGACCATATATGATATTCCATCAATTGTAGCTACAGCATATCCATTGGCTTTGACCCAAAATAATATACAGGCAGGATTTAGATGCACTGGAACATATCCTTACAATAGAGAGATCTTCACTGAACTGGATTTCAGCCCTTCCTTTGTCACTGATAGACCCGTGCCCAACTTTGATAACGGAACTGCCAACGTTGATGCTGCTCAAATCAGAGAATCGGCTAATACAAGCTCTAGAAATCCACTAACGCCTACAGAATTCCATCAAAACCCATCAAATTCACGACAGGAGCAAGACACTTCGATTGAATTTGGCAACTTGGCACCACCAGCATTAGATCCTTTAGCAGAACCATTAGATTCTTTGGCAGACACTGAAAAACCAGATGAAATAATACACACGACACCACCTTCAACACCTTTGTTGGATACAGAATCGATAAACACGACACTACCTTCAATACCTTTGTTGGGTACAGAGCCGATGAACTCGATACCACCTTCAACATCTTTGTTGGGTACAGAACCTAAAAATATACATCAGGCCAAAAATATGTTTTCTCTCATAGATGAACCATCAACTAGTACAGCCACAATGACAACGTTTTCTCCGGAAGTTATAAGACCTTTACCAAAAGCACCACCACGAAAAACAACTACAAAAGGACGTAAGAAGAGAAAATCTGCTATATGGACCGATACACCGGAAAAGGAATCAATTAGAAAAGAACATGAGGAAACCGAGCGGAAGAAAAAAGCTAATCAAATAAAAAAATATAATGTGAATACTAAATCCAAAACAAAAACTAAAGCTAAAACAAGTACCAAAAAAACAAAGACTAAACAAAATGCTGAAGATAGTAATTCTAGCTCTGAAGAAGACGATTGTTTATGCCTAGTATGCATGGAACCTTTTGGTTCTAGTAGACCAAACGAACAATGGGTACAATGCACTTATTGCCATAACTGGGCCCACGAAGACTGTACACCACAAGAAATAAATTACATTTGCCACAATTGTGATTCAGAATGAAATCTGTGAAAAAGACTGACTAGGATTGTTAGAGATTTAAAACTATCTCGTAGTGTTTTAAATATTGAAGACTGATTACTTTGTTACCTAAGTAAAGCATTAATTTTATATCTCAAGGGACGATTGTTCTATATGGGGATAGTTGTACCACGGGGACAATTGTTACAAGTGATTTTCCATACAAAGTGTTGATTAATAATATCTTCTATTTTTTGTTAATTATTGGTGTTAGACCTGAAATAATGTAACTCACAAGACTTAAAAACAATGTTTTATAATCATAATTTTAAGTTGAGTTGCTGAAAACTAGGAAAATTGAGTTTTATGTTTGTTGATTTAATTAAATTACTTTTAAGAATTTTGTTTTGCATTGTTGCTAGATTAATAAAGACAGTGTCTAGTGATATATTGTGATTTAAATAAATATAATTTTCTAATAAAACCTAGGTATTTCGTTCCATGATATCTCTGGTACAACTGACCCAGGGCAGGGGACATTTGTACCAACTCTCCTCTTTTGCTTCAATTTAAAATATATCAGCTTGTATTGCTTCTACACATCTACAGATGACACTGACTTATAGCCAAGAAAACTAAGTATCAATATACAGAGACACAATTGCCATGAAATTATAAATAAAGCCAGAATTAAGTATCAAAGGTAAAATGCTACAATTGTACCCGGTCTACCCAGGGTAGCAACCCACTGAACCAGATGAGGAACTGGAATTTAGACAATGATCTTGCCCTGCTATTTGGGGGCTTTTTTTCGCCGCCAATAATAAAGCTATATATAAAGCTCACAGGCTGAACAATGAAACCACAAATACGTCTAAAAATTTTATGAGCATTTCTACAAATTCAATTGTGGAAAACGACTTAACTTTGGAAAAGGTAGCTCTTATCAAAGAAGAGTTCACATAGCAGGTAAGTAAAAATTATAATTATAAGGATTCCAGCCCGACCTTACAATAACTATTTGCAGGATTACCACAAGCTATTGGAAAAAATGCACGTATCTAAAGGTATGGAAAAACTCAACGAAAATTCGCAATTCAAAAAATAATTGAGCAATGACAAAAAGATATGAAACAAAAATTATGTCCAAGAAGGCGGTTATTTCCGGCGAAGCCGTAATCACAGTCGCAACCTGCTCAACACAAAGGCCCTGAAGCGTGTGACGTCGAGGACATTGACCTAGTGATGCTAGGTCTGCAACTTGCTGCTGAACAAATCATATACATAGAAACAAATGCCAGGGAGCTGTATAATAGGTACTCTACAAGTGACACATTAGCTGCAAGTCTATTCGGAATGGTAATTCATACATTATTACTTTTATTCATCATTCATCATATAATAAGAAACAAACGCGCCGCATAAATCGACGCCTTTTATGACGACCACGCGAAATATGGGAAATACGGGAAAACTATAAAATTTTATTTGTTATCAGGTTTGCAGACGACCGACTACATTCTTTATCACAAGAAATGAAGTACGAGCAGCCAAACGAATCTGTTGTGTCAAACAAACAGTCCGGGAATAAAATGGATTACAAGGAGCTATTGTCCACACGGCAAGTGGTTCACTACCTTGCTGAGTTTGTGTACGATGGCATAAAACTTGTGTATTAACAAAATAATTTCCTTTAGGAGTCACGGATAATTATGTTATTCTTGACATTAAATGCTTTCCTCCAGTCAGAAATGCACAATCTATTGAGATGGAAGCCAAAGAAAAAACCCTCTAACAATAATTGGAGAATGATATATTAGTAATGAACAAAAAACATTATTACGATCATGTGATCGTTATATCTACGTCGTACCAAATGGAAGTTGAGATAAGAGGGCATGGAAAAACTCAATAAGCTTCATCATACTGTGCAAGTCATCGAAATACATCGAAACTCTGAACTGAGATACACGTAGAAGAGATACAGGCTGAAGAAAAATTTTTTTTTTACAATTGGAAAATATATAGGTATCTACCTATTCTATACATATAAAATGCTTTGTCCTGAATGACTGATGGATCAACGCACAGCCTAATCCGCTGATCGTAGAGACCTGAAACTTGGAGGGTGTTCTTTGTATGACGTAGGCAGCCAATAAGAAATGATTTTTGAAAATTCAACCCCTAAGGGGATGAAAAGAGGTTGCAAAGTTTGTATGGAACAATTCCGCGGGAACTTCGAAATTATCGCGAGTGAAACCTTGCGGGACAGCTAGTCTACTAATAAACAACAAAATTATTACTACCTACCAGGTAATTTGTTAATGTGTACCTATATAAATTACATATTGAAATGTGCTATACTATCAAGTACCTTAATATTGTACCGCTTAGGTCAAGGGTCAGCTAAGAGTAACAAATATGAAAAAAATGCCATTAAACTTCATCCCGCCTTTTCACAGCCGAACAGGCATTAATGACAGTCGAAGTAGAACGCGATGAAGAATTCATAAAGAGTTCGACTCCAAAATTAGTCCCTTTCTATAAAAATTGCATCCTGCCAAAGATAATATTATTAAGAAGAATTCTTAAAAACGCAAAACGTATCGATATTATCTGTAAGTATTGTTATGACACAATGTTTTTTTTTTATAATATTATAGTTATATAAAAAAAATGGGGATGGTCGGATTTCTCCCCCACAATTACTATGAGGATTTATAATAGGGATATTGCGACATATTTTTAAGAGTTTATGTACGCACTTTTTGATTACATAATTACGTAATGATAATATTTATGCTTATATGTAACTAATTTTAAAAAACGAAATCCGTCAACACGGCGCGTCGGCAACTTGCACGCTTAATTTTCATAAATGCTCGTATATTTTTTTATGGATAATTGCATCAAATAATAGTTATGTTTTATTCAGATAGATACTCTCTCCTTCACTCTCTCCCGGAAGTATACATTAACAAATACAATAATGTATCAGCTTACTATACAATAGGCTAGTTTCCTGGGTAAAAAAATCAAAATTCTATTTGGTCCGTCAGTTAGATAATAAAAAAATAAAAGACACGTATTTTTTGCTTTTTTAAAATAATGGAAATATGCATAGATAAAGCGCATTAAAGTTTAGGGTGGGGGACTCGTGATGTCACAGCTCGCTATAACTAGCCTAGATAGCCTAGATAGATACTAGAAACTAGCCTATTACCTACATTAACAATAGGCTAGTTTCCTAAATTTTCTTTTTTAGTCCGTTTTGTAGATTATTAAAAAATATTGGACACGTATTTTTTTTTTATGTAACCAAAAAATAACGGGGATATATCAAGTCGAAATTTCACATGACGTCACGCCTCGCTACAGTTTGTTCGCACGTTATAGCGAGCTGTGACATCACGAGTCCCCCACCCTAAACTTTGATGCGCTTTATTGCATAGATATTTCCATTATTTTAAAAAAGCAAAAAATACGTGTCTTTTATTTTTTTATTATCTAACTGACGGACTAAATAGAATTTTGATTTTTTTACCCAGGAAACTAGCCTATTATATATTATCTATATCCGAAAGAATTGTATGTACAGTCTGTGCACAGGCATAATTTGCTTATTGTCTTCACATGTCACAAGTCGCTATTTCCAATGAACCTGTTGCCTTCAGAATTCTTCCCTGAGTATGTGTAATTAGATTTTCCATAGGCACCTATAAAAAAAAGACATAACATAATAATTATATCGAGAGAATTCCGATTTTTTTTCTCTTAAATGAAAAGAGATTGATAAGAAAACTATTTTTGTTCTTTAAAATTAAAATTTAAGAAATAAGTTTTTGAATCAACTACCGATGACACAACGACAAGAATTCAAACCCATGTGATGTCACAGGGTATTATTTCTCCTCATTATAGACAAATGTACGTCGTAAACAAATAAGTATATTCTGGGTAATTTCCTGCAAGGGGGCACCCACCATGAAATTTTATCCCAAATTTGCTGAATTTAAATTTTGCAGGTTTATTTTTCTTAATTCTGGTACTCGATAATTGATATTGTTTATAGATACATATACATAGATTTTTAGAAATCTGTCTTCGTTCCGGGATGTAAAGTAACTTAATATGTTACTCAATATTCCATCAGTGACAAAAAAAATTCACAAACGATACAGATTATCTACCCTAGAGAGCCCTTATAAAAATTTGAAATAAGAACAATTACAATAGGGATGTGGACTACTTTTGAAAATAAAAATTCTAATTAGTCCGTCAGTTAGAAAATAAAAAAAACAATAGACACGTATTTTTTGCTTTTTCAAATAAATTAAAATATACAGAGATAAAGCGCATTAAAGTTTAGAGTGAGGGGGTCGTGACGTCACTAACCGTTAAAACCGCAATACAAACTATCAGAATAGTGACGTCACGCAAAATTTCAACTCAATATATCGCCGTTATTTTTTGATTACGTAAAAAAAGAAAAAATACCTACGTGTCCAATATTTTTTAATAATCTACAAGACGGACTAAAAAATTAAAATTAGTCAACATGCCCACTATTACCTTTGTGTTTGCCCAGCGCGGCTAGATTGAGCGGCAGCGGGCGCTCCGGGGCGCGCGCGGCGGGCGGGGGCGGCGCGGGCGGCGCGGGCGGCGGGCGGCGCACGCGCATGAACTGGCCGCGCGCGCGCGCCTCGCCGCGCTCCGCCGCCGACACGCGCCGTGAGTCTAGGAAGTGCAGCGACGGCAGCTTGTAGATCACGAAACACCTGCAGTGTGACACACGATCATTTTTTTTTTCGGCCCGTACCTATTTATTTATACACGCTAGTAGTACCATTTTTTATACGCTTCCATGTGTTTTTGAATAAAGAAAAGAATTCTTTATTTTTCAGAGCAATAAGCGATTTGTTATTTCTGAAATTTGAGGGTAGCGTAGCGAGAGCGGCGTAGGTAATAACATCACCTAGCGTAGCGTAGGTCACTAGCACCCGGTGCGGATCCCAAATTTGCCGCCCTGTTATTTTTGCAATAGTGTTAACGACTTTTGAAAATCAAAATTCTAATTAGTCCGTCACTTAAAAAAAAACAATAGACACGTATTTTTTGCTTTTTAAAATAAATTCAAATATCAAAAAAAAAAAAATCAAAAATTATTTATTACTTTCACAATATGAACTTATAACTAGATAAATAGCTGGAGCCTCCTTTTAGGCATAAATTATGCCTGTGCCAGGAGACTCCGCTCCTCATAACTAATTTAAAATTAACAAAATACATATCCGAGAGCATACATATATATATTATAACTTAATATTTAAATAAATTGTGTGAAATAATTTTGAAGTGTATGTGTTTATGTGTGAGTGTGTGTGTGTGTGTGTGTGTATGTGTGTGTGTGTGTATGTGTGTGTGTGCGCGTGTGTGAATGCAAGAACCCAAGCAGGTGAATGCAGCAACCCTGACACTTCCGACAGACAAATGAATTGCAATAGCAGTAGGGATCAAAATACTGACCAAAATGTACACTTAACCAGCCACGACGAGAACAAGTCAACGCCACATCCGCCTATGTAGGTGGCTGTAGAATCAACTCACACTCGCCGTAACTAATCAGCTTTAGAAATTGAATCAGCACGGATTTACATTCCTTGCTAGTTTTTGTATATATTTGTAACTCTTTATTTATTTTATTGTAGAGAAAAGATGACCTATACCCATATTGAGTGCTTGCACAAGCAGTTCTTACTTTACGCGAATTTATTACAATGTCCTTCCTTCTCTTGTTTTGTATATACTGAGATAAAGCGCATTAAAGTTTTTGGTGGGGGCTCGTGACGTCACTAACCGCTATAAGCCGCCATATAAACTGCACCGGTTAGTGACGTCACGCGAAATTTCAACTATCGCCGTTTGTCCAATATTTTTTATTAATCTACAAGACGAACTAAGAAAAAATTTAGTCAACATGCCTTGATTATAAAAAATGGGGCATGATAAAATGGTACTCTTTGAATAATAGTGTACTAACCTGAAAAGTGAAAACATATTATGTATATGTAAAAAAAAAACAAATAAAAACCTGGATACATGGTAACAGCAACAGAAATTCACAGAAAAGACGTTGAAGGAAATCAACTATAAAAACAAAAAAAAATTTTCGTCAACCGCCACCTGTGAAATGCCGCCCCTGAGTGCCGCCCGGTGCGGACCGCCTGTCGCCCCCCCCTCCCCCCCCTCCACGCTACACTATTGGCGTGATATGGCTCGACCGCCACCAAAGAGCAAGCTTCCCGCCAGGCGAGGTGGTATGCCCGACGCCCGGGGAACCGCGACTCCGACCGTACACCTCGAAGGCAGCAGGATGTCTGCTTATCACACTCGAGAGCAAAACCGTATTCGTCGTACCCGAGGATCTATTGATTTGTTAAGATGGTGATCACTTCGCCAACCCGGTGGTCAGCGTCAGCGTACAGTTCATTTGATATTGCCCACCTGTATCTTTGATAGTCCGAGTCATCTTTCTGTGAATCCGACAGTTGGTTGGGGCACGCCTTGTTGCTCAGTAGACTGAGGTACGTCAACGATGGGTAGCGCTCGCCGATAGTATCCAAAAAACCTTCCAAATCTGTAATCTTAGAAAAAAAAATACACTGAATTAATAAAATGTAAATGAAAATGGAAAATTCGCGCGATTGTTGGATGTTTATGTTTTACAGTAAAGAACTCACTTTGATACAAAAAGCAAAAACCGACGATGTACAAGAATATGTAAGTATGTATGTATGTATGTAGATATAGGTATAAGTAAAAGGTAGTGTGAAAATTAATTTATAGTAAAATTTTTAAAGAGTATAGGTACCTTGAGACCAGCATATTTAGTAAAGAAATTTAAAAAATATGTTCATAGTTGACGGAGACATCATCCTTACATATTATGAAACAACGTCCTCCGCCGCATCTGTCTGTTTGTCGTGATAAATTAAAAAACTACTGAACGGATATTTATGCGGTTTTCATCAATAGATAGTGATTCGTGAGGAAAGTTCAGGTAGAATTTATCACGGTTTTGTGTAAATTAGTTGAAAAATAACGATAATATATATAATTAACTATGTATGTAAGTATAAAAAATACAGTATGGTATTATATTATCTGTGATACAGTGCATAATATAGCACCAGTGTGCCTTTCATCCAAATCCATTTCTATCGCAAACTTTCACATTTATAATATTAACAGGAAGTAGGTTTATTCAATTTCATTACGCTGTGTGAGTAATTAAAATAAAACGTGTTGGCAACATGAAACGTATTTTTACTCTGAAATCTAAATAGGTTGAGAGAATACAGAGAGAGAGTAATTAAAATAAAATTCATTATAAATAAAAGTATGTATATCTACTTTTACTTTAACACATTTTAGTTAGAAAAATTACCCTCATAAACTCCGTGAAATCCTGTTGTAGCTGACTTCTAAACTCTCTATAAGTTACCCACTTATGTCGTCTACTTATGACAACAGTGTGATATTTGTATTATTTTTTGTTGTATTCTTTAAATCGTTCTGAGGCTTTAATACATTGCGATTTCACATGCGAATACCATGAATACTCATACATTTTTTAAGCATTCACATGCGAATCTTCCAATTCCGTGGGCGAAAGTAATTCAAGCGATTCAAAAATACGGTCCCAGGTCTTATACGTATACATTTTGGAAGTAGAGAAGCAAACAATCGATCTCTTATAGTCGCCGATTGCATAAGTAATATGAATGAGGACTTAGGTTTAGAACACAATGGAACTCAGGATATATCAAGATTCTTGAAATTAAATCGTGTTTGGACTTCAATTACCTGGTTGTTATTGAGTGAAAGAGTCCTTAGATAAGGTAACCGAGGGTAGACGACACCATCTCGTAATTGATTGTTATCCAATATGAGCTCTTCCAATTTGCCGAAGTGTTCAAGACCTTTCAGTGTTTCAATACTGTTGTAACTGGTAAAATAATAAAAAGTTACATTAATTATATTGTGACTAGCTGTTTCACCCGCGGTAATTTTGGAATTCCCGCGGGAATTCCGGGATGAAAAGTACCCTATGTCCTTCTCTGTATCCCTGACAACGTGCATGCCAAATTTCATCCAAATCCGTTCAGCCGTTTTTGCGTGATTGAGTAACAAACATCCAAACATCCACACTTTCACATTTATAATATTAGTAGGATTATCATACTTGCTGTGTGCCGCGGTTTCACCTGCATTAATTTCGGAGTTCACGGGAACTTCGGGAAGTACCGAGCAGTTCTTTCTGTATCTTTCGAAAAAAATAAGGTGTAATAAAGTATATTTGCTCAGGGAATTCCAAAATTGACGTGGGTGAAACTAAGCTGAACAGCTAGTCTAACATAACTTATTCAATTATAATCTAGCCCAAAATTTATTTATTTTAATCATATCAGTTTGTTTTTTATAGATTATCAACAAGATTAATGTTAACGAAACGAACACAGAATAATAGTCGAAATAACTAATCTCACAACTAAATTGTAAACATTAATATAATACATGTTTGTATTCGAATTATTTTTATTATTTTTTTATATTTTTGTAAACAATCTATGGCGCAACGCAATAAAGTATGTTGTAAATCTAAACATAATTTTAAACTATGATAATAATAGGTACATGACTTATGACTATGCAAAAGTGTAATGATCAATAATAATAGTTGTTCTCGGTTTTAAACCGACTTCAAAGAAGGAGGAGGTTCTCAATTCGACTGTATGTTTTGGTATCTCTATTTGTAAAAGATATTATTACTTAATTAGTATCAGGAGCGGATCTACGGGGTAGCAATGGGTGCACTTGCCTTCCCGGTCCCCTAAGTACTTTAATCAGACCTTAGATAAATCTCTGACCCTGTATATTCTAAAAATTTTGTAGCGCAACCAAAATTGCCCTCCCCTCAACCAAACACTAGATCTGCCCCTGGTAAGTATGAAACCATCGATAACACGACTAATATTTTATGTAATGACTGTGAAGGACAATTGAAGGTCAATACAATTATTAATATTAAAATCGTCCAAAATTCTATATGACTAATATTGTTATTCTCCACATTTTTTCAACATCCATTGCTATCGATGGCAGTAACTACTAACAGAGAGAAGGTAATCACTAACATCACTAAGTATAGATAAAACAGAGATAGGTAGGTACAATTAGATGTGAGACCACCCTACGCTCAAAGACTTATAAAAATAAATTATTTCATTCAGTACGACTTACCTCAAATCCATGTACTTTACTTTACCACCATACATTTTCCATAGGGCAGGCGGAATTTTGAGACAGTCTTGGCCGCAAAAGCTCAACTGAAAAATAAAATTGTATTAGGTAAATCTAGGTCGGACGGCGCTCAGTGTCAGTGGCAAATAAGTACTTGCACTATAAGATTAATCGATTTATCTTGAAGGGCCAATCTTTTTTACCCAGTTGCGCGACCGCAAAACAGGACAAGTTGTCAACACAATTTAAAAAGTTGTTTTTGATATGAATGGGTTTTTTTATATTACACTAGCAGTTTCACTCGCAATAATTTCAGTGATCCCGCGGAATGCCGAGATACAGAGTATACTCTATAGTCCATGTTCTTTTTTCT
The DNA here is from genome assembly GCA_907165275.2 of Zygaena filipendulae. Taxonomy (NCBI): domain Eukaryota; kingdom Metazoa; phylum Arthropoda; class Insecta; order Lepidoptera; family Zygaenidae; genus Zygaena; species Zygaena filipendulae. The sequence goes on from OU015657.1 coordinate 9,129,304, forward strand.
ACCTCTGATAACGTGTATGAAAATTTTTAGTGTAAGCGTGACAGAGTTACTTTCGCATTTATAATATTATTAGGGATAGTTGTCCGGTAAACAGATGTTATACTACTTATCTATATCAAGGTTTTGGGAAGACCGGAGAACAGACAAAAACTCTAAAACATGCGACTTACTAAGAGATATTTTGTTCTTATGTGGTAGAATTCTCCACTTAGTTCCAACGTGGATGTACTCTGTACGAGACATATTTACGGAAACCTTTGTAGTCCAAAGATATTTCTTTACATTGTCGTTATCTTTTATGTTCCCTAGTCCTGTACTTTTGGTCGCATCAAATTGTTCTTATTGGACTCTTACTTATTCTCAAGTTGCGAAATATAATATTTAACTGTCTGCTCTTGGGTTTTTATTTGTCATGATATTTTGCTCTTGTTCTCGAGTTATCTTTACGAGGGGTCACTTTATTAGCGTCACGTTCAACATTTTATTGCTTAAGGAATTTCACTGCTGACAATCGCTAGTATGAAATATAGAATTGCCTACAAATAAAAGACAGTGTAATCTCATGGCAAATAACATATAGATACATAACAATGTATAATATCTATTTTATTCATCTACAGAGGTAAAGTTTGTACAGGATGTAGGGGTAAGTTACTAAATTGATTAAAAAAAATATTTACTGATAGAAAGCTACAATATCCCTGAGTGTCATAGGGATAGGATACCTACTTCTATCTCGAATAGTAATTTAGATATTGAAATAGGAAATAGGGTACTTTCATCCTGATATACATATAGAGTTCCTGCGGGAATTCCGAAATTGAGGGGAATTAATATTATAAATACGAACGTGAGTATGTCTGTTGGTCTGTTACGCTTTTATGCCCTAAGGATTTAGGGAACAAATTATCGTGAAATTTGATTGGTTTCCTTTGATTTTAGCATACACGTCGTCAAGGGTACAAAAAAGGAAATAGGGTACTGTTTAACCCATAATTCGCGCGGGAACTCCAAACTCAATGCGGCTAAAACTGCGGGGAAAAGTTAGTACTTATACCTAAATATAAAATTACGTCATTTCCGGTCCTGACTGACGGACTCATCAACGCACACAACGCAAATAGTGCACAAAGTTTCTTTTCCGACAGTTAATATATTAATAACCTCCTCCTTTTTGGAAATCGTTTAAAAAACCTTTTCCACTGGCACTGAGCGAGCAGAAATTGCAACAATATTTGCTGAACATCGCAAATGAGAGTAAGTACCTATGTAACTTACAAATTACAAATGAATGTAAACTCGCAAAGTCCTAGCAATGTGTGACGAACGTTATAACAAAGTCGAAAATTTCGCTGTTTCCTCAAGCATTTAAAATTGAAGAATTGAAATCACTAATTACTGCTACATTTCTTTTGTAACAAATGCGTGATAAGACAAATTTACTGACATCTTGTAAGTTTCATGCTTAGTGGGTTAATATTGTAGATAGATATGCTTTAAAAAAAGGTTTTCAAATTCAACTAGGTACCTGAAGAATTACCATTAAAAGGCCGGTGACCAATGACATTATTAGTATATTGTCGGTGACAGTTTCTTTTAAGTTCCTGTGGTCATCGAAATAATTGGATAATTTTATTGGGCTGGCTTTTTCAAATGAAGAACATACACTTCAGTGAAACCGGTAAAACAGCTTGTTTTTATAAATCGTCATATATCGCACCCTCAGAACGACAAGGGCTCAACTCAAAAATCCCGTTTTTTGGGAAATCGTAATCAAAGATCAGAAAGTTTGAATTTATAACTTTGACAGTAATTATTTTACTCGATTTGAGTAAAATGAGAATATTTTAATTTTTTTTGGTAGAGTTTAAGTTGTGTTTTGTTGATAAATGTAAAAAAAAAGTTATAGTTTGCAATACTTACAATTTTTAGCTTTTTTTAAAAAAAATTGGGATTTTTAAGCCTTTGTCATACTGAAACGTATATTTTAAAAAAGACAATTTTCTATTTGTGCCTCTTTATTTGTAAAAATTAAAAGAAACATGTTCCCTATCTCTAAAAAGTTCTTTAAAATACTAAACTTGTTACATTATTAAAGGACACATTTTAAAATAAACCTTTACTGTACTAAGGTTGAGCTGAATAAAACCTCTTACTTTATTAATGAAAAGACATTTAATCGTTTCTGATTGAAAAAAATAAAAAAAGTCACTCTTCTTTATATTGAAACAAAACACTGTCAATTTCTACGTAATAGTATAAATGTTATTCAGTTAGAAAAATGATGGTTTATCGTTTTTGTGTAAGGACTAATACTACAAAACAACGGACAATCAAATATCATCTTGACATAATTATACCTTGGTATCTAAATAACGTCATCATAGCTTACGTATGTATGTACGAGTACCTATTCTAACAGAGTGCCTGAATAGGTAGTACAATAAACAAACAAGGAATTATACACTCTTCGAACTTATAATGTTCCTAACATAATATAAAATCTTTCACCAAAAATTAAACTCTGAGATCATCATTCCCTATAAAAATTAGCTTAACTAGGTAAGGAACTTGTAATTATTACTATTAGCGCTTAAACCTAGTTATCAGTCTTTGGTAAGGCACATTATAGATATTAAATAAACTAGTATCAAAATTGACCAGTAACGTAGTTCACACATAAATAGCATCTAATCAACAAGATATATTCCAAGTAACATTATTATAAGTATTTCTTTTTGACACCTACACTAATAAATATAAACACATTTAGGTCACACTTAATAAAGATTTGTAAAAATAAGCATAATAGTGTGGTATCAAATTGTTTTCAACAAGGTAACTCAAGTCGTCGTGCTTTCGTTTCGATAAGTTTATTGCCTTGGAATATGCTTTGGTCATCATTATATTTTCAATATCGGGCATCTTTCTTCTTTTGTTTCTCATGTCAACTCCGGTGAACTCAGTTTGACTGAAAGAGGTTTTAAAGTAAAACTTCAATAAATCTTGCTTTGTAAATTTGAGAATTTTTATGTCATTCCACGTCAAATTCTGTTTGTTCTCAGCTTCATTGAAATTATAAGCCCAATTTTCTTGAAATTTTTTGAAATCCTTAAAAAAGTCAAAGGTTAATTCTTTGACGTTAAAGGGTTTTCCATTTTTTCGGGAATTTTTGATTAGCATTACATACTGGCAAGGCGCATAGACAGGCCCGGATTTCTTGTGCCTCTGAATTTCTTTTTCAATCAGGCTGTGGACACTATCCCCTTCATTTTGTGTATGGCCTTTGATTAAATATTTCTGAGTGATTGAATATATATTTTGTAACTTATAAACCGCATATGAATATAGAGTTGTAATAAATTTGTTTTTGTTTTGTCCACAGCAGTTATCAGAATAAAAAGTAACATGAATAGCCTTGCCTTCGTGTTGAGCATTTAAAATTTCTAAATAATTCAGTATACACGATGCAATCTCATTGGCACCCCTTTGGGCTTGAGTTTCATCCCAAAAATATGAGTATACTTCGCTGTAAGCTCCAATGTCATGATGGTTGCTGTTATCCACGTTTACATTTGATATTTTCTGTGATAATTCGACTATTGTGAAGTTAAGGCAATTTAGTTTTGACCTGTAATAAAATGCAGATGTGTCTCCACTAGGGCATTGCATAACTGCTTGTAGATCAAAAACAGCAACAATGTGGGTTTCATCTACATTTTGTCGATCGATCAATTTCTCATTTCTAGACAGTTTTTTTTCTTTTAAGTGCTTATCGTACTTTTCTTGTAGTTGTAATTTTCTATCTGGTGGGGCTAGTTCGTATTCAAAGCATAAGTCACATCTGTCTTTTTTCGGTTGGAAAAATCCTAGATTGAAATCTTTATTAAAAATGTCATAGTAGAGCCAGTAGAGACACGAAGGTTTTCCTGCGTCTCGTTGATCTTTGTCAAAGTCCCTCCACAAATCCTTTATTGTCTTTTCTCCACCGATGTATTCACGAGAAGTGGAAGACCTCAAGTAATGAGATTCAATCCTAGGTATGGAATTGATATGGTTCCTTATGTCTTCAATTAACTTTGGATCAATCTTCTTCCTGTTTTCTTCATTTTTACCACGTTGATCTTTCTCTATGAACCCCTGCGCATCTGTTTTATTCTTTACTGTTCGAATGACTTTGTCACAGATGTCTAATGTATTTATGAAGAAACATTTGCAGACCCTAACTTTTATGCTATTTACTGTAAAATAAAATGCGCAATTAGGGTTTCTTGGTCTTTCTGCGTTTGTGTATTTATATTTAGGTTTCACTTCAACCATTGAATTTCGAATAAAAGATCGTTGCAATTCAATATCACTTAATCCCCAGTAAGATTTGAATATAGTTTTTCTGTCAGCTTCACTAATGTTAACTGCACATTTGAGTCTACATTTGTTTGTACAGGGTTTTTTTACACAACGAGCAGGAACTATTTTCTTAGATTTTGCGTGAGAAACGTATTCTTTACCAGTATTTCGCAAAGTCTTTGCTATGTTTTGTTTCCAGGCTTGGGGATTTCTTTGACGCTTGCGGGATTTCCTTGTAACATTCAAGTCTGTGGCGGCTGCTGTCCCTACTGGTGAAGTTGCTCTTGGCGCTGATGATGGCCCTGCTGGGTCAGAGCTTGATGAGCTTAAGCTGCTATTGCTGCTGCTATTACTGCTACTGCTACTAGAACATGATCTCCTACAAACAATTTCAAGACGTGAACGAGGTCTTCTTCTGTATGTAGGGTCAGCGTCGCTTAAATCTGCATCACTTTCGTCTGTGTTTATAGGAGATATGCGGTAGTCTTTCGGTGACCGAATTGTAGCGTGATAGACACCTTTTGATGTTGAAGGTTCCTCAAGCATTGAGTGCGTGTCATCTCCATGACGAGATGAGGAAGTACCAGGAGAAGGTGAACTACCCAAACCGCCTAGGATGGTATTTTTTGGGTAAATTGCCTCGCATTTATCAGTTAAAGGTGATTGCTGTAACAGGAAATTAATTATAAGTTAATAATAATAATTATTTTTTACTATATTCTACGAAAATAAAATTCCCTAATTAAAAAAATAATAAAGCAACTTTACTGCCTCGTTATCATTTCGATAGTGTTGTTGTTTGTCAGTACTTTCTGGCAGGGTTATTAGTGGCAAGCTATGTTTTTCCTGAGGATTTTCTTCACATTCTTTTTGTAATTCATCAACTTGAAATTTCAGCCTTTTTCTAGTAATGGAAATGGCTTCTGGCTGCAAATAATAATGGAAAAGGAAAGGATACATCACTTTGTACTCAAGCATAAAGTCAGATATACATGCGTACATTTAACTCGCGACGAACTCTTCTTTTACTTAACTAATATAATTAGAGAATTATAGGTGGCTACGCCATCGCCTAACATCTTCCTAATATAATATAGATAGTAAGCTGCAATTACAATTCGGTACATAAATAATAGGATTTCACAAATATTAATAAGGTACAGTAGGTAGGTACCGACCCTACTAGCGTTTTTTCTTTCGTTACGTAACTCTCGCAGGTACTTCCGATAACAGTCACTTTTTTGTGGTGTAGCTTCGATCACTGAAGGACTTGATGTATGAACAGTTTCAGTTTCTGAGTCTTCCTGCAAAAACAGTAACAAATTTTAATGCACGTTATACACACAATTGACCACAATATCAAATGCTAGGCAAGGTTTCGCATTAATAGCAATCATTACCTGCAACCTGAGTTACACAAAAATAGTAATTAAAACATCCCGAAGGTACTTGCCAAACTTATCTTCCGCTTTCTCTGAGCTCCATTCTCAATATTCTCATCAAATGAATCGAGACGATCGTTGTTCGTTTCACTCTATAAAAAATGTTTGTATGAAAACAATAACACATGAGCTTAGTTAATAGGATAGTAAATTTATATTGAAGTCTGTATTTAAGGCTTAATTAATTATCTAAAAACTGGTAGGTATTAATTTCATAGAGGTACAAACCACTACGTAGTAAGGTCCAGGTTCGAGACACATAGATGTATCCTCATCTTTATCATTCCTGGATAAAACGTTCAATTTATCTACCTTCAATTGCTCATTTCTATGCAACTGCTCTAATATTTTATCAGCTCTTTTCATTTTTCTGAAACAGATTGGGACACAAATACTATTTAGTAATTTAATTTTCAGTAAAATATAGTACAATTTCATAATGAGACCGATAACCACTATTGTCACATGTAACTAAAAAGACTCAAATAAAAAAAAATACTTTAAAGTGAATGACTTATTAGAACGAAAGTAACACATTTCAAATTAGAGAATATAACCATACGTTTTTTTAATCGATAACAGACTCAATTTTGTTTACTACTTTTTAGTTCGCATAGTATTAGGTATGAAAAGGGCATATTCACAAGTAAGTCCCACTAACATAATCTTAATTCCATGTTCTAAAGACCTATATTCAAAAGTGCCTTTTCTATATTAAAGATTGCTATTGTACTTACCGATTTGACTAAGTCATAGAAAGGTGTAATTAGTTTTGAGCCTGTACACAACTGAACTTGCGACGTCTTGTCCGTTTCACCTTTGGCACATAACTGAATGCATTCATTTCGTACTGAACGGGGAGGGTGAAAAGTACTGGTGTAAAAGAGACGGAAATATATTTGAGCTTCTTCTATCTTAAATACGCCTTTATTTTAATATTCATCAAATAGAACATACATTTTTAAGTCTCTCTACGATCTTAATCCATTTTCGTAAAATTTTGAGTTGAGCCCCTATCGTTCTGAAGGTGCGATATATATATATATATAGTATATTGTATAGAGGTATATTGAATTTCAAATGGGAATCCTTTTATTGTTCTGAGCCTTTTACCGATAACTCGCCAAACGAAGTCTACTGACATTAATGAAAAATTCAAAGCATTCGATTACATTCCAAAATAAAACGCTCCGAAGGAAGCTATCTATTTTTGTGTTCAATAACGTCAATAGAGGAAACTAGCAAACAGGCTGGTGTAGGTTTTTGTTCATTTATGCTGGCCAATTATCCTGTGCCATCATCTTGGCAAAATTATTATAGTCTCGTATTAAACTTTTCCACAGCCCAAACAATTTTTTGTAATAGGTAAGTAAAAAAAATTTTGACTGATTAAACTTTGTCACCAATTTTGTTTCAGTTTTAGGTGTTTTTTGTAAAGCTATACATTTTTAAAGATTTGAATATAGGTAGGTATGTACTTTATTGCTCTTCAAGAAACTGTCTTGATTTATTTAGTCAGAATTCAGAAACCGTTCGTGTAATAAAGTCAAATCATTTATTCAAATTTGGCCCATAATGTGACTCTTTTTGACGTCAATAAAGTTACATTTATTAGCCTTAAATATAATTCAAACACTAGGACAAAAGTTTAACCTTAACCTAAAAGAATCACAGGTTATTACGTACAAAGAAATTAGAGTCCTAACTACTAGAAAATCTGGCCAAAGAAAAGATTTTCTGCATTTTTTTTTTATGGAATAGGGGGCAAACGGGCAGGTGGCACACCTGATGATAAGTGATTACCGCTGCCCATAGACATCTGCAACACCAGAAGACATGCATGTGCGTTGCCGGAGAAGGCTCGTTTTTTGAAGGTTCCCAGGTCGTATCCGTTCGGAAAAACTGCCGGCGTAAGCTGATTCCACAGAGTGGTTGTGCGGGGCAGAAAGTGTCTGAGAAATCACGCAGTTGTGGATTTCAGGCGGCGAAACTCAGCAGCCGGGATTAATCCGAACAGTTCCTCTGAACACTCCCCATGATAGATGCGGTAGAAGATGCTGAGTGAACCAACATCTCTACGTAACGCCAAAGGATCAAGCCGATCAGAAATAGCCTTGTCATCGGCGATTCGAGCTGCTCTACGTTGGATACGGTCAAATGGAAAGAGTTGGTACTGGGGAGCTCCCGCCCAGAGGTGAGGATTTGGAATGTTGTTTAATTTATAAACAAGATGAAAGGACTGTGCAAAAGCAGCCTCATTTGTAGAGGTAGGTAACCTTTTCAAGCGCCCTCAATAACGTAATAATAAAATAAATACATTCAATCGCGGGGTAAGTAGGTAGGTACTATTTTTTTTCTCCAAATCCTGTAAGTTTACATAATACCTATACTGTAAAAGACGCACAGAAAGTTATAGCTGCATCCTATTTACTATACTTACCTGAATCCATTTAAAACTACGGTTTGTCTCCATCACTATGCTGACATGAGAAAACTGTGTACTTTCGTGCTCTAGCATATTATAATTACTAATTTTATTTATAGTTGTTAATTCCAAAGTAATTTTATAACGAAATCGCGGTGGTTCACGTTTCACATTGCAACAAAAACCTCTAAGAGACGATACGAGACCGCCGTTTTGTGTCGCAATAATCATCCACTTTATTAAACTCAACGGGAACGTGTACGACTCGGCAAAAATACACAATACGACAGTCATGTTCAACACAGTGGTCAAATAGTCGGCGAACATCTTAGGCAGGTTTAATTAACGTCGCTTTCAATCAATTGTTCCATTTGCACGTAATTAAAGGCGCGCAACCCATTCATTTCTTGAACCTAACCAAATTGTAAATACAAATTAGATTTTACGATTCCCTTTAACGTTAGTCTATTGACCCAACGTAAGAACGCGGCGGTCTATAGAATTGTCGTTTTACATTTAATTTTGATAAAATCATGAACTTAACATACGGATTACGGACTAGCCCATGAAAGACACTATTAAGGCTTTAAAATGAACTGAAGGTTGGCGCTGTGAATACAACCTATTTGATCTTATTAAGCAACTTACTAGCCAGCGTAATAAATAATCTGCATGTGCACTGAAATGTACACAAATATTTTAAAGAGTAAATCTCTACCATTTTCTTTATAAATAAAAATTCAATGTTTGTATGTTTGTCCTCTGTGTGTTTCTAAACCATTGGTCCGATTGTGATAAAACTTTGGCAGGTTGTTCTGCGTCTGCAGAGGTTCCTAATATAGAGAGATCCTGCAGGAGTTCCAAGATTCACATGGATCTCCAAAACGGTTGGACCAATTGGACCAAAACAGGACTTTCACTACTAATTAGCTCATATTATAAAAAGTAAATTAGGCTACTTTGGAGTTCCTAATTTACTTTTTATAATATGAGCTAATTAGTATTAAAACCGTGGGGCACCACTAATTATACATGAAAATAAAAATGAATCCTTACTTCCCTGGGTCACAGCATCACGCGTAAACGGCTGGACAGAGAAAAGGACAAAGAGTACTTTTTATCCCAGAATTCCCGCAGGAACTATTTTTGACTTTCAAAAGCTATAATGAGCTATTAAAAAAGATATGTCCAACTTTTAAAGTAAAATGTGGCAACCCAACTTGGATCAGTCATTTATCAAGCCAAGATCAACTTTAGAATGCTGTAAGGCTAGGTAAAGTGGCATCTTAGTGGTGGCATCTATTCTATATTGAAAATAAACCTTTCTTTTGTATCTGTTTTAACTAGAAAACTAGGTCCTCCTGCTCAGCAAACAAAGAAACCGATCTCTAAGTATCTACCTACCTATAATTCTTTCTTTGTGTTACCTTTGAAATGAGAATTTTTATACCTAGCCTTAGCTAATGTTTACATGGGTACAAAAGACATAATTATAAACTACTTACTCACTTTGTTATTTTCAAAATACAGCCCAAAAGTGTTTTCATGAAAACTCTCCATTTTACTAACTACAGTCCACTAAGCTACAGTCTGAGAGTAGGTACAGTTGATTTTTTGAGTACACTAACCAATACACATAAATTTATATTTGTGATAAACAGGAATGTCAAGAATGTATATTAATTAGTTTATTTAACTTCTCAAGTTTGCAATCATTTTACAAAAATAAATACAAGAACTATGATATTAAAAACACAAGATCGAGTAAAGCACATTTTATCTAAATATCTATTTAAAAGTTTTTTTTGAGTTTAGTAATAATCGATGTAAATCACAAAATGCAATGGGTATTAATTCTCTTTTGATTGCTATTTGGTTTGGTAGGTTATGTTATGTATGTAGGTACCTAACTACCTACCAGTTACCACAAATTAAGGTACCTACACAAGAAGCGTAGACGGATGAGCTACGTACATCTGGATTTCTTTTTTTTTGGTGAAGTTTACCCCTTTCGGGGAAGGCACAAGGAAACAGTCCATATAGCCAATTTAGTGGTATACAAGCTGTTGTTTTGGTCAACAACGCCCGTCACAGAGGTGGTTGTACTAACGATACTGATGTCAAAAAAAATATAAAAAAAAATAATTATTTTTTCAAGGAAAATCCGAAAAAATTATTTATTTTGTTTATACAAGCGGGCGAGCCTACGCTACCGGTCGTTGACCGCGCGGCGCGGCGCGCATCATATGGCATGCAATAGTACCTACGTACATAGTACCTACATACACCCCGCCTCGGTGGGAACGCGGGCGAATGCGGCGGGGCGGGCGGGCGGCGGGGGCCGGGGGGCGCGGCGATGTGCCACCCCCGCCCGCCGGCGCTAGCGCCAGCGGCCAGCGCCAGGCGCCAGCCAGTCTGCCTCCCACAGCCGCGGCTATTGCGCGTGCGTTGTTTCTATGCTAAAATGGCTCGGTCGTTCGCAGGATTAACCAATAGTGAAATTTACGATTTATTGAGTATTTAGTAATAGCGAAGATGAAGCGAATAGTGTGGCCGAGTGGAGTGCGACGTTTTCAACTCGTCCAAGTGAAACTCGTTACACCATAAGGACTGTTGTTTTTAGTCTCAGGGAATGGGTAACATTCGCTACACCTCGTCACACAACAGGTAGAGGTCAATCTGGGCTCCCTGTTAATGTTCAAGATGCAGTCCTTGAATACCTACTTTCGTGCGCAGCCGCGCGCGAATACCTACCTGGGATGCTGGGCGAAGCTTTGGCATTGACCATTTAACATCGGAGTTTGGTGATCGTTGGATAGGAAGAGGTGGACCCATACCGTGGCCACCACGTTCACCCGATCTAACTCAATTGGACTTTTATTTGTGGGGTGACGTAAAGTGGTACGCATGACGAATACGCCGACACATTAAAACAAGAGATACTGAACGCTTTAGAAGTGATTACGAAGAATGAAACTGTTTTATCGTGATTAAAAGACAATTTGCGATGTCGTGCTTCTGTGTGCATCGCGCAACGCGGTAGACACTGAACAGATAAACCGTTAACGTAAAATCAGTGTAAATAAAAAAAACTTTTAGAAGACTTCGTGTTATGTGTAATCAATAATTTGTAAATCACGTTTAATGATTGTAAATAAGTTCGTTCACCTTTTTAAATACGCCAAAGGTACTTAATAACAGCGCCATAGAACTTTAATGGATATTATTAATGGATAAAAATGTCATTTCTAATTTAATAATTTCTAAATTATTCAGTTCCTTTGCCGGTCCTAAGCCCAGTAAAGTATGGAGGGAAAAAGAGTCTAAAATGTGTTGTTTACTTACCGTGATCTAAATAGGTAAAACGTTTGTGCAAAAGTAGGTACCTACCTAAGTAGGTACCGGCGACGACGCGACGCGCGATGTAGCTGCTCGTAGCGCGTAGATGTCGTAGCTCTAGTCTACGCGCTAAGGCTTTACCAATTACCATTTAATGTAAACATTTTTAGATATCTTGTGCAGAGATTTTCTTTTAAATAATGTTCCGAATTATAAAAAATATTTTTTTTTTATATTTTTTTTAGAACCCATATTAGTTATATTACTACCTCCGTTACGCGCGTTGCTGACCAAAACAACATTCTGTATTTCTTCTTCTGAAGTTATTACATCGAAATGCATTGGTGAGATGCATTTCGATGCTTTACCGGAACTTTTGGCAGCAAATCTTCACAGTTGAACCTTAATAGGACGCTCTGTGGGAAGTACAGTAAAACGAAAACCTCCCGATGAACGCCCTAGTTCATCTTATTTCACTGTTTCCGCACACTGTTCATCACTAATGGATCACTAATATGCAAAATCCACCACATTCACAGAATATTAATCACGATAAACTAATTTGCAAAACAAATAAATAAAACTGACGTCCTTTCTGCTAAAAATCCCGCCAAAAGTCTGCTCACCTTTTTTTTTGTTACCCCAATGGGGAAGGCAAAGGAAGCTAAGTTCATACAGCCAATTCAGTAGTATTTTTCTTCTTCTGAAGTTATTTACTTACATCGAAATGCACACAAAGCACATGTACCTACTTTTTTTTCATAATAGATTTCGCACATAGTGCATTTGCCAGTGTCGTGTTTTTCGTTTAAAACGGAGAAACCGCTTATTCGAGGTTTCCCGCGCCTTTTCTCATGTACCTATATTAAGTAATTATAACAATTACTTAATTTAAAAAAATCGTGATTTTGTAGACGACTTTATTTACTTTGCCCCGGCGCTATCGGTATAGATAGTGGTATAGTCGGTATAGATTAGTGGAATTCCCGTGGTTAGCTTGTACCTACTCGTTAACATTTTATTAAAACAAATGGCACCCTCCCGTTAGGTAGGTACTTAAATCTCCCTTTTAAATTCTTTTATACGGAGATTAGTTGTTGCCTGCGGCTTCGCTCGCGTTAATAGAGATTTATTCAATCAATTTTCCATCCTTAGGAGCAGTGCTTTTTTCTGGATAAAAGTACCCTATGTCCTTGACAACAGGTATAGGTAAGTATAGGTACAAAAATGATGATCGGTTGAGCTGTAAAGCGTGAAAGCGTAACAAACAAGCAAAGAAACTGACCTTCGCATTTATAATATAGGTACATCGCACTGGCGTGGCGGACTAAGGCGGAAGGGGCCTCCAGGCCGGGGGGGGGGGGGGGGGGGCTCCAAACACCTCCATCGTCTCTTGATATAGAATTTTTACCTAGCCTTCGTTGATTACTTGGACACACCTCAAAGGTCACAAGTTTATCCATTGTTAATTCAGTTTATTATTGAATTAGGCACTTTCCTGATCATAGATAGGTATTTTGGGACAATTTATGGAGCTAATTTGGCGGTAATTCGGTTGAGTAAAAAATAATTTAATTACCTACCTATTTTATGAACTTTTAATTAAATGTGAATTGAATACAAAGCTTGTAAAATTATATCAACTTCTGAAACTGGGGGCCTCGAATGAAGTATGTATATTATTATAATTGGGCGCCCCCAATGATAATAGGTAATGCCGCCTCATGCTAAATGACGCCTCATTTAGCTTATCATTTGGGGCCTTATTTATCTTTACCGCCCCGGGCCTCTGACGGGCTTAGTCCACCACTGATAGGTAGGTAAGTAACTTAGAATTAGCTGAGGGCTTAAAACTTTGCTTACCTATATATTTTTATTGATATTGTGGCTTTTCATAAGAAGTTTTAAAATCTACTTTATCTACTTGCTCAAAAGGTTAAATAAACTAACTAAGCCTGAAGCGATAAATGAGATCTAAGTAGCTAGGTAGGTATGCATGGATACGTACCATCAAGTGTGCCTACCTGCCCGTTTGCCCCGTATGGCCTATATGACGTAAAAAAGTTATAAAAGTAGGTACATATTAATAATTATATTTCTGTGAGTATGATGTTACCTACAAGTTTGTGTGTGTTGTATGTTTGTCAATTACTCCTTCACGCTGGAGGGGTTTGGATGAAATTTGGCACACAGATAAGATAGAATTTTGGATTTTTATCCCGGGACAACGAGCTTCCGAGAAAATCCCGAAACTCACGCTGGCGACGCCCAAGGGAACAGTACTATGTAACAAGTTAAACCAGCTTTAAAGCAACAATATTTACAACAGCAAATGTATCTTTCCCACCCACAGCTCCTGTCTAAACCTTAAGTGTAACGTTATTGCCCGGGTCCCCACCTTAACCACGAAAGGTCAGGGATACTATCTACCACTAGGTATCTCTAACAGTGTCACGGTATGTGGAAATTTCGTTCATTGAAATTTCCACTTTCAATCAAACAAACGACGCAACGCGAACGGATTGAAATTTTTGGTGCGCAAATGGAATACCTACATGTTTTGGATTAACACATAGGATACCTATAGATACCTAGTTACTTATTATTTTTTCTCTCGGAACAATACTTACCGACGGATTCAAAATTAGGTATCTAATTATGAAAAGATTTGTATGTTTATAAGTTTGCAAGTTTAATCCTGATCGATACTGATTGAGTCTGCAACTACTGAACCCATACTAATTTTTTTTTCACTGATAAGCTTTATTACATTATTTCTGATTGAATAGGATACTTTTGTTATGAGAAGTGCCTAGATGCTCTGTTGTTAGTCGATGTTTAAACTTTAAACCCAAAGACATTAAAAACCTGCCCGTTTGCCCCCTAGAGCATAATTTTTTTATATCTATACAAAACTGTGTAACACGTATACGTAAAGCTACCTACTTAAATAAGTGCGAAATTAACCTACACAGATCAAAGACCGCCAAGTTTAAACAACTCACAATTAATTTGACATCATGATTGACTTACTTGTAGTAGATTCCGATGAACTCGTAAAGTTTACCCTAGACTTGTTTAATGAATCGAAGTCAATCGCAAATGAATATAGGTACAGCTTATACCTACAGGGTGTAAGGTTAGGTAAACGTGGGACATATATTTTTAACCTTATGATACAAAATGTATATAAACAATATACCCTGTATCATAATTAAATACATTATTCCTATTTTTACAGTAACAATTTTATGACCATTTAGGAGCCTTTCGCTTCTTTGCCCTTTTATAATGTCTTGGATGTTTTCCTCCACATTTCTTTCGCCTGTCATATTTACTCTACTGAGACTCTTCTATTAAAACCTTCGATAAATAATCATGACGTGTAGGTAGGTACATGTAACTAATAAAATTATTATTTACATGTGCACAATATGATTATAATTAATAAATAAAAAAACACTCATAAATCGCAGAGATATGATTTGTCAGCGGTGATAAAGAGGAAAAGCCATAGGATAGGCAACTTGCGTGCTTAGTTTTCATGAATAGTTTTTAAAATTAATTTTATGTTATTACTTTTTCTCTCTTTCTCCATTTCTCCTTGAGTACGTCCCTTGTTTAACTGTATGGGGTATACACTAGGTATACAGTGCATGGGCATGATGACAGGATATAAAAATCAAATTCCAAATTCCGTCAGTTATAGGTAAAAAATAACAAAATGCCGATTTAATCCAAAAGACAAAAAATACACGTAATATTTTATTGGTTTGTGCTACCACTGATCGGTCTAAATTCGGCGCCAAGCCCGATTGTGTCTGCTCACATAAGTTGTTCTGCTCATGACGAGCTCGTGGCGGGAGCGGACTTAGCCCATCTTCCCACTCCATATTTGGCTTGTCACCGACTTCAAACTGATCAGTGGTAGCACAAACCAATAATAATATTACGTGTATTTTTGTCTTTTAGATTAAGTCTGTATTTTGTTATTTTTAACTTTTTATAGTTTTGTGTTTTTGGAAATCAGTTTTAATTTGTTTTGTCAAAATTTTGTTTCTTTCTTGCTTTTAACTGAGTCGGTTTGTAATTTATCTAAGTTACAATAGCCTAATGTCAACTACTCATCAGCTTTTACAAAATATTGCTTCTCCCGATGCAGGGACGTTAATTGTTGAGGAGTTCTCCTGGTACATCACCATCAGTTCCACTTCGCCATATACATTACGATACGTTACGCTACGATATAACCGAACTCCACGCGGATGAAGTCGCGGGCAAAAGCTAGTACTCTATAAAACGCATTAAAGTTCCACCTCGATTCCAGGTCGGCAACGCACCTGCCTTCTGGTGTTGCAGATGTCCATGGGCGGCGGTAATCACTTACCATCAGGTGTACCATTTGGCCGTTTGCCCCCTATGACATAAAAAAATAATAATAATAAAGTTTAGGAGTGCGAGCTCGTGATCATAACTAAGTACATAATATATCTACTGTACCTAGGCGTGACGTCCGTCACACGGAATTTCTTTATTTTTTGATAACCTACGTTTAAAATAAAGAATACGTGTCCAATATTTTTTATTTTTTATTAATCTACAAACCTATTATTTTGTAATTTTCGCTAATTTATGTCAACGGGCGAGAAAATTTTCAATTGTGTACTTTTTCACATTCTAAGGGTTATTGTGCATGTGCATTGTGCATCTTAATTTATAGCTTTTACACTCTGTTTCGGAGTTATTAATGGTTTATTCCAACCAGTCCTATCAGTAGATTCTGGATTTTTTTAAAGTACACCTACCTATTAAAAATGTAATTACTGCGTTTGTATTGATACTTTGCAATTCTCATTACTTGACACATCTTTTCCGATTATATCTAACCACTGTCGTAAGCACTGAGCAAATAACTGTCGTAAGGAATGAGTTTTTGTAATATGTGTTTTTTACTGTGTGCGTGCAATACCTAAAGCAAATTTGAATTGAATTGAGTTCCTTGCGCATTGACGCAGGCTGTGCGCGGAGGACGAATAGAGCTCCGCTTCGTCAGTCACAAAACAGCTTTCAAACAGACTATCGCCGCGTCATGACGTCACATATCGCGGAAAACCTGGCGTCTACTCGCGACACGCGCTGTTGAAAATAAATAATCTGCATATTTACCTAAAACAAAGTATCTTTTTAAATACCTACACACAATTACCTTTATTATATCAAAACTTTTATCGAAACAAACTATTTGGTTCGGTAACGATTAAAAAGTTTTTGTTTTTATTGTTTACAGGCTAAGCTTTCGACCGCACAAGTTCACAACATTACCTACTGTACTAGGTACTAGTATAGTATCAATTAAATCTGGCTGTACTTTAGGTAGGTATACATAAACTATAAAGAGTTTAAAGTTGGTTTTTTGCCGTCAAATGTGTTACATAAGTTAATAACTTTGAATACTTATCAATTGAGTTCGAAAAATAGTTTTAGTGAGTAGGTAAATCAAAATAAAGTTACTTTATTATATCTACTTTAGTTAAGAATGTAATCCAGTTTCTCTTCTTAAAATAAATTGGTGAGTAAAGATGAAATATTACCTTACTGTATGTTATAAGACAAAATTTATTTTATTTTTCAACAGTCACAGTAGGTACCTACCTACACTCTTTTTTCAATGTTATCCAATAGGTACTTAAAAATATTGACATTAGTATAGTATTATATTCTGTGCTTCAGCGATACGTGCTCGTCAAGTTTTTCCGCCGTACCTACATACTCCATTGAGCTGAAATTACTCTGAGCTGAAATAATATTCTTCGGTTCGATATAGTTTGTATTTTCACCCATTTTCAACTACTGATCATGGGCATGATACGTACCTACCTGTTACGTAGGTACGCAAGATAATATGATTAATGTATTGGAGTATTTATAAAATAAGTAAAATTAGTTTATTTCCTTCACAAATAATATCTATCTGGTTTAAAAATAAGAGCAACACTCACGCGTCATGTTCACAAAAATACCAAAAATCGATTGACCAGTGGGACTAAGATGCGCAACACGATACAATTATATCGAGCCATTTTATCGATTCTCGTCGACAAAACCATACAATATGTCGACGAGAATCGATAAAATGGCTCGATAAAATTTTATCGTGTTGCGCATCTTAGCCCCCCGGAACAGATCAAGTAAAATTTTTGCTTACGTCCTATCTGTAACTGCTGCTGCTCTAGGTAATTTAAATTCAATTCCAGCTACGACCTACCCTTCTTTATTGATAGTATCTATTTACTGGCTGTTTCCCACGGTTTCACCCGCGATAGTTACGTTCTACGTGTTCTCGCGAGAATTCTGGGATAAAAGAACCCTAAGCCCTATGTCCTTCTGTGTAGGTATATACCCAAGACGACCTACCCATGCAAAATTTTATGAGATTTTGTCCACTATACTTTTGGAGATCCCCGGGGGTTCCGGGATAAAAAGTAGGTACCTACCCCTGACAATCCTTTTCTGTACCCCTGACAATCGGGACCGGGAGCCCCTGAGGATTGGTTAAGCCGTTAAGGCGTATAAAAAAGTAACAAACAAACTCACTTTCCCATTTATAATCGTATTACCGTTAATCGTCATATAATAGTATGACACAACAAGCACTCACTCTAGGAAAATAATTAATTGAGTAGGTATTTACTTACTATGAAAATAATGTGATAAGTGGTGATCGATCACAATTCACAACCCAAATTAGATTTGTTTGGATTGAGTAAGCAATCCTTACTATTATAAAATATTGTGTGAAAGTGAGTTTGTTTGTCCGCTCCGATCATCATGAAATATTACACACGCTTTGTCAGGGGTACTACAACAAAGGACACAGGGTACTTTTTGTCCCGAGATTCCCGCGGGAACTCCGAAATTGACGCGGATAAAATCTGCTGAAATTTTGCATACCTACCGTGGGTGAATCCGCGGGGACCAGCTAGTAAGTCGCATTGAAAGCGAAAGAAGCACGAGGAGAGCTCGACTGTGCATAATAGAGGTAAAAATGTCTGCTCACCCAGCACCCACCCAAGAGCCGTAGAAGTAGGTATAGTAATTTGTTGTTGTCAAGGATTTAGTTAATTCAGTCATGGGATAAATTAATGCCGCTACTCGTTAATTATGCTTCCCTACTTACATCCTCTCATACGGTCTCATAATCATTAGTAGTTATTAAAAACAATTATTTTTAGATTTTGTTCTGTGTCCGTACATATGTATAATTGTATATGCTAATTGCTATAGTTACCTACGCCACGCTACTAATTATAACTTTTATCCTCCTGTCTCGAAGTTTCAGGAACACAGAATACAGTTTTGTTACACCCTTTACTAAATACATATTATATTTTGAAATTACTAAATTCGAATAATTTATGGATGGCGCAGGAGTGTCTCAAATGTGTGAGAGACCTAACAAACTACGCTGTGTAACCTTAGCAATATAGTTTTCAGATAGTATCTACATCTACCGTCGGTTTCACAAATAAATAAACAGCTGATAGGTACCTAAGACATCTGTGGGTATTTCCGAACACGGAACAACGACGTTAAATACCTACCTACGTGTTAATGAATTGACTGAAAACTAGAAAATAGTTTGCTCAAAATCGACTTCCGAATCGATCGCACCATGTTTTAATATAGGTTATATTTTTTCATTTTTATCAGCCCATGTCTAAATTATTTATAATACAAAATTTGGCGCGTACGCCGCTCGTAGCAAACAAATCGATCCGGTCATTGATACGTAGGTGCAGGCGTAGCGCTTGCAATTTCGTAGATATGTAGGCTATGTCACCTCCAAACTAATTGTTGAATAACTTTTAAACTACCTATGAATTTTTTCGGCATAATTTATATTTTATTCATATTATATTAATATACCTAATGCTAATAATTATATAACTTACTTTTAGGAAAAATTAAAATAATAACTATATTTACAAATAAAAAAATTGACCTAGGGGTAGCGTGCCCAAAAGGCTGGCGGCATTGCCCCGCTGGATAGCGAGGCTTACTCGCTGGGCGAAGTAAACACCAGCCTTCTGGTCACATATTATTGTTTATTTTTTTAAATGGGGTGTATCAGGTTTGTTGGTTAATTCATTAACTCGTTGTATATACAATAATATACATGTTATGTATCACGGCAATTCCAAATTTGCAGCTTGTCACAGGCGAGCACTATAGAGTATAGACTCTATAGTGTAGAGTATAGGTAGCAGGCTATACTCTACACTATAGAGCTAACTTGCACACTTGGCTAACATAATGAATAATGATATTATTTTACAAAACAAGGATAGTAAAATAAAAGTACGAGTCTGTAGTACAGTTGGTATCAAAATTAACTTAATAATTAAAGTCAAACTTATTTAGGTAGGTAGGTACTATTTAACTTTTCATGTAATAAAGAGAAAAGATTTGTATTTTTTTTTTGTTACGATTTAACTCAAAAACTACTGAACCGATTTCAAAAATTCTTTCACCATTAGGTATAGAATGCTACATTAAGCTTGAGTAACATAGGCTATATATTATAAGGTATATCTTATCTAATATAGATAAATCACGTGTCACGTTGTTTGTCCGCGATGGACTTCGAAACTAGTGAACGGATTTTGATAAAATTTTGTAATCATTTATAATATAGTCCAACTTAAAAGATAGGATAGTTTTTATCCCGGAATTCCTGCGGGAAGTTCGAAATTACCGCGGATGAAATCGCGGGGGACAGCTAGTCTTAATATGTATAATTCACGTGTCACGTTGTTTGTCCGCGATGGGCTCCGAAACTACTGAACGGATTTTGATAAAAATTTTTAACCATTTATAATATGGTCCAACTTAAAAGATAGGATAGTTTTTATACCGGAATTCCCGCGGGAACTCTGGCACTAATGCGGGGAAAAGCTAATCACCGTAAACTACTGTCGGGGTACAAAGAAAGACATACAGTACTTTTTTCCCGCAACCTCCGCGGGAACTCTAAAATTACCGCGGGTGAAACTAGGTCGGTACACGTGATGGGATGTACAGTTTACAATAAACTAACGAAGGATATCCGGGACACTACATACCTAAAACTGTTTAAGCCCAAACTGAAGCGCTGCAGGTTGATCGCGCAGGCGTTCTACAGTTATAACAAATTTGTTGCCTACAAGAGTGTAGATAATAATGGTCCAATTTAATTTATTTTATTTTAATTTATATAGATATTGATTTAATATTGATTTTGACCTATGAACTTGTTTAGTTTAAATGTTTATTGCAATTATTTAATCATATTTTAATTTTTATTCATTTAATTCAAATTTGACTTATAATTAATATTATCAATAAAAATCTGAATCTGAATCTCAATCTGAATCTGAAACCGCGGGGAACAGCTAGTTTAATATATATTATATACATCCATTGCAATATTTTTTGGAAAATTAACGGTTTTTGAATGCGCATCAAAACTATACTGGACAAATTTGGATAAAACTTGGCATGAATTAAGGCATTACAAACAAAGTTCCTTTTCCTACTGTCTACCGAGTCTACCTTTTACCGAATAGACAGAAAGCAGGAAATGGAACAGAAGGCTTTTTTTTTCTATTTTATTTTGTTTTAGGGGACCGAGGCGAAACAATTTTACTTCCAAGAAAGCTTATTACCAGTGACCTCATTTATAATACAGAACAATACACGAATTATGTAAAACGCCAATTAAACATGCTGGAAATAGACGACGCCGCGACTGAAAATTACTTTCTACTCCGTAATTACGCACAACGCGACAATACGTCCCATGGTAATAATGGCACGCCTTACTTCAACGAGAATTGGGATTATGGGATGGCATGTAACTTTGAGACGTCGTCAGGGTCAGAGGATCTTTTATCGTCAATATATTTTCAAACGAGTGTGTATTTTATGTATACCACTGTTTTTGTGGTGGCCTTGTGCGGCAACGGGTTGGTTTGTTTCGTGGTGCATTCGTCGCCGCGCATGAAGACGGTCACCAACTACTTCATCGTGAACTTGGCGGTGGGCGACATCCTCATGACGCTGTTCTGCGTGCCGTTCTCGTTCGTGTCGACGCTGGTGCTGCGCCACTGGCCCTTCGGCGCGCTCATGTGCCGGCTGGTCAACTACTCGCAGGCCGTCTCCGTGCTCGTCAGCGCCTACACGCTGCTCGCCATTTCCATCGACCGGTATATGGCTATCATGCAACCACTCAAGCACCATCTCGGAAAAACTTCGGCCAAGATAGTTGTGGCAGCCGTGTGGGGAGGTGCGCTGGCTACGGCCGCACCTATACCGATCGTATCGCAGTTGCACAGACCATCACCGTGGCACGTAGCTTGCGAGTTGTAAGTATGAACCTACGGCCTACCTATGTTTTACAGTAAAAAAAAAAAACTCTTACTGTAGGTATAGGATCAACTTTTATTTTTTATTCATAAGTATAACAAAATCGACGTAGCTTGAGAAGCAGATTTCCTCTAATTTCCGTGTGAACCATTTTTGATTTTTAAGCTTTAACTTTCACTCAGCTCCCTCGCTCGGTTAGGTATACGAATTGAGTCGTGTTTTTACTGTAGGGACATTTGCGGCGAGCTGTGGCTGAAAGAAGAGCAGAGTGAGCAGTACACTTGGGCGCTGCTGGTGCTGCAGTTCGTGGTGCCGCTGGGCGCGCTGGTGTGCACGTATGCGCGCATCGCGCACGCGGTGTGGGGCGGGCGGCCGCCCGGCGAGGCGGAGAGCGCGCGCGACTCGCGCATGCAGCGCTCCAAGCGGAAGGTAACGCTCGATCACAGCATACACACACACACACACACACTCACACACACACACACACACACACACACACACCCGCACACTCCGCACATACGCACACACGAATACAGCACGCCAGAATTTTTAAAAGGATGATTCACGTTACACCGTGTCGCGACCGGACCGGGGCCCGGACGATCCCCGGCCGGGACACGGTCAAACATCTATATCATCTATATTTTTTATATGAAGTGATTCATGCTTGGCCGTGGTCGGGCGGTGCCCCAGCGGGATCCGGCCGAGGCGCGGCGTCGAAATGTCGGTGGGTGTTGTTTCCCGGATCCGGGTCGGTCCGGCCACGACACTTCTCGCTTTCTCCAAGTGGGATGTACCCTGTACAGTGTACATCCCATCTTCTTTTTGTAGTTTTGCTTCGAGTTTCCAGTACTTCCTCATCGAGAGAAATTGCAATAGTTGCCATAGCTGATACAAAACACCTATCACAGACTCAGCCGTGCAAAGAAACAGCAACGCAAAAACGCAAACAGCCCGCTGTGACCCGGGTGGAGCCCGGCCCGGTCGTGGCAAAACAAGGTGTAATGTTAATCATCCTTAATTCAGTTCACTTGTTGCAGATGATAAAAATGATGGTGACCGTGGTGGCTGTTTTCACTATATGCTGGCTGCCACTCAACGTGTTTATTGTGAGTTTCCAACACATTTACTTAAAGATAAAATATATTTGTTACAAGCGCAATCGAATGATGGTTTTGATAGAAGCAGGTTAATTATTTTTGGTTTGTAAAGAAAATCTTTTGGAAATGCTGCGTGCCTGCAATGCGCAATAAAGTATCTACTGATATGGTAGGTATTGTGTGTATGTGTGTGTGTGTGTACGGCGCGCAGGTGCTGTACACGGCGCACGCGCAGGACGCGCGCTGGAGCGCGTGGCCGGGCCTGCCGTACGTGTGGTTCGCGAGCCACTGGCTGGCCATGTCGCACTCCTGCTACAACCCCATCATATACTGCTACATGAACGCGAGGTACCGGAATGGATTTAAACAGGTAACGTCAATTTAATTAAAAATTAATTTTTATTATTGAGAATTCAATAAGACGTGTTTAATGACTTTTCATACCACCTGCTCGACAATCTCCAATAACATATCACGCAATCTCAACGTAAAGCAAGGCATTACATTCGAACCCAAGGGCAGGGAGGTAATGTTATTTGAAACTCCCGAGGGAGTAAAGTGATTTGAGTTTGGAACGTTAAAATTTGTAGGAAAAGTCTTAGCATTTTATTCTTTTTATGTGATCTGCCTGTGGTGGCCGGTTAGATTTTCGAATAAGCCCTCTTTTTACAATGCTCGTCTAAACAGGGTTTATGTCTTGCAGTAGGTATAAAAGTAGAGTATGCACCTCGAGGATAAAGCCTGTCTTCGTCACGGGCAGCTTCTCGCTTCTCTCAGGACTACATAACTCCCTCGCTTCGCTCAGGAGTTAAATTTTTAATTCCCCTCGCTATGCTCGGGAATTAACTCTAGAGTTCCTCCTTACGCTCAGGGTTTAATATGCCGCCCGTGAAGTAAGACACTGCTTAATGACTTAAATTTTAAACTAATACACTTTTAAAATTATTTAATCAAATTTAAAATTAAGAGATTTTTAGAAAAAATATTTTAACTTAAAACCCACTAGTTTCATGAAAATAATTTAAAAATAAGTAATTTAATCTCTGAAGATCTCTGAAGCTGATGTTTGGCAGGCCTAGATAGTTTAGTCGTATAGTATTAATTATATTATCTGTGGTTTAGGTATAGGAAACATCAGCTAAGAACGGATTTCACGGAGTGACGCAGCTTAGTGTTCTATTTTATCATCGGAAAATAAACATTAGAAATGTTTTTTATTCTTTTAGTTTACTTAAGTTAAAAATAAATAAACACAAATATGCTTATTACATAATTAATAATTAGATAATTATTTGGGCCAATCTTTGAAGCTTGTACCTACGTACTATAAAATTATATTTGGTGTTCGTTATAAGTATTAGATTGGTCCAGGGTATTAGTAGCAACTAGCAATCAGCTTTGAGTTTCGTTGATCAGAGAATCGAAATGGGTAAATGGCACGCGATTTTTGTTTCATTATTTACCTCAAAGACAACATATTTCACAGTTTTTATTGTTTTGTGCGATGGCAATTTGTGAAAATCTCATCGGTGAAATAAATCGTACGGGAAGGTGTTTGAGAATTAAAGCTTTACGGATTATTTCAACTTAAATATCTAATTATACATTCAAATTTTGCTAGCGAATAGCGACCGACTATGGACCTAAGGAGCGTCTTAGATAAATCGCGTAGCATTTATACAGCCTCCGATAAAACCTTGTGAAGAAAAACACTTAATAATAAGAGAAATTTAAATCGGGAAAAGGTCAGGACTCAGGCGTAATCCATAATTTTCTTTTCAAACAGAATTAACTGAAATCTGATCCTCTCTAAAGTAGTTGCGGGCGTGACATGTAAAATGCTCGTATCCTACTAATATTATAAACGCGAAAGTTTGTAAGAATGTTGGATGGATGGATGGATGGATGGATGGATGGATGGATGGATGTTTGTTACTCTTTCACGCAAAAACTACTGGATTTAAATGAAACTTTACAATAATATATAGCTTATACATCAGATTAACACATAGGGTATACTTTTCATCCCGGAATTCCCGCGGGAACTCTGAAATTAACGCGGGTGAAACCGCAGGGCACAACTAGTTATCAATAAATTAGCGATGTAAAACTACATAGGGCATATACACCCAAACATCTAACAGTATTATTTGAACTATATTATAACTAAACATCTATTTTTAGTCAAATCAAGTTTGTTTCCAGTTGTTTCTAAGTTAGGTTTCCATTCCAAACGTGTGTTATAGGTAAGAAGATTTATTCGATAGACCTAGCTCTATATTTTTCCTCTTTTTGCCGAATTGCCAGGTACTGTGTAAAATTATCTGCTGTCGAAAAATTGAAGAGGGGCGCTCCGGTCACCGCAACAGTGTCTGCGATGGAGCACCCAAGTCGGGTGAGAACGCTGTTAATACTATTATTTTATTAATCAATTAGCCTAATTACTCACCATCAACATAAAAGCTATATCTATTGACTATTATTGTGCCAAGTACAGGAAATGTGTCCGTATTGCATGAATCTCATTAAAATTTTAGGAAATCGTGTGATGTTTAATTAACAACTTTTATTAGATTTTGTACGACTTAAACGCAAGGATATTTATTATTAATACATAATTAATATACAGGACTTTGCGTAACTTTATCCTTTATAGTATTTATATCATGCTACATTGCTTCCAAGTTCCAGTTACTTTGTCTTATTTTGTTTATTTAATTTATGTACCTACTTACCTATATAATTAATTATTGAAATACCTATAAGTATTTCAAAACAAGTCTACACTAATACCAATCAAGGTATTTTAATTTGTTGGTTCATTAAACCTCTTCAACCTCGGTTCGATAAAATTACTTAGGCATTAAGTTAGGACGTTTTACGTGGGTGAGATATCTTTAACAGTTTAAAGTAGAATTAATTTCTTATTAATTGAATTGAATTTATAATAAACCTAATGTGATTGTAAACCAAACCTTCAAACGAATGGACATAACATTAAGTATTATGATCAATCAATATATTATAAAAAAGATTATTAAAAATTTTTACCATAATATTCTTTCAGTGGGTCCTTGCAGAATTATAAGACGACTACTTTTACTTTTGCAGAAATATTAGGTGTTAACAGAAGATAGCGAGGCGAAGCGTCATTGGTTGCGCTTGTGAGTGCAATTGCCGAGTTACGCGTAACGGTGAGAAGTCTGGCTTAGAGAACACTAGTGATATATTATTATGCATGACATGTACATCACGGCACGATACAGCAAGGCATTCCAAACTGCCAGCTCAATCGGCAAAGACCAGAGTACCATCGCAAAACGCCTCCAGCCAATTTACTATTTTATAATTATTAATATTGTGAGTACCTACTGATACTGTATAAATTAATGTACATTTTAATTAAATGGATAGGTATCTATAGCTAAAAATGTTGTATACCTAGTTACTTTATTAAAAGACTAATGCGTAGCGCTCTTTATCTACCTATATACAAACTACATACAAACATAGTTACATCATACATGAATGTATGAGAAAGTTATGTTGTATAAAACGCACTCGTTGTTTATTGTAGTCAGTAACT
Source organism: Zygaena filipendulae (assembly GCA_907165275.2). Taxonomy (NCBI): domain Eukaryota; kingdom Metazoa; phylum Arthropoda; class Insecta; order Lepidoptera; family Zygaenidae; genus Zygaena; species Zygaena filipendulae. Next base: position 9,155,947 of record OU015657.1, read on the forward strand.
AGGTAGGTAAATATGTGTAATATGTAAACTTACAGGAATTTTTGACAACAGGTAAATAAATAAAATTCTTTCAACCAAAAAGATTATCCGTTATGGTCTTAGTGGATCGAACCTAAATATTTATTTTTATTTTGATTGGTTAAATATTTCAGATTATGCGTCACGACAAGGGTAAAGACATTTGCTGCTACTGTGATAATATGGTAGTTTCCATAATATAAACGAATTCCGAGTCTCGTGTATCTTGACAAACATTACACAGGGTATAAGGTTAAATGAGGAATATATTGGAGATACAATATTTAATACGCTCAAATAACTAAAATAATTTTTGATGTATTTTTTTTTTTATTTAGTGCGCAAGTTGCCGACTCGCTGCACATTCAACGTCTCTTACCTTTGTATCGCCACTGACGAGCCGATAAATCAAATGTTTGTAGGTTAATTCTATACTAGTAACAGACGACCCAACTTGGTTGGATCCAACCGCCCGACCACGACCAAATCGGAACGTGTATAGGGTAGTTGGTCCAACATAATTATTATTAATACCGGTTGGACGTGGTCGGCTCGCCGACGCACCCGACCAGCCAACCGTCCAACCAAATTGGTACGTGTGGAGGCAAACGGTCCAACCGATGTGTCTCAGTCGCATTCGAAACGCCGTCGAGCGCTGACGAAAAGTAGGTAAAAAGTAAAAACCATCGAAATAATAAGTACTACGTACAACTTACAACTACGTAATACTTATTATTTCGATGTTAAAAACAAATACACGGCAGAATAGCGGAACATAAAAAGGCAGAGTATAGAAATAATTACGTATATATATTAAAACAAATAATAATTAGACGTGAAGTAAAAAATTAAAATATACATCTTTTAACACTTTCAAAGTTTGTAATTTAATTATTAAATTTTATTTAAAGTAGGTAATAATAAAAAAACACTTTTTCTCTAATTTGTGGGAACACAAATAATGTTGCAAATTAAAGATAACTGTGATTTTAACACTAAATAAATGAACGATTAATAACGTATGTTTCCCCTTCGTGATTCAACTTTTATTTGCAACATTGTCTGTGTTCTCACAAATTAGAGATTTTTTTTTTATTTTGATTACTTTTAATAAAATTTAACTAAAAACTTCTTAAAGTCGATGTTAAAAGATGTATATTAGTTTATTACTTCATGCCTGATAATAATTTGTTTTAATATATGTATATACGTAATTATTTCTATACTCTGCCTTTTTATGTTCCGCTAATTCTGCCGGTGTATATATATAAATCACGTGTCACGCTGTTTGTCCGCGATGGACTCCCAAACTACTGAACTAATTTTGATAAAATTTTGTAACCTTTTATAATATGGTCAAACTTAAAAGGTAGGATAGTTTTTATCCCGGAATTCCCGAGGGAACTCCGGCACTAATGCGGGGAACAGTTAATCACTGTGAACTACTGTCACGGGTACAAAGAAGGACATAGAGTACCTACTATTTCCCAGAATTCCTGCGGGAACTCCGAAATTACGGCGGATGAAATCGCGGGGGACAGCTAGTATTATTATAAATAAGTACGACGCGACGACGATGGAGCAAAACTCTGAACGCGACATAACTGTGAAGTTATTAGAACTATATAAAGACTTTCCCTGTTTGTGGGATTTAACAAATAAAGATTACTTGAGAAATCAAGCTTATACAATTTTGTTTGAAAGTTTTAAGAGCAGGCTGCATGACGTCCGTACACTTCTTCAGTGCATAGGCAAATGACGGTTGGATGCCCAACCGTCGGTACGTCTGTAGCAATGTCGGAACGGTAGGCACGACGGCGGTAATTGGGTTGGATCCAACCAAGTTGGGTCGTCTGTTACTAGTTTAAATATTGTTTTCTTTAATGTTGTCTTAGTTTATTTTTTTTTTTTAATTAACGTGGTCCAGAAGCAAGATGATCTTGTAATAGGTATTATTAAAGATTGTCTGTAAATTAAGTGAAATATGAATTTATACTTACTTATTTTATAGGTAGGTATATACCTATGTAGGTATTTCGATAGTTTGTAAATCTTTAGGTTAAGAGCGAGGATCAAACAAAAAAATACATTTATAATTTAATACGCGTAATATTGACAGAACTGTTGTAATTTTGCTGCGTTCACTTTTATTATTAAAAATTCTTGTATTTCATACGTTATTTATTTCAAAAAATTCTGGGAGCTATCTCGTAGTAATTATTTCATGTAGGTACCTATACACTGAAAGATAGAAGCGTATTCCGTGTGTCTGTATAGCACTCTTAAAATATCGCAACGGAATGTTGCCATTTCATCTTGAGCGTCTATGTCTTATCTCAATCGAAAAACTTTTTACCGGCTTTTAATTTTTTTCTGAAAAGTAAGTATTATTCTAATCTCCACTCCTAATATAAACAAGCTTGAAATATGGGTACCAGACCACTGATATGGAACACAAACGCTTTTTAAAAGCTTTTATTTAACTAAGTAATGTTTGTAGATACGGGTGGAATCTTGCAACTTATTTTTGAAGCAGATAGGTAATTTTGTAAACACGTTTAGTTTGAATGGCAATGCATGGCTTATTCTTTTTAGTGCATTTAAATAAAAGCTTGTTTTTAAAAAAAGTTTTTAAAAAGTTTTTTTTTTACTTTTAAATTTTTTGTTGTAGGTAAATTGCCTGTTAGACACTAATACCAGACTCTTACAACTAAACTCGTTTAAATATAGTCACTATAGCACAAAATATCATTCTAACTGGTAGTAGGTACTCACCTACTTTTAGGTATGTACCTATTTTTAGGTAAGTACCTACTGGTAGTTACCTACTATTAAGTAAGAACCTTTAAGATCTTCAATGATAAATGTTAAAGTAGGTGAGCGGAAAAAGCGAATTACGTCACGATGCGAGTTGCCGTAAATACCAATCAAATGGGACTACGGGAAGTTTTATTACACTGTAAAGTTTTTTGTCCGGTCTCAAACGACGTAGTAAAACATGAATAGGGCACCGTGTATAAGTTGTTTGCCTTTGTGGAGTGAGAAATATAGGTAAAGAAACAATAGACAATATGTAAAAAACATCAATCGAGTTGAATTGAACGATGCTTATTATCACAGGACATACGTCAATGTAAAATTTTGTTTTATGCCTGAATTGTTTATTCTACTTCTACCTATAGGTACTCATCGACGGTCGTATCCGTTTGCCCTAAATGATTTAGAGTTAAGTTAGATACTAGTTAAAATTTTGTAAACATCCGAAATAAAGGCTTTATTATTATTATTATTATTATTATTATTATTATTATTATTATTATTATTATTATTATTATTATTATTATTATTATTATTATTATTATTATTATTATTATTATTATTATTATTATTATTATTATTATTATTATTATTATTATTATTATTATTATTATTATTATTATTATTATTATTATTATTATTATTATTATTATTATTATTATTATTATTATTATTATTATTATTATTATTATTATTATTATTATTATTATTATTATTATTATTATTATTATTATTATTATTATTATTATTATTATTATTATTATTATTATTATTATTATTATTATTATTATTATTATTATTATTATTATTATTATTATTATTATTATTATTATTATTATTATTATTATTATTATTATTATTATTATTATTATTATTATTATTATTATTATTATTATTATTATTATTATTATTATTATTATTATTATTATTATTATTATTATTATTATTATTATTATTATTATTATTATTATTATTATTATTATTATTATTATTATTATTATTATTATTATTATTATTATTATTATTATTATTATTATTATTATTATTATTATTATTATTATTATTATTATTATTATTATTATTATTATTATTATTATTATTATTATTATTATTATTATTATTATTATTATTATTATTATTATTATTATTATTATTATTATTATTATTATTATTATTATTATTATTATTATTATTATTATTATTATTATTATTATTATTATTATTATTATTATTATTATTATTATTATTATTATTATTATTATTATTATTATTATTATTATTATTATTATTATTATTATTATTATTATTATTATTATTATTATTATTATTATTATTATTATTATTATTATTATTATTATTATTATTATTATTATTATTATTATTATTATTATTATTATTATTATTATTATTATTATTATTATTATTATTATTATTATTATTATTATTATTATTATTATTATTATTATTATTATTATTATTATTATTATTATTATTATTATTATTATTATTATTATTATTATTATTATTATTATTATTATTATTATTATTATTATTATTATTATTATTATTATTATTATTATTATTATTATTATTATTATTATTATTATTATTATTATTATTATTATTATTATTATTATTATAGGTACTCATATACAATGTGTTAATAAATTAAGTGAAAAACTGATACACCCCATTTAAAAAAATAATAATAATATGATTAAAATACTTTAAAAGTTATACACCATTAGTTTGGAGGTAACCTATCTACGAAATTTACGAAATTCCAAGCGCTACGCCCGCGCCTACCGGTTCGAATTTTTTACTGCGGGTGGCGTACGCGCCAAATATTGTACCTATCTATACTTACTAATATTATAAAGAGCAAAAGTTTGTGAGTTTGTGGGTTTGTGAGTTTGTGACGTTGGAAGGGGTAATCTCTGGATCTACAGAATCGATTTTGAAAATTCTTTCACTTATAGGAAGCTGCAGTAATCCTGAGTGTCATAGGGTACTTTTTATTCCGGAATTCCCGCGGGAACTCCGAATTTCCGCAGGTAAAACCACGGGGGAACAACTATCTCTAGATCTACTGAACCGATTTTGAAAATTCTTTCACTTATAGGGAGCTACAGTGATCCAGAGAGATATAGGGTACTTTTTAACCCGGAATTCCCGTGGGAACTTCGGAGTTTGTGAGTTTGTGAATTCGTGAGTTTGTGAGATTGTAGTGGGTAATAGTAGATCCAGAGATCTACTGAACTGATTTTAAAAATTCTCTCACCTATAAGAAGCTACAGTGATCTTGAGTGACATAGAGTACTTTATCCCGGAATTCCTGCGGGAACTCCGGAGATTGTGAGGTGGTAGGGGGTAATCTACTGAACCGATTTTGAAAATTATTTCACTTATAGGAAGCTAAAGTGATCCTGAGTGACAGGGTTCTTTTTATCCCGGAATTCCCGGAAGTACTCCGAAAAATTACCGCGTTTCAGCGGGGGTCAGCTAGTTATAAATAATTTAGACATCGGCTAGTAAAAATGAAAAAAAAATAACCTATATTAAAACATAGTGCGATCGATTCGCTAGTTGAATTATAGTAGGGGTTTTATTGGTCATTTGGTATAGGGGTACCTTGCATTTTTGTCTCAAAGGACGCCGCTTGGAACAGTTGATCCTTGGGTCAAACTAAGCTGATTTAGACCGGGTGACACGAGGAGCCCCCCCTGGGGTGGGCAGGGGAGGGGGGGAAAGAGTGCATCGCCCGCGTCGCAGACTACGCTCGATTTCTGCCCACATATAGCTACTAGGTCGAGTTTGGTATCGTTTTCATATAAATCGAGGACGAGGGTTTCATTTCTGGAATAAACTTTTTGCCCGTCCATAGAAAAAAACCGAGCAACTGGCAAAAACAAAAAAAAAAATAAAAAATAAAATTCGGAATATCGTCTCTAAGAATTATACTACGAGTAATTTCACCATATAAAAAATATAATGTTATAGCCCCTTTATTCTTAAATATAAAAAAAATTATTTGAAAAACATCTTTAAGTATAAGTGTGTTAAAAAAAATATTTTACATAGCACGGCGGGACCGAATTTCTTAAATGAAATTTAAAAAATCTCAAATAATTGCTTTAACTTTTTGCCCAGACTGCTAGACTGGCATTGTTTTTGAACAACATAATATATGTGACTTAAACATGAACAGAAATATAATATTAATTAATTATTTATTCATATTTAAATAAAAATTGCACCATTATTGACGTTTCGACTACATCTGCAAAGATCTGTACACTTATAACGCAGTTGCATCTATGTGTACGCTGTACTTAGCATTTGCATCTAATTAATCCAATAAGCTAATTAATACAGGGTGACATGCGGAACCCCCCGCAGCGGATGGGTAGGGGAGGGGGTGGAAAATGCATCATCCGCGACGCATTCCGCGCTCGATTTTTGCCTCTATATGGCTACTAGGTCAAGTTTGGTGGCGTTTACGTATAATTCAACGATAAGGGTTTTATTTCTATAATAAACCTTTTGCCTCTCTATAGAAAAAAACAGAGTAAGGGGGAAAAACAAAAAAAAATCGGAATATCGTTGCTCAGAATTATACTATGAGTAATTTCAGTATACAAAAAATATTGTAGGTATTGTAGCCCCTTTATTGTAGAATATAAAAGTGTTACTAGAACATCTTTTAGGTGTAAATGTGTTAAAAAATATTTTTCATTACTCATGCTCGGAGAGTAGGTCTGAAGTTGCCTGAGAAGCGGGTTGAAAGTAGCCCTTTTCAGCCCTAGGGAGAATCGCTTTCAACTGACAACTGTCAAATTATTAAAAAAAAACTAGGTCTATTTTCACATTTCTATTGAACCATGTTTCAACTTTCTATAGGTACAGCCAGCGCGATGTAAAATTGAAATAACGTAAAGTTTAAGTAGGTATTAATTAAAATAAAATTCACTCACTTTTTCTTAAGCTAATTCCTATTTATATTTTTTTATTTTCTTTAATTAATACTTAATAATTAAAGAAAATATTTTTTTTAGGTCGCCACAATGTAAATAAAAAATACTGGCTGAATAGCTAGCCGGCCAAAGAAAAAGAAATAGGTGGGAAAGTGTCAAGCGACTATCCGATCTTCACTCATTTTTTCTTTAGCTAATTCCTATTTTTATTTTGACTTTCCTTGCATTCGTAATGAAAAGCACAGTGTTACCCTCGGGAGAAAGTAACTTATTTAGTGCCTCGAACTATTGGCGCCCTCGCTACGCTCGGGCGCCAAACCCCGTCTCGGCACTAAATGAGTTACTTTCACCCCTTGGATAACAATGTACTATTGCATAGAGCAGCGAGACTGAATTCCTTAACGCGGTATTTAAAAAACAAACCAATTAACTCGTTTTCAAACATTCCCAGTCTAGCAGTCGGAGTAAAAAAGTAAATCAATTAACAACAGACTCAAACATGAATCAAAGATAATTATTAATTTATTATTTATCAATATTTAAATTAAAAATGCACTTTCATTGACTCTTTCCACAACACCCGCAAAGCTCTGTAAACTTTAAGTGAATTTTTACGCAGTTGCATTTATCTAGTTGTACACTGCACTTAGCATTTAAACCGAATTAATTCAAAGCGTGCTCTAGAAGCTACGAGCAAGCTAGTCCATACGGGTTCCCGAATTTGGTTTTCACTAACCTATTAGAAGGATCCATATCCTTCTTATATCTTGATACGGTACAAAAAGTTGTCCCTGCACGCATGTCCTCCTTAGTACACCGCTCAAAGCTAATGTTGATATAAAGAATATTTAGTCGGCAATATGTTTTCAATGCTTCGATCCTTTTTCGTGAATAATTGTTTTATTCAGTTGGTCACATCCGTGCAAAAGCCTGATCTGTGATTAACAATTAAACAATGATGCAATCACTGTCGTTGATTCCAAGTTTTGAGTTGAATGTTAAATGATAAAAATATGCACTGCTTCCGATCTAAAAAACGTCGTAAAATCCAAACTATTATTTAAATTTTATAGGATAGGTACGTGTAATTTTATAAGATAGCTTTAATTACAGTTGGTCTGCTCTGTATTTTAATTTATTATATCCTTTTTTACTTAGGTACTTGTCTTACATAGCAGTGGCAATTGATGTTTCTAGTTTTGGGTAAGCTTGAGGGCTGGGCAATATCCCCTTGTATTTCCAATTTGAAACTTTCAGTAGCTGTTAGATATGCACATCATGGTTTCAAAGACACTATTTTTTCCTTTACCGCAAAAAAAATCACAACCAGTAAAGGCGGAAAACATTGCTGTTACTTCTGCTTTCTCAAGTTCTATGGAAGAAAATTTAAATATAGGAATTAGAAGCTGCAATACCATGACAGAAGAAAATATAGCGCGCTATAAATAGTACATTGTTATCCTAGGGGTGAAAGTAACTTATTTAGTCCCGAGACGGGGTTTGGCGCCCGAGCGTAGCGAGGGCGCTAATAGATCGAGGGACTAAATAAGTCTTTCTCCCGAGGGTAACACTGTGCTTTTCATTACGAATGCAAGGAAAGTCAAAATAAAAATAGGAATTAGCTAAAGAAAAAATTAGTGAAGATCGGATAGTCGCTTGACACTTTCCCACCTATTTCTTTTTCTTTGGCCGGCTAGCTATTCAGCCAGTATTTTTTATTTACATTGTGGCGACCTAAAAAAATATTATCTTTAATTATTAAGTATTAATTAAAGAAAATAAAAAAATATAAATAGGAATTAGCTTAAGAAAAAGTGAGTGAATTTTATTTTAATTAATACCTACTTAAACTTTACGTTATTTCAATTTTACATCGCGCTGGCTGTAGAAAGTTGAAACATGGTTCAATAGAAATGTGAAAATAGACCTAGTTTTTTTTTTAATAATTTGACAGTTGTCAGTTGAAAGCGATTCTCCCTAGGGCTGAAAAGGGTTACTTTCAACCCGCTTCTCAGGCAACTTCAGACCTACTTTCCGAGTATGAGTAATGAAAAAATATTTTCCACATACTTAAAAGATGTTGTATTTAGTATTTTTTTTTATATTTTAGAATAAAGGGACAAATTTTTTGTTTACTGAAATTACTTGTGGTATAATTTTGAGCGACGATATTCCGAATTTAATTTTGTTTATTTTTTGTTTTACCTGTTACTCGGTTTTTTTCTATGGATAGGTAAAGGTTTATTCCAGAAGTAAAACCCTCGTCCTCGAATTATACGAAAACGACACCAAACTCGACCAAGTAGAGGCAAAAATCGAGCGCGGATTGCGTCGCGGACGATGCATTTTCCACCCCCTCCCCTGCCCACCCGCTGGGGGGGTTCCGCATGTCACCCTGTCTTAATTAACTTATTGGATTAATTAGATGCAAATGCTAAGTACAGCGTACACATTAGATGTAACTGCGTTATAAGTGTACAGATCTTTGCAGATGTAGTCGAAACTGTCAATAATGGTGCAAATTTTATTTAAATATGAATAAATAATAAATTAATATTATGTTCGTGTTCATATTTAAGTCACATAAATTATGTTGTTCAAAAACAATGCCAGTCTAGCAGTCTGGGCAAAATGTTAAAGCAAATATTTGAGTTTTTTAAATTTCGTTTAAGAAATTCGGTTCCGCCGTGCTATGTAAAATATTTTTTTTAACACACTTATACTTAAAAGATGTTTTTCAAATAATTTTTTTTATATTTAATAATAAAGGGGCTATAACATTATATTTTTTATATGGTGAAATTACTCGTAGTATAATTCTTAGCGACGATATTCCGAATTTTATTTTTTTAATTTTTTTTGTTTTTGCCAGTTGCTCGGTTTTTTTCTATGGACGGGCAAAAAGTTTATTCCAGAAATGAAACCCTCGTCCTCGATTTATATGAAAACGATACCAAACTCGACCTAGTAGCTATATGTGGGCAGAAATCGAGCGCAGACTGCAACGCGGGCGAAGTACTCTTCACCCCCCTCCCCTGGGCAAGGGAGGGGGGGTACCTCGTGTCACCCGGTCTAAATCAGCTTAGTTTAACCCAAGGATCAACTGTTCCAAGCGGCGTCCTTTGATACAAAAGTGTCAAGGTTGCGACCAATAAAACCCCCACTATTAGTAGAGCGGCAAACTGAGAAAATTCCTTCTCTAAACCGAATCTCGTCGGTATCTCTTATGTATACCTACAACAGGCATGGATGTATTCAGGGCGTTGTGTAGATTACGAAACTGCTTGTTGTAATGTTTTTTAGTGGTGGAGGGGATAGCAGTGACGTCATAAACATGGCCGCCAACGGTTTTTATTTTTGTTAATTACATCGCACCTATTAGGTCTATCTGATTGTGTATGGTGTCATTTGAAAGCTTATTAAATGTTCTTTAATTTATTTCCCGACATCTAAAGCGTATCTATTACATTTAAAAAAATATTTGACAAAATATGATTTTTTTTTAAGCGATTTCAAAAATATTCTCTTTTTACTGAGAAACCGCTACACTTACGGTAAATTTGTTTAATATAAAAATTAAGTAGAATTTTATTACCTATTTAAAAATGCCAGTTTCATTAAAATAGGACTTAAAACAACTGAGATATGTCTCATTTTGTGGCGCAAGGAGCAAGGTTTTGTATCGTAATCTTATAGAACTGCTGTTAGTTGTCGCGCTAAAACTCGCAAATGGCTCGACCGACGTGAATATTTCTTTTTTTATTGGGTTTTTAACTACCAGGAGAAGGTTTGTGTTAAAGAAAATTGGGAGTTCCTGCGGGAATTCCGAAATTCATGGGGGTGAAACCATGGGGCACAGCTAATGTAATGTAATGTAAAAATATGTCACATAAATCTTACTATATCATGCTGTTAACCAAACGTGCTTTCTTCATAATGCTGCCCTAAATCCTCACTATTATAAATGCTAAAGTGAGTTTGTGTGTTTGTTTGTTTGTTACGCTTTCACGCCATAACGGCTCAACCAATAACCACGAAATTTTGCATACACGTTTTAAGGGGTACATTTTATTGCGGAATTCCCCTGGGAACTCCGAAATTACCGCGAGTGAAACAGCTAACCGGGAGCTGCTAGTAAATTATTAAATACCTACATATAAGTTGCGTGTGTGCTATGTCAAGACTGAACAGTCAAAACAATAAGTTAGGTACTGTTATAAAAATATAAGCCAAAACTTATTATTTAATCATCAAAAAATGGACGAAACCTGGACCTGAAAACAATTTTGAAAAATTAGTTAAGGGATTCGCCCACTGCTCTATTCAATACGAAATTCCGAACGGATGGCTTCGACAATGCACAAACTCAGTTTTAGCTTATTTTACACGAGAAGGGAGAAACACTGAGTTCTTTGGATTCTGGATCCTCTAAGCCCAAAACTGCAAAATTAATTGACGGTCAGGCGCTAATTCAAAATATACTCGTAGGTAAACCAAAAACTACCAAAAATTTTGATGATTTTGTGGAAATTTTTTTGAAGAACAATCGCAATCAAAACGAGATAAATGTGAAAACCGCATGTGCTTTTTGAACATACATAAAATCCGGGATAAGAGACAAGAGGAGTCCGTCTATTACTCCTGTGGAATATAAGATAACGGGCGCTACTACTCCTTTTCCAACGAAATGGGACTAGTGTCGGCAACCAGAAGCGAGCTTATTATTATATCAACCAGAGTACCAGGGGCGTAAAATTATCAGTTAACCATTACTTATCAGGATTATGACTATTTAGACATATCTTCTAGTTAGTTTTTGTCATAAATGTGTACGATCACGAGGCACAAATTATCGTATGTTAACGATAGTAATTATCGTACGGTTACGAATATCTTTATATTTTTCGGTCAATAAATTAAATCTTAATGAATTTCTTTCATAACATATTTCCGATCAAGCGGCAAAAGTTAGTAAAGTTAGTGAAGAAACAGAAACAATCTTCTAATGGTCACAAAACAACACTTAGGGGATCCCGTAAACGTATGGGATGTCGGTGAAAACAGTAATTAGTGCTGGTTGTCGTACAGCAAAATGCGGCTGTATGTCAGGAAGGAACAGGAATGTTTGCAAGTCCTTTTGGAGATGAGATTTGTTTCAATCAATACAATTTTTGTGTTCGAGATAGTTAAATAATGAATTTTAGCTTATTTTAACCCTATTATCATAATTGCCTGATACTAACAAATATTATATAAAATGCCTGCCATGTCCTAAATGATTGACTGACGGATCAACGCAAAGCCTGAACCGCTGATAGTAGAGACCTGAAACTTGGAAGGTGTGTTCTTTTTACGACATAGGCATTCGATAACAAAGGATTTTTAAAAATTTGAACCCTAAGGGGACTAAAAGGGGTTGCAAAATTTGTATGAAACAATTCCGCGGGAATTTCGGAGTTCTCGCGGGTGCAGTGTGACCACGTGGGACAGCTATTATTTTATAACAGTACTTATTGTTTTGATTGTTCACTATTAACACATGCACAATTGCAACTACAATTTATAATTTATTTAAGGCAGTACTATGAAGAAAGCACTTCTGGTTAACAGCATGAATTAGTAATATTTATGTGACGTAACTAGCTGTGCCCCACGGTTTCAGATTCGGAATTCCCCCAGGAACTCCCAATTTTCTTTAATACAAACCTTTTCCTGGTAGTTAAAAACCCAATAAAAAAAGAAATATTCACGTCGCGTCGGTCGAGCCATTTACGAGTTTTAGCGCGACAAACGCACAGCAGTTCTATAAGATTACGATACAAAACCTTGCTCCTCGCGCCACAAAATGAGACATATCTCAGTTGTTTTAAGTCTTATTTTAATGAAACTGGCATTTTTAAATAGGTGATAAGATTCTCCTTAATTTTTATATTAAACAAATTTACCGTAAGTGTAGCGGTTTCTCAGTAAAAAGAGAATATTTTTGAAATCGCTTAAAAAAAAATCATATTTTGTCAAATATTTTTTTAAATATAATAGATACGCTTTAGATGTCGGGAAATAAATTAAAGAACATTTAATAAGCTTTCAAATGACACCACACACAAGCAAATAGACCTAATAGGTGCGATGTAATTAACAAAAACAAAAACCGTTGGCGGCCATGTTTATGACGTCACTGCTATCCCCTCCACCACTAAAAAACATTACAACAAGCAGTTTCGTAATCTACACAACGCCCTGAACACATCCATACCTGTTGTAGGTATACATAAGAGATACCGACGAGATTTTACAAAATCTGGTCTCCGCCGCTCTACTAAATCTGAACAAACTACTTCGGTGGCGCGCCACCAGATGTATATCGGGACCAGATCATAGAATAGACATTTTTCAATCACGTATGATTTTTTTTTGTTATTTCAAAACACACAGATCTACTTGATCCCATAGCAAGCTATTATTAGCTTGTGTCGTGAAAACCAAGCAAACGTGGTATGATGGTAGGTACATACTACATAGAATAACAAAATTATAATATGCTAGCTGTGCCCCGCGGTTTCACCCGAGGTAATTTTGGAGTTCCCGCGGGGATTTTGGGATTAAAAGCACCCTATATGTCCTACTCTGCACCCCTGACAACGTGCATGCCTAATTTCATCCAAATCCGTTGAGCCGTTTTTGCGTGATGAGTAACAAACATCCAAACATCCACACATCCAAACATCCACACTTTCACATTTATAATATTAGTAGGAGTATACTATAGATATATAAACACACCCAGACTGGAAAGTGGAACCCTGTGCTCGTCACACAATGTGCACCTCGACTGGGAATCGAACCCGGAACCTCTTGTATTCTGGCGATAAGTTCTTTCTTCTTTTTTTTATTAAATGGTAATTTTTAAATAATTGTGTCAATGACATGACAATGTGTGACTTGATAGACAAAGCAACGCGATTGAAGTAAAAAAAAAACACGATATATTTTGAAATCATGAGATTTCCAAAATAAAATAAAGAACTAAGCAATTACTAAGCAATTAAAAATATTTACACACCTAACTACTAGAATCAACAATATACAACCAACAACTTTATTAATTATACAAAAACATAAGTAGGTATCTATATTAGTATTTGCCAAAAAATAACTAACTGAAAAACCACGTTAAAGTTTTATTTTATTATCGCATAAGAATTTAAAAAAGTCAAAGAGTACTTGTAAGTTGTGACACTTGTAACTATCAAATTCAGACAAAAAATATTTCTCCATCAGAAGAATTCGAATTGTAGGACCTTCGATGGATTTTATCTAAAAATTGAAAACTCCATTCGAAATTTCGATAGTTTCATATTTGAAAAGTCAATAATAGTCCATCAACTTACGACGACTACTTATTGTAACATTTGTAGATAACTACTTTTACAATTTGACCATGATCTAAGAAAATAAAAACAAAAAGAAAACAAGGCGAAGTAATATTAATACAAGAACCATGGATTTGACCATTTATGTTTGATCGCAATCACATCATAAAATATCTGTGCGTCCATAATGGACGTATGTGACTATATGGTGACTAGTTGGACTAGTAGACTGGTCCATAGTCGCTATAGTTACATGCGATTTATTTATTAATTTATTTATTCAAAAGAACGACCAACAAAGCATACACCGTAACATTGGTATAGTGATATCATATCATAATAGAAAATATTATAATAGAAAAATTATGGCGCTGCCTCAATGCACGAAGAAAGAAGCAATAAATGTACACAAAATAAAATACAAATTTACTATCTTTTCAAACTCAAAATAAAACCCCGTAGATACAAATAAATGTAAGGGATCTATTTCAACACATTATTGAACTTTTTTTATAAGTAAAATTATTTAAATTTTCAGAAGAAACAGAATTTTAAGAAGAACACAATTTCTATTCAATGATTGGGCCAACCGGGTATTTGACATGAAAACCACTGAATTAAAATCATAATTACAGTAGGTATTTAACTATACTTGTAACAATAACTAAACTAAATATACTTAAAAAGGAAAATAATTACTTAACACTCTTCTTATGCATTTTTTTCTTTTTAATTTATTGAGTTTAATTAATTACTTATTAATTAGGTATCTATGTTCCACCTGCATTAATTTCCTAATATCTATACCTAAAGGTCAACTCAGCTTGCGGGCAGAGTTCGAGCGAGCTGAGTTGACTAAAGAGCCAACTATCTACTGGCTTTCTTTTTAGATTACGATCCATAAAATGGGTACAGTAGGTACTTATCGAAACAATATCATTCGCTGATCTTTATACTTGCAGATTAAATGGAATATCTACATCGTAAAAAACGATACTTTATGAAGTCATCACAGAATAATATTCACAGTTTGGTGAAAAAATACCAGAATACCTAATACCCATACTTACCTACGTAGATACTAAAAGGTATTTTTTTTTTATAATATGCTGCTTTTTCGAGGTTCCCTTGCGAGTTCTTTACAGAGATAAAATAAATCGACATTATTTTAACTCAGAATTTTTTTTTATCTCTGTGCTAAGAGTGAAGTGTCATTTACAATATAGCGTGAGGTAACAAATTCACTGTAAACTGAAGCAGACATCTTGTATGTCTGCTATCGATCTCTGAAATATCCACACTAAATTTCATGTGACAAACAATCCTTTTCTGTACCCTGATAACGTGTATGCAAAATTTCATAATGATCGGTTGAGCCATTAAGGCGTGAAAACGTAACAAATAAACAAACTCACTTTTGCATTTTTACGTAAGGATTTAAACACGAATTTGATTATTATATCAACCTCTAACTAATCGTAGCTCGGAGGTGAGAACACCCCTCTTGTAACCTGGCAACCTTTTGAATCTCTGTTCAACTGATTGCGGTTATTTTTTTATTTGTGACTAGCTGTGCGTTTCACCCGCGTGAGTTTCAAAATTGCCGCAGGAACTCCATAATAGTCTAATTTACTCCTTATAACATTTTTTTTTAATTTATTTATTCGTTTTTACAAAGCAAGAAATTTACAAAATAGTGTGTATAAACTTTCATAAGTTTCTCCTCACACTAGATGATTCGAGTCGGTAGGCAACAGTTTTAACAAAATATACATCAGCTAATTAGCAGTGAAAATCCCGTCAAAATCGGTCCAACCTATTAGTAGATTCACCTGCGTGAGTTTCGGAATTCCCGCAGGAATTCCGAACTTTTTTTCTTCTTCTCCTTACAATAACGTGAACAATGAAATTATTTTTATTATTTTATTATTATTATTATTTTTATTTATTTTTACCACCCTTCGCCACTGCTATGTATTTCATTTAATCTACATTAGACGAAAAGAATTTATTAAAATTTATATATTATTATTACATTGATTAGGTACCTAATGTCTATACTGACTTGAGTTATTACCAGACAAGTCTTAAGTATAAATTTTTACTATCTTCACAGTTTTGTTGAGTTTGCCTCACCCGTACCGTGCGTTAAGGAACTAAAGTTCCAATAAATGTAATTAGTACAATCACTTTGGCACATAGTACATACCTATACTACACGCCTGAATTACTTGAATAGGTAGGTATTTAAAACTCCGAAAGTTGCATACGAGTACAGCACACAAACATCCCTGTGATAAGAATGAAACGACATTATTTCTGCAGTTTATGTTCAAAGTTTTTTTTATTTTTAATAATTACTTTAACTTACCTAATAAAAAGTATTTTTCCCTAGTTACAAATTATGTAGGTATGTAAATCTGATAAAATGTTAAAGCTTATGTATTAATATTTAGATTCAAAAATACTCGAAGCATTATATTAAGGGGATTAAATTGC
This sequence comes from Zygaena filipendulae, assembly GCA_907165275.2. Lineage (NCBI taxonomy): Eukaryota > Metazoa > Arthropoda > Insecta > Lepidoptera > Zygaenidae > Zygaena > Zygaena filipendulae. The sequence goes on from OU015657.1 coordinate 9,172,628, forward strand.
TCAACGATCAAAGATAATAATTATTATGAATATGCACCACAGGCGTTGCCATTTCTCGCGAGCTGAGTGTTCCTTTATGAAAAACTAATACGAATTATTGAAGAATCATCGCTCTGTTTTTAGTTAAAAAAATTATGCATAACTATTAATAATGCATGAGTTAGGTTTAAAATTGGAATTTACGTGGTTCTTTTAAAATAAAATTCGAAATACTCATACTCGGAAAGTAGGTCTGAAGTTGCCTGAGAAGCGGGTTGAAAGTAACCCTTTTCAGCCCTAGGGAGAATCGCTTTCAACTGACAACTGTCAAATTATTAAAAAAAACTAGGTCTATTTTCATATTTCTATTGAACCATGTTTCAACTTTCTATACAGCCAGCGCGATGTAAAATTGAAATAACGTAAAGTTTAAGTAGGTATTAATTAAAATAAAATTCACTCACTTTTTCTTAAGCTAATTCCTATTTATATTTTTTTATTTTCTTTAATTAATACTTAATAATTAAAGAAAATATTTTTTTTAGGTCGCCACAATGTAAATAAAAAATACTGGCTGAATAGCTAGCCGGCCAAAGAAAAAGAAATAGGTGGGAAAGCGTCAAGCGACTAACCGATCTTCACTCATTTTTTCTTTAGCTAATTCCTATTTTTATTTTGACATTTCTTGCATTCGTAATGAAAAGCACAGTGTTATCCTCGGGAGAAAGACTTAATAAGTTACTTTCACCCCTGGGATAACAATGTACTATTATATGTCAAATTTGCAAAAGGAAAAATTTAAAGCAATTAATCCCCCTAAATATAGGTACCTACCTACGTTTAATATTCGTTAGAGGATGTAGGTAGGTATAATTATGGAATTCAATTGAAATGTGTACGAATGGATAGCGCACGCACAGGCGCCCCGGGCGCTGCTACGCGAGCGAGAGTGCTACCAGCCAATGTTCCAGTGCTCATGCCAGCGCCCACTGTATCTGAGTTCATCGTGCCAGTGCCCACCGTGCTAGTGCCCACAGCGCCAGCGCCCGCCGTGCCAGCGCCCACCGTGCCTGCTCGCCGCAGAGACGTGCACGACGTGTAAGTTGGCGCCCGTTGCAGTCGCATGGTACAGCTACTAGCAGTTCCTCGCCTCATGATGCCATTGACTCCAGCGATATCTGAACAAAAATCACTGGAATAGAAGAAGGTTCTTTATAAGTCAAGCCCCAAGTGTAATAAAGTTATTTACAACCGATCGCTATTTTGTTTTTCGTGACCATGTCAACATGAAAATCCTTCTATTCTTCTGTTCCTTCGTTTTCTATAGCGATAACGACCAATGCTAACTTAGCTAAGGGAGGAGGACACAAAATATGTCATGTCGGAATTTGGTGTCATTTAGCTGCTTGTTAGTCTGGATGAATTGTAAAATTTACTGCGACATAATCACTACCATCTTTTATGTTTGTATGCAATAAAGAATTAAGGTCTAACGTATGCCTTTAGTACCTACAATCTACATAATTATTTAGTTTTCTCTAAGTTCAAAGTCCAACTGAGGCTTGATATTTTATTGCAACAGCTGTATTTTCTTTGTAAAAGAATAATTTAAAAATATTTTCTTAACTTTTTCTTGTATAAACAAACCGCTACTCCGTTCTTTTAAAGTTTCCATTTATACCTAAATTTTCGCAATGGGACAGGAAATATAAATAGAGATTTTAACTCAGTTTTTACCACAGTTTGTCTCATGAAATCAGGATCTTTCAGGAAAACAGCTCATGTGATACTGTCTTAGTAAAATCGGTTTAGTAGTTTAGCTATAAAAATGGATACCAATTGAATTTTAGACATAAATTCAACTAGCTGTGTCTCGCAGTTTCACCCGCTATTATTTCGGAGTTCCCAGGGGAATTTCAGGATAAACTATATACGTATAAACCTTCCTCTTGAATCCCTCTATCTATTGGTGAAAACCACAATATGAATACCCGTTCAGTAAGTAGTCTTTGAGTTTATCACGAACAGACAGACAGACCGATGCGGCGGAGGACTTTATTTTATAATAATATGTAAGGATTATTGAAAGTGCTTATTGAAAGGTATTAAATGAAGAAGTAGAAAAAACAAAATATGATCCATAAAATATGACGTTTTTTATATTTTACTAGCTGTTCCCCGTGGTTTCACCCGCGGTAATTTCGTAGATCCCGCGGGCATTCCGAAATAAAAGTACTTCCATATACGGGAATTCCGGAATAATGCGAAAATGAGTTTGTTTATTTTTTACGCTTTCACGGCTTAACGGCTCAACCGATCATCATGAAATTTTGTTACACGTAGTCAGGGATATAGGGTAGGTTGTAGGTACTTTTTGTCCTGGAATTCCCACGGAAACTCCGAAATTAACGCGCGGGGAACAGCTAGTTATTATACAAAACTCAGTGCATAAAAGTATTCAATCCTAATTTTTCGAAGAACATTACAATCCACAACCCAATATAGAAAAGTAGGTATTTTGTACTTTCACCTACTGTAAGGTAGCTGTAGCAGTAGGTTCCTAATAATAGGTTGACGATAGGTAATATTGTCACATGACACACTGTTATGATCGTAAACTAATTGATTGACATAGGCGAGGCCAAATGTAGCTTCAATATGAGTTCTCTTATCACATATTAGTGCGCGCCCACAGATTTAGTTTCACCATGTTTTCACCTGACATGGCAACTCCGTCGCACATGCTCGCCGGCCTGTGTTGCCACCGCGTCGGCACGCACATCCGGAAGCATACCACGCTACCAAGGACCTAGGTATAAGTATAGAGAGAAGTGTTTTTTTATTACCTTACCTACTTTATTAAAAAAGAACTCATTCAATTTAGAAGATTAACCGCCGCACTCACCGCCGCACTCAGAGTCGACTTTAATGATTACTTAGTTAAGTATAGATTTTCAAAACAAAACTGCCGCAATCAGAGACGTTCAGTAAATTAATGTTAATTAGCATTTAATGAGATGTATCTTAATCAGTTAAATGCCAATTAACATTAATTTATTCAACTTGTCTGATTGCGGCGGTTTTGTTTCAAAAATCTATACTTAACTAAGTAATCATTAAAGTCGACTCTGAGTCCGGCGGTCAGTGTTGTTTTAATGATTACTTAATTAAGTATAGCATTTTAAAACAAAACTGCCGCAATCAGACAAGCTTAATAAATTAATGTTAATTGGATTTACATCTCGTTAAATGCCAATTAACATTAATGTTGACTACTTTTGAAAATCAAAATTCTAATTAGTCCGTCAGTTAGAAAATAAAAAAAACAATAGACAAGTATTTTTTGCTTTTTTAAATAAATTAAAATATACAGAGATAAAGCGCATTAAAGTTTAGGGTGAGGGGGTCGTGACATCACCGTAAAACCGCCATACAAAATCAGAATAGTGACATCACGCGAAATTTCAACTCAATATATCGCCGTTATTATTTAATTAGGTAAAAAAAGAAAAAATACGTGTCAAATATTTTTTAATAATCTACAAGACGGACTAAAAAATAAATATTAGTCATTTACTGAACGTTTCTGATTTCGGCAGTTTTGTTTTAAAAATTTATACTTAATTAAGTAATCATTAAAATGCGACTCTGAATGCGGCCGTAAGATACCTAATAATAAATATCTACTACTAATTACTATGTATAATATTACACATAGTAGACAAATATACAGATCCTACACAGACCCTGTGTAGATGTAAGATTAATCGAGAGACCTGGGTACTAAAAAGTATTTGATTCGCGTCTCAAATAATCTCAAATAACTTCAAAAAAGTATTGATAGGTACTTGACGCTATAGAAAAAATATTCATGATTTAGTGCGCAAGATGCCAACGCGCTAACAGATCTTACCCTTATTCTCTATAGTCATAGTCATAGGACCAACAACATTTCTTGCCCATAACGCGCGTTTCAAAAACGCAATCCCAAACATTCTAGATATCAAAATATTAGAAATTATTGTTCTGTATACCATAAGAAAAGATGTAAATGTACGCGTATCATACAATTTTACTACAGTAAATATAGAGACGCACTGCATCGTTATCGTGCCTATAGATTATTTTTAAATACTCAAGGTAGGTATCTCAGAAAATAAATTTACATACCTACATATGAAAATAATGTTACAAGGGGCGCTTTATACATTTTTCCGCTACCAATAACCGTAAGGTACGCGGATGTATCACTAATAAACATTACCGACAGTAAAGTCGGCCTTCTATAGTTATTATATGCAGACAGAGTTATATACCCACCTTGTAACATTTTCATGTAGGTATGATAGTAACCTACCTATACATATTTATTTGTCTAAAACATTTTAGAAAATATTAAAACCAAACAAATGGTTTAGACTATCGTTACCTGTTTAAATCCATTCCGGTACCTCGCGTTCATGTAGCAGTATATGATGGGGTTGTAGCAGGAGTGCGACATGGCCAGCCAGTGGCTCGCGAACCACACGTACGGCAGGCCCGGCCACGCGCTCCAGCGCGCGTCCTGCGCGTGCGCCGTGTACAGCACCTGCGCGCCGTACACACCACACACACACGCACATACACACTATACCTACCATATCAGTAGATACCTATAGCGCATTGCAGGCACGCAGCATTTCCAAACGATTTTCTTTAAAAACCGAAAATAATTAATCCACTGCTATCAAAACCATCAATCGATTGCACTTTCAACAACGTTATACCACAAAATTATCTTAAAGTGAATGTGTTGAAAACTCACAATAAACACGTTGAGTGGCAGCCAGCATATAGTGAAAACAGCCACCACGGTCACCATCATTTTTATCATCTGCAACCAGTCAACCGAGTTATAATTCTGGCATCGGTTTGGCAAATCGAATTCGATAAAACTACGCGATTACAGCGCTGCATCGCAGTTGTTTGTTCAGCTCCAGGTTGTCACAAAGTGTGTGCGTGCGTGTGTGTGCGGGTGTGTGTGTGTGTGTGTGTGTATGTGTGTGTATGCTGTGATCGAGCGTTACCTTCCGCTTGGAGCGCTGCATGCGCGAGTCGCGCGCGCTCTCCGCCTCGCCGGGCGGCCGCCCGCCCCACACCGCGTGCGCGATGCGCGCATACGTGCACACCAGCGCGCCCAGCGGCACCACGAACTGCAGCACCAGCAGCGCCCAAGTGTACTGCTCACTCTGCTCTACGTTCTCCCAGAGCTCACCGCAAATGTCCCTATAAACGAACACTATTGAAAAAGTTTGTTTGTTTGTTTGTTTGTATACTTTATTGAGCATAAAGTATATGATATTATATTACTAGCTGTGCCCCGCGGATTCACCCGCGGTAATTTCGGAGTTCCCGCGGCAATTCCGGGATAAAAAGTACCATTCTCTATACCCCTGACAACGTGCATGTCAAGTTTCATCCAAATCCGTTTAGCCGTTTTTGATGGAGTGACAAACATCCAAACATCTAAACATCCAACATCCACACTGTCACATTTATAATATTAGTAAGATTATATTATATACTATATACAGGGCGTCCAACGGATATGCCACATAGAGGGAAAGTACCTTGAATATTGTAGATGGAACATTTTACCGAAAGAAGACATCATTTGAATTTAATAAAACAATTTAAACCGCATTCATAGATATTTAAATAATTAACACAACCATGGTTGAACCGGGAATCGAAACCGTTACATGAGAAAAAAAAACCCTGTAGCTTTATTATACCGATCGATCGAAAGGCTGCTTCATAAGAATAATTTTTTGCTAAATAACATAGTGTCAAAAATTAAAGGAAGACCGTGAATAACATTTGATGTGAAAATTTGTTCAGAAAAATGAAAAGATGACATTGCCGTAACGACATAAAACTGTAAATTTGTATTCACTCGTCAATAACTGAATAAAACGTTTTTTATTAATATCTATCTATATCTCTCTCTGTATGCTACTAATAAAAGTTTAACTTTAATATTTTGAAAATTCTAACTAATAAGGATTAGAATCCTTCCAAAACAAAAAAAAATCAATAGAGTTGTGGAAAAAAACCATTTTGAAAGATTTACGTTGCTCGTCGATTACTTTTTGTATTTTTAATACGGATTTCTGTCTATCAATAAAGTTGGCGTTTTGGCCTTGGGCGTGTTTCAAGTCATACAAATATTTTATTGCTATTTTTAAATTATTTTTTTGATGAAATAAAAATAGAATATCTACTATAAATCCATGGGATCTATTGGAAACTGTTACGCATAACAATAGGTATTTTTGGGCTAGCATAGTGATTTTTTTTGTTAAAAAATAACTTACAGTTCGCAGGCTTCGTGCCATTCTGTCGGACGCTGTAGCACTGAAACTATAGGTATAGGTGCGGCTGTCGTGAGTGCTCCGAGCCACACAGCCGCTACCACCGACTTGGCAGCCGCTTTGCCGAGCCTCGGGCGCAATGGGCTCATGATGACCATGTAGCGGTCGATGGAGATGGCGAGCAGCGTGTAGGCGCTGACGAGCACGGAGACGGCTTGCGAGTAGTTGACCAGCCGGCACATGAGCGCGCCGAAGGGCCAGTGGCGCAGCACCAGCGTCGACACGAACGAGAACGGCACGCAGAACAGCGTCATGAGGATGTCGCCCACCGCCAAGTTCACGATGAAGTAGTTGGTGACCGTCTTCATGCGCGGCGACGAATGCACCACGAAACAAACTAACCCGTTGCCGCACAGGGCGACCACGAAAACTAAACAGTACAACACGTATACGCATATTTGAAATGAAACAGAAAAGTTCGAGGCGACGCCCGATCTGCATATCGCATCATAGTTTGGCTCATACGTCGAGGATTGATTGGTTGTTTGAAATGTCGAGGCATTGAAAAGTTCCTGTTTAATATTTCTTTGTATCGTTTGTGTCGCGTTCATTTGCAACATTATTCATCACATAACTATTTATTTATGTTTCACATGACCTTTGACGGTTTTTTTCATGTCTTGGATTCATTTTCATCTGAAACATATATCTATAATTATATCGTTATTACGGATCATCCACTTGTTATGAGCATACAGCTTTTAGGAACGATCTGTGTGTAATTTTAATGATAAAATATTTTTTTTTTACTTTTGCAACTATAAAATTTATTGAAAAGTTTCATCAGACCGTAACCAAATTGGTACGGGACCACCCTAGAGGTAAACTTTTTTAAATTCGCATATTTTTAATATCTAATAAAACCTCCCCATAACAGAGATTATCCCAGTAAAAGAATCATAAAAATCGATATTATAGGTACTTAACTACCTACTATTATCATAATTAAGTATGGCATCATTTCTAAAAAAAAACGCACTTTTTATTTACATGTATGTACCTATGTATGTATTTTAATCACTTGTATAGGTAAGTTTATCACATTAAATATTATGATCACGGTATGTTATGCGAAGATATAGTTGATAGAAAATATAAAAAACTGTAATAACGAACAGTATGATACGTGCGTTGCACAAATAAATTACTTATAGATATCTGTGGCGAAAGCTTTGCGCAAATAACCGCGGGTTTTCGGCACTCTCAGTCGTGCAATGCGTCATCATTATATTCACGATTGTACATTAACCTCTGCCTGCGACTTGACTACGAATAATTATATTATCAAGTACAAAGTTTGTACGTACACCGTACTCGCAACACGTAGGCTAAAACACGTCATCAGCATAATTTTTGTGTGCGAGACTTATTAGTACCCAGAGTAATTACGACCTATCACTCTGTCATATCACCTACGTATCTACATTTTGTTTGATATACTCTATGTATACCTACGTAAAGACTGGTATTTGAAACCTTTCTCGGCATATAAATTAGTATCTAAACTATCTAACAGAAATCAAATCCCATTGGACGGAGCCCAAATAATTTGCAAAATTCAAATACTTTCTGAAACATTTCAGAATTTTCGTATCATTAGGTATTAATATCAAACATTCCAGAAAACTCACGATCATGATTTCCTGCACGAAGTGTTTGTATTTTAGTGGTGATATCCCTTTTTAACCCCTATTTCCATAATCCCTGTAGTAGTAACCTTCTTCAACATGGCTATTTAGCTACCACAAAAAAGTAGAGTAAATACAAATATAGCTAGAAAGATTAGATTAGAGGTAGCATCGGCAAAGAACCGATAGAAGCACAAAAGATGACGGATGAAAGAAAGATATAGTTAGCAGAATGAAAGTACGAGAGGCATAAAAGCGAGAACTGGTATGAAAGGATTATGTAGAGGCGCCGATCATGTTGGCGGCTCAGACCAAATAAAAACTAAAGACGGAACGTCTCGAACAACGAAGTGATTTGCAAAGTTTACTTAGCATTTATGGTATCTTTTTCTTGTTAGTGTGTGCGTGTTTCTGTGTACGTGCACGGCGATGGTGTCTTTTACCTGGCTTCACTTGTTTGTTCTACGCGTTCCGTTTTTAGTTTTTACTTGGTCTGAGGTTGGCGGTAGCTCGAAAAAAAAAAACAAAAAAATCATGGCTACCATATACCTAAGCCCTATTAGAAATGTGAGAAAGGCTCGCGGAGTTGTAGCGGCACGCACAGACAAACCACACTGACTTTTACTCTATAATAGACGAATTGTTCACCGCGGGTTTACCCGTGTTAATTTCGGATTACTCGCGGATGCAGAGTTGAGTAGTTAAAGCGAGAAGTGTAAAAAACAAACTCACTTTCGCCTCTGTCCCCTGCGGTTTCACCCGCGGTAATTTCGGAGTTCCCGTGGGAATTTCGAGATAAAAAGAAAGTACTCTATGTCACTCAGGACTACCGTATAGCTTCCTATAAGTGAAAGTAATATTATACCTACTTAGACAAGAATTTGTTTGTCCAGTTGCATCTCCATCATAATAGCTAAAGTGAAAATCACACTAGAAAATGCTTATCAAATCCAAAGAAAGCTAACTCTCTCTTTAAAAGTACTTTGAAGATATTTTTCTCAATTTAAATCTGGGGTGTACACAGTGTACACAGAATATTTCGTAAGCAACTATCTGGGGGCACGGTAGTGCCCCCGCCTAGACGAGCCAAGCGGAGCGGGAGCACTACCTATCTTTTCTCCAAGCGCTTCGTCCTTTCATGAACCCTTATAACTTGGGTTTGGACTTAGAGCAACGCGGGCCCTCGGCGGACCATTATAACAGATAAACGAAATTCTTGGGATATGTTGTCAATAGCGGACTTATCAAACATATATAGTTTTAATTGCATAGCTCTTAAACTTTAGATTTTATTGATATCTAAAAACCCATGTTAAGTTCAATTGTTTGTTTGAATAATTATTGTTATTGTTTAAATTGATATTGTTGCTCTCGCACCGCAAACGTAGAAACCGAATATATTAGTAAATAGTAACTACCTATGTATTACGTAATAGTGGAGACTTCGTTGATTAATGTAATATCATTGTTTTCATAATGTATACATAATAGAGATAAAACCTTTTGTCTTCCCGAATACACAAATAAATAAATAAATAAATAAACCCTGATTTCGTTGGCCAAGCCACATATTCTGACTAAGGTGTAGAGTTTGAGATTTTAGGCCTTGTAGAGTTAGGGTGTGTAGAGTTATAAGCTTGGCTCTACATGAGATCTGATAACTTTTTGACAGTGCCCGCTATATGGACTCGTCTTGGCATCGTTTTACATGAATATGTTTTTGGTGGGATTTATTATATTAGGCACGATTATCTAATCTACACTTCTACAGTATGTATTTTTTCATAGTACAGATTTTAGTGGGTAGTACTACAGACTGTACCTACCTGTAGGTACAGACTGTAGTAGGTAACCTATATAATTATAATATTATAACTTTGACCTATTGTCATTATATTTTCTTTAGTGAGCTGGCTAAACTAATTTCGTATCTTGTTAAAATACAAAAGTCATTAGGGTTTAATCAGTCTCATGGCCCGGTATAGGTACTTGAAAACTCGGTTTACTTCTATTCAATCAACTGCCTAAAAGCCTACTCAACTGAACTTTATACAGTCGGTTACCAAATATTTATTCGGACCGGGACGGTAATTAATGTCGAATATTGTTATAATTTTAGGATTTGGGCTTATTGTGTGTAGGTACGTAGCTTGATTCAGTAAAGCGTACCGTAGACCACATATAATGTTATACCATCGTAGACATAACTACGCTTTTAAATTGTTCGATTTTTATCATAAGGCAAAATTTTATCTAAACCAATTCATTTCGTTATTTGTAATAATTGTTGACTTATTCCATCCAGTCCTTAGTACTTATATCTCACACCAAATTTTTATTACCCCTTTTTTAAGATCTCGTGTTTCTCTTGAAGGGGAAAATTTCACATTACAGATTCGGACAATGGACATACGAGGGATTTAAAAAAAGTTGGCTAATGCCTATTACCGTAGATACTACCGTATACCTAATGTACCATAAAAACTACTTTATATCAATTTATAAAAAAAATAAGCAGAATAAAATATTTAGGTCCGTATTCCAGAAGGTGACTCAGATCACGTTTTACTTTAGATTAGTTATAAGCTCAGATCATAACTCAATCTTTCATCTTATTATAGAGTGCGTTTTAAGTTCTAATCACTTCAAACTAGTCTTGGGTAGGGATTCTGAACTCTGGTTCTAATCAGTTGAAACTAGTCTTGAGTAGAGTTTTTGAGCTCTGATTGGTTGAGTGGTCTTGACATGACAGACGTAAACAAAGATCAAATCTTTGCTTGAGTATAGATTAGTACTTAAGTGTCGTTCTAGAATAAGAAAATAACTCAGCTGATTGTTGATGGATGAATCTCGTTTCAAGTAACGTTCTAAAATTAAAGCTTTACTTGAAATTAGTTTTAAAACTAGATTCATGACTTAATATTTGATTCTGCTTATTTTCTCATATCTTTGCGACATTGATAACTTAGCTGAAGGTTTCGTTAAAAAATAACAATATGTAATTTTATTTTATTTTCCAACTAGCTATGTCCCGTGGTTTCACCCGCTTGAGTTTCGGAATTCTCGCGGAACTATTTTTCTCTAAAATAAAAGTAGCCTAAGAGTTACTCCTTGAAAAATCAGCTATCTGCCAGTGAGTCTCGTTAAAATCGGTGCAGCCATTTCAGAGATTAGCCGGAACAAATAGACAGACAGACTAACAGATAATTTTTTTTAATTTTTTCGTATATACTTTCATATGCATTTAGTGAAAATCTGTTAATTTGGAATTACAAACAGAAACTTCAATTTTATTTATGTGTATAGATGGAACGTATAAAATCAGGGTCTACTACTACTATAAATTTCTTACAAATTATCTCGCCTTGTTACAACGAATTTACTTAATATCTGAGTATGTGTCTTTTTTGTCTGTGTGCAACAAAGAATATCAGATATTTTTACGATAGGTAGGGTTTTTATTTGGCAAGTTTCTTCGAATGCACGTTATTGCAAGTTCCATTTCCTTAGCCACATGTGATTCCCAAGGTACTGACTGAACCTAACGCCCTTTAACTTTTAATGAAGGCAAAAGACATTACAACTTCAATAGGATTCTTTTTTGTTAATATAAAGCGGAGTTTTATTTAATTATTCATTTTCTGCAACAAACTCTGACATTTAAAATTTTTGGTTTACTTTCACTTGACCCTAATTTAACGTCATTAGGGACAGGGTTACTAATGTATCTAGAATGATGTGATAACAAGTTAAATATACCTAGAGACTTGAAAGGTCTATACATATATAGAGGGAATACCTCGATTATTTGTTAGCATAAATCATTGAGGTAACTAAAAAATTCTGTAATTAAAAAAGCACTGGTAAATTACATGGGAAACTTTTAATAAAATCGTGGGTAAATGATCTTTGCTTTGATTTGAAAGAAAGGGATGTTAAATGGGCTTAATACAAAAAAAAAAGGTATGATGTGTCAGCGCGTCGGTAACTTGCGCGTTGAGCACTTATATGAGTATGTGAGTTTGTGAAGTTGTAGTGGATAATCTCTGGACCTACTGAACCGATTTCAAAACTTCTTTTACCAATAGAAAGCCACGTTTTTTGTGAGTTTCATAGGTTATATTTTATCCTGGAATTGCCGCGGGAACTCCGAAATTACCGCGGGTGAATCCGCGGGGAACAGCTAGTCATTAATATTTTTTTACTGTCTGAAATTAATGTTATGTGTTTTATATGTTTGAGATGAATATTAAACACTCTTCTTCAATAGGTACTTCCGGTTTAACAGCCTGTATAAACAATCGTTGGTGCGTAGGTAGAGCTGTCAGTGTCATTATGAACTGCTTGATCGATTGAGGTTACTGAGGGATTTCAACATTATTCAACAATCCAAATACATAGGAACCATGATGAATTACAATTAGCCGACTATAAACCTAATGGGTGTTAATAATATTATGTATTTTATTATGCCTATTTGTTTGTTAGAAGGAATCTTTTTCCAATCCCCTACGAAGAAAAGTAAATCAAATCGAGACAATAATTTTATAACAAATCGTAAGTAGGTACTACAGAGTACAGTGACAGAAGATACTTATCTAACGTACTTAGGTAGCTAATAGCTATACATAGATACTTACTTATTACTACTATTACTACTATTTTATAATATACTAGCTGTCCCCCGCGATTTCTCATCCGCGGTAATTTCGGAGTTCCCGCGGGAATTCCGGGATAAAAACTATCCTATCTTTTAAGTTGGACCATTTTATGAATGGTTACAAAATTTTATCAAAATCCGTTCAGTAGTTTCGGAGTCCATCGCGGACAAACAACGTGACACGTGATTTACATATATATATTAGACTAGCTGTCCCCCGCGATTTCATCCGCGGTAATTTCGGAGTTCCCGCGGAGGTTGCGGGAAAAAAGTACTCTATGTCCTTCAGTTCCCGAGGGAATTCCGGGATAAAAACTATCCTATCTTTTAAGTTGGACCATATTATAAACGGTTGCAAAATTTTATCGAAATCCGTTCAGTAGTTTCGGAGTCCATCGCGGACAAACAACGTGACACGTGATTTATATATATTAGATATTAGACATAGACATAGACATAGACATAGACATAGACATAGACATAGACATAGACATAGACATAGACATAGACATAGACATAACTTTATTTGGCATCACAAAATTTCTTAAAAGTAATACATGCATCAAATTTAAAATGAATGAATAGGAGAGCGGGATATAATGAGAGACTTAAATATTACGAGATGTGTTCCCTTCAGGACAGACGTTTATATCATGATATGAAGTTTCTTCACGACATGGTTAGTGGCAAAATCTCTGATCCTCACGTGTTAGCACAATCAAACTTCATCGTTCCTAAATTTAACAGTAGAGCTAAACGCACAGTCACACCTTTCGGCCGGCTCACACTATAACTAACGTTGGAAAATTTTCTCCGTTGCACAAATTTCAGTATAATTACAATGAGCTCCAAAATTCATTGGACATTGATATAAATGCTGACAATGCATCGTGATGGAGGCGTCTGATGCTGCAGCCATGCCCCCGTAGTGAAGTCTTGGTTCGATTCTTGAATTGGTGTTTTAATTGTATCACGTACCTACCTATGTTAAAAAAAGGTAAAGGAAAAAAGTATGTTGCAAATCACATTGTTGCCTACTAAATTGCGAATGTTGTTTCACACCTATTATTAGCGGCTTGTCTTAGTTTACTTATAATTAGTTATTAATATAATGCTTTGCCTGTAAGCAGTTGCTGTGCCAATAAAATAAATAAATAAATAAAAAATAATATTTAAAAAGTATGTAGTTTGCATTAGTGTTGCCTAAAGGGAGCAGAATCAAAGAGAAATGTAGCATTCGTTTGATTAGGTGCGTCGTGATTTCAAAAAGCTACGAGTGGGTATCGTCTGACTATTACAATATTTTGTTTGTTTTTCGTGTGTTCACCATTTTTATTTGTACCTTCATTTATTATCATAATATATACTGTTTTGTATAAGTATAGAGAGACAATTTGTTTGCTTTGAACTCTTATAGTTTTGTGTACGCGACTTTATTAAAGGGACATACCTATTACCTACATAGCACAAAAGAACGCAACCAACTAAAGTTGGGAACTCGAGTCGTATAGAGCCTTGCTTCCAACATAATATTATAATATTATCCTTACATACATTTTATAAAACAAAGTTGTCTACCGCACCTGTCTGTCTGTCTGTCTATTTATCTGTCTGTGCGCGATAAACTCAAAAACTACTGAACGGATTTTCATGCAGTTTCCACCATAGAGTGATTCACGAAGACGGTTTAGGTATGAAATTTGTCAAAGTTTTGTGTGAATTGGTTGAGACCAACTACTGAATGGACTTTCATGCCGTTTTCACTCATAAATGGAGTGGTTCACGAGGAAGGTTTAAGTATATATAATTTGTCAAAGTTTTGTGTAAGTTGGTTGCAAATCGGAAAAACTTTTTGCTACGCTTTCACGCCTCAACTATCTCAACCGATCACCACGAAATTTTACATATGTACAAGTTTTTGGGGGTATACAGAGGACATAGGGCACTTTAAGCCGGTAATTCTTGCAGGAACTCCGAAATTACCTCGCATCTGTGTCGCTACAAATACGGTTAAAATAATAGTAACAAACACATACGTGGGTATAATAAAATTATAATAAATAAAAAAATGCATGCTCTGCGTTTTGACCAGAATCTTCAACAGTAACGACGACATCGGTGGGTTGAACGTAGAAAAAAAATTGCCGTCTCTATTGGACGCCCAAAAGTGGTATAGCATACTTCCATAGATACGCAGATTTAGATTTAGATCTATCTATACATCTATACACATATTATACACATAAACCAAAATTGAAGTGTCTGTTTGTAATTCCAAAACAGCTTTTCACTAAATGCACACGAAAGTATTTACGGTACTTACATAAAACAACTATTTTTTTTTTACTTTTCTTTGTCTTCCTGTCTGTCTGTTTGTTCCGGCTAATCTCTGAAACGGTTGAACCGATTTTGCCGGGACTTTCACTGGCAGATAGGTAGCTGCTGTTATAAGAGGTTTAAATTTAGAAAAAAATAGTTCCTGCGGGAATTCCGAAACTCAAGCGAGTGAAACCTCGGGGTAGCTAGTCTATAATATAATGAAAGAGTAGAAGCCGCGTGTCTGTTCACCCTACTTTCAGGAACTACTGAACGGATTATCATGCGATTTTCACAGGTTTATACCTCTATTAAGCTTAGCTTGGAGCAACATATTATGTAGGTAAAATGGGTCATAATAAGCGACATGTCACTGTAAGGGAAGTCATTATATCCGACTTTTTTAAAGAATTTTATATGAAAACCAAACTTCGTGGTGTAATTACTTCATAATAACCGGTTGGTCAATATAGGCGGAGTCATAATAAACGGATTCTACTATATTTTCTTTTATATTCTGTATAAGCTTTATTTCATTTAAATCGGATGTCGGGAAAAATGTTTATCGTTTCACGCGGGTGAAACTGCGCGTTACAATCTTGTTTCAATAAATACAAAATATGCAACAATCTGTTGTTTGTTGTTGTGTGTATACGCTGTTATACATAGATATGTGTATAGAACTTAATATGTGGATGGTTATTACAGAAAAGGTCTCTACATTTTGTATACATAATGTCCCGTAAATCGACGTCAAGCCAAAACCGGCTAAGTCATATCTGATAATAGAAAAACGTGAAAAAACAATCTTTGAAAAAATGGTCATTTATAAAAATTATAAAAATTTACACCTTGCGACGGTTCTTTAACTCCTGTTGCTACAAACCTTAACATATTTTCAATTTTCTTCTTATTGTGTAATCCTGAATATTTACACAATAAGAAGATATTATTGTGTGTTTCTGAAAACTACTGCTTACATTTAAGTTTTGCCAATGAAGTTTTCAAAATTATTGCTTTCGTCAGTTTTTAATGACTGATCTTTTTTATAAATAAGCATAGCAAAGATTTTGATATTTTTCTGTTAACAGCTGTTATGACCTAGCCTATCACCTGCAGGGGCAATTATGTAACTTTTTTTGCTATCATATTACAGTTTCAATCAGAAAAATAGCGATTTTGTAGTAGGTAAGTTAATCATGTTTAGGCAGCTTCAACTATTAAAATGTGACTTATTATATGTATAGTATAATGAAACAAAGATGTTTCACCATTGGATTTTATTATGGAAGTAGTAAGTCACAATGTGTCATAAAACGAATAGTAAATTTAAATACATATATACATGACACATATTAGGCCAGGATGTCTTCATGGTAAACCACGGAGTTTTAACAATGTGTTTATTTTGGTTGATTGCTAGATATTTTACGTGCCAAAACGTGCGTATTGTAATCGCAAAACCACTATATTTTTCATTGCAACTGAAAAATGATAGAAACAAAATTTACATAATCTAGCCCCTCTGATTCTGGCTTGACGTCGATTACGGGACATCCTGTATATTCTCTGTAGCAAAAAATAAGGTTTTTATTAAGAATCTCGGAGCGAACACACGGTAGACGTCGCGTAGGCGTCGTAATGTGAATAGATTTTTACACAAACGAAACTGAATTTCACTCGTTCAGGATTTGTCATCAAACGAAAAGCATTTAAGAACGCCCGTTACCTCCTATTTTCACCATCCAAAAGAAGAAATTCTTAATTCTGGAGATTCAAAGTATACGGTCCAAAAAAAAATCGTATATGTAAAATTGGATAAGATGTAGGTACCTATTTCCCTACAGGGAAATTAGTACTTCTTGAGTCAATCCAAACACTTTTACTACAAGAAATATAAATTAGAGTTACTCTGCAAGTGAGATTTTCCAATTAAGTATTTGTTACAATATAATAATGATACAATGATTTTTCACTACCAAACCGACTTTACTTTATCATCATCTCTAGTTCAGTCATGCACTCGTAATTGCAACAAAAAAAATGCATGAGAAGGTTGATTTTGTGAACAAACAACAATACATACAATAGTACTTAATCTTAAAGTAGGAATAGTACATTGTTATCCTAGGGGTGAAAGTAACTTATTTAGTGCCGAGACGGGGTTTGGCGCCCGAGCGTAGCGAGGGCGCCAATAGATCGAGGGACTAAATAAGTCTTTCTCCCGAGGGTAACACTGTGCTTTTCATTACGAATGCAAGGAAAGTCAAAATAAAAATAGGAATTAGCTAAAGAAAAAAATAGTGAAGATCGGATAGTCGCTTGACACTTTCCCACCTATTTCTTTTTCTTTGGCCGGCTAGCTATTCAGCCAGTATTTTTTATTTACATTGTGGCGACCTAAAAAAAATATTTTCTTTAATTATTAAGTATTAATTAAAGAAAATAAAAAAATATAAATAGGAATTAGCTTAAGAAAAAGTGAGTGAATTTTATTTTAATTAATACCTACTTAAACTTTACGTTATTTCAATTTTACATCGCGCTGGCTCTATAGAAAGTTGAAACATGGTTCAATAGAAATGTGAAAATAGACCTAGTTTTTTTTTAATAATTTGACAGTTGTCAGTTGAAAGCGATTCTCCCTAGGGCTGAAAAGGGTTACTTTCAACCCGCTTCTCAGGCAACTTCAGACCTACTTTCCGAGTATGAGTAATGAAAAATATTTTTAGTAATCCCGATGTACTAAACACGTTTAGCATAAGAGGCTATTAGGCAACTTTTGTTTCTATCATTTTTCGGTTGCAATCAAAAACATGGTGGTTTTGCGTAGGTACAAGTAGGTACAATAATATGCACGTTTTTAACCGGCTTCCCAAAAAGGAGGAGGTTCGCGATTCGACGCGTATGTTTTTTTTATGTTTTTTTCCTCATAACTTTCGACTACTGAACTGATTTTCTGTTTTATTCGAAAGCTGGTGCTTCCCGTTGGGTCCCATTGTCATGAAATCAGGATCTGATGATGGAATCTTGGAGATATCGAGGCAAGTCTTCAAAAATTATAAGCACACCTATAGCGATTTCGGTATTTTTTATAGTAAATCATTCATTTGCTTTCAGAAAGCAAAATTGGAAGAAGTGGAACTGATGATGAAGACTACAGATGGTCATCGGAACTACTCAATAATAATACGTATTTCACGGGTTCCGATTGGAGCGATTCGGAAAATTGTTTTTTTTGTTAGAAAGGGGATACTTCCGAATTGGTCCCATTGTCACTATGTCAGGACCTGATGATGGGATCTTGGAGAAATCGAGGCAACTCTTCAAAATTTATAGGCACACCTATGGCGATTTGGGTATTTTTTTATAGTAAATCATTCATTTGCTTTCAGAAAGCAAAATTGGAAGAAGTGGAACTGATGATGAAGACTACAGATGGTCATCGGAACTACTAAATAATAATACGTATTTCACGGGTTCCGATTGGAGCGATTCAGAAAATTGTTTTTTTGTTAGAAAGGGGATACTTCCAAATTGGTCCCATTGTCACTATGTCAGGACCTGATAATGGGATCTTGGAGAAATCGAGGAAACTCTTCAAAATTTATAGGCACACCTATGGCGATTTGGGTATTTTTTATAGTAAATCGTTTATTTGCTTTTGGAAAGCAAAATTTGAAGAAGTGGAACTGATGATGAAGACCACAGATGGTCATCGGAACTACTCAATAATAGGTATTTCAGAGGTTCCGATTCGTTTACTTTAATTTATACATTTAAACTTTATGCACATCAAAGTACAAAGGCGGACTAAATGCCACAGTGGCATTCTCTGCCAGTCAACCTTCAGGTAGTACAGAGAGCTCACTTGGCGGTGCGGTTTAATGTGGTTTCTAAACAATTTATGCTCGTCACAATGTATATGGTAAAGTGGAACTAATGGTGATGTACCCGGAGAACTCCTTAACAATTAACGACCCTGCATCGGAAAAAGCAATATATTAAAAGTATAGTAAAAGGTGATGAGCAATTGACATAGTCTATTGTAACCATTGATTTACTATATAAACACATTAACTTAGGTAAATGCAAACTAAAATCGTAATCAATTTACGTATACATTTTAAAAGTTTGAGATATGGAAAATTTGCGCTATCGGTCCCCTGGGGATTTTAGTACGGCCCTTGCATTGGAGAAATTCGGATTTGGGTCACACTAATTCAAACTGATTTGTGAGTCGACTAGAAACTCGACCTAGCAACAAGGGTTTTTTGTATTGGACGGTGCAGAAGAAATCCACTTCCATGCGTTGCGTGCCTCTTCACGTTCAAAAGACTAACACGCTCTTGTAGTTTTAATTATGCAAACAATAAACAATTCTCAGAAGATCAACGCAAATGTTTAAGACATATTTCAATGACCTTGATTTATTTGGGTCATCTTTGACTCATTTAAAAAGAGAGCTTGTGGGCAGATTCTTATATTCGCTTCGAGAGATACCTATCCCACCAAAAACATATTCATGTAAAATGATGCCAAGGCGAGTCCATGTGACGGGCACTCTCAAAAAGTTATCAGATCTCATCTAGAGCCAAGCTTATAAACACCCTAACTCTACAAGGCCTAACTTCTCAAACTCTACACCTTAGTCAGAATATGTGGCTTGGCCATTTCGCTCCATTCACATGAGCGTAAGGTGAAAAATTTATCCACTGTTAATTACTTTTTTGTTATTTAAAGGTTCTTGCAGTAACGAAACGGCCAAGCCACATATTTTATAAGTGTTCAAAAAAACGACGAAGATATAGATAGTGCTCCCACTTCGCTTGGCTCGTCTTGGCGGGTCACTACCATGCCCCCAGATAAGTGTGTTACGATAGTTCACCCCTTTAAAGCCTTTTTCCACCTTTAAGGGTTGAATAGTCAAACCCTGAAATACAAAATGTTATTTTGTGAACGAAAGGACATACCGATTTTCAGGACTATTAGGTAGATGTGTATACCGATCATCATGAAATTTTGCATACACATTGTTAGAGCTACATAGAAGGGCATAGAGTACTTTTTGTTCATGAATTTCCGCTCCGAAACTAACACGGGGAACAGCTAGTAAACTGTATACTTATTTTAAGACTATGTTTTCTGTAACAATTTAAAATGAAATAACTAACAATAATAATTAATAAATGTCAGTCGGCGTCGATCTTTAGACGTAAGCGAGTTTTCAAAGTCTCATGGTAACAAGTAGTAGAACAAGGGTTGTTGACCGGTGGAGGTCGTAGAGAGTGGATGCCTGTCGCGTTATTTATTCGATATTTTCACCACCGTTCAGCAGCCATCTTGTTTTCCAAGAAAGAAGCTGGTTTCGAGAGGGAATCGTGTTTTATCTTGGGGAACTATCTAATACTGTCATTGGCCATTGGCGTTTCGCCATAATTACTTTGATTGCTAAAAATACGTACATTGGCAGAATTAAATGCGATAAATCGCGATAGATTGCCATAATTGAAGAAGAAGAAGAAGTAGAACATGATTCACTATGATCAACAATCCATTCGATGGCAAAAATTTACAAATAAAATTTTCGGTAGGAGTGTCATTTATTTATTTATTTAAGTACACAAAACAGATTGTAGTCATTTCAATTTTTACTTATTATAGTATATTATTATATGTTCCGACCACAAACCAGAGATATGCATACCTAGAAAGACTAAAAATATCGAGCAAAGTAATATTTAAATTTATTTCGATATTTATGGATCTCAGAAAAAATAGAGCCACAATTAGCAAGTGCGACGGAGGTAGTCGTTGATATTTTTTAAGTATACCCTAAAATTACAATAAAAAATTACAATTAAATCTTTTGCACCTTTAGCGACGAGCTCATTGTACTGGCGTTACATCCGTACAACTGGATTGTAAAAAGATGTGTTGTTAGTGAATATCCGAAGGTATTGGGACGTCGAGAGCGATAATTGGTGTTTAAATTTAAAAGTGATAAGATGTGAGGGCTATCGATCTGGTGGTTTCTAGAACGGGCGACCGAATCTGTTCAACCTGTCGCCGTACGTCTGAAGCGATCTTGTGGAATTTTTATACCTGAAAGTAATTAACTTTAGACAGCGTTTTTGAACTCTTTCAATTCGGTCAATGTGCACCGTGTAGTAAGGAGACCATACAACCGAGTTATATTCAAGATTACTTCTGACAAGGGTGCAATAGAGATAAATGATGCTAGCGGGTTTTTTAAAACCTTTTGTGTGTTTTTTAATTTTACTCAAAATGTCGTGGCGTGTTATCTCTATGGAATTAAGAACTCGATTATGCCGTTTTAGATGGTCAGTTGGAAATGAAGAATAACATTCAGTTTTTTCAAACATCGAACTAAAATATTTTGAGAATAGTTCGCATACTTCATCACGCTGTGAGGCCGAGAGTGCGCCATATGTCATACATTGAGGTATAAGTACATGAGGATTTCTTTTTATTATTGACGTAGGATCAGAAATTTTTAACGTTGCTGCGAAGGGAGTCTTCTACAGATGTTATATAGCTGTTGTAACATTCCGTGATTAGTTTTTTACTTGTTTGTGTTTGTTGTCTATGAGTTAGTTCTATTGAAGTTTTTTGTGGCGTGTTAGTGTACCGCGGAGTGATAAGGTCATAGTGAATCAGTAGGTACCTTAGAATCAACTACTGATGTTTGTTATTAATATACAGATCAAACGTTAGAATCTATTAGGTACGTTTTACATACGTTATTTGATTTAATTTTACTATAGCCGACAAACATTTGCTTGCGAGAAATAACAATGTTTACCCAAGAATTTCCATTAAAGATATTTTAATTGTTTAGGTACTTGCCTAATTTATTGTTTAGTTTTAACTACACTTTGAGCCATTCTAATATCATAACCGAAATTGACTAAGTAATTATGGTTGTATAACGTCAGCACAGCCATCGTATATAGGTACATTGATGGTTTGTATTGGGTAGGTACTCACTTTTGCTCGTATGTAAACATTTTCTCTACATCGTTATCTGATTGCTAATGATAGTCTCGTATAGCGATCTCACTAACTATCTATCGACTATATTAGTTTGCAAGCCATTATGATTTTCCAAAACCTTTTCAACGACAGACACGACTATTTTTTTCATATTTTTACCACACTATTGAAACCACGGATATTCATAGACTAGATTGATAGACCAAGAGCCAAAGAATATTGTTGGTATAGGTAGGTACGTCTTAAAATATTACTTTTTGGCTTGGCGCGTGCGATATCCATTAGGTAAATCTATGTAAATATTTAAATGAATCCCTATTTACTTCGGTTACGGCATCACGCGTGAACGGCTGAATCGATCACCATTAAATTTTTCATTCACATTTTCAGGAGTATCTACTTACGGAGAAGGACATAGAGCAGGTACTTTTTATCTTGGGATTCCTGCGGAAACTCCGAAATAGTAAACACTTATCTACACACTGATCTCCTTCTGTTATAAAACGGCTCGCACCTACCCAAAATAATCTTATTCGTAAGTATTCATAAAATTAAGTCAGATGAAATCGTGTCCGGTTGTTTCGCTTAGGTATCTATATACCTTTCTTTCTTCTTCTTATTGGCTTTCGCATATAATGCATTTAGCCAGTTTCAAGTAAAATAGGTTAGTTAAATGCGCAAATTTACGTTTGAACGTCTTGTAGGCCATGGTACTGAATAGACTACAAGAACTTTCTCGGAGCTCCTGGAGGAAACCGAAGAAATCAGCTCTACCTAAATGTCATATATCTTCTGGAGCACATAAAAAACCGTCACTGTGAAAATTATTGTCCAATACAGCACCTTATAACACAGAAAAATCCATTTTTAACCATTTTTTATTGACATGAAAATAAATGACCGATCCCCCATCTTTGATTCCCGCCAAAAAATCGCTTATATAGGTACCTACATATAATTTTTATAATAGTTTTTTATTTGGTTTTTTATTTTAAGTATATCCTTTTTTTAAATCAATGTTTTTTCTCTTGTTTCTATTCTGTCAATCTTTTTCTATTTCATAATACAAAATCTTTAAAAAGCAATAGGATAGGGCCTAAATTTTAGTTTTTGGTTCACGTCTTGCGGAATAATAAAAAATATGAGACGAGTCTTTTTTTCTTCTTTTATGTAGGTACTATTTAATATGTAAAAAGACCGACTTTAAAACGCAAAAATGCACTACACTAAAAACCATGAAATATAGTTTCCTTGATTTCTTCATGATCCCTTCATCATGATCCTGACTTCTTTAAAATGGGACCAACTTGAAAGTATACCCTATCAAATTAACTTACGAGGTGAAGATATGTTTTTCGCCATCGAGGGGGCTAATTCTGTTTCTCAAAATCAAGTTCTGAAATTGTCAGTTAGGATAATAAATACAAAAAAAATCGTACCTAATATTTTTGGGTGTCGTACCTGAAGTTTCGTAAACTTTTAAGACTTTCATAATCTTATCATATCCACTGAGAAGTAAAAGCTAAGATTACTCGCGATTACTTCATACATACAAATGTATCTAATTTACTTATAAGACTTCACAAAAGGTATTTGCATAAGTTCTTCATAATATAAAAAAGATCAGAATTCCGCTAATATAAAAGGATTACTCTTCTTATCGTATCTAATTGAAAAAATTGCTTCTAGCAATAAGGCTGCCTTTTTAACCGACTGTCAAAAAACGAGGAGTTTCTCTATTTAACTGTATGTTTTTTTTGCATGTTTCTTACGCGATTACTTGACGGCTGGCCAAATTTGGAAAATTCTTTTTTTGTTTGAAAGGGTGAACTCCCAAGGTGGTTCCAGTGTCATGAAGTCAGGATATATTGATGGGATCTTGGAGAATTCCAGGAAACTCTTCGAATATTATAGGCACACCTATAGCGATTTGAGTATTTTTATAGATTGTTCATTTACTTTCGACAATCACCAACTGATGTAGTAGAACTGATGATGAAGATCATAGATGGCCACCGGAACTACTGAATAATAAGTATTTTACGGTTTGCGATTCGATTATTTATGTGTCACAACTCATAATTAAGATTATAGTGAAGTGGAGCTGATGGTGAAGTAGCAGAAAAACTCCTCAACAATTAACACAATTGCATCGGTGAAAGCAATTTTTTGTAAAAGATTATAAGCTGTTGACGTTAGGCTATTATCGAAAAATAAATATTTAACAAAAAAAATCAAAAAACACAGATATGCTCTACACTGAAAAGCAATAAAATAATAAAATAATATTACGTGCATTTTATGAAATCGGTATTTTGTTATTTTTCACTTTTTAGTGTATAGAGCATATTTGTGTTTTTTGAACTCGGTTTAATTTTTTTACCATGTATTTCATTTATATAAATATTGTGAAAATCCGTGGTGCAATCAAGTATTGGAAGTTGAAGCACAAAAACAATCGATGGCTGCGTGAAACGGCGCAAAAGAAGTATCTACATAAAGTAATTCCACCACTCGTATAAGATTGCATTATTCTGCTTTCGCTGAATGCAGTTCTATAGCTTTACCTACGTATTAAATCTTTGCATCTAATATTTTACCTCCATAACAAATATTTCCCCTCAGAAGTGGTAGGTATTATGTAATATTTTGTTGCTGTAGCCTGTAGGTACTGATAGGTAAATTGTGCATCATTGCAATCCTATGTATGTAAATTGTGCACAATGTTATTAAAAGTATTTAGGTATCATTGTAGCTACATACCGGTCTAATTCGCACCTCATCAGTGCTATTCTAAAAGTAAAGTAGGTAATTAAATATTGTAAATTGTGTTAGAATCTAGGTACATTTTTACCATTATGAAAATTCTGATAACAGTTAATGTAATATCTATATAGGAGCGGCATTCTCCTTTACCATAGTACAATGAATCTAACTAGGTATATATATATATATATTTAATATTACGAAGGTGACTCAGTGACTTAACTCTGAAATAGCGGAATGTGCCCACTGGGAACTTAAGATGCTTTGAGTGAGGCAAAGACGGTACACGATTTAAGGTGGTCACGTGTTGATATTTCGTAACTATATCTAGGTGTATTATACGAGTATATTTGAGTATTTTATGATGTAATTTAGTATACCTACAGGATGGAAATGAGTGAGTCTACAGGATTTCGTTAATTTCAAAAACTTTAGATGATAATTATGAAATCCGCATCGCTTAATGCTAAAATAAATAAAAAATATCGCCAAATGTTAACAATTGATAATTTATTAACCGACTTCCAAAAAGGAGGAGGTTATGCATTCGATTGTATATATGTTTTTTTTTACTATAATTATAATGCACAAAGTAAATAAAAACATTCATTCATTATTATTTTTTTAAAACATAAGCAAAGCAAAAGCTGGATACTAAAAATTTATTTATTTTATTTATTTATTTATTTATTCATTGCTTACTAAGTGTACAAATTAAGGTCTTAAATATGAATGCAGTGAGCTTATGACTTAGGTACCTTTTACAGGTGTTGCAACTATGTCTATACCTATTTATAACATTATTATTGTTTGTTACCGGTATCACGAATCACGATCTAAGATGGCAAGGTGCTTCGTATATACATATTTATTTTTGTTTCGTTCGATAATGTCGAACTAGGTAAGTCTATGAGTCGAAGTAAGTTTTAAAAATACATTTCCATACATTTCTGACTTAACTACTTAAGAAAACTCTTTTATAAGACCCTTGAAAATCCTCTGGACATAAATACGAGTGGTTTTAGTATCTTTCATCTTTCAAGCAATGTATGCGTACCAACGAATGTCTTTGATGCGTATCTACAAATAAAGTGCCCGATTACATACCTATATAGTATATACTGATATTTATGTATTAAACTGATATATAACATGTAAATGTTACTGCGTTTCTTAGTTTAGATAGGTACATGGTGAAATTTTCGTATTATTTACTATGGACGCATTTTAGAGCCCGTCTTTACCAACACTATTGAGAATTTTGCAATGCCTGTCATTTCCATGATTTCAATAGTAGGTGAAATTCTCAATAGTGCATTAAAGACGGGCTCTAAAATGCTTCGTATTGAAACTTACTATTTCAGTACGAAAATTACACCTATAATAATAATACTCACATTACACATAAAGCATTTCCATTTAATATTCACGCACGGGTTTATTAAAAAAGATTGACCCGTCTTAGAACTTTTGTGTCGTAAATTGTAACACGAAACTTTGTCATCAAAACCTAATTATGTACTTAATTAGGTCACGTTAGTAAAGTCTGCCCATGTATACGAGTACCTGCTACCTACTTATAGATGGCGAGTAAAAAGAGGATAGAGATTTATTATTCCTTTTTTATACTCTTCTTATAAATTACTAGCTGTGCCCCCGTGGTTTTGCCTGCGGTAATTTTGGAGTTCCCGCTGGAATTCCGGGTAACAATAAGGCCTATGACACTCACAAATAACGTGGTTTTCTATTGGTTAAAGAAATTTCAAAATCGGTTCAGTAGATCCAGAGATTCCCCACTACAATGTTACTACACTACAAGTTCGCGATCGAAAGTTACCCACTGAAGATCGGTCACCAGCATTTCTGCTACCGATGTTCGGTTGGGCATCATATTTGGTCATCAAATCTCCTGTAGTTTGCACGTTGTGGGTCCCTGACCACTCTGATGTTGTGTCGCCAACATATCTTTCGGGCAACGATGGTTTCCAACCCTCTTCGGTCTGATTGATTTCTCTAAGTACGTGAACCGTAAGGTTAAACGAGCCTCCTCCTTTAACCATACGCCCTGAATCGAATACTGAATCTTTTAACACGTCTATTGAAGGATTCAGTATTCGATTATTTTTCGTCTCAAATACTCGTATGTACAGTGAGCACTGAGCAACAGGGAAATGTAAACGATTGAATCTTATTTCGATAGAAATACAGTTCAAAGACTGACTCAAATGTTTACATATTGCTGCTGCTGATATAAAAAAACATAACATAATTTTTTAACCTATTTTTCAATAATATTTTTTTTTTATTAATATTAAGCCCACAAGTGATCGACACCCCCTTAGCGTTCCAACAAAAATGAAAGGGTTTTTTTTTGTGCCTTATCACTGATTTTATTTATTTTTATTTTAACTACTTACGCATGAATTTTAAAGAGCTTGAACAAGTTTATCACCTTTATCCTTACACCTTGTATATACATATTTCATGATGTTGTAAAACTCGACTTTGCGCATGTAGTAGGGGAGACCGGGTACAAAAGTAACGGCGGGTCGAAAGTAACAAATGCCCTGTAAGTTTATCCAGTAGCCAAATACCATTTCGATGCCGTCAAGGTGATAGCCGGTGGCCCCCCCCTCACTTGAATTCAGTCGTAACGCGCTTCACGTGCAGTTAGGTTGTGTGAGAGGACGATACGTGGTTTCACACATCAAAAGTAAGTTTTTTGGCAATTTTTTATTTTTGTTTTACGCAGTCATAAAAACATGACACTTATCTGAATATTTGCATATTAAATTCTTGATTAGAGTGATTATACATTGTTTTAATTCGTTTTCGTCTAGCACGTTTCATTTTTATGTAATCTTTCATGTTTTAACAAAAAATTGGTCGGGTACAAAAGTAACATAGCCCTATGGGTACACAAGTAACATGTTACTTTTGTCCCCGTATTTATTTACTTATGTGATAATTTAATGTGTGTTTTTATTTGAACAGCATGCATTCCGCGACAACGTAAAATAGCTACCACAGGAGGAACTACCGATATGGAAGTGTACCGAAAAGCGGCTGAAAATCATTTCAATGATGGTACAAAAATTAGAGCCCTGGCAAAAAATATGATGTTTGTCATGTAGCATTATACAGATAAATAATAAAATTAAAAGCAGGAAATACTAGCGCAGTTGTGGGCTACCTTTGCGTCAACCGTTTTTTTACTATTGATGAGGAAAAAATCTTCAGGACTATTTTAATCAAATGTTCTGGAGTTTATTTTGGGTTATCTCCATTTGAAGTACGTAAACTAGTATACGAGTTGGCAAAAAATGGAAAAAAAATCCTGAAAGTGGCCAAATATTGAATACCTAGTCTAACTAGAGAAAAATTATTATCATATATCATATATCTCATTACTTAATCTAAGAATAATTTTTATTGTTTTTTATTTTCTTAAATTGTTTTTTTGAGCACTTAAAATGCAAATCTTTTTTTTTGTTATCAATACTAAGTGTTTAATAAATAGTTTGTTGATTTAATATCTGATATTATATTCATTACAATCCTAATCCATAACGAAATCCTGTACTGTTACTTTCGACCCACAACGTGTTACTTTCGGCCTCGCTACGTGGTCGAAAGTAACAAATGACGAATTTTTTTAAAGTCTCTGTGATTCACACAAAATACACAATAACAAGATAAATCATGACACTAATGTAATTAACATGAATGGAATTTATTTAAGGCCATATTAATTTCAGAAAAATAACAACACCTAACCAGGAATCAAAGCAAAAGTACAAAGTGTTACTTTTGTACCCGGTCTCCCCTACCTACAATGTACCTATCTACATACGAAACACGCATCCATTCTTTAAATCTGTTTACTAAAACAAGAATATAATATGATCGTAGCTTAGTAAGTATATATGTATACGGATGACTGGTGAAATTTGACAATGGGAGTGGATGCTCAAGGTTATTGCCCCTCTATTCACACCCGAGCACAGCCAAGTACTTGTTTATTCATGAAAAAGTGAAACCCCGTGAGATAGCAACTTTCTCAGTTATTGAGAGTTAATGGACAGGAAAAATTTATAATAATGTTAAAAGTAGGTAGGTAGGTAATCCATTTAAATATTTTCAAAAATCAAATTGCCAGTTGTGTAATCGAGAAAGCTTTTTTACAAGCTTTAATTCACTTTCATCGTTTGTAGGTACCTAAGGAGGTATACGAAAAGTTA
The DNA here is from genome assembly GCA_907165275.2 of Zygaena filipendulae. NCBI lineage: Eukaryota > Metazoa > Arthropoda > Insecta > Lepidoptera > Zygaenidae > Zygaena > Zygaena filipendulae. The sequence continues at coordinate 9,201,648 of OU015657.1, forward strand.
ATTATAATATTTACACCTTTTCCAATTCAATATTTTTTACTAACGTAGGTACCTACCATATTTTATTCGCCCATTTTTCGGTTCCGATCTATGGTAAAATGTGGTCCAAGATAAAAGCAAGACATATACCTAGGTACTTAGTACTTCTACTTTTGTACAAATACCTACTTGTTACTTGAGGGATTTTTTATATGAGAAATTTAGGTTCAATATTAATTTTATTGTGACCAATTTTACCAAATCTCTTTTGACTATTAATTTTTATCTTTATAATGTATCTACACAATTAATATATTCACGCAGGTGTTTTATATTTATAAAAGCTACTAAAACGATGAAATTACTGTTAAATTCTATACATAATTAGGATATCATCTATAGTCTAACTAATATTATAAACAGCAAAAGTTTGTGAGTTTGTGGGTTTGTGAGTTTGTGACGTTGTACCTAGTGGGTAATCTATACTAATATATAGTACCTATTATATTATCAGTGCTAATATTATAAAGAGCAAATGTTTGTGAGTTTGTGGGTTTGTGAGTTTGTGACGTTGTAGGGGGTAATCTCTGGATCTACTGAATCGATTTTAAAAATTCTTTCACTTATAAGAAACTACAGTGATCCTGAGCGTCATAGGGTACTTTTTTCCGTAATTCCCGCGGGAACTCCGAAAACCACGGTGGAACAGCTATCTCTGGATCTGCGGTACCGATTTTAAAAATTCTTTGACTTATGGGAAGCTACAATGATCTTGACTAACTTTAGGTACTTTTATTCCGGAATTCCTACAGGAACACCGGAGATTATGAGTTTGTGAGGTTTTAGGGGGTGATCGCTGGATCTACTGAACCGATTTTGAAAATTATTTCACTAACAAAGTGATTTTGAGTGACATATGGTACTTTTTATCCCAGAATTCCCGCGGGAACTCCGAAATTACCGCGGGTGCAACCGCGAGGATCAGCTAGTAGTAGATTAACTTGAAACCAGTGAGGTCTGTAAAAAATTAAAATGGAAGAATAATTCTGGTGATCACTAGCAAGTAGCAGATTACTTGTTTGTAAACCCAAAGCGCATTAAGCCAAAGGTATAGTAAGTATATAAATAAATGAGGTTTTCACATGGTTTTCACAACTTTCTTGCTTATAGTCAAAAAAGCTTTTGTTTCGTCTCAATCGGTTTACGGAGAGAGGAGTTATGATAGGTAATTCAAAATTTAAATTCTATAAAGTACCTATGTATAAATACGAATTGTCCAATTAATATCAATCATATCAAATGTCAATAGTTCTCCGTGTCTGTGAATTGTTTGGAGTCTATATAGCGTAAAAGTGGAATGAAAATGACATCTATATTTTCTATCAATTTTCCATTCGATATTGTCCAACGACGTGACCTTTTAATAGCTCACCACTCACCAGTATCCTAATTGGGTTTGACGATGTGACTAGTGATCTGCAATAAAGTCATTGATTGTCTATGTCTAGGCCCCAGGTCCAAATATCATAAATACAAATAATACATAATATAATGCACAAACATGCATTAAAATCCGCATTACTGTTCGAATATCGAATCCGACGTCTTCAATTCCCACCAAATATTTCAAATAGAGAAGTTTTGTTTTCTGTGATCTTCTGTGTTCAAAATACTCGCTCGAAATGCGTTCCTTATGATTATATTACACCTGAACTTGCCTGCAGCTGTGCCCTGCGGTTTTACCCGGGTGAGTTTCGGAATACCAGCAGAAATTCCAAAGTTGCCTAATTTGCTTCATAAACCTTTCCTGAACTTCCACAAATATTTCAAAATCAAAATTAGCCAAATCGGTCCAACCATTCTAGAGTTTTAGCGTGACAAACGAACAGCAACTATTTTTTATATATAAAGAGGATAAGAGATAGATAACTTTGCCAAATTTACAATTAAAAAAAATGACAGGTTTGATAAAATAAAATGTTATAAGTCTATCGGTGTTTGTTCTTTGTTCAGATAGCTCAGTCAGTGTGGCGTACAAATGCCAACCGAACAGAGGGTGCGAGAATTGAGGCTTTATATTGAAAAAGTTGTTGACGCATTACTTTCAATAGCCTCGCCATCGCTAAGTGGATCACTCACTCCACAAACTCTTAAAACCGTATCTATTTGCCTGCATGCAGTATGCAGGTACATTTTTATTTATAAAATCCTTCGATAAACTACTTAACTAAAATAGTATTAGTATTCATCTCTTCATTTGACAGTAACGCTATCGCTCAATAGCCTCTGAACCTCTGAACTAGACCAATGTCTAGTTCAGAGGTTCCCATACTTTTTTTTCTCATAGACCACTTTAAACATTTTGCTGGATCTGGTGGACCCCTGCAGCTATTACATTTACTAACTTACTTCCGAAACCCGAAAAAAGTATGTCTATGGCAATCTGTGTTGTGGGTATTTTTCAATCAACTATGAGTTAAAAGTTTTCCAAAAAAAGGTGAGAATTTATATTGCTTTGATTATGCTGTGAGTGGATACCATTTAAGCTAAGTTTCAAGGCCAGTCTAAAAAGCGTCTTCATCCAACAGTTTTGAACCCCCATTTTTTTTCCACGCAAGCGTAGACCCCTGTCGGGCTCCCGTGGACCCCTGGGGGTCCACCTGGACCACTTTAGCAATCAATGGTCTAGTTCATGGGTGGATAATCTGATTGGTACATATATACAGATATGCTTCTGTCGTGACAACACGACCCGACACATAAGTGTGTTTCCGTCTTAAAGCTCTGGGCCTTTATTCACTATGACCAATAACATTCCTTGTCCATAACGCACGTCTCAAAAACACAGTCCCAAACGTTCCAAACACCAAAATAATAAAAATTATTATTCTGTTTGCCATAAGACACGTTGTAAATGTATTTTTGTGAAGTAAACTTCTTTGAGCACGAGGGAAATGCAACTTTTGTGACGCGTTCTCTTAACACGCCGTGTTATGATCATAGTGAATAAGGGCTCAGCTTAGTCTGTGGAGTACCTACACGTCAAGAGAATAAGCAAACTGTTTCCACCACACATCAAATTCCATAACTTGTGCTTGGTGCTGTGCCTATAATTCCATGATACAAACATTAATTGACTTATTGAACTATACTATAGTGTCGTGAGTCGTCCTGCACTTATTCTGCCCGTGTTCACCGCGATACCTACCACATACGGGTCATATAGAAAGTTTCCCGAATAGTCACAAACAAATCAAAACTTAGATAAAAATATGAAAAATAAAGTTCAAGGATGCACGCCAAGGCTTATGTCCACAGCAGGGTTTGATTATTAGGAATCGACAAATAAAAGTTTTAAACAATAACAAAATTATTATAATATATGTAGCCAATACCAAAGTACCTACTCAAGGAATTACCTACACCTGGGGCCATCCGTCTGGCATTTTTATAAGTCTTGTAATTTATAGGTTAAGGTCGGAAGAAGACCCTGGAGACCCTTAATGGAGAAGCGTTTAAAGTTCAATTTCTTTTGATACATAGAGTAAAACAAAAAACGCTTACCTACAAAAGCTGAAAAGAAGCTGTAGTTACCTATCATTGCGGAGTGTCCGGAGACAAATTGTAGTGATACCCAAAATATTTTCGATATGATCACTTATAAAATAACTTATACACCACCAAAATGAGATGTGAAGTCGGTTAAGAAACAAATTAAAGTCGCAGAAAATAAGTTTAATACTACTAATATTATAAATGTGAAAGTGTGGATGTTTGGATGTTTGTTACTCAATCACGTAAAAACGGCTGAACGGATTTGGATGAAATTTGGCATGCACGTTGTCAGGGGTACAGAGAAGGACATAGGGTACTTTTTATCGCCGAATTCCCAAGGGAACTCCGAAATTACCGTGGGTGAAACCGCGGGCACAGCTAGTATGCAATATTATTTGAAATGAACTGAAAAAAAAATGAACTGAAAAAATAATAAAAAAAAAAAACCGACTTAATATTACGTGTATTTTTGTCTCGGTATTTTGTTATTTTTAGCTTTTTAGTTTTGTGTTTTTGGAAGTCGGTTTTTTTTTATTAAAATTTTGTTCACCTATTACAGGGACGTTGATTGTGGAGGAGTTCTTCTGGTACATCACCGTTAGTTGCACTTCACCATATACATTGTGACGAGCTTAAATTGTTTAGAAACCACATTAAAGTTAACAAATCGGAACCTGTGAAATACCTACAATTGAGTAGTTCCGTTGACCATCTGTGGTCTTCATCATCAGTTCCACTTCTTCAAATTTTGCTTTCTGAAAGCAAATGAATGATTTACTATAAAAAATACCGAAATCGCTATAGGTGTGCCGATAATTTTTGAAGAGTTCCTTCGATTTCTCCAAGATCCCATCATCTGATCCTGATTTCATGACAATGGGACCCAATGGGAAGCACCAGCTTTCGAATAAAAAAAGAATCATAAAATCAGTTCACCCAGTCGAAAGTAATGAGGTAACAAACAAAAAAAAACACGCGTCGAATTGAGAACCTTCTTCTTTTTGGGAAGTCGGTTAATGGTACCATTAAAAAAAGATTCAGAAACTTTCAGTGACTCTACCACCATCTCTTTAATATTTTTATTATAAAATTATATAGTGATTTCATGCATTGAACCTATGTCCTTATAAACTGTAAATAACGTTGAAACAACATTGGATGAAACGGTTACACTACTGTTTAAGAAATGTGGCAGGGCCCCAGTACGGTCTACATTCATAGACATTATTACGCACTGGTGAAACCGTGAATTGTGAAATTAGGTACTTTTCCTGTCCAACGAAATGTGTTTTTCCCCCCTCAAAAAATACCTTTTAATACCTTCTGAATAATTATTACGGCTCAACCGGTTGCGTAGTTGCCATATACCTATACCTATCTTAATTACAGTGCTAGTATTGTTTATAAAAATTTTGTTTACAGAATAAGAATATAATTAATGTATGTAAATATTTGTTCTTACACGTTTGCAGGCAGACATTAATGTTTTGGGATGTGATAAAATGAATTAATGGGTGTTAGCAACACTAAATAAAGATATAACTACTAAACTTGAAACAAATTGCATTACAAAAAAATCTAAAAATAGAAAGGTATCCACTTCCCTCTTGTACTTCCCCTGTATCTCATCGTCCTCTAATGGGTATTACACTTCGCTCAATAAGTCCTGAGGTCACAGATGTCAATCAAGTCTATATTATGTTACAGATGTTACAGATAATTACGTTTCACGTTTGGATCTCTGAAACTACTGAACCGATTCTAAAAACATATTTTATCTCGAAACAAAGAGTTCCTGCGGGAATCCCTAAATGGACACGGTTGAAATCGCGGTCGAACCAGCTATTTGGTGATTAGTTACGTGTAATTTAGGTCTTGAAATAAGAGATGGGTTACTTTCATCCTGATTTAGGGAGTTCCTGCGAAAATCATGAAATTGAAGCAAGTGAAGTCATGGAAGGACCTATAACACTTCAGTGCCCGAGGTCGACACATAGTTATGTATTTCGAGAGAGGGCTTACCTCATACCAAAGTCAAACTACCTACCAACTACCAAGCATTAAAAAATAATGTTTCCCCATCAAAAAATTTACAATCTGGCCAAGGTTTAGAAGTTACATTTGGTTTTAATGATGCTACTATAGTCTTAGGACTTACTGAGTGACCTGTGAAGCTTTTATACAGCACTAGCTGTTTAGTACGAAGTGTTTTCCATATTAAACTGAGTTCATTATGTCCAATATGCGAAAGAAAATCTTTTTATATAATATTAATTATGTTGTCTTTCCAAAACCTAAGTCACGAGCATGCATCCCTTCCGTTTGCCACCAATTGGTAAGTTTCGTGTTCTATTCTATATTTTCATTTTTGTTAGAAGTAATAGTACATTATTATCCTAGGGGTGAAAGTAATCGCTACGCTCGGGCGCCAAACCCCGTCTCGGGACTAAATAAGTCTTTCTCCCGAGGGTAACACTGTGCTTTTCATTACGAATGCAAGGAAAGTCAAAATAAAAATAGGAATTAGCTAAAGAAAAAATGAGTGAAGATCGGATAGTCGCTTGACACTTTCCCACCTATTTCTTTTTTTTTGGCCGGCTAGCTATTCAGCCAGTATTTTTTATTTAAATTGTGGCGACCTAAAAAAATATTTTCTTTAATTATTAAGTATTAATTAAAGAAAATAAAAAAAATATAAATAGGAATTAGCTTAAGAAAAAGTGAGTGAATTTTATTTTAATTAATACCTACTTAAACTTTACGTTATTTCAATTTTACATCGTGCTGGCTGTATAGAAAGTTGAAACATGGTTCAATAGAAATGTGAAAATAGACCTAGTTTTTTTTTAATAATTTGACAGTTGTCAGTTGAAAGCGATTCTCCCTAGGGCTGAAAAGGGTTACTTTCAACCCGCTTCTCAGGCAACTTCAGACGTACTTTCTGAGTATGAGTAATGAAAAAACTTTTATAACTTTTTTATGATTAAAAAAGATTCAGGTTTCACCCGTTTGAATTTCGGAACTCTTTAATTACTTATCGGAATAAAAATTAGGAACCAATTGTAATGCTACTCATGCGGCATTGAGTCACAGTCATAAACATAAATCTTTATTCATATAATATGTTCTTAAGTTTAAATTTTAATGATGGTTTGAACAATATTCAATTTTAAGTAACCCATCGTGAATAAAATGATATGACTAGGTAGGTACCTACCTACTAGGTCGTATCAGGACCAAAAACAGTTTACATTTAAAAATATCCTTACTTCTTGTAAACAAGATTTGTTGAAAAATCTAGCTGAAATAAAACAAATGTCCGTGATAAAGAATAACTTATACCAAAAGTCAACAGGTTCAGGCCTCTTGAAAAATTTAACATTGCGCTTTTTCCACCCTTATCAGCCGAGCCACTTAGATTTACATTTGAGATCATTGTATAGGGTGAGAGATTATTAAGCGCGCCTAAAATCGAAAAACCGATTATGTGCGATTTTGAAGTATTTGTAGGATAAACTAAAATAAATAGTTTTTCTAAAAAATATGCGAATTTACAAAGTTATCAGTATTTATCTGGGAACAGGTTGCATTCATTTTCCTACCCAATACCTTTGAAAAAGTGATTCTGTAACTTAGCGATACAACTTTTAAATTAGTATTTTATTTAAATCCAATAAACACATAATTCGATTTAAATTAAAAAAAATTATAAATGGATTTCTTATCTTACACTGGTACTGCGATCTATGACATCAAACAGTTATACTTTTAATAGAACAGGTAATTAAAACTTTGGAACAAGATATTTTTTTGAAGTTTGGTTTTCACTTGTAGAAAATACTTTCTTTTTTCAGTAAAAGTAAACAAAGAAAATCCGTTTATGTTCCCGCTGAGGCGAGCGAGCGGTGCGCGGTTTTACGTGACTATGGGCGGCTGGTAGAGCGAGCGTGGAGATTTCACGCTTTTAGACGTGTTAACATCAGCTGTGTGCTTGTCATAGAGTCATATACTTTTACGGGTGCTTGTGTCTCTCTATGCGCATATCGGCATAACGGTAATTTCAGATTTTACAATAATATAATATGATCCTTACAGAGGTCAAACTACGCACCTACCACCGGCTATAAAAAATCATTGTAGGTATCTATACAATCTTCTAAATTCTTAATTCTCTAAATGTGAAGGTAAGTTTGTTTGTTACGTTTTCACGACTTAACGGCTCAACCGATCATCATAAAATTTGGTATACACGATGTCAGGTATATATACAGAAGAACAGCATAAGGTACTTTTTATCCCGGAATTCCCGCTGGAACTCCAAAATTACCGTGGGTGAAACCGCTGGGGACAGCTAGTAGTAAATAAGGGCCCTTGAGTGTGTAGTGTGTGTAATAAACTTTTGTAATATCTAAAATAATTTAACCCAAATATATTACAATATTCGCTGAGATTTATAATGGAGTATCGCAGAATGTAAGCAACAGCACGAACAAACAGAATTTACTTTCTCAAGGGGGCCCCTTAATTAAAATTAAATATTATAACTATTCTCTTTGATGAAAAAGATATTAAAAAAGTTTACTGTCACTGAGTTAGGTACTAGGTAGACTTTCTGTATTCTGAGTAGGCAGGATTAAAAAGTCAAGAATTATTATCAATTCGAAAATTTTTGAATACTAGCTGTTCCCGCGGTTTCTTCACCCGTGAGAATTTCGGAGTTCCTGCGGGAATTCCGCAATACAAAGTATGTTATATTGTCCTTTTCTGAACCCCTGAGTACCTAAAACGTGTACATGGGCGTACCCTGCAGGTTCTGGACCAGGGGGGGCAAGTCAGATTAGTTCATATAAGCTGCCCCTCCCTGCCCCCCATCGGTTCGCGCATGAACGTGTATGTAATATTATTTCATGATGATCTGTTAAGGCGTGAAAGCGTAACAAACAAACAAACATTAGTAGGTGTTCATAATAACTTCGTTCATCATTCATAACATTCGTTCTTACATTTATTAACAACAATGTTCGTTCATTCATAACATTCGTAAGTATTAATAAGTTAGGATTACCAATGATGAAAAACTGAAAAATTATACGTTTTACTCGCATAGCTACTACTACATTTCTGGTTATATTACATTTCTGGTTCATCGAAGGTATTAGCATTTTTTATACGCATATAATTTTCCTTTTTTATGCCAAATAATGCTTTTTCTTTCTTTCTCTTCTCTGCGGTTTCAACCGCATGAATTTCGGTGTTCCCTTGGGATCTCCTATGATTCATGATTCCGATTTATAAGAACATTTGTCTTAGCAAAAAAAGTGAATATGATAAGACTTTAATCAGTCAAGTTGGTCAGATGTTATACTTTCACAAAAAGACGTACCTACCAAATAAACATTAATATTCGACAGCCCCACCTTTCGGGTACAGATTTTGTAGGTGTGTTTTTAACACTAAACCGTTTTATTTCTAAGTACCTACCTGGATGACCGAGCTTTGTTCGAGCTTTTTTTTGGTAAAAACAGTTTTTAAGTAGGTAAGTACCTAAGTATATACCTATTTTTATCATCACAGTTTAACAACATCTATTGTTTAGTGGCTTTAGTGTGTGTGTAGTGACTGTGTCGATAAAGCAGTATCAAACACCCCTTTGTTGTGTCGGTAAAGCAGTAAGTACCAAACACTCACTGCCCGAAACAGGGATAAAACGACGTTTTCTTAAAATGAAATCTAGCTAGATCGATTCATCGCCGTTGAAACCCCCTGCATACAAAATTTCATGAAAATCTTTGAAGCCGTTTCCGAGATTCCAATTTTATATAATATTATGTATCTATATACCTATATATATTTTCATATATGTATATATATACATAGTAACTAATCTTATATATAAAATTCTCGTGTCGCGGTGTTTGTGGTTAAACTCCTCCGAAACGGCTTTCCCGATTCTCATGAAATTTTGTGTGCATATTGGGTAGGTCTGAGAATCGGACAACATCTATTTTTCATCCCGCAATTCCCGCGGAAACTCCGAAATTCCCGCGGGCAATCCGAAACGGCTTGATCGATTCTCATGAAATTTTATATGCATATTCAGTAGGTCTGAGAATCGGCTACTATCTGTTTTTTATCCCGGAATTCCCGCGGGAACTCCGAAATTCCCGCGGGTAAAACCACGGGGAACAGCTATCTATCTATCTTTCACTTATAGGAAGCTACAGTCCTGATCCTGAGTGACATAAGGTACTTTTTATCGCGGAATTCCTGCGGGAACTCCAAAGTTTGTGAGTTCGTGTATTTATGAGATTGTAGGGGGTAGTTTCTGGATCTACTGAACCAATTTCAAAAAAGAGCTACAGTGATTCTGAGTGACATAGGGTGTTTTTATCCCGGGATTCCCGCGGGAACTCCGGAGTTTGTGAGGTTGTAATCTATGGATCTACTGAACCGATTTTGAAAATTCTTTCACTTGGCGTGCACGTTGTCAGGGGTACAGAGAAGGACATAGAGTACTTTTTATCCCATAATTCCCGCGCGAACTCCGAAATTACCGCGGGTGAAACCGCGGGTCACAGCTAGTCTAATATATAAAATTCTCGTGTCACGGTGTTTGTAATTAAACTCCTCCGAAATGGCTCGACCGATTTTCGTGAAATTTTGGGTGCATATTCAGTAGGTCCGAGAATCGGCTACTATCTATTTTTCATCCCGGAATCCCCGCGGGAAACCCCGAAACTCACGCGGGTGATACCGCGGGGCACAGTTACTAACTATATAATATTATGTATATAGTAGTAGCAGGTAGCTATTGTGAACAGCTCATTCCCGCCATCTCACTCACACACATCTGTTCTGCGATTCCCTCGGCAGCTATTTGCTGTTCCGGAATAAAAATGGTAAGTCAATCAAGACATGAGTTATCTTTGTGACAATTTTTAACCGACTTCCAAAAAGGAGGAGGTTCTATGTTCGATTGTATGTATGTTTTTTTTTTTTTTTTTTTATGTATGTTCACCGATTACTCGAAGACGGGTAGACCGATTTGAAAAATTCTTTTTTTGTTTGAAAGGGATTACTCCCAATTAGGTCCCATTGCCACCAAGTTGGGATCTGATGATGGGATCTTGGAGAAATCGAGGGAACTCTTCAAAAATTATAGGCACACCTATAGCGATTTGGGCATTTTTTATAGTAAATCGTTTATTTGCTTTCGAAAAGCACAATTTGAAGAAGTGGAACTGATGATGAAGACCACAGATGGTCATCGGAACTACTCAACAATAATACGTATTTCGCGGATTCCGATTGGAGCGATTTCGAAATTTTTTTTTTGTTTGAAAGGGGATACTCCCAAATTGATTCCATTGTCACCAAGTCGAGATCTGATAGTGGAATCTTAGAGTAATCGAGGGAACTCTTCAAATATTATAGGTACACCTATAGCGATTTTTGGATTTTTTATAGTAAATCGTTTATTTGCTTTCGGAAAGTAAAATTTGAAGAAGTGGAACTGATGATGAAGACCACAGATGGTCATCAGAACTACTAAATAATAGGTATTTCACAGATTCTGATTCGTTAACTTTAATATGGTTTCTAAACAATTTATGCTCGTCACAATGTATATGGTGAAGTGGAACTGTTGGTGAAGTACTAGGAGAACTCCTCAATAATTAACGTCCCTGCGTCGGGAAAAGCAATATTTTGTAAAAGGCGATGAGCAGTTGAAATTAGGCTATTGTAACTTAGAGTAATTACGAACTATGTCACTTAAAAGCGAAAAATAAACAAAATTTTAACAAAAAAATTAAAACCGACTTCCAAAAACACAAAACTAAAAAAGCTTAAAAATAAAAAGCTGAAAATAACAAAATACAGATATAATCCAAAAGACAAAAACACACGTAATATTATTATTGGTTTGTGCTACCACTGATCGGTATGAAGTCGGTGACAAGCCAAATATGGATGGGGTAGACTGGCTAAGTCGACTCCCGCCACCAGCTCTTCGTGAGCAGAACAACCCAAGTGGGCAGACACCAGCGGGCTTGTCACCGAATTCAAACCGATCAGTGGTAGCACAAACCAATAATAATATTACGTGTGTTTTTGTCTTTTGGATTATATCTGTATTTTGTTATTTTTAGCTTTTTATTTTTAAGCTTTTTTAGTTTTGTGGTTTTGGAAGTCGGTTTTAATCATTCAAATATATCCAATAATATTAGGTATAATAGTTATCAATTTAGCAACCATCGATCTTATATGAGATCGATGTTAGCATCCTAACACGCCAAGGCTAGAGACAACCCAAAGGCTATAAAAACTTAAAAAGTCACATTCAAACGCACATTATGAGTAGGTAGATACCTACTCATATCTCGAGGAATCCTGAAATTCACGCCGCCGAAACTGTGGCCTGATGCCATAATAATTAACATTTTTATCTTGTGTGATAAATCCAAATAAAATTTAAATAGGAGACACTTCATTTCAAATAGTTTTTACACAAAAATTTTAAACTTTACAAACCTCGGCACTAACAATGAGTTAGTTACCTATACCTACGTAGGTATGAAAATCTTGTTAAGCTTTGCTCATTTTTTATATTTTTCATTGAGCTCTATAACACAGATATCGATATTAAAACCAATATTTTTATGGTTACTATAAGCTTAATAAAAGCCGAAATGTGCTTTACGTTTATAAGAACTTTCTAAAGGTGAGTATAGACTAGAACATTAAATTATTGTAACAGACAATGAGCCGCTCCAATGAATCACCCACACACGAAGCAAACAATGACACTCGACGCTTTGTTAATTGTTTACAATATAATACATCCTTAGCAAGCAGTGAAGGAGGCAAATCGCGCTATTTTTGAACGATATTAACAAAAGGAAACGTCAAATATTAATAGTACATTTCACTACCAAGTACAAGTGCGGGACGTCTGTCATTACTATGAGTTCCGACTTCCGACTTACATGTAGATACATATGTTGGCCCGAGCCGAAGGCGAAGGTGAAACCAATGATCATACAATAAAAAATCATCAATATCAATAACTCTAAAACAATAACTTATGGCTAACTGTAAAATCTCTTACAGGTAAGCACAGCACATAGTCAAAGTAGTATAGTTTTTTCTCAAGGGATTTAATTGTTCTTATTTTAAAGATGATGAGTAAACTCTTATTTGAAAGATAATGTTGGTTAACCTTTGACCGAACTTGAATGAGCGTCTGGATCTAAAGAAAACTAAAAACAAATAGACCGGTGCATATTATGCGATATTTCACGGAATTGTTTTGGTAATATCACTGAAAAATAGAGCGATTGGCCTCCTGGTCATACTTGTGCAATATGTGTAGGTGTATTTTGTGAACTTAGGTATATTAAACTAGCTGTCCCCCGCGATGTCATCCGCGGTAATTTCGGAGTTCCCGCGGAGGTTTCGGGAAAAAATTACTCTATGTCCTTCAGTTCCCGAGGGAATTCCGGGATAAAAACTATCCTATCTTTTAAGTTGGACCATATTATAAATGGTTGCAAAATTTTATCAAAATCCGTTCAGTAGTTTCGGAGTCCATTGCGGACAAACAACGTGACACGTGATTTATATATATTAGATAAGATGATAATATAAGAATACTAGCTGTGCCCCGCGGTGTCACCCGCGTGGGTTTTGGAGTTCCCGCGGGAATTTCGGGATGAAAAATAGATAGTAGCCGATTCTCAGACCTACTGAATATGCATAAAAAATTTCATGAGAATCGCTCAAGCCGTTTCGGAGGAGTATGGGAACGAACATTGTGACACGAGAATTTTATATATAAGTTTTTTTTTTTCTAAACCTTTCCCAGCGCACTTTTTGTAAATCTAGGGTGGTGTCAACGAGAGAAAAAGAACGGACGGTTTGGTTTGGGACAAAAATTAGGTGCTCCTTGAATATTGATATAATTATAATATCCGTTGACTGGTTCACTAAAAAGACGATTTGATATAATCTCCTAAATATATTATTTGAAAACATTTGTCACCTGTGGCTGATCTTTCTATAAAATGCTCGGTAACCACGACACGAGCTCATAGCCAATGATATTACAATCATTGCCCATGGGCGTTCCCTGAGTTTGGGCCAGGGGGCAAATCAGATTTTTACAAGCACTTAGTCAAATAAATAAATATAATATTATATATGTAGGTATTTTGTTATATATATTCTTTAATTACCTATACAAGCTATTTTTAAAGTACAACAATTTATACCTATCTGTATTGAATTGCAAATGGCAAAAGGTTATCTTTCTTAACTTTTATCGACAAAAGTAGATAGTTAGTAGGGACGTTAACCTCGGTACGCCCGTGTCATTGCTTATAGCTTAGTCTGAGATCAAGACGATCTGTGTGTTGCCTTCCCTTCTTTACATAGTTTAAAATGAAGTCGCTTCCGCTGTCTGTTCACGATAAGCTAGTAGTATATAAAATATCATGGGTGGTGGTAAAATACCATGCTGCACATATCCGGGTGCTGGAGCGACAGGAGCGCTGCGGTGGCGACGACGCGCGGTGGTCGTTCTATCACTTCCCGAGTGACATCACCGGCAACGTTGAACTTATGGAGACATTCGCTACAAATTACATATATTGCGTTTAGTTTTAAACTCAGAAGAATAACTGTTTTAACGAAGGTTTTATACAATTGATGCTTACATATAATAAAAAAAAGTCAATAAAAACACCTGATAAATCAAACACAAACGTTGATTTGAGCGAGTAAATAATCTTTACTTTTGTTTGGTGAGCACGTTAGCGGCAACAAAAAGGAAATTGGCGATAAATAACGTTTAAGGTAGGTTATGATAATTAATATTTCAACGCGACAATAAGTTGCGAACTCAAATTTCGTGAATTTGTTTTTTTGGTTATAGGTAGGTATAATTTATAAGGTATCTACATTAAAAATAATGTTATCTTTAATACACATTAATAATAAAATGAGAATCAAATACTGAACACTCGTACGATCGTAAAAGGAATTTAATACTATCGATATGTATTGGTTTGCTTAATTAAATATCTCAATACATGCCCACTGAGCTCGTTCTAAGCCATCGAACAGATTTAATTGATACCGTACCGTACGGCCGTATGCGGTCTGACCTAAGCAACTAGAATTAGGCAATTGTAAAAATATAATATAACCATAGTAAATTGTTAGGTATCTACCTATACCACAATCCGTGTAGATTGCAAAAGAAGTTTTAAATGATATTATGTAAGAAACTCAAAAGATATCGTCTCAGTGGCTCGCGCGCATTCCATTCGCCTTAGAATGCCCTAACTAAACATTTTCCATCAAGCGACTGTATGCATACGGACTACGGTACCTATATTTTAGATTAGGTATACGTACTGATTATATTAGCATGGAAATGCGAATATTTCCCAGCAACGTACCACGTATATATCTAGAGGTTAATTCTCTTTGGTAGAGACGTTGACTTGTGACAGATCACACTCGTTTTTCCGCTCTTTTTCTATTCGAAGTGTCTAGTCGTCCACTAAGCGGATTATTATTAGTCGTCCACGGTCCACTAAACTTCACAAATTCACCAAAAAAGGTTGTCAATATGTTGTGATTATATCACCGTAAAATTGTAAATACAGTTAGATTATAATCTATCTCGCAAGATTGTAAACTGTCCAAAGATTGTTAACCGTAACATCCTGCTTACAATTTAATGCATTTAACGGATTATTTTCCGGTAGATTATGGTTAGGTTTGTACTTCTGAGTGCTGACCAAGTTGCTCGAGCCGAGCGAGCGTAGCGAGCGTGCCGCAGGAGCGGCCGGCGATGCGACAAAGACTGATACGGCTCACGGTCTTTTGACGGTCATTTACATACTTATACAATTTCTTTTTAGATAAAAATTGAAAACCATATAAAAAGGTTCGGCGTGCAAATCTCGTAACAAAAAAAGAATGTTAGGAAAAATCAATAACATTTTACGTGTAGCGGACGATTATTACTATTAGTTCGTTTAGTGGACGACTAGCAACAGCTTTTTCTATTTTAGGAAGGAGAACCTTAAAATCAAGGCTCAAAAAATATTCTATTAGAAGTTTATTTAGTGTTGCAAGTCAGCAATACATTACAATATAAATGTAATATCCATTTCGGCAGATAATACAATAGCACAAAATTGACTAATGCCACGTCATCCCCGAATCGATTTACGTCGAATATCATTAAATGTACAGGATTAGTTAAAAAAGGTCGTGTAAAGCTAAGAAAATTCAAAGCTACAGCCTAGATACCTACACTGTTTATGCGTGTATCATTTTTACAAAATAGTACATTTCATTACAAGTTCGACGACGTCTGTCATTACAATGAGTTCCGACTAATGTTGGCCCGAGCCAAAGTCGAGGGTCAGTAGTTGGAACGAGTTGGAATATTAACTATAAACACACTACCTGTCCCCCGCTGTTTCACCCGCGGTAATTTCGGAGTTCCCTCGGGAATCCCGAGATAAAAAGTACCCTATGTCCTTCTCTGACAACGTGTATGCAAAATTTAATGGTGATCGGTCCAGCGGTTCACGCGTGATGCCGTGACCAACGGAAATAGGGATTCATTTTATATCGACGTAAGAAAACGTATCCCACCAAAAACATTTTCATGTAAAATGTTGCCAAGACGAGACTATAACTCTAAACGCCCTAACTCTACAAAGGCCTAACTTAACATACTTTACACTTTAGGCAAAATATGTGATATCTGGCTTGGCCATTTCGCTACATTCATATGGGCATAGGGTGTAAAATTTATCCACCGTTCATTAATTTTCTATTAGGTATACATGTTTTCTGTTATTCTTGTAGTAACGAAACGGCCATGCCACATATTTTGACTAGGGTGTAGAGTTTGTGAAGTTAACCCTTATAGAATTAAGGCATTAGAAGCTTGGCTCTAAATGAGATCTGATAATTTTTTGATAGTGTGAGTCATATGGTTTCGTCTTGGTAATATTTTACATGAAAATGTTTTTGGTGGAATTTCACTTCTTTTGTAAGTTGCTTGTGACCATTTTTTTTTTTTTAATTTTTTTTTTTATTATTTATAATAACAAGAAATGCCTATTACTTATACTAATTTTCAAACCTCTAGCTCAATTTTCAGACCTCTAGCGTCGAAATTGCGGAAGTTTTATAAAATCTTCAACTACTTAGTTTAAGGAGTTGGTTATAAGTTTTATAATTTTTTTTTTGTTTGTGTACTAATACTAGCTTACCTACCTAATTTCAGGTTTTTAAGACATTAGGAAATACTTTAAGAATTTTGATGATCATCAGTGAGTCAGTGAAAAATTAGGGTTTTTTGGATATTAATAAAATCTAAAGTAAATAAGAGCTATACAAATAAAATTTTATAAGTCTGCTATTGCACTACCGTGCCCCCAGATTTGCTGTAAGCCTCAAAAAAGCGAAAAAACGCTTTATACATCATTTCATTTAATCAGAAAAACATACTGCTTCGATTAGTCTGGGTCCCATATTTTTTGGACAAAAAGAAATACTTCCGTCTTAAGTTTTTTGAACAAAACTAGTGTTTTTCTTCTATAAGTTTAGGTACCAAAAACGAGTAGGGTATTTTTGATGCATTTGTTTCTTACGCTTATAGTTATTAGTTATTATCTTTATAGTTATTTTTTGTAAAAGAAGGAAAACAAACATACATTTTTAAAATTGTGTTCCCACGATCTTCATGAGTATTTTTTTTTTTCAATTTTAGAAAAGTGTTTGGGCTTTGGCGGATAGTTCATATTTTGAAGCTTATCTACAGCAAATTTAGCGCTATTAATTTTTATACAGCACTATTTGATTGTGATTTAAGTCACTTATTTTAACTAATATTAAAAATGCGAATGTTACATCAAAGTCGTGGACAAAGTCAGTGAGCATATTAATCCTTCAACCTGCGCAATAATCAATAATCCTTACTACTTATCTATACTTCTATATTAATATTATAAAGAGGAAAGATTTGATTTTTTGTTTGTTTGGTTGTTTGTCTGTTGCGATTTAACTCAAAAATACTTAATTTTCCTTAATTCCCGCGGGATAAGTTTATCCTGGAATTCTCGTGGGAACTTCGAAATTAACGTGGGTGAAATCGCGGGGAATGCATAGTTACACTATTCACTTATTTTCCATAATCCCTTGTATTTAGGTATAATAATAATTAATGTACGACAAATGATTAGACAAATCAGACAAAATTCTGCGCCGCTTCGAGACCACCCTTACCCCGCCCCTCCTTATACCAAGGTAAAGGGATTTGAGCTCTAAAGGCTTTTTGATGCCAATCGCACCTTTCTTTAATTTTATAAGTACCTACCTACTTCAATTACTCTCATGCCTACTTAAATTATAAAGCGTGAGTACGGTTATGACAGCAAGCATTATTCTGACTTTTTAAAATTCTACCTAATTAGTCGAGTTAGTAGGTATTAATTAAAAGCTTTTGCAAACAAACAGAAGTTCTTCTCAGAAATCTTAAGTTCAGCCTTTCGGAAAGTTTACCGCGATTATTCCTCAGCTTTTACTCAAAAAGTCAATAAGTTAAAGTCGGGATCGTAGTTAAATATTCAATTTTAGAAGGCTTAACGTAAAGTATTTGCAACTAGTGCGTCGGGAGCCGTTTGTGGTATCGTGTTTGATGGGACTGAGATATCCTTTGATACCTGTCTTGTCTTTTATTACAGGCAATTCCAGGAGTTATAGGTAGATCTACGTATTGCTTTATCACCTCTCGCGTCAGGGTCGCCCATCAGATTGGTGGCACACGGCACACCCGTAGAGCTTTTATGTGTATAGATATTACTTTTTATATTTATACTTTCAATTTATTTATTAATTTAATGTCATATATTATATTATACTTCATTAATTTAATAAGTAAAAAAATGTGAGATCTGAAGTAGATTAGATTTGACTTGGCCAGTTTTTATCAGAGTTAAAATATATATATATGTTTAATAAGTTTATAAAATGACTGATTTAATGAAAATTGGCCAAGTCAAATCTAATCTACTATAAGATCTCACATTTTTAAATTACAGCAATAGTTATAGGTATCCAACAAAGCAAAGCAATAGAGTTTAATACTTGTTTATACTGTTATTTTGTTCCTATAAATACATTTTCGATTTTGCATAAAACTTGGCAAACATTAAGTTCTCTATTCTTTTTGCGGCGAAGCCCACAGCCAAGCATAATTTTTTTAACTTGGTTCTCCTTTTTTACATTTATGTTTTTGGTGGGATTACCATTACCAGGTTTGTATTAAAGAAAATTATTAGAAGTTTCCGCGCGCATTCCGAAACTCACGCAGGATGAAACTGAGGGCATATAGCTCATGCCTAGCTAGTACCCGCAAATACATAAATTAAATAATTTAAATCATTATTTCGGCATTAAAAATAAAATTAGCCGTGTTCACACTAAGCTCAAAGTCAATGGCACGGCGTATCCACTGGGTGCGGATTCATCGGCGACAATCTGCGTAGATTTTAGAAATCCAGGATGGAAATCCCTTAGGTATTAACTATTAACTTTACTCCTACGCCATACAAACTTATTTGACATTTCTTGATTATTCAAGTTTCATCTAAAAATCCGATTAGATATTCCCGAAAATTTTCTAAATGAACGTTGTTTAAACTAACTATAAATGATTTTTTTTTAAATCCCCAAACACAACAAAAAAGGAATCAGCCTGAACATTCGATCCGTCGTTCCGACATAAGTATATGGTAATTGATCATTATATAAATAGAAGATAATTATAAGATTCTTGGACATTGCTCGTACACATAACACGGTTTCACAATTTGGGTAAGAAATCGAATCTAGAGCTCTATCAGCGGAGAAAGTCGGAAAATCCAGCCAGTTGTAAAAATTTACGTATACGATAGTACCTACGTCTTGTTCCTCAACAAAATTACAATCATGAAGATCCGTTTCAATTTCCAATTAGCTTGCAAGGTTTAATTTAATATCATACATAGGTAATTAACAGAGTTTAATTAATATCTGCCATTAACTTTAAACGGCGTAATGGTATAGTTATTGGAGCTTATGAGTAGAAGTGGATGGAAGATAAATATTAAGATCTTTAGTTATGTAGTCATCATCACACATCTTTCTGGGGGCGAAAATTAGAAATATTCGAATTATTTCCTTCATTTTGTTTCTTTGTGGTAACTATTGCTGTTATTAAAACTCTCCCAGTCCTAGACCCTAGTAGATAAGTACCTACTGGAAAAGTAATGAAAACAAATAATTTATTTTATTTCCTCAATTTCTCTTTATTTCAGGTACGATCTTCGTCAGAAAAACAAAAATCACTTGATGTTATGCGACACGGTGCATTCGAAGATTGAAAACACACCTAGTGCAAACCCACCGGCCACCGCACCTCACACTCACACCTCCTGGAATGGGAACTGGCGTCCAAGTGAGGCTGCCGGAACACACCGTTAAGTGCTTGGTGACAGATTTTCAATTTGAAGATTTTTTGAACATTTTTTTTAAGCTGTGAATAGGGATTAAAAATTTCCATTCCTCTTGAAACCAATTTGGTGTAGCTTGCAACGGTTAAGGTAGGTAGTTCCATTAGTTAGTGAAAATTTCCACCCAGTATATGTTTTTATAACTTATGAAATGTTATGAATAGTTCCTTTAGTTTAGAAAATACATCTCTACAAAATATGTAGTTTCAGAGCGTCTCGTACCTTTCGCAATTTTACGCCCTGTCTAAGGAAAAAGGACAAAAAAAAGCCTTTTTTCCATACTCATAATAAGAATTACTTACTATTTGCCTGAATTTCAGGTTTCCTTGGGAATTCGTTGATTAAGTTAATAAAATTAATAATTTTTTTTTTATTACTACGTATATGATAACATCAATTATATGTGTTGACTTAAGACACATTTCTACATGCCATGTTGCATTGAAAATTGAAATCTAGTAGTTGTATATGATGAGTGTATGCATACAAAAACAAGAATTTTACTTTGGGTATCACAGTTCATCACAAACTGTACTTATGTTTTATATTTTACATAAAGCGAATACAATATATCTGAGATAATTGATTCAAAATGATAAACATTATCATGAGCACTGAATCAATTTTCAACCGATCTACATTCGAGATACAAAAACATCCTTTGAAAATTGATTCCTTGTAATAAATTTCCAGATCATTCGCTATATTGTTAATTAATTTAGTCTTTTTGCCTGTGTACAAAATTTTATCTGCACTATTTAATTGATGTACTTTATCGGGGACGTCTACCCCTTCGTAATTTGTTGATTTTTCTAAGGCGTCTTTCTTTGAATCGGGCATTAATAAATAATGCTTATCACTTTGTTTATTATTATCAGAGTAATCTCCAATTCCTTTGTATTCAGAGTCATCGTAGAAATAGTAATCATCATATGATACAGGTTTACTCGTATACTTTCGATTTTTTGGCAGCTTCAGTTTGTGTTTCATGTTATGCTTTTTTTTATAAAGAGACACCTGTGTGGTCATGTCTATGTAAAAAGCTTGATAAGGCATGTATAAATTGGTATACAAAGAATATAGTGGTAATAATTTTGATGAAATCTCAGCAGAGGACGGCGAACACGTTGTAAGGTGATTAAAATATTTCCGTGTGCATTTTGATGTATATTCATGATTAGAATGTGTGCAAATTTTTGCAGTGTTACCAGTACACCGGTGTGTACAGGTTGTAGAAGGATCTGTCTTCATACACTGACATTGTTTATCCAAACGCAGTGGAGTTTCGGGAAGGCTCCTTAGACCAAGAATCTTCTTTTGATTTTGCGAATTCGCCGCTGCATTGACATAAGTTGGTTTTACTAATACGATCCCATCATCTTCACCGCTTGCGCTCTCAGATTCATTGTAAAATCCCTGGAATGATTTGATTGGATTTAGTGATGATGATAGTCCAATAGGCCATTTCTGTTTCACTTCAAGAGTTGGAGTTGGTACGTTGGTATTTGATGTTATTTCCATTGACGATGCAGGAGCCATATCTTTTTCATAAAAATGTTTCTTAATATGATACATCTCATCATAAAGCATTTTGTCAAACACATTTGACTTCAAGTTCGGCCTTTTATCGTTAGTAAAATTACGTATAATGTGTGACATATGTTTGCGTGTTGGAAATATTGACTCATCACTTCCGCTAATTGCTGAAAACAGAAGCAAATTAGGAATTGGTTAATGTCATCAAGTTTTTCTTTAGCTGTGACAAAAAATTCACATCACATCATGCCCAACGTTAGATAATAATATTTTATGGAATAGTATAACTTAAGTATACCTATTAACAATTTTATCCAACTTACGTTCATTTTTTGTTATCTCCTTTTCCCTATTTTCGTTTATTTCATTTTCATTTATTAAGTCTACACTATTAAACGGAAAATTATTTACCTCTGTAATCAAAATAAACAATAATATGGAGAAATGGAACACAAAAAACATAACCGACACATTTGCTGTTCGGTGTGAGACAGTCGGAATTGCTGTAATCCATTTTATCGGACACCATCTGACATTCAAATAAGTAGGTATATTGTAAAAATCTCGAAATCTAGTATGTCTAGGTTAGGACATAGATGACTGCGATATTTTTTTCATGAAACCGAAAATTATGGTTTCTCAACATGAAAAACATAAAATTTATTGTATGCTTTATACTTTATATCAATTTTATTATAAAAAAGTGTTACTCAAATAAATATTGTGATGTGTGCGTCAATCATACGATGTGTAAATTCACGGTAATATTTTTAATATCTTTAAGATAGCAAATAGGTTTGTAAAAATTACACAAGAAAATAGTATCTATAATTATTCAGCCTCAAGTTAATAATATTCCTCGTACTCGTCCCTTCAGTTGTTGATTAGCTTTAAACAAAGTGTTATGACATTATTATTCAGCTCAAGCAACAATAAGCGATTAGCGAACTGAAACTTGTTTCGTGTTAATCATTGAAGCGTCTGCAACGCTAGTTATATAGTACAACTTCGCTTGACTTTCGTTTTTATTAAGACGGATAGTCAGAATTCGTTTTCATGCGAATTTCAATAAATATACCTAATAATATTTTCTCCAAACTTTTTAACTTTTTTTTTATTAAGTATTCTTGATAATTAATAAAATAAAATCATTTTTTCCGATATTTAAGATACCAAAATGTACACAGAAAATTTAAAATTTTGTGAAAAAAATGTAAGTATTGTATAGTTAAGGTGTAATATAATACATAATTAATAATTCAAAAGCATCTGTAGTGTGAGAAAAATATCTATAAAAAATTTCACGAAAACTAGCCCTGGACCCTTATTCACTATAACGATAACGCGTCGCTGTAAGATAACACACAATCAAAATTGTTTTGCCCCCGTTTTCAAAAAAGTATCGTTTCAAAAAAATAAATTTACAATATGTCATGGCATAGAGATTGTTTGATGAGAGAATTTCTGATATTTTGGCATCTGGAGCGTTTGGGATTGTGTTTTTGGGACGCGCGTTTTGAGCAAGGAATGTTGTTGGTCATAGTGAATAAGGGCCCTGACGGTCCTTAACACATTGCATAAACATTGCACCACAAATTGCAAACAATATTTAGAGTAAGTGTACTGGGAGTAGATAAGGTTACACGAGGGACTTGTATTTGTATTTGTATTTGTAAACGGGCTGGTTTCCGCAATTCGACGACTGAGCGCCTATTTTGCGTGTGGTGGGAATTGTGCCTATTCATACCAGCCAAGCTCCTCCAGGAAGCCCAGCAGCTTCCTGATGTCGCTGAAGGCTTCCGGGAGTGAACTTGGTGCTCCCAGGTGTTTGACCCGGTATGGTGCTACTCCATCACACTCTAGTAGCATGTGGGCAGCTGTTTCCTCAGCCCTCATGCATGCCCTGCAGAGGGGGCTATCTGTAACATTTATAGTGTATAAATGCTTGTTATAAGGGCCATGACCTGTGAGGGCACCCGTTACCATGCGGAGCTGGGTTTTGCTTAGCCGCAGGAGACTGCGGGAGAGGCGAGCATTGGCCCTTGGTAAGGTCGCCCTTGCCTGCCCGCAGTCTCCACGCCTCCTCCAGGTCCGGTCGTGCTGTTGTCCAGTTCTTTGGCGTAGTTGTGTTCGGATCCAGCCGAATGGTAGGGGCACTATAGGTTCCGGGCCGAAAATAGCCGTGTCGGAACCCCTACGCGCCAGCTCATCCGCCGCATCGTTCCCTCGAGAGTCACTGTGGCCCTTTATCCATTGCAGGGTAATGCTGTTGTTATTATTGCATACCTCTGTCAATGCTTGGTGACACTCGTGTATTAGGCTCGAGGTAATCGCATGATTCCCAAGTGCCTGTAGTACTGACATGCTGTCTGAAATAATGCGGATCGAGTGGTTCTCCACCTTCCTAGCCGCAATTGCTCTTGCTGCCATTATGATGCCCACACATTCGGCTTGAAATACCGTGTTGTGGGTACCTAACGGCATCGATATGCTAATATTCAGGTCTTCCGAAAAAGTTCCGGAGCCAGTACCTGAGTTTGTTTTGGAGCCATCTGTAAATATTCTCAGCTCTCTTTGGTTGAGGCTTTCAGCCCCCACCTCAAAGAGCTGAATCTTGTATTTCTTGTCGAAGACAAATTGCATCGGAATTCTGTCATTTATCGCATCAATGAGCGGTACATCCTCTATGGCTCTATCGAGGATTTTTGTGTGAGGAGTTCCGATGTTCCTCCATAGATTAAGGGACCTTAGGCGAACTGCCGAGGTAGCTGCCTCCTGCTGGATAAAAAGATCCAGAGGGGGCAGACCCAGCATCATTTCCAGAGCTGCCGTGGGGGTCGTCCTCATGCAGCCTGTTATCGCCATGCATATTAATCTCTGGAAGCGCTGTAGCTTATTGGTAGTTGTGGCCAGCTCGGTTCGCGGCCACCAGGTCACTGAACCGTAGCTGATCGTTGGTCTCAACACCGTTGTATAAAGCCATAATGTAATTTTGGGGGATAACCCCCATTTCTTACCAATCATCCTGCGGCACTGCCAAAAGACGATGCTGGCTTTGTTTAATACGTGTTCTATATGATTGCTCCAGTTCAACTTGCTGTCAAGTTTAAGTCCCAGATACTTGACCTCAGTTGATAGCTGTAGCTCTGTTTTAAACAGCCTAGGTAGATTGTATCTACCTAGGTCTCGTTTGTTCGTGAACATTACTAGTTCAGTTTTTGTTGGGTTAACCGACAGCTTATAGGCAGCACACCATTTCTCCACGACTCGAAGTGCCGCCTGTGTAACGTCGCAAACTATATTTGCAAAGTTACCGGTCACTAGTATCGCGAGGTCATCGGCGTACCCGATTGTATAAAAGTGGTTTGCGTTGAGGGTGGTGATAAGGTCATTCACCACCATGTTCCATAGGAGGGGCGAGAGCACTCCCCCTTGGGGGCAGCCCTTCGCCACTAACGCTCCCAGTGTCTCATCCTCTGCAAACCTGATTATTCTTTTGCTTAGCATGTTTTCAATCCACTGTATTAAGACAGCATTGGTGCCGTGCCTTGCTAGGGCAGTACCAATGCTAGAAAAGTTTGTTTTGTCGAAGGCCCCTTCGATGTCTATGAAGGTACCTAGGCAAATTGCTTTGTTTTGAATCGCTTCCTCAATTTTGGATACAACCAAATGTAGGGCCGATTCGGTTGATTTACCTGAACTGTACGCGTGTTGGTGTCGGTGCAGTGGTATGTTCTTGAGCGCTTTGTCCCTCAGTTCCCTGTCACACATCCTCTCTAGCGTTTTAAGCAGGAATGATGTGAGGCTAATTGGTCTGAAGGATTTTGCGTCAGTATAGTCGCTTTTGCCCGGTTTAGGTATGAAGATTACCCTAACCTCGCGCCACTGCAGTGGGATGTACCTGTGCGCGAGGCACGCGCACAGCAGTGGTGTTAATATTCGGGTTAGCGGCCTCCCACCCCATTGCAGCAGAGCAGGGAAGATACCATCCATGCCCGCCGTCTTGAAGGGTTGGAAGCTGCTGATGGCCCATTCAGTTTTGTCTAGGGTTACCACCTGTTGAGCGAAGTTCCAGCACTCCTGTGTTGGCTTTGTTATTGTGTCCTTCCAATCAACCGTCTGCACGAGACTACATTCTGGGAAATGGGTCCGTAACAGCACCTGTTGAGTCTCCTCATGAGATGTGGTAAGGGTGTTGTCTGGTTTACGAAGAGATCCCAAGCCGTGATTGGGTTGGCTAGATAGAACCTTCCGTACCCGATTCGCCTGTTCGTTGTTGCTAATGCCTTCGCAGAATTTGCGCCACGAGGCTGTTCTCCAGTACCGGAGACGTTTCTTGTACATGTTCTTAGCGTTCATGTAGTTATCCCAGTCTTGCTCATCGTATGTGTTCATTGCCCTGTTGAATAATTTCCTAACCTTTTTCCTGAGCCTTCCTAGCTCTGGACCCCACCAGGGTTGACCTTTACGGTCTGCCTCCCGTGGCGCGGTTAGGGGGCATGCATCGTGGTAGCATTCCATCACTGTTCTTGTGAGATCTGTTACCTGATTCTCTATTTGAATTGTGTCTTCAATTGCCACAGGCACCTCAAACCCTCCTAGTTTGTCTCTAAGTTTCCTTGAGTAGCAAACCCGGTCGGTCTTGCGGGGGAGCCTGCGGGGTTGTATTTCCTGGGTTGTTACCTGGATGTTGAACCTGATCCATCTGTGGTCGGAGCATGACGCTTCATCCGACACGTGCCACTCCGAGATAAGGTTCGCAGCAATATTAGTGGCCAGAGTAAGATCTATAATGGTTTTACTCCGTCTGGTCACATATGTTGGTTTGGCACCCTGATTTATAATATCTAGAGTTGTAGTGGAGAGATATTCTAAAAGCATCTTACCTCTGTTGTTCGTCGCTCTGTTGCCCCACAGTGTGTGGTGGCAATTGGAGTCCGTTGCAATTATTAGCTCCAGTCCCTCCGCCTCGCAGTAGCCGACCAGCCTCGCCATGCCATGGGGTGGAGGATCCTCTCCCTCGGGCATGTAGACGCTGGCCAGCACTACCTGCTGCAGGACTGGAACTTGCTTCATTGTTATCCGCACAGCACACAGATCTCTGGAACAGAAATCCATTAGTGGTTGCACGAGAATATTGTTAGTAGCATAGATACAAGCCCTAGGGCTCGTTCCAATACTTGTTATGATCTTACCTCCTAAATTGGAGAGGCCCTGTATAGTGCCTGTGCTGCTGATCCACGGCTCCTGTATCAGCAGGATGGCTGTATTGCTAACCTCCAACCACTTCCGCACCTGAGCCGTGGCGGTCATACTGTGGTGGAGGTTTGCTTGTAGTACCTGGCATCTAGACGAGGGGGACGCCATCTTGGGTGTCCTCCTCCTCCCCCAGATCCAGGTCCTCTACCCTCCGGGTCCAATCGTCTTCGCTTCCTAGTTCCGGCAGCACAAGGGTTTCAGGCTGTCCCGGAAGCTCAGCGTCGGCCATCGGGGGTGAGTCGGGAGTTGTTTCTTCTGCTGGCCGCACCGGGGGTGTCTCCTGTCTGCGGATCCCCTCCTCCTCCATGGGTTCCGGAGCCGGGGGTCCCGTCGGTGCGGTTGTGTTTCCTTCCCGGAGAGGGTCTGCCTTAGGTGGGGTGTCGATAAACCTTCCTCTTTCCCCCTCGAACTTTAGGTATACCGACCCCATCATGAAGCTCAGTCGGCGCTCGTGTATCAATAGCGACTGGACCACATCTTCCGGGACGCTGATGATGACGAATGTCTCCATCTTTTGCGGTTTCACCGCGTGCAGCAGCCACCGGTCCACTTGGGCCCATGGGTTTTGGAACTTCAAAGTGCGACCGATGTCGTTCGAGTTCCAAAACCCTGGGATGAGGATGCCACACCTCACCCGGCGTGGTATATCTGCGGGCCGCGCAACCACCAGCTTGCCCACTGTTGGTATCTTCATGTCGGCAATGCTGTCTTTAAGCCAGTCCAGTGTTCGGTTGTCCGCACACCAGACCTGCAGCGCATTGCCCACAAGGGTTGGCTTGCCCCTGAACTCAGGCCCCGTGGTGCCCGCTGGGTTGGTTCTGGCGAGGCCGAGAATCTTTCCCTGCAGGGCTCCCAGGACCAAGTCTGCTTGGGCGCTGGTAATCGCTCCCGTCTCCTCAACGGTTACAGCTGCTATTAAGTCGGCCTTAACAGCGTTGGCATAGCTAGTCAGCTGTGGCTTAGGGAAGGGCCCAAGTCTGGGCCTTTTGGGTTCGCCTCTCGGGGACGTGGTCTCGTCGAGACGGGCCCTCTTGGCCACAGCTCGTGGCTTCCTCCTCTTGCCCCCGCCGGCTGCTTGTACTGTGGCTTCAGTCGCTGTCCCTGCTTGAGGGTGGGCAGGAGCACCTCCCGAAGTCGAAGCAGGGTGTGCAGCGTCTTCAGCACTACGCTCAGTAGTGGCGGTGTTGGTAGACGCAGCCAAGGCCTCCATCCTCGCCTTATATTTTCGGCGTTGTTTGGAGTTGGGCCTTGCCTTGCGTTGCTCGTGGGGGCCAGTGTGTGGAGGCCTCGCGTATGCCTCTGCGGCAGGGTTGCCACCCCCTGTCATGAGACGAGGGTTAGCACCCCTATGCCTAGGGCCTACCAAGGTCCACGTGGCGTCGAACTGGTCCTGCTGGACTGCTGCTGCCCCTGAGGATTCAGAGGGTGTAGTTATAATTGTTGGAGGGCCGGCCGATCTACCAGCGGCCTTCGCAACATGACTTACCCCGGAGGGGCCCGGGGTAGCTGTCGTTTGGGTGTGGGAGGCCTTGGTTTTACTCAAGGCCGTCTCCGTGTATGGCTGGGTCCCAGATTTACCTGGTACCCTGCCAGCTGGGGCTTCAAACATGACCTGGTTTTGGCCTCTGGGTTTCCCCTTCGGCTTACGCCAGGCCATGGACTGCCCGGAGGTTACACGCCGCACCTTGGCGTGGGGACTGGCTGAAGGTTCCCCCTGAGCAAGGAATGTTGTTGGTCATAGTGAATAAGGGCCCTGACGGTCCTTAACACATTGCATAAACATTGCACCACAAATTGCAAACAATATTTAGAGTAAGTGTACTGGGAGTAGATAAGGTTACACGAGGGACTTATTGAAGGAGGGTGTTCGGTGTCGTATTCTCGTACATAGTTATCTATATAAAAAAATATATAAAGTTAATTTTTTACGTAGAAAAAACTTTTCACGAAAATTAGGAGCTGCTGGATGGATGCTGATGGATGAACCCTAAAGATCATTGAACGACCCTTTCTTTTGTATTTCCGCTGGCGCGTTGACACATCCTATGTAACGGTCATCCACCCACGTAAATTCACGTTTTTATTTAAGGTTTTCTGATGTTAGTTATTTGTGTTTTTTTATTTATATATTTTTATGTTCTTTAGTTTGACTTTCAATACCTATACCTACCTTAAAAACACACACTTACCTGTTACCTATCTTAAAAAGTGTCCCTAGAAATGGTATAATGTAATTAAGCTTTAAGTTGTCCATAAAACTAAAGCGGAGCTATATTTTTGTGCTATTCGCATTAAGTACTTAGTTCCGTTCTAGTTAACCGAGTTTACACTTAAGTGACTTTGGTCGTAGACGCTGCAGTTTTGTAGTTATAGCTTTGTTATGATATAGCTAAGAAACACTAAAATAAAAAGTAGTATGATTAGTATCTAAGGTGACGTAATACGTTTATTATTTACAAGCTTTTCCCCGTGGTTTTACCCGCGTTAATTTCGGAGTTCCCGCGGGAATACAAAGATAATGTAATACTGTTCGAAGTATATTTACCTAATCATCTTTAGTTGTTTTTTAATTCAATCTGCAACTTTGATCATCAGGTTAGTTAAATCAGCCCTCTCAGCAAAGTTGACAATCTACATAATCGCTATCGCTATAAAAAACTAAGCAACTTATCCTCATGTCACGTCTTCACGAAAAAAGACTTTTGATCTTGACGTGATCGTTTGATTTTTTCGTGACCACGTGACATGACGATTGACGATAAATATAAATAGTAAGCATAGTTTTCTATGGCGATCACGATTAGAGATTGTCTAGTTTACCAAGGGGCCATATTTTGTACTCTTGAATTTATTAGTTCGACGAACTCGCTGGCTCACTCAATCACATTCACATACCTGCTACTTATACTGACACGCGCACACGTACACACACACACACACACACACACAAACACACACATATTATAGGTATTAAGATTATATGTTAAGCCTCACTAAATAAATAATTTAAAAAAAAAAGATTATATGTTACATTTATTAAGTTAAGTTCGTTTTCTGAGAGGGGGCCAGGAGTCCTATAAGACAGGGTTTACCTAGTTTAGGCTCCTGTCTCCCACAAAGTATGCTCTTTACTTCTAAAACTTTTTATTTGTAACCACTATATGTATTTACTTGTGGGAGAAATAAAGATAATAATTATTATTATTATATTAATGTCAAAGTTTTGTTTGTCTACAGACGCTTGGACCCAGCAGTGTTTGTATACGTTATGACGTCAACGCATTGTTGAAGGGAGATGACATCGAAAATCTTGTTGCAAAAATTAACAAGCGACGAAACTTTATCGCCTTGGGACACTCAAAAAGTTTGCCAAGAGCCGCGAATATGTACAAAATTGTAGGTGTACCTATACAGGCACTTGTACATAATATAATCAGACACACACTCATGTTCTATTTTCATGGGAAGACATACACTATTATACCTACCTTCTCCTCTTTCCCACGTCCTTTGCCTCGGTCACATCTTCATACTTATACGTATGTGCAAGGGTGAGTAGATGTGTCACAAAAAGGTCGTTCGAAGAGGTTTATTTGTAATATTGTATCCATCTGTGTGAAATGGATTTTATAAGGTACCTATATTTCAAATTTGGTCATTCAATTTCATTGAAAACGTTATCGTATGGGAATATTATTACTAAAATGAGAAACTGTCTCCGTAAAATGGCTTTATGATTGTTGCTTATTACCTATATTATACTTTATTGCAAATCCCGTAAATGAAAAAACAACGATATCAAATCCAGTCTGAATGTTTTGTTTTTTATTCTAGTCAATTTAGCATTATTATGAGCTTGAAATGTATATTGTCATAACACTCACAACTTCATTGTGGCGATCACATCTACAATTATTGATGACTAGCTGTACCCCGCGGTTTCACCCGCGTGAGTTTTGGAATTCCCCCAGGAACTCCAAAGTAGTCTTCTTATAACATCAGCTAATTGTGAAAGTCCCTTCAAAATAGTTCCAACAGTTTCGATGATTAACTGTTCTCGCGTTAGTTTCGGAGTTCCCGCGGGAATTCCGGGATAAAAGTACGCTATGTCTGTTTGTATTTATGTATGTGTATTTCATGATGATCGGTTGAACTGTCAAGGCGTGAAAGCGTATCAGACAAACAGACAGACAGAGTTACTTTCGCATTTACAATATTAGTAGGGATTCACAATTCACATTATGATTATTAAATAATTATCAACCTAAACAAGGTACAAAAGTACAAAACTAAAAATAACTGTCTAAGCCGAGTCTTGGGCTACTCTGATGTGTCGTAGGCACTCGTAGCATTATGTTGCTACGGACTACGTTTTTTCGACTTCAGTCTTAGCTGTAGCTGTAGAGACACGTTCGGCTACGTGTCGGCGTCGTTGTCCGCTACGTCGTGTCGTAGCACTGTGTAATGTGTATAGCTTATCGCTTCTACAGTTGTATTCTCTACAATCTAAATAATTTTGCTTAACTTAACTGCTCAGAATAAAATTTGAATAAATTTTTGAATAACTTTGGAATTTCATTTTTTTGCAACACCATATCACTATACTCATTTCTTATACTAATTACATACTAGGCAAACATGTTGAAAACAAATATAATAGGTAGGTATGTAATAATTAAACATTATCACACAACGCTACCTGGTCCCACTAAGCAGAGCATGCTTGGTAATTAAAGACTTATATTACACTAGTTGTGCCCCGCCGTTTCACCCGCGTTAATTTCAGAGTTCCCGCGGGAATTCCGGGATAAAAAGTACCCTATGTGTTAATCTGATGTATAAGCTATATTATTGTAAAGTTTTATTTAAATCCATCCAGTAGTTTTTGCGTGAAAGAGTAACAAACATCCATCCATCCATCCATCCATCCATTAATAATAATACTAATAATTACAAAATTTCGCGTTTATAATATTAGTAGGATTCTTAAACGCCCAAACACAGGGTAAAAACGCGAGATCGACCCCGAGAAAACTGGTGTAACAGTCAGGTGTATTAATCACTACACCACAGATAATATCCGTATTAATATTATAAATGCGAAAGTAACTCTGTCTGTCTATCTGTCACGCTTTCACGCCTCAACGGCTTAACTGACCATCATAAAATTTTGCATATACGTTGTCAGGGGTACAGAGAAGGACATAGGTTACTTTTATTTCGGAATTCCCGTGGGAAGTCCGAAATTACTGGGGGTGAAACCGCGGGGAACAGCTAGTAATACTAACGAGAGCAACAACGAATAAAGCTATAAACTTGTTAGGTCTCTACTCTCTATACATTAAAAAATTATAATAATAGGTGCATGCGATATTAAAGCGAATTCCGAACTTATTTATTTTATTATACAACTAGCTGTTCCCCGCGGTAATTTCGGAGTTCCCGCGGGAATTTTGGGCTAAATAGTACCCTGTGTCTGCCAACGTGTATGCAAAATTTCATGATGATCCGTTGAGCCGTTCAGGCATGAAAGCGTAACAAACAAACAAAGAAGTCACTTCTGCATTTATAATATTAAGTAAAGATTTTTGGCTGTTACTTCATTGAAATCACGGTTACCAGCTGGCCATTTTTTCAAATTTTGATTATTATTATTATCTATTTCGAATTGAACCAAAAAGCTTTTCTAGGAATGGTCTCAAGAGTTGGCGGATATTGCGCAACGCTGGGTGGATCAATGTGACTCGTCTGTTGAAGAAGATAACTGTCGGGATCTAGGTAAATACATCAAAACTATATGTCCATATTCATACAAGAATTTGTGCAGGAATTCCGGAGTACCCTGTGTCCTTCTCTGTACTACTGACAATGTGTATGCAAAATTTCATGATGATCGGTTCAGCCGTTAAGGCGTGAAAGCGTAACAGACAGACAGACCGACAGAGTTACTTTCACATTTATAATTTTAGTAGGGACTAGTAGCGATTAATATGGATGTAGGTATAATAAATGAATGTTTGCAAATGATGAGATGGATAGAATTCAAAGACAAAGAATCTGAAATGCAAAGATTTGTTTAATGTATAGGGCTTGTAGGTTCAGGGTCCTTTAAAAACAGACATTTTGTGTAATATTAATGTGTTGTAATTTTCAATAAATAAATAAATATGTTATCGTCAACTCGGCGGACGATTGACAAAGCAGTGATTATATTCTCTTTCCATGTGAGTATAGGCTATGGCCTATTCTTACTGGAGACAGACAACGTTACCTACAGGTTCTACATGTAATTTTGTTCAGACTGGAACTCACAGGAAGTGGTTGTGCGCAAAATTACTGATGCTGTTCTTTTTATATTTTTACTTTTAAACCTATAATCCTTGTAAGCTTCCGTAAAAAAAAAATCGACAAACATGTTTGTCCAGAAAAGCGTTGAAGCTCTCTAATATGCTGTCTAGGTCGTTATTATATAATAGTTATAATATGTAACCAGCAATATATTTTTAGCAAACATGAAAGTCGGTCAAAGTATTTCAACTGTCTTGGGTCCTTCATCACATGAAATTAGTGTAAATAACTTTGTGGAAACATGGTTCATGCAAATACTTGAATACAACGGAACTATTAGCTACTATAATGAGTTAGTTGAGCATCATTTAGCTACTATTATATTATAATTATTATTTATAGCGTGTAATTTAGCCTTGGGTATATTCAGGGTATGAAGTTCAAAATTCTATCTAGTCCGTCATCAGAGAGAAAATAAAAAAATAATAAACACGTATTTTTTTCTTTTTCAAATTAATGAAAATAAACATAGCTAAGCGCATTAAAGTTTAGGGTGGGGGACTCGTGACGTCATTATTCAGTATAAGCCCCGTACAAACTGCGCCAGGTTGTGACGTCACGCGAAATTTCAACTCAATGTTTCGCCCTTATTTAAAAAAGAAAAAATACGTGTCAAATATTTTTTACTAATCTATACGACGGACTAGTTACTATTAAGTATTACTAGCATGAGTACTGAGTAGTAGTATCAATTTGTGTATTTCTTATTAAATTGAATAAAGAATGTCGAACCTAGCATTAATTTAGGTCAAGAAGTCATTAATCATGATTTTAGGTCAAGAGATCAGAAAACCAAGTACTTTACACAATTAATATGGGCGGAAACAAAATTTGTAGGCTGTGGAAAAGCAAAGTACTATGTAAGTTGCAAAAAATATATTGAAAAGTATATACCTAGGTGATTATAGTTACGGAGGTAGGTAATAGTTACAGTTGGCACTTAGCCCGTTAGTGATTTCATAACTCATATCATGGCAAGTGGCAACTACCCTATAGTAGACATACTTAAATCTATCACCTAGTTAAAAATCACTAGTGTACAACATGTCTCAAGTCATGCCATGAACCTAGTTTTAAAACTAATTTTAAGTAAAGCTTTAATTTTAGATCCTTACTTGAGACGAGATTCATCAATCAACAACCAGCTGAGTATTTCCCTATTCTAGAACGATGCTTGAGTACTAATCTATACTCAAGCAAAGATTTGATCTTTGTTTACCGTATGTCGTGTCAAGACCACGCAACCAATCAGAGTTCAAAATCTCTACTCAAGACTAGTTTCAAGTGATTAGAACCAATCAGAGTTCAGTATCTCTACTCAAGACTAGTTTCAAGTGATTAGAACTTAAAACGCATTCTATAATTAGATGTACACTTGAGTTTTGATCTGAGCTTAAAACTAATCTCAAGTGAAACGTGATCTGAGTCACCTTCTGGAATACGGACCTCAGACTGTATTTCGTTAACATTACCACCACCTATATTACCACAAATATTTGTAAAAAAAATGGAAGTAGGAGTGTTGTTTCAAGAAAAGTGATTAAATATACAAATTATAATAACCTGTGGCAGCAAAAAGAAAAGATAAAATGGGGATAAAGTATAAAAGTGAAGGAACTGCGATTCAAATTATTGTATGGACCGTTGACGCGAACGAAGAAATTATAATAAATAAATAAATAAAAAAAGACTATAATCGTATCGTAGATTTACCTGCTGTTTACGATGTTATAACGCATATTTTTTTTTCAAATCATTGTAACTAGCTATATAAATACGTAACTATAAGCATAAAAATCAAACAACTACTTAGTTAGATACAAATAGATAGTTACAGTCGTTGGTATACCAGACCGTGGTATACTAGTCGTTAGTATTTACAAGTTTTATAGCCAATGTTGTAAAAAACACGTAGGTAAAATTAATCCCCTCAATTAGAAATCATATTTTCTTCGTTTTCGCCAAAACATGCGATGTATAGAGTTCACACTTTACAATATTTGCAAATTAAAAGTTTCAGGGACACAAAGGTTACAATTGGATGGAGAAACTTGTATGCAATTTCGCACCGAAGGGAAACATTCATAGTAAACCAGTGTACGCCGTAGGGATTCCCGCTACACAGTGCGGAGCTTTTGATTCATTGGACAGCGTCCAGAATATGCGTTATCATCATCAGGATAATTACCCCGGCCTTTGTAATCGCATCTTAATGGAAAGTTGTACGTATCTATACATATATATGGCATTATAAAGAGGAGAAGTTTGTTTTTCCCTACAAACAATCTCTGAAATTACTGTACCAATTTCAAAAACTCTTTACACGGAATCCGTGACTAACAAAAGATACTTAATGGTTTCCAAGGAAACGTACTTAATAGTGGAATCCCCAAGTGCATCCAGGTGGAACCACGACATTTTTCTATACAGTACCTGTAATTTAGGTGTCAGAGTAGAACATACATTCCGATACAGAAAGTTGCTGAGGGCTTCCGAAATTGATGGGAGAGAAACAGAAGGGGAATTCATTTTCTTCAATGCATACTCTTCCAGTTACGAAAACAAATCCAACCGTCAGCAGCTTATTGAGAATATTGAATTTGTCTAACGATTCAGCGATAATAGACATAGATCCACTACGAAATGTAAAAGAAAGTAAATCAAAAGAAACACATCTTAATGAACAAAGAAGTCAGAAAATACGACATGTTCCTTATAATAGTACGTATGGTGATTTTTATTCGTTCTTACATTTGTATCATTAATTATGTTCAAATTGAACACATTTTACCTAACGGCGTAATCAGGCAGCATCACTTGTAAGCCACTACCCATTCTAGGGCCCTTATTCACTAAGACTAACAACTTTCCTTGCCTATAACGCGCGTCTCATCCCAATAACACAATCCAAAACGCTCCAGATGGAAAAATATAAGAATTATTTATGACAAAAGAAACGTTAAGTACGAGTAAATGTATTTTTTTGAAGTGAAACTTCTTTGCACACGAGGGAAAAGCAATTTAAGTGGCACCTTAGCTTAACGCGACGCGTTATAATGACTTATGGTCGTGAATAAGGACCCAGGCTAAGTGTGTTTACAATCTTAGACCACACTCACTTAAAATTAGGTGAGCTGTGGTCAAGCGCCTAGCCTGCTGACAATTAAAAAAAGTCTTTTTTTTATCTTTACAAAAATCTAAAATAAGTACGAGAATATTAATTTGCAAGACCTTGAGTCCTGACAAAACTGATGGAACCAAATTATTCTTATTATTAAAAACATTATTATTATTAAAAACATGGAGTAACATTAACTTTATCAGAAGAGCCATCAGGAATTCAGGATAGTAGGTGACGTCATGCAACACTTATACCTCGCATGGCATACCTTAACTTATTGTGAAAACAAAATATTTTTTGTCATTTAATTTACCTATGATTTATTTATTTGTTTTTCCATGTTTATTTATTAATTTATTCATTGTTTTCACTCAGTCAGTATTTTTATTCCTTCGGATATTTATTATGATAATAGAGTGGGTAAAAATAGGAATATTGTAATTTATTCTACTACTACCTTTAAACGAGCAATTCTTATAATATACCCTCTGCATACTGAATTTCATGAAAATGAAAAATGAGTGTTTTACACTGCTTTTCTACTTAACAACAGATGGCGCTATACACAACGAGCGAAGCTTGGTCGCCCAGTTATTTTAATTTAAACAAGCAACTGATATTTTGATATTTTTAATAAGAAAACGCATTCTATTTCAGGTGAGATCCCTCCAGTCTCTTTTGTACAAACGCCTAACTTCTGGTTAAACTCGCCAAATATCTCAAGAAGATTCTATCATCATGATCCTGAAAAAGGGCATTCTCGAATTTTCCACAATCATGACCGTGGCTCAGAGTTTAAAGGAAACATTCAAACGCAAGATTTTCGAAAGTATAACTTTGCGACTACACCGATGAATTCACAAACAGAATTTGATTTTAGACGACAGCAAAACCATCAAGAATGTACACGAAAACAAATTCATGATTATTCCCAGGATTGTGTTACTGGTAGATGTACAAGGAAAGGGACCAATGATGATTGTCAGCCATCAACTCAGCCTTGCCAACAAGTGAACGAGTGTGCTCATGCTACCGAACATCTTTGCCCTCCGGATTCATGTTCTTGTAACACGCAAAAAACCACCTGTCCAACTACCACACATTCTACATGCAACATGAATTGTCAATGTTATAATATGAAATGTTCCACAAATATTTGTGCTCATGCGCCTGAACAGATACAAAGATATGATTCAAGAAAATCTGCAGAGATCCATTATTATGACTTACTACCCAGAATACCCCTACGCAGTGGTGATATTGTTACAAAGAAATTTTTAACTTTGACCACATTCCCACCTATTACAAGAAGTAATAAAAATATAATGAGAGAACCGCTATCGCATATCACAAGACAAATTAAAAGTGATACAATGAAGGTAACAGATGTATTTAAATTTCCGAAATCCGCTGAAGATCACGACTACTTATACGATTCCTTTGATTACAGCGAAAGAAAAAGAAGAACGCCTGAAGATCAAATGACATTTAAGCCTTTTTGGCAAATGGATGAGTTTAGTTTTAAAAAACCTACCCAATTAAAGGCATTAAAATATACGACTCTGTCAAACCTAAGAAATAAAAAGAATAGGAAGACAGCATTATCAGTAAAAATTCCTAGCAGCACAGAATCAATAACAATCAAGTTAAAAGAAATATCTCGTTCACATGGAAATAGTTACAGGGGTCCTTTCACGGAAAAGTTTTTGTCTTTTGAAGAGTTAATGCATTTACGAAAATTAACTTCTGACAGCGGAGATCATAAAGAATATAATAAAGCACGACGGCAAGGAGAAGACAATGCATTGAGAGAAAACAGTAATCAGACAGATACAACCACACAAAAAACTACGACAACTGTAATCACCGCTAATACACCATTCATAAGAAAAAAACATTGCACTAGAAAACTGACGTGTACTTGGACATCTCCAACTATGACTGATGCTGATGGTCATGTAATAAACGGTGGAGGTGGCGGTGGTGGTGGAAATGTTGGTTCACGAACTCCTCCGGGGTATGTCGATGGTTGTACTCGCACATCTACATGTACCCGAGATCATATGGATAGAAACAAAATGCCGACCGAAGACGAGAGTCCCACTGAAACAACTCCAGAAGACGAAGATTATTGCGAAAAACGATCTCTCAACAGAAGAAATTCTGATGAGGATACTTCAACATACCAAAATTATTTCTATCAAGAAGCTTATACAAAGAGACCTATCTCCACTACCCACATAAATGAAAATATTTATTCTGAGGTCCTTGCCTCCACAAGTCACATTTGTGAATGTGAATCTGAACTTAGAAGATTAAAGAGAGGGAGTGATCTCGAAAGAAATATGAAGAATAAAGTATCACACAGTAGCTTAACATATGGCGAATTATTTTATTTGGTTCTTAATAAAATCATTAAAACTTTAAATACAAACGGACATTTAACTGGGGAATGCGCCTGTAATGAAGCCTATTTAGTGAAAAGTGACGGTCATATTACAATGCTATTGATTTTTATTTATTACATTTATCTGTAAACAATCAAAACTCCATTAATATATAACTAATTCGTTTTTATTTAAATCAAAAAGTTGTTTTATAGTTTAATCGAGGATAACAATAAAACACTCATAATTTTTACGTGATGAAAATCTTTAGCTGCACCGTTATAATTTAACACATTAGCGCAATGAAGCCTTTTGTTTATATTAAGAAAACTCATATCGGAAGCAAGTCTTTTAAGCAAATCTTTGTAGGCCATTGTCATATAATTGTAATTTACAAGGCTAACTCCGTCAGAGTCGCCATAATAATAATCAGCGTAGTTACTTTTTTGAATACGCTTGTTCTTTCTTTTATTTCTGACTTCTCTATTTAAGTATACTTTCGGCTTTAATTCTCGCTTTCGTTGTTTGACTTCAGAATAGTAAATTGGCTCTGAAATACAGAATATAAAGGTTAAAAATATAAAAAATAGGCAATGAACCCAGTTTGAAAATCCGGTTTAAAATTTAAAATTTTATCTGGTTTAACCCAAGTGTCGGGTTTTCCCATCTGTAGTTAAGCATTTTGTTACAATTTTTATTAATGACATTAAAACGTAATAATTACATTACAATAACTTTTTTTTGCACCAATGCAATAAAACCAAATTCAAGACATCTTATAAGTAATCACTTAATCACGAGTAGTTATCGTACTTTCAGTTACAGTTTCAAATTCTAGAATTTCATCAATAAAGTCTTTAGTAGTCTTCTTTCTTTTTAGTTCCTCTATCTCTAACATTACGTCTGATATCGGCAGATTAGAACTGTCGTAGTAGGACTCGGTAGTTTTACTACTGAACTCTCCTTTTCCTTCATCATCATTGTCTTCAGGAAAGAAGTAATGTCCGGTAAATTCATAGTTGGGCTTTACTTCAGCAAGCTCAGCTTGTATTCTTATAGGAGCTACTTCTATATAAGGAGTACTTTGCTCTGTAGTTGCTTCTATGGTATTTTTATCTACAAAATGGCATTGACTGTTTAATTTTAAAAGTAAACTACACTTATTTAATTGTTTAAATAAATATAAACCTACTGCCACTTCTAAATATTACAGCTTCAACGAGATTCGCAAGCAAAGTTGAGTTCACATTATCTTTTTCGGGCATTTTGGACGTGGTTGTTAGTTCCTTTTTGCTGTAAATTCTACTGACAAAAGCAGCAACGCTGGCATCAGTAAATCCACTATCACTAACGGCACTAGCAGACTTCGTATTAAATATATCTTTAAATACTGGGTCACTACTCAGTTTTTTTTTTAGAAATTCAAGAAAATTGTCAATGGCTAAGTCGTTTTTGCATAAGTTATAATTTTCAGTAGAAACAGTAAAATTTTCACTAGTAAGTTCATGTAAATGAGAAATGAAATCAAACGGAATGTTTGTATCATTTGAAGTTTCATCTAAGGCAAGAGACTGGTCAGAAGTAGGAACTTCATTTGTTGTTGATGAAGTCAGTTGAGAGAGTAATAGTAGATTTTCTGTTAAAATATTCTGTATATTTAATATTTCTCCTGACTCAGTCACTCTATTTGTACTATTTTCTACTGTTTCATCTTGAATAGATTTTAAATCTGTAATAAAGCAGATACTATCATTAACTGACACCCGCTTAACCCAAATTCACCTGAAATGAGAAAATTAATACATACTACAAAGAGATCGATACATGGAATCACAGCTTCCATTTAACTGACATCGAGAGCATGGCACACCATGTGCG
Source organism: Zygaena filipendulae (assembly GCA_907165275.2). Lineage (NCBI taxonomy): Eukaryota > Metazoa > Arthropoda > Insecta > Lepidoptera > Zygaenidae > Zygaena > Zygaena filipendulae. The sequence continues at coordinate 9,242,294 of OU015657.1, forward strand.
TAGACCGCTCGCCCGACTCTATTACCGCCTGGCGAGAAGTTACATACGAGTCTGTTGACAGTTCTGTTTCTTTCCTTGTCCAAAACTCTTACAGGCTCCTTTAATACAAAATGACTTAAAATAAACTTGAACGTATGGCACACACGAACGAATTATGTAGGTACACACTTTGAATTGAACACCTCCGCAACCGACTTGATGAGACTCCGCCCATACCAATTGAGTAAAATATTCGTATCGTGGTACATTCTTAGACCTAATGAAATTTAAAATGAGAAAAATTAGGTAGGTACAGATAGGACATAATTTTAAATATTTTGTAATTTGTAGTAGGTACCTAACTATACATAATAGGTTACTAGGCGTTATCTAAAAAATACAGAATATTAGGTATAGGTTGCGAGATTAAACGAGGGACTTATTGAAAGAGGGTATTCGATGTCCAGTTCTCGTATCAAATACCTAAAAATTCAAAAATTATAGGTTAAGTACCTACCACGTAACTATAAAAGATGTGGCAAAATTAGCTGCAAATATTTACAAGGCTTAGGCCTGAAAGTATACGTTATTCTATCGTATACTTTTAGTTCTGTAAATATTTACAGCTAATTTTGGAGCACCTTGTATAGTAGAATTTGCGTAGGTATGTGGTAAGATAACGACTCGCGACTCTTTGAGAAATATAAATTAGATTGCGATCTGTTTGCAAGGTGTTAGGTTTTTAGGTAGGTTCGCAATTTTACCTAATTGGGTAAACTGGCTCCAGTTACCAACATTTTTGTAAGCTTACAACAAATTTTGTTCAATGTAATTTCGATTACAATAGATAAAGTTTTGATGTGAGGTGTATGACCTTATGTAGTTAATAACATTTTTTCTCTATATTATTACATACGTTTGATACCAAGATATAACGGATACATTGGTGTTTAGCAACTCCATATACCAGACGTCGACCAAGGCTGCCGGTATTAAGCCCGGGGAATCACCATATATCGTTGCAATGTTCTGCCCCGTAAATGGATTGTCTGTAATGTGAATTCGGCTTTACTTATCTTTTAGCCGCCACGTACCTATCTAATAAAACAGAATCCAGTATGTGTAAGTAGACGTACGTAGACGTAAGTAGACGATCCTCATAATTTGTTTAGTCATATCGTACACGGTGTTCGCGACATTTCAACGGGATTCGCATGATGACTAAATTTTAATTTTTAGTCCATCGTGTAGATTAATAAAAAATATTGGACACGTACTTTTCCTTTTTTTACGTATCTATCTATTCAAAAATTAACGGCGCTACATTGAGTTGAAATTCCCTGTGACGTCACACGTAGGTACACTTTATACCTACGTTAGTTATGACGTCGCGACCTCCGACTCCTAAACTTCAATGCGTTTTATCTAAGTATTTTTTCATTAATTCGAAAAAGCAAATAATACGTGCCTATTAATTTTTACAATCTAACTTTAATACGTATTTTTATACCTTGTCATCATGCCCATTCCATTAAAATCATCAATGTAGGTATAAACAATCTCGCGTTAAGGTTTATCTTGCAACTTCATAAAGGGTTATTAGGTTTTATGTCATTACTTAGCTGTTGCCCAGTTTCCTATGGCGTCTTCTGTATCGCGTAAAACGTGATGTAAAGAAGTTAAAATGTGAAAGTTGTCTCCCAAAAAATGCTTTTCCCCGTGTTTATTTCGGAGTTTCCGCGGTAATTCCGAGTTGCAAAATACTCTACCATACCAAATTATGTACTTTTCTGTACGCCTGACAAATAGGTATGTGCAAAAATTTACGATGATCGGTTGAGTAGTTCTGTAGTTAGGGCGTGAAAAGGTAATAAACATAGAGAGAGTTACTTTCGCATTTTTAATATTAGTGTGAAAGTATTGGATATACACAGACGTCAGATGACTAATTTCAATAATTAGTATTTGTAGTTGTATATGTATAATATATCTAATATACACACCGGCAGCGGAACATAAAAAGGCAGAGTATAGAAATAATATATGTATATATATTAAAACAAATTATTATCAGGCATGAAGTAATAAACTAATATACATCTTTTAACATCGACTTTAAGAAGTTTTTAGTTAAATTTTATTAAAAGTAATCAAAATTAAAAAAAAAAAATCTCTAGTTTGTGAGACACAGACAATGTTGCAAACAGAGAGAAGGTAATAACTACGAATAAAAGTTGAATCACGAAGGGGAAACACACGTTATTAATTGTTCATTTATTTAGTGTTAAAATCACAGTAATCTTTAATTTGCAACATTATTTGTGTGCCCACAAATTAGAGAAAAAGTGTTTTTTTTATTATTATTATTTTAAATAAAATTTAATAATTTAATTACAAACTTTTAAAGTGTTAAAAGATGTATATTAATTTATTACTTCACGTCTAATTATTATTTGTTTTAATATATACACGTAATTATTTCTATACTCTACCTTTTTATGTTCCGCTAATTCTGCCGGTGTGTATAATAGGTAATCGTACTTCTTTACAACAATAATATCTACCTACTGGTAATGTTACTGTTTTGGATATTATGATTTTATTATTTGAATTTTTAATGTTCATCTACTGTACCTTCTATTCTATTCTGTTCTACCTATACCGCGAATAAAATGATATTGATATGCTTGCAAATGAATTTTTTAAAATAGACTAATGAATGATGCGTATATGTACCTACTGTGCGACGTGCGTATACCTTTTTCCATCGTTACACCTATGAAACCTTAAGCCGTCCACTGAATAGGTGTCTGTCAATTCAATATCCGATACGTGAGCTTATTGCTCAGCGAAACAGACAGACACGAGGAAAAGGTAAAAACTGAGTGTATAAAAACTGAAAACGAAATTCCGTATTACCTAATTTTTTTTTTAATCTTTACATAATTATAAAACAAAGTCCTTCGCCGCGTCTGTCTGTCTGTCTGTTCGCGATAAACTCAAAAACTACTGAACTTGATTTTTCCTTCTTCCTACTTGTACCTACCTATATTTACGCATACACACCATAACTATATTTAATATAATTTATTTGATTTTCATAAATCAGTAATTGTACCTACCTCCAATTCCCTCAATATAATAATTATGGAGATTTGCCTTTTACAACACCTATCCTAATTATTAGATACTATACAGTGGACAAACAACAAGTCAACAACAACAACAACAAATATGTGCTTAATAATATGTGATAATACTATAGGTAATCACTAAAGGTAATGTCATAACTAACCAAAATCCCGACAATGATCAGCTTTGTCGAGACCGTTTGATCGCCCAACACATTGATCTGCCCATCTTTGAGCAACAATTTCTAGCTCGTAGTTCCATACCTTAACGACAACAATAATAATTAATTAATTAACGAAGCACTGGCTGTGATCGGTAGGTAATATAATTAACCTGAGGTATGTCTGTAGTGGTTTACTAGACGACAGGCGGCTTGCGGCTGAGTCCAGGGTTTAGAGTGCCTTTAGAGGGTTCACTCACGCAACACATCAAAATATCACACCTGCACGGTAAGGGTTTCACCAAATATAATAATACTCACATACCTATACTCGCATTACGGGGCGAAAAATACAATATTATTATAAATTGGAGATAAAAGAAGCTGGTGATAGCTTATTAAGGACTGAACGAGTGATGGCGAGCAACTAAAACGAAAAAAGACTCCAAAGCAAACGTTAATTCCACTAATTGCACTTTGTGATTACATGGTATACCTATACCTAGTATAGTATTATATGTATTATCTGTGATGGTACTATATAACCATGGACCAATTAAACTATAGTTAGTTAAACTATAGGTTAATTGGTCCATGGTTCTGTAAGTTTCTACATCATACGAAACTTTATTATTGATGAATATTTAATATGTCTTGTGTAGTAGTACGGGCGATACCGATGCTAATTCGGGATTTACTCGAGCGTCGTTGGGACCTATTGGGTTTTGAAGATAAGGAGATATAAACAAAATAAGGTTATATGATGTTTTTTCATTCACCGGTGGGTTTAGCTTCTACAGGCTTTCTCATTTTTAGCTTTGTCATTTTTAAGAAATAAGTATTTACATAATCACTATTATAGCTGTTTAGAACTTTTAGAAGTTACTAACAGTAAAAATATAGGTTACTTTGGGTTTTTTTCTATATCGTAATCGACGACCCAATTGGCGCAGTAGGTCACCATGCCTACTCGCTAATCAAGAGGGTCGGGGTTCGATTCCCGGTGGATATTGTTATTGTATTTGGTATGGAATTGCCACATTCTACTGGCGATTTGCTAACCTTATCGTAGAACCGGGCTCGAAAACCGTGCGCTATGCAGGAGCGATGTGGTTCTGTAAATATATGTGAAGAGAATTCCCCCTCTCGTATAAGCTTCGATGTGATAACCGATGTCAGCTCCTTGCCTTTGATCAGGGTAGAGCGATATTGACTTTCGGCACCCTTTAGTACAATTTATGTAGATAAAGTAGGAACTTTATCTACATAAATTGTACTTTAGCTTTATGTAAAATAAATGATAATTAACCATTTTAAAAAAAAACAAAAAAAAATAGTATTTAGGTAAAAAATAATTAAGAACTAACCAACTTCAACATATTTGCGGAGGCGGGCAGTGAATGTATTTCACCAGCTGCGACTTTATTTCGACGACTATTTATCCTGTTTAAGATAGATTCTTTGTCTCTTTCCGTTTGAATTGTTTTTATGTAATCGATGCAATGCTTGGCTGGGCCTTGTGACTACAAAAATAGTAGATACATTCATTGGTTATTGGTATCTTGTTGAATTCATCATACCATCTAATGCATTACAGTCGCATGTGGGCATTAAACAGAAAAATACACTTGAGTATACTAACTATTAGGAATAATTTCCTTTTAATTCGTAAATTAATATGTTACAGAGGACTAATCTATTTATAATACGAGTCCCAAATCTCATGGTTATAACATAAGACCTTCTTGATCATGTGTTATGAGAGACCAATTTTAATCTGGCGTGCAGCTAAAATCATGTAGTAGGTAGGTATCTACCTGTGGCGAGTATTTAATTATGTGCACAAAGCCGCGCACATCACCTAGTCGCTAAACCGCGCACAGCAACGCGAGCGCCGGCCGCCCGATGCAAACGACCGCAATGACCGTCAGTCTGGAATTCGTACCGACGCGAAGCGCTCGCCGCTCGCCGCTGAGTTTCTTCGTCCGCGCACATCTATCTAGGCTTTGTTCATTAATCCGTTTCGCTACCGCTTTCTCATAATACCGCTTGTCGTCTTGCTTCCGTATTTAAAACTTGCTCACTATTATGTTAACAAGTAGTATCGCGCATACGCTACCTACAGTGTTTAAATTTGTGAAAGACAATAAACTTTTATAGTCAAGGAGCCGGCGTTATTATTTCCCGTGTTATCCTTGACCGGCTATACCGAACTTACCCACTACACTGGTGACCCCGTGAGTGAATACGAAAGTGACACGAGGATTGTAGTCCAAGAGCAGGTGACGTAAAGAAGCTCTCCATCAAGAATATCGCATAATTACAAATAAAATGGCAAGTAGCAACAAAAAGGCTGATCCTACCGACGTATCGTCGGAGATATTTCGAGTTGGCGTCAGAGTGCCGCCATTTTGGCCAGAGGAACCTGAGATTTGGTTCGCACAGGTAGAAGGACAATTTGCTATTTCTAATATTACCTCAGACGCGACAAAATTTAATTACGTCATTGGTCAACTCGACCACCAATTTTCTAAGGAAGTAAAGGACATTATAGTGTCACCTCCCGATAATGACAAATACCTAAAATTGAAAACGGAACTCATCAAGCGGCTGTCCGCCTCGCACGAAAAGAAGGTAAAGCAACTTCTAATGCATGAAGAATTAGGCGACAGAAAGCCGTCACAATTCCTGCGCCACCTGCAGAGCTTAGCCGGCCCAAACGTACCAGAGGAATTCCTACAAACCATTTGGACCAGCCGCCTGCCAAGAAGTACTCAGACAGTCCTTGCAGCTCAACCAACAGCTTCATTGGAAGTTTTGTCAGATTTAGCAGATCGAGTACAAGAAATAGCAACGCCATCACCACAAGTAGCTTCTACGTCAACAGCTATACCAGGCTCATCTTACAATACAATGGCTAACGAGATCGCGGAGCTGCGTCAGCAAATGAAAACGCTGATGACCAAACTCGAGGAAAGACCATCACGCCCTCGAGGACGCTCATCTACTAGGAGACCACGTGACCAGCAGAACCGTTCCGCGAGCAGGTCTCCCTCCAGCTACAGAAAGTACCCGCAGTGCTGGTACCATTTTAAATTCGGCACTCGGGCTCGCCATTGCAACAAACCATGCGATTTTAAAGCGGAAAACTTTCAGGGCAGTCGACAATAGCGACCAACGATTGCCCCAGTCTAGTAGGTCGCTTATTTGTTACAGATCGCAAAACAAAAATGCAGTTTCTCGTTGATACAGGCAGCGATCTCTGCGTTTTTCCACGTGCATCATTGAAACAACGCCGACCTAAAGCATCCTTTGAGTTATGCGCTGCTAACGGATCACCAATCAGTACGTACGGGTATGCACATCTGGATTTAGATCTAGGACTGCGCCGAAACTACCCATGGCGATTCATAGTGGCTGACGTCACTAAAGCAATAATCGGGGCAGACTTCCTTAAACACTACGACCTCATTGTTGATATAAAAAACAACCGCCTCATCGACAATACTACAACTCTTATGAGTATGGGTACAACGATCCGCCCTTCTAATTACATACATTCAGTGAAAATAGCGATGGGAAACACTATATACCACGACATACTAAAAGAGTACCCGGAGATCACTCACCCAACAGGTACACAGCGTGTCGTGAAACATAATACAGTACATTACATCCACACCACCCCAGGACCTCCAGTAGCGTGCTCACCTCGCCGCCTAGCACCCGACAAGCTAAAGATAGCAAAAGCGGAATTTGAGTCTATGTTGAGAAGCGGAACGGCTAGACCTTCAAAAAGTCCTTGGTCATCCCCCCTACACCTGGCTCCCAAAAAAGACAACGGGTGGAGACCATGCGGCGACTATAGGATGTTAAACGCACGAACCATCCCCGACAGATACCCAATTCGGCATATACATGATTTCACGCATGCAATAGCTGGTTGTAAAGTCTTCTCCACCATAGACCTCGTAAAGGCATATAACCAAATACCAGTCTGTGACGAAGATATCCCGAAAACTGCCATCACAACACCTTTCGGACTTTACGAATTCCCATTCATGACGTTCGGGCTTCGTAATGCAGGGCAGACATTCCAACGTTTTGTCGATGAAATGACTCGCGAATTGGATTTTACATACGCCTATATCGACGATTTCCTGGTTTTTTCAAAGGACCAAGCTCAGCATATCGAGCACCTGCAACAGGTCTTCGACAGAATGAAGCAGTACGGTATGTTGATCAACACTTCCAAGAGTGTTTTTGGCGCAGCGGAGGTGACCTTCTTGGGCTACCATATTTCCGAAAACGGTACCAAACCCTTAGAGACCAAGATCGAAGCTATAAAGAAGTATCCCGTCCCTAAGACAGTAAAAGAACTCCGGAGATTCATGGGAATGGTGAATTTCTACAGGAGGTTCATTCCGAAAGCAGCCCTTCTTCACGCACCCCTGAACAAATTGTTGACAGGCAGCGTCAAGGGCTCACACCCAGTAACCATAACAGGGAAGACATTAGAAGCTTTCAACGACTGCAAGAGCAGCCTTTGTCAAGCATCACTTTTGGCCCACCCTGACTGCAAAGCACAACTAAGTCTCGCTACGGATGCCTCCGACACATCTATCGGCGCCGTCCTGCAGCAGCGAACAGATGGCGCGTGGCAACCGCTAGCATTCTTTTCCCGAAAATTAAGCCCAGCCCAACAGAAGTATTCACCGTATGACCGGGAACTCTTAGCAATATACGAGGCAATAAAATATTTCCGACATATGCTGGAGGCCCGTGACTTTTCAATATACACGGACCACAAGCCGCTCTGCTTCGCCTTCCATACGCGCAAAGAAAACTGTTCGCCTAGGCAATACAGACACCTCGATTTCATCGCACAATTTTCTACAGAAATAAGACACATCTCCGGCCAAGATAACGTGGTCGCAGATGCATTGTCCCGAATAAATGAGGTAGCAACACCAATTGACTTCCTACAATTAGCCAGTGCCCAAGCAACAGACACTGAATTGAAGGATCTCTTACGCGAGGGCTCCTCACTCCGACTGGAAAAGGTTAAGGTGCTCGGAACCAGTACAGAAGTTATCTGCGACTGCAGCACTCAAAACCAACGGCCTTTTGTACCAAAGCCCATGCGAAGACAGGTTTTCAATAGCATACATTCGCTCAGTCATCCAGGAGCAAATGCAACGGCAAAAATGGTTTCCGAACGATTTGTATGGCCAGGAATCCGCAAAGATTGCCGAGAGTGGACACGTACATGCATGGCATGCCAGCGATCTAAAATTACTCGACACGTAACCGCAAAAGTCGGTACCTTCAAGGTTCCGAAAGCCAGATTTGCTTTTGTACACATAGATCTAATAGGACCGATGCCAACCTCGCACGGATTCCGATACTGTCTCACAGCGGTAGATCGGTTCACTAGATGGCCAGAAGCAATTCCAATAGCAGACGCTACAGCCGAAACAGTCGCCAACGCTCTATTGACAGGTTGGATAGCCAGATTCGGCTGTCCTACAGAAATCGTTACCGATAGGGGGAGACAATTCGAATCCGCAGTATTCCAGCACCTCTCCAAAATATCAGGCTTCCAGCACAAGAAGACAACAGCCTACCATCCTGCTTGTAATGGCTTAGTTGAACGCTTCCATAGGCAATTAAAAACAGCCATCACTTGCCACGCTAACGAAAGCTGGTCAGAATCGTTACCACTAGTACTACTAGGTATACGGAGCGCGTTCAAAGACGACTTGAAAACATCAGCAGCAGAGCTTGTTTATGGAGAGCCGTTGCGATTACCAGGTGAGTTTTTTAACCCCAACACCCCTGGCACAACTGATACAACGGATCTGATAGCACGCCTGAGGATGTTCGCCGAAAAACTGCAACCGTCCCCCGCATCACGCCATAGTAAACAAGCCATATTCGTATACAAAGACCTCGCGACTACATCTCACGTGTTTCTAAGAGACGACGCCCTACGTGGCAGCCTCCAACCAGCCTACACGGGGCCGCATGAGGTCCTTGACAGAGGAGACAAGACACTAAAATTAAAAATAAAAGGCAAGCCAGTAACAGTGTCAATAAATCGAGTTAAGCCAGCCTATGTGCTCCAAGACCAGAATTACGCAAAAACCATAAGTCCTCCAGTAACAGAGAGCCCAAGCCAAGCGACAAAGAAAACGCGTTCAGGCCGAACAGTGCGCTTCCCGGATTACTATCGCCCGTAGTGACGGTCTCTGGGGGGGAGTGATGTGGCGAGTATTTAATTATGTGCACAAAGCCGCGCACATCACCTAGTCGCTAAACCGCGCACAGCAACGCGAGCGCCGGCCGCCCGATGCAAACGACCGCAATGACCGTCAGTCTGGAATTCGTACCGACGCGAAGCGCTCGCCGCTCGCCGCTGAGTTTCTTCGTCCGCGCACATCTATCTAGGCTTTGTTCATTAATCCGTTTCGCTACCGCTTTCTCATAATACCGCTTGTCGTCTTGCTTCCGTATTTAAAACTTGCTCACTATTATGTTAACAAGTAGTATCGCGCATACGCTACCTACAGTGTTTAAATTTGTGAAAGACAATAAACTTTTATAGTCAAGGAGCCGGCGTTATTATTTCCCGTGTTATCCTTGACCGGCTATACCGAACTTACCCACTACATACCTAAATAAAATTCATAAAGTGGGAAACGCACTATCGAGTCGAGATTGATACGATTACTTTCTACACAAACTTGTCTGTTCGTTTCGGCATAAATCACTCAATCGACCAAAGAGATCGACCGTGGATGCCACGCAGGCGATCAAAAATTAATTGGCTAACACATTCAATTCGGGAAATAAATTATATCAATTTTTTCCCATCAGATCGAAATGGTATCAGAGTGTTTGACAACACTAGCTGTTTTCTGTGGTTTCACCCGCAGTAATTTCGGAGTTCCCGCGGTAATTCCGGGATAAAAAATACCCTATGTCCTTCTGTGTATCTAGTATCTACGCCTGAAAACGTACCTATATGCGAAATTTTTTATGATGATCGGTTGAGTGGTTGGCCGTTAAAGCGTAACAAACAAACAAATAAACTCAGATAGTATAAGGATAGCTGTTTCACCCGCGATTTCATCCACATTAATTTTGGAGTTCCCGCGGCATTCCCGGGATAAAAAGTACCCTATGTCCGTTTCTGTACCCCTAACAACGTGTATGCAAAATTTCTTGCGATTTCACCCGCGTTAATTTCGGAGAACTTTGGATTACAATAAAGTACCCTATGCCCCTTCTATACCCTATACCCTATGCCTCCTGTTAACACGTAGGTATGCAAAATTTTTGCATAGACGTTTAGGAGATTTTATAAATAAAAAAAATATCTAACGCGGCCATCAGTGATACTTTCAAAGTATTGCGGTTTGGTTCGTGTGGGTAGGTACCTACTAGGTATTTACCCATTTGCCGAATAAACCTGTATAAAATATATGGTTTTAAAATTGCATTTATAAAAATGTGCAAAATATGTAGGTAAGTAGGTACCTACAGTGAATTTCGAATGTACTCAGATGAGTGTTATAAAAATACGCTGTGAGCCTGTGACACTTGATAGATGATGTAGAGAGCAAAATAGAAAAATATATGATTAACAGTCACAAGCGAGCTAAACTCATTGGACACCCGGGCAACAGTATAAATTTTTAAATATGTAGTATTTTTTCATATACCTACACCATAATATGTGTTAACATTAAATAAATAAATAGAAGTCAGGTCCCCAATTTACTCAGAAAATCAATAACCATGAGCCCATGTGCAGTCAGCAGCTGTTTCCGATTTGGTCCTATTGCCCTCATATTGGGATCTGACGATGGGATCTTGGAGAAATCAAGTGAACTCTTTAAATAGTATAGGTACACTTATAGCGATTTTTATAGTAACTCGAGCAAATGCTTTCTGAAAACACCATTAGGTGAAGTGGAACTGATAGTGAAGACCACATATCTAATGTGACCACCGAAACTAATAAGTACTACACGGATTGCAATTCGATTATTATTATCTATAATATAATTGCTAAGAATTTTATACTCGTCACAATGTATTTAGTAAAGTGGAGATGATCAGTTGAATTCCTCAACATTCCTGCATTCTTTCTTTAACGTCCCTGGATCGGGAAAAGCAATATGTATCTACTTTATGGGTCGACACTAGGCTTTTTATTTACTTACTGAAGAGTGAGAAATAAACTAAAAAAAACACATCAACCGACTTCAAAAAACACGAAAATGCACTACCTAGCACTACCTACCTAATACTGAATAGAGAAAAATAAAACATACAGATTTAATCCAAAAAAACATCCAGAAAAATGCACGTATCTAATATGATTTTATTTTTATTATTGATCGGTTCAAAGTCGGTGCTAAACCAAGTACCTAGGTGGTAGTAGTAGTAGTACGACTGTCCGCTCTCAACACATTTCAAGTCTCGTAGTGCGTGTATTGTGTATGCGCAAGCGTGTAGGTAGGCTTGGCTTTGTATCGACTTCAAAGTTCAGACCGATCATAGCACATTCAAATAATAAAACGTGATTTTTTTTGGATTATCTTTTGGATTAAATATGCATGTATTTATTGCTTTTTAGTGTACCTAGTGTATTTTCGTGTGTTTTTTTAAGTCGGTTGCGTCGTATTTTTGAATAGCTCGAACTATACTTTCAAGTGAGGCTGTCAGAACACAATACTTTGCTTAGCAAAGCATCGGAATCATTAAAGTAGTTAGATACTATAATATCTTCACGAGTGGCCAATCGGGCACCAAAAAGAACGCGTAGATACACGAACGTGTAGGTACTTACGCAAATGTGAGTTTGACGATTCTAGTACCTACTTAATCGAGAGTTTAAAGTTGATACCTACTTGATACTATCTAGTTTTACGTTTGTCCGTTAGGTACCTATCCTATCCTAGATATTATGACCAAGTAAAGAGTCTTTGATGGCACGTTTGTCATCTCTGATGACTGATGTTTGTTATTGTTGGTAGCTAAGTAGGTAAATATTTATTCTAAGGTTTTTGCCGTGTTTGGTACCTAACTTTTATACGTAAGTGATTCGAGTGATTCATAAATGTGGCCCTGAGTGTCATAGGGCACTGCTTATCCCAGAATTCTCGCGGGAACTCCGAAATTACCTACCGCAGGTGAAACCGTTGGGGACAGTTAGTAGGTAGATATTATATAAATAAAATATGTAAGTATGTACTTAGATGGTAAATAATTTTACTTTTATGCCGCAATTGAACCTGTCACTGCAATCGCTGGAGGTACACAATTTCAAAGACTTGCACAGCTGTGCAATAAACATAAATAAAATAAAGAAAATCGTCACACCAAATAACCGTTTAAACTTTAGCATATTTTGTATGAAATGATGATGTAGATTGTAGATAAATACCTATCTATGAATTAACAAAAAATATACTTTTATAAATAAGTAGATAAAGCATTTGACCTACATGAATCAGGTTGGTTCTGTTGCTTCTTAGCACCTAGCATTAGCAAGTGGCACTCAGTAGCACTAATGGGTTATTGGCACTCTAGTGTTAGGTAGGTACTAGATATATTTTTTCTTAATACGGCAATAATGTATATAGTAATTAAAAAAAATTAATGTTTGTATGTTTGTCCTCTATGCGTTTCTAAACCGTTGGTCCGAATGTGATGAAACTTTGGCGGGTTGTTCTGCTTGCGTCCGCAAAGGTTACGGTACGGTTACGTAGGTAAAAACAAGTGAAATGGGAAAAATAAAACATTATTTACACAGTCATGGCCTCAGAAGAATAACTGTTATTGTTCTGAGGTCATGGCTGAAGGCACATCGACTGGCAATCTAAAGTGAATGGCGAAACGCCAATGACCATGTTAGCCCGAGATCCGGCCGCAAGATTGCAACTTTGCTTGCTTTATCCAACGCATTTACACAATATTAATCATGATTAGTGATAAACAGTGTGTAGAAACAGTAAAATAAGATGAAATGGGGCGTTTGTCAAGAGCACTTCTCTCTGGTCAAGAGGTTTTCGTTTTATTCTTCTGAGGTTTTATTATACAACTTCCTACAGAGCATCCAGTAAAGCACCGAAATTCATCTAACTAATGAAAAAACATACATACATACACACACACACACACACACACACACACACACACACACACACACACACACACACACACACACACACACGCACACACATACACACGCACGCATAAACACACACCACTCACCTCACACCACACACCTCACATTTCTCATCTGTTTTGTCCGTTTTTTTTCTTAATCTTTTTCTTTTTTGTATTAACTTTTTAATTTATTTTATTAACTTGTCAGTTCTCTATTTCGTTAAGATTAGTCTAACCTGTCATTGGCACTATTGTGAGTTATTTGTATTGGTTAATCGTTTTCTTAATGTGCTGTAGAGTTAGTTTTCAATAAATAAATAAAATAATGCAACTCGATGGCATCTCACTAATGCATTTCGATGTAAGTAAATAACTACAGAAGAAAAAACCTATTGAATTGGCTGTATTGACTAAGTTTCCTTTGCCTTCCCCATTGGGGTAATTTGAAAAAGTTTTTTTTTAAATAGTGTTTGAAACGGTTTGATCCTCAGAAGAGTAATTATTGATCACTTTAGTTTGATATCAATTTTGTAAATTTTGTTTTGTAGTGATCTGTGGTAGTGATTATAAACATGAAACGTGTACCAGACTGTTGTAAACAAGCCTCTTCGCAAAGTCACATTGGCGGGAGGTTGGTTTTAACCGCCGTTGGTGTTTCCGTCCACACTTGTTGTAAACAAGGCCAGAGAGAAGGTAATCACTACGTAACAAGGCTCCAACTTCAGTGTGCTTTTCAGTGCTTTTGTGCCTCGCGTCGGAAACATCTATGCAATGGCCTTTCAAAATTTCACTAAGTTGGTGTGGCTTTTGCTCTTTTGAGTGCACTGAGGAAAAAAAAAAGAGAAAAAAAAAATCCCACGCAATTTTTTTTTGGGAGAGATACGGCAGATCCCTATAGAGTCGGTAAACTCCAGAGAGAAGGTAATCACTACGTGGTAAACTCCATAAGATTTTTTTTATCTTGCGTCATTTTCATACGTACGCGCGCGTTTAAATAAATTACTCTACGCGCGAGCGCTCCCTCCCCGTGACTGCCGCCACTCAACTGCCCTTGCGCGGTTTACAACAAACGTCCACACAGCGGGCCGCCGGTGAGATCGCAGCAAGTTTCCAACGCGCGCCCATAAACCAAGGTCGTGGAAAAGAAACAGAAATTTCGTTGCAAACAACCGTCCGCACTGTTTTAAACTGTTTTAAGTTTTAAGTTTTTTAAGTTTTAAGTCTAGTTAATTTGTGTTAAAAACGTTTTTATTTTATTATTCTTTGATTATAAATTATAATTAGATCTTTGCAAAGACATTTTAATGTATTTTTGGTGGTATCTTTGCCCGGTGGTGACGGTGAACGTATAAGTATTGTTATTAAGTTCTTATCTGAGTAACTCTTTGCAAGTAAAATCAAATGGTTTTTAAATAATTTAGGTATCTGTGCATCTCATACCTACAAGGAATTAGGAAGGTATAATATTGAAAATACATAAAATATTCTCACAACGATATAAGCTTGAAGCAAGCCGTTCGCTCTACCTACTTTAAAGAGATTTTATACCTACCTGATACCTTTATGTAAAGCTAATTGTGCTAAGAAGCTAATCGAGTTATCTCATTAATAGAGATTGCGACAGAATTCTCTCAATAAAAATGAGTCGCAGCTTGAGGGCGCTCATTGGACCATCCATATTGAATGCTGATTTATCAAAATTACATGAAGAATCTCAAAAACTCCTCGACAATGGTGCTGACTACTTACATTTGGATGTGATGGATGGTCACTTTGTTCCCAATCTCACATTTGGCCACCCCATAGTAAAGTGTCTACGATCCAAAATTAAAGATGCATTTTTTGAAACTCATATGATGGTGGCAAGACCAGAGCAGGTTGGTATATTTACCTGAATTAAATTTTATTCTTTAAATTTTTTATTTTATTTAACTTTTGTATTTTTGTTTATCTATGCTATTATTATTATTATTTTTTTTTTCTTCTTTATTAAAGTAAGTAGATATATCTTTGTAATTCAAGGGAATGCTGCTGGCGCCTGAAACACAGTTTAAACTAGTTTAGGCGCTAGTGAACTAATGTAATAACATTATGGTTCTTTAAGAAATAAACTTATTATTATTATTATTATTATTATTAATTATCACTAAAATACTTTTTTTTTTTTATTTTATTTACCAAAAATATAAATACATGGCATGTTACAAGAGTCTGCCAAACTGCATAGCAGTTTGATGATTATACAATCTCATTAGTACCCACAGAATAGTAGCTTTTTATTTATTTTGACAGGTACCTATATAAAGTATATTTATACAGGCAAATAGTAGGTACAATACCAAAATATAAAGTTGTTTTTCTTGTGACAAGCCTGCCCCCCTAGCCAAATAGACATTCTACAATTGTTAACACATAGAAAACTAAGTATCTAATGAATCATCATGTCACTAGGTCAGCCAATCAAAACTTTAGTTTTGCATGACCAGTATGACCACGCAAAAATGATTATTTCATTACTTGAGTTGATTTCTATTATTTATCATTATAGCCTTAATTGCAAATTTATTTAATTTACATATAATGGGCTAGTTGACTAATTTTTTTTTAGTTTGTCTTGTAGATTAATAAAAAATATTGGACAGGTATTTTTTCTTTTCTTACGTAATCAAAAAATTAAGGCAATACATTGAGTTGAAATTTCGTGTGACATACCACTATCATGTCACTATCTGGTGCAGTATGTATAGAGGCTTATACCGGTTTAGGACATTACAAGCCTCCACCCTAAACTTTAATGCGCTGTTTCAATGCATTAAAGTTTAGGGTCAAAGGTCTTCAACATCTCTATTTCAATAATTATATCAATATGCAAATTACCATCATCAAATAACCTGAATTATAATAATAATATTTTCAACGACGGAACCTTTAAAGGGTTCCAGTTGCCAGATTAAATCTTCATTGCTTGGTTCCTATTCGCACATAGTCTACTATTCCCTATCCTCCACACTTCTCGAACAGTTAATGTAAAACCTGTGTGAAACAGATTCAATTATAATATTTTAATGTTATTTATAGAAAATAACTATTGTGAATAGTGATTTAGGTATTCTGTACTAATATATTAAAATTGATTAATATTATTATCATTCTTATGCTTATGTATTGTGATTCTTAATTTAAATAATTATACCAATGTTTATTAAAGTGATTTAAATTGCATTTCCATGGCCAATTCATATTTAATAACTGGCAACATTGTGAATTCATAGACTGTAGAGTAAATAAAATGTTATTTGAGATAGCGGGAAAAACGCGCGGGAGAACATGTTTACATAATGGCAGCAACAAAGGATCGAATCAGTGGTGCTGGTGATTTCCTAGATGGAAGACATCATAACATCGAAAGTTAAGTATTGGTAGACAGTTTTGGCTCTATTTAATAATTGTAATAATAATTGTGATTACTGTATTGTTCTCATAAAATATACTGTTCAAGCTTAACTTTAGCTTCAGAGATTTGATTACTTTGTGCGTAACATGTTTTGAGATTCCTATTGCTTAGCTATACTGGCTTTGATTATTATATAATTTTATACAAATTATATCAAAGAGTTTTTATTATAATTGGTAATACAGACACAAAGGAATAGTTTTGTTAAAATCAGGCTTTGTTTTATTTACTAGGTATCCTTACTAATGCTAATAATTTAACATTTCAGAAGTGGGATTATTAAGGATTCAAGCAGCCAAAGCATTCTCGGAGTCCTGTTAAACGAAACGACGGTCATGGATCACTTCCAGATCCTGGGCACCATGGCGGCCTAGAGATACGCCTTCTCCACGGGCCGTGAGAAATAAAGAATCTTCACAACTGGATGATACTGGTAGGATCGCTCCATATTATAGTAACGTCTTGGTTAAACCCGCATTTTTCCCGAATTCGATTTTGAGAAATCGGAATTGCTGGTATTACAATGGCTTAATAAAATCTTGATAAAATCGAACATCTAGGGGCAATAGGTACATGGTTGGAACGATGATGGAAAAGTTATTATGTGCAGTCATGTTTGACTGGATTGGCTAAGTTGTGGCACAAGACTTTGCGTTCTTATGAATTTACATGGCATAAATGGAAACAAAAGATTTTAGAGGCATTTCCTTACAATATCGATTACACGGGTTAATTTAGATACTCGAGATTACTCGCTAAAACTTGTCTTATTGCTTCCATCAGATATTTTTGTAAAAGGTTTTGGAGGTAGTCCAATAAAAGTATGAGGTCAGCCGTCGATAGAATTCGTAGTAAATGAGTTTGAAGTCCTGGAGATTTTTCTTATAGGAATATATCAATGCTTATAAGTCTGAAAATGTGTGATTATGCGCGGGTATTCAATTACAGCATTTCTTCTTTAGTGCGCTTAGTAGCGGAGTATAGGTACTCGTGGTTATTGTGGTAGCGGTAAGTCTTTATTAATAATTTGTAGTGAAATTCGTTGTACCCAATATTTAACTTGATGTTAATTAATGCAGTAGTAACTCTATTTAACCATTGAGCTTTTGAAGAAAATAGATAGGTAAAGGTACTTTCTGTGAAATTATTCTGTAATCCTCCTGTAATTTAAACAATTTAATTAAACGTAATATGCATTTGTATAACACATTAAAAGGTTACGATTCAAGTGTGGTCTCTAAGTTAGTTTTCAAAATTCGAATTTTGTTTAAAACAATAGTCACAATTTTCTTTTTTGATTATATGCCAACATTCATTAATAATACTTAAATAGATACGTATAGAGAACAAAATCAGTTTTAGAGTATTATCATAATTTACCTTCAACGATAAGTAATATTTTACTGCTAGGTGCCTACTATCCCCCGCGATTCAACCCGCGAAATTCCTTTACATCATTATAAAATGTATCTACCCTATTGCTTATTTCACTTTTATCCATAGGTAACCTATTAAAATATGTTTCCCCGCTGATTTCCCAGCGTGAATTTTGATATTTCGGCAGGAATTCTTTATTTCGAAATGGAAAGTACGTGTCACTCCTGTGCTGTGTCAAATAAAGTTCTTTCAATTTCAATTTAATCTAGGTACTTGAGGAAAAAAGAATTTACTCTACCAATTGTGTAAGGAATAACTAGCTGGTTAACTAGTTAAACCGATTTTGATTATTTGATTTAATTACTAATGGATTAGGTACAAAAATTAAATACTGGAATATGTGGTCATGTATCTGATGTACCTATACTAAAGTAATGGTTAAAAGTGGTTGATAATCTAAGTGATGAATGGTATAAAAGTAATAAATGGAATAATTAAATGGATCTCTGGTATAAATGAATAAATTGGACTAAATGAATAAAATATTGGTAAAAATGGAATTACTTGAATAATTGGATAAATTGGATAAAAAAAAAATGGTTGAAAATAAAATGGTTATAAATAATGGAATAATAATGAATGGTTATAAATTATGGTTGAAAATAATGGAGATAAAGAGTGTGAAATAAATTTATTTATTTATATATTTATTTATTGATTACTAGCTGTGCCCCGCGATTTTACTCGCGTGAGTTTCGGAATTCCCGCAGGAACTAATTTTTGGAAATAAATGTAGCCAAGTTACTCCTTATAACATCAGCTAGGAAGCTGTGAAGGGTGGATATTTTATGGGTGCTGTCATAATAACTGTAATTATGTTGACGTCAAAAGAGTCATATTATGGACCAAATTTGAATAAATGATTTGACTTTGACGATTTGCCAGTGAGAGTCCAGTTAAAATCGATCCAGCCGTTTTAGAGATTACCCGGAACAGACAGACATATAAGTAGGTGCCATATTATAATTATACTTATTTTCATATTATGCATTTATTAAAAAGCTGTTAATTTTGAGTTACAACAGACACATAAATTTTATTTACAATTATGTATGTATAGATTATTGTATTTTTATATTTTATTTTTTTATATTATTATATTTTCGAGTCTGGGCGTGAATATATAATATACTATATCTATAGTGTAATATGGACATATGTAATAATATGTAGTAAGTATGGGTATACCAAGTTTGCTTGGTTGCCATGACACAAGCTTATAGCTTAGTGTGGGGTCAAGACGCTTATCTGTGTGTTGTGAAGTGGATTATTATTATTATGGGAATTTGGATTTTTGAATTCTTCTCAGCTAGACCGGTATTAATTGGCAACCACGGGCCAAAGCCAAGTGGAGGTTAGCTTAAGTGGATGTATTAAGAGTTGTGTGGTCATCAGTTTGGAGGAGTTTGCGGACGATTCGACATGTATTTAGTATTACCGCCTTCTGCATAATAATGAAAGTGTACCTAGGTAATTGGAGGGTAGCGAAGGGTTGGTGCAGTTGACAAGGGATTTCAGATGGTGGTAGTACAACAGGGATGAAGGTAATATTCTGTAATTTCCACATTTTTTGCTATTTCGTTTTGAGGTCAGTATATTTTGTAAGCTTTCAGATATTGTGCTCTACAGCCTGTGGGTTGAATTCCCTAGAACGCTGTCAGGTATGTAGTTTTAATAAGAAATTGGTTCATTTGTCCTCAGTTTAGATTTGCTTGCAAGTTTCTGATGAATAATCTTAGCAACCTGGTCGCAGCGGTGTTTATAATCTTTTTGTACTATTGACTTGCAGACACTTATGAGATGCTGTATCGTTTCCGGGGCACCGTTACATTTTCTGCAGCTGTCATTTGATATATTATGGACTTTTAGTATTACTTTTGGTAGTTTCGTGTTTCGATGACTAGGTCTTGAATTGCAAGCATAAATCCTTCTGCTTCGGGAAACAATTCACCCCAAGTAAGCCAGGCATTGGATGCTTCTTTATCGACGTTAGACTTGCACAAATTTTGCCGGTGTTGTCTATGCATACCCTTTTGAGTCCACTCTTGTATTTTTAGTTGTCGATCTGTTATTGTTTAGATTGATTGAAGCCCAAGTACTTGTCTCTTTTTCATTAAGCGAAGGTATCTGTTGGCCAGTCTGCATCTGAAAGGTAATATGACCCGACGTTTTTCCTTTGAAAAAGTTTCCGTAAGATCAGCCAAATAACATAGGTCATTCGTGGTGGCGTACAATTTAATATCATCCATGTAGAGCAAATGGTTAAGCTTTTTATCAGCTGGTTCATTACTTCCTGCAGCATAGTATTTTGAGAAATTTCCCATTTTCGTTGAATTTAAAATAGGATAGAATACTCTTTATTGTATACAAGAATAATTTTAGTGTGGTAACAAAATAAAAATTTATAAATAAAGGCATACAAAAGGTTATCTTATCGCTTTACTAGCGATCTTTTCCAGACAACCTTTGGGTGGACAGGACAAGAACAGTAAATTTATATGTTGATTTGGTATATTATATGTATAGGTGAAACGAATCATAAAATAATATAGAAGAGACACATAGAAAAGATATACACAAAAAAAGGATATACA
Organism: Zygaena filipendulae; assembly: GCA_907165275.2. Lineage (NCBI taxonomy): Eukaryota > Metazoa > Arthropoda > Insecta > Lepidoptera > Zygaenidae > Zygaena > Zygaena filipendulae. Next base: position 9,263,232 of record OU015657.1, read on the forward strand.
TAGATACACGCATAGATATAAAATATACACATAGAAAATATATACGTACAATATTTACTAATTTTATAAATGTGTTTAAACACAGATGCATACTATAAATAATAAGGTTACACTACAGCGAGTCACGATCCATAAGTGAGGTAGAAAGTCTTCACCAGGCTCTTAAAGGTGGGTAGTGATTTGGCCTATTCGCACCTCTACAGGTAGCGAATTCCACAAGCGGACTGCTTGTACAGAGAAGGAATAATCATAAAAGTTGGTTCTAGGGACAGGAATCATAAGAAGTAAGTTCTGGGATGATCGAACAGGCAGGTTATGGGAAGAAGATTGAAATACGAAGAGGTCTTTTAGGTAGTTGGGGGAAGGTGGATTGAACAGTATGCTATATAGAAGGAAGAGGACATGCGCATTCCGGCGAAGGCAAATCGGAAGCCACTTGAGCTTGGTGCGAAATTCGGAGACATGGTCATATTTGCGTAGACCAAATATGAACCGGATACATAGATTCTGGAGGCGCTCAAGTTTATTTAGCTGCTCCTCGCTAATGTCAGTAAAGCAGGTATCGGCATAGTCGATTATTGGTAAAAGGAGTGATTGTGCTAACGCAACTTTAGTAGCAGTTGGAACTTGGAAGAAAATTACGTAATCGTCTAAGCGAGTCCGCAGATAAAATATTTGATAAATGGTTCAATGCTAAATATTATTATTAATATTATTGGTTATTAAGGAATAAAATAAAATCTTATTATGGATAATGGATAGAAGTTAAGTGGAAGTTGGTGGAACTTAGTAACATGGATTGGATAAAAAAAGAATCATGGTTTGAATTTGTGTTACATTTAGATAAAGTGAAATTATTTTTACAAAACCTTTTTACTTTGCAGGGTCGCAAAGATGTCAGGATGGGCGAATGTGAATAGTGATTTAGGTATTCTGTACTAATATATTAAAATTGATTAATATTATTATCATTCTTATGCTTATGTATTGTGATTCTTAATTTAAATAATTATACCAATGTTTATTAAAGTGATTTAAATTGCATTTCCATGGCCAATTCATATTTAATAACTGGCAACATTGTGAATTCATAGACTGTAGAGTAAATAAAATGTTATTTGAGATAGCGGGAAAAACGCGCGGGAGAACATGTTTACATAATGGCAGCAACAAAGGATCGAATCAGTGGTGCTGGTGATTTCCTAGATGGAAGACATCATAACATCGAAAGTTAAGTATTGGTAGACAGTTTTGGCTCTATTTAATAATTGTAATAATAATTGTGATTACTGTATTGTTCTCATAAAATATACTGTTCAAGCTTAACTTTAGCTTCAGAGATTTGATTACTTTGTGCGTAACATGTTTTGAGATTCCTATTGCTTAGCTATACTGGCTTTGATTATTATATAATTTTATACAAATTATATCAAAGAGTTTTTATTATAATTGGTAATACAGACACAAAGGAATAGTTTTGTTAAAATCAGGCTTTGTTTTATTTACTAGGTATCCTTACTAATGCTAATAATTTAACACTATATATGTAGTTGATATTAGTTTTGATATAAAAAAACCAGAATCTTGCCAATGGCAATGCAACCAACAAATATTTCAAGCCCTGGATATACATACATACATACAAATACTCCAAGGTATATTAAACTATATTATCTTATTAAATGTTTCAGTGGATTGTTCCAATGGCTGATGCTGGTGTTAATCAATATACATTCCATATTGAGCCTGTTGATAATGTGGAGGAAGTATGTAGAAAAATAAAGGAAAATGGTATGAAGGTATGGAATATATGTGATTATATTATTATTTATTCATATTTTCATAAATTGATAGGCTTTTAGATAAGAAAAATAATACATATTTTATACATTTTGCATTACATAATATTGTATTTAGCAAGCATGAAGTATGCATAACATTAACAGCTGCACTCAGAGTTGTTTCAAAGATTTTTAAAACAAAACTGCAGCAATCAGAAATGTTCATTAAATTAATAATAATTGGCATTTGACTAAGTTAAATTTAGTTTAATGCCAACTAACATTAATGACAGTCTCTGATTGCGGAAATTTTGTTTCAAAAATCTTTACTTAAAATTAATCATTACAATCATAGTAATCATTACAACGACTGAGTGCAGCTGTTAATGTGATTTTTTTTTTGTTAGCCCAGTTGCATGACTGGTTTAAAATTGCAGTTTTATTGAACTGCCTAATTACCTATTCAATGTCACAGAAAACAGCCTCTGCCGTTTCTCATGGTTTTCTCGTGTTCTCACAAGATTCACGCGTGAATTAGAGCAGGCTTCATTATAAAATATGCATCATTCCAGGTGGGAGTTGCTATAAAACCAGGTACTGCAGTGAGTGAAGTTGAAAAATACATTGAAATGTCTGATATGGTACTCATAATGACAGTGGAGCCTGGATTTGGCGGACAAAAGTTTATGTGGGGACAAATGACAAAAGTGCAATATTTACGAGAAAATTACCCTTTGTTGGACATTGAAGTTGATGGTGGTGTGGGACCATCTACTATAGAATGCTGTGCAGCAGTTAGTATTTCTAACTTCTAAAGCTGTTGTAAAATCGACATATTGTCATTGTTTACTTGACTGAAACATCATAATATTATGTGTTTATCATATAATATAATGTAGATACTTAATCTAAAGTACTGTGTATGTTGGTGTTGATTTGTTTATGAAAAAAGTATTTACTAATTTGATTCCTAGGAATTGTAAAATAATATCCATGAAAATTCCAGGCTGGAGCCAACATGATAGTGTCAGGGACAGCTGTTGTTGGTGCAAAGGACCAAGCTGCTACCATCAAACACTTGCGAGATACAGTGCAACAGTATATTGAAAAACAATAACATATTTTACATTATGATAGAAAGTCTTCCAAAACTATTTTTAAATCAAGGATTTTTTAAATAAAGAAAAGAATACTTAATATTTTTTCATAATTTTTAATCAAGTTTTGTTTGTACTTGGAAAGACAGAGCTTGTAGCTATGCCACTTTCTTTAAACACCATAGGTTCATTTTTGGCTTTTAGTTTAGTTCTAAGACATGACATTGTTACAAGTATAGCTTCCTCAGTGCGTATAGTTCGCGATCCCTGATTAGGTAAAACATTTATGTAGTAATCAAATAGCAAACTGGCATCATCCACCTTTATCTGTTCATCACTCTCCAAGGCAGCTTCAATGCCATGCAGTCCACCAAATACAATTAGGGCATGATTGTATTCAAGATTTTTTTGAGGTAACTCATCTATTGAAGCACCTCTATCTGATGTGCCAATGGATAAATCATACCTGTAATTTAATTACACAAAAAAACCAGTAATTTTATTTCAAAAAAGTAAAGAGCCCACATATAGAAGGTTGTAAAATTGAGTTCCAAAACGAATAAAGTACCTATATCAAGTCGGTATATTTAGCAAAAGAGCATGATTAGGACGATTTTAATATTATTATAAATTAGGAAAATAATTATAAAGAGTTGAAAGTATAATGCAAAGATTCCATACCAGACACTACAGTAATTTACCCTTATAATTATGTTATTAATATGTGCATAAAACTTTTAATGTGATATATTTTATGAACTCACCCATCTTTGTAAGGAGATTGGGTGAAAACTTGATTTAAGTTGTCTGCAACCCGAACAGTGTACCCCCAGTACACACCAGTCTCTGCTCTTGGTGTAGATGGACTAACGATTTTCCCTTTCAGCTTCTTACTTCCTTCAACTGTAGGCAACATTTTGACAGTGACCCTGACACCTGGATTCATTAATATGTCTGATGAGACATCTTGAAGTAATCCAACATTTACTCTAGAACCTTTGCCAGGCTTTACAACCTTATTCATAGTTACACCTTCTCTGAAATAAAAATTGTTAAATGATCACATCAAAACAGCATAATCAATGTTACATATTAATAATAATCACATAATGTTACATATTATTAATAATCTTCCAGGACTTTGCATGAGCTACGAACAAAAATATCCTCAACCAACCTGAATCTAAAGTCGTTAGAAGAACGTAAGTGATGTGGTGCATCCAAAGGGTTTAATAGTCCTGCATTTTCTAGATCTTTGTGCAGAGGAAAGAAGTGTTTTCTTAAATATTGTGGACATTCAAGATACTGTAAAATACGAGCTAATTGCACACAACTTTTCCTCGAAACTTTGATGCCATTGATATCTTCTAATTTAGATTTCTTAGTATTCAACATATCACCTAGGTCATCATAAACTACGACTTCGTCAACACAAAATACACATGCAGCACGAGCTATTTGGCCTGCCAAATAAGTGCGTAACACAGCAGATTGAGCATTTTCAAGGATAGATCCAGGTACTGCAATACTGACAGTAGAGATATCAGCATTTTTCTTTTCTTTTTCCTGTTCAACTTTAACTTTTTGTTCTATTTCTTTTTCAAGTAATATTTTCTTTTCTCTTTTGATAGTTTTCTCCTCATTGCGTTGGCGCTTTAACGCTTTTCGTTCCTGATTTATTTCACGCCAACTTTTCCCTGGAGTCTTTACAGGTACAATAGAAGACATTATTAAAAACATGAACTATTGAAACACTCCAAAATTGTGCAGTTTGTAAGCGATAAACAGTAAGTTAACCCGTTCCTTTCACAGATATTCTGAATTGTGATAGCTACACAATATAGAATTATATTATTCACTGCATGACTTTGTCGTCATCACTGTCTTCATACAACAAAATGAACAATTAAGGACATTTAATCTTACATTATTACTTAAAATCACAAATGTACAATGGTCAATGAGTAAACCTTCGCAAACAAACGTCCCCACTTCGCTTCGCAAACATGTAACATGTAAAGAAAGTAAAATAAAAAATGCAGATAAATTATAAGCATTTATAACCTCAAAATTCAAAGTTGTTGTTGTCAGAGAGAAGGTAATCATGGTTGTTGTTGTTTTTATGTTTTTCCTCCTTTTGGAGAAGGCAAAGAAATCTAAATCCATACAGCATATTCAGATATATTTCTTTTTAACCGACTTCCCAAAAAGGAGGAGGTTCTCAATTCGACGCGATGTTTTTTATATAAAGTTATTTACATCGAAGTGCATCGGTGAGATGCATTTCGATGCTTTACCAAAACTAATATGATCAGTAATTACTAATTCTTAATTTAGCCAAGAAACGTTGCTGGCAAGTAGAGGAAGTGTGTGTTTTTAAAGTGAAAAAGCTAAGGTTTTATTTTAGGTATTGGTATGTGCACCTGAAGGAAAGTGTTTTCCTTTAAAGGTCGTGAATTGTACCTTTTTAAACGGCTTATTAATACTATGGTTCATCTGGTAGATTACTACCTACGCATCGGCAATTTGCGCCCTCAATTTTTAACCGACTTCCAAAAAGGAGGAGGTTCTATGTTCGATTGTATGTGTTTTTTTTTATGTATGTTCACTGATTACTCGAAAACGGTTGGATCGATTTGGAAAATTATTTTTTTGTTTGAAAGGGTATACTCCCAATAAGGTCTCATTGCTACCAAATCGGGATCTGATGATGGGATCTTGGAGAAATCGAGGGAACTCTTCAAAAATTATAGGCACACCTATAGCGATTTGGATATTTTTTTATAGCAAATCGTTGATTTCCTTTTGCAAAGCAAATTTTGAAGAAGTGGAACTGATGATGAAGACCACAGATGGTCATCGGAACTATTCAACAATAATACGTATTACGTATTTCACAGGTTCCGATTGAAGCGATTCCAAATATTGTTTTTTTTGTTTGAAAGGGGATGCTCCCAAATTGATTGCATTGTCACCAAGTCGAGATCTGATGATGGGATCTTGGAGTAATCGAGGGAACTCTTCAAGAATTATAGCTACACCTATAGCGATTTTTGTATTTTTATAGTAAATCGTTTATTTGCTTTCGGAAAGCAAAATTTGAAGAAGTGGAATAATAGGTATTTCACGGGTTCTGAATCGTTAACTTTAATATGGTTTCTAAACAATTTATGCTCATCACAATGTATGTATATGGTGAAGTGGAACTGATGGTGATGTACTAGGAGAACTCCTCAACAAAACGTCCCTGCGTCGGGAAAAGCAATATTTTGTAAAAGGTGATGAGCAGTTGACATTAGGCTATTGTAACTTAGAGAAATTACGAGAATTAAGTCACTGAAAAGCGAGAAATAAACAAAATTTTAACGTAAAATTAAAACCGACTTCCAAAAACACATACTTAACTAAAAAGCTAAAAATAACAAAATACCGATTTAATCCAAAAAACAAAAGTAGACGTAATACTATTATTGGTTTGTGCTACTTTTGAAGTCGGTGACAAGCCAAATATGGAGTTGATGTGTAGATGGGCTAAGTCAACTCCACGAGCTCGTCGTGCGAAGAGCAATCCAAGTGGGCAGACACAAGCGGACTTGGCACCGAATTCAAACCAATCAGTGGTAGCACAAACTATTATAAGTCTAGTTAATTTGTGGCACAAACCAATAATAATATTACGTGTATTTTTGTCTTTTGGATTAAATCGGTATTTTGTTATTTTTGAAAGTCGGTTTTTATTTTTTTGTTAAAATTTTGTTTCCATAAGTATTTTTTTATGGATAAACAAGTTGTGCCCCGCGATTTCACCTGCGTCAGTTTCGGAATTCCTACAAGAACTCTATTTTTTTCTAAAATAAAAGTAGGTACCTAGCTGTTACTCCATAATATTAGGTAAGTAGGATATAACATCAACTATCTGCCACATGTAATCACTAGAGTACCTACCTAGCTACGCCTGCCGCTGGTTTTCGAAATTATCGGGAGATTTTCGAGAGATTTACGAGAGAACTGTGTTCTATTTTAGGAAATGACCTATTATCCAATTTTAGTGTAGGCTAGTATAGTATTATATTATCTGTGGTGTAGGTAATACAATATAGTATACCCATAGTGATTACCTTCTCTCTGAGTATACCGACTGCCTCAGAAGTTATTCTTCTGAGCCGACTGCCGAAACAAGATTGTAGAGAATCATTGTCATGAGCACAAACTACTAGAGATAAGTCTAGTTAATTTGTGCTTAGAGATACTACCGGTCATGAGTCATGACCTTTGTAATTTTGTTTTGAAATATTTTATTTGGTTCAAACTGGCAATAATCAACATATTTTCATCAGACTGATGTTAGTATTATTTTCTTTGCTGATGTTTGACGCGAAATTACTGTAACTAAGTGATTAATTTCATACTTAGTTTAGGGCTACCACATCTTATGATAAAATTAATTATTAGTAGGTAATAAATTATGTTCAACCAAAGTTCAAACAGTGTTTTTTTTAAATATAAATACATGATGTGAAAGCGTTTAGGTATTCGGCTTCTAATTTTAAGGTTAAGAGCAGCCCGCAGCAGGCAATACCTATCTTATCTATTAAATTAAATTAAATTAAATTAAATTAAATGTTATTATTTTTACAATAATTAAGTTTTTATTTATATTGACTCTAATTAATTATGTATCAATGAGAGAGGAGATGAAACAACTCAAAAGTGAAAATTTATTGTTACGATTGACAGCCCTATTACTTACGTGTGGAATAGCGAATAATATAATATTATTGTTTTTTTTTCTTATCAGGAACCCCAGTGAGAGGTCAGCTGTTGATAATATATGCCTGCCAAGAACGATTGCTTGTGAAAACAATAAACAGTTTATAACGATCACAACATTTCACAGAATGGCTGCAAATGGAAAATTAGGTAAGTAAATATGAATAAATCTAAAAAATTTATGATTATATATATGAAAGTAAATAGTTATAAGTACTATAGACTTGAGCTGTTTTAAAAAAAAATTTTTTTTAATGTTTTCCAACTTCTAGCTTTGCTCAGTGTATCGGATAAGACTGGTCTAGTGTCACTGGCCAAGTGCCTGTCCGATGTTGGGCTCAAGTTGGTCGGGAGCGGCGGCACGGCGACTGCCCTTCGTAATGCTGGTCTCAAGGTTCTCGATGTGTCAGATGTTACTGGAGCCCCAGAAATGCTCGGGGGCCGAGTGAAGTCCCTGCATCCAGCTGTTCATGCCGGAATATTAGCCAGGTGAAATCCATTCCACATAATCCAATTTGGTGGGCAATCCCACTATAAGTAGATGTTATGTATTGAATAGTATATTGGCTCAAAATTTTCCAGAAAATTTGGGTTGGCTTTAGAAATTTGCATGTCGAATTTGGAATTTTTAAGGGTTGTGTTTTATAGGGGCAGGTTTACCCATTCAAACAACACTACTCGCACCCGCAGAAATGCGTTGTTTATACACTTTTGAAGTTGCGTACAACGAAGCGTGTTTTTGCGCATATTAAGGCTTTAGATTCCGAAATGGAACCACATTAAACACGGTAGGTTAGGTTAGAACATGTACAGTAAGATAATAAAGCGAGGAGTGAAGCAATGAGTGTCACTTAGCGTGACGGACTCTCCCCCTTCTTTTGGGTCCGATATTTGGAACCACATTCAACATGGTAGGTTAGAACATGTAAGACAATAACGAAAGTAGCAAAACGTCGAACGTTACTTAGCTTGGACAGAGTACTCTCCCCCTATTTTTCTACCATTTTCTGACTTCTCTCCCCCTTCTCCCAGTCAATAATAATAATAAAGCTTTATTCCATTCAGCTGTAATACAAAATAAATGTTGTATTAGTAAATTCTTTAGTTGTTTTACTTAAATCCTATGTTAGTATTGTTAGTGTTACTTAGATTCTAATTGAATGGACCCCTTTTGGGTAAATGCCTCCTCCTACCCCTTCCATTCCTCTCTATCGTGGGCTATTTCAAGCCAGTTTTTTCTAGCTACCTCTATTAGGTCTCTCCCAGTCAATACGAAAGTATAACATGAAATAACTTCTACCTTTTATATCTCAAATTACCCATCTCCGCGGGAGGGGAGGAGTACCGGGGGGTTGTCCCTCCACCCCCCTTTTTATATATTCTTAAAGAATAACTCTTTATTATATAGACCTTTAGCCGTGCTTTTAGCCTATTTGTTTGTAGCCTAGTTTCCGCAACTTGACGCCTAGGCGCCTATTTTGCATGTGGTGGGAATATTTCTAGCCAATCAAAACTGTAAGTAGGTATTATAGATTAATCATCTAAAAAAAGATTTAAAAATTGAGTAACGTAGTTTCTAAAAATATAACCCACATGCAAAAATACTATTGGAACACTTTATATTTTAATTGTTTAACAATTAACAACAATTAATTTTATTGTTACAGAACAACTGACTCAGACCAGGCAGACTTGAAGTGTCACAATTTTGACATGATAAGTGTTGTTGTATGCAACTTGTACCCGTTTGTGCAGACAGTGTCCAGGCCAGAAGTGTCAATACCCGATGCCGTGGAAAATATCGACATAGGTGGAGTGACGCTGCTCAGAGCTGCGGCCAAGAACCACGACAGAGTCACAGTTGTATGTGATCCTGGTGATTACGATAGTGTTATATCAGAAATAAAGCAGAGCAGCAACCATCAAACTACATTGGAAACAAGGTATAGCGTGAAGAATCTGTATCTCACTCTCACATTCAGAAGACCAATTCTGCTCATGTAAAACAGAACAGCACCTCCATAGCAACAGCAAATGGAGTTAAAAAGACTAAAGAGTATATTATAGTTGCAGGAGTGAGTGTTCTATTTTGTTTTTAACCGTACAACTGTATGTATGTTTTTGATGGGTAGAATTGGTCCTGAACTATAAAGTAATACATTTAGAGTTCCTTTCCATTTCATCCTTTTTTTAGACAGAGGCTAGCGCTGAAAGCTTTCACCCACACTTCGGAGTACGACTTGGCAATATCAGATTATTTCCGGAAACAGTACTCTGCTGGCCAATCTCAATTGACATTAAGATATGGTAAGTAACCATTTACAAAAAGTTAATTTGGTATGAGTAGTTTTTCCTGTCAAATAGATTTGGACGAAAAAGATAAAAGAGTTGAAAAAGGAACCAATAACCAGTCTATAACAAAGTATTCGGATTAATTTCGTGCAATACAAAGATGGCTAAACTTTATTTTTGTTGCCGAGCTCATTCTTGGCAGTCAGTATTTTCTCAAAATAAGAAACTTAACAAAATGTATGGGAAAAGTTGTTTTCGATTTGTGACAATTTGGCGCCTTTCGATCCTTGTTGGATTAATTAAGGTAATAAAAATTATTTTGAAAAATCGTCGATTTCTCTGCAGACTACATTTTTTTCAAAATCTAGTAATAACAAAAAAAATAAGGGATGGTCTCCTAAGGCCATATTCGCGTGGCTTCAACCCTTAAGGTAGCCGCCCTTACTGACCCCTCTCTAATTTCCACCGTGTATGATGTTTGTGTTGTAACTTGTATGGTGCAGGCAGGCAATGATATTATTATAGGTATTGAAGGAGGTAGATAGCAGGTAGATCGCACTAGCGCGCGGAAAGTGAGGCCTTCAACTGTCCCTAAATTAGGGGCTTGTTTGCTAAAGCCCCTAATTTAGGGGTAGTTGTTTCTACTATTGTGTATGATGTGTAATAGGGTACTTGCATGATTTTTTTTTTTTCAATCTATTTTAAAGATATATGGCCTACTTAAATAAAGCAAGAAAAAGAAAAAAATATATGCATAAATTAATTAAATAGAGCGTTTCAAAATTTACTTATTTATTTATTTATTTATTTATTTATTTTTTCAAGTTTACCGCCGGAACGCGGAATGACGTCACTTGTTCAAAATTACGCGTTATTAATCTGTGATAGAAATGTCACTGTCGTATTGACAGGGTCATGTGACACTGACAGACAGATAACTTCAATATCCAAAAGCGAAATTAAGGTTGAACTATGTCGATTTACTTCCATAAGTTCCAGTAAAGAATCGAAATGCATCTTACCGATGCATTTTAAATAAAAAAGTAAAAAAAAAAACTTCAGAAAATGGAAAATATGCGTTGACTGTATGCACTTAGTTTCTTTTGCCTTATCTGAAAGAGGTAAATGTTTCCTAAAAAAATAAAAGTGACGTCATGTGTCAAGCTTGGCTGTGATTGGTGTTTCGTTGCAACCTTCCGTTTCACAAAATTAAAAGTTGAATATTTTGGAAACTATTGAAATTTTTTTAGTAAATCTTTCACGATAACGCTTTTCTAAGGCTCTATTTTTGAAATATTGACACAATTTCTTATTATAAATTTCATGCAAGTACCCTATTGTGATATGTAGATGTATGTGTGTGTTTATGTACATATGTATGTATGTATATGTGTATATATGTATGTATGTAGGTATCTATGTATCTGAGTGAGTTCTTATCTAAATATATATCGTAAATGCACCGCCAAGTGAGCTCTCTGTACTACCTGAAGGTTGATTGGCAGAGAATGACACTGTGGCATTAGTTCCGCCTTTTGTACCATGGTGTGCATAATGTTTGAATAAATTAATAAATACGTGTCTCACTCTATTCCATAGTTTCCGTTTTAACCTTTCATATTCACATGTATGTATTGAACAAGCGGAACAATATTCGAATGCCGCGCAGTATGAAGGTAGGCACCTACGTCATCCTTATCATCGGGTGCAGGCATGAACCCGCACCAGAAGCCGGCGCAGGTGTTCACTCGCGGCTCGCGGCTGCCGCTGCGCGTGCTGAACGGCTCGCCCGGCTACATCAACCTGTGCGACGCGCTCAACGCGTGGCAGCTGGTGCGCGAGCTGCGCGCCGCGCTGGCGCTGCCCGCCGCCGCTAGCTTCAAGCACGTGTCGCCCGCGGGCGCCGCCATCGGCCTGCCGCTTACCCGCGACGACGTGAGTCCACAAACGCACTATAATATGTTACTTACTTGCGATCGGGGCTTATGATTTCGCGTTAGAATAATAATATGTAAAATCTTTACTATTATAAATGCGAAAGTGAGTTGTTTGTTTGTCACGCTTTGATGGCTCAACCGATCGCCATTAAATTTGCAAGCATGTTGTCAGGGGTACAGAGTTACGTTCCGTTGTCGCTCGAGTGCACTCGAACGCGCTCAAGTGCGCTCTCTATCTTTATCTCTTTATCTTTATCTTTTAACCGAACAACTACACCCAGAGCCATGGAACGCAGTCCAGAAAAGGACATAGGGTATTTGTATTTGTAACGGGCTGGTATCCGCAACTCGACGACTAGGCGCCTATTTTGCGTGTGGTGGGAATTGTGTCATTCATTCATGCCAACCTAGCTTCTCTATAGGAAGCAATTTTCTGATGTCGCTAAAGCCTTCCGGGAGCGATTTTGGCATTCCTAAATGCTGGGCCCGGTACGATGCTACTCCATCAGACTCGAGTAGCATGTGGGTAGCTGTTTCCTCAGCCCTCATGCATGCCCTGCAGAGGGGGCTGAAGGACATAGGTTACTTTTTATCCCGAAATTGCCGCGGGAACTCCCAACTTATCGCGGGCGAAACCGCGAGGAACAGCTAGTAATTTAATCGTCTCACCGCCAACCCCGTAATATCACAATATGGATATATACACATTACGAAAGACGTGCTTCTGGAGCCAGATACGTAATTTTTCGTTACTAACAAATTTTACTTGAAACTGGCTAAATGCATTTTATGCGAAAGTTCATAAAAAAGAAGAAAGAAAATATACTGCTAAAAGTTGTAATGTTGAGGCTTTTGGCGGGATTTTAGCAGTGACGGACTTTAGTTTTATTTATTTGTTTTGCAAATTAGTTTATCGTGATTAATATTGTGTGAATTTGGTGGATTTTGCATAATAGTGATCCATTAGTGATGAACACTGAACAGTGTGTGGAAACAGTGAAATAAGATGAAATGGGACGTTCATGGGGAGGTTGTCGTTTTACTATACAACTTCCCACAGAGCGTCCTATTAAGGTTCAACTGTTAAGAGTTGCTGCCAAAAGTTCCGCTAAAGCATCGTGCATCTCACCATCTGCATTTCGATGTAAATAATATCAGAAGAAAAATACTACTGAATTGGCTGTATGAACTCAGCTTCCTTTGCCTTCCCCATTGGGGTAAATGAAAAAAATACTGTAATGTTGACTTTGGAATTTGTCCGCCGGCAGGCGGAGGTGTGCATGGTGGGCGACCTGGCGCCGCAGCTGTCGGCGCTGGCGTGCGCGTACGCGCGGGCGCGCGGCGCCGACCGCATGAGCTCGTTCGGCGACTTCGCGGCGCTGTCGGACGAGTGCGACGCGAGCACCGCGCGCGTGCTGGCGCGCGAGGTGTCCGACGGCGTGGTCGCGCCCGGCTACACGCCCGACGCGCTCGAGCTGCTGCGCAAGAAGAAGGGCGGCGCCTACTGCATACTGCAGGTCCACACCGTACACCATACCCGGCGTTATACCTGTGCCCTGTTTACCAAAACTTACAAACCTTGTACTATAAGCGATTATCCTGTAAAAAAATAATTATTACAAATATGTGTTTATCTATCGCCTCCTATCGTCACGCGGTCACAAAAAATCGACCACTTAAAAGTCCAATCTATACAAATAAAATGCTTTGTCCTGAATAACTGATGGATCATCGCCCACCCGAAACCGCTGATTGTAGAGACTTGGAGGGTGTGTTCTTTGTATGACGTACATATCCGATAAGAAAGGATTTTTGAAAATTCTACACCCAAATAGTGGAGAGGGGTTGCAAAGTTTGTATGGAACGATTCCACGAGAAGCACGTGACACAACTTTCCCCCTAGCCAAATTGACAACCATTTTGACTGACCAAGTGACTTAACTATTCGTTTTTCCTTAGTTTTATATGCATTAACGATTGTAGAATGTTAATGCATTTGGCTTTTGGCTAGGGGCGCTTAAATTTTTTAGTTTTCTACAGCAATAATGATCATAGATTATATCAACTTGGCTAAGAGAGCTGGGGCATATTAAAAAATTAGTTACATAGTAAATTAACAATGTCCGATCCAATCGTATGTAGATGGATCCCGATTACGAGCCGCCGCTGACGGAGCAGAAGACGATATTCGGCCTCACGCTCGAGCAGCGGCGCAACGACGCGCGCATCACGCGCGAGCTGTTCGCCAACATCGTGACGGAGAGGAGGGATCTGCCGGAGCACGCGCTGCGCGACCTCGTCGTGGCCACCGTCGCGCTCAAGTACACGCAGAGCAACTCCGTCTGCTTCGCGCGCGACGGCCAGGTGAGCGGGGCTAGGGATAGAACCACAGAACTGGAAATAACAGATAGAAGGGACATCAACTTAGTTTACATCTCTCATATTCGGTAAGTAGGTCCTTATTATCCCCAAATGGGGCTTGAAGGTGACCAATTAGCGCTCTAGGGTAATAATGCAACCAGAAAAGCCCTAGGGCGGTAAGTAATTAAAAAAAAAACTTCGCTCTTTCAAAAAGTTCGCGTACATCTAAACATCATACTGGTAATAGACATCGTGCATTCAGCCCAATGACAAAAGAGGTCGCTTCGCTATTCAACCTTGTCTTCGTATGAGTATAATAGTCATCAATTTTAAATATTTTATTTTTATTTTTTTTATTTGGGAAAACAAACAATCGTAACTAAATATCGAACGGCGAAGCTCAGTTTAGTTCTTAAAAAAAAAAATTAATAAAATGTTTTATTCTTGTAATGCTGGTTTTTTTCTACTTACCTCACAATCGAGATGTAAAGCAGAGTAGTTAGCTCGGGTGTAAGCATCAATTGCACCCTAAACTATAGGCGCCCTGCCCTCGCGGCGCTCGTGCGCCTAAATATCTCGGGCTGCAATTGATGCCTTTCAGCGCTTGGCTACTAATCTACTACATATTAGTGTGAACACAGGTGGAAACTAATGTCGCCGGGTGATTATCGCACGCGGAACTATTCATCACGCATTAAAACATTCGTTGACGTAAAGAAATGTATTAAGCGCTTTGTGTTTTACTTAGTCACTGTTTTCAAAGTTCACAGTTAGTGGGAATATTGTGGTAAAAGTAGATTTTACAACTAGTGCATAAAACGAACCATTTTCATCCGAGACTTTTAGCGGCCCGAGCCGAAGGCGAGGTCTGATAGTAATGTCGAGGATGGAGGGTGAAACCGCAGGGAACAGTTGGTAAATAAATGTTTTTTCACATCTCATGCTCTGAAAGTGCTTGTTTGTGCAGGATAGGCTGCACAAAATCGAATTTTGTGCACAAGTACACTAATTAATTCTTTAATTAATGCACTTTCTAATAAGGAATAATTCTTTATTCTAATAAGGACTTTAATTTATTTGCCTAATGTGTTTTTTAAGACATAAATACCGTTAATATGCCAGGAAAAACAATTTCCTTCAGTATTCGAAACTGTACTAATTTTACTTTGAATTTTAATTAAAGAAATGTTATGTTAAAACTACTGTTTTATTTCCTCGCAATCGAAGTGAAAAGCATAGTTTATAACTCGTCCACAAAACCATTTTATTCTCGCCTTCGGCTAGGGCTGCTAAAAGTCTTGGATAAAAATGGTTCGTTTTGTGCACTCGTTGTAAAATCTACTATTGCGTGTGCGCGGTGCGATGCGGTGCGGTGCGGCGCGGCAGGTGATCGGCATCGGCGCCGGGCAGCAGTCGCGCATCCACTGCACGCGGCTGGCGGGCGGCAAGGCGGCGCTGTGGTGGCTGCGCCGGCACCCGCGCGCGCTGCTCGCCGCCGGCCGGCTGCGCGCCGGCGTCTCGCGGGCGGTGCGCGCCAACGCCATCGACAACTACGTCAACGGCACCGTCGGTACGTGGCGCGAGTAGCGCGCTCGGGCTCGCTGCTCGCTGCTCGCTGGTGTGCAACCACAGAACAGAACATAACAGATAGAAGGGACATCAACTTAGTTTAGTATGAACACAGATGAAAACCAGTGTCGCTGGGTGATTATCGCACACGAAACTATTTGTCACGCACAAAAACATTCACTATCGTAAAGAAATGCAATACATACACAGTGACTAACCAGTCACTGTTTATAAAATTCACAGTTTTGGGAATATTGTGGTACATAAATATACTTGGGATACCAGCAAAAGAAGTTTTGGACAAGTTCGAACATTTGCTCTAACTTTCTTTGCAACGGTGGCGCGCCTGCCCCGTCTACATGTCCTCTCTAGTAAATTTATTTGCTCTGTGTTTGTAACGATGCGTGGTATGCAGCAGCTGCCACTCGTTATTTATTTCCTCTTCTGTTTTTTACAATGTGGCAACATTCTTCTTCAATGGGCATGATGACGGGGCATAAAAATCAAAATTCTATTTAGTCCGTCCGCGTACCTAGTCTTACTGATCCAAGGCGTCTGTTGCCAAATTGAAAAAAAGAAGAATAGTGGAGTTACAACAAAATCATTTTGCCCACTAGGCAGCAAGCATCTTTTACACAGTATCCTACTGACTTATATTTTGTTTCCAATAAACAAATTCTCCAGTACTAATCCGTACTAAAATATTATAAATGTGATAGTGAGTTTGTTTATTTGTTACGCTTTCATGACTAAACGGCTCTACCGATCACCACGAAATTTTGCATGATTCTTTCAGAGGTACAGAGAAGGACATAGGCTACTTTTTATTCCGGAATTCCCACGGGAACTCCGAAAATAAGAAGAAACTATATTAAATTTTGCATACGTTGTCAAGGGTGGTAGGTACAGAAAAAACATAGGGTAGTACTTGAAGTACTTTTATCTCGGAATACCCGCGGGATCTCCAAAACTAACGCCGCGCCGGTAAAACCGCGGGGGTCTGCTAGTTTAACTAAAAATTATTTTATTTATTTATTTAACGTAGGAAAGGTTCTATAATAGAAATACAAATATATTCCAGGTACGGACATGCCCCTTGAGCAATGGAACAGCCTGTTCGAGGGCGAGGCCCCGCCGCCGCTGTCGGCCGAGGAGCGCGACGCGTGGGTCAGCACCATGGACAAGGTGGCGCTGGCATCGGACGCCTTCTTCCCGTTCAGGGACAACATCGATAGGGCTAAACAGGTGAACTAGAACAGATTTTTTTTTTAATCCAAGCACGTTTCGCCCGCGGTAATTTTGAAGATCCCGCGGGAATTCCAGGATCGAATACACGTATAAACCTTCCTCATGAATCACTCTTTTTATTGGTGAAAACCGTATGAAAATCCGTTCAGTAGTTTTTGAGTTTATTCCGAACAGACAGACAGACAAATAGACAGGCGCCGCCGCGAAGGACTTTGTTTTATAACAAGTAAGAATAATGGGCATGTTGCCAGTGTATGAAAATCTAAATTCTATTTAGAATCAGATAATGAAAAAATAATAGACACGAATGTTTTGCCTAATATACTTAGATAAAGCGCATTAAAGTTTAGGAGTGGCTAGATTTGCTAAATTCTTTTTTTGTTCGAAAGGGGTGTATTCTGAAATGGTCCCATTTAAATTTCATGTGCATCTCCGAAGGGAGACCGATCACAGAACTCTATTTTTTTTATTTAAAATTTTGCTTATCAATAACTAAATTACAAATGAACGTCAGGATATTTTTTTAAACATATTGTTCATGTTGTTTTTATAGAATTCGTGTGTTTCTTCTTCTTTTTTTTTAAATATGTTCGTATATTTTAGTGTGGCGTTGAATACATTGGCAGCCCCGCGGGCTCCAACAACGATCAAGACGTCATAAAGGCCTGCAATGAGCATAAAATCACTCTTGCGCATACAAACCTTCGTCTATTCCACCACTGATATGTGCACATTTTTATTGTTACATTCCATAGATAAGTGACAATATTATCATAAGATGTATCCAATTTTTTAACCTCGATAAAATTTTTATAATTTTTGTATGAATAAGCAAGTCTTCCATGAAAATCTATTTTTTATGCATCTCTAGTAAAAAATGCTTTATAAAGTTTATAATTCATAGTTTACAATGACTACTTTCTGGTTATTTTCTTATAAAGATGTATTTCAGACTACGAAAAGTTTAGGCTACACCTATACTACCAATGCATAAAAATAAATTTTGTGAAACAAAGGTTCTATTTATTTACAAACTAGCTGTACCCGCGGTAATTGCGGAGCTCCCGCGGGAATTCCGGGATAAAAAGTACCCTATGTCCTCTGTACCTCTGACAACGTTCATGCCAAATTTCATCCAAATTCGTTCAGCCGTTGTTGCGTGATTGAGTAACATTCATCTCAAACATCCAAACATCCACACTTTCACATTTATAATATTAGTAGGATACCCACCATCAGGAAAACGTGCTTCGATTTACAACTAACACTATCGGAGATCAATATTATATATTATGTAATAGCTGTTCCCCGCGGTTTCACCCGCTTTAATTTAGGAGATCCCGCGGGAATCCCGGGATAAAAGAACTCTATATCCATTTCTGTACCCAACAACATGCAGTACCTATGCAAAATTTACTGCAGTTTCACCCGCATTAATTTCAGAGTTCCCGCGGAAATTCTGGGATAAAAAGTATGCAAAAAATCATCGTGTTTTGTCGGTGCTAGTTTCGTAAAAAATAATAATAAATTAATATTACTACGACAATAATTAAAATGCCTATATTTTTATAATGCAGTCTGTCAGCATCGAATCTTGAAACTCGATACAATAAGGAGGATCAGCTTTAGTCATTGCAAAATGCAAACGCGAACTTATTCAATGGAATATGTCCGGATCTAAGTCTGAATGCGGGCCGTAACAATGTTAGCCCTATTTAAACAGTTGCTGAACCAGGATACCCGTAGAGGGTCTGATTGAATGGTTTTATACCATACTAGCTGACCCGCGCGGTTTCACCCGCGGTAAATTCGGAGTAGGCAGTAGGTACCTACTCGCGGGGATTTCGGGATTAAAGTACCCTATGTCACTCAGGAATCAGGATCACTTTAGCTTCCTATACCTAAGTGAAAGAATTTTCAAAATTGGTTCAGTAGTTGCAGAGATTATAACCTCACAAACTCCGGAGTTCCCGCGGGAATCCCGGGTAGAAAGTACCCTATGTTACTTAGGATCACTGCAGCTTTTCAAACGTGAAAGAAATTTTTTAAAATCAGTAGATCCAGAAATTACCCCCTAATTCTGGGATAAAAGTACCTAGTACCATACTCTATGTCACTCAAGATCACTGTAGCTTCTTATAAGTGAAAGAGTTTTTAAAATCGGTTCAGTAGATCCAGAGATTACCCACTACAATCTCACAAACTCTGGAGTTCCCGAGGAAATACGGGGATAAAAAGTACCCTGTATCACTCTGGATCACTGTAGCTCCCTATAAGTGAAAGAATTTTCAAAATCGGTTCAGTAGATCTGGAGATAGTTGTTCCCCCGTGGTTTTACCCGCGAGCAATTCGGAGTTCCCGCGGGAGTTTTTTTTCATTTATTTATTTATTTCCGGAATATGTTCCGGTATAAAAAGTACCCTATGGCACTCAAGGTCACTGCAGCTTCATATAAGTGAAAGAATTTTCAAAATCGGTTCAGTAGATCCAGAGATTACCCCCTACAACGTCACAAACTCAAACTCACAAACTCAAAACTTTTGCTCTTTATAATATTAGTATAGATACTGATTTCTCTTGCTCGCACGTTGAAGTACTTTTTCCACAATTCATAGCACTGACTACTGAGTCTTTGAAGATCTGCAAGTCTACGGATCTGCAAGTTACCTACTAAATATGCATCACTGTGTCACACTGTGTTACTAGCTCGAGAAAGACAAAGCATTTGAGATGTGGTGCTGGAGGCGCATATCACGGATACCCATGGACAGCCAAGCACCCCAATGCATCGATTCTTTCACAGCTTCTTGTCCGAACCCGCCTCTCTAGTCTCTACTGTATCTTCAATCTGTCAGCAGAGAATCCTTACCTATTGAGGTCACATAATGTGGAGGGGAGATGAGAACCTTGAAGAGCTGATCGTAGTTGGGAACACTGAAGGCAAACTAACCCGCGGACGGTCCCCTACCAGATGGATCGATCAAGTGAAAGGCCCACCCTCGACTAAGTTCTGCTCGGTTGTCAGAGATGCAATTGACAGGCACCGATGGAGGCAGATCATAAGATGTATCACAGCACCATCATCCCCAGCCGACGATTATCACGATCCTCAGTCTGCTAATTAGGCCAGCGACACTCCCTTGAACCAAAAGTTACTATGAATTTATGCGCGAACTTTTTTACCAACTATGTAATACTTAACCAAATTTCTATGACCGCGTCATACATTGCATTGGTATGGTTGGCACAAAATGCTTTCATAGATCGGATCAGCGATTAGTATGGAAGTGCCTCCTCTTAAAACGTAGTGATTATTTGCTCAGTGCTGCTAATCAAAGTAGGTAAATGATCACCTGCATAATACTCAATTTCTTATTGTAGGTATGATGGAAGATAATAATATCAATAAGTTACTATAACTATTTGTGCACACTATTTGTAAGCTAATGACGAGTTACACTAAAGTCTAAACCATTGATTCCCAAAGTGGTCCAGGCGGAACCCCAGGGGTCCACGGTAGCCCGACAGGGGTCTACGCTTGCGTGGAAAAAAAATGGGAGTCCACAACTCGTTAACGGGGGTCTATAAAAATGTGTTAGGTGACCCGACTTGACTTCTCCTATGAATAATTAAAAGTGTAGTAATTTTTGTGTTTGAATAGTTACAAAAAAGAAAATCAAATCCGTTCAGTAGTTATTGAGATTTGAGTTCATCGCGAACAGACAGCGACTTCAGTTTATACCTACTGTAAGTATGATGCAATAAAGAAGAAAGAAATATGATAATTTTTCTTGTGTTTGCAATTTGCATTACTTTTGTTAGTTTTCCGCGTGTCGCGCGGCGGTCATCGTTTCTTATCAAGGTTTAGGGGACTTTTATGACTCATCGATACTGGTTCTTCCCCGCGGAGTTATGACGTCAATAGGCTAGTTTCCTGGGTAAAAAAATCAAAATTCTATTTAGTCCGTCAGTTAGATAATAAAAAAATAAAAGACACGTATTTTTTGCTTTTTTAAAATAATGGAAATATGCATAGATAAAGCGCATTAAAGTTTAGGGTGGGGGACTCGTGATGTCACAGCTCGCTATAACGTGCGAACAAACTGCAGCGAGGCGTGACGTCATGTGAAATTTCGACTTGATATATCTCCGTTATTTTTTGGTTACATAAAAAATAAAAAAATACGTGTCCAATATTTTTTAATAATCTACAAAACGGACTAAAAAAGAAAATTTAGGAAACTAGCCTATTGTGATTCATACCAAACTATATTACCATAGTGAATAAATCTCCCATAATGTAGGTAAAAGGAACTTAGGTAGGTAACTACTTCTTAAAATGAAATCTATACATAAATAAATAAAAGTGAAGTGTCTGTTTTTAATTCCAAATCAACAGCTTTTTACTAAATGCATATGAAAGTACCTATATTATTAAAAGAATTTTTCAAATTTTTGTCAGTCTGTTTGTTCCGACTAATCTCTGAAACAGCTGGACTGGTTTTAACGGGCTCTCACCGCTGATGTTGTAAGGAGTAACTTAAGCTACTACTTTTATTTTAGAAAAAATAGTTCTTGCGAGAAACTCACAAGGGTAAGGTCCAGATACTTACGAAAATGAAACTCGCGAGCGACTCATCCTGCAAGAAGTGCGGCGTAGAGGTGGAAACAATGGCACATCTTATGTGCGAGTGCGATGCCTTGGCTCGTAAACGTATGGACCTTATGGGGACGGCCTACCCAGAACCAGAGGATTTTAGGCTCTTACCACTCCACTGCACACTAGCCTTCGCCGCCGAGGTTTTCAGGGAGTAGAGGGAGGACACACAGCAGCACAGGATGGGGATGGTACAAAAGATCCCAAGGGTCGAAGTACCGAGGCTTTACTTGCCCACCCCATTGTCTAAGATAAGATAAGGTCCAGATACTTGATTCCAGATATTTAATACTTGATTTCAGCTATGATTTTAGTTGTCTCTTGGTAGGTATGCCTAGAAATGAAATTAAAATTCCTTAAAAGAGAGCTAAGCTCTAAAATAGCTAAGTTGTGTAAATACGAAGTAAGTTAGGAAGTAGATGTCTTTGTAATCATCGGCCTTTAGGTCTAGTTACCAAACCTAAGTAAATAAAAAAAAATAGTTGTACTTTTGGCAAGACTTACAGTTTACACTTCCATAAGTAGTAAGTGGATTTGCGTATTTGTGCGAATGTGAGTGACCGGCATAATAATATTCACTATGCAAATATACCTATTATAGTATAAAGCGTTAAAACAAGTAACTCAAAACTATTCTTTAAAATACCTTCGTTGTGAATTCAACGTGTACGACTGGTTTTTTCTTAAAAAGATGTTTTTATAATTTCATGGGGCTTTAAAAATGTTTAAGGGTAACATTGTTTTCTGGTTTGTCAATTGTGTCAACTAGCGATGCGCCAACTCGGGTTTACGATAAACCGAGTTAATCGAAATAATATATTTTTACAAAATAAATCGAGTTCAAATCAAAATATTAAACCAAGTTGACCTTTGTACTTGCGTACACACAGTAGATATTATATTCTTCTTTATAAATAAAAATATTTTTTAATACAGTTGCTCAAAAAGTGGCGTATTGCAGGGACGTTTAGCGTTCGGGATGTGGATGTGCTTACATACTCGAGCTTTTTGTTTACCTTTCCCGAACTCGTGCGTTCTCTTTGCCAACTGTCAAAAATGGCGACACGACTTTGACACACTTTTTGCATTGCGAAACGTAGGTTTCGCATTACTAATACGACTAGCGCCATCTCTTGATCACAGTTGGAACTTAGTTGAGTTTGTTGTGTTTTTGATATTTTATTAAATTGCTTAATTTTTTCGTAACTGTATTAAAAATAGTTGTTCAGTACACGTGCGGAACCGTCATTGCAACTAGTTCCAACTGTCAACCCTCACCTTCGGCTGCGCCTCGGCTCGGGTAGACATTTGTCGGAACTCTTTGCAATGACAGGCTTTCCGCACTTATAATGAAATATACTATTTTATGTCTTTCCCCCTATGCGTTTCGAAACCATTAGTCCGATAGTGATGCAACTTTGGCGGGTTGTTCTGCCTGCGTCCGCAAAAGTTCCTGATCCCAAAACACACGCGCGTGAAACCGCGGGGTACAGCTAGTTTAAAATAAATGTTCCCCGTGGTAATTTTGGAGTGCCCGAAGGAGTTCTGGGTTACAATACCTGTGATATACAGTCACAAATAACGTGACTTTCTATTGGTAAAAAACGTTCCAGTAAACCCCTACAACCTCACATACTCATAAACTTTACCTTTTCATAATATTAGTATAAATGGAATTATTGTTATACTTTCGATTTCGCTACATTTATGAATTTTATGATTGCATTGACTGCATACCGCACGATCATGTAAATGTTTATGCGAAAAATCACCAAACTGATCTTTGTAATTTGTCAACAAAAAAGTGATTTTCGGTTCGATTCGACAATCGCAATCGCGATTCGCGACATTTTATAGCCCCAGGACCGTGCCCCAGGCCCCGTAGCGTAGTGATTAAAGTAATTACCCAGTGATGTGATTTGTACTTTGCTGTACAATGTTGGTAATAAATATAGATTTTTTTTATAAATTGATTATACAAATTATATGTACATTTGGGGGAAACCCAAATGTATATTTTGTATACATAATATATCTTGAAACCAAATGGTGGTTCTTTTATTTCTTGTACTAAACTTATGGTTTCATTTTATTATTGTTCTAATAAAATGTTAAATGGCAGTGAAAATTTGTGGCAATAATTATACTAATTGGTTATTTAATTTTTTAAACTGAACTCTTCCGACTGAAACCGAAATAAATTTTTACCAAATCAATTATTATTGTAAAGAGAAAGATCGATTTATACATAATCGATTTTATTTAGGACATCCCTAACTTCTATCAAGCTTGACACTAGATAGCTCAGAACACACAAACATGTTGACAGTTGACAATTGTCTATTATGCATGGCCGTGGCCATGGATTTACGTTGTGTGAACTCTGATGGACTTTAGCGAATTATCTATAGAATATTGCATTAGTGATAACAGTGATTATATTCTCTTTGTTAGTGATTATATTTTCAAGTTTGATTTCATTCGAGTTCATTATTAGGTAAATGAAATAAATATTGGATAGGTACCTATATGTGAGAATATCGTTACGATATAATTAAAAATATTTTTTAGTTCCTAAAAAATTGCTTGAATGGAAACTGTTTTGTGCAAAAAAGTAAAATTGAACCCTAAAGTGAAGGATTTGAGCAACATGATCACCAGCGATCAGGAGAGTAGCGAGTCTTCGTACGCGGAGTCGCCCAAATCCTACTTAGTACTGGAATCTCCATACAGCTCACCATCTCAACAAGTTCCCAATCTGACAGGTTATTTTACAGATCTTACATGTACTGATAACAATGGTGAGTTTGTTTTATCGATAGTTATCACATATCAAAAGCTCTTCTTGGAAATTCAACATATGTATGTGGTAGATAATAACATGAACACCTAAAAAATTGAACATAATATTTTTATTGCTATAAAAATTTAAACCTTGTAAAGATGTTTATGAATTACATAGAAACAGCTGAACAGATATGGATTATATGTTCAGGATTAATACTTATATTTTTGTTACTTTAATCCTAAAATAAAAAGTCTTGAAGGAGTACCAAAACTCAAGCAAATAAAACTGCTGCGAATATCTATTTGTTTTCATTGTACAAACAGTACAGACTACATTCTACACTCCAGAGGGGAGTTATTGAAAACCAGCGCTGCTTGGGACCTAAGTCACCAGCAGCTTACGCTGAATCACTATAAGCCTATAAGCTGAGTTTCATGTTTGTTTTTGTATCACATTTCTGATGGCAATAAACCGTTTTATCATTATTATTATTCCATATTCATAGATTTCAGTATTTACTCAGCTATGTATGAACTGATGTCTTGACCAAGAAAAACTAAATAGGACCTCATTTGTACGAGACTACAAGTAGACACATAAATATTGTTTAAAACTTGATCATAGCATCACTAATAGCATTCCAGATTTATTTTTTATTATTATTATTATGTTATTGTTTCAGTCGGCAATAAACCATATCTTCGGATCACTGTACAGCCCCAAAACTATTTCCGTTTTCGCTACAAAAGTGAAATGATTGGTACGCATGGCTGCCTCCTCGGTCAGTCATACGGAAATAATAAATCGAAAACACATCCTACGGTAGAGGTAATATTTTTTTTTATTAAATAATAAACTTTGGGCGCTGACCTCTGATTAATTAAATAAATACATATATATTCCATACTAACTGTGCCCCGCGGTTTCACCCGCGGTAATTTCGGAGTTCCCGCTGGAATTCCCGGATAGAAAGTACCCTATGTCCTTCTCTGTACCCCTGACAATGTGCATGCCAAATTTCATCCAACTCCTTTCAGCTGTTTTTGCGTGATTGAGTAGCAAATATCCAAACATCCAAGCATTCAAATATCCAAACAACTAAACATCCAAACATCCACACTTTATCATTTATAATATTAGTAGGGCTAGCTGTGCCCCGCGGTTTCACCCGCGGTAATTTCGGAGATCTCGCGTGAATTCCGGGATAAAAAATTCCCTATGTTCTTCTCTGTACCCCTGACAACGTGCATGCCAAATTTCATCCAAATCCACTCACCTGTTTTTGCGTGAAGGAGTAACAAACATCCAATCATCCACACTTTCACATTTATAATAATAGTAGGATAACCAGCATTTTTTTTAATATCTCGAGTTCCAGATGAAAAGGGTTCTAACATTTTTGTATGAAGCCATTTTGAAAAAAAGTCGATTCTGCAGCCAGTGATAAAAAATATGCCAATCAATAGAGTAAATTGACGCAAACAAAAAAAGTCAAGTGATGTACTACTCTGTCGTAGGGTTTTCGAGTTATTCGAATATGAAAACAAAAAAAAAACTTATTAAGTTAAAACATTTTATTTTATTTGTTTATAAAAAGTATGAAAATCGATAAAATAAATTATTACAAACTAAAAATGTCAAGTAAGTTACCTAACTCAAAGGGTTTCCAAGGTATTAGACAACAAAAACAAAAAAATAATTAAGTAAAAACAGTTTTTTCCCTATTTGTCTATGAAAACTATTGACATCTATAGAATAAATTATGACAAACAAAAAAGTATCAAGTGGCTTACCTCCCTAAGTTTAGGGTCTTCGAGATATTTAAATACAAAATAATTAAGTAATAGTTTATTTGACTTATTTTAGTTTCTTGTTTTTGTGTATTATGCGAAGTGTGGTATTTATTGCAAGTCCTTTCCTTTTGTTGGCGCGAGCTACCTGTTCACCGCGTCGTTACCCCTCACTCCCCCCGCCACGCCACCGCCAGCACCGCTTTGTTGGGTAGGTGTGTTCTGTGGGCATTCGGCTTCTAACTACTGGTTTGAGTGCACGTATGTTTTTTGCTATAACGGTTACGCGCAGTTACTTTTTTAAGTTTTTTGTTTTTTTTTTATATTCAAATAACTTGAAAACCCCAAGTCTTCAGGGGGTCCATTACTTCACATTTTGTGTTTAATCATTTATTGTATCGATTTTAATCCTGTTAAATTGTGGTTTACATAATTTTTTTTTATTCTTATATTAAAATAATTCGAAAACCCTATGATTTAGGGGGGTGCATAACTTGACTTTTTTTGTTTGCAATAAATTACTCTGTCGATTGGCATACTTTTTATCACTGGCTGCAAAATCGTCTTTTTTTCAAAATGGCGGACAGTAGGTATACCAGCGACGCTTGAAGCTCTTTCGAAAAAATCGAAACATGAGTATCTAAGTTACACCCTGAGCAATACAACAAAAAAAAAACCGCATTCAATTTGGTGCAGCAGTTTTTGCGTAGCACGAATACAAACATACAGACAGACAGACAAAAATTCTAAAAACGGTATTTTTGGCTTCTATATCACTCATAGAGTCGCCTAAATTTATTTTTTCTTATTTATCTCCCCCATGTACAGACATCGACCTGTTACAATTTTATTATATGTATAGATAATACTACACTCTTGACATCTCTTTTCTTATTGTTCCAAATATTTATATTAAATAGGTGATAGGATGGTAAACAGGATGAGGCCTGGCCCGCCTTGAAGACACATGTAACAACATACTTGAAAATGATGTATTAGCCACAAACCTACATTACTTGAGCTCAGACTTTATGCAGAAATTCTCTATTCTTTGCTATAACCTGACCCCTTAGCAAAGTTGAAAATCAATACTTTATTATTAACTAGCTGTGCCCCGCAATTTCACCCACGTGAATTTCGGTGATTTCCTTCCATACAAAATTTGCAACCCCTTTTCACCCCTCTTCGAGGATGAATTTTAAAAATCCTTTCTTAGTGCACACTTACGTCACTTAAGGAATATTTGTGTAAAATTTCATACTTCTAGACCCAGCGATTTCAGCTGTGCGTTGATTGATCAATCAGTTAGTTTCTGCTTTTATATGTACATACCATGTACATACTTAAAAAAAAACGTGTTAATGAATTGACTGAAAACTAGAAACTTGTTTGTTCAGAATCGACTTCAGAATTTTGCATACTTGCAACATGTAGGTATGCAAAATTTCGTGGTGATCGGTTGAGCACTTGAGCCATACTTGAGCCTTTAAGCCGTGAAACAAACAAACTCACTGTCGCATTTATAATATTAGTTAGGATTGTCAACGTTGCTAAGGGGGTTGAGGGTATAACATTCTTTCATCCCACTGTTGAATTTTGAGTAAGACATGTATAGTGCCTACATTTTTCCTTTCTTTATTTAATCCATTCATGTATTAGATTATGAAATAAGGTACTTGCATGATTTTTTTTTCCCAGCCTATTTTAAAGATATATGGCCTACTTAAACAAAGCAAGAAAAAAAAAGAATATATGCATAAATTAATTAAATAGAGCGTTTCAAAGATCCTACTTTTGACTTTACCGCCGAAATGCGGAATGACGTCACTAGTTAAAATTAAGCCTTTATAATCTGTGTGGCGTGCCCTTGGGGCGGCCTACGTCCAGCAGTGGACTGCAATAGGCTGATTGATTGATTGAATCTGTGATAGAGATGTCACTGTCGTATTGAAAGGGTCATTTGACACTGACTGACAGATAACTTCAATATCCAAAAGCAAAATTAAGGTTGAACCTCAGAACAATGAGGGTGAAACTGTGTCGAGTTACTTCCAAAAGTTCCAGAATCGAAATGCATCTTACCGATGCATTTGAAAGTAAAAAATTTCAAAAAAAGAAAATATGTGTTGACTTATGCACTTAGTTTCTTTTGCCTTCCCTAAAAGAGGTAAATGTTTCCTAAAAAAATAAAAGTGACGTATTATGTTATGCATAGCTGTGATTGGTGTTTCGTTGCAACATTCCGTTTCACATAATTAAAAGTTGAATATTTAAGAATTATTGATAATTTTTTAGTAAATCTTTCACGGTAATGCTTTTCTAAGGCTCTATTTTTGAAATATTGACACAATTTCTTAATATAAATTTCATGCAAGCACCCTACTGCCAGTTAAGTACTTCCTAGATGATTTGTATATCACATAAACAGTTTATGACTGTGATGCCAGCCGGTAATCGTGCCCGCTAACTGCCAAATACACAGAAGCGATTGACTGACCATTCTTTTATATGTAGTTAAATATGTAGATGGCAAACTTGGGTGGAATTTAAGACCGGATAAACGCGCGCTGTGTTCCTATTACGTTCATTTGAATAATATTAATATCAGGTAGTAGTTTTTGTTTGTGTGCAACTTAAAAAGCTTAAGTATCTAATACAGTCATATCAAGTATTCAGCGAAGGCTGGTAATAAAAAAATACCTAAATACGCATCAAATTTCACAATATTATAGAGTACAGTCAACAGCAAAAGTAGATGATCAAAATCAGAAATTCAATACTAATGAACGGAGTTCGCGTCAGAACGGTGTGGCGTCGAAGTGATTCAAAAGTATGTGATTGTAAATTATACCAAACATTTACTACTAGTACAGCTGCCATATTATATTCATGATCAGTTTTGACTCCAAAAGTTATAAACTCAATTCTCGTCAGAACTAAGAAGCGAAAAAAATTTTCAAAACTAGTGAACAGTTAAGATAAAAAAAATAATTAAAACCGACTTCCAAAAACACAAAACTAAAAAGCTGAAAATAAAAAGCCAATAATGACAAAATACCGATTTAATCCAAAAGACAAAAACACACGTAATATTATTATTGGTTTGTGCTACAACTTCTTCTTACGTTTTAAACCGTGGCTTCAGTTTCATCATTTAATTTTTGATTTTAACTGTTCACTAGTTTTGAATTTTTTTTCACTTCTTACACTAGTAAGAAAGCATGAAGAAGCCTTTTTAGATTTTTAATTTAAATTTGAAAATTTAGATTATAAATCAAAATACGTAACTTTTTCTCTTGAGAACAATATTTCCATAATTTTTATGAAAGTTACGAAGCTGGTTATTTTACGTATAAAAGTACCATTCATGACGACTTAGTTACAAAAAAAAATATAAGGAACGTCTTGTACTTTTTTTTTGATTTTTTTTAAGATGCTCAAGCCGAAAATTCTGAAAACTTCATAATAAAATTCATAACTTGAAAAAAGTCTTGTACTTTTTTTTCAGATTTTTTTTAAGATGTTGAAGTCGAAAATTCTCAAAACTTACAAATAAACAAACTAACTTACTTTCGCGTTGAAGGACTAGTATAGATTTGTGTTCGGCTTTGAAATGTTTTCTTTTTGTTTGCACCGCATGACCAGTTGGTGAACTACAATGGGCGAGCGCTGATAAGATGCAGGCTGTGCCAACACCACGACCACAAGGAGCACCCACACAAATTACTAGACGAAGACCAGGACCGAGACGTGAGCAAGGAAGTGCCCGAGGACGGCATCTACAAAGTCGCGTGAGCATACAATATATCCTAGCTGTAGTATTTACATGCTTTCACGCCGTAACTACTCAACCGATGGTCATGAAATTTCGGATACACGTTGTATGGGATACATAAACGGACATAATAAAACCACGGGCATCAGCTATTGAATGTGTTCCAGATGAAAACAAATAGGAAACTACTTACTTAACCTGTAACAAAGAATTCCCAAGAGAAACCCATAATAATTCACGCGGGTGAAACAGCTGGGAAACGGTTAGTAGTTAGAAACGATTCTTAATGCTTGGTAGATAGGTACCTACCACCTAGGCCGCTGCGCGTCGCTTCTATTTCAATATGAATTGACTTTTACGGCCGCACTCAAAGTCGTTTTAATGATTACTTAATTTTAATTAAAGATTTTAAAAACTAAACTGCCGCACGCAAAGACGTTCATTTAATTAATATTTATTGGCATTTAACTAAACTTAACTTAATAAGTCGAATGTCAATTAATATTAATTTAATAAACGTCTCTGATTGCGACAATATTGTTTTAAAAATCTTTACTTAAAATTAAGTAATCATTAAAACGACTCGGAGCCGTTAGAGCGCTGCACTGCACGCTGTACTTACTAGGCTTAAGTTTCCGGCTGATTAATTATTATCTATTGGTTGGCCAAATGCTAGGACCTCAATTCACTATGCCCATAACGTGTCGCGTTAAGATAATGCACCACAAAAATTGTCTTTCTCTCGCGCTCAAAGAAGTTTCTCTTCAAAAACACATTTACAACGTGTCTAATGGCATGCATATTTTGTCACTTGGAGATTTTGCGATGGTGTTTTCGGGACGCGCGTTATTGGCAAGGCATGCATAGTAAATAAGGGCCCTGCTGAGCCGCACAACGACCGATCTTATCAGCGCGGTGCGTCATCGAGTTCGCTGGTCGATAGCAATTATAGCAAAGCGTATTTGCTTAAGACCCGTAGGTATTAAATAAGCAATACTCAAACTGGAGACTTCTTCATTTTCCAGCGCAATGAGCGAGACAGATGATGTCTTGAGAGGTGATCGGCCGTGTGCATATTCCTTCGGGAACTCCTTGTTTAAAGATTAAAAATATAATTATTATCTTAGGTACTCAAACAAGATACTGTAGATTTCTGTCACTGATAGAATTTTTAGAATGGTGTCATTTGTTCCACAGAGTACTCCCTACAAACTTTCTCATTTATATGTAACTAGCTATCCCGGAATTCCCGCGGGAACTCCGAAATTACCGCGGGTGAAACCGCAGGGCACAGCTAGTTTCTAATATTTTGGCATCTGACTGGGCGTTGAGCAGTCGTTCAATAAACCTAGATAGATATTATATTATGCAAATAAAATAAATGTAGGTTCATGGTTGACGAAGTACCTAATTGAAATTTATTTAGTGGACTGGATGTTAAAAAAAAACCTGAACGATAACACTTATCTTTTCAGTGTATACTTGCAGCTAAGTATACTTACGTTATATCTTTTTGTCCGTCCATCCGTCTGTCGTATGTTACAGTAATTTTTTTTGGCATTATATCGTCTCTAGATGAAAAATGAAAACTGGAAAGAAGGTACATCCTGTGAACCGCAGTACAATAGTGTACTGCGGTTCACAGGATGTACCTTCTTACAATAGTGTAAACAATATATTTGAAAGTTGTTAAGCTTGACTAATAAAAATGAGTGGCTAAATGTGTTGCTAAGCGCGAAACTCGAGAACGGCTGGATCAAATTGGATGATTCTTTTTTGTGTTCTTTATTGTCTGGACAAGGTACAACTTTGTATAAAAGAAGTTTGGAGTTCCTGCGGAAATTCCAAAACTCACGCGGGTGAATCTCCGAAACGCTTGGACCGATTTGACGGGGCTTTCATTGCTAATTTGCTGATGTTATAAGGAGTAAATTAGGCTACTTTGGAGTTCTTGCAGGAATTCCGAAACTTATGCGGGTGAAACCGCGGCGCATGGCTAGTGAGATAATAAAAAAACTTGATTAAAATATTAACTTTCGATTTCAACGGTGAAAGTGAATATTCTTCCCCTCTACGAAATCCTGTACTTAGTAATTGGCGTGCGTGATCAAAAACGCATTTTTACGGGCTGGGTATTTTATTGATAAGATAAGATAAACTTTATTCAGCAAGAACAAACACATACACCACGCAACAAACACTTTACAATACAAAGGTAAAAAAAAACATACATACAATCGAACATAGAACCTTCTCCTTTTTGGAAGTAGGTTAATAATACAATAATATAATATGGTGCAGTGCCTTGCTAAAAGGGACTCCACTCAGCATGTGCTGCGACCGTAGTAGCCGTAGTAGTAGTAGTATTGCAAAAGTTATTATCGCTCAATTCGCTCACAATATTGGCGGGCACTTGCAAGTAAGCGCACCCGTTATATATCTATATTTACTGTGTGAATCATGAACTTCATTACTTACTGTGTCTTTTTTCTCTAGGTTTCCTGGTTTGGGTATCATACATACGGCGAAAAAAGACGTATCCAAGCTTTTATTCGCCAAGTATTCGGAAAATAATCCACAGAATGAAAGAGAGGTAAGCGCATCTAAACTCCTTTTTTACAACTTGTTCGCGATTTCACAATGGAACAAAAATAATTACCATAATATACTCACACAGGCACGTTTCAACGATAAAACAATATACCTATATACAACGTGTTAATGAATTAACCAAAAACCTGATACACCCCATTTAAGAAAATAAACAATAATATGATAAAAATAAAATTTATGTCGAAAAAATTAATAGTTTAAAAGTTATTCAACCTTAGTTTGGAGATGACCGATCTATGAAATTTCAAGTGCTACGCCCGCATCTACGCGTCAAATGACCGATTCGATTTTTTGCTACGGGCGGCGTACGCGCCAATTATTGTATTATAAATAATTTAGACATGGGCTCGTAAAAATGAAAAAATATAACCTATATTAAAACATGGTGCGATCGATTTGTAAGTTGATTCTGAACAAACTACTTTCTAGTTTTCAGTTAATTCATTAACACTAATACCGAAACATAAAACTGCAGCTTTTAGCGGAATTTTCGGATACTTGGCAACTGAACGTCACGTTGTATATGTAGTAACCTTTGGTTGGACTTGTTGTGGTATATTTACTTTTAAAAGTAAATTATTGCTGAAATTAAGGTTGAACTTTGTCGATTTACTTCCAAAAGTTCCAGTAAAGAATCGAAATGCATCTTACCGATGCATTTTAAAGTAAAAAACTTCAGAAAATGGAAAATATGCACTTAGTTTCTTTTGCCTTCTCTGAAAGAGGTAAATGTTTCCTAAAAAAATAAAAGTGACGTCATGTGTCAAGCTTGGCTGTGATTGGTGTTTCGTTGCAACGTTCCGTTTCACAAAATTAAAAGTTGAATATTTTAGAAACTTGAAATTTTTTTAGTAAATCTTTCACAATAACGCTTTTCTAAGGCTCTATTTTTGAAATATTGACACAATTTCTTATTATAAATTTCATGCAAGTACCCTATTGTGCTTTTGGAACTTTACTGTACCCTATACGCTGTACCCTGTGTCGCTCAGCACTATCGTGGCTTCCTTTAAGTGAAAGAATTTTCAAAATCGGTTCAGTAGATCCAAAGATTACCCCGTACAACGAACGCCACAAACTCACAAAATTTTCACAAACTTTACCAGAATATTAGAATGGATTTACAGCTACTCTATCTAAAAAAATCTATTGTAATTATTGTATTTGATTGTAAGAACCCATACAAATCGAATACCTACATTATTGATATAGACTTTTAAAAAATACTTTGTTTAAATGATGACGGTTTCAATAATATTCATTCCGTTCAGTACATCTCATAGTCCTCACAGGCAAATAAATCAAAGGCATATGATGGACCCAAATTGCATATACCCACCATATACAGGATATAATTTGTAATGATAAACTGGATTCAGTTCAGATTTAGTCAATTTCCCAAAACATCCGTTTCCTAATTTCTTAGCGAAAAGACAGCTTTTTATATTAAAATATCTTGGAAAATATCTTATCTTAATCTAATATATATAAATCACGTGTCACGTTGTTTGTCCGCGATGGACTCCGAAACTACTGAATCGATCGTGATGAAATTTCGTCACTATGTTGTATTTGGCCCAACTTAAAAGATAGGATAGTTTTTATTCTGGAATTCCCGCGGGAACTCCGGAATTAATGCGGGGAACAGCTAATCACCGTAAACTACTGTCAGTGCAGGGGCACAAAGAAGGCCGTAGATTATTTTTTTCGGAATTCCCGCAGGAACTCCGAAATTACCGCGGATGAAATCGCAGGGGACAGCTAGTAATCTTATTCTAATATATGGACATAGATAAGCAATAGTGTGTTAACCCACACTGGAGAAATTTTGATTAAATTGAAGTTTTAAAATTATAGCACCATTTTGTGTCAAATTTTTATGTTCAATATTTAGTTACATATTTAACCAATGTAATAAGGTAAACACATAATTAAAAAACGTTCCCTAACTCTCAATAAGTCGTTCTGAATCAATAACTTCATTTTGTGGGTTAACATGTTATTGCTTATCTGCGTCCATATATACATTACGTGTCACGTTGTTTGTCCGCGATGGACTCCGAAACCACTGAACGGATTTTGATAAAATTTTGTAACCATTTATAAAATGGTCCAACTTAAAAGATAGGATATTTTTTATCCCGGAATTCCTGCGGGAACTCCAGAACTCAGGGGTACAAAGAAGGACGTAGAGTACTTTTCCCGGAATTCCCGCGGGAACTCCGAAATTACTGCGGATGAAATCGCGGGGGACAGCTAGTCTAATCTAATATATATAAATCACGTGTCACGTTGTTTGTCCGCGATGGACTCCGAAACTACTGAACGGATTTTGATAAAATTTTGTAACCATTCATAAAATGGTTCAACTTAAAAGATAGGATGGTTTTTATCCCGGAATTCCCGCGGGAACTCCGGAATTAATGCGGGGAACTGCTTATCACCGTAAACTACAGCACTTTCTTTCCGGAATTACCGCGGGAACTCCGAAATTACCGCGGATGAAATCGCGGGGGACAGCTAGTAAATATTTATATTTCGACAGTACGGCTAGTATAAACATCCGAATTTAATTAATTCACATTATAATGTTTAGTTTTGCATGACTAAAATAGTCCAAATGATAGATGTATTATATGTATACTCATATAATAGACGATTGTTTTTCTGCCCACACATTAATATGTACGACCAGTGTAGCCGAAGTCATGAAGGGTTCGCACGCGTCCGATATTTCGGTTCGAAACGTTACTTGAGTGAAAACATTGATTCGAAATTTCAACATTATAATCAAACAATATTATGTGTGTATATAATATTGTTTTAGTAAAATAACTATAGTTAATTTGAACATCTACGCCTACGTCTACTTACCCTGAATGGATAACGGTAACGGTTTTATCAACACATATTATCTACTTTAAGTGTTTTTGTTCTAGCTCCGAAATATTTGCGAGAACGAAGCAAAAGGTATAAATTTAAATATCGTTCGACTGATGTTCACAGCACACGATATTAATACTGGAAAGGAAATCTGCCCTCCTGTATTTTCCGAATGCATCCATAACTTGAGTAAGTACCACAAGTGAGTCGCTAATAATTCGCAAGTTTTTATGACAAAATTATTACAATGAAAAAACCAATACGTCCTGTAGAGTTACTGTATTTACCTACTTTACAACGACACTTATTGTTAATGTCTTGTACTTCTTGCCTTTTATATCAAACTTTACTTTTCGTACTCTACCTAACATGCTGATAATGTAAATTTTCAGTGGTAAGTGTAGGTACTTATCTATTCCCTGCTTTATTGTACAAGTCAAGTATCATATAAAAATGTAATAATTTATTATAATTGTTTAAATTTTGATTTTTAGAAAGCGCAGCCACGAATGATTTGAAAATATGCAGAATGAACCGATGCTATGGACGTCCGAAGGGTGGTGACGACGTCTACCTATTGGTAGAAAAAGTCAACAAAAGTAACTACACGCAAACTTTACAACTGACATAACTTATATTACCAGGAGAGATTAAGGTGGAGTGTAATCTAAAAACACGTTACAGAGATGGGACGTTTTCTGACGAAAATGTTGCACTGTGTAAATACTTACTTACACAATATGTTAGCAGTTAGGGTAAACGAGGAAGCATATCCAAGCCCATGATACTATACTATAATATACTATACTAATAAAAATACATAAAATACCACTGATAAACTAAGGAGAAAAAGAGCGAATGACTTATAGATAGAATCCGTCGGCTTATCGGCGACCTAACAAAGGAATGGGGCGAGAATTTGCCATATTATAATCTATCGGCGCGTTGGTTTTCATGAATCGTATGTACGTAGTAGCTGTTCTCCGCGATTTCACTCGCGTTATATTTGGAATTCCTGCGGAAATCCCAGGATAAACTATACGTATAAACTCCTCTATCTCTTATATCTCCATATCTATTGGTGAAAACCGCATGAAAATCCGTTCAGTAGTCTTTGAGTTTCCGTTCAGACAGACAGACGCGGTGGAGGACTTTGTTTTATAATAAGTAAGGATATTTTATATTTTGTGTGAATCCCATTTTTTATACACAGAAATACAATGAGATCTGCAATACAGCTCAGAAATTAGAGAGTATTACTTTTTTCTGTATACTGAAACATACTGTAAAACAAGGAAATAAACTATGTCAAACTGTAATAAGTTATTAATTATTTATTGTTTTAGAAAACATACAGGTTCGTTTCTACGAACTGTCGGATGACGGCAAAGAGTGTTGGTCGGCCAACGGAAGCTTCATGCCAAACGACGTCCATCACCAGTACGCGATCGTGTTCAGGTGAATTTCGGAATTCCCTTGGGAATTAAGAAAATATCTCAACATGGGAACTCGAGTTTGAATAAAAACTTGTCACCTCGGTTCACCCGCGACACTATACACAAGCGAACAGCATTGCGACTTGTGTGCGTACGTAGTACGTACAGTGTGTGGGGCGTCTTACTGTGGGATCGAGAGGATCTGTGTGTTGTGGAGTGGATTATTATTTATTACTAGCTGTGCCCCGCGGTTTAACCAGCGTGAAAAGTTTTTACGTAATAACTTTATCCACGCGTCCAATTTCAATGAAATAAAGCCTATAATGTTGCTCCAGGCTAAGCTTAATCTACCTGTGAAAACCACATGACAATCCGTTCAGTAGATTCGGAGATTATCGTGAACAGACTGACAGACGGTAAATAAATTTTAAAAACTTTGCCCATCTGGAACGATTTAAGGTGGACCGATGACTTGATAAAGGTTACGGGGCGCTATTGGATTTTAAAATTTTAAAATTTTAAAAAACAAATTATTATGCACCTTGCTTAAAGTTGATAATTATTTTGTATTGCTTAAGCACCTAACTATTTACTTTTAGACTTATGATAATAAACATAACTGAATTGTTATCATTTATTGATTTTACGTAATTTTACCAAAATGTATCTAATATTAGCTAGTAACTTGTGGAAACGTAGTGGATTGTACATTTACGTATAGTCATACTGTATATCGAGTTGTAGTATATAATGTACGATTGTTTGTTTTCCCAAATAAAATAAAATAAACAAATTGGATGCGGGAAGCGCAGGACCGGTTGTTGTGGCAATTCTTGGGGAGGTCTATATCCAGCAGTAGACGTCTTTTGGCTGATATGATGATGATGATGATGATGATGATGATGATGATGATGATGATGATGATGAGATTAGTCATAGTCAACTTTGGGAACCACTGCTGTACATTATTATTATAGTAGCTGTATCGTTTGTTGTAGGACGCCTCAGTACCGCGACCCGCGGATCACGAGCGACGTGACGGTGTACGTGGAGCTGGTGCGCCCGTCCGACAGTAAGACCAGCGAGCCGAAGGAGTTCGTCTACAGAGCGGAACAGGTGTTCAAACAGGCGAGCAAGAAGAGGAAAGCGGCCAACTCTTACTCCTCCCTGGAGAGCTCATCAGGTACGATGAAGGCAACACATTATACATAATTACTTTAGCAATCTATACTAATCCTATGCCTGTGCCTCGCGGTTCCACCCGCGATAATTTTAGATTCCTCGCGGGAATTCCAGGATAAACTATACGTATCCTCCTCTTGAATCACCAGTTATCTATTGGTGAAAACCGCATGAAAATCTCTTTAGTAGTTTTTTTAGTTCGAGAAACAGACAGACAGACGCGGCCGAGGACTTTGTATTACAATATGTAAGGATTTTATTGTATAAAGATAAAATAAGTATTTGTTTTTTTTTGTTTGTAGTGGATAAACTCGAAAACTACCGATTATAAAATTCACTTGTGGTATAGATACAGTGTTCCTGAGTGGCATGGAATAATTTTCATCCCGGAACTCCGACGGGAGCTCCGAAATTAACGTGAGTGAAACCGTAAGGGATAGACTAGCAATCCTTACTAATATATTGTATTATAAATGCGAAAGTGAGTTTGTTTGTTTGTTTGTTACGCTTTCACGGCTAAACGGCTCAACCGATCACCACGAAATTGCACACACGTTGTCAGGGGTACAGAGAGTTAGGACATAGGTTTCTTTTATCCCGGAATGCCCGCGGGAATTTTAGTACGGAACTTTAGACGAGCCTGACTCGTTCTTGATCGTTTTTTTATTTTATTGTTATGTATTTATTAAAATCTTATATCATGTAGTTATTAATGTTTTGTTATTTTTCAGGTAGCTCTTACAAGAGTTTTAGCGATTTACCTACTCCTGTTATTCAGGCTAGCGTAAGTGAATGATTTATAATTTTTTCTCTACTTATTTTAATAATATTATTGTTATTTTTTGTTTTTTTGATAGACGATAGAAATTTCTTATAATTATAATATTCTTATAATTATATATGTATGACTCATCAAATGTTTAATTTATTGTTATTTTTTTTTTTTCATTTTTTCGTGATTGCTTTTGTTTTTGTTTTTAATAGCTAAGCAGAAATGCTGATATGTACAACGAAGATCATAACATTGAAGATATATCTACGTACAAAAATCAAAATGCTACCCTTAATGTAAGTACAAAACAAAAACTTTGCACCAATATAAAAAATATATAAAAAGTCCTGCCTTCAGACCGCCGCCTCCACTACGCAAATTTTATTGGTTCAATTATTATTCTCGTTTTTAATGTTTTACTATAGCTTTCCCCATAGTTTAAGTAGTGTTGTTTTGTATTCCTCCGTTTTCAACTTCATAACTGGAACGATTTCAATACCTAATGGCGTATGGTTGCAAAAAACCCTTAAACATTTATTATTATCATTATCTATACTAATATTTAATTTTAACGAGGTAGTTTGTGAGTATGTGAGGTTGTACGAGGTAATCTCTGGATCTACCGAACCGATTTTGAACATTCTTTCACTTATATGAAACTACAGTGATCCAGAGTGACATTGGGCACTTTTTATTCCGGAATTCCCGCGGGAAGTCCTTAATTAACGTAGATGAAACCGGGGGAACAGCTAGTTGTGTTTGTGTATGTAATGCGAGTAATATTACTCGAGTGATAGCACTTCACGAGATGATGCGACATCAACCATTACGCGAGAGAAACAAGTATCATACTTTCACACTGTAATACCTCGGGTGCCTCGGGGCCCTTATTCACTATGACCAACTACATTCCTTGCCCATAACGCGCGTCTCAGAAACGCATTTCCAAACGTTCTAGATGTCAAGATATTAAAAATCATTATTCGTTATGCCATAAGAAAGGTTGTAAATGTATTTTATTGCAGTAGAACTTCTTTGATTACGAGGGAAAGACAGTTTTTGCGGCGTCTTATCTTAGTGCGGCGTGTTATGGTCATAGTGAATAAGGGCCCAAGACTTTTAACGATTTTGAATGGTATGACCGCTACACTAGGTTTCTTTTTGCTTTAGAACGCGTCGAGTAACGTTAAGTGTGATACCTAATGTTTAAGTGATAAGTAATGTTTGCGAGTGATATCACCCGACCGGAAAAGTAATGCCTTATCACATCACACAGAAAGGTGATGTTTTGCGCATGTCTACTGACGAGACGGGACTCATGAGAATTTTGATTTTCATACCCCGGACACATGACTATTGTATTTAGCTTCGGTGTGTGGTTTGCAGCCGGTCGCGCCGAGCGGCGTGGACCTGGGCAGCGCGCTGCTCGAGTCGCGGCTGTCGGGCGCCAGCGCCATGCTGCTCGCGCCCGCCGACAACCCGATGCTGTCGCAGGTCCGTACCCACACTTGCGGTGCACACGCGCACGCTTCAGCGACACACACACTTGTGACGAGGCGGCGATATGCCACTCGTTATCATAATATCCTGCCTCATTTTATTACACCTACATGTTTATTTTGAAATATTGCTTTATTTTTATTATTCCATATTGGCAATCCTTTTTTTTAAATTCGTAGTGAGTCATGTATATTATAATTTTTTTTGTGTACAACTTAATTCCATTGCTAGACTTGAGACTGATCAGATTAAAATTATTACTCTGTATTTTATTGTGATCTCAAAATTAAAGTATCCTGAACCCATGTGTTTTTATTAATTATTTATATAATAACGAATAAACCGGAAGTTTTAGAACCCTTCCCGATATCCGGCAAATCCGGGGCAAAAAGTAAGTAGGTCATAATATTATGTCCTTTTCTGTACCCTGATAGCGTATATGCAAAATTTCGTGATGATCGGTTGAGTAGTTAGGGTTCGAAAGCGTAATAAACAAAAAAATGCGTGAGTGTTATGGAACACTCGGGTAGAACGAAGTTTCTGCGCCTCGTAGTTGCCGAGAAAGTATAAATCAATAAGCAACCAATAATGTAATGTTTCCAAAAATCATTGACCAATAAGACTATGACGCCGTGACGGAAAATTTCTTTCACACATGAAACCCTATCACCCAGGCCCCATGCGTACCGTGCGATAAAGAACTTCGTAGTTCGTTCTAAAAAAACACATTCGCATTTATAATACTAAGTTTGGAGAGCGTGCACACATCTATCCGTACGTGATGCTATAGGCCGAATACATTACGTATACCTATATCCTTGACACAGGCGCAAGCGCACCCGCTGCCCGAGAACACTTCCATAACGCCCATGAACTCCGCAGAGTTCGCGGGCCTGCTCAACGACCACGTCATCTCCAACGAAGAGAGGAACAGCTTCATGCAGCTTGACTTGACGGGTACTGCTTTTGTTTTTTTTTTAATGTAATTTCGCACATAATGAATTTAGCCAGTATCAATTACAAAATACAAACGTCAGATGCGACACCAATAAGCCCTTTCGGACTTAAGTGTCTTGTATAATAAGTATGTTGTTAATGTATTTGTTTTAGGAGTAAATAAATTAAAAAAAGACACATTTTTTAGCCTGACTGGAAATGGTTTCACTCAGCTTGAGGCCACTATCCTTCTATGACTTTTATTCATGCAAATTTCCATAAAATATCTATAAAATAATGATACATAAAGTTATTTGCAGGTTATTTCCAATCATATGGCCTCGGTCCTGGTGAATTTGAGGTAACGATTAAATCCTGCGCTTACTTTTTCGCTTGATACAAACATTTGTACTTTTCAATTCAAATTAATACCTGGTTATTTCAGGACACCGACACGTTCAAATACGAGAATATCCGTGAGAGACTATTCACTGACTCGGGTCGGGTAAGTTTTATTAAATTCATAATATTCGATTACCTTTATAATGTACTAGCTGACCCCCGCGGTTTCACTAGGTTTCGGAGTACTTGCGGGAAACCGGGATAAAAAGTACCCTATGTCACTCAGGATCACTTTAGCTTCCTATAAGTGAAAGAATTTTCAAAATCGGTTCAGTAGATCCAGAGATTATAACGTCACTAACTCCGGAGTTACCGCGGGAATCCCGAGATAAAAAGTACCCTATGTCACTCAGGATCACTGCAGCTTTTTAAAAGTGAAAGAATTTTCGGAATCGGTTCAGTTACTGAACAGATTACCCCCTACAAGCGACGTCACAAACTCACAAACTTTTGCTCTTTATATTATAATATTAGTATAGAGTATAGGCTAGCTGTTCCCCGCGGTTTCACCTGCGTTAATTAAGGAGTTCCGCGGAAATTCAGGGATAAAATGCTACCCTATGTCACTCAGGACTACGGTAGCTTCCTATGAGTGAAAGAATTTTCAAAATCGGTTCAGTAGATCC
This sequence comes from Zygaena filipendulae, assembly GCA_907165275.2. Taxonomy (NCBI): domain Eukaryota; kingdom Metazoa; phylum Arthropoda; class Insecta; order Lepidoptera; family Zygaenidae; genus Zygaena; species Zygaena filipendulae. The sequence goes on from OU015657.1 coordinate 9,305,647, forward strand.
AAAGATTACCCCCTACAACTTCACAAACTCAGAGACTTTACCTCTTTATAATATTAGTATAGAAGTATTACTAATATCATAAAAAAAGTAAAGGTAGGTCCCCAGCGAGTTTTAAAACGAAGTTTTCTTCTATTTAAAAATTATTATTGATACGTCATTATGTTTTAGGAAAGAGGAACGGTCGCAACGCCATCTACATCTGGCATGAAAAATAGGAAAATGGATGATAAAAATAAGGAAAAAAGCGAGCAGGTAATGGGATACGACGGTCTCTATAGCAAAGAAGACGGCGTCAAAGTCAACAAGGTAAGTACATAACGGAAATACACTATCGGCCGCACTCAGTGTCGACTTTAATGATTACTTAGTTAAGTATAGATTTTTAAAACAAAACTGCCGCAATCAGAGACGTTCAGTAAATTAATGTTAATTGGCATTCAATGAGATGTTACTTAATTAGTTAAATGCCCATTAACATTAATTTATTAAACTTGTCTGATTGTGGCAGTTTTGTTTTAAAAATCTATACTTAACTAAGTAATCATTAAAGTCGACTCTGAGTGCGGCGGTATGAATCTTAAGCTGTTGTGTATGGTACAATGTGTGGATTGAACCACAGAGAACACAGTACTGGTAGTGTGTACGCGATTCAAGCATTTATGAACTTTTAATTTGACTTTATAGACAATGCGCATGATGACGAGGTATAAAAATCAAAATTGTACATATACTTTATTTTTTACTTTTTCAACTACTTCGGTAAAACGGATTAAAGTTTAGCTCGTGACGTCATAACTAAGTGTAAAGTAGACCTAGCCGTGACGACACACGAAATTTCAACTCAAAGTAACGCCGTTGCTTTATAGATTTTGTAAAAAAAACGAAAAATACGTGTCCAATATTCTTTATTAATCTATGAGACGGACTAAAAATTTAAATTTAGTCATCTAGCCCATTGCCTAATTATTATTATACCAGTTACTTAAAACTTATATAGTACTAGCTGTGCCCCGCGGTTTCACCCGCGTGAGTTTCGGGATTCCCGCAGGAACTCCAACGCAGTCTAATTTACAGTTCAATGCAGTTAATTAGCAGTAAAAGTCCCGTCAATATCGGTCCAACCGTTTCGGAGATTCACCTGCGTGAGTTTCGGTATTCCCGCAGGAAATCCAAACTTCTTTTATATAAACCGTGTCCTGACGATAAAGAACACAAAAAAAAAAAAAACAATTATCCAATTAGGTGCAGTTGTTTGGAAGTTATGCGCACTGAGCAAATAATCACTACGTGTTATGCGCTTAGCAACACATTTGGCGATTCATTTTTATTATATAGATGTTAAAACACAGTTTTCTCTTCAGTTATTAATTTACATAGTAAGATAGATACTAGGTTCAGTTATAAAATGAAATGACTGATGAAATGTATCATCATCAATGCATCATCAGTGAATTAGAATTCCAGATACATGAGATTTGGGGTGAGTTGACGGATAATGGCGGAAGAGTATTGCAAATATAAAGTGACGGGATAATCTTAATGACTTTCCACACCTTAATTTTTAACTTTCAGCTGGTGAAAGAGATATGTGCAATGATAAGAACGAAAAAGTATAAGAAGCAGGAAGTAAGGGACAAACTCGAGACGCTGTTTGACATCCGTCTTTCCAACGGAGACACGTAAGTCTAACACTGGATGTCGATTGTTTGTGAATTGTATAAAATTTGAATTGAGGGTTAGAGTGAGCGATGGACAGGCAAATTTCATTTTGTCTACCAAATTTTGTCGACCACGTGACTTTCTCACAGCTCATTTCCATACATTTTTGGATTTAACAGTAAATTAATGTTTTAGAAACAAAACACGACACATCCGCGCTGGATCCAGCTGGATTTGCTTTGATCCAGCCTTAATCCAGCTGGATTGGAAATGCCGCTGTATTGCAGCAATCCCTAGTTGTGTTTTCGTGTACGAGACGGTTCTGTTACGTCACATGTCACCGCGCACTGCTCTGCTGCCGTAGTAACCTATTCAGTAGTGCGCTGTGATGTGTGACTACTAGCAAAGAATAGATCTTATCTTAATATCTTATCTTATCTTCTTAATATATATAAATCACGTGTCACGTCGTTTGTCCGCGATGGACTCCGAAACTACTGAACGGATTTTGATAATTTTTTTTAACCATTTCCAACTTAAAAGATAGGATAGTTTTTATCCCGGAATTCCCGCGGGAACTCCGGCACTAATGCGGGGAACAGCAAATCACCGTAAACTACTATCGGGGTACAAAAAAGGACATAGAGTACTTACTTAGAGACATAGAGAACTCCGAAATTACCGCGGATGAAATCGCGGGGGACAGCTGGTAATATTGTAAAGACGCGACACTCTCCGCCTCCCACCATTTTCATGCCTCCTCATATCCCGCGAAGGTTTCTTGGAAATTCAGAGGAAAGTTTGACACATGTATAGAATCCTCACATGTATGGAGGGTAGAAGTAAGGAGAACCGTCTCGTATGGGGGATTAGTTGAAAAAGTGTCCAGCGGTAAACAGCAAATTGTAGTTCGAACACTCACCGAAATAGCGCTAGTCTAGGAAGTGGATATGATATGAACTTAGCAGTTATAAACAGAGTGAAGTGTGCTGAGTGGAAAAATTTAATAAAAAATGCGCTGTAACAAACCGGAAAATCTTCTTTCCTTTTTTAATTTAGTATCCTACTCTAATAGTTTGTGACGCTCTTTTTATAATTCTTCCACTTGCTACTATGGCGCCACCTTAATTTTCTCCCTTTCAACGGACACTTTTTAATACACTGAGATGGTCCTCCTTACTCTACCCTCCATGTGACAATTATACACTGACAGCTCACAGTTAACTCACAGTCAGCTCGCTGTCAACTTTACGATACGCACACACGCACAACACGTCTATAGACGTATAATACCTACGTGAAAGTCGGCCGTCTTGACTTGTGGGAAAGTACTTGGATCAGTTCATTTGTATGGAGTGTCTCCGGGCTGCTACTAGCAGGTAGGTGTAACACCTTAGTCCATATCTACGCTTACTATCAGGCGAGATTATGGACAAATGTCTGACCAATCGGTTAAAAAAAAAGCTCTAGCGGGGCGTGACCCCTCGCCGCAGGTTCCTCCACATGACGCTGTGCAACAACCCGCCGAGCCTCAAGTACATCGTGAGCATAGTGCACGGCCTGCGCCTGCCGCACCTGCTCAACGCGGTGAACAAGCACCACCAGACCGCGCTGCACCTGGCCATCGTGCACGACATGCCCGACGTCGTGCCCTTCCTCGTCTCCAAAGGTGACAAGAGACGATACATTCATGAGACAAAATGAGACACAACGAAAATAAACAAACTTAACAACTTTTGTTATAACATAATATAAAACAAAATTTCAGCGCAATCGGTTGAAGATAATATCTGCTTCAAAATTGAGTTGCGAGATATCACCCGAACAAACATATAATTAGTTACATACATTGCAAGCTTTAAAAAAAACACTTTCTTGTATCACAGCTAAGAACACACTCGATTTAGTAGTTTTTTTTGTTTGAAAGGTTTTAAATTAAAAAAATATATCAAAATAGGTTCAGCCGTCTGGGAGATGCGATGCCAATGCTATAAACACTTTAAACTCAAACTTCTCTCTATCTAACTCTTCAGTGCCAGGTGTTAAAAATTAAGTATGAGAAATTATAACAGCTTACGACATTCGAGTGCTTTGTTTCCATCCCCAGTTTTGGAAAAAATATGTAGTAGGTAATTATGTAGCTTTATTCCATAACTGAACAGCATGCTACTGGGAAGTTTGATGCGCAGCTTCGTCTCTCCGGCCATAGCACTAGGAAGCTGTGAAGGGCGGATGTTTTATTCATTATAATTTTATTGATGTCAAAAAGAGCCACACACTAAGGGTCCAATTTGGATAAAATTTGAATTTGAGTTGTAAACATTCAGGCTTGGATCCAATGATCGCCGACGCCGAGGGCAACAACGCAGTGCACTTGGCCGTCAACTGCGGCAATTGCTTGGAACCCTTGCTGGACGCCATCGACAAGTATAAAGTGGCCTGCGATTTGGACGCCAAGAATTCCGGTGAATATTTTAACACTCTTATAAGAGTTGCACTTGTATCGAAATGTATAATCTATACATATAAAATGCATTGTCCTGAATGACTGATGGATCAACGCACAGTCTATATCGCTGATCGTAGAGACCTGAAACGTGGAGGGTGTATTCTTTCTATATCTGATAAGAAAGGATTTTCCGAAATTCAACCCCCCAAAGGGATGAAAAAGGGATGAAAAATTTGTAGGGAATAATTCCGCCGGAACTTCGAAATTATCGCGGGTGAAACCGCGCGGGACAGCTAGTAATAATAATAATTTATTGTCACAAGCAAAATTATCATATCCGTATGTTACTTTGTGTGTATACCATCAGAGCTAGGATGCGCAACACAATATGTTTATCGAACGAAAGATAAAATTGTCGACACGACAAATATTTGTGGGCGTCCAAGTAAAAAAGTACAGTAGTGGGGTATTGAGTTAAGAATAGATTCGGTTAAACATTTTTTACCACTGGTAGACAAAACGATATATTATGTCGACGAGAATCGATAAAATGGCTCGATAAAATTTTATCGTGTTGCACCTCCTAGCTCCGCATGTCGTTCGAATGACATTTATAGATGGACAATCAACCCGGCCCTTGGGATTAAACCCGCCAAAAGTCGCCGTTTTTGGGTTTAAACCCGATAAAAGACCGGGAAAGGCTGGCTTTTATCGAGTTTAAACCCAAGCACCGAGTTGATTCTCATATGTAATGACAATGCACTATTAATATGAAATGGAACTGATACGATGATGGAGCCACGAGATGGCAATGGGAACTCTGTAATTAAACGGCGCAAATCGTTGGGGCTCATTTGATTGGTTTTGACAAGAACTATGGTTCCCTTTTTCTTTTAAATTTATTTTTTCAACTAATTGATTCATTTTATGTTTCACTAGCTGTTACCCGCGATAATTTCAGAGTTAGAGCGGAAATTCCGGTATAACAAGTACCCTGTGTCCTTTTCTGTAGTTCGGACAACTTGAACTCGATCTTTTCCTTACTCATTCATGGTATCTATATGAATTTCAAAATAAGAACATTGTCATGCACGTGCGACCTATAGATAGATAGTTTACATAGTTGGTTTGTCTTTACTTCTACAATAATATTATAAAGAGGAAAGATTTGATCTTTTGTTTTTTTGTTACGATTTAACTCAAAAACTACTGAACTGATTTCAAAAATTCTTTCACCATTAGAAAGCTACATTATCCCTGAGTAACAAGGCTATATTGTAATCCGGAGTTCCCGCGGGAACTCTGAAATTGACGCGGGTAAAACCGCGAGGAACAGCTAGTATTAGATACTCAGCAATTAAACTTAGCTCTCATGAATTTACATAGTTACAAGTACGTGATTTCAGGGCCTTTCATAGAGAGTTCATATCATGAGTGTAGATAAAGTCTTGTATGCAACTGTACATAATTAGGTATTAAAACACTCATGTGATACTATGTGGGCGTCCATGCAAAAAGATACCAGCTCTCGGCATTTAGTTTCCGAGATATAAGAGGTTTTGTAAAGTTGGGTGAAAAAAAATTACGTCCGCGATTTTAATTGAATTTCAACTTCCAATATCTGATAAAACAAAAAATTGTGCTTGTTTTTGCATATTTGTCCAATCAATTGACTATTCTAGATAGCGAATTTACTATACACTACACTACTGGTACCCCACTACTTTTTGCTTGGACGCCCACCTATGATAAACCCACGTTCGAGTTTTAATACCCCTTATTATGCAACAAACAACAATTTGTTAACGTTCGTAGAGGGGCTGACGGCGCTGCACCTGGCGGCGCTGTCGCGCGAGCCGGGCGCGGCGCGGCGGCTGCTGCGGCGCGGGGCGCGCGCGGCGCCGCGCGACTCCCGCGCGCGCACGCCGCTGCACTACGCCGCCTACGACCGCCTGCGCGACCTCGTCGCGCTGCTGCTGCAGCACTCGCGGCCGGTGCGCGCTGATGGCCTGGACCAGTGGCTCCCAAAGTCAATATTTGGTGCACCCTGAAAATCAAAAATTCCAAAATAAATGGATGCACCGAACCCATCGAGATTCAAATCAACTAAAATTGAAGTTGACGATAGCATTTGATGATAAGAAATAGGAAAAAAATACATCCGTCTCACGTAAGGTGGGTCGCGATCCAGTCAACATTGGGAACCACTGGGCTAGATGACAAATTTTAATTTTTAGTCATAACTTGAGTTTGGATTATACCAATAAATATGATATAAAATATATAATAATTGATATTAATACGTATAGAGGCGACAGTACCCTAGTGGAAAGGGTACTAGAGAGCCAATTCTGATAATAATAATAGCGGATTATAGGTTTCATTTCGGAAAACTTCCTGGTCATCTGAGTACTATGTAGAAACTTATGGATTAATCAAAGCAATGGAATTTTCACATACAACTGCAATTGCTTGTTAATTTTTTTGCAGGAGGATATTGACGTACAAGACGATCAAGGCTACACACCACTTCAAATAGTCTGCGGTGGTGAAGTCAAAGAAGAGAGTGTAGACATAGTCAAGATTTTGCTCGAACACAATGTGAGTAACATTACTATTGGTAATGTACATTGTATGCAGCACGCAGTGACACTTAACGATAAATTTGTCAGAGAGACATTGTTAAAAATTGAAAATCAAACTGTAAAATGCAGCAGTTTGGTCCGTATTTACAAACGCTACACGCTCAATCCCCAGGGTACACACCACCATAAACATTTATATTTACCCTGAATCAGGGTGCTTAATATATTGTATAGTTATACATACATATATTTACAACAAAAAAAATTCCGTAATTTTATAAGAATTATACAAGCCTATTGTGCAAGCCGTGCTTAGTTTGGGACCGTAGCGCTCTGCGGTGTGATATTTTTGTGTATATTGTACCGAAAAAAACCGAGTTTGTAAATTAATGACCACCTTTACATGTATCTACCATATCCTAGCAAATAAACGAATTGAATTGAATTGAATTGAATTAACGGTATCTTGTATAATGCTGAGGAGTGAGGACAGAAAATGCGTTGCAGTGGCTGAAAAATCGGTACCATGATTTGCTACGTTTTCACGCCTTGACTACCCAAGCGATCATGGAAGTTTTGCATACACTTTATCAAGAGTACAGAAAAGGATATAGGGTAGGTACTTAGATCCCTGGATTTCCGGGCAACATCCTTACATGATATAAAACAAAGTCCTTCGCCGCGTCTGTCTGTCTGTCTTTTCGCGAACAACTCAAAAAGTACTGAACGGGTTTTCATGCGGTTTTCACCAATAGACGTAGTGATTCCAGAAGAAGATTTATAGGTATAGTTTATCCTGAAATTGCCGCGGGAACTTGGAAATTACCGCGGGTGAAACCGCGGGGGACAGCTAGTATATAATAATATATAGTCATGGCACCGTTTGCCGCTATAAACGTGCAGGCGGATCCGATGAAGCACAGCGAGGGCAACGAGTCGGCGTGGAAGATGGCGCGCGACAAGCCGCTGCTGCGGGCGGCGCTGGCGGGCGCGGGCGCGGGCGCGGGCGCGGGCGGGGATGGGGACGGGGACGGGGACGCGGACGTCAAGTCCGAGCCCGACGACGAGTACGAGTACGAGTCGGCGGACGACGGCGTAAGCGCACACACTCACTACCCGCTGAACTGAAACATATCAATATGAAATGTTTTTTTTTTGTTAAATTTACCCCAAAGCTAAGTCCATACAGCCAAGTCAGTAGTATTTTTCTTCTTCTGAAGTTATTTACATCGAAATGCATTGGTGAGACGCATTTCGATGCTTTACCGGAACTTTTGGCAGCAACTCTTCACAGTTGAACCTTAATAGGTCGCTCTGTGGGAAGTTGTACAGTAAAACGACATCATCCCGATGAACGCCCCATTTCATCTTATTTCACTGTTTCCACACTCTGGTTATTACTAATAAATAACTATTATGCAAAATCCACCACATTTACACAATATTAATCACGATAAACTAATTTGCAAAACAAAGAAATAAAACTGATGTCCGCACTGCTAAAATCCCGCCAAAAGCTCCTTCCGATATGAAGTGAATGAAATTATATCACCATTATTCGTTACGGCAACTTATGGTGGCCAGCTCGATTTTCGAGTAAACCGTGAGTTTTTATTGTCTCGCAGTAGGTATGAAAAGTAGAGTATACTTACATCTCGAGGATAAAGCTTGTCTTCGTCTTGGGCGATTTAAACTCCTCGCTTCACTCAGGATTCTACATAACTCCCTCCCTTCGCTCGTGAGAATCTAGAGTCCCTAATTACGCTCAGGGTCCAATATGCCGTCCGTGACGTAAGACACTGTTTTACCCCTCGGTGCATATCCGCGAGGCGTCATAACGTACCTACTTGAATTTAATCGAACACCGCCGGAGACACAATATGACGAAGGCGTATTGGTGTCTTTAGTCGTTTTTTTTAATTTATTTATTCGTTTTTACAAAGCAAGAAATTTACAAAATAGTGTGAATAAACTTTCATAAGTTTCTCCTCACACTAGATGATTCGAGTCGGTAAGCAACAGTTTTAACAAAATATATAGCTACGACAATGAACGGAGATTGACCAATCCGCCGGGCGCCGGTGCACGACAGTAAAGCCAACGTAGGTATCCGAGACATAAATATCAACAACAGGTAGGTAGTTATTTATTTCTCAGATACAGCATGGACCAATTAAATTTTTTGGTCCATGGATACAGTATGCTAACCATTCACATTTCTAGGGTTTTTTTTTTAATTTTATATATTTTTATTTCTTTTTTTTCTATTGTTATTTATTAATTTTAGGTTAGTGCGTGAGACTGCGTGGGGCCTCCCCCAATAAATAAATATTCTTTATTCTATAAATAAATTCCATATTTTCCGGGGTGCGTGTTCGGTGTTAGTGATGGCCTCACTTGTCCCCGCCAGGATGAGGAGGAGGCGGGGCCGGGGCCGGGGCCGGGGGCGGGGGCGGAGGCGTGCCTGGAGGGTGTGGGCGCGTACTCGCGCGAGGTGTGCGCGCTGCTGGACGCGCGCGGCGCGTGGCGGGCGCTGGCGGCGCGCGTGCGCCACGACGCGCTGCTGCCCTGGTACGAGAACATGCCCAGCCCCACGCGCACGCTGCTCACGCAACTCAAGGTAATTGCAGGCCAGCGACACTCCCTTGAACCAAAAGTTACAATGGATTTACGCGCGAATTTTTTTACCAACATTGGAATACTTAACCAAATTTCTATGGCTGCGTCATACATTGCATTGGTATGGTTGGCACAAAATGCCTTCATAGATCGGATCAGCGATTAGTATGGAAGTGCCTACACTTAAAACGTAGTGATTATTTGCTCAGTGGGTAATTGTAGCAAACAATAGAAGATTATTGAAGATGATTATCTGACGACCCGATTGGCGCAATGGTCACCATGCCTGCCCGGTAATCAAGAGGTTCCGGGTTCGATTCCCGGTGGGGGTGGACTTTGTGTGACGAACACAGGGTTCCATTATCCAGTCTGGGTGTGTATATATATGTAATAATATGTGTAGTATATACCACGTTTGCTTGGTTTCCATGACACAAGCTTATAGCTGCTTAGTGTGGGATCAAGTAGATCTGTGTGTTGTGAAGTGGATTATTATTATTATAAAACAACTAGCTTACCCGCGTGGTTTCACCCGCGATCATTTCGGAGTTCCCGCGGGAATTCCAGGGTAAAATATAGTTATAAATCACCTTCCACATGAATCACCTATCTATTGGTGAAAACCGCATCAAAATCCGTTGCGTAGTTTTAAAGATTTAAGCGCATACATAGGGATATAGGGACAGAGAAAGCGACTTTATTTTATACTTTGTAGTGAAGAAGCGACACTTTCCGCATCGCACCAATTTCATGCCTCCTCTTCCCCCGCGGAAGCTTCTTGGTAACTTCCGAAGAAAGTAATTAACCGAAAATTAACTGACAACTAGTAGTTATACTGCCAGCTCGCTGTCAACCTTATACGATACGCACACGGGCACTAAACGTGTACATACAAGCCGGCCGTCTTTGCTTGTGGGTTTGTATGCAGTGTCACTGGGCTGGTGGTAGTACCTCACCTTATAAACTTCTTCCCCCACCCCAGAAAAATTGACAGTATTGAAGATTTCGTTTTTAATAGCTTTAAGATCCTGGGAGGGGGGGACCAAAAAAAACATGGGTACCTTTCCTTAAAAAAATTGCAGATCCTGAGGGTTAGAAGATTTGTTAAGAAAATTTAGAATTACGGCATTACCTTGATATGTCTTGACTCTAAGACGTTTCTCTTTGAGTGGCCCTTTTGTTGTTCGTTACAGGAATCTGGTGAAAATATAAGCTCTAGATCTTTGGCGTTGATGCTGGAAGATATGGGCGAGACAGAAGCGGCGACGGTAATACGGAGATATTTAAGACAATAAGGATAAATTTTGAGTGACATTTCTTTATTTGATAAGAATTTGATTGTAATTTGTAATTCTATACTATTGTTAAGTTTTTATTATTATTTATATTAAGGCCAAAGAAAGGTGCGCATGAATATTTTAGATTTGCATACATACGTAAAGTCTTACCAGTCGTCTGGAACGGTAGACAGCGGACTATATGGAGACATAGAGTCCGGTGCTTGCAAACATTGACATATTAATATACCTCTTTGAAAAAATCGTCCGCATACACACACTCGTCGGTAACGAGGGCTCTCGATTAAAGTCACTGTATGAAAAACCGATTTAAGTCTTCTTATAGGTACGCTTTCGACGCTCACATTTCTATTCGCTCTGCGAGTTTTTCTATCTCCATCCCATAGAGTTAATAGGCATAGAATCGCACGCGACGCACTAAAAGCCGCACGGAAATTTGGTGGAACGCATATCGATTTTTTTGGGCACCCAATTCAGGGTAAAAAGGATTTATCATGCGATATTGTTTGATTACAAATCCTTAATTCAATTTCTTACAATAACGCGGGCCACCCCTTTTTCACTGCAATTCTACTTAGGCTGTCGAAAAGGCTGTATTCTTTTTTTTTTTCTTAAAAATCTGTATCATAAAGCCTAACATCATAGCAATAAAAGAGAACAAACTGAATTTTAATACATGCACGTGCTCAAAATATCATTTTTTGTTTCCGTAGCTGTTAAATGTGCAAAAAGGTTGTTTATTTTCCAGGTTTATAAAATAAAAATTATAAATAAAATATTATTTTCTTTACACTTCAGTATAATATTTTTTGATAGTTGAATTAGTTATTTTGACTAAAAGTGAAACTCTGCCGTAAAAGCTATACAGCAGCCCCCTTAGCTAAGTTGACAATTTATAATCGTGACGCATGGAAACACAAAGGAACGAATCGTCATGTCACGTGGTTACATAAAATTGTCCAATCAAAAGTCCAGTATTTCCTGACCACGTGACAACGATTCCGTTTCTTAGTTTTCTACGGGTTAAAGATTATAGATTTTCAGCTTGACTACGGGCAGGATCTCTAATAACAATCATCTTAACGAGTTACAACAATAAGTGGGAGTCAATCTTGCTTATGTATTATTGAGGTAGTAAACGAGATATTTTAAAACACATGAAAAAATCAACTAACGAAGAGAACATATTTTTTTTTAGAAACTCCTCGTTTAAATTTCTTTATATTTGGAATTCGATGTTTGAATTTTTTCATATTTGTCAAACGAAAAGAGAATGTAGTCGTGAACTGTGATATTTGTGTCTTAAATTTTTATCGTTTCAAAATTTAACAGTAGAACTTTATTAAAAAAATATTGAAATTTGACAAAGTAAATCCATGGTGTAGTTAGGTACTCGTAGGTATAGTTTTATTTAAAATAAGTAAGAATTAGGTCTACCTAATGGTCTTAGGTCAAAAGCGGCAAGTGCGAGTCGCACTCGCGCACGAAGGGTTTCGTACCAGTATGTATAAAAACGAAAAAAAAGATGTTTGTTGTATGGGAGCCCCCTTAAATATCTATTACATTCTGTTTTTTGTTGTTATAGTGGCAACAGAAATACATCATCTGTGAAAATTTTAACTGTGTAACTATCACGGTTCATGAGATACAGCCTGGTGACAGACGGACAGACAGACAGATGAACGGATGGACAACCGAGGCTTAGTCCCGTTTTGCCCTTTGGGTACGGAACCCTTATAACTTTAAGTATAGATAAGTAATTAAGCAGGGACGGTGCATTTTAAATCATATATCTAATTCATCATATAACATACTTCTTTAATAGTCTTTACTGTATTATCATTCTTTTTGTTATTTTTAATTTCACGGTAAAGCTGTGAGAAATTTTGTGTAGTAAATAAATAAATAAAAATAAATATATTAATAAGATTTATTCAATGTTTAACGCGTGCAGACAGTTGATTGATATAAGTACATCTTTACCTTTGATGCCTTCAAAAAAAATTCATACTCTTTTGAAAACATTTTAATTAATACAATTAATACAATATATCAAATTGAAATATTATATTATGGCCATTGTGAACTATACTATATTTTTGTTATTAATTAATAATTGTGTACCTACGTATAAAAATGGAATGTTTACCCTTTTAGTTTATTCAAAAAATAAAGTTTTTACATACAATTACTTTTTTATTCTTTGATTGTTTTGTTGTTTACCCTGATGCAACCAGCGACAGCGACACTTGAAAATATGCTCTTGAAGGCTGAAGCAAAAGGTAGTATGGATTTTGAACGAACTTCTTTACCAACTTTGGAATACTTAACCAAATCCCTATAACCGCATCATACATTGCATTGGTAAGGTGGGCACAAAATGTTTTCATAGATCGGTTCAGCGATTAGTATGGATGTGCCGACTCTAACGCGATTGCGATTCGATTTTATAATTTATTTGCTCAGTGTCTGTGCTTTTAGATGCTAGTCTAACGAAAGTATAAAATTCCTAAAGGAACTATTAGCACTAAGGTATGACGTCTATTCACGGAATTGTCGTAATGTCTATTTAGCATATTGCAAAATAAAAGTGACGTAATGTGATAAGCGTGGCTGTGGTTGGTGTTTCGTTGCAACGTTCCGTTTCACAAAATTAAAAGTTGAACATTTTGGAAACTATTGATAATTATAAAATCCTTCACAATGATAGTTTTCTAAGGGTCTTTTTTTGAAATATTGACACAATTTCTTGTTATAAATTTCATGCAAGTACCCTATTAGAACGGTACTACGATATCCCTGAGTAACATAGGCTACATATATATTGTAACCCAGAATTCCCGCGGGAACTCCGAAATTGCCGCGGGTAAAACCGCGGGGAATAGCTATAAGTCATAGATACATTAACTTTGCTTTATTAGCTAAACCGCTTTAAACCGCTCGGTGTATTTGGCAAAGCGGATAGTGGTACCAGTTTCAATGAGTCCAATGAGATTAATAATTTTATTAATTTTAAGTAATTTATTTATTAATAGGTAGTACACAGATTTATATTTATTCTAAATACAATTTTTTAAACATTATGCAAGCCAATACGTGACTTAGCCAGTCTTGGTTTTGGTATTGCGGCGCGCTCCCAGTCTTGGTCTTGGTCTTGCAGCAAGAGTCTCGCAAGTCTCGCAATTACCTATTGCTATTTATTAAACGTTATTTTATATTGTGTAGGTATTTAAGGCAAACTGAAAACTGGCACATACATCTCCTATTATACCCCGACACGGACACAGTATTAGGAATATTACGATATACTTATATTACACGGATATACTACACGGATTGCGGTATATGTATTACACGGAGCTGCACATTATTTTAGCCATTCAAAATGGCGCTTGCATCGCAAAAGTAAATTATCGATATGGGTATCGTCTTCAAGTAATTTTGAGATGCTTAGTATGAATTAGACATTATTTTAGCCACCCAAGATAGCGTATGCATTGGAAAAATAATTATCGATATGAGTATCGTTTTTATTTTGGGATGTTGAGTACGAATTTGACATTATTTTATGCACATAATTCAAATTTTCCAAATTTTTTATATTTTTTTTTTGCGTCTCATAGAGTCCCTAAGCGTATACCCGAACTCCTATGCCACGGTTAATATAATATAGCCTAAGATAACTTCTTGACACGACACTCAGTCCTAACCGCAAGACGCAAGAGTCTCGCAGGCTTAGTCTTGTTCTTGCTCGAATCTTGCACGGTCAGTCTTGGTCTTGGTCTTGCTAAAATTAGGCGGTCTTGGTCTTGCAAAAATGCAAGAACAAGACCAATACTGCAAGACGAAGACCGATTTATGGCAACACTACTTACAAGTTACAATAAGTGATGGCTAAAGGCCTAGTTGCCAAGCCTTAATAAATAAAAAAAAAAAAAAAAAGTTACAATAAGTGAATACAGGTTATCCTAATTGATAACCTCCTCCTTTATGAAGTCCTGTGATGATGAAAATAAACTGTAAAATTTACAAAAAAAAATACGGTCATCCGGTACTAATTTAAAATATTTTAAATTTAACCACTCTCACGAGTATGGCGTCATATTTGACTTGTGACACAAAGAACATATCGGACGTCCTGTTTTTTAGTATTATAAATACAACGACTGTGATTTTTCAATATATATCAGTAGAACCAAGTCATGGTGCGTCATTTTTTTCCCCAATGATTTTTGTTCACGAGTGTACAATAATACAATACATTTGTTTTTTTTAGAAGTGGGATGAGTTGTCCGATTCAAATATTCATTACGTCTCCCGCGGGATGAGTTCGAACGGGATGAGTTGACTAAAGAGCGGTCCATACTTGCATAGTCATGTTCAAGCACGGGCTGGACATGCCTTAACGTCCGCGTCGTAATCGTTACTATCACTGCTAACTACTGCCATGATGACTAGACGGATCATGAATGTCGATATTAATTAGCTAAGTCACCTTTCACGTCATGCTTAGTATCTTAAGTCTTAACCTGCTCGTGTACGTATACGAGAAGATAACACTCATACACATACACACGCGCGCATATGGAGACAAGGAAAACGCACTATCATCATACTATCATTTGATCGAACGTTTGAAGATAATGAATGAATAAATGAAAAAAACACTTCATTGAGCACCAAAAACAATACAACGACTAAAAACTTATAAAACAGGAAGTATTAGTTGCTCCAAAGGGCGGCCAGGTGGAGTATAGAGATATTTATAACATTAAAACAGTAGGTTGTGCAGTAGCACAGCAATTAAAATGCGAAAATTATAAAGATGTAATAGTACATTGTTATCCTAGGGGTGAAAGTAAGTAAGTCTTTCTCCCGAGGATAACACTGTGCTTTTCATTACGAATGCAAGGAAAGTCAAAATAAAAATAGGAATTAGCTAAAGAAAAAAATGAGTGAATTTTATTTTACATAAATCGACCATTAGGTGTGCTACTGGCCAGTAAGTATGCCCCCTATGACATAAAAAAAAAACTTGAGTTTCTGCATATCCAGCTGTCAGTTGAAAGCGATTCTCCCTAGGGCTGAAAAGGGTTACTTTCAACCCGCTTCTCAGGCAACTTCAGACCTACTTTCCGAGTATGAGTAATGAAAAATATATTATAGTAATGAATCGAACTAACATAGTCGTTTGCAGTAATGAGCTAAATAAATATTACATAGCAAATTACATTGGAAAGAGTAAACCGGCGTAATAGGTGCCCAAAAAATAAAAAAATACCTAGCGATAAGCAAATAAAAGACCGGCGAGAATGGAATGCATAGAAAAAACAGGTGCTTGTGTTTCTCAAACTTCGCGGATGAATATTGGGTTACTTGGTGACGATGACGGAGAGCTGACGTGTGCTTAGAATATAATTATAATTATTCAAAAAAAAATTGTTAAGTCTTGTCTTATGTATTGAGTTCTTACGTATAAAATTGTACAATTCCTGACCCAAGCATAATCAATACCTCGTTCTTTAGCCAGTGCTTTAGTTTTATTTCAAAATACATAACTTATTTTCTAACGTCAAGTGATCATTGACATAATATTATATTCTGTCATGATCGCCCTGGAATCCTATTCACTTGCTTGTAAATTTTTATGCTCGGCCATTACAAAGTCATTCTTGAGGTAGGTACCTAACTAATAATATGTTGGAACGTGGCTGCGGACTATCATAAGAAAAGTAGTACTAAAAAATTACTTGATGAGAGACCATTTAATTTTTATCAATAATTATTTATTTGACAGTAAAGCAAAGCAATGACATTTGATCTAAAAAATTGATCTACCTTATACAGAAAATCAAAACTTAACCTTAGCACTGTCTTAACATTAACTTTCCAATAGACGACATTCAAATCAATACAGAAAATATAAAATAATTTTCCAAAAGACAGTACTCAATCCCTTCTGCACAGGAAAACACAAAACATAAATACAAACAACATTGGAGGTGTATAGGTAAATATTTATAAAGAAAGTTCTAAAGGATATAATTTTTGGACTAGTCGTGTCATTATACGCAGATGACTCTTCTTCCTTAATAGGTTCTAGAACTACAGACTGTGTCGATAATAAGTTGGACTTGAACGTTTCCAAATGCTACGTCTGTTCGTTCACCCGCAAACCAAATCCACTTACAGTACTCAATCCCTTCTGCACAGGAAAACACAAAACATAAATACAAACAACATTGGAGGTGTATAGGTAAATATTTATAAAGAAAGTTCTAAAGGATATAATTTTTGGACTAGTCGTGTCATTATACGCAGATGACTCTTCTTCCTTAATAGGTTCTAGAACTACAGACTGTGTCGATAATAAGTTGGACTTGAACGTTTCCAAATGCTACGTCTGTTCGTTCACCCGCAAACCAAATCCACTTACATATATGTATATACACTGTCCGATACCACCATTTCCAGGGTAAACACTATCCGGAACCTTGGAGTCACCTTTGACTCTAAACTTCTTTTTGATGCACATGTTGATAATACAGCAATATTTTTTAAGCAATACGCAAAAAAATTTTGGTGGTTCAGTATCAGTAATAGAACACATTTCCATTATTTGTTCAAAACTTTTTTATATTTTTTTATCCGGCTTTAAATTAGCAAAATATGGGCAGTATCTTAATTCGTAATAATATCAATGGGCACGCGTGCCGAGCGGCGTACGCGGGGGTGTTGCAGCGAGGGTAAACGACCTCGATCAGCTGTTTTATATTTACATTGTAACCCACGTAAATACCTAGCCGAACGAGCGCTGCGCGCGCAGCGGTGACGGTGGCGAATAGAGTAGCCAATAAATCAATTGCAAAGTATACATCTTTCATTCACGATAACTTTATCTTTTTGTACTAAGACTTATCAAAATAAAAAAGGTGTTTATTAAAACTCCTATAATTTTAATTTGTAAAAGTTTGCGCACTGAATAAATTTTTTTCCGGTAAAATAAATAAAGCATCCAAAGCACTTGGATCTTTAGGATCTCCTCAGAGTTTAAAAAAAATTAAAACTATTATTGTGCTTTTGTTCGCAGTCACCTAGAATATGCTTCGCAAATCTGGAATGGAAATTATGATATCTAGGTATGTTGATTGCTTAAAAGGCATTCTTAGGTACACTCGGTTTCGCTCAGGTTTTTATAGGCCTAATTATGTAAACTATTATAACCAATGTTTACAGCGTAAAATTGTCACAAGTTAATAATTATTATTACAATTACTTTATACTAGCTGTGCCCGCGGTTTCACTCGCATAAAACGTTTTTAAACAGTGTCCCGTAAATACGCGGATAGATACAACAACATTCTTTCGAAGATACGAAAAATTATGTGGTTTTAAAACTCAACTCAATATCTCAAAAATAAGTAACGTTAAAGTGTGTGCCCGCTAGACCAAGCAGGTAAAGCCATACCGCCGCACTCACAGTCAGTTTAATGATTACTTCAGGGATTTTAAGTAACGATTTAAAAAAATTCACTCTCAGAGGGAGTTAATGCTCCATTAATCACGTTTAATGATTATTAACTTGAGCTTTAGGAAATTGGAGATTTTTGACATTTAAAAATAAGTCTTTTTGTTATTAAAATATCAAAACCAAAGTTGGATTTTTGAAACTTTCAGGGCATTGATCACGTCACAGTAATCAGCAAAGCATGTCTGACCTAGAAGATTTTATTGAGTTTTCGAATTGCTGGACTTCCAGGTGTCATCGGGTACACATATTAAAATAAGAAGTCCTGGTGGAATATCATAGAGAAGGATGGTTTTCTATTAATGTTCAGGCAGTAACAGGTCCAAACTTGAAATTTTTTATGTTGTAACTCTCAGTGACCTGATAGAACTCATGATAATTTTATTCATAGTGCACTGAAACAGCGCCTTAATTCAATACCTTTACTACAGTCTGTTTAGGTACTTTTGAGACAGACTGAGGTAGCTCTGTACCGTAATCCTCAGGACGTTATCCTGTAATGCTTAGATTCTGGTAAGCTTTCGTTATGTATATACTAAAAGATTGTTTTAATTCACTTTTTTTTCTGACTCTACTAAAGTAACATTTTATAAAGTGACCCGAAACAGGAATAAAAAATAACACGGGGCGAAACAAGAATTTTTAGGAATGTGGGACGAAGACTTGAGGCGAAACAGAAACATATCACATAACATATCACACATCCACCCTTTATAGTGTCGTATCGATCTATGGTGACGGTGTGATGCTGTGTCAATACTATTTTCAGATGTTTGGATAATTATGTCGGAGGCACGGGCAGTGGAGGTATAATTCAGTCAGCTAGATCTGGTCTATTTCTATTCCTATTTTTTCATTTATTTCCCTACATATTTTTATTAAAACTTGTAAACTAATACCCCATATATAACAAGTGTTTCAGGGCATTTACGGGCGTTTATCAGGTTTTCCTATACCCAAGCACCGGGATTAGGTAGATCGGGTTGATTGCCCATCTATAAATGTTTCGGGCATAACTCCATCATATTATAGACGTATTTGGAAAATTCTTCTTTTGTTAGAAAGAGGTTTATTCCGAAATGTTCCCGTCTAAATTTCATATAGATCTGATGGTGAGTTTAGGAGACAGACAACGGAACTCTTCAAAAAATGATAGCAAGTCCAATATAATATTGTCACCAACCAAAATACCAACATATGATAACTCGATGTTTTTCTTTGAAATTCTATAAGTGATTCCAGAAATATTTGGTATGGAACCCTAAATGTGCGAAGTCCCACGCGCACTTGACCGGTTTTGCTTATCGGCGACCAAATTTAAGATAGCATTACATCATATAAACTCTTGTCAAATCATTGGCAAATCAGTTTGATTTTGATGTTTGACGACAGCTTACCACATACAAGATGATAAGTGCTCCAGTGATCATTCTTACAATATTGTGTTTTGCAGTTTATCTTTATAAAAATGCTCGCAGGAAGCCAGTTGAGAACTTTCCTCCAGGTAGGTTTTTTTTAATTCTGTTCATAATAATGCCCTAATAGCCCGTTTTTTAATATTATTACGAGAACACATCATAAAAAATTATCATTACAATTTTTTGGGAAATGTTTTAATTAATTCTCTTATCCCTTAAATTTACTCCAGAATTGTGATGTAGAAATTTTGGTACTTCTGATAAAAAAACGCGACAAGTAGTTTTGGCCTTGTTTTGGCAATCCTCTTTTGATGTTAATCTGTGTAACATACACCCTCACACGTCAAGTTTTGAACAACATTCTAAATGCTGAAAATCTTTTATCAGTCATTTTGTCTAGTAATTAGGACTCTAATTTCGTTGTATGTATCTAATAACCTGTGATTCTTCCTTTGAATATGGTAAAAATTAAAAAAAAAATGGTTTATCTCCGTCCTGTGGAAAAAAAATGCTAAAGTTGTAGGTAATAAAAAGAAAGATCTACAACATTTTGATTTACACTTTTTTCACATAAACTCAAAGATTGTGAGATTTTTTTTTCCTTTTAAATTTTGTTTTTCACGAACTTTGTAATTTTTTTTCAAAGGACTTGTAGTATTGTAGGAAATCGAGGTAAACCGTTTTTTACCCTTAAAAACTCACCTCTTTCCACTTCTTGACCTAGATCGCCCGTAAGTTATTTTTCCTTTCATTTTTGTTGTTCTCTTTCTTTAAAAACAAAGCATTTTTAAAATTTTTAACAAAAAAATTAACCGACTTTAAAAAACACAAAGCATTTTTGTCTTTTGGATTAAAACGGTATTTTGATATTTTTGCTTTTTATCATAGTGCATTTTTGTGTTTTTAATTTATTTGTTAAAAAATTTGTTTTCTACATGCACGAACGGCTCTACTGGATATTTATTGTAGGTCAATACAAAAACGGATGCCACAACTATTATTATCCAGATCAACAAGAATCGCTTTTCGAAACAGACACTGACTGACGGATCGATCAATGCACAGCTGAAATCATTAGGACCATGAAATTTTTCACAAATATTCCTTTAGTGACGTAGGTGTGCATTAAGAAAAGAAATTTAAAAATTTAATGGTTGCAAAGTTTGCATGGAACAATTATGGTTTCCGCCATTTATTATAAGGTCAATAGGTAGATACCTACTTGAATTATTTTCGCTGTAAAGGATCTGACTTCTGTTACTTTAACAGTTTGTTAACGACATATAATTTACCCTCACTATCCTCAACAAGGGTTTATAAGGAAAAGGTGAATACATTCCCAATTTCCCATCATGCACTCAGAACAAAATTGGTATTAACGCGCCTTGGTACATAAGAAACGAAGACCTCCGGGACCTCGGAGTGGAATCTGTTAACGATACTATCAAAAAATATGCCGAAACTCACCAACACAGACTTCATCGCCATGTGAACGTCGAGGCCATCCAGCTCCTCGACAACACAAATTTATAACGAAGACTAAAAAGGACCAAACCTTTTGAGTTAGTGTAGTGTATAGTGATAGTGTATTTAGTGCTGTGAGTACTGTATCCAAAGAACACAAGAACAAAGTGTCTTCCCCTTAAGACAATAAGAAAAGTGTTATTGGACACATTCTTAGTATAGTCTTGTTTAGAAGTTTAGGTCAAAAAAATACTTATTAGTGTTAAATTATTAGCATTAGTAAGGATACCTAGTAAATAAAACAAAGCCTGATTTTAACAAAACTATATTCCTTTGTGTCTGTATTACCAATTATAATAAAAACTCTTTGATATAATTTGTATCAAATTATATAAAAATCAAAGCCAGTATAGATAAGCAATAGGAATCTCAAAACATGTTACGCATAAAGTAATCAAATCTCTGAAGCTAAAGTTAAGCTTGAACAGTGTATCCTATGAGAACAATACAGTAATCACAATTATTATTACAAGCATTAAATAGAGCCAAAACTGTCTACCAATACTTAACTTTCGATGTTATGATGTCTTCCATCTAGGAAATCACCAGCACCACTGACTCGATCCTTTGTTGCTGCCATTATGTAAACATGTTCTCCCGCGCGTTTTTCCCACTATCTCAAATAACATTTTATTTACTCTACAGTCTATGAATTCACAATGTTGCCAGTTATTAAATATGAATTGGCCATGGAAATGCAATTTAAATCACTTTAATAAACATTGGTATAATTATTTAAATTAAGAATCACAATACATAGCATAAGAATCATAATAATATTAATCAATTTTAATATATTAGTACAGAATACCTAAATCACTATTCACACTCGCCCATCCTGACATCTTTGCGACCCTGCAAAGTAAAAAGGTTTTGTAAAAATAATTTCACTTTATCTAAATGTAACACAAATTCAAACCATGATTCTTTTTTTATCCAATCCATGTTACTAAGTTCCACCAACTTCCACTTAACTTCTATCCATTATCTATAATAAGATTTTATTTTATTCCTTAATAACCAATAATATTAATAATAATGTTTAGCATTGAACCATTTATCAAATATTTTATCTGCGGACTCGCTTAGACGATTATGTAATTTTCTTCCAAGTTCCAACTGCTACTAAAGTTGCGTTAGCACAATCACTCCTTTTACCAATGATCGACTATGCCGATACCTGCTTTACTGACATTAGCGAGGAGCAGCTAAATAAACTTGAGCGCCTCCAGAATCTATGTATCCGGTTCATATTTGGTCTACGCAAATATGACCATGTCTCCGAATTTCGTACCAAGCTCAAGTGGCTTCCGATTTGCCTTCGCCGGAATGCGCATGTCCTCTTCCTTCTATATAGCATACTGTTCAATCCACCTTTCCCCAACTACCTAAAAGACCTCTTCGTATTTCAATCTTCTTCCCATAACCTGCCTGTTCGATCATCCCAGAACTAACTTCTTATGATTCCTGCCCCTAGAACCAACTTTTATGATTATTCCTTCTCTGTACAAGCACTCCGCTTGTGGAATCCGCTACCTGTAGAGGTGCGAATAGGCCAAATCACTACCCACCTTTAAGAGCCTGGTGAAGACTTTCTACCTCACTCATGGATCGTGACTCGCTGTAGTGTAACCTTATTATTTATAGTATGCATCTGTGTTTAAACGCATTTATAAAATTAGTATTTATACCCATAAATATTGTACGTATATATTTTCTATGTGTATATTTTATATCTATGCGTGTATCTATGTATATCCATTTTTTGTGTATGTCTTTTCTATGTGTCTCTTCTATATTATTTTATGATTCGTTTCACCTATACATATAATATACCAAATCAACATATAAATTTACTGTTTTTGTCCTGTCCACCCAAAGGTTGTCTGGAAAAGATCGCTAGTAAAGCGATAAGATAGCCTTTTGTATGCCTTTATTTATAAATTTTTATTTTGTTACCACACTAAAATTATTCTTGTATACAATAAAGAGTATTCTATCCTATTTTAAATTCAACGAAAATGGGAAATCTCTCAAAATACTATGCTGCAGGAAGTAATGAACAAGCTGATGAAAAGTTTAACCATTTGCTCTACATGGATGATATTAAATTGTACGCCACCACGAAAGACCCATGTTATTTGGCTGATCTTACGGAAACTTTTTCAAAGGAAAAACGTCGGGTCATATTACCTTTCAGATGCAGACTGGCCAACAGATACCTTCGCTTAATGAAAAAGAGTAATCAATCTAAACAATAACAGATCGACAACTAAAAATACAAAAGTGGACTCAAAAGGGTATGCATAGACAACACCGGCAAAATTTGTGCAAGTCTAACGTCGATAATGAAGCATCCAATGCCTGGCTTACTTGGGGTGAACTGTTTCCCGAAACAGAAGGATTTATGCTTGCCATTCAAGACCAAGTCATCGAAACACGAAACTACCAAAAGCATATACTAAAAGTCCATAATATATCAAATGACAGCTGCAGAAAATGTAACGGTGCCCCAGAAACGATACAGCATCTCATAAGTGTCTGCAAGTCAATAGTACAAAAAGATTATAAACACCGCTACGACCAGGTTGCTAAGATTATTCATCAGAAACTTGCAAGCAAATCTAAACTGAGGACGAATGAACCAATTTCTTATTAAAAATACATACCTGACAGTGTTCTAGGGAATTCAACCCACAGGCTGTAGAGCACAATATCTGAAAGCTTACAAAATATACTGACCTCAAAACGAAATAGCAAAAAATGTGGAAATTACAGAATATTACCTTCATCCCTGTTGTACTACCACCATCTGAAATCCCTTGTCAACTGCACCAACCCTTCGCTACCCTCCAATTACCTAGGTACACTTACATTATTATGCAGAAGGCGGTAATACTAAATACATGTCGAATCGTCCGCAAACTCCTCCAAACTGATGACCACACAACTCTTAATACTTCCACTTAAACTAACCTCCACTTGGCTTTGGCCCGTGGTTGCCAATTAATACCGGTCTAGCTGAGAAGAATTCAAAAATCCAAATTCCCATAATAATAATAATCCACTTCACAACACACAGATAAGCGTCTTGACCCCACACTAAGTATAAGCTTGTGTCATGGCAACCAAGCAAACTTGGTATACCTATAGGTACTTACTACATATTATTACATATGTCCATATTACACTATAGATATAGTATATTATATATTCACGCCCAGACTGGAAAATATAATAATATAACAAAATAAAATATAAAAATACAATAATCTATACATACATAATTATAAATAAAATTTATGTGTCTGTTTGTAACTCAAAATTAACAGCTTTTTAATAAATGCATAATATGAAAATAAGTATAATTATAATATGGCACCTACTTATATGTCTGTCTGTTCCGGGTAATCTCTAAAACGGCTGGATCGATTTTAACTGGACTTTCACTGGCAAATCGTCAAAGTCAAATCATTTATTCAAATTTGGTCCATAATATGACTCTTTGACGTCAACATAATTACAGTTATTATGACAACACCCATAAAACATCCACCCTTCACAGCTTCCTAGCTGATGTTATAAGGAGTAACTTGGCTACATTTATTTCCAAAAATTAGTTCCTGCGGGAACTCCGAAATCCACGGGAGAAAAATCGCGGGGCACAGCTAGTGATCAATAAATAAATATATATATAAATAAATAAATTTATTTCACACTTTATCTCCATTATTTTCAACCATAATTTATAACCATTCATTATTATTCCATTATTTATAACCATTTTATTTTCAACCATATTTTTTTTTTTTATCCAATTTATCCAATTATTCAAGTAATTCCATTTTTACCAATATTTTATTCATTTAGTCCAATTTATTCATTAATACCAGAGATCCATTTAATTATTCCATTTATTACTTTTATACCATTCATCACTTAGATTATCAACCACTTTTAACCATTACTTTAGTATAGGTACATCAGGTACATGACCATATATTCCAGTATTTAATTTTTGTACCTAATCCATTAGTAATTAAATCCAATAATCAAAATCGCTTTAACTAGTTAACCAGCTAGTTATTCCTTACACAATTGGTAGAGTAAATTCTTTTTCCCTCAAGTACCTAGATTAAATTGACATTGAAAGAACTTTATTTGACACAAAACATAGGTACATTAATTTTTAAAAAAAGTATGAATAAGGGACTGCTTCCCAACCGCCAAACTATCAGAAACGAACCGGGAGATCGCAAGCGCACCAAACCCAAAATTAACTATAAATTCTTCTATGCTATCCACCTGACTCGTCTGTCGAGATTGTATCGGTCTCAGAGTCTATTTAGAACAATTGTATGTAATCTGACTATGCTTTGACACCTTATGGACAAGTTCTAGTTGAAGAAAAGAAAGAAGTCTATCCATTACAAACAACCAAGGAAACAAACAAAAATGGATCTTATGTCCTTATTGGCGCCTATCAGATAATATACGGAGGTAAAGTTATATAAGTTTGCAAACTTTGTAAGTTTGGATGTAGTGGGTAGTCTCTGGTACTACTGAACAGATTCTTAAAATTCCTTTATAAAAGATACTGACACAGCACAGGAGTGACACGTACTTTCCATTTCCAAACAAAGAATTCCTGCCGAAATATCAAAATTCACGCTGGGAAATCAGCGGGGAAACAGATATTTTAATAGGTTAGGTATGGATAAAAGTGAAATAGGCAATAAGGTAGGTACATTTTATCCGGATGTAAAGGAATTTCGCGGGTTGAATCGCGGGGGATAGTAGGCACCTAGCAGTAAAATATTACTTATCGTTGAAGGTAAATTATGATAATACTCTAAAACTGATTTTGTTCTCTATACGTATTTATTTAAGTATTATTAATGAATGTTGGCATATAATCAAAAAAGAAAACTGTGACTATTGTTTTAAACAAGATTCGAATTTGAAAACTAACTTAGAGACCACACTTGAATCGCAACCTTTTAATGTGTTATACAAATGCATATTACGTTTAATTAAATTGTTTAAATTACAGGAGGATTACAGAATAATTTCACAGAAAGTACCTTTACCTATCTATTTTCTTCAAAAGCTCAATGGTTAAATAGAGTTACTACTGCATTAATTAACATCAAGTTAAATATTGTGTAATTCCACTACAAATTATTAAGAAAGACTTACCGCTACCACAATAACCACGAGTATACTCCGCTACTAAGCGCACTAAAGAAGAAATGCTGTAATTGAATACCCGCGCATAATCACACATTTTTAGACTTATAAGCATTGATATATTCCTATAAGTAAAAAATCTCCAGGACTTCAAACCCATTTACTACGAATTCTATCGACACCTGACCTTCATACTTTTATTGGACTACCTCCAAAACCTTTTACAAAAATATCTGATGGAAGCAATAAGACAAGTTTTAGCGAGCAATCTCGAGTATCTAAATTAACCCGTGTAATCGATATTGTCAGGGAATGCCTCTAAAATCTTTTGTTTCTATTTATGCCATGTAAATTCATAAGAACGCAAAGTCTTGTGCCACAACTTAGCCAATCCAGTCAAACGGGACTGCACATAATAACTTTTCCATCATCGTTCCAACCATGTATTGCCCTTAGATGTTCGATCTTATCAAGATTTTATTAAGCCATTGTAATACCGGCAATTCCGATTTCTCAAAATCGAATTCGGGAAAAATACGGGTTTAACCAAGACGTTACTATAATATGGAGCGATCCTACCAGTATCATCCAGTTGTGAAGATTCTTTATTTCTCACGGCCCGTGGAGAAGGCGTATCTCTAGGCCGCCATGGCGCCCAGGATCTGGAAGTGATCCATGACCGTCGTTTCGTTTAACAGGACTCCGAGAATGCTTTGGCTGCTTGAATCCTTAATAATCCCACTTCTGAAATGTTAAATTATTAGCATTAGTAAGGATACCTAGTAAATAAAACAAAGCCTGATTTTAACAAAACTATATTCCTTTGTGTCTGTATTACCAATTATAATAAAAACTCTTTGATATAATTTGTATCAAATTATATAAAAATCAAAGCCAGTATAGATAAGCAATAGGAATCTCAAAACATGTTACGCATAAAGTAATCAAATCTCTGAAGCTAAAGTTAAGCTTGAACAGTGTATCCTATGAGAACAATACAGTAATCACAATTATTATTACAAGCATTAAATAGAGCCAAAACTGTCTACCAATACTTAACTTTCGATGTTATGATGTCTTCCATCTAGGAAATCACCAGCACCACTGACTCGATCCTTTGTTGCTGCCATTATGTAAACATGTTCTCCCGCGCGTTTTTCCCACTATCTCAAATAACATTTTATTTACTCTACAGTCTATGAATTCACAATGTTGCCAGTTATTAAATATGAATTGGCCATGGAAATGCAATTTAAATCACTTTAATAAACATTGGTATAATTATTTAAATTAAGAATCACAATACATAGCATAAGAATCATAATAATATTAATCAATTTTAATATATTAGTACAGAATACCTAAATCACTATTCACATTAGTCATTTAATAGATTGGCTAGATTGTATTATAATGATTTACCTCCTGGGGTATATTATTCAGGAAAAAAAAAAACTGAGAACAAAATATGTTGAACGTGGATGCCTCCAACTCTTAAGGTTACGCATAAATAACTTCGTCAATGGGCACGGTAATATTATCGTGTCATGGGCAAGACGGCTCACAGAAAAGTACTAGTGAGTGCGTAATCGTCAACTTTTCGCACGCTAAACAGCTACGCAATTTAGCACTTTTTGAGCAACTGTATAAAATAGTACATTGTTATCCTAGGGGTGAAAGTAACTTATTTAGTCCCCTAAATAAGTCTTCCCCCCGAGGATAACACTGTGCTTTTCATTACGAATGCAAGGAAAGTCAAAATAAAAATAGGAATTAGCTAAAGAAAAAATGAGTGAATTTTATTTTAATTAATACCTACTTAAACTTTACGTTATTTCAATTTTACATTGCGCTGGCTGTATAGAAAGTTGGAACATGGTTCAATAGAAATGTGAAAATAGACCTAGTTTTTTTTCAATAATTTGACAGTTGTCAGTTGAAAGCGATTCTCCCTAGGGCTGAAAAGGGTTAGGTACTTTCAACCCGCTTCTCAGGCAACTTCAGACCTACTTTCCGAGTATGAGTAATGAAATAGTACATTGTTATCCAAGGGGTGAAAGTAACTCATTTAGTGCCGAGACGGGGTTTGGCGCCCGAGCGTAGCGAGGGCGCCAATAGTTCGAGGCACTAAATAAGTTACTTTCTCCCGAGGGTAACACTGTGCTTTTCATTACGAATGCAAGGAAAGTCAAAATAAAAATAGGAATTAGCTAAAGAAAAAATGAGTTAAGATATGGATAGTCGCTTGACGCTTTCCCACCTATTTCTTTTTCTTTGGCCGGCTAGCTATTCAGCCAGTATTTTTTATTTACATTGTGGCGACCTAAATTATAATAAAGTCATCTAAAAAAAGATTTTCTTTAATTATTAAGTATTAATTAAAGAAAATAAAATAATATTATTTATATTTTAATTAATTAATTAGCTTAAGAGAAAATGAGTGAATTTTATTTTAATTAATACCTACTTAAACTTTACGTTATTTCAATTTTACATGGCGCTGGCTGTATAGAAAGTTGGAACATGGTTCAATAGAAATGTGAAAATAGACCTAGTTTTTTTTTAATAATTTGACAGTTGTCAGTTGAAAGCGATTCTCCCTAGGGCTGAAAAGAGCTACTTTCAACCCGCTTCTCAGGCAACTTCAGACCTACTTTCCGAGCATGAGTAATGAAAAAAATATTACATACGCGATCTTGTCTGGATAATATTCAATGCAGTTTATGAGTTTATAAATATCTATTGTTTTAAATGAAGAAACACAAAACTTAGCATTTAGCAAACTACAATATTTAGGGAACTTTCCCTTTATAACTCCGTGCCTGGAAGTTTGTGGCCTGTAGGTATATCTATCACTAATTCACTATGTTAAATATCGTAAGTAATTAATGTTTAAATGTTTTCAGTGTTTTATTGTTACCTACTGTTTTTCAGGGCCTCCGAGTTTACCAGTATATGGCGCTTTTTTTATACTGCTCGCCTATGGATATAGAAATCTGGCAACTTCAATCATACGGCTCGGGAAAAAGTACAAAACAAAAATTGTGGGAATGTATTTAGGAGCATTTCCGGCTGTAGTCATTAACAATCCAGAATTGGTTAAAGAGATGCTGAATAGAGCGGAATTTGAGGGACGAAATGACCTTATAATAGTGAGGTTGCGGTCATATTGGAAGAAATTGGGTGAGTTATATTTGGTCTATCCTTTATGTTAGCCTAATTTAAACCGTTCGTCAAAAGATGTGATGATATCAAATCGTCACGTCAAACTAGGCATTTTGTACCTACTACAACAACAATAGGTAGTCGTCTAAAATACGACTGCTAGATTGCTACATGAATCATGAATCACTTATTTTTCGAATATAGGTACTGCAATTCACTACACAGTAGTGTACGTAAAGAATTAGAAAAGTTATATTAGGTCTTCCGGTTAGTTTTGGGGTAATAATTAAAAATTAAATACACTTGTTTTATAAAGAATAAGTAATAATCGAGACAGCAGTGAAGCACAAACCCGACTTTGCATCGCTAATTCTGACAAATCATATAGGTAGAACCCATTTTCCTAGTTTTCTAATTTTACTCATTGCGTGTAAACGATCAGAAATTGGTGATTTACCTACATTCACCTAATTCTTTAGCCAAATCTTGTATAGAGTGCAAGCTGGGGTTTGGTTCAATAATGCCTGCAATTCGCAATCTTCAAACGTTTTCGGTAGCCTAGTACGTTCTTTGTCCTCCAAATCAAAATCACCACTTTTGAATCGTCGAAACCAGTATTCACATGTTCTAACAGATGGTGCAGATTCATGTAGTTAACGCTGTTTTAAACTTTACAAATCATTAACTAAATTCCATGAGTTATAGCATGTTGAAGTTCATACTTCAAATATTTTTTAGGAAAGAAGGAAAGGTGTACAATTACATACACATACGTTCTAACTTTTAGGTTAGGTTAAGACGCGCAAGCCGAGCGAGCGGAGCGTAACGAATTCCTGTTAGGTAACCTATTTATAGCGATAAAGATTACATTATAGATTGTCAACTTGGCTAATAGGACTGATTAGAAAAGACGAAAAGTATATTTCCCGGAGATTATATTATAATATCGATGCTAATCTTAACACACATTTGTCTGATTATATTTGTAGGTATATTCTTTACGGATGGTTCCTTTTGGATGGTGCAAAAGAAATTTGTCCTTAAACACCTGAAAGAATACGGCTTCGGGGGTCGAAG
Organism: Zygaena filipendulae; assembly: GCA_907165275.2. Taxonomy (NCBI): domain Eukaryota; kingdom Metazoa; phylum Arthropoda; class Insecta; order Lepidoptera; family Zygaenidae; genus Zygaena; species Zygaena filipendulae. The sequence continues at coordinate 9,336,159 of OU015657.1, forward strand.
CGAAAGCTTGGAGAACGTCGTGGAAACTGAAATGAAGGAGCTACTGGATATTACTGCGGATCCCAAATCATCAGCTGAAAAGGTATAGGAACTTAGTACTTACCTATTAACCTTAAATAGAAGTTCAACAATATTTTTTAAAGTACGCTCTTCCGGAGAGCAATCGCGCTATTAAGAGTCCGGTACACAACGGTGTATGCTGTTGCTGGCCCACTTCAGGCAATCGCCATTGTGTACAGGGGGTTATGGTATACATATAGTGGCGGACAATTGCCAATCATGGCGCGCCTTCGGGATGTTGTCGGTTTTTTTGGGCACACTTCAAAGGAATCGTGGCGTAGCGTGGCCTGTGGTGTTCACGCAATCGCCCATTGTTTAGTTTGTCACCGATCGCTGACCGGGATATTGCAATTGCACTTTTTTGTTGAATTTTTGATCGCCCAAAATGTCTGTATCGTGAATAGTCAGTACAGTATCCCCATCGCCTTTTGCATCATTTTTTTTTTTGATAACCTTGTGGTGTGTCCGTAATTGCTTCCACGTCCATCACAAGTGCTTCCCCAGGCAGCAATGAGCCATGCGCCATTGTGTTAACATAATACCAAAAACAAAATATTGAACCTTGAAATGTTCCTAACTATTACGTCATTACATAATATACCTATGTACCTACAATCTCAGACTATAAAGTTTATACCAATACCGCCGATGCTCTCCGCCGTTTCACGCGAGAATCTTTCGAGAACGCGAGAAAACCAAGGGAAACGGCGGAGAACATCGGCTCCACATTCACGTTCTAGTGGTTTTCTCGCGTTCTCGAAAGATTCTTGCGTGAATGTGGAGCGGGCTTTCTTTACATAGTATAAAATGAAGTCGCTTCCGCTGTCTGTTCGCGATAAACTCAAAAACTGCTGAACGGATTTTCATGCGGCTTTTACCATTAGATAATAGAGTGATTCATGAGAAAGGTTAATATCTATAGTTTATCCTGGAATCCCTGCGGGAACTCCGAAATTATCGCGGGTGAAACCGCGAGGGACAGTTCACAAGTTCACATAATAACAAATTTAGAAAATATAAAAATACTATTCCCACAGTAGGTAAAAAAAAATGTCATATCACTAGTCCTAGTAATAAGTAACAAGTTTGCAATCATTCGATGCCATTCATAGCTATTGAGATAAGTATAGACAAGTTAATAGAGATAAACACCAGCAAATTTTGTAGTATTTTAATTCATCACTAGCTTTTCCTCATGGTTTCACCTGCGTTGGGATTTAAAGTACCCTATGCCCTTTTTTGTATCCTGATAACGCTTACCTACCTACCTATGGAAAATTTCATGCGGTTTTATTAATTTTGGAGTTGCCGCAGGAAATTTGAGATAGAAAGTCTTCATGTCCTTTTCTGTACCCTTGCGGAAGTAAATATAATATGTTTTAATAATGATTTGTTGAGTAATTAAGGTGTGAAAAGATAACAGATAGATAAACTTACTTGATAATCCTTACTATGATATTAGTATGGATACCGGTTTCATTAGGTACATAGTGACTATTGATTGTAGACGATAGTACAGTAGTATATGTATGATGTACTTATGTATTCATATTTGACGGTCGGTTTTTGTAATCGTCTACAATCAATAGTCACTATGTACCTAATGAAACTATATAGGTACCTCATGAACATGATGTATGGATATTATTATATCGTAACACAAAATTATGAACAGTGATTTGGCATATTTGTATAATATACTAGCTGTCCCCTGCGGTCTCACCCGCGGTAATTTCGGAGTTTCAGTGGGAATTTCGGGATAAAAAGTAGATATCCTATACCACGCAGGACTATACCGTAGCTTCCTATATCTGAAAGAATTTTCAAAATCGATTCAGTAGATCCCTACAACGTCACAAACTCACAATACACAAACTTACAAACTTTAACTCTGTAAAATATTAGTCCTAGATTATTTTGCGTCGCAGGTGACTACTATGGTGTTAAATGATTGTATAGACACAATATTTTAACAGAATATCGTGAACGGTGATTTGGTGAACTTGCAAGATTATTTTGTGACGCCGGCGATAAATACGATGTTGTACGTGCTGTCTCGGATGACGTTGCCGCGCTCAGAGTACTCGACGCTGTGGGCTTTGGGGCGGCACGCTTTGATGTTCCAGCGAGGGTCCGACACCCTCGGCGGCGCCCTCAGCCTAACGCCATGGCTCAAAACCCTTTTCCCAAACATGAGCGGCTATAATGATCTCGTGAACGGAAACCAGTACATTTTGGAATTTTATGAGGTGATTAATTTTATCAGACTACAGTCAACATCAAAAATATGTATACATTTTTGTCAGTTGTTGAATTTTATAATACCTATCTGCTGTTTTACTCCGTTATACAACGTGTTAATGAATTAACTGAAAACCAGAAAGTAGTTTGCTCAGAATCGACTATTGAATCGATCGCACGATGTTTTAATATAGTTTATATTTTTTCATTTTTACTAGCCCATGTCTAAATGGTTTATAATACATTGTACTGTAATTGTGTATTGTCCTATCAATGTTAAATACCTGTTAATGTTGAAATAAAGAAAATAAAATAAAATAAAATATGGCTCGTACGCCGCCGCCCGTAGCAAAAAATCGAATCGGTCGCTGACACGTAAGTGCGGGCGTAGCGTTTGAAATTTCGTAGATAGGTCACCTCCAAACTAATGTTGAATAACTTTTTCATTACTCATGCTCGGAAAGTAGGTCTGAAGTTGCCTGAGAAGCGGGTTGAAAGTAGCTCTTTTCAGCCCTAGGGAGAATCGCTTTCAACTGACAACTGTCAAATTATAAAAAAAAACTAGGTCTATTTTCACATTTCTATTGAACCATGTTCCAACTTTCTATACAGCCAGCGCCATGTAAAATTGAAATAACGTAAAGTTTAAGTAGGTATTAATTAAAATAAAATTCACTCATTTTTTCTTAAGCTAATTAATTAATTAAAATATGAATAATATTATTTTATTTTCTTTAATTAATACTTAATAATTAAATAAAATATTTTTTTAGATGACTTTATTATAATTTACGTCGCCACAATGTAAATAAAAAATACTGGCTGAATAGCTAGCCGGCCAAAGAAAAAGAAATAGGTGGGAAAGCGTCAAGCGACTATCCAATCTTCACTCATTTTTTCTTTAGCTAATTCCTATTTTTATTTTGACTTTCCTTGCATTCGTAATGAAAAGCACAGTGTTACCCTCGGGAGAAAGTAACTTATTTAGTGCCTCGAAGTCGAAGTCTCGGCACTAAATGAGTTACTTTCACCCCTTGGATAACAATGTACTATTAAACTATTATTTTTTTCGACATACTCTATATCTTACCACATCTTATCACATTATTGTTTATTTTTCTAAATGGGGTGTATCAGGTTTTTGGTTAAATCATTAACACGTTGTATACTTGTATGATAAGGAACAACCAGTGTCCCTTCAGCCGCGTTTCTCTTATTTTCGCCTTAGGAAATTATTATACCAAAAACAGCCTGTAATATGAAACATGTTTTTGTTTTTAAACAAAGAAATCATAATTTCCAGAGAGTAGGTACGGTCGCGGTCTAAAAATGTACTTACCACTTTTCAAACAAGATTCTTTATCACACTTTGTGCAATAAAGCCTATATTGCTATATTCAGGTACTTGTTACTTTTTAATTGTGGAGGAGCTTCGATTGTAACAAAGAGTATTTGATGATAATAGTACATTGTTATCCTAGGGGTGAAAGTAACTTATTTAGTCTCGAGACGGGGTTTGGCGCCCGAGCGTATCTAGCGAGGGCGCCAATAGATCGAGGGACTAAATAAGTCATTCTCCCGAGGATAACACTGTGCTTTTCATTACGAATGCAAGGAAAGTCAAAATATAAATAGGAATTAGCTTAAGAAAAAGTGAGTGAATTTTATTTTAATTAATACCTAAGTACTTAAACTTTACGTTATTTCAATTTTACATCGCGCTGGCTGTATTGAACCATGTTCCAACTTTCTAGTTGGAACATGGTTCAATAGAAATGTGAAAATAGACCTAGTTTTTTTTTTAATAATTTGACAGTTGTCAGTTGAAAGCGATTCTCCCTAGGGCTGAAAAGGGTTACTTTCAACCCGCTTCTCAGGCAACTTCAGTCCTACTTTCCGAGTATGAGTAATGAAATAGTACATTGTTATCCAAGGGGTGAAAGTAACCCATTTAGTGCCGAGACGGGGTTTGGCACCCGAGCGTAGCGAGGGCGCCAATAGTTCGAGGCACTAAATAAGTTACTTTCTCCCGAGGGTAACACTGTGCTTTTCATTACGAATGCAAGGAAAGTCAAAATAAAAATAGGAATTAGCTAAAGAAAAAATGAGTGAAGATTGGATAGTCGCTTGACGCTTTCCCACCTAGTTCTTTTTCTTTGGCCGGCTAGCTATTCAGCCAGTATTTTTTATTTACATTGTGGCGACCTAAATTATAATAAAGTCATCTAAAAAAATATTTTCTTTAATTATTAAGTATTAATTAAAGAAAACAAAATAATATTATTTATATTTTAATTAATTAATTAGCTTAAGAAAAAATGAGTGAATTTTATTTTAATTAATACCTACTTAAACTTTTTGTTATTTCAATTTTACATGGCGCTGGCTGTATAGAAAGTTGGAACATGGTTCAATAGAAATGTGAAAATAGACCTAGTTTTTTTTTAATAATTTGACAGTTGTCAGTTGAAAGCGATTCTCCCTAGGGCTGAAAAGAGCTACTTTCAACCCGCTTCTCAGGCAACTTCAGACCTACTTTCCGAGCATGAGTAATGAAAAATTCATTTCTTAATTTAAAAGTTGAAACATTGACTATATCTCATTGCAATGACATTTTATGACAATTTGAAATATAAATTTCTTGCTCAATACAATTTAACAAAATAGACAAAATAGCAAGCTCGCCCATGCAACAAAGGGCTGAAATATTAGTACTTCATCAAAATCGCTGGAATATTAGTGCCATATCACGAGAAATCAATATATCACGATTCACAGTGAGATTTTGGATTCAGCGTCATGGCGAAGAAGGGCCGTTTAAGATCATAGAAATAATTCAGGACGTCGACCAATACTAACCACCGCACAAACATCTGCTATGGTTCGACATTACGAAAGGTTCGGCTTCACACCAACAATAGTAGAGCGGCGGAGACCAGATTTTTTAAAATCTCGTCGGTATCTCTTATGTATACCTACAACAGGTATGGATGTGTTCAGGGCGTTGTATAGATTATGAAACTGCTTGTTGTAATGTTTTTTAGTGGTGGAGGGGATAGCAGTGACGTCATAAACATGGCCGCCAACGGTTTTTGTTTTTTGTTAATTACATCGCACCTATTAGGTCTATCTGCTTGTGTATGGTGTCATTTGAAAGCTTATTAAATGTTCTTTAATTTATTTCCCGACATCTAAAGCGTATCTATTATATTTAAAAAAATATTTGACAAAATATGAATTTTTTTTAAGCGATTTCAAAAATATTCTCTTTTTACTGAGAAACCGCTACACTTACGGTAAATTTGTTCAATATAAAAATTAAGTAGAATTTTATCACCTATTTAAAAATGCCAGTTTCATTAAAATAGGACTTAAAACAACTGAGATATGTCTAATTTTGTGGCGCAAGGAGCAAGGTTTCGTATCGTAATCTTATAGATCTGCTGTTCGTTTGTCGCGCTAAAACTCGTAAATGGCTCGACCGATGTGAATATTTCTTTTTTTATTGGGTTTTTAACTACCAGGAGAAGGTTTGTATTTAAGAAAATTGGGAGTTCCTGCGGGAATTCCGAATCTGAAACCGTGGGGCACAGCTAGTTACGTCACATAAATATTACTAATTCATGCTGTTAACCAGAAGTGCTTTCTTCATAGTACTGCCTTAAATAAATTATAAATTGTAGTTGCAATTGTGCTGTCTTAAGAGTGAACAACCAAAACAATAAGTACTGTTATAAAATAATAGCTGTCCCGCGCGGTTACACCCGCGAGAACTCCGAAATTCCCGCGGAATTGTTTCATACAAATTATGCAACCTCTTTTAGTCCCCTCAGGGTTCAAATTTTTAAAAATCCTTTGTTATCGAATGCCTATGTCGTAAAAAGAACACACCTTCCAAGTTTCAGGTCTCTACTATCAGCGGTTCAGGCTTTGCGTTGATCCGTCAGTCAATCATTTAGGACATGGCAGGCATTTTATATAATATAATATTTTTAGTAGGTATCAGGCAATTATGATAGTAGGGTTAAAATAAGCTAAAATTCATTATTTTACTATCTCGAACACAAAAATTGTATTGATTGAAACAAATCTCATCTCCAAAAGGACTTGCAAACATTCCTGTTCCTTCCTGACATACAGCCGCATTTTGCTGTACGACAACCAGCACTAATTACTGTTTTCACCGACATCCCATACGTTAACGGGATCCCCTAAGCGTTCTTTTGTGACCATTAGAAGATTGTTTCTGTTTCTTCACTAACTTTACTAACTTTTGCCGCTTGATCGGAAATATGTTATGAAAGAAATTCATTAAGATTTAATTTATTGACCGAAAAATATAAAGATATTCGTAACCGTACGATAATTACTATCGTAAACATACGATAATTTGTGCCTCGTATGATCGTACACATTTATGACAAAAACTAACTAGAAGATATGTCTAAATAGTCATAATCCTGGTAAGTAATGGTTAACTGATAATTTTACGCCCCTGGTACTCTGGTTGATATAATAATAAGCTCGCTTCAGGTTGCCGACACTAGTCCCATTTCGTTGGAAAAGGAGTAGTAGCGCCCGTTATCTTATATTCCACAGGAGTAATAGACGGACTCCTCTTGTCTCTTATCCCGGATTTTATGAATGTTCAAAAAGCACATGCACCCTTTCACATTTATCTCGTTTTGATTGCGATTGTTCTTCAAAAAAATTTCCACAAAATTATCAAAATTTTTGGTATAGTTTTTGGTTTACCTACGAATATATTTTGGATAAGCGCCTGACCGTCAATTAATTTTGCAGTTTTGGGCTTAGAGGATCCAAAATTCAAAGAACTCAGTGTTTCTCCCTTCTCGTGTAAAATGAGCTAAAACTGAGTTTGTGCACTGTCGAAGCCATCCGTTCGGAATTTCGTATTGAATAGAGCAGTGGGCGAATCCCTTAACTAATTTTTCAAAATTGTTTTCAGATCCAGGTTTCATCCATTTTTTGATGGTTAAATAATAAGTTTTGGCTTATATTTTTATAACAGTACCTAACTTATTGTTTTGACTGTTCAGTCTTGACATAGCACACACGCAACTTATATGTAGGTATTTAATAATTTACTAGCTGCTCCCGGTTAGCGGTTTCACTCGCGGTAATTTCGGAGTTCCCAGGGAAATTCCGCAATAAAATGTACCCCTTAAAACGTGTATGCAAAATTTCGTGGTTATTGGTTGAGCCCATGGAGGACGACGTTATGGCGTGAAAGCGTAACAAACAAACAAACACACAAACTCACTTTCGCATTTATAATAGTGAGGATTTAGGGCAGCATTATGAAGAAAGCACGTCTGGTTAACAGCATGATATAGTAAGATTTATGTGACATATTTTTACATTACCTACATTACATTAGCTGTGCCTCATGGTTTCACCCCCGCGAATTTTGGAATTCCCGCAGGAACTCCCAATTTTCTTTAACACAAACCTTCTCCTGGTAGTTAAAAACCCAATAAAAAAGAAATATTCACGTCGGTCGAGCCATTTACGAGTTTTAGCGCGACAAACGAACAGCAGTTCTATAAGATTACGATACGAAACCTTGCTCCTTGCGCCACAAAATTAGACATATCTCAGTTGTTTTAAGTCCTATTTTAATGAAACTGGCATTTTTAAATAGGTGATAAAATTCTACTTAATTTTAATATTGAACAAATTTACCGTAAGTGTAGCGGTTTCTCAGTAAAAAGAGAATATTTTTGAAATCGCTTAAAAAAAATTCATATTTTGTCAAATATTTTTTTAAATATAATAGATACGCTTTAGATGTCGGGAAATAAATTAAAGAACATTTAATAAGCTTTCAAATGACACCATACACAAGCAGATAGACCTAATAGGTGCGATGTAATTAACAAAAAACAAAAACCGTTGGCGGCCATGTTTATGACGTCACTGCTATCCCCTCCACCACTAAAAAACATTACAACAAGCAGTTTCGTAATCTACACAACGCCCTGAACACATCCATACCTGTTGTAGGTATACATAAGAGATACCGACGAGATTCGGTTTATAGAAGGAATTTTCTCAGTTTGCCGCTCTACTACAAGTCATTTTGCTGCTTTATTTGATTTGAGTCCTCGGACGTTTCGTCGAGTGTTTCACAGAGGGGGCTACACTACAGACATCTTGCAATAAAAGTGGAACTCAAACCTCACCAAAAAAACTGCCCGACTTAATTTTGCTCTACAATATCGGGATTTTGATTGGTTGTTATATTTACCGACGAAAGATCTTTTAAACCGAGTCAAATAGGAAGAACTTTATGGCGTTATAATCGTACTCGATGGCTCGAAGCTCATATCGTTCCTCAAAATATCTGGTCGCAGTCAACTTATCGGGGGTGGATGAGTCACGACGACGTCGGAGAACTGGCGTCGTTACAAAGTAGAGCTACTGCGAATTATGTGTCGCTTTTGGAAGATGTGGTGCTGCCAACTGTGCGCGTTGTGTATCCTGAAGTAGAATTTCCACAGATTCATTACGTTCAGGATAATACGCCGATACACACGGCGCAGGTTACTATAGCATGGTTCAATATGCACCAGGATATTCGTTTCATTCAATGGCCTGCTCGATCAGCCGATTTGAACCCGATTGAAAATCTGTGGGGCATAATGGTTTAACGCTGGGACTGTCAGAACGAAAGAAATACCTACTGAATCTGTGGCACGGGTATGGGATGACATCGTGGGGAACTGATTTATGCGCCCGCCTTGTAGCATCTATGCAAGATAGACTACGAGCCGTCATCGCTGCTGATGGAGGCTATACACTAGATATAAAAAAGTTGAAAAACTAAATGTTTGAATTTCTATTGGATCATTTCTTTTATTCTTGCATATTATAATAGTAACATCATTATTTTGGTTGGCTTAAGGGCTAAACGTAAAATACGTATTTTTTATAGTCCACAGAGATAATATTACCTAAGCTTTTTCATACTTCAGTAATTTTTTTATTTATTTTTTGCAAAAAGTTTTCTATACCTATCTGTCAAATCGACCGATTCTCGTGTTGTAACAAAAAGTAATCTTAAGTAATCCTCAGAAGAATAACTTCTTCTGAGAAGTAATCAAATCACATATTATGTCATCGACCTAGCGACACAGATATGTGCATACAATTATGAAGCTTAAGGTGGTAAACACTTTTTGACCTCGACCATACTTAAATTATTTGACTAAAGACAAATCTTGACCTTCGGATCCATTAGTGATTTATGTATTTAAATACTTATACCTATATGTACTTATTTAAAATTATTAAGATAATAAACAATCGTTTTTTTTAGAAACTTATCAAAACGACAATGGAAACACACAATGAGTCGTACGACAGACACTTTCTGGACATGTACATAAAAAAAATGAAGGAGGAAATTAGTGAGGGTCAACGGAGTACATTTTCAGGTGAAAATGAGTTTTCTTTTTCATTATTTTGTTTTACTTTAATTTTAATAAGGCCCAAGCACAAAATCAGTAATGAATGACTCGCAATCGCAATCGCTCGGACCACGATGATATCTGTGGTTTGGCCCCCCTCCACGCCCGCCCAACCGAGGGGAAGCGATACCTACCCTGATTGCTCGCGATGACCAGCCAACTGACGCCATCTAGTTCCGGCTGACTGTTCCAACGATCCACGTGGTTCCCGGTCCGGACAGCTCGTCGGATCGACCACTACTAAGAGAAGACCAACGGTTCTTCAAGTGACTGAGCCGCAAATTATGTGACTGTGGAGCCTAGTCGCGTTCGCGCATAGCAACCCTTTATACCCCGGAACAAAAAAACTAACACAAAGTCGAGGAACAGGAATGTAAAGAGGCCTTTGAGGTTGAAACGCACGCGTGAATGGTGGCCGATATTGAGTTGAAATTTCGCGTGACGTCACTATTCTGACAGTTTGTATGGCTGTATTGCGGTTAGTGACGTCACGACCTCCTCATCCTAAACTTTAATGCGCTTTATCTCTGAATATTTTAATTTATTTAAAAAAGCAAAAAATACGTGTCTATTGTTTTTTTATTTTCTAACTGACGGACTAATTAGAATTTTGATTTTCAAAAGTAGTCAACATCCCTATTTTATTGCACACATACATGAATTTGGGGGGTCATGTCCCCCGTTAAAAGTAAAAAATTTGGTGCCAAGCACCTACCGTATTTTAACATCTACCGTATCTTATCTGAATCAATTTCAACGTGGTATTCCAGTGGAACAGCTGACTCTAATCTGCGTGGACTTCACGCTCCCGTCGGCTTCGGCCATACCCGTGGTGCTGACGATACTGACGGAGCGGCTGCTGCTGCAGCCCGAAATACAGGACAAGATTCATGAGGAAATTGACAGAGTGGTCGGCAACAGTCGCCTGCCCAATATTGACGATAGGAAAAAGTAAGAATTCTTAAATACACAGTAGGTATACCTACCTACTAGACTACCTTGGCAGATGAAGTACCTAACCGAAATATGGCGGGTGGAATCCACTGAAAATCCCGATTATCGTATCGACGAACGGGTTAGTTCCAACCAGCCTGCAATGTCACCTGCAGCGGTTGGATGTCCGTGCTGGTTACGGCGGCAATTCAGAAGGCGGTCTTGCTTGACAATGCCCGGATTGTCCGTCGGTTTCTCAATCTACCGACCTACTATCCCTGAGCATCTGCTCTGTCCACGCTGAGGAGTCATCCTATGCTATCTTCACCCTCGTGAAAAGACGGGCAATAGTGAGCTCCAAAAATAATAATAATAATAAAAACTAAAATGTACTCAACTAGGACCAGAGTAGGTACTTGACAAGACCAATAATGCGAGCCCTAACTCAATGGGGTTGAGTCGTTTAATGATAGAGTTTCCATGGCCATCTTCCGGCCCCATCAATTATTATAGATCATCTCCATTCTCCATGTTATAATAATACGGCATTGTCATCCGAACTATATTTAGTTACTTTTATTTCGATATGAAATTCCGAAGTAGGTTAATATTAACTTCTCAGATTTTATTACATTGTTATCTACAAGTGAAGCAAAAGGGAATGGGCGGGTCCGTCCCATTTAGTCTTCATGACACATTATGTCATTTTAAAGAGCTTAAAAAGTTAAACATATTTTTATATGATAGTAAAACTGGATCTCATGCAGAAGTTGTTGGGCATAGAAAAAAATAATATATTTTCTCATTTTGCATCGCAATATCGCATTGCAATATACGCAATTTATTAAAAGCGTTAACTGTATTCTGCGTGATATAAAGACTTGATTTCGTTACTTTAAACAAACTAAATCTATATAATTATATCTTTACTAGATGTGCCCCGCGGTTTCACCCGCGTTAATTTCAGAGTTCCCGCCGGAATTCCGGGATAAAAAGTACCCTATGTGTTAATCTGATGTATAAGCTATATTATTGTACAGTTTCATTTAAATCCATCCAGTAGTATTTGCGTGAAATAGTAACAAACATCCATCCATCCATCCATACATTCTTACTAACTTTCGCGTTTATAATATTAGTAGGATAAATAAAAATGAATGTTTGTATGTCTGTCCTCTATGCTTTTCGAAACCATTGGTCCGATTGTGATGAAACTTTGGCGGGTTGTTCTGCCTGCATCCGCAAAGGTTCCTGATCCCAAAACTCACGCGGGTGAACCGACCGCGGGGCACAGCTATTTAAATATAAATGAATCCATGGCCGGCAGTCTCGACAACGTTTTGACAACGATATCGTATCGACCGTCAACTAGGGACCCAAAAATCCTAACGATCAACATCATTTCAGTAATCAACAATGCGAGCCGCGACTCGAAACTTGCAATCCACGTAATGTTGGTTACTGTTTATCGATATGATGTTTGGGTCCCTAGTTAACGATTGATACGATAACGTTGTCAAAACATTGTCGAGACTGCCGGCCCATATTTCCCTTGGTCCCCTATCGCATGAACGCCTGGACCAATTTCGCTAATTCTTTTTTGTTGTGATTGTTATTGTAAGGAGAAGAAGAATATGAAAGAAGTTTTTGAGTTCCTGCGGAGTTCCGAAACCGTTTGTTGCGGGAACGCGGATGTATCTCCGCAACGGTTGGACCGATTTTGACGGGACTGACACTGTTAATTAGCTGATGTTATAAGAAGTAAATCCTAATTTATTATCCTTATAATAATAAATTAGGATTTACTTATAATCCTTATTTATACTTTGGAGTTTCTACGGGAATTCCGAAACTCATGCGAGTGAAACCGCGGGGCACAGCTAGTAACATATATTTTTTATAACTTGTGGGCATTTTCATCCCAAATATTGTAAATTTCATACCCAGGTATTATATGATAATCTAATCTTAAAAGAAATCGTAAAAGTCATATACAAGTGTGGCGTAACTCATGTATTAATGCCTTATCTCCTATAAAGCTTGTAATAAAGACAGATGTACCCATACGTATTTTATTTTTCTAGCATGCCTTATTTGGAGTCGTGTATTCGTGAGGTTCTGCGCTACAACACGCTGTTACCGCTAGGCGTGGCTCATCGTGCCAAGGAAAACACACAGATCGGTGGATACAGCGTTCCTGAGGTAATGGATTTACGACTAAAGTTATGTTGATAACTTATAGATTGAAGTCTACCAGTGATAACGATTATGTATATTAAAATTTTATCCATAGCTACGGTGTAGGTATAATAGCATTACGATAAACATCGTCCATCACACATTATACTTAGTTTATTTAATTTAAACTGCTCTAAAAAAAATTGATGTAAAATGTTGCCAAGATGATATCATATGACTCGCACTGTCAAACGATCACGTGAAGGTAAAAAAATTATTTATACTGTTCCTTACTTTTCTGTTACCTCTTGTAGTAACTAAGCCACATATTTTGACTAAGGTGTAGAGTTTGTGAAGTTAGGGCGTGTAGAGTTAGAAGCTTGGCTCTACATGAGATCTGATAACTTTTCGACAGTAGGTACGAGTCATATGGACTCGCCTTGGCAACATTTTACATGAAAATCTTTTTGGTGGGATATATTAAATTCCTTTATACGCAATACGGCTGATGATTAACACATCTCTCTTTTGCCACCACTTGCCTTTTGACTCCAATTCCGTTCCGACTCCGACAAACCAAATTTAAAAACTCCGACTCCTGCTACGGTTCCGATAAACTAGTATAGTATTATATTATCTGTGAATAAACTAGGTAGAGTCTATACATAACCGACATGCACCGTAATATGAATGTTATTTCAATGATGTATCTGATCTAAATTTCAATCAACGTTGAACGTGTTTTAGGCACATCTACCATAAAAAATAATAGGCACGTATATTTTGCTTTTTAATATGAATGCAAATATAGGTAAGTACTTAGATAAAGCGCATTAATATTTGAGGGGCTCCTAATATTGACTTGATGTATCGCCATTATTTTTTGATTACTAAAAAAAAACGGACAAGTGCGAGTCGGACTTTTTTCTGAGTAAATAAATTATAAAAAAAAAAAAAAATTGTAGGAGCAAGCACATTTAATTTTTAAGTATATTTTTTATGATTTAATTACAAATGTTATAATTTCCAGATTTTTCCCTGTACCTACTTGTTGTAAAAGATGATATTATCTACTTGCCGAATTAGTTCTAGGTTAGAAGAAAGTACTCAATAAATTTCGATTCCCCTTGAGAGTGTCGAAATAGACGTTTTTGCGCTATAAGCGACCGTATATTTTTTTACGTAGGTACCTACGTAACTTAGAAGTTCTATTTTTTCACAGCTTCAAGGTCTCCAAGGGGAAGACAAACAAACAGACGCACAACAAAGTGATGAAAATAGTGTCCAATTTTTTTTATTAATCTACATGGAGACGAAAACGAAAATTACCTAATGCTTATGATTACTGATGTTTTGCAGAACACAATCGTATCGGCCAACTACATCCCGCTGCACATGAGCAAGGAGATCTGGGGCGACCCTGAAAACTTCCGTCCCGAGCGGTTCATTCGCAATGGAAAAGTAGACCCCTCCCTGGACAAATCGTTGCCATTCGGCGCAGGTACAATACATCTTATATATCTATCTAATATATATAAATCACGTGTCACGTTGTTTGTCCGCGATGGACTCCGAAACTACTGAATGGATTTTGATGAAATTTGGTCACTATGTTGTATTTCGCCCAACTTAAAAGATAGGATAGTTTTTATCCCGGAATTCCCGCGGGAACTCCGGAATTATTGCGGGAACAGCTAATCACCGTAAACTACAGCACTTTTTTCCCGGAATTACCGCGGGAACTCCGAAATTACCGCGGATGAAATCGCGCGGGACAGCTAGTCTAATATATATAAATCACGTGTGACGTTGTTTGTCCGCGAGGGACTCCGAAACTACTGAACCGATTTTGAAAATTCTTTAACTTGTAGGAAGCTACAGTGATCCTGAGTGACGTAAGGTACTTTATATCGCGGAATTCAAGCGGGAACTCCCAAGTTTGTGAGTTCGTGTATTTGTGAGATTGTAGGGGGTAGTTTCTGGATCTACTGAACCGATTTTAAAAATTCTTTCGCTTATAGATAGGAAGCTAAAGTGATCCTGAGTGAAATAGAGTACTTTTTATCCCGGGATTCCCGCGGAAACTCTGTAATAACCGCGGATGAAACCGCGCGGGTCAGCTAGTATTATATGTATATGTTATCATCATTTTATTTTTGAATTCTCTATTATACAGGCTATAAGTATAAGGTTACACGAAGGACTCAGTATTTTTTTTTTTTATTTATTTATTTAAAGACAATACATCATATTTTATGAATGCTACTTTCTGCCAAACTGCAAAAACAGTTTATCGGCAGGCACATTCTCGCTTATTACTATTTAAATATACCTACTTTAGAACAAACAGACACATCAAGTAAAAATTATACACTGGAAGATGAGTTTTGCAAGATCCACAACTTTAAAGAAAAAAAATAGAGTATTAAGTACCTACAATTGGAAGATAAGCATCATTTTCATTTCCAAAACCTAAAAAACATAGCGTTTATGTTTGATGTTGGTAGCGTAGATAGGTAAGTAATTTTTTTGAAGTTATTGAAAAAAAAAACCTTTCATCTCTGAAACGGCTAAACGAGTTTTCATTTTTCATGATATTCACTAGGTACCTATTCAGACTTCAGTAGTATATTCACTAGTATAATTCCAAAATTCACGCGGTTATTCTAATTCCTAGGGTCATGTAAGTTTGTTTTTTAAATAATATCAAGCGTTTTTATAAATTTAATTACAGGTAAAAGACCGTGCATCGGTGAGACGTTCGCTCGTCAGACTTTGTTCCAAATGTTTGCAATTTTCATGCAAGCATACCACGTGTCCACTGCGGATGGAAAACCACTTAAGAAGCCCGCCAAACGGATCCAGGGATTAATTACCACATTACCAGAATTTTGGATCCAAGTCACGCCAAGAGCTTAAAACCACATTCGTAATTAAGATTTATGAGCGATCTTTGTAAATGATCTTTATTTCTTCTTCTATAGTCTATAATATTACCTCAATATTACCTACTAGTTGACCCGCAAACGTATTAACAAAGACTGAAGTCTTCAATAAACGACGGACGGTTAAATATTTTGGATATTTTTTTCATACAAAAATACTAAAATCGAGATTAAAAATGGGACGGGAAGTATGGGAGGGTGAAATAGTATCTACATTTCATTACAAGTGCGAAATATATAGTATAGGATCCCGCTATACAACGACCTTCACCGAGATGCTTATTAAATGAGACGTATTTTTTATGTTATTAAATATGCCAATAAATATATCCTATATGGGTTGCCTAACAAATTTCAGTCCAGAGTATTTTTAATTAATAATTAAAAAAAATTTTTTTTTTAAACATTGCACCGGTGTGATTATTAAATAAATTTAGTACCAATCGAAAGTTTGAAGCCCATAGAATATGCAAACGTTAGGTTGCCTATTTTTTTCCGGTCACAACCACGGGTTGCCAGGTGTAAACAGGTAAATCTATACTAGCATTTTGCAACGGTCTGATTATTGAATCAAACTTAGATAAAATGAAAGATTATTTCATAAGGAACACGGTGGTATAGGGTTGCCTGCGAAAAATCAGTCCCGAATTACGGTTGTCGAATTTTAAATAATAAAATATCGCTGCGAGTGAATGTGTGTGAGAGAGAGGTCCCAGACCAACCATCCCATGCGGTAGAAAAGGACGCAGCGTAGCAGCTGTTTAAAGTCCGCCCATTTAAAGAAGGAGAGTGCGCATGCTATTTGTGCTTGGAAATGAAAAGGATTTCAAAAAATGAAAAAGATCAAACAGTTTTTGCGTCATTAACAGATGCTGCTGATATTTTCATTGGTGAAAAAATGAAGACTGTTCAAGAATTTACGTCTAGTATGTATGGTATCAGGAACTGTACCAGTGTGAATGATGCGAGACATCGCATTTTTTTGAAGAATTACTCTGCAAAAGAAGACAGCGAGCACTTTAAAAAAAAAATAAAAGGCTTCGACTCCAACTCCATACCACCATGCTGGATATCATTAACTCAGAAAATTTTACGAACTATTTTCGTAAATTCCATGTGGCTTAATGCAACGGATCCAATATGCGTGAAACTTCAGCCTGAGAACTGCGGTTGGTTCTTAGATGAATATTTAAAACCAGTAGGATTCATTGGGGATCATACACCTTTAAAAATAGAAGACATTGTCGAAAAAACTGAAACGGAAGGGAGAGTGATGACGAAGAAGATTCAGAAGTTGGAGATCACAGTTATATGTCCGATGACTCGGAACCTGAATAATTTTAAAAATTTTTGTATTTTAAATTTTTTTCAATAAACAGAAGTATTCTTTTAATTGTTGTTTTTTATTTCGGCTCCCAATAATAAAGATAAAATTTGCCAGATAAGTAATATATATGTTTTACTCTGTCTTTTTTACTAAAGATGTGTATATAATTTAGTGTCACATAAACAATAAACATAGATAAATAATTAATTGATTAAAAATTAAAAAATTAAATAACTATTTCTGTACATTAATAATTAACTACTCCAAAATAATGCACAGCATGTACGAGTCTATCGCTATCCTTTTCATTTCCAAGCACAAATAGCATGCGCACTCTCCTTCTTTAAATGGGCGGACTTTAAACAGCTGCTACGCTGCGTCCTTTTCTACCGCATGGGATGGTTGGTCTGGGACCTCTCTCTCACACACATTCACTCGCAGCGATATTTTATTATTTAAAATTCGACAACCGTAATTCGGGACTGATTTTTCGCAGGCAACCCTATACCACCGTGTTCCTTATGAAATAATCTTTCATTTTATCTAAGTTTGATTCAATAATCAGACCGTTGCAAAATGCTAGTATAGATTTACCTGTTTACACCTGGCAACCCGTGGTTGTGACCGGAAAAAAATAGGCAACCTAACGTTTGCATATTCTATGGGCTTCAAACTTTCGATTGGTATCAAATTTATTTAATAATCACACCGGTGCAATGTTTAAAAAAAATTTTTTTTTAAATTATTAATTAAAAATACTCTGGACTGAAATTTGTTAGGCAACCCATATAGGATATATTTATTGGCATATTTAATAACATAAAAAATACGTCTCATTAAATAAGCATCTCGGTGAAGGTCGTTGTATAGCGGGATCTTAGACTAATAGGTATGACAGTACAACCTCACGGTCAGCAGTCGGAACGAGTTGTAATGACAGTCCCGTACGTGTCATTGAACACTGTTTTTAGTAAGTACCTACAGTTACGAAAAAATTAAAACGATAATTATAATTTAACAATATGAATAGGTATGAGTTCTACCCCTCAGCATAATATGTTGAGCGGCAGTCATTTTGGTAGGTAGGTACCTACTTCGTTAATATTATACTTATATGTAGATACATCTTAACCTTTGATGTACCTATGCCTTCAAAAAAACTAACACGCTTTTTATTTACTACTTGGACGCAGATAAGCAATAACATGTTAACCCACAAAATTAAGTTATTGATTTAAAACGATTTATTGAGAGTTAGGGATTTTTTTTTACTTATGTGTTTACCTTATTACATCGCTTAAATATGTAACTAAATAATGAACATAAAAAATGTTGCCACAAATGGCGCTCCTACTTTTAAAACACGATTTACTCAAAATTTCTCCAGTGTGGGTTAACACACTATTGCTTATCTATGTCCACTTAGCGTTTAAGCGTCAAATTGAAATTAATATTATATGGCCATTATATAATATATATATATATATATATACTATATTTTTGTAATTAATAGATAATAGTAAATAGTAGGTAAATACATAAAAATTAAATGTTCAAAGTTTTTACGTAAAATTGTTTTTTCGTTTTTATTTTTAATCGTAAACCTTTAAACCTCATAATTGTTTAGAACTAGGTACTTATCAGAGCCGCGCTTAAATGCCGGCGTCGTAAAGTAATTCGAACCGTTCAAAATAACAAAAAAAAAGAACTCTTCGAATTACTTTTCATCCCATCTATTCAAAAACTGACGTTTTATTCGCATATAAGTGCACCTAAAGTAGGTACCTAGTAGGTACGTTTAGGTTCCCTTCAATAAGTGCGACTAAAAGTTGTACTTTAATTATGAAACTTGTAATGTCTATCGCCAGAGACGACCAAGGATGTCGAACGTCAAATACTGCACAAATTGTATGAATAAAGTAGGTAGGTACCTACTGGCCAATGAGACTCGCGCCTCAAACAAAAAAAAAGAAAAAGGCGGCAACTGATGTGATGTTTATTTATCTGATATTGCAATTTTATTGATTTCACAAAATGTATTCGTTAAGTAGTGAAGAGAGCACAATATTAACACCGGAATCTGTGAAAATGGACGCAATAAATATTTAGGTTTGTATTAGGTATATTTAATAACAAAATAAATATATTACAGCAATTTCTTATTTCATTTTCTCATAGAGGGGGATGAAAAGTAGGGTGTACCACTCGGCATTAAAAATATTTTTTCCTCTGGCGATTTCCTTTGGATCCCTCTCTCCGTTTAGGATTCTATACATATAAGAATCCCTCACTGCGCTCGGGATTCTACTCTAGAATCCTTCACTCCGGTCTAAATTCAAAATAAATAACGCCCTCGCCCTAAAAATACAATTTTAATACCTTGTGATAATGCTTGTGATACAATCTACTATTTGCCATGGACCAATAAAACTAGAGGACTGATAATCGCCATACTATCGAGCGTGATTTTACTCAGACGAAATAAAAGTATAATATATAGTAAAAGAGTTTTTATTTCGTCTGAGCCTAGTTATAAGGAAGAATTTTGTATTCTAACGCCAACTGTTCGTGATTTGTAGAAACGCTAAAAACAAACTTTTTGTCGTAGACTAGCGAACCTAGCGGAAAAAAATTGCAACCTATAAGCTCAGACCAAATAAAAACTAAAGCCAGAACGTCTCAAACAACGAAGTGAAGCCGGTTGCGTATGCATGTGGTGATTAGGGAAGTGTTACTATGGATTTGCAAAGTGTACTTAGGATTTATGGTGTCTTTTTCTTGTAAGTGTGTGCGTGTTTCACTGTACGTGCTCGGCGATGTTGTCTTTTTCCTGGTTTCACTTGTTTGTTCTACGCGTTCCGTCTTTAGTTTTTATTTGGTCTGAGCCTACAAGACAGCTCAGTTTGTCACGCCATCTAGATTTAATACAGTATTTTCGTTTTTTTCCGAGTCACGTTCGATAGTATGGCGATTGTCAGTACTTTAGTTTTATTAGTCCATGCTTTCACACACGGAAGATATTTCGCAAGATGCTTAAATTTTTTTTAAGCAATCGCATGCGAATCTTGCGATTCTTGCGATTCTTGCAATTCAAAAATACGTCTTCTGGTCTAAAAAAGTCACTTAGGTAAAAAGACTAGAGTAGGTATCTACTACATTATTATTGGTCTCTCTAGCAAGATTTAATTTTTACCAACTCTATATTTACACTCGCGCCTCGTGCTGCGTCTAGGGCTTCCAATATTCGTCCATTTTTCCTATTCGAATATTTCGAATAGTTTCAAAGCCAATATTCGAATTATTTGAATATTTCGAATTTTTCGAATAATTTCCATCTAAAGCAAAAAATGTCCTTTTAATTTTAATATAGCACATAATTCATGAATTTTAAAATTAAGTAATTAACATTCGAGTACAATATTACTGGTTTGAAATTAAAAACTGCGTTTTCTAACCATTTACTGGCACGAAAGACTTTTATCTAAACAGTAAGACAAAATATATCATTCGGTTTGAAAACACCCAGTTGCCCAGTCCAAAGTGATAATTGTGACATCGTACGCATAAGTATGACACTGCAACACGTGGGAAGCGAAAGACTACGTCTTAGTGGCGATTTTTGGGGACACCTATGTCTAGCAGTGGACGTCTTTCTGCTAATATGATGTCTTGTTCATCCAGGAGTTCTGTTATCATTATCAAGCAGGGTGGCTACTAGGTTAGCCATCGGCCAGCTGAAAAAACTCTGGAAGAACCGTAACATCACAAAAGTTACAAAAACCTGACTGGGCTCTTGTGTTCCTCATATTGAAGCATGGTACTGAGATATGGCTCCTGGGAGAATTCGAGAAGAAGAACACAGGCGCCCTAGAAATATGGCGCGGGAAAAAACCGTTGGAAGTATCGTGGATAGAGTTGTCACAGCAGACAGAGAAAGATGGATCTTGCTGCAGCATGTTGACTTCGACCACGTCAGGAGTGTGCCGAAGAAGAAAAATAATTTACTTTGCTATGGTTATTTTTTTAAATCTTAGTCTACAATACACGTAGTTTGATAAATTGACAGAAATCTAAGCATTTTCTATTTTATTCAACTGAAGAATTTATCTGGTTAACTTTAGATTAGTACAGGAGAATTTGTCAAGAAGAGGAGAAGTTAATGTTAGAAGTCGATTTAATTTCTTTTTGTTAGGTTAAGAATATCACTCTTAATACATATATTGAAATTGTTGGTACTAAAAGTGATAAGATCTATGCCTGATGGTTTTCGCGATAAAAATAGCATTTAATCATACATAATAAATATTTAAAAACTTTTTTAATAACACACAATTCGTGATATTTTATAATATCAATAGATTAATCAGTAGTATTTTATAATATCAATAGAGTAATAGATTCTAGTTTAAAAGAATTTTTATTCTTCAGATAGGAAGTATTCGAAAAATTCGAAAAACTCGAATACTACTCGAGTCAAATATTCGAATAAAAAATTAGGCGAATATTCGAATACGAATATTCGAATAGGAAGCCCTAGCTGCGTCTCGTGGCGAGGTACGAGGCGCGAGTGTAAACGTATACGTTATTAATTGTTATTATTGCAATTCCTAATTTAAGTTTACTGTGTGATTGTACACATCATAACCCCGCTGTGGGCATAAGTTTTGAGTTGCAGCCTAGAGCCCTACAAATATACTTTATAATTAATTATCTAAGTGACTGTAACTTGTTTTGTGTCTGAATTAATAAATAAAATAAAATAAAATCCAATCGACAACTCAGTTTGATCAAGAGTAGGTACCAATATATTCCAGATTGTAATTGAAACTGGATTGTAATCTTGTTATTGTGAGATTGGGATTGAATTTAAGAGTAGGCCTCCAGAACGCTAGCGGTGCAGTGCGAGTGACGAGACGAGGTGCGCGACGAGCCCGAGCGGCTGTTTACACTCGCGGTTTGTCGCTCGTCTCACGCCTCGCTTCTTCACTCGTACGAGGTATCGCGAATAGAAATAAACGCAATTTTAACTTTGACACAAAAATAAAGTTGACACTGACACTCACAAGTTGACAATTCTTCTTCTTTTTTTTACTCGATGTCGTACATTGACAGTTTGGGTAAACAATACTCAGCTGTTTTTGACGTTTCAAATTTTATAGGTTAAATTTATGTTGGATCAAAAATAGTGTGTGAAATTGTGAAGTTTTATTCAGAAGTAAAACTACAATAATAACGAAATCCTAGAGCAATATGAAGTAATACTTCATATCACTTGCTTACGAAATGGTTTTGAAGTGTAATACTTTTAGATTATTTACAAAAAGGAATAATATAATAATATTATGTTGCACACAAATAGCACGTCTGTCCTCGCGACCGACGGCTTCTGAGGTGCTAACGGCGTATCTATTACAATGCAGAGAACCTCCTTGGACATCATATTTCGTTAAGGTAATCTTCTTTATAAATAAAAATGAATGTTTGTATGTCTGTCTATGCGTTTCGAAACCATTGGACCGATTGTGATGAAACTTTGACGGGTTGTTCTGCCTGCGTCCGCAAAGGTTCCTGATCCCAAAACTCACGCGGGTGAAACCGCGGGGCACAGCATCGAATGTTTAGGTGTTAGTGGTACCTACAGTAAATCCTATTTCCTGTAGTTAGTACCTAGGTACCTATACAAATAAAAACAGATTAAGTAGGTCTCTACCTATATACCGATAAAAATAGCGTGTTGGTGTTTAGTTTAGGTAGGTACTGATTATATTTCGTCATCAATATCCAAATTATAATATTATAAATGCGAAAGTAACGATGTCTGTTTGTCTCTTTTCACGCCCTTTACCCTTAGTAGGTACCTACTCAAATGAACATCATGAAATTTTGCAGAGATGTTGTTTGGTGAAAGAAAAGGATAGAGAAGGAGGGTACTTTTCCGGTATTCCCGCGGAAACTCTGAAATTAACGCGATTGAAACCGCAGGGAACAGCTAAGTACCTATGTAGTTATAAAAATAATTTCCTTACTCGGGAAATTTAATATTTTAAGCCTCTATCACATAACTACCTACTATGATTAATGATACCACCCATGCAGGTACCTACCTACTTTGAAATTGAAATTGAAAAAGCTTTATTCGACACAATACGAAAATTACAATACGTAAGTACCTACCTACCTAATGAATTAACTGAAAACTAGAAAGTATTTTGTTCAGAATCGACTAGCGAATCGATCGCACTATGTTTTAATACAGGTTATATTTTTTCATTTTTACTAGCCCATGTCTAAATTATTTATAATACAATATTAGGCGCGTACGCCGCCCGCAGCAAAAAAATTCGAACCGGTAGGCGCGGGCGTAGCGCTTGGAATTTCGTAGATAGGTCACCTCCAAACTAATGTTGAATAACTTTTAAAGTATAAATTTTTTCGACATAAAATATATTTTAATCATATTATTGTTTATTTTTTTAAATGGGGTGTATCAGGTTTTCAGTTAATTCATTAACACGTTGTATAGTTACTTGCATTTAGTTTCCTAATAATAAAATATATCTGGAGCAAAATTAAATCTGCATACCTATATGTATAAGTAAATAAGTAGGTAGGTAGGTAGGTAAGTAGGTATACATAATAATTGAAATAATAGGCATAGAAAGATAAGCAGACTCAACTCACTCAAGCCATTTCAAGTCAGGCTAAAAACCATTGCCCTTAATTTTTTTTAATTACCTACCCAAATTTTTTTAATTTTTCCAGTATAGTAGCGTAAAGGATGATCAATTCGGCATGTCAAACTTCAACTGGAATGTAGGCAGTTCTAACTATCAGATATTGAGGACAGGTTGCTTCCCATACATCAAATACCATTGCTCCAAGAAGGAAAAAGAAAATCTAAGGGCTTCTGATAAATTTATGAGAATAATCAAAGTGGCTAATCTGGGTAAGTAAATTCTCTTCTTCGACAAGGTAGGTAGGTACCTAATTTAAATCCAAGAAAACGCTCCAAGAATACGCTTTAATCACTACTTTTCATTAATAATGCGGAGAAATAAAGATCAGTTTACCTAATGGTAGCATGGTGGTAGAACACTTTCCAGTGTCAGACAGCAGACTGGCTAGCTAAAAAGTACTTAGGTACTTGGCGATGTGGCCGGTGTGTTCTGGCAGCCTCACTTGAAAGAAAGGTACTCTGTGCTTGAAAGCCCCATTCCAATTCCAGGTCGACAACGCATCTGCATGCCTTATGGTGTTGCAGATGTCTCTGGGCGGCGGTACTCACTCACCATCAGGTGTGCCACCTGCTCGTTTGCTTCCTATGACATAAAAAGATAAAAAAGTTTTATCGTCGCCGAGCCGCCCCGGTGCCGGTGTGCAGTGTTTCGTCTGACCAGCGTTGCCAGACGTCCTGAGTTCGGCGGGACGTCTTGATTTTTTAATCAAAATTAAATGCCCCGCGCGGGACAGGCTCACTCCCGCTTTTCGGGGACAACTCGGCTACAGCTAGTATAGTATTATGCCATGCGTGCAGCGTGCTGGGAGAGCACGGCCGGGTGGCACAGACAAGTGTGGACTGGCCAGAATTTGTTTAAACTAGTGTCTTTGAGTCTTTAATTTTAAGTATCCCAACATCAAACTGCTTTCTTGAATGCGTTTTTTCCTAGATGAATTTAAAATTGTCGAATGCTAGAAATACCTGAATGCTAGAACTATCCTGCACAGAGTCCTGAACATTTGATTAGTTTTATAATTATGTTACGTTTTTTTTACGTTCGCTTTAGCCAAAGGAATCGCGCTTATCTAAATTTTTTTACTCAAAAAGTTTCAAAATCCCGACTTGCTAAAAAAAAACTGGCAACGCTGCGTCTGACCATAGTACTTGATAGGCGCATCACTGAGTAATAAAAATCGTAGGTGCCTATATACATTTACCAACTCGTGGCCACGTCATGGTCGATCACATCATGAACTATGAAAGCAAAATATGGTCATATCTATGATAATAAATATTTGATTATTTGTAGTTGGCGCACAAAAGTTAAGAATAAAAAATGTTTATACAGAAGATAATTAAGAATGTTCACAAATTTTTATTATATTAGCTTTCTGTATTCTCCGTTGAAAATTAAAAGTTTCGTGAAATAATCATTTCGATACGTTAATTAGTTCCAAGATACCTATTTAATTAATTAAATTCCAAAAGTGCAGTGCGCCGTGCGCGCGACGACCGCCCCGCGTTCACGGTTCAATGCGAGAGACGTCATAGCATAGTACAACACTCGCTCAACCCGCTCCCGCCCTTCCGTATCTCCGCACTGGCTTGCGTAGTAGTACTATTTACCCTACGGTTTCACCCGCGGTAATTTTGGAGATTACTGCTCTCCTAGGAAACCCTAGCTTTGTCACGGTATATACCTACATGAAGTGGCTGGTCATTTCATGAAATGGCCGGCTACACCATTAGTCAATTCTTAGGTATGTGATCATGACTACGACCTAATTTAAGAGTATGAGTGATGAACAGAAAGGTAATTGAACGTTTATTCTGGTTTATTTTTACTCGCTAGGTTACTCGCTAGACCGGATAGAGATCTCGATTATGGCTAGAACTTATAGTGGATAAGATTCCATAAATGTAGAGTAAGTAATAATTTTGTTTATCTAAGTACTTACCTACTCAAGAAACCCGTTTCCGTATTCCGTAATTTCCTTACTTATTAGTTCGTTATCATTGAAAAACAAAATTAGTACTATAAATAGAATTATTACGTAGTTTTGATTAAGATGATACAATAACTGACAATGAAGATCTACAGTCAACAGCAGATAAATATTATTATCGGAGCATGCCGTTAAAAATATAGTTCTACACTCCCAAAAAGCCAGACTGCATCTGCCCAAAAATAGTATTTTTATTATTGTTAGCATCGTACGTGTCAATACTCAATATTATTTAAATATTTGTATTATTTTAACAAACAAATTTTCAACATTACCTTATCATTTGCGTATGGGCATTGGGCAGAGGCACGCCACGCCCTTTGCCAACGAAGTTTAGTTTGCTCCGAATTTTTGACAAAACATTGGCTGCTAACAAAAGTCACAACAATCAGAAATCTTTTGTTGCGTAAATATGAATTGTGGTTAGGTATCTACTCTATGTGGACACCTGGACTCCTATCTACTATGACCAACAACATTCCATGCCCATAACGCGCGTCCCATAAACACAATCCCAAACGCTATGCAAAATATTAGAAACTAGCTGGTCCCCGTGGTTTCACCTGCGGTAATTCTGGAGTTCCCGCGGGAATTGCGGGTTACAATATTGCCTATGTTACTCAGGGATAATGTAGCACTCTAATGGTGAAAGCACTTTTGAAATCGCTCCAGTAGTTTTAGGGTCATATAAATCGTAACAAACAAAGAAACCAAAAATCTGATATTAGAGATTAATATTCTGTACGACATAACGGCCGCACTTAAGAGTCGTTTTAATGATTAACCGCCGCACTCAGTGTGAATTTTAATGATTACTTAGTTTAGTATAGATTTTTAAAACAAAACTGCCGCAATCACACAAGTTTAATAAATTAATGTTAATTGGTATTTAACTAATTAAGTTACATCTCATTAAATGCAAATTAACATTAATTTACTGAACGGCTCTGATTGCGGCAGTTTTTTTTTTAAATCTATACTGAGTAATTATTAAAGTCGACTCTGAGTGCGGCGGTAATTTAAACTTAGTTAAATGACAATTACGTTAATTTAATAAAAAAAATAAAATAAGGCAGTTTTGGTTTAAAATCTTTACTTAAAATTAAGTAGGTAGGTACTTAATCATTAGTGTGACCGACCGTGAGACACTTTGTAACTGTACTTTTTTTATTCGAAACTTCTTTATAAGTACGAAGGAATGTTTTTTTGGCGCGTTATTTTAACGGGCTTTAAATTGCTCAGCTACTTTTGACACTGACTGTATCTACCATACCTAAGTTGTATTCAAGTACTTAAGCATCGACGTCTACGTCGCGTCGTCGATATCTCGCGTAATGTAGTTTATTTCCATACCATGCCTTTGTTGTGGTTCAGCCTGTTTATTGACATGTTTGCGACTGCTTGATAAAGGGCGGTCATTTTATTGATAGTAATATTATAATTATGATTTGTTGCTTTTTATATTATACGTTTTAATCTGGGGGCACGGCAGTGATCCCGCCAAGACAAGTCAACACTACCTACCATTTCTTCAAGGGCTTCGTCATTTTTTTGAACCTTCATAACGTAGGTTTGTATTAAATCAAATAAATAAAATTCTGCCAATAGTGAACTTATTAATTGCATAACAGTAACTCTTATACTTTAGATGTCATTAATAGGTATGTAAAATACTCCGACTTCGTCGATGTCGAAATAGGAGTTACGCATCTTACTGACCCACTGATGACTATCAAAATGGACTAGATGACTAAATTTTAGTTTTTACTTCGTCTGAAAAATACATAAAAAATATTGGACAATTAGTGTTTTTTGACATAATCGAAAAATAAAGGAGATACTTACATTGAGTTGAAATTCCGTGTGAAGTCACGCCTAGGTACACTTTATACCTATAGTTATGACGTTACAAGCCCCCACTATTTAGAAAATTTCAATCATTTAAAAAAACAAAAAATACGTGTGTCGTGTAGTATATTATTTTTAGGGTTCCGTACCCGAAGGGTCGGAACGGAACCCTATTGCTGTCACTCGCGTGTCCGTCTGTCCGTCGTTTGTCACACGGGTTTTACAGTCAAACCGTAGAAGCTATAGTCTTGTGATCTTCACAGTATACGTATATTGATGATCCAATGACATACAAATCATCAAAAAATATTTTTAAGGATTTTTAAGGGGGCTCCCATACAGGCTACAGCTAAAAGGGGGTGCAAAAATTATCTAGGTACCTAATCGAGTGGGCTGTCGTTGAATAGGGCTAATTGAGGAGATAAAAGCTGTATTTTTTATTTTTAAAAACATAGCAAAAAAAAAGGAATGAAAAACCGCCAAAGACAGTTTTTCACAAAAATCTGTACCAAAGCTCGAAGTAGATAGATATTTTCCTATTTCCCGTTGACCTATGAACATAAAACTTGGTAACAATATTTATTAAGACGTATATTTTACCAATAAATACCAACATATTGATAACTCGATGTTTTTCTTTGAATTTATATAATTTTTTTTGTTAAAAACAACCTTATTTTGCGGTTCTACGCGTAGCACAGAAGTGACGCGGGCGGCGGCGGCGGCAGTAAGCCACTGCTACGGGTGTACGCGTTTAACTGTAACTGTACTGTACAGTAAAAGTTGGTTTTAACAAACAAAATTATAGAATTTCAAAGAAAAACATCGACGGACGACAGACGGCTCTTATATTCTACATTTGGTGCGGAACCCTAAATGTGCGAAGTCCGACACGCACTTGGCTAGTTTTTACTATCTGATGTACGTAAATAGAATTTTGATTTTTATACCCCGTCATCATGACCATTCTGAAGTCCTATAAAGCTGAAATTTGGTATGTAAGCTGGTATTAGTATAGGTATTACAAAAACAAAAAAAATTCTAAAACTTGGAACTTTTACCCCCAACCCGTTAAACTATAGGGCAGTGGTCGCCAACCCGAGGCATGCGGCTCTTTGACTCCTCCGCCGCGGTTCTTCCAGGAAATGTTTAGCGCAGGCACGGATGAGTGATGACGGAATCTTCCTTCTCCCTGGCAACGTGTGTGCAAAATTTCATGTCGATCGGTTAAGTAGTTAAGGCTTCAAAAGGTTATTATTATAAATTAATATTAATTATTCTATGCTGATGTATTTACTTTTTTTAATTTGGAGATATTAACAAGAAGCACCAGATACCTATACCAGTATTTCCCTTAGTAATTGGTCATTTCTAATTCCCAGGAATACCTTGCCTACTATACGGTCTCGCTGCGACACAACTCATTAAACACCAGGAAACTGTACACACAACAAAAGGACCGGTGACTATTTACTTTTTGCTGCCGGAACATAAAGGTTCTCAGTATTAATATACTTGTTGAAAAAAGGGAACCAGCTATTTCAGAAGTGTGAACTTTGACCAGCTATTTCAGATGTGTGAATTTTGTGATTAACTCAGGTACTACTTCGTACTCATCGATTGAAAGAATTGAAGCATAACTACTAGCAGAGTCAATATATCTATTTATATAAAATGCTTTGTCGACTGACTGACTGGATCAACGCACAGCCTAAATAACGCTGATCGTATAGAGACCTGAAACTTGGAGGGTGTTCATTGTATGACGTAGGCATCCGATAAGAAAGGATTTTTGAAAATTCAACTTCTAAGGGGATGAAAAGGGGTTGCAAAGTTTGTATGGAACAATTCTTCTGGAACAAAACTTCGAAACTATCGCGGGTGAAACCGCGCGGGACAGCAGCTAAGAAGTAGGCCGCCGCCAATTATAGCTGTGGCCTACTTCTTATGTTGTCTACCTACCATTTGTTGTCTACCACTTCCCGCCGCCGTGGCTGTGACCAAGGGGGGGGGTCAGGGGTTGAATTAAAATACAAAGAACACACCCTCCAAGTTTCAGCTCCCTATACGATCAGCGGTTTAGGCTGTGCGTTGATCCATCAGCCATTCAGGGCAAAGCATTTTATATACATAGGGTGCACTGTAAGTTTCCGGAACTGGCCACTTACATAAACAATATTTAAAAATGTATTGCAACATTTGAAAATAGAACTCTTTGGATGTAGAATGCAGTTTGTTTCATCTGACTGTCTTTTGTTTTTACCTTGTGGCGTTTAAAAAATTGTGTGTCTGCATCAACATGGATTTAACTCGGGAAAATTTTCGTAGTATGATTTTCTACGATTTTAAGTGTAATTTGACAGCTCAACAGAGCATCGCTCGGCTTGAAACAGCTTTTGGCAATGAAGCACCATGCAAGACAACTGTTTATAGCTGGTTTGCAGAATTCAAGCGTGGTCGTATCAATCTCAGTGACGAATCTCGCGATGGTCGGCCGTCCACCGCTGTGACCAACAAAAACATCGATGCTGTGCGCTGTATGATTGAAACAGACAGGCATGTGACCTACCATGAAATTCGTGCATCCTTAGAAATAGGCATGAGTCAAATACAATTAATCCTACACAAACATTTGGGTGTGAGAAAGCTGTGCTCGCGGTGGATCCCACACAACTTGACCGAGGCTCAAAAAACGGACCGCGTCACTTGGTGCAGTGCCATGCTTACCAGATTCAACGAAGGTGCGTCAAATTTGGTGTGGGACATAGTAACAGGTGACGAAACATGGATTTATTGCTACGATCCCAAAACAAAGCAGCAATCGAGCGTATGGGTCTTTCAAGATGAGCCGAAACCAACCAAAGTGGCGCGCGTGAAAAGTGCATCTAAGCGGATGATTGCTTCTTTTTTTAATAAAACTGGACACGTGGCTACTGTTGCTTTAGAGAATCGTCGTATAGTGAATAGTGACTGGTACACGACCATTTGTTTGCCGGAAGTTATTGACGAACTCCGTAAAAATAACCGTAAACGCCGTATCATCCTGCACCACGACAATGCTAGTTCTCACACGGCCAGACAGACAAACGACTTTTTGAAGGCGAAAAATGTAGAACTCATGAGTCATCCTGCATACAGTCCCGACCTGGCACCTTGTGACTTTTTTCTGTTCCCAAAAATTAAGAACCAATTACGCGGTCAACGATTTTCATCACCAGAAGAGGCTGTCGAGGAGTATGAAAAACACGTTTCAGAGGTCACCACAGAGGAGTGGCACAAAAGTTTTCAAAACTGGTTTCATCGAATGAAAAAGTGCATAGACGCCAAGGGAGATTATTTTGAAAAACAATAAATTAATTTTGTACCTTTAATAGTATTTTTTCATATTCATTCCGGAAACTTATAGTGCGCCCCACGTATTGTGTAAATAGATTACGGCCACCGCCGCCGCCGCCGTGGCTCTGGCCAAAGGGTATGTAAGGAGGTTTGTTATGGAACAATTCCGCAGGAACTTCGAAATTATCACAGGTGAAACCGTGCGGGACAGCTAGTCTATCTATATAAATAAAAAAAAATCGGCGACATGTAACATCCAAATTAGATTTTTTTTTGTTCGTTATTGTCAAGACATGGTTTGTATAAAAGAAGTTTGGAGTTCCTGCGGAAATTCCGAAACTCATGCCGCGCGGGTGAAACTGCTAGTCTTAAATAACACTGAATACTGTTTTTACCCCTATTATACGAAATTATATTAACACTCTAGCTGTGCCCCGCGGTTTTACCAGCGTGAGTTTCGGAATTCCCGAAAAACTCAAAGTAAAACTGTGCAAAAAATAAAAATAATAAAAACAGCTTACGTACGACCTGTTTTCAGACCTACCAAATATGCACAGAAAAATTTCATGAAAATCGGTCAAGGCGTTTTGGAGGAGTTCGATAACAAAGTAAATACTGTGACATGAGATTTGTATATATATATTAGATTATTATAATATAGACAATTTAATAACATGTCTATATCATAACAGTATAATAATAAGTATAGGTATTAGGTATGTTTATTATTTAGTAGGTAATGTGTCTATTTTTATATTACAATATAATTATTATAATTAATGCTAATTTGTAAGTTTAATTTAGTTGTTTAATTCATTTAATAAAATACTTGAATTTATATTATAAAAAGTGTTTTATTCATTAAGTTATTAAAGTGAGACTTATCTATTAACTTATACTTACCTTATTATAAATGCGAAAGTGAGTTCGTTTGTTTGAATGTTAGGTACGTTTTCACACCTCAACGGCTCAACCGATCATCATGAAATGCATACACGATGCCAAGAGTATTTATAGAAAAGGACAAAGGGTACTTTGTATTCTGGAATTCCCGCGGGGAACAGCTAGTATTAATAAAAGAGTAGAATTCGCGTTTCTGTACATTGATTACCAAAAATTGAGAGGGGGCGATAAAAAAAGGGTAACCAAACAGAAAATCTGTTTTAAAAATTATTTTCTGTCACGGTAGATTTAGCTTGGCCTAAAAATGAGCTTTGTTTCATTAAAATCGGCTGTCGGGAAAAACAAGTAGAGATAGGTAGGTACCTATCTAAACGTTCTACGCGGGTGAAACCGCGGGGCACAGGTATAGTAATTAATATTTTTTACCATATAACATGAATAGCATTGACGTCAACTGTGGTCAATCGAACTCTGTATTTTCGAAACATAATTACTAATCTTAACAAATCTTAAATATTTACGATTAGAGTAGCACCAATGACGTACGTATCGTGCTTAGATAATGATGCTATTAGATATTAGAACTATTGCCAATATTGCATAAATTTGATCAAATATTTGACTCTCATTAAGTATTGACAAAGCGTTGACAATGAAAATCAAAGATAGGTGCCTACCATATCAAAATGAATAATCATTAAACACTGCGTACCTCCTATCATCTAACCACAGAAAGAAGATACTGAATGGGTACAATCTATCAGTATCTATCTACACATATCAACATTATATCTAAAAATTTGGTAAGTACCTACCTACCTACCTAAGTAACTGGAGAAAATAGAATCTTTTTTTCTCCTGGCTTGAAAAACGACGGAGGTATTAAACGTCATTATAATCATAGATGTCACCATAGTTTGCACGTACCTAGTGGTTATTTACCTATGTACCTACCTACTCTTTGATAGTTTGTTTTTTGGTCACCAGTACAAACCTCACTCAACCAAGAATGTCGGGGTGCCGCCCTGCCTAAAGTGAAAAAGTATTTACCTACTTGTAATCAGTTCAAGATGTGGCCGACCATGATCGCATGTCATGAAATGGTCGCCCACATGATGTCAGATGTGGCCACGACAGACAGACAGACAGATCTAGGTATACTAATATTAATATTACTTCAGTAGGGCGATTATGTAACTTTTGTTTCTATCATTTTTCGATTTCAATCGGAAAAATAGCGGTTTTGTGATTAATTGGTTATGTTTAGACAGCTTCAAGTTTTGAAATATGTTTATTTTGGTTGATTGCTAGATATTGTAGGTGTCAAAAAGTGCATATTGTAATCACAAAACCGCTATTTTTCCGATTGAAATCGAAAAATGATAGAAACAAATGTTACATAATCGCCCTACTGAGCTAATATTATAAAGAACCAAAGTTTGTGAGTTCTGGATCTACGTACCGATTTTGAAAATTCTTTCACTTATAGGAAGCTGCAGTGATCCTGAGTGTCATAGGGTAAAACCACGGGGAACAGCTACCTATCTCTGGATCTACTGAACCGATTTTGAAAATTCTCTCACTTATAGGAAGCTACAGTGATCTTGAGTGACATAGGATACTTTTTAACCCGGAATTCCCGTGGGAACTTCGGAGTTGGTGAGTTCGCGTGTTTGTGAGATTGTAAGGGATAATCTTTGGATCTACTAAACCGAGTTTAAAAATTCTTTAACTCATAAGAAGCTACAATGATCCTGAATGACCGAGGGTACTTCTTATCCTGCAGTTCCCGCGGGAACTCCGGAGATTGTGAGGTTGTAGGGGTACCTAATCTCTGGATGTACTGAACCGATTTAAAAAATTCATTCACTTATAAGAAGCTACAGTGATCCTGAGTGGCAAAGGGTATCTACTTTTTGTCCCGGAATTCCCGCGGGAACTCCGGAGTTTGTGAGGTTATAATCTATGGATCTACTAAACCGATTTTGAAATTTTTTCCACTTAAGTATAGATAGGAAGTTAAAGTGATCCTGAATGACATAGGGTACTTTTTATCCTGGAATTACCGCGGGCACTCCGAAATAACCGTGGGTGAAACCGCAGGGGTCATTTTAAATAAAAATTGTCCGATAGGTAGATTTGTGGTTCCCGAGAAACTCCTAACAGAACTCGAATAGGGGTTGTACCTATAAGGTAGGCTTAAAGCAGAGATTCTCAAACTTATTTTTTCTACCGGCCCCTTTGAAGATCAATCATTTCTCAGCACCCCCCATTTTTTATACACTCCTAAAACTTAAAAAAGAACCACAATTTCACTGCTTTAATAAATTTAGCTATAGTGTGCTATATTAGGCGGTTATGGTGTTTAAACTTACATTCTTAACTAGACATTTTACCAGTGATAGTAATTAAACGCAAGTTTATAATATTAAGAATATAACATTTTAATCAAATTAAAAGAAACAATATACCTAGATAGGCGGGATAGTAATCAATTTTAGTTTTAAAACTAATCTAATGAGATGGATGAATTTGATGGTTTTTAACAAGTTTGTTGATATCAATGGTTCGATTTTACTTAAAAACAGTCGTAAGTCGCCGCGTTCGGTAACATGCAAACGATTTCTCTTCTTATTAAGCAGCGTTGTCACAGCGCCAAATCCACATTCACTTAAATATGATGATGGGAATGCTATCAAAAATCGCTGAACGATCGACCACAGTCCAGGGTACAACTGCGGGATTGACTTTTGTAGCCAAAATTCTTGGTAGTCATTTTTGAATTTGATTTTTATTTCCTCGTTAAACTCTTGTTACAACTTGATTGCGTACTTACGGCGTACGGGCTATCCTACGAAATCTATGTTTAGTATTTTCAGTTTTTATACCATGAAACTGGGCAGAAAATATAAACTGATAATTCGATAATGAGTAGAAGGTATAGGTTTTCATTTCAGTGAATTTTAAAATTTAGTAAGTAAATGAAATTACAAATTAACCTTCGCCCCCCTAAGCCACGCCAACGCCCCCCATTTTTAGCCGGGCCCCTTAGCGCCCCCCTGTAGGTCTCCAACGCCCACAGGGGTCGTTATCGCCCACTTTGAGAAAGACTGCCTTAAAGGAATGATATTTTTTCTTTTTCTTTTGTTGTGACAGCATGAAAGCAATCGACAGCAGAAATTAACCATAATAGTTATTACTGGATTCAACGCGTAATGCACAGCTAATTAGAATGCTAGCACGACCGGCACAACCCACAGTGACGGATATCTACTGATTTTTGGCATACGATTTTGGTGTGTGAGAGCGGAACTGGACTGGACCGGATCAACTATCGTCAGAGTGCGGTTATTAGGCGTTTTGCACATTTTCATGACAAGAAAAATGTCTTGTCTGGTTTATCGTACACATTTATGCAAAACGTCTTATCCTCAGTGTGTAGCCACAATTAATGGACACAAAACGGACAGACGACGCGCGACGGTACTTGTTCCTACCATAGATGAAAACTCCGTATCTAGTTGTAGGCATAAATTTGGAATTTTTTCGCTTGTAGGCGTCGTTAGACATCCTTTAAGTAAATATGACAAGAATCAATGATGGAGCATTACGAAGTTGGAATTAGAACTACTTCAAGACGAACAAAAGTTGTTTAATTACTTTCAAGACTAGGTACATAGGACTAGGTAGTAGGTACATATTTTGAAGTCGTCATTGGTTGATGTTTCGCCAAAATAAGGAATTTAGAGAAAGTATTTCCCTCCGTGATAAATGAAAGCGTGGACACTATACAGTATACCTACACGTGTTTTCGCTAAAGTTGTTTACATAGTTGAGTAGATTTCGTGTCTAAACAAGACAATTAAGACATCGAACAATCCGAGATAAGAAAAAAAATCTTTTAATATGTATAGTTATACAGGCTGTTAGAGAAAAGTGTAGTCATATTTGACGATTGTGTTAACGTTATCGTCTGCAATGATTTGACACTAGTAACTGAACCGGTACCATGAAATAAACTTTCCTAAAATGTGCTAGGTTTCCTGTTAATAATTTGTATCTGCACCCCAACGGTGATAAATGGCATCAAATCATTTTGAACCCGTCACCGGTAACCAGTTCATGACCTGCCCAGTGATGTGACTAGCGGTAGTCTTTATACGGATGGACTAAGTACATCTACGGTTCGCGTATGATCAACGAACGGACGGTTCGTTACTCAGTCAACTAGTTGAATTCGAAGACGGGCGACGGGCGTGACGATCGCGACTGGCGAAACGTTGACGACGCAAGACGCGATCGTTACTCAGCCGACTAGTAAAATTAGAAGACGGCAAAACGGAGAAGTTACGGTAACGGGCGAAACATTGACGACCATACCTTCTGGTGTTGCAGATATCCATGGGTGGCAGTAATCACTTAGCATCAGGTATCCCACCTGACCGTTTGCTCCCCATGACATAAAAATACGTTATAACAAACAGGATAAACGAAAACATAATATTATTAGTTCGGTAGTTATCAGAATATGAGGAAAATAAATACATTGAAAAATCATTATAATAGGGTACTTGCATGAATTTTTTTTAAGTCTATTTTAAAGATATATGGCCTATTTAAACAAGGCAAGAAAAAGAAAAAAATATATACATAAATTAATTAAATAGAGCGGTTACCGCCGAAACGCGGAATGACGTCACTAGTTCAAAATTACGCCTTATTAATCTGTGATAGAAATGTCACTGTCATATTGACAGGGTCATGTGACACTGGCAGATAGATAACTTCAATATCCAAAAGCGAAATTAAGGTTGAACTGTGTCTAGTTACTTCCAAAAGTTCCAGTAAAGAATCGAAATGCATCTTACCGATGCATTTTAAAGTAAAAAACTTCAGAAAATGGAAAACATGCGTTGTCTGTATGCACTTAGTTTCTTTTGCCTTCTCTGAAAGAGGTAAATGTCTTCTAAAAAAATAAAAGTGACGTCATGTGTCAAGCTTGGCTGTGATTGGTGTTTCGTTGCAACGTTCCGTTTCACAAAATTAAAAGTTGAATATTTTGGAAACTATTGAAAATTTTTTAGGAAATCTTTCACGATAACGCTTTTCTTAGGCTCTATTTTTGAAATATTGACACAATTTACTATAATAAATTTCATGCAAGTACCCTATTAAATTCATAAGGTAACAATATACGTTGCTCACTTATACGTATATAAGACACGTGCCACGCACATAGCGAGCGATGGATCAGTTGTTCAGCTCGATCCAGGTCATTGAACTTAAGATACCGGCGCGTGGTGATGTGTGTGCAAAGCGATTAAACGGCGAGCACCTTCATAGGTTGTTTTCTTTTTGATTGTTTTAATTTGTTTAAATTTTTTTTTTCTTTTTTATTTTATTAGCATGTTTATAATGCATGTCGATAACTGCCGTTGCAGAGGACGTCTCGTCCTCATTCGTCGGGAAGTTGAGTAAAACGGCCCCCGTCACTACAACGACTAGTCGTCGAATGACGACGAACGGACGGTCTCGTTTCGTCGTTCGAAAATGCGACGACGACCTACCTCTAGATGTGACATATTTATTTTGTTGCGGAAGTGGTCGATAAAAATATTTTAAATTTTGTTATGAAATCTTGAAGGTTTTTGAACTAAATATTACGGTCAAATTATTGTATAAGATTGCCAGATCACAATCTTCAAATATGACTACACCTTTCCGTAACACCTTGTATATAACAATCAAAGCGACTGGATTTCTTATAAGACATTAGGCTAGTTTCCTAAATTTTGTTTTTTAGTCCGTTTTGTAGATTATTAAAAAATATTGGACACGTATTTTTTAATTTTTTATATAACCAAAAAATAACGGAGATATATCAAGTCGAAATTTCACATGACGTCACGCCTCGCTACAGTTTGTTCGCACGTTATAGCGAGCTGTGACGTCACGAGTCCCCCACCCTAAACTTTAATGCGCTTTATCTATGCATATTTCCATTATTTTAAAAAAGCAAAAAATACGTGTCTTTTATTTTTTTATTATCTAACTGACGGACTAAATAGAATTTTGATTTTTTTACCCAGGAAACTAGCCTTTTCTCATTATTGTAAACGATTTTACATGACCACGTGACATGACGTTTCGTTTCTTAGTTTTCTATGCGTTAACGATTTTATAGATAGTCTACTTGGCTAAGAGGGCTGGATAGCCCAGTACGCAACTTTATCCACATGTAGATATTAATAATATTATGTATTCACAAAACGAGCAGAATTGATAAGAAATTAAGGTCATTGTAATATGTATAATAGGCATTAATTCACAAAGTATTATATTTTAATTTGGCTCGCGTAGAAGGGCTCTTGATGAAATCGGTTTATTTCACCTAAATTAACATTTTAATTGTCATTTTATGATTCGTACGTCTTAGGTAGGTATACCTATTAAGAACGTTTTGTTTTTATCTGTAAATAGCTAATTTTCGATTTAAAATACAAACAACATCTTGAGAGACAATCCAGTTATTAAATAGCAATCAGGTACCTACCTACTTATAAAATACGGACCATAGGTATCTAGGTATAGGAGGTACTTTTAATTTTATAAGTCTTTGAACTAATATACACGTAGTGGTTATATACCAACTCTTTGCTGGTATACCTACAATATGTCGTGGCCACATCTAAGAATTGAATGAAATGTCACCATTTCACGAAATGACCGGCCACATCATGAACTTAGGTACAAGTAGTGTCTAATTACAAGTAGAGCGTAGAGCACCCTGACATTCTTGGTAAAGATATAGGTTATTATTTTTAGTTTTATGCCAATTAAATAACAATAATAATAATCCACTTCACAACACACAGATCTACTTGATCCCACACTAAGCTATAAGCTTGTGTCGTGGAAACCAAGCAAACGTGATAAATTGCATAATTATTATTTACTATAGATAGGTATATATCAGAGGTTCCCATACTTTTTTTTCTCATAGACCACTTTAAACATTTTGCTAGATCTGGTGGACCCCCTGCAGCTATTACATTTAGGTACTAACTTACTTCCGAAACCCGAAAAAAGTATATGACGTCTATGGCAATCTGTGTTGTGGCTATTTTTCAATCAACTATGAGTTAAATTTTTCGAAAAAAGGTGAGAATTTAATATGTTGCTTTGATTATGCTGTGAGTGGATGTCATTAAAGCTAAGTTTCAAGGCCAATCTAAAAAGCGTCTTCATCCAACAGTTGGATTCCTTGGCATCGGCGAGTCTTGACACGCTCTTTCTGAATATGGAATATGCAAGTTCTTACAAAAACAATTGCTGAGCTTCTTTTTGTAATATTGTCTGCCTATATTCATAGGAGAAGTCAAGTCGGGTCACCTAATACATTTTTATAGACCATCTTTAACGAGTTGTGAACCCCCATTTTTTTTCCATGCAAGCGCAGAGCCCCGTCGGGCTCCCGTGGACCCCTGGGGGTTCACCTGGACCACTTTGGCAATCAATGGTATACATAAACACCCCCACAGGGAATCGAACTCGGAACCTATCTGGATCAGTGTGCAGGCATGGTGACCTACTGCGCCAATCGGGTCGTTTCTTCTTTCTTTCTTTAGGTACTTCTTTATTTTCTTTACTTAGTTTACATAATATTTAGAGTTTTAAATTATAAATACTTATCGATGTCAACTTAATAACGGAAATTAACTAATTACATACGTAGTGGTAGGTAATGCTTAATATTAAAGAATCTGAAAAAAAAAGCAAATAGGTAAATTTATTTTTACTAGCTTTTTACTAGCCCCGCGGGAATCCCGAAATGTCTATCTTGTGAGATAAAGAGCAGAAAGAGGTTATGGACTGATGTCGCAGATGAAATAGGTATGTTCTTAACACGCGGATTTGGCGTTTACAGTTTTACAGTCAATAAGAAAACCTTGTTCAAGATGGTTGAATACTCATAGTTATTCTTCTGAGGTTGAATAAGAAAAAAGGACTGTCCTCTATAAAATGTTTATGTTAACTAGAGAGCAACCATAGACAAGTCAATGATTTTATTTTCAACAATATAACAAAGAGCAGAAATGCCGAAATTCATGCGGGTGAAACCGCGGGGAAAAGCTATTTGATGTAAAGTTACAGCTACTAACTGGCTTTAGGTCTTGGAATAGGAGACAGCTGATACTTCCATCCTCGTGATACTTTCCTAAATTGACGAGAGTAAAACCGTGGGGTAGATATACCAGAAAGAATTATTTTCTCATTGGGGCTTTAGCAAAGATTATATGTATTATTCATGGAACATCATTATCACAGCAGCACCCTGACATTTTTCAGGCTAGTGATAAATAATATATATTATTATAGTGATCTATCTATAGTATACATAGATCTAGACTCCGCGACTCTGTACATTGAATATTATTAACAAGAATTGAGAATACTTAAAAGAAGCGTTATTAAAAAAAATCTGTCTTCACGCTAATCTCCGAATCTACTGAACGGATTTTCATGCGGTACAACCTGTTTCACAGATAGATTAAGCTTAGCTTGGAGCAACATATTATACGCTTTAAATGAGTTGTTATATAAAAACTTTTCAGGCGGGTAAACCCGCGGGGCACAGTTAGTAAATAATATGAATGTTACAGAACTATTTACGAGTAAAAGGGAAAGCGTGATGTTCGTATTGATTGAAAATTTTTATTGTAAACTAACTGTCCCGCGCGGTTTCACCCGCGATAATTTCGAAGTTCCCACGGAATTGTTCAATACAAACTTTGCAACCCCTTTTCATCCCCTTAGGGGTTGAATTTTCAAAAATCCTTTCTTATCGGATGCCTACGTCATACAAAGAACATGCCTTCCAAGTTTCAGGTCTCTACGATCAGCGGATTAGGCTGTGCGTTGATCCATCAGTCATTCAGGACAAAGCATTTTATATGTATATAATCATTAATAGATTTGCCTGACGCTGAGTGGTCTGGAGATAAGAGTTGAGTAAGTACCTACGGTCGTCATTGAAAATATAACTTGTGACTCCGATAACCTGAGCAATTAGGGTTAGCGCGCACTACATACGAATTTAATCTAAAGTCTAAACGAATAATAATCGCCAATCTGGAAACAATACCAGTTAAAGTCGACGCAAATCGTTTTAATTTATCATATAACTAGCTGTGCCCCACGGTTTCACCCACGTGAGCTTTGGGATCAGGAACCTTTGCGGACGCAGGCAGAACAAACCGCCAAAGTTTCATCACAATCGGACCAATGGTTTCGAAACGCATAGATGACAGACATATATAAATATTCATTTTTATTTATAAAGAAGAACATAAAATAGCAGATGCGAAATCAAACGTATATTTTTTTACGTCTTGCGTAGTTATTTTCGTTTGCGGTTTTATTTCGCGTTTCAAAAATCGCAACGATTAAGTAGAGGGGCGCTTAGCCATTCGACATCTGAGAAAATCTAAGTGAAATCAAAGATTTTTTTGTCTGACTGTACCTTTGCTATTTATTTACATCCATACTGACAGCTTGATGCAATATAATATTGGTAAATCACCCTACGCAGTCTTACGTAGATTGACGTAACATGTTGAAATAGGAGTAAGACGCACTGACGATCTGTAAAATCACAAACAACAACTGAATTAAATATTATTGTAAGAAATTATTGTTTGTTTAATATAAATATAATGTATTGATTGTTAATTAGGAAAATAGAAACTGTAATTTACTAACAATCATGTTACTAACAAAATGATCTAAGTTGGTCTAATGAATAAATAAATTATTATTATTATTCAGGAAGCCTACCACTACCTATTTTAAGCCGACCTCAAAAAGGAAGAGTTTGTCTGTTTGGCTGTATGTTCTATGTTTTTTTTATGTATGTTCACCGGTTACCTATACTCGAAGACGGTTGGACCGATTTGGAAAATTGTTTTCTTGTTTGTTCTTCGAAGTTAGTCCTATTGTTACCAAGTCGGGATCTGATGATGAGATCTTGGAGATATCGAGGGAATTCCTTAAAAATTATAGGCACATCTATAGCGATTTGGGTATTTTTTATTGTATAGGTAAATCGTTCATTTGCTTTCGGCAAGCCAAATTTAGAGAAGTGGAGCTGATGATGAAGACCACAGATTTATTTATTTAGGCACACCAACAACTGTCCATACTAATCTGAACAATTAACGTCCCTGCATCGGAAAAACCAATATTTTGTAAAACGTGAAGAGCAGTTGACATTAGGCTAAAGTAGATAAATTACGAACCGACTAGAGATAAACAAAATTTTAACAAAAAAATAAACCGACTCGACTTCCAAAAACACAAAAATGCACTAAGTATACCTACTAAAAAGCTAAAAGTAACAAAATACGGATTTTTGTATTCTGCGTTGAAAATAAAAAATACCTATTCGAGAAATAATTATTTCGATAGTCGATACGTCAATTAGTTTCCAAGATATTATAGAATTTGAAAGTGTGCGCGCGACGGCCGCACTGCGTTCTATGCGCTTGACGTCATAGACCATAGTACAACCAAAGATTAATAATGATTTTGTAATAAAGAAGCGACACTCTCCGCCTCCCTCCAATTTCATGCTCGCGAAACTGACTTTGGTAAAGATCGAGGAAAGTTTGACACACGTAGAATCTACGGTTGACAATTATTCACTTTGCACACAGCTGACAGCGACTGCACTCACAGAAAATTTGGCTCACAAAGCACAATATTAGCTTTGTCGATTTTTTATTGTTTGTGGGACAAAAAACTTTATCCATGCATTTAAGTTAGTTTATGTGCAAACGCAATCTTTTTATTGTGAAACTCAATGTTAAGGAATAAACAACTTCATTTTTGCCAAATTTAAATTAGCTAAACTATATGGTTACGATCACAGTAATACTTTGTGAAATTATTAAAGTTACTTTGTTCGAAATTGACAATTTTTTACGTAAAGAATCTGACAATATTTTATTGTTGCGGTTACAATATTACCTTTGTGAATTTATTTAAGTATAACTTTGTTCAAATTTGACAAAATTCGACGTAAAGTATTTAACAAATTTATTATGATGTGGGAACAACTTTGAGATGCAACAAATAAACGTGAAAAGTTTGACAACGTTCCGCGCGATGCGGAGGACAGGGGGGGATGTTGTATCTTGTCGCCTGCGCAAAAATTGTGAATAGTCATCAATAGTCTGAGATGGAGAACGGACTGCGCGGACGCGTCGCACTTGGTCAGTGTTTGATTAATGGAAAATGGACTTAGCCAAGTTCCTGGAGACTGTCACGGTCGGGCTCCCACACTTAACACAGAGCATGTTGGGTAAGTTTTGTTTGTTTTATTTCGCTTGCATGCCTCACCCCGGACGGGTGAGGCTTGGTAGGCATGTAATGGCATGATCATGTCTTTGTCCTTTCCAGGTTCCACTAAATTCTACCTTTAAAACCTGCCAAGGTCGAATGGGACGAAGATAAAATGTCTTATTTTTGCTGTCTGTGACGACTTCCCGGCAGAATTATTTATTGATCAAAACTGTATCCTGTTGCAATGTAACAGGACTTCAATCCAGAATGCCTTTTGTATACCTATATCTTATTTGAACTTGGCCTATCGGGACTGTTCAAGAGAGAGTAAATTCTACTCTAACAGTCGTCTATATCTTTCTTCTTACTCTCATTACTCTTTTTCGAACGGGTCCTACATCTATAACGTTTCACAACCTATTTGACTTGACAGTCGAGTCGTTGGTAGGTATCCGGCACTAGCTTTTGTTTTGCCAGCTGAATTGAAACATGTGTACCTACTTTCAGTGGAGGGAGTACAAACAACAGGGTGCGGCCATTGCCAGATGAATTTGAAGACTCATCTGGTCGTGCTAATGTTAACTGTGAAGAAACACTAGACTGGCTACGAGGTTCATCCCATCCCCAAGAAACCCTTATAATTAAATGGCAGGCCACTTTCGATTTACGAATGAAAATCCTAAAAGAAATTTGATAAGGTAAGCAAGGTAGAAGGCTTATGCAAAATTGTTATTTTTTGATTAACTTTTATGTTTTAAGTAGGTAATAAAGAAGTGTCACTTCCATTAGTAATTAGTTTATAAAAAGAACTGATATCAACTCATAGTTGGCTATGTAACTGTCACATAATAATACTAATTCGGCGCATATTGCTGAATAAAGTAAGGATATTGGAATTAGCATAATCAAGCCTCTCAGCAATCTATGTCAAATTAGTCCCTGAATATAGGGTTGTGTAATAGGCCCTTAAACCTAAGTACCATTTTGCGATCCCAAATAGTAATTTTGTTTTTTTATTTAGTAAGTAAATAGAAAATGTACGAAGATTATGAAAGTTATAAAAATCTATGTTAGTACTGAAGCGGGGGTGTGTGTAGCGTGTAGAGCTGCTTACCAGGGTTTAACTCATGACGTCGCCAAAGGCCCATCAAAGATATTTCACTCCTAAAGAGCACAAGTGCTCATGGTACCTAAGTGAAGATCCCTGGTAAGGAGCTCTACTACGCTACACGCCCCCGCTTCAGTACATACTACTATTTACACAGGGTCTAAGAGACAGTGTAGCGAAAACAGTATAGGATTGTTCACTATAGCGAATGCAAAAAATTTTAACTTCCCCATGCAAACTGTCTGATTGGAGTGGTCATTTTGTATGGAAGAATCAAAAATCAGAATAATATCTTTGTGAAAGTTGTTCAGTTTTATAAACTCAGCATTGAACCCCTCAACCCCTTTCAGTTTTCAGTACACGGTCCCTTACACCTTGTATAGAAAAAACAGATCGATCTTTATATTTAATTGAACTAAGTCTATGGTAAGTACTTCAGAGAGTGTTTATTAAAAAGACTGTTTAATTGTGATTTCATGACATTAGAAAATAATAAATGCATAATATAATCATTATAAGTCAATGTTTTATTTATCCCTCTTATCATAGAGATCGAGGGC
Source organism: Zygaena filipendulae (assembly GCA_907165275.2). NCBI lineage: Eukaryota > Metazoa > Arthropoda > Insecta > Lepidoptera > Zygaenidae > Zygaena > Zygaena filipendulae. The sequence goes on from OU015657.1 coordinate 9,381,158, forward strand.
AAACTACTTTGTTATATTGGCTATTACATTTTTGTTGTTGTAAAGTTATTTTTAAGTTGCATCTTTATAAACACAGTTTTTAGTTAATTATTTCTACAAACCGGTGTGTATTATCACTACGTGAAAATTTTTTGTACGTTCAACTACCTGTTACTATACTATGTTCATGGTCGATCTAGCTTTTTTGCAATAAAGGCTGTTTTCAGTGTTTTATACAAATTCTGACAGAAAAATCAATTACTCTTTACTGTTTTAATAGTAAAGAGTAATTTTATTTAGTGTCAGCATTCGTTTAAAAACAATGAAAACAACCCTTATTGCAAAAAAGTTCATCGACGGTAGGGTAGCAATAACCGGTTTGTTGGAATGGCAAAGTATGTGTTTATAAAGTTGTCAACTTAGCAACGTACTATTGCCTTAACAATAACAATTAGTTTGCTCTCCTAACAAGGTGAATTAAATATAACAACAAAATTCTAAGAAGAAAGTAAGTACAGTGACAAAGTGAGTCGATATAAACGTTGCGATATTAACAACGGCTAAATGAAACCTTCTTCGGAAACATTGCTACAGTGACATAGTTTTGCTGTTATATTGACAATATTTCTGTAGTCGAAATGACAATGTTTCTCAATTTATGATCAGATACATTGCTACAGTGACACAGCTGAACTGTTATATAGACAATATTTGTATTAACAGAGTGACAAAACTAGGTTTGACTTTATAACAACGTTAATATTGTCATTAGGATTTGTATATTTAACAATATTTAAGTTGCTGCGGAATGTTGTTACATCGACAAAGACCTGGTGACAATAAAAACGTTGACTTATATGCAACGTGCCTATGTGGGTTGTGTGGCGTTAAAGTTTTGTTGTTATATTCACAGTAATTTTCTCTCAGTGTGTCAGCTCGCTGTCAACCTACTCAACCTTACCATTATCTGTGACCTTACGATACGCACACACGCACAACACGTATACCTACAAGCCTTTCCCACAAGTCTTTACTTGTGGGAAAGAACTTGAATCAGTTCATTTGTATGGAGTATTACCGCCCACCGGGCTGGTACAACATTCGCTCAGCCCGTTCGCGTTCTTCCGTACCTTGTGTTAGGCAACGGTGCCTTGCGTTATTAGGTACTAACTGTTCCCCACGGTGTCATTCGAGGTAATTTCGGAGTTTCCGCGGGAATTCCAGGATAAAAGTACTCTATGTGGTTCTCTGTATACCTGACAACGTGTATGCCAAACATGATGATCGGTTGAGCCGTTGTGGTGACATCATCGCCACACAGAATCAACAACATATAAAGCAAGGGCAGCTATCAGCTCGCCAATCGCTTCCCGTGCGAGAATAAACACAGTCGTGCTCGTGGTTTCTTAACCTTTAACTTGTACAATCTGAATAGGCCATAACTTAGCTCGTCAATTGTAATAATTTTACTGTCCAAACTAGGTGGTTAGGTGTAGTAAACACAACTAAGTTTGTTTGTTTTTTTGTTAGGTAGGTACGCTTTCACGTCTTAACAGCTCAACCGATCATCATGAAATGAAATTTGCATACACGTTTTCAGGGGTACAGAGAAGGACATAGGGTACTATTTATCTCAGAACTCCTACGGGAACTACGAAATTTAGGAGGGTGAAACTACATTAAATATTGCATACTACGTGTTGTCAAGGGTAGGTACAGAAATAAATAGGGTATAGTACTTATATCTCGGAATACCCTGTAGATACATAGATAGATGGAGGTAATATTATAATCGTATGAGGCAATTCTGCGCCGGGGTGCGGGGTGGTTAGCCTGCGCCCCCGCTCTTGACAACCAAAAAAACGCAATAAAATTTTAATTTTTTGTTTATTAATTTTTAAAAAATTTTGTAATCTACTATGTATAAATATAATCGATGTTTCGTTGTAAGGTTTAAACGATCCATACATAGGTGTCAAATTTTCTTAATTGTAACCAAACTCCTACATACCTAGATACATAAAAAACGCACTCGTAGGTAAAACCGAACATTTATAACCTTCTCCTTGTTTGAAGTCGATTAAAAAAAACAGCATCCGTATGTTTGTGGTATAAGATAAGTAAGTTTGGCCCTGGGCTTTGTTTTTATATTTGTGATTAAAGTGGTGTCATCATCCCACTGTCACATGACCTATAGTCTCTAACTGTACGATGGCCACTTCTCGGCCACTTACGGCCGCACTCAGAGTCGTTTTAATGATTACTTAATTTTAAGTAAAGATTTGAAAACCAAAACTGCCGCACTCAGAAAGGTTTAAAATCGACGGTTTTCAAATCTTGATTTAAATTAAGTAATCATTAAAACGACTCTGAGTGCGGTCGTCAATCGATTTCTGTCAGTAGCGTAGGTACCCACACAATCTTCCATTGCCCTCGTTTTTGGCTTTAACTTAATAGTTACATTGTTCACCTTTAAAAATAAAGCTTCTGGTGTGTGTCTTCTATATCCTGACAGTTTGCATTCAGATGATCATTATTAGTCTCTACCACAGAGTCCACAGAGACGCTGCACTATTGCTGATAGTATACCTATTAGGTATTGTACCTTTCTTTCTCTGATGACCTCCGAAGTTTCCTCTGTGATCCATGATTTTCTAGATTTGTTTGTTGCCACATCTCAGGTATGCCTTTTATACTGCCCCAGTTTGATCAACCTCGTAACTTGTGTCGACTGTGAATTTGGTCGTCTTAATCATTTAAGTCTTCCTCGAAGGCAACTAGTCGTTTTTGATCTGACCTTTTCTGTGCTGTGACCGTCTATCTTAATAAAATAAATATTCTAAGTTCTGTCAATCGAGCATTCGCTTAATTTAGAATTAATTAGTAAATTAATTATCATAAATTGCCATTGTACATTAATTATCATATAATTTTTTTTGTCGCTAGCTCTTAGACTATTTTGGATAGGATCACGTTTGTCGGGTCAGTTAAGTTAGATTATGTAAATAAATATTATATATTATAATTATTATTATCATACATGATTACACGTAATCGTGTTTTTATAATACGTTGTTTGGCGAGACGTAGTGCACGGGCTTACCTCTATGTGCGCGGGCGTCATATTATGGTAAAGTATAGGCAAGTGTACAGTAAGCAGCAGAAATATTATGTAAACACATTTGACAGACATTTAATCTTATTGCGAATCGCAATAAGATATCAGTGCCGGATTAAGACAACTCGATGAACTAAGCAATCGAAGCCTGTGCCCCCCATCCATGTCCTAGTTTCCCTAGACCTAGTTTCAGTCTTTAAAAAATATTAACGTCACGCGTAGGTATTTCTTACTAGAGTTTGCCTGCGGTTTCACCCGCGGTAAGTTCCCGCAGGAATTCCCGGTTAATATAGTATAGCCTATGTTACTGAGGGATAATGTACTAGCATTCTAATGGCGAAATAATTTTTGCGATCGATTTATTATAATATTAGTATTGACAACGAAATAAATCTGTACATATACCTTAGAATATTTTTAGTTATGTTTATGATGCCCCCCAAGACGTGATGCCCTAAGCTGCTTATGGGCTAATCCGGTCTTGATTGCGGTAGGAATCAAGTTGAAAAACTGTTCCAAGTGTTTACATAATTATTATTGATGCCGACTGTACGTTAGGTAGGTACTTACTGAGAAGAATGTTTCAAGTTGAACCGGTGGCAGCCCCGTGAACTCGATGGTGAGCGGCTTCTGGGCGCGCATAATGATTAGGAGGAGGTCTTGCCGCAACATCATGCCCAACCCGCGGTGCCAATCGCTGGTCCAGCACGCGTCGGCCACAGAAAATGACTGTTCAAATTAAACTTGTCAGCGCACGTAGTACGACACAATATATTCTGGAATCGGGCCTTTTTACCATGCAAGCCGATGGCGACAACGACACCATGGTTATAATATTATGTTCGTATCTACACAGGGTTTCTTGAACGTTTCTTATTGATGTAAGTATAAAGAGGCCTGTGGTCTATTTTGCACAAGAAATATATAATTATTGATTAATTGGTTGATTCTTACCCTATTCCTAAACATCGTTCCAATGTAGCACGGTATATATATCTGAACTAAAATTTGTATTCCAAAAATCAAGAAAACAACATTTATCTCGCCCTGTTCTAATTGCTGAAAATATAATTAACAGATTTTTATTAAATAACTTTCAAGCCGTGTAAGTAATATATTAAGTCACGTAACGTCACGTTTTAAACATAATAATATATTCGAGATATACCTTACCTCCGCGAATTGGTACGCTATCAGACATATTCCAAATGAAGTGAACACGACCTGATACACAAGTACAAGCCCAAAAATAGACGACACCCTTTTCACCAAGCTGTAAGAAAACATCAAGATATAGGGCTTGATGACAAGGTATAAAAATAAAAATTCTATTTAGTCCGTCAGTTAGATAGTAAAAGAATAATTAATATTACGTCACTTCATTCTTCAGATATATGTCTAATTAACAGGTAGTCATTTAAACCTACAAGGCAGTCGCACGTTTTAAAGAGTAGACAATCGATTTACCATCGATTGAATCTTCTTTTTTTTTTTTTTTTTGTGGGTACTTGCATACTTCCTATTGCCCGACATCGGAGCGCACTGTCATTATTTTTTCGTGCGAGGCAGCGCGCGGACGTCTCACTTGCTACCAAGAAATACTTTATTTCAAACTCAAGTATTTTTTTTCGAAAAGTGTTTAAAATGCCCAAAAGAAGTTACGCGGAGAAAATGGAACGCTATAACTATAAAATAAGAAGACTTGAAGACAAGGAAATGAAACGACGTAGGCGAATTATCGAATCGTCGGATTCACTGGAAGAAAATTCAGGTTAGTAAAGTGTTATTTCCTAAAGTGTTTTAAAATGTTTTCCAAAAATCTGCCATGATAGTAGTTAAATTCTAGCCTGGAGGTTGTCCGTGGGTCAACACGATGGTAAAATCACTGTTCTATGCTTAGAGGGTAACCGTGGGTTATCACAAAGCAAAAATATGAACAAAAATAACTACCTACTTAGTGCAGATTATGATTTTGATCATGAACTATGATTAAAATTTAAACAAGAGGTTGGCCGTGGGTCAGCACGATGTTTAATTTTCATGCTTAGATGGTAACCGTGGGTTATTACAAAAGCAAATACACCTGGAGGTTGATCGAGGATCAACACGATGGTACTAATAATATGCTTAAAGGCTAACCGTGGGTTATTCTAAAGCAATATTCACCTAAACTATGGATCATAAAGTTATAAAATTAATAATAATTTAGTGTTTTCCTACTCGTTTATTTCATTTTATTTATCATTGCTCTTTTTCACAATTACCCTCGAAATATTTTTATTTAAAAAAATTTTATTAGTTACTTTCTTGGCTGCTCGGTAACGTCTCTCGTTTTATTTTTAGATAACGAGTCGCAAGTAGCCTTCGATGATCCGATACCCTTGGAATGTTCAATGAAAAACATTCAAGAAAGTCTGGCACCTGAGCAGACACCAGATGGAGGCTCTCAGGAATCAACGCCACTTCCAGAGCTTGATCCGGACATATTGACAGCCCTTGGGGAAGTAACCGAAGATACGCCTACATTCGGTGAAAAGATTCATGATAACCTATCAAAACTTTGGCTTCCCATACTCCGCAAAGGGATTGAAAAAGAAGCCAAAGATAAACTGATGAAGCAGTATCAGATCCCAGAAAATTGCACCCTTTTGCAAGCGCCGAAGCTCAACCCTGAAATAGCTGCTACGATTTCAGATGTTACCAGAACCAAAGATAAACGAGTTGAGAGCGCTCAGCAACAGCTAGGGCTCGGCATTACCGCTCTCAACAAAGGGTTGTCATTGCTCCTTGAGAATGACACAGATAAGGTGAAAGCTATTAAGTTTTTAAGCGACAGTAGTCGACTCTTATGCGACCTTCACCACGTCGAAACGGAAGTTCGGAAGAAGTTTATGACGCCTGGCCTTGACAAGGCTTTCTTGAACCTGATTCAGGATGTTGATAGGGATGACACCCTATTCGGACAAAAACTTTCTGAGAAAATTAAGGCCTCAAAAGTTATCGAAAAGCAGGGCCTGCAAATCAAAAAGTTGGCTCCAGCTAAGACACCAGCGTCTTGTGCCCAACCGTCAACCAGTAGAGTCCGGTCTCAGGTAAACTGGTCCGGCCCCTCTCGATATCCTTCGAACAGGGGGGGGCGGGGCGGTTACAGGAAGACAGGTCCAGCCAGTCGCAAAGCTTTTCAAGCGTCAACGACGAAGCAATCCTCGTCAACGCAGCCTCAACAGAACCAGACCAAGTCACGTGCTCCGGCCCAACAACGTTAGAGGTACATGCTGGTCGTATACATTTATTTTATGATTGTTGGCTAAGAATAACTGAAAATCAGTTAGTTCTTAACTGGATTCAGGAAGGGTTCCATATACCATTTTGCAGTAGGGTAACACAACATCATATCCCTTCTAATAAGTTGTCATGTCATGAGGAAGCCGATATGGTAGTAGCAATTTCTAAGCTTCTAAGCTTAGGCGCAGTGTCGGTCTGCGAACGCGCAGAAGGGGACTTTCTATCTAGTATATTTTTGACTCCAAAGCCCAATGGTGGAAAGCGCTTTATTTTAAATTTAAAACCACTCAACAAGTTCATTGAAAACTCGCATTTTAAAATGGAAGACCATAGGGTCGCATCAAAATTAATCCCAAAGGACGGCTATCTGGCCACTATAGACCTCAAAGAAGCCTATTTTTCGGTACCAATTTACAAAGCACATAAAAAATACCTACGGTTTATTTTTAACAATACTGTTTATGAATTTAATGCTGTGCCCTATGGTCTTAGTGCGGCTCCAAGAATTTTTACAAAAATTATGAAGGAAGTAATAAGTTACTTGAGGCAGAGAGGTTACAAATCGGTGATTTACTTGGATGACATTTTATGTATTGGCGACACCTTCAGTGAATGCCATACAAATGTTACTAAGACTCTAGAGCTACTGCAATGTCTCGGCTTTGTAGTAAATTTTGAAAAAAGCGTATTAACACCTAAGCGTTCTTGCAAATTTTTAGGATTTATTCTAAATTCCGCTGATTTGTCTCTGTCCTTGCCATGTGACAAAAGAAATAATATTGCAAAGCTCGTCAAAAAGTTTTCCACGCTACCCAAATGTACCATAAGGGAACTTTCACAACTCATAGGGATACTAGTGGCAGCCTGTCCAGCAATGAAGTACGGCTGGCTATATACTAAGGAACTGGAGCGTGAGAAATATTTGGCTCTTCAAACATTTAAAAATTTTGAAGCGAAAATTAAATTACCTTCTGTGGTTTTACCTGATTTGCTTTGGTGGAGTCAGAATATTCCTTCCTCATCAAATCACATGAGATTAGATGAAGAATTTTCCCTTGAAGTATTTACAGATGCTTCTAGAACTGGTTGGGGGGCATACTGTAACGAGAAACGCGTGAATGGCGGCTGGAAAGAAGTAGAACTCTCCTTCCACATTAACTACTTGGAACTCCTCGCTGTGTTCATGGGGTTAAAATGTTTCGCCTCGGAGGCTACTAACTGTACTATACTGCTTCGTGTTGATAACACAACAGCGATCAGTTATATTAACCGCATGGGCGGAATCCAATTCCCACACCTCCACGGCTTGGCTAAGACCATTTGGCAGTGGTGCGAGAAACGAAACATATGGCTTTTTGCATCGTACATAAATACAAACGATAATGTAGAAGCAGACGAAGAATCTCGTAAGATAAATGTTGACACAGAATGGGAACTATCAAATTGGGCTTTCCAAATGATAGTTCACAAGCTAGGTCAACCAGACATAGATCTTTTCGCTTCTCGCACCAACGCCAAATGTGAGACATACGTGTCTTGGAAACAAGACCCGGATGCCCTAACTGTAGATGCGTTTACGATTAACTGGCGTTCTCAACGCTTTTATGCGTTTCCACCTTTTTCACTTATCCTTAAATGCATTAGAAAAATTATAAGTGACAAAGCTACTGGCATATTGGTATTTCCTTATTGGACAGGACAGCCTTGGTTTCCATTACTAAAGAAATTAATAATTTCTGAAATCATCTACTTCAACCCTAACAGAGACCTTTTGCGTTCTCATTACAGATCGCAACACCCACTGTACAGGAGCCTTACCCTGGGAGCCGCGATGCTCTCCGGGTCGCGTTCACTCGGAGACTCATCCCTTCAATAGCCTTAGACCTAATGTTATCTTCCGTCTCAAATAGCACCCTCAAACAGTACAATACCACATACAAACTTTGGTGGCAATTTTGTAACACCAATGGTATTAACATCTTTGACCCCCAATTGGCTGACATTTTAACATTCTTAACAGAACAGTTTAATAGGGGAGGATCTTACGGAACGATTAACTCGCACCGATCAGCCCTTTCCTTACTTTTAGGTGAAAATATAGGTTCCGACGATAGCATCAAACGCCTCCTAAAAGGCATTTATAAGCAAAAACCTTCTATTTCTAAGTATATAGGTACTTGGAATCCCCAGATAGTGCTTAACTATGTTGCCAATTGGTTTCCCAATAGAAGTATGAGCCTAGATAAAATTACCAAAAAAGTCTGTGTTTTACTGGCAATTTGTACTGCCCACAGAGTACAAACTCTATCACTTATTAAAGTGTCAAATATAGTCAAGGGTGCAGATTCCTTACAAATCCCAATCTCTGACATTATTAAAACTTCAGGGGTAGGCAGGGACCAACCGGTGTTAGTTTTACCCTATTTCAGAGAAAATCCCACGATATGCCCAGCCACAGCTGTAGATGATTATTTATTTATGACATCTAATATAAGACCAAATAATACAGACCATCTGTTTATTACCTACAAGAAGCCACACAAAAAAGCTTCTTCGCAGTCCATTAGTAGATGGATAAAACAAACTTTGGCGGAGAGCGGCGTAGATGTGGGAGTATTCAGTGCTCATAGCACTCGACATGCATCCACATCTGCGGCGGCCTCCGCTGGAGTATCCATTGATACGATTAGGAAGACGGCTGGCTGGTCCAGTTCGTCTCAAACCTTTGCAAGGTTTTATAATCGACCTGTATTAGATGAAGCAATTTATGCTAGATCAGTTTGTTCATTACCTAACGAGCAAGCAAATGATTAATAATTAATTATTATTACCTAGTTGATAATTTTATTGATAAAAAGAATTGTGAATTATTTTTAAGTTCCTACTGAGAATTGTTAATTTGAAAATGTTTTGAAAATTTAAAATATTATACGTTATTATGATTACATAAATATCTTTTATATTCATAAAAGTTAATTCCTACTCTAAACATCTACCTGTTAATTAGACATATATCTGAAGAATGAAGTGACGTAATATTAATAGATGATCAAACGAACTTCTAAAGTGAAGTTCGATCACTATTATATGAGTCACTTCATTCGAAGATATAAAATCACCCTCCCAATAAGTAATTTCCCATACCCACATTATATTTTAAATTTTCTCTCTGAATGAATGACAGTGCGCTCCGATGTCGGGCAATAGGAAGTATGCAAGTACCCACAAAAAAAAAAAAAAAAAGAAGATTCAATCGATGGTAAATCGATTGTCTACTCTTTAAAACGTGCGACTGCCTTGTAGGTTTAAATGACTACCTGTTAATTAGACATATATCTTCGAATGAAGTGACTCATATAATAGTGATCGAACTTCACTTTAGAAGTTCGTTTGATCATCTATAATAGACACGTATCTCGAGGAAAAGTTCCACCTGTATGCTGATGATACACAGTTTTATATTTCCAATTGGCCATCAAAAGCAGGTGAGGCTGCCAAACTGATCAACCGGGATCTCGACCGCATTGCTGCATGGTCTGATAGGGGATGTTTGGCTCTGAATCCTAGCAAGTCTAAGTACATGGTACTTGGCGCTAAAAATCAAAGCCATAATACGGTGCAAGCTCTTGCGGTCAATAATATAGTTATCATGAACAAACCGGTAGAAAGGGTGATGGAAGTGTATAATCTCGGTCTGATCATGAATGGTGAACTACATTTTGAAAACCACATCAAAAACATGGTCAGCAACTAACTACTTCTATCGTCTCAAAGTTATATAGATACCTACCGCAATTTTTTTTATTCAGTGCGCAAACTTTGACAAACTAAACATAAACATAAATTTGTGTAAAAAAACTGCTGGTAAATAACATAAAACCTTTCATGAAAACGTGGGTTTACGTCATGCGTAAATAATGACCTATAAATCGGTCGACGCACCAGCGCCAATACAAAGAAGAGGGTTAAACGACCTTTAAAAGCCTGCAACCTTGTGCAAAAAGGCCTGCCAAAGCGGCACACTGCGAAAGGAAATCGAAACCTTTCCGTTGACCGAATCATGAATTAAAGCGGCTACACACGGCCCTCTAATCAGAGGCGATATCGGGAGTAATGTTGTCAGGTCGCCAAACCTAATAGCGGGACAGATCGGCCAGTTTGGCCGGACATTTGAGTAAAAAGGCCGGACCCACATTATTGAGGACGCACCAAATTATTATATATAAATATATTATGAGTAATACTGAATAATGTAGGGTGTCCGGCCTTTTTACTAGCTGGTGCTGGTCTGTCCGGCAATTAGGTTTTGCAACCTGGCAGCATTACTCCCGATATCGCCTCTGACTTTAGGACCCTGCAAAGATAATAATAATCATTTGAGGCCGTGTGTAGCCGCTATTAGGGTCAGAAGCAATGTCATAAAACACAAGTAAATCCGAACACTATAAATTTTTACTTACCTTACGGAAACATTAAATTTTGTAAATCTTCGAGACTAGATTCAAGTGATGGACGAATTATTCGTATACCTAGACTTAGTACAAAACTCTCAGTCCGCGAGTCCGACTCGCGCTTGTCTTGGTTACCTAATTACCTGTTTGAGGCGAGAAATCGAATACTTACTTCTTATTAAAATCCTCTTAATAATATGTCCCTCGTTTATCCTGACACCTCTATTAAGCATAATATAAAGCATCATAAAACTTCATTCGCAAACTGTTTATCGAGGCACAGATAATATTATAATACTATCTAGGTAATAAAAAGGCCTACATAGTAGACTATTGGCATTGGTGTGGTATATCAATGACTATAGGATTATACATAATATTGTCCATTGGTCATCCTTATTTGTCTGCAGCAGTAAATGACAGTAATAGAATACGTTACGAGTGGATAATCGTACCTACCTGAGGTACCTACCTATTTTATGACAGTCAGTCACGGATGTTATCATTGCCTAGTATCTACTTACTTAAATGCACGTGGTCACGCAGATGATTAGTTCAGCAGGATTTACTATATTATGACCAACAACAATCCTTATATCGCCAATGATATTTCACTAATACTTATATTATTATTATCATTGTATATCGCGCGATTTCACGACAAATCCAAGATTTTGTGCTTCAATGAACGCCTACACTGAATGTCTTTGGCCTACACTCTATCTATACCAATGTAATAATACTATTCTAATACTAATTACTTATAATAATACATGTATTATAAAGAGCAAAAGTTTGTGAGTTTGTGAGTTTGTGACGTTGTAGGGGGTCATCTCTGGATCTACTAAACCAATTTTGAAAATTCTTTCACTTATAGGAAGCTACAGTGATCCTGAGTGACATAGGGTACTTTTATCCCAGAATTCTCGCGAGAACTCCGGAGATTGTGAGTTTGGAAGGTTGTAGGCAGTAATCTCTCGATCTACTGAACCGGATTTGAAAATTCTTTTACTCATAGGAAGCTACAGTGATCCTGATTGACATAGGGTACTTTTTATCCCGGAATTCCCGCGGGTAGGTACTCCGAAATTACCTTGGGTGACACCGCCGGGGTCAGCTAGTAGTTTATATGTTACTTGTTGACTGTTAATTTTAAGGATAGTTAGAATAAACAGCTAATTTATTAATTTAATAGCTATTGAATTTTGTTTCGAGATACAGTTATTTGAATTCAAATTACTTGCCTTCTATAAAGCACAAAATTCCTTAAAATTAAACTAATGTGCTTTTTATAAATTAAAACGTTCAACTATATAAATGATAATAACAAAGATAATAATAATAACACTTCACACAGATCTACTAAAAAAAAGGTTGTATCGTGGAAACCAAGAAAACGTGGTATATACTTAGTTGGTAAGTACATATTAGAATCGATTAAAAAAATATATTTACTCAAACACAGTGACGTGCCACTGAATTATCTGCTTTATCTTTGCGTTGAGAACCTCTTGCGTGTATCGGCGCCGGGAACTGCTTTTAGGCAGTCCCGCGACTGACGGATCTACGTCATCGAACAGCCCTGCCAGCATCAGGATGATCACGTCCATCAGAATATATTTGTGCAGCAGCAGGTGGAACAGGGCGTAATTATAAACTGAAATGTATAACCTCTCTTAACATAGGTACCTACCCTAGGGTTGCCACCTTTTTTTTGAAAAAATATAGTATTTTTCCGGAAAAAGATGCAAAAATATAGTACCTACTTTTGAAAAATGCAAGAAAAAAAATAGTAGGTACATGTTTATTTTAAATCATCATTAGATATGTATCGGGCAGCATTCATCTACAAATTATTGCTAGTTTGACAATTGACGTTTTGCTGCCGCGTAGGTGTGCGTTTCGTTCTGAAATTCCCCGTACTGCGCTGCGGGTGCGTTCTAGACCAGTCACAGTTGAATTAGATATAAATATAGTATTTTTCGTACTATATTATTTTTCTATAATATATAGTACAATAGGGATGTTGACTACTATTGAAAATCGAAATTCTAATTAGTCCGTCAGTTAGAAAATAAAAAAAACAATAGACACGTATTTTTTGCTTTTTTAAATAAATTAAAATATACCGAGATAAAGCGCACTAAAGTTTAGGATGAGGAGGTCGTGACGTCACTAACCACAAAACCGCCATACAAACTGTCAGAATAGTGACGTCACGCGAAATTTCAACTCAATATATCGCCGTTATTTTTTGATTACGTAAAAAAAAAAAAAATACGTGTCCAATATTTTTTAATAATCTACAAGACGGACTAAAAAATAAAAATTAGTCAACATGCCCATTGACTGAGATATAGTACGACACTATAATATATTATAGTACGGGTGGCAACCCTAACCTACACCCACCTTACCCTAAGAAGGTAACGTTTATAAGTTTGGATGTAGGGTATGGGGAATCTATTCAACTACTGAATCGATTCTAAAAATTCGTCCACTGATGGGAAGCTACAATTTCACCAGTGCCGGGCCTTTGATAAGGGTAGAGGCGAGTTTGTCTTTCAGCGTCCTTTAGTCGGCGCATTCATCCTAACTACTAATATTATTAAATGTGAAAGTGTGGATGTTTGGATGTTTGTTACTCACGCAAAAACGGCTAAACGGATTTGGATGAAATCTGGCATGCATGTTTTCAGGGGTACAGAGAAGGACATAGGGTACTTTTTATCCTGGAATTCCCGTGGGAACTCTGAAATTACCGCGGGTGAAACCGCGGGGCACAGCTAGTTTTAAATAAATTGTACTTCAGCTTTTTATCAAACTAGCTGTGCCCCGCGGTTTTACCCGCGGTAATTTCGGAGTTCCCGCGGGAATTACGGGATATAAGTACCCTATGTCCTTCTCTGTACCCCTGACAACGAGCATGCCAAATTTCATCCAAATCCGTTCAGCCGTTTTTGCCTGATTGAGTAAACGTATGCGAGGATAAGAGTTCGAAAGCGCATTTTCATCCGAGTTTCTTTAAATTTATCGTCACTGCTCGGCTCCTATGTGCCTTAGCGTTATGTTATATAGCCTATAACCTGCCCAGGAGTATGGACTACAATCGTACCAAGTTTGGTTAAAATCCCTTGAGTAGTTTTTGACTCATGCGTGCACATATAGACAGACAGACAGACAGACAAAAAATTTACTGATTGCATTTTTGGCATCAGTATCGATCACCATTCATCATCCAATATTAATTTATTCAATGTACAGAATTGACCTCTCTACAGTTTTATTATAAGTATAGATAAATTAAGTACTAGTTTAAATATATTTTTTGCTGAACTTTTTTTTCGTACATTTCATTTCTGTCGCTCCTTGCTACCTGACGCCTAGGGCGACCGCTCTTCCCGCTTTACCCCTGAGAAGACGCTGACTCTCACTCAATGTACGATATTTCCCATACCAAGAGTTCCCGAGTCTGTTCGTTTGGTTAATAGTGTACGATTACACTATACTATACATACAAAACTTGTTCTATATTTTTCTCAGGTCAGTCTTTAATTAAAGATGATAAAATCTGTTAATATATTTACCTCCGAATAATATGACGAGAAATAAAACGATGATTACTTCGGCACAGAAGAATGATTCATAGTTGGGTGTTCTATACGGATCGTCGTTTGGGAGCCACACAGGAAATATAAGGGGTCGGACCGAATGCTCGTCGAGAGTCGCAAATAGGCTGTGGTACACCAGTGCGAGAACCATCAGCGTCACGAGTGTTACCAGGACGAACAAACAGAACAATGACCACACACAGAAGAGTTTCCATATAAATAACTGGCCCTTCAAAAAACAGCCTCTGTAAAATAAGTAGGTAAAGGTAGGTACCTGCCGGTCAGTAAAATGTTGCAGTTGACATGGTAAAGATGCAACAATATACCTACATACGCTTTGGGACTCGAAATTCAAGTCACCTATAGTATTGTTAGTCATAAAAATCAGACATTTAAAAAAGTTTTTAAGCAGTTCTAATTTTATCTAGGTATATTTAGTAGGTACTAATGAGAATTGTTCCAAATACGAATTTAATTACAGAAAAGAGTCAACGACGACAAGAGGTCAGAAAATTGTTTTTCAGGAAAACACAAATCATCGATTTCGTCGTTTGTTTATATAAAATTTTAATAACAAAACATAAGCTGACTGAGGAAACACAGAAATGCACTACATTACATGCACTGCACTACTTGGTAGCAATATTACAAGAAATAAACCCATCCTACTCCTGAAATTCTATGTTTGTCTCCTTATATAGTAGGTACCTACTTATAGTTCACATTGTTGAAGGTTTCACTTCTAACACTCTAAATTGCACACAGCTTTTTTATATTATCAATTAATTAAAATAAATATACATACTTGTAGGATGGCTCCAAAGTGCAAATATAACAAAATTCGATATTCATGTTACTTAACAGTGTTACTATTTCTTTCCTTTTAGTGAGCAGGCAGTAGTGAATTGATAGCCCATATCCTATTATTACAATATAGCAGAGGCATTCAGTGAACGATTGATAATCTGTTTCGTGCCAGAAATGTATCACAAACATCATCTCAAAAAATAAGCTTAACAGTAATTCCACAATGCTTAAACACGGCCATATAAATCTGAAATAACACATTTAATAAAAACTTTTGAACTTTCTTGTGGATATACTTACGTACCTACCTAAGTGTCACGTCTCTTAAGTAAATTCTGAAGCTGGGGCCTAGCTCATAGAATTTTGTAAGTACATCAGGAACTTTATCATACTACCCAAAGATGATAATGATTAAGAATTAATTTGTTTTTTAAGAAATATTAGTCTTTAAATAAATAAATAAATAATTTTAATTATTTTATATGAAAAAAGAAAAACAAATTAAAATATTAATATTTGCCAAAATGTCCTGACAATCTGAGGATTAAGTTTATAAGCTCGAATAATGATGACGCCGTGCCCGGAGAATAAAATGACAATCGCAATGGTCATGTTTTATTGATATTACGATTCTGTAGTTCGAAATACACCTGCTCATTTTTTCATATTTTTCTCATTAATTTTGAAAGAGATAAAAAATATCATTTTACAATCCCTATTTCCCTTGGTCACGGCATCATGCGACTTGACCGATAACCGCAAAATTTTTTTGCATAAATACACGTTATCGGGCACAGAGATACACGTCATCGGGACTTATCGTATTTTTTATGCTGGAATTCCCGCGGGAACTCCCTATTATATAATTTAATATTGTTTTAACTGTGCCCCGCGGATTCACCCGCGTGAGATTCGGAATATCCGCTGCAGGAACAATTTTTTTCTAAATAAAAGTAGCCTAAGTTATATAACATCAGCTATCTACCAGTCAATGTCCCGTTAAAATCGGTCCAGTCGTTTCAGAGATTAGCTGGAACAAACAGACAGACAGACCGACAGACAGAAAAAAAATAAAATTTATTTTAGTGAAAAGTTGTTAATAGGCTATTTGACTACTTTTCTTTTTCTATTCTATTTAGTCCGTCAGTTAGATAATAAAAAATTAAGGGTACGTATTTTTTGATTTTTCATATTAATGAAAATATACCTGGATACTTTGCATTCAAGTTTGGGAGTGGGGGCTCGTAACGTCATACGCAGCTAAAAACTGCGCCTATACTTGTGACGTCACGCAACATTTCAAGTCAACGCATCTCCGTTATTTTTTGCTTGCGTAAAAAAAGAAAAATTACGTGTCTAATATTTTTTATGAATCTAAACGACGGGCTAAGAATAAAAAATTAGTCAAATAGCCTATTTGGAATTACAAACTAACAAAGCAATTTTATTTATTTGTACCATGTATAGATTTAACATATATATAAAATAAATAATATGTAATCTAGTGACTAAAATTAAAAAAATAAAACAAATACCGATCTCTTACGACTTCTGTTATGACTTAAAACAACAAAAAATTATTGGTTTGGGGGTCATGGGCCAAATTCGGTTTTTTATTTTTCCTGTAAAGTTGAAATTTTGCAATTATCTTTTTGTTGATGATTTGTTGCGATGATACTTTTGTTTTAGCTGTTAACCTCGACCTTGGCCTCACTGTTAATAGCTTTTGCAATAAAATATGTCATTTATCGCATCTTTTATTTATATTAATCACATTTTGTTCACAAAATAAAAATGATGTTAAAAATAAGACGTTATCTACTGCTTGGCCATACTTAAATAAAAATTGGTATCAATCTATATATAAGAACTTAATATTTTGCAGGTTTTTCATGGAACCAGCCGAGAGTGTCCGAGAGTAAAAGTCTATGA
The DNA here is from genome assembly GCA_907165275.2 of Zygaena filipendulae. NCBI lineage: Eukaryota > Metazoa > Arthropoda > Insecta > Lepidoptera > Zygaenidae > Zygaena > Zygaena filipendulae. The sequence goes on from OU015657.1 coordinate 9,398,341, forward strand.
GTAAGACCGGTTAACTACGTCCTGTGTTTATCTACGTGATTTATTATGCTAGTGATTTAAGTTTAGTGTGTTACGTACTAACCTTTTAATGGTAATTTTACCATCAAAAAATACTCCAGTTAGCGCAAAGATTACTCGGAGTTGAGGATGAAAGTTGTAGAGATTGATATCTGATCTTTCCATATCGTAGTTCTTTTTATTGTAAAAGCTTAGAAAGCGGTCATAATCCATTTTTAGGTTTTAAAAAATTATGAATGTGAGTTTAGCCAGGGATCACACAATGCTCTTTGCTGAAATTATAAAAATTCTATGCCTTCATAGTTAAGTACGTTCTGTACGTAACGTAAGCATAAAAAGATTGTATTTTTCTTTTTATTTAAGTAAATAAGGTATATTAATTCAAAATTTTAAATTTTTTTTTTTCAGATCCACGGATATTTTAATAATAGGTAGGTACCTGACGATGGCAGAGCAATGAAACAATGCGAAAAGTGAAATGTTGAAAACCGATTTAATGACTATAGGTACAATTATACATAGATAGGTAGTATGCACCTTATTATTAATAATGGCTAGAGATTGAACCGTCATGGGCAGCAAGCATGGTAATTTCTGAGAGAATTGTAGGTTGTTAATTTCACTTCATTACCTAAGGTCTTGATAATAGGGTATCTTAATTATGTAGGTAAATTGTTCAACTTTATTCGCAGTAGGTAGGTAACCCTCAAGAGTAAAGATTTAGTGTGTTGAGTGTTATGGCATTTCCAGCCTGTCGTATGAGGAGACTAGGTGCTGTTGGGGTCACTGACGCGGACGGATGGTAGGTAACATGGGAGCACAGCATGGGAGGCTCAGAAAGTCAATTCTGCTCGCGCAAAAAATAATTAAAATGGCGCCGCTTCGCTACAGACCTCCGCTCATAAACACCATCGTGACTGCGATCGGCTTCATGCAAGTGTAACCTACCTACCTACTAGTAGCGGTAGATATATGGGCAGGTTTGATGTGGTTTTGTATTTTGCGTGAGCGGAATTAGCCCCCTGGCTGCCCATCTCAGATAACCCCGTAAAGAGATAAGCTATTTTCGGTGCCGCTCGCATACTAAACGTACAAATTGACACCTTTGGCTAAACTTCATGGAAAAATTAAACTTCCATGCTAAACATATACATTTTTAAATACAACGCCGCGTTTAATCGATATCCCGTTTACTTTCATTCAGATTAAGAATTATCTACCTATTATCCACTAAAATAAGACATCAGAGAGTAACCGTATAGGCACTGAACGGGTACTCGTTGGTGTACCTAGTGTATTGGCTTTAATTTGTGATCTGATCACAACCTTCAGACTCTCTTTTTCGTTCTTTCTTTAAATTTAATTGCAGGAGAATGATTCTAAAAATGCTTTCCAGTCACCTATCAAGATATTTTCTGCCTCGCTCATTACGTTGGTAAATGAATAAGAAAAACAATGACATAAGCTAACAAACGACTGAGCAAACGACGTGGTTGATATATTTGAAAGTAACTTTATTTACTAAAAAGGGTAGAGATTCACAATTCAAATTCCATGTCAAATGTTATTCCATACTTTAGACATATTTAAATTGGTTGTGATGATTGTCATTTTATAAAGAAGATCCTGCCATCAGGGTTTACAATTTTATTTATGTTTTACTTTTGGATCTGCGTTGTTATTGCATAATACCAATGCACAGGCATAAAATTTGTTTTAGAATAGGAACCCCTAGACTAGAACATACTTCGAGCTACGTAGTGACATAATTATTTAAAGTACAGTGTGGACCTATAGATGGGTTATATAGGCAGACTTGATACTAATTTGTGAAACTAATTTTCCTGGCCAAGTTAGAAAATTTAAATGAGTCGGTGGTTAAATTGTGGAAGTAATTTTATTATCTACTGTAGTTTTGCCTGCAGTTTTGTTCGCGTGAATTGTTTTAATCTTTGATGGGTCGAGCAATCTATACTAATATTATAAAGAGCAAAAGATTGTGACGTTGTAGGGGGTAATCTCTGGATCTACTGAACCGATTTCAAAAATTCTTTCACTTATAGGAAGCTACATTGATCCTGAGTGACGTAAGATACTTTTTATCCCGGAATTCCCTCGGGAACTCTGGAGATGGTAAGTTTGTGAGGTTTTAGGGGGTGATCGCTGGATCAACTGAACCAATTTTGAATCTTTTACTTATAGGAAGCTAAAGTGATCCTGACTGACATAGGGTACTTTTTATTTTGGATATCCCGCGGGAACTCCGAAATTACCGCGGGTGAAACCGCGGGGGTCAGCTAGTGATTTAATACTTATAATATCATTGGTGTCGAGACGAAAAAAGAAATTAACCAGCAAACTCTACCAAATTAGTCTCCTATCGGTACCCCCTAGACATGATAATACCATTGTTCCCTTAGTTTTTCCACGTTCTACTTAACTAAGCAATGGATTTTGATTGGGTTTTGATTTGGTATAACACAGCTCTGCAAAAAAGTTTTTTTCAGCATGAGTTATTTTGGCTGAATTATGTTTTAAACATATTTTAAAAATGACTTCCATAACATCCCATCACGTATAGGTTATTTTCAAAGTAAAATCAAATTCAATAAATAAACACTTATTTTTTACAATGAACTATCAGTCTTTTCTTTTTAACAGGTATTCACCACACATATAAGCCATTTAAATTGCAATAGCTCTGCAAGACACATTCTACAACTAAAATAACAATCACAGTAGGTATCTATAGTTTAAATGCTGAATATAAAATGTGTGGCATTAGATAGCCGGAGAAATACTGAACTTATTTAAGTTGTTGAAACATGACCTAATCTGGATTATAGGTCTGGCAGCTTTGCTTATATTTTCTTCCTAGTACCCCAGATAACAAGTCTAAGTAATGTTCAACCTCATCAGTTATAGGTATTAGCCAGTTTGAACTTTTAACCCGTTGCTGTTAACGCCCCTATTCTCTTCAACAATCAGTATGTTTATTTTGATTCATTGCCTAGTTCATCTGTAGGCATTCGATAGTACTTATTCATGCAAGAAAGCTAAGTTTTAAGGCCATTTTTTAATAAAAATAAAATACGAAATTGTAAGTTAATTAGTATCTAATTTTAAACTTAATAATGTAGCAAAAAAATTACTTATTATTATTATTTTTTTTTGTTATGAACAAGTTGAAATCTACCTGTAAGAAAATGTAAAAATACCTATGCAACTTTTTAGTTACAGACCTGTGTAATTTGTATATTTTCCACCAGAAAATTTATTTCACCATCTTTGAATTTACTGAAATATTGGAAAAATCCCACGACAGCTTCTTCATACAACGCTGTCTCTTTAGAAAGAACACAATATAGTGAGTGAGTTAAAGAAGTCGGTTAAAACCTAATTTCCAATTGATATGACTTTGTGTGTTAATTTCTACTTTATACTTTATTATTTTAAAACCACCCTTTCTGCTTTCATTATTAAGTTGTGTGAGCATTTGAACCATTGATACCTATGTATGTAGATTTTTTTGCGATTGTACAAAGTTGATGAATAATTAGGTACATAATTATTGTCACTTGTCACTAAAAGGAGCAGTGTCGTCTGCAAATTTAAGGTGGCTGGGGTTATCTTATCATTATTGATATTACATATTATACGTAATGCTTTGTTGCTTCTTAATTTTAGTTAATAATATTTATTAGTACCTACAGTGATAAATTGAATCTCGAGGCACGGTAGTGCCCCCGCCAAGATGAGCCAAGCGAATCGGGAGCACTACCTATCTTTTCTCGAAGCGCTTCGTCGTTTTTTTGAACCCTTATAACTTGCGTTTGGATTATACCAGATAAACGAAATTCTCGGGATATGTTGTAAATAGCGGACTTATCAAACATATAAAAGTTTAATCTCATAGTTCTTATACTTTAGATTTTGTTGATGTCTAAAAAACCCTTATTTCGTCACTAACTCACTGATGATCATCAAAATTCTTAGGGTACTTCTTAATGTCCTATTAAGCTGAAATTTGGCATGTTAGCTAGTATTAGTACACAAACAACAAAAAAATTATAAAACTTGTAACTTTTATTCCGTTTAAGGAAACGAGGGGATGGAAGTTATTTTTATGTCATAGGGAGCAAACGGGCAAGTAGTATAAGGTGTAAGTTTGTATGAGAATTCCACAATTTTAACATACAAAAAGAAATGAAATCCCACCAAAAACATTTTCATGTAAAATGATGCCAAGACGAGTCCAATGTCAAAAAGTTATCAGATCTCATGTAGAGCCAAGCTTATAACTCTACACACCCTAACTCTACAAGGCCTAACTTTTTGACAGTGGACTCGTCTTGGCATCATTTTACATGGAAATTTTTTTTCGTGGGATGTTATTATGTGAAAGAGTTCTGTTCAACCGGTATTAAATACCTATACCTATCTCCTATTTTAACCAAAAAGCATACCGGGGCTTGAAAGGTTAAAAATATTTAAGTTTACATAATTGTTGGATTAAAAACACAACCGCCTCCTTTTTGGAAGTAGGTTAATAATGTCAATGCCTATAGAAATCGCATCTAAAAAAAATTTTACTTTGTTTTTTATTATTATTTTTTTAATTCACTCTTCTGTCAAGTTTACCCATTTGTCGCCATAGTGTTAATATTTTCTTTTCATATAGCAATCAGCAAAAAAATCCTAGAACAAAACTGCGAGGCACAAAAACAGCACACTTTCAGATTCAAATTTAATATTTAACTTTCCATTTATATTCTTTGATATTTTATATGGTAGAGCAACGTTTGCCGGGTCAGGGCAGGGGCCGTATTTATGAATCGCTCGAATTACTTTCGCACACGGAATCGCAAGATTCACATACGAATCCTTAAATTTTAGATGTTATACTTAATATTAGTTGGCATTTCACTAATTAAGTTAAATTTAGTTAAATGACAATTAACATTAATTTAATGAACGTCTCTGAGCGCGGCAATTTTGTTTTTAAAATCTTTACTCTTGAGTGCGGCCGTTTGATTTAGGGGGTCTTGGATCACTAGATTCTTCTAGTTCAGTAGAGGTTCAGCCATCCAAACCATTATTTTATAATGTCTGTCTGTCTGTGTAAATAAAGTTAGCCAGTATGCTGGTAAAGTCCAAGTATAAATGACATACGTAATAATCTAACTGCCTTCTGCCTAGCTATGACTGCTGAGTGCTGCACTATCAGTTTAATTACGATACAGTTTATTTATAATAAACAACAATTTTAAGATAGCATAAAATAATATAAACTCGTATCAAATCATTGGTACATCAGTTTGATTTAAATTTTTGACGACAGCTTACAAAATACAAGATGATAAGTGCTCCAGTGATCATTCTTACAATATTATTTTTTGCTGTGTATCTTTATAAAAATGCTCACAGGAAGCCGGTTGAGAATTTTCCTCCAGGTAGGTGTGATTTGAACTTTTGTTCACAATAATTTGCTCGAGTGCGTTACCAAACATATTATTTGGCAAAGATTTGTATTTTTTAATAAAAAAAAAACTCAAATATTTTAATAATTGATAAAATGTTATTAATCTTTATGCAAATTAAGTTGGACGTGAGTAAAATAACTTAAATATACAATATAACGGCAGCATAGAAAAAAATATTATGGACGTTTACAAAACACACAATAAAAAAATATTATCGTAGTTTTTGTGGAAAATTTTTAATCATTTGTCTGTTAGGTATAACTTGATTTCTATTAAGTAATTTACTTATTTAACCGCAGAAGTATTAGGTATTTATATTATTGATATGACGAGTAGATAAAGGATGTAAAAGATATTACCTATTAGTAAAATGATTCAAATTAGTTTTACAAATGTCTTACTATTTATAAATGTGAAAGGTAGTTTCTTTGTTAGTTTGTTACGCTTTCAAGCCTTAGCCTAATGGCTCAACCGATCATCATGGAATTTTGCATACACGTTTTCAGGGCCCAGTACCTCTCTGTACGAAAAGAACATAGGGTACTTTTTATCCCGGAATTCCTACGGGCACTCCGAAATTATCGCAGGTTAAACATTACAAAGCTACATTAAATTGTACGTTGTCAAGAGTAGGTAAGTTTAGAAAAAATATAGAGTAGTACTTTTATTTCGGAATACCCGCGGGATCTCGGAAATCCACCCAGTGAAAACGCGGGAAACGCGCGGGGGTTATATAACATGTTGTATTTTATGTTTGTTTCAGGGCCTCCGAGTTTACCAGTCTATGGAGCTTTTTTCATAGTGGTCGCCTATGGATATAAAAATCTGGCAGCCTCAATGATACGGCTCGGGCAAAAGTACAAAACTAAAGTAGTGGGAATGTATTTAGGAGCATTTCCGACTGTTGTCATTAACGATCCAGATTTGGTTAAAGAGATGCTGAATAGACCAGAATTTGACGGACGAAATGACATTATTTTAGCGAGGTTGCGGTCGTATTGGAAGAAATTGGGTGAGTAATTTAAACCGTTTAAACGTCAAAAGATGTAATGATATAAATTGTCAAATCATCACGTCAAACTATACCTACCTATGTTAAGTTAATGAAACATTACGAGAAACGTACCTACCTATTTAAAAAAAAACGAAAGTTTTACAATAACAAGGATTACTCATCCTTACTATCCTAATAATATTATAAATGTGAAAATGTGGATGTTTAGATGTTTGGATGTTTGTTACTCAATCATGCAAAAACGGCTGAACGGATTTGGATGAAATTTGGCATGCACGTTGTCAGGGGTAGGTACAGAGAAAAACATAGGGTACTTTTTATCCCGGAATTCCCGCGGGAACTCCGAAATTACCGCGGGTGAAACCGCGGGGAATAGCTAGTAGTATTATAAATGCGAAAGTGAGTTTGTTTTTTTTGTTACGCTTTCACGCCTCAACGGCATAATGGACCGTCATGAAATTTTGCATACGCTTTGTCAGGGACACAGAGAAGGATATAGGGTATACTTTTTATCCCGGAACTCCCGCGGAACCTTCAAAATTAACGCGGGTGAAACTGTATTAAATTTTGCATACTACACGTTGTGGAGGATAGGTAGAGAAACAAAATATAGGGTAGGTAGGTACTTTTATCTCGGAATACCCGCGGGATCTCCGAAATTACCGCGGGTGAAACCGCGGGAAATACGAAAAAAAAATTATACCCAAAATTACTAAAAGAAAATAAAAGAACCAGACTGTAGATACCTACCTAAATACTTTCACAGTATACTATTCTGGACCCGCGGCAGAACTCAATTTACTGCAGTCTCAGACGAAATAAAAAGTCAAGACGGAGCGATGTGAACAAAAAAAGTGAAGCCGATAAAACTACGCCTCGGCGTGTAGGTACATGCACAGTTACACGCACGCACATATAACGAAACTACGCCTTACCTTGTCAGTCGAGCTATTCCGGCGCGCGGAGTGTCACTCTGTAATCATTGCTATTTTTTAAAGAAAAAATGCAGAATTGTGTAGTGAGAGGGTGTAAAAACCAATCTTCGAAAATAAAAAGCAGGATAGAACCACATTTTTAATAAAATATGAATTTTATTAATTTATGACTACTTGGAACACAAAACCTTCACAACTTCCATAAGTGTTGCTACTAGTGAGCGTCACAATAGTTCTCGTTTTTTGGGTAAGGTAATGTGACGTGGAACGTAATGTAACATCATTTACCTATTTCGATTTTAACTTAAAATTAGTGTAAGTGTAAATAGGCGTTAATTTTTATTTTCAATGTTTTATCATAACTTCGAAATCTATATTTTTAAGGTTCTCGAATATACAACCGAGGTAAACAACTTAAAAAAATTCTAACTTATCTATTTACTTATCCATTCATCTTTCTAGAACTTAACAATTTTGGCTACTTAATAAGTTTTCACTGCACGGAAACACTCACTAAATGCCCACATGTTTACGAAATCGGCTTCACTTTTTTGTTGACAGCGCTCCGTCTTGAGTTTTTATTTCGCCTGTGACTGCAGTCTAATATAACTGTTGTAGTAAGTAGGTACAAATAAGTACCTACAGTCTTCGCCTCATTATTATTTACATGCCATGTCGATGAACTTTGATGAAAGTTTATCAAAGCATAAAATATATAATTAATAAGATTTTTAATGTTTTTTTTTTCTGATAAGAGTTTTCTGTCTCCTTTTTAGGATTCCGAAACCAAATGGCAAAAACTGAACCCTTTTTTTCGTAATAACCAATACCCGTTTACGTCGTGTACGTCGGTCTGTCTGTTCGTATTTCACACGTCACCATAAAATAGAGTTTTGGAAGAAGTTGCATTCGTGAATCGTTATATAATAGTCAAGGGAATCACGAAATTAGGACAAAATTATTTACCTTTTGTTTTCCCGAACAAACGAATAAATAGACAAATAAAAGCAATTGAGTTATAGGAGAGAGAAAGTTATATAAAGTCTCATCTGAAAAATTAAAAGGTAGTATAGAACAAAAAAACCATTCATCGAAATTTAAATATTATGTCATGCTGTTTTCGAACAAATGGGATATTTTCGAAAAAAACAACTTTTTCATATTATCACTCTATAATCTCTACATATAAAATGCTTTGTCCTGAATAACTGATGGATCAACGCACAGTCTACCGCTAATCGTAGAGACCTGAAACTTGGAGGGAGTGTTTTTTGTATAATTTACATATCCGATTTTCGAAAATTTAACCCCTTGGGATGATTCTGCGGGAACTTCGAAAGAGACCGCGCGGGATAGCTAGTACTTTATATAACTTTGAATTATTTTAATGATGAACGTTTTTCGCCACTGCGGAACGCTTAATTGTGAATAATCTTACTCGAACTTTTTATATTTAAGAAAAATACACGTATCTATTACGTACAATCACGTGGTGCTGTAGTTAATGGAGTAATTAGGTAGGTACTATAGTAATAAGTAGGATAGTAGGCAGTAGTCAAATATTTCAATAATTCAAACAGGTACATATAAAAAGAACTAGCTCTCCTGCGCGGTTTCACCCGCGATAATTTCAGAGTTCCCGCTGGAATTCTGGATTACATATAGCCTATGTTACTCTGGGATAATGTAGCTTTCTAATGGTGAAATAATTTTTGAAATCGGTCTAGTAGTTTTTGAGTTAAATCGTAACAAACAAAAAAAACAAAAACAAATCTTTTCTCTTTATAATATTAGTTGTATATTATTATATTACTAGATGTGCCCCGCAGTTTCACCCGCATGAGTTTAAGTTTAAGAATCCCAGAGGAACTCCAAAATAGCTTAATTTATTCCTAATGACATCAGCTAATTAGCAGTGAAACTTCTGTCAAAATCGGTCCAACCATTTCGGAGATTCACCCACGTGAGTTTCGGAATTTCCGCAGGAAAATTTTTCGTGACCACGTGACTTGGGTTTTTATAGCGATAAAGAATATAATGGATTGTCAACTTGACTTAGAGGGCAAAAAAAATTCCCCGAGATTATGGTTAACGCACATTTAACACAATATATTTGTTTGATATTGGCCATCTTGTGAACAAATTAAATTATATTTGCAGGTATATTCTTTACGGATGGTTTCTTTTGGATGGCGCAAAGGAGATTTGCCTTTAGATACTTAAGAGACTACGGTTTCGGAAGACGATGTGAAAATTTGGAGAATGTTGTGGAATCAGAAATGAAGGTGCTCCTCGATATAACTGCGGATCCCAAATCACCAGCTGAAAAGGTAAGAGCTTAGTAGGTAGGTACTTAATAATGAAGTCTCTAGTAGACAGAGCAGTTTTGTTAAACAACGTTTTTTAAAGTACGTAGGTACCTTCTCTGGAGGCCAATCGCTCTATTTTAGAACGAGTTTACCGAAACTGTTAAACGTTAATTTTATAACGTGTTCACGAAAACTCGTATAGCCAAGTTTTTGACGGTATAAAGTTCCTAAATTTTCCATAGCGATAACAATTAAAGATTGTCAATTTGACTAAGGGGGCTAGTTATTACTGGTAATTATAAACGTATTTAAATAAAAAACGATAAAAAAATTGTGCCAAGTACAATTTTATTAGTCATAATATTGTGTCTTCGACATTCGTCCATTGCGGACTTCGAACCGCGTCTCACCGAATGACACGCGCGCTCGTAAGCAAATAGTCTTCACAAGAATGACTGTGGGCGTCCAAGCAAAAAGATAGTCTCCGAGATATAAGAAGTTTTGTAAAATCGGGTTACAAAATTGGTTTCGCGATTTTAATTGATTATTATTATTTATTAATAAATGTTCAGTTATCTACAATGGGCATGATGACTAAATTTTAATTTTTAGTCCGTGTTAAGATTAATAAAAAATATTGGACATGTATTTTCCTTTTTTTTATGAATGATGAATGTTTGTATGTCTGTCTTCTATGTGTTTCGAAACCATTGGCCATACAAATTTTACGCATCACACAAGCGCCTATTATTATGTTTTTCATAAATAATATTTTAAAATTTTGTTTTCACTAAACATGCGTCGATTTCATATCTAGGAATGATTCACATAAACAAAGTTTCAAACCTTGACACGTCATGACGTATCATTTACCAATATGAAATGACGTAAAACTTTATAATTACTTACAATTCACAACTGAAAAAAATTATGCGAAAGTGAGTTTGTTAATTTGTTTGTTTGTTACGCTTCACGGTGTGGAATAAGGACGAAATTTCGGACATGGTGTTTTTATTACAGAATTGGGTAGTCATTAAATATAAAAAAGGTAGAGTAGAACTCCCGAGTGCCAATTATGCATATCTTCAGAGTTATGAATTTTTGAAAAACCCAATTTTTTTTGGGCCGTAAAGTGAAAAAAAATCGCTTGTCTGAAACTATAGGTTTTATTGATAATTTGATTCCAGAATATATAAGAGTAAGTAAGGTTGCATTTTGGGAGAATTTTTCAACTTTCCAGAGCAACTACAACAAGAGTTATTAAGTTTTTTAAATTTTTCGTTTTTATTTTTTTTCTCCTATACTATGACGCATTAGCAAAAATGCTTTCCGTATTATATACCCCAGACTATGATCAATATGTGACAAAAAAACCGAACGCTAATCCCGAGGGGTATGGGAGTTAAAGGTACTTTAATATTTTCGTTAGGGTTGCCAAAATTTTCGGCACAATTTTTACCGAAAAGTTTATGGACGGCATGAACTATATTCCACCTTCTATAGTACATTGGATAAAAATAAACCTTTTTCATAGACTCTAATAGTCACTGGTGTATAGTCCTTGATATTATCAAGGTTTTAAATATGTACAAATTATTTCAAGTCGCAACAGTAGGTACTTGTGTTATTAGACAACCATCCGAAAAATGATAGAAACAAAATTTACATAATAACTCCTCAGGTATACTATAACTTCATATCAGTTAAAGAGATTTTAGAATCGGTTTCGTAGCGTTTGGGTTTACCCATAACAAAAAAAAAAAAAAACTTTTATCTTCTTAGTAATTAGTCAATCTGCTTAAATGCCACTGAAGTAACTGACACTTGCTGTTTGTTCACTGTTCAACAATTAAGAAAAATGTCAGCCCTGACTCCAATTTTTATTACCGAATCTTTAATTAATTATAACTCCCATACCCCGCGGGATTAGCGTTCGGTTTTTTTGTCACATATTGATCATGGTCTGGGGGTATATAATACGTAAACCATTTTTGCTAATGCGACATGGTATAAGAGAAAAAAAATAAAAACGAAAAATTTAAAAAACTTGATAACTCTTGTTGTAGTTTCTCTGGAAAGTTGAAAAATTCTCCCAAAATGCAACCTTAATTACTCTTATATATTCTGGAATTAAATTATCAATAAAACCTATAGTTACAGAGAAGCGATTTTTTTTTACTTTGCGGCCCAAAAAAATATGGTTCCAAAATACAACCCCTGGTCTCCACTTTGCACCATGTTCCCCATAAAATCTAAACGATGCACTGCAGTTTTAAAATTCAGTTTTGCAATAAGCGCGTCATATTTTAAATTATATTTGACATACATAATCGTGCATTTTATATATAGACAAGCGATGCTTTTGGGCTTGTATGAAGGTACTACGACTATGTTTAATGAGATAATAATAGTTTTTAAAAAATAAAAAATATTCGGCTAGGTTTAAGAAAAATGTCAGCCCTGACTCCAATTTTTATTACCGAATCTTTAATTAATTATAACTCCCATACCCCTCGGGATTAGCGTTCAGTTTTTTTGTCACATATTGATCATAGTCTGGGGTACATAATACGTAAAGCATTTTTGCTAATTCGACATAGTATAAGAGAAAAAAAATAAAAACGAAAAATTTTAAAAACTTAATAACTCTTGCTGTTATTGCTCTGGAAAGATGAAAAATTCTCCTAAAATGCAACCTTACTTACTCTTATATATTCTGGAATCAAATTATCAATAAAACTATAGTTTCAGAGAAGCGATTTTTTTTCACTTTGCGGCCCAAAAAATATGGTTCCAAAATACAACCCCTGGTCTCCACTTTGCACCATGTTCCCCATAAAATCTAAACGATGCATTGCAGTTTTAAAATTCAGTTTTGCAATAAGCGCGTCATATTTTAAATTATATTTCATATACATAATCGTGCATTTTATATATAGACAAACGGAGCTTTTGGGCTTGTATGAAGGTACTACGACTATGTTTAATGAAATAATAATAGTTTTTAAAAAATAAAAAATATTCGGCTAGGTTTAAGAAAAGTGTCAGCCCTGACTCCAATTTTTATTACCGAATCTTTAATTAATTATAACTCCCATACCCCTCGGGATTAGCGTTTGGTTTTTTTGTCACATATTAATCATAGTCTGGGGTATATAATACGTAAAGCATTTTTGCTAATGCGACATAGTATAAGAGAAAAAAAATAAAAACGAAAAATTTAAAAAACTTAATAACTCTTGTTGTAGTTGCTCTGGAAAGATGAAAAATTCTCCTAAAATGCAACCTTACTTACTCTTATATATTCTGGAATCAAATTATCAATAAAACCTATAGTTTCAGAGAAGCGATTTTTTTTCACTTTGTGGCCCAAAAAAATATGGGTTTTTCAAAAATTCATAAATCTGAAGATATGCATAACTGGCACACGGGAGTTCTACTCTACCTTTTCTATTACTAATGACTACCCAATTCTGTAATAAAAACACCACGTCCGAAATTTTGTCCTTATTCCACACCGTGCGCTTTCACGCCTCTACGGCTCAACGGATCTGCATACACGTTGTTAGGGGTACAGAGAAGTACTCAGGGTACTTTTATCGTGGAATTCCCAGTGGAACACCGAAATTTAAGCGGGTGAAACTGCGAGGAACAGCTAGTATTTGAATATAGCTCGAAAAAGCGCTAGATTTCCCTAGAGCAGTGGTTCCCAAAGTATGATGGGTCGCGACCGAATATTAGGTGGACCCTGAAAACCAAAAACAGCTTAATAAATGGATGTATCATACTCTGAGATTAAAATTAACTAAAATTTAAGTTTTTTTACGTTTCTACGTACGTAGTACCTCAGAGTAAATATACCGATGGAAAATTTCACGTGGTTTCACTCGCGTTAGTTTCAGATAATTCCGGGATAGAAAAGTACCCTGTATGTATACTTTTCTGTACCTCCTACCCCCTAAAAATTTCACGTTGATCGGTTGAGTAAAGGCGTGAAAAGGTACAGACAGACAGACAAAACCTCAATACCTGTTATATATATGTTTAGTTGTTGTATACGTATGCTGTAAATCTTTGTGTTGTGTCAAATAAAGTTTTTTCAATTCAATTCAATTCAATTCAAAAAGTATTTTCGCATTTATAATATTGATGAATAGTATCACGTATGGATACCAGTTTCGTTAGGTGGGTACTACAATGTGCGATTCTCGAACTTATTTATTTTACCGCCCCCTTTGAAATCAATTATTTCTCAGCGCCCCCAACTTTTTATGCACTCCTCAAAAATTAAAATAAAACACAAATTCATTACCTTAATTAATTTAATTATAGTGTGCAATATTAGTCGGTTCTGGTGTTTAAGCTGACATTTTAAACTAGACATTTTTACTAGTGATACCAATCAAAACACAACTTTATAATATTAAGAATTTATTGAAAAAAATAAATTCAATTCAAATTAAAATTCAAATTAAAAAAAAACAATATATAGATAGCCAGATAGGTAATAAATATAATCTAATTATTTGACATTGAGTACCTAATAGGTAGGTTTTAATTTTAGTGAATTTTAAAATATAAAGTATCTAAATAAAATCACAAACCAACCATCGCCCCCTAAACCACGCCAATGCTTCCCATTTTTATCTGGGCCCCTTAACGCCCCCCTGTAGGTCTCCAACGTCCACAGGGGGCGTTATCGCCCACTTTGAGAAAGACTGTTAAACCCGATACAATCCCGTAATTGCCCAGGTTTTTATCGGGCTTAAAACCGGTGCTTGCGTTAATTGTCCGTCTATAGTGTCATTTATTTTGATTGTAGACGATTGCGGGAACACGGCCGTCAAATATGACTTCTGTAGTGTACACCTCTCTGTAACATCTTGTATATTGTATTTTAACAGAAAGTCGTGAACGGTGATTTGGTATACTTGTACGAATATTTTTCGACGCCGGCGACGAATGCGGTGTTGTACGTGCTGGCTCGGCTGACGTTGCCGCGCTCGGAATATTCAACGCTGTGGGAGTTGTCGCGCCACGCTATGATTTTCCAGCGAGGGAGCGACGACCTTGGCGGCGCCCTCAGCCTAACGCCATGGCTCAAAGACCTTTTCCCCAACATGAGTGGCTTTAATGGTCTCATGAAAGGAAACCAGTACTTGTTGAAATTTTATGAGGTGATTATTTTTTTGTCAACATAGAAAATATGTAAACATTTTCGTCAGTCGTTGAACTTTAATAGCTACTGCGATGAGATTAATATAATATATCCACTTCGCAACGCACAGATCTACTCGATCCCACATTAAGTTATAAGCTTGTGTCGTGGAAATCAAGCAATCATGGTAGGTATATATTATTTATTATTACATAAATATTATACTATAAATCTATACATTTAGATAAAATTTAAGTGTCTGTTTGTAATTTTAAATTAACAGCTTTTCACTGAATACATATGAAAGTATATGTACGGTACTTACAAAAAAAAATTCAGTTTTTAAATATTTTTAGGTCTGTCTGTTTGTTTCTTCCGGCTAATATCTGAAACGGCTGAACCGATTTTACCGGGACTTTCATTGGCACATAGCTGATGTTATAAGGAGTAACTTAGGCTACTTTTATTTTATAAAAAAAAAATAGTTCCTGCGGGAATTCCGAAACTCACGCGGGCGAAACCGCGGGGCACAGCTAGTATGAAAATATGAAATATGAATCGAACACGGAACCTATTGATTAGCGGACACTGGGCAGGCATGGTGACCTAATGCGCCAATCAGGTCATCGAGATTCGAGAAAAGTAATTAAATATTCCTGCTGCTTTACGCAGTTATACTTGTGTGATAAGGAACAAACAGTGTTCCTTCAGCCGCGTCTCTTTTTTTCACCTTAGGAGTTGATTTATCAAAATATCTTGAAATATGATAAGTACCTACACCTTTTTGTTTTTATAGAAACATTATATTATAACTAAAAAATAAAGATAAATTATTTCACGAATCTCGACCTATGTATTTAAATCGTAGATGGAGAATGAATTCATTCTCCGTCTACGATTTACTCATTTAATAAATTACTCATATCTACTTGTTCCAAATTCTAGTTTTAAACTATTAAGATAATTAACTATCTTTATTTTTAGGACCTTATCAAAAAGGCAATGGAAACACACAATGAGTCATACGACAGACACTTTCTGGACATGTACATAAAAAAAATGAAGGAGGAAATTAGAGAGGGTAAACGGAGTACATTTTCAGGTGAAAATTAGTTTGTTTCTCATTATTTCGTTTCAGTTTACTCTTAAATTCACTAATGAAAATTAATGCTATGCATATGCTATGCATTATATAGTTAGAGCATTTGCTCTAACTTCCTTTTGCAACGGTGGCGCGCCTGCCTCGCCTACATGTCTAGTTAATTTATTTGCTTTGTGGTTGAAACGCCGCGTGCGTGGTGGTAGGGCACTTGCCGGAGCCGGTCTGGCTAGCTACCACCTTCCAGTTGAAAATCTGCCGCCAAGCATTTAATAACGTTTTTTACCTACCTTCTCTTAACTGAATCAAATTCAATGTGGTATTCCAGTGGAACAGCTGGCTATGATCTGCGTGGACTTCACGTTCCCGCCGGCTTCAGCTATACCCATGGTGCTGACGATATTGACGGAGCGGCTGCTGCTGCAGCCTGAAATACAGGACAAGATTCACGAGGAAATTGACAGAGTGGTCGGCAAGAGTCGCCTGCCCAATCTTGACGACAGGAAAAAGTAAGAATACACACTTATAGACACATATGTATAATCTCTGATGTTATCAGTTTATCATTCAGTTTCCTTGAAAAAATTGCTTTTAGAAATGTTGCCAGCCGGGCTAAGATGCGCAAGACGACAAAATTTTATCGAGCCATTTTATCGATTCTCGTCGACATATTGTATGGCTTTGTCGACGAGAATCGATAAAATGACTCGATAAAATTTTGTCGTCTTGCGCATCTTAGCCCCCCAGCGGAGCTAGGATGCGCAACATGATATGTTTATCGAACGAAAGATAAAATTGTCGACACGACAAATATTTGTGGGCGTCCAAGCAAAAAAGTGCAGTAGTGGGGTATTGAATTAAGACTAGATTCGGTTAAACATTTTTACCACTGGTAGACAAAACGATATATTATGTCGACGAGAATCGATAAAATGGCTCGATAAAATTTTATCATGTTGCGCATCCTAGCTCCACTGGTTTGCCACTCATTTATACAGGGTTAGTTGTAATTCGACGTATATATGTATATCCGTTAAGAGCTGAAAGGGGGTTGGTAAGATATTACCAAATCTTGTTGAATTAAGTAGGTACTTTTAATTAAGTTCATAGCTTAGGTAATCGACGTACCAGCTAAAATTTAAGTGTTTCGTGGTACCCATTCGATAAGTAGCTTTTTTTTAAATTTGAAATTAAATATCATATTTTGGGTAAATATCAAACAAACTTTAAAATTATCAAATATCTCAAAAACTAAAATCTAATCATGTAAGACCAGAGTAGGTACTTGAAATACTTACCAAAATAGACCAATCATACAAGCCCCAAATCGTGTCATTTAATTGGCTACTTGAGTAACCTACTTGACTAAATTTTTTTAGGCCGTCGTAAAATTTTGGACACACATTTTTCTTTTTTTACGTAATCAAAAAATAACGATGATAATTGAGTTAAAATTTCGTGTGACGTCACAATCCCGTGCAGTTTGTACGAGGCTTATACCGAATAATGACGTCACGAGTCCCCCACTCTAAACTTTAATGCGTTTTATCTATGTTTATTGTCATCAATTTAACAAAGCAAAAAATACGTGTCTATTATTTTTTTATTTTCTAACTGACGGACTTAATAGAATTTTGATTTTCATAACCCGGATAATACCCAATTTTCCCCATGAGTCTCCATGGCCATCTACCGGCTCCATCAGCTCCATTTCATAATAATATTGCATTGTCATCCTAACTAGGTACTTGTTTATGAGGTACATACAAAGTTTCATTTTGATATGACAATTAGAAGTTGGTTAAAAACTGACTTCTCAGATTTTATTATATTGTTTGTTAGCTACAACTGAAGTAATTTTAAAGCATTTAATATTGTATTTATTTATTCTAGCATGCCCTATTTGGAGTCGTGCATTCGTGAGATTATGCGCTACGACACGCTGGTACCGCTAGGCGTGGCTCATCGTGCCATGGAAAACACACAGATCGGCGGGTACAACGTCCCTGAGGTAATGATTTACGACTTTTTTAGTTTTTTCTAAGTAATGTATGGAAATTCTAATTCACTGGTCTGGCAACACTACATCGCAAGTAGGTAGGCAAGTAGGAAGGTAGGTTCACAGCGAAGATAGCTCAGTGGTTGGTGCGTTTGGGTCAAACGCCGCAAGGCGTAGATTTAAACCCTAACAATGAGCTTGAGCTGTCGGTGAAGGAAAACATCCTGAGGAAACCATAGCATCGTGGTGGGGCACTTTTTAGTGCCCGGCTGGGCTACCTACCACCTTCAAGTTTAAAATTTGTCGCCAAGCACTTAACGGTGTGTTCTGGCAGCGTCACTTGAAGGCAGTTCCCATTCCAGGCTAGGTCTGTCCACAATCTTCGACCACACTCCCTTATCATCAAGTGAGTTGTAGTCAAACGCCTAGTTTGTTCACAATAAAAAAGGCACAAGTGAACCAGACATCTCTAATCATGTCTCATCGCATCTCTAATCACTAATATGTGTATGTATGTCACAGAACACAATCGTATCGGCCAACTTCGTCCCGCTGCACATGAACAAGGAGATCTGGGGTGACCCTGAAAACTTCCGTCCCGAGCGGTTCATTCGCAATGGAAGAGTAGACCCCTCCCTGGACAAATCGCTGCCATTTGGTGCAGGTAAATACATACATATTATATTTTATTAATGATAATATTATGTAGAAATTTTGTATTATTAATATGCATCACCTTATTTTATTTCTCTATACCTACTTATACAGGCTGTAGCGTAAGGGTAATACACTCAGTGTCTATTCCATTTTCATTTCAAATAGGTCTAGACTCTAGGTACCTCAAACACATAGTGTTCATTTTTTGGTGTAATTCTTTTAAAATGAGGTCCTCATTTAAAATAAAACTAATACTTCATATTCGTAACTGCTAAACGGATTTTCATGAAATCCAGTAGGTAGGCAGACCTACTATAGAATTGTCTTATAGGTCTAGAAATAAATACAGGGAAATTTCCACGAGGACAATAAGTTCACGACGATTCCAAAATTCAAGCGGTTATTGTTATTTTTTAAGTCAAGTAAGTTTTCTAAAATCAAACGTTTTCACAAATCTTCTTACAGGTAGAAGACTGTGCGCCGGTGAGACGTTCGCCCGTCAGACCTTGTTCCAAATGTTCTCAATGTTCATGCAAGCATACCGCGTGTCCACGGTGGACGGAAAACCACTCAAGAAGCCCGCAAAAAGGATCCAGGGAATAATTACCACAATACCAGAATTTTGGATCCGAATCACGCCAAGAACTTAAAGAAATCATAATATAGAATTATAAAACGATCTTTATAAATCTGGATCCTTGTTCACTATGACCATAACTGAAACTTTGGAGCTAATCTCTAATCTATACAACGCACAGCTAAAACCGCTGATCGTAGATGTGTGTCGTGATCGTGTTCTTTGTATGACGTATGGAACGTTTGGATTTGTGTTGTGGACGGACTTTATGGGCAAGGAATGTGGTTGATCATAGTGAATAAGGGCTCTGAACTTAATTTATTTACTTCTCCTTCTATAATCTGTATAACTACGAATCTTTACTAAAAAAAAATATATATATAAAGCTGAAAAGTTTGATTGGTTGAACGCGCTAATCTCAGGAACTGTTTCGAATTGAAAAATTCTTTTTGTATTGGATAGTCCATTCATCGAGGAAGGCTATAGGCTATATAATATCACGTTACGACCAATAGGAGCGGAGCATCAAATTAACTCAAGTAAAACCGCGAAGCACAACTAGTGTTAGATATTTAAGCTTTAGTAATAAGGTAACTCATAGAAATATTTTAAAGAAAAACCGACATCAAAACACATAAAAATGCACTAACACTAAAAAGTTAAAAATAACAAAATACCGATTTAATCCGAAAGACAAAAATGCACGTAATATTATGGGCTTGTGCTATGCTACCTGACATGACATGCCGACCAATAAAGGTAAATGTAAAGGTCATTCACCCGCGTAAACCCACGTGGCCGCGTTATTTTTTAAGGTTTTCTCTGTGATTTATTATTGTTTTTTTATTAGTTACATGTAAGCATGAATATGCCCCTAGTTTTAAGTTACATTTTGTAAGTTTATGATTACTGTTTAATAAGTTACTAAGTAAAGTAGTGTCCAGAACAATGATGATTTATGACATTTATTGGGTTATTTTTTTATTAATGAAAACACTGTTATATTTGCTATAGGTATTGTTTAATTCGTATAATAAAGAATACTGAACACTAATTTTAGTTTTCGCCGGCAAAAGAACAAGGAATGATGTCTTTTGACATTATCAACCTATTGTCAACATGGCAAAGGGGGCACAAGACCCCGAAGTCCGTTTCTAGTTCTACAAGTCTTCGTTCTTCAAGTCATTTGGTCTAAATTTATTACACTTACTAGCTGATTCCCGCGGTTTCACTCGCGGTAATTTCGGCGTTCCCGCGGGAATTCCGAGACAAAAAGAATCCTGTTATCTTCTCTGTACCCCTGACAATATATTGTATGTGGTGAAAGGGTAAAAAACAAACAAACAAAAAGAAAACTCACTTTCGCATTTAAAATTGGTATTAGCTAGGATTACAATAATATTGGTGTATTAATATAAATTACAAATTATTGATTTTTATTTGCACGTTGTCCAGTTTTGAATAATATTGGTGTAGAATAATACTATCAAATTTTCAGCATTCCCCGCGGTTTCACCCGCGGTAATTTCAGAGTTCCCGCGGGAATTCCAGGATTCCAGGTACCCTATGTCCTTCTGTGTAGGTATCTCTGACAACGTGTAAATATGCAAAATTTCATGATGATCCGTTGAGCCGTTGGGGCGTGAAAGCGTAGTAAACAAACAAACTCACTTTCGCATTTTTAATATTGGTAAGGATAATAGATAGTTACTGATAGTTACAAGTAATTTAGGTCTGAATAAGAGAGAACGAGGTATACTTTCATCTTGATATACCTACCTAAAGTCTAAACTTAAGAAAATTTAGAAAAAAGAACGAAAGAAAGAAAAGGCATTTATTTGGATGTTTCCAAATAAATAGACAACACAATTTTACAATTACCTTATACTTCATACATTACATAAGAACACGATTTAACAAAATATTTAATTATGACAATATACTAGCTGTGCCCCGCGGTTTCCCCCGCGTGAAACGTTTTAAACAACCTTTTTCCCGACATCCGATTTAAATGAAATAAAGTCTAAATGTAGCTCCAGGCTAAGCTTAATCTACCTGTGAAAACCGCTTGGCAATCCGTTCAGTAGATTCTGGGATCATCGTGTACAGACAAGAAGACAGACAGAAAATATAGTAAAAACTCTTTTTTGTGGTTAGTTACTCTTTTTTTATCGCCCACTGTAAATTTTTAACCGACTTCCAAAAAGGAGGAGGTTCTATGTTCGATTGTATGTATGTTTTTTTTTTTTTTTTTTTTTTTTTTTTTTTTTTTTTTTTTTTTTTTTTATGTATGTTCACCGATTACTCGAAGACGGTTGGACCGATTTTGAAAATTCTTTTTTTGTTTGAAAGGGTTTAGTCCCAATTAGGTCCCATTGCCACCAAGTCGGGATCTGATGATGGGATCTTGGAGAAATCGAGGGAACTCTTCAAAAATTATAGGCACACCTATAGCGATTTGGGTATTTTTTATAGTAAATCGTTCATTTGCTTCTGGAAAGCAAAATTTGAAGAAGTGGAACTGATGATGAAGACCACAGATGGTCATCGGAACTACTCAACAATAATACGTATTTCACGGGTTCCGATTGCAGCGATTTCGAAAATTTGTGTTTTGTTTGATAGGGGATACTTTCAAATTGATTCCATTGTCACCAAGTCGAGATCTGATGATGGGATCTTGGAGTAATCGAGGGAACTCTTCAAAAATTATAGGTACACCTATAGCGATTTTTGTATTTTTTATAGTAAATCGTTTATTTGCTTTCGGAAAGTAAAATTTGAAGAAGTGAAACTGATGATGAAGACCACAGATGGTCATCAGAACGACTAAATAATAGGTATTTCACAGATTCCGATTCGTTAACTTTAATATGGTTTCTAAACAATTTATGCTCGTCCCAATGTATATGGTGAAGTGGAACTGATGATGATGTATAAGGAGAACTCCTCAACAATTAACGTCCCTGCGTCGGGAAAAGCAATATTTTGTAAAAGGTGATGAGCAGTTGACATTGGGCTACTGTAACTTAGAGAATTTACGAACTAAGTCACTTAAAAGCGAGAAATAAACAAATTTTTAACAAAAAAATTAAAACCGACTTCCAAAAACACAAAACTAAAAAACTAAAAATAAAAAGCTAAAAATAACAACATACCGATTTAATTCAAAAGACAAAAACACACGTAATATTCTTATTGATTTATGCTACCACTAATCGGTATGAAGTCGGTGACAAGCCAAATATGAAGGGGGTAGATGGGCTAAGTCGACTCCCGCCACCAGCTCTTCGTGAGCAGGACAACCCAAGTGGCCAGACACCAGCGGGCTTGTCACCGAATTCAAACCGATTAGTGGTAGCATAAATCAATAAGAATATTACGTGTGTTTTTGTCTTTTGAATTAAATCGGTATGTTGTTATTTTTAGCTTTTTATTTTTAGTTTTTTAGTTTTGTGTTTTTGGAAGTCGGTTTTAATTTTTTTGTTAAAAATTTTTGTTAAAAATATTCAGTGTACCTACAGAATCGCGGATTCTACTCTTTTATTATGGTACCTATAGATTATGATTGAGAATAAATGACAGAGTTGTTTGTGTGGTGCGACACCCGTCACCAAAACGGTCGATTTAAAACAAAAGTAAAGGAAACAAAACTACTGATCGGGTTTTTATCCGGTTTAATAGGTAAATTGAGCTTAGCTTGGAGCAACAAATAAACTTTGTTTTATTGGATGTTGCGAATGAGTTGTCATTGAAAGGCGTTTTACACAAACTGTCATTGCAAGGATCGACAGTGATGGTTTTAGGCAATGGTATAAATATTTATAAGTTTACATCTTGTCTGCTACTACCTACAGTGTTCATGCAACCTTGACTTTAGTGCACCTACAGTGAGCCATCAAATATTGCTGACAAATCAGTTGGACTCTTTTTTTATGAAGTTATTAGTAGGTACCTATATACAAGGTTAGTTGTAACTCGACCTATATCTGTTAGGAGCTGAAAGGGGGGCCAAAATGCAACAAATTGGACCCCCCATTGGAGATATTGGATTTTTAGGGTTTATTTATATTTTACCCAAAACTTGGTATTTAATTTCAAATAAAAAAAAAACTACTTATCGAATGGGTACTGGAGCTTCAAAATATCTTTAGTTATCTACACATATAACAAAATTGTACTGGTCGATGTCTGTACATAAATAAGAAAAAATAAATTTAGGCGACTTTATGAGTGATATACATAGAAGCTAAAAATACCGTTTTTACAATTTTTGTCCACAATTCCAAACCAGAGTTGGTCCAATAGTGGGTGACCCAGCGTTGGCCAAACCTGTGGTCGCTCATGCTTGGGCCAAGACTGGTGGAGTCAGCTTTGGCCCTTGAATGATAAATACATACCTATATGTATATAAGTACATAACTAAATCAACAGGAGGCAATACGCTTTAAGTAATTATTATTAACTAGCTGTGCCCCGCGGTTTCACCCGTTTATACGGCCTTGTCCATGACACAGCCGCACAGTACATACTACATACAGCTACATACATACCTAATAAATACAGGGAGTGATTCGTCTGCCAACAAACTCCTGTGCAGTTTGGCTCGTGTAAATTAAGAACAACGCTGATTTGTGTTCAATTGAATAAAAAAAGTTTATTATTATTTCTTTAAGTCACACTGACTACACACAGAAAGGGGTGAGAGTCACATGACACATCCCTTTTTATCTGTGTAGTAAGTGACAATAAAAAATATATAAGACTTCCATAGCAGTAATTAAAATTAAAATATCAATTGTAATCTGATAATTATGGTACCATTAGGTATCTACTAACCTAGGGCAAGTCGATAAAAGTTATCATTAATATTACAATCATAATTAATATTCTGTAAGCATTAAATATACGAGTAGTACCTACCTAATCAAAATGATGTTCCTACGATGTATAAGTTTATGAGTAATGTTCTTTTTTTCAATCTTAGAAAATTTTTGGGCTCTGGTGAACATTTCATATTTTCAGACTTACAGCAATGAGCAAATACGTTTTCCTACGACGTTATGTAAAAGAAGGAAAAATGAAAATTCATTTTTAAAATCATGTTCCTACGATGCACGATGTGTAGTTTATTAGTTAATGATTCTTACTTCTTTCCATTTTACGTTAATGACTGAAATGAAATGAAATGAAAACTCTTTCCGTAAAAGCAGAAGTTGCAGGAATAGAGTTGAATGAGGGATAAAAATATAGTATTTGTCGTACCTACTATATTATTCTATACAATTGACTAAAATAGTATAACACGATGCTACTTATAAATATTATAGTACGAGTGGCAAGTGGCAACCCTACTTAGTAGGCAGCGAGCAGATTAGGTTTTGATAACGTTGCCCTATACCTATCGAAAGATTACATAGTATACCATATGTAATACTTATAAAACATATAACGCTTATTATATTATTATTAATCGTTGTCGCCATAGAAAACTCAGACTAGCTGTGCCCCGCGGTTTCGCCCGCGGTAATTTCGGAGTTCCCGCGGGAATTCCGGGATAAAAATTACCCTATGTCCTTCCCGTACCCCTGACAACTTGCATGCCAAATTTCATCCAAATCCGTTCAGCCGTTTTTGCGAGTAACAAACATCCACACTTTCACATTTATATTATTAGTAGGATTTTTTTTAAATATCTCGAGTTCCAGATGGAATTTCGAAAAAATCTAAATATGAGTAAGTAGTATCTAAGTTAGGCCCTTAGCAATACAACAAAAAAAAACCGCATTCAATTTGAGAAAATCTAACGTTATTACTGTCATTGCAAGGGTCAAAAATTCACGCGGGTGAAACCGCGGGCACCAGCTAGTAAATAATAATGAGGTTCCTGCACTGTTTTGGTTCCAAGCAAAAAAGATGTGACTACGTAGTTGAAAGAAAAATGATGTTATACCAATTTGCATCATGTCATAACTCCGAAATAACCTCAGAACAATTTAGTTATTCTCCTGAGGAAATAACCTAGCTACTTACATTATGTACCTATTGCGTAGGTACTGACGATAAAACGCATTAGTAATAGAGTAGACTCTATCGCGATTTATCGCATTTAATTTTGTGCAAATGATGTAGTTTATTTGTTGGAAAACAAAATGGCTGCTGAACGGAGATGGAAATCTATACTAGATACTAATCCTTATTATCATAAAACTCAATGTAAAAGTGAGTTTGTTTGTACGCCTTAACGGCTAAGCCGATCATCATGGTATTTTGCATACATGTTGTCAGGGGTACAGGGAAGGACATATTATGGTAGGTACTTTTTATCCCGGAATTCGCTCGGAAACTCCGAAATTAACGCGGTTGCATACAATTTTACATAATACACGTCAAAGGATCAGAAAAAAAAAATTATCCCAGAATTCCCGCGGGATCTCCGAAATAAACGCGTTTGAAACCGCAGGGAACAGCTAGTAACTAGTATTGTAAAAGGGAAAATTACTTTCTGTCGGTCTATTACTCTTTCACGCCCTAACGGTTTAACCGATCATTATGAAATCTTCCGTAGGGGTACTTTGAAATAGGGGTACTTTTCATCCCGGAAGTTCCTGCGGGAGGAACTCTGAAATTAACGCCGGTGAAATCTCATGAAATTTTGCATAACTACCTTACACGTTAAGCTCTTTAAATAAAGATTAAAATAAAACTACCTACACGTTATCAGGGGTAAAGAAAAGGACATAGGGTACTTTGTCTCGGAATTCCCGCGGGATCTCCGAAATTAACATGGGTTAAATCGCATAAAATTTTGCATATAACTTGACAGGGGCACAGATAATATAACATTATACTAGTAACAGGGGTACAGATAAGGACATCGGGTAGGTACTTTTTATTCCGGATTCCCGCGAAAAGTTCGAAATTAACGCGGTACGCGGGGTATAACTTATAACTAGTATCGAATAAGTAGCGCGTTACGCGACAGGCGTTCAGTCGCTACGACCTCCACCAAAGAGTACCTATATAACCACTACATGACCTCCACCGGTCATCCGGTCAACAACCGAGTAAACTCTTGAGTAGAGATAAGTCTATAGGTGGCATAAAAACGACAGATAAGTATAAAAACTAAATTTAAGTGCAAACTGCCAGGTTTTAAGATTTAAAAAATAAAAAAGAATACGTACCTACGTTTCATTGCCATAGTACCAGTACCGACACGACGGTTGAAAACATAGGTACACATGATGGGTACATGGTATAAAAATAAATTTAAATACAAAATGCAAAGTTTTGAGAATAAAAAAAAAATTACGTACCTACGTACCTACGTTTCATTGACAGTATCGACGGTTGAAAACATACATAGTACAGCCGAATGCAGAACCACCTCCTTTTTGGAAGTCTGGAATGTTGCGTGAGAGCGATTAAAAGAAAAAGGAAATGTGCCTACAACCAACCTACGGCTACGGCTACCTACGTCACTTGCTTCGACGTCAAAGATGAAAGATCATAATATTGTATATTTACTCTGAGATATTATTATAGAATATAATCACTACGTTAATAATAATAATATTACGTGTGTTTTTGTCTTTTGGACTAAATCGGTATTTTGTTATTTTTTTGGCTTTTTAGTTTTGTGTATTTGGAAGTCAGTTAAAATTTTTTTGTTATACAATAAAATCCGCTATTCTGTAGGTACATTGAATATTTTTACTAAAAGTTGAAAGGGGGCCGATAAAAAAAGAGTAACCACAAAAAAGTTTTACAAAAACTTTTCTTTCTGTCTGTCTGTTTGTTCGCGATAATCTCCGAATCTACTGAACGGATTGCCAAGCTGTTTTCATTGTTTCTTTGACTTTTGACTTTGACTTTTGTTTCATTTAGGTAAATCGGATGTCAGGAAGTGAAACCGCGGGACACATCTAGTATTTTAAATAATTGAATATAAAAAAACGCTTTAGTTTTCGAAACCCTTATTATTTAGATCAAAATGCATCACGGTTAAAAAACCAAAAAAATGCTCATAAAAATTTGAAACAAATATTATTGCGAATAAGCTTAGTCGCTTTCAACAGTTGATTGATTGATTTACTGTCGATACGTGTAGGTAGTATTATTACTACTTACTTTAAAAAAACGATTACTTGAATAGGTAACATTATTATTTTAGACAAAGACATAGGTACGTAGATAGTATTTTTGTATTTATTTTCACACGTTTGCCTGCCTAATGATATTTTTTTTATTCACTTAAATCGGAGAATTGTTTCGAACGCTCAATAACAGCAATTACTGTATTGTTGTTTTGATAAATAATAATTAATTGACTGATAGATAACATAAGACATACATACCTATGTAGTACATTAGTTTAATGCGAACAAACTAGAGTACCAAAATGGCCAGAGACCAGAGCAATTTATCAATACTGCGCGGCGATTAACTAGCTATAGTTACCCATTTGTTTCCATCCTGAGAGCTAATTTAATTCTGCTCACGCAAAACAAGACTTCTCTCGCCTTGATAAGGAGTCTGTCCAACGTTATATTATTATTATTTATTGATAAACAGATCGGCCATCGCGTCGCGTACCTAC
Source organism: Zygaena filipendulae (assembly GCA_907165275.2). NCBI lineage: Eukaryota > Metazoa > Arthropoda > Insecta > Lepidoptera > Zygaenidae > Zygaena > Zygaena filipendulae. The sequence goes on from OU015657.1 coordinate 9,426,193, forward strand.
AACTATAGATATATACAATTATTTACACATTATGTACGTATTAATTATTACTAGCTGTTCCCCGCGGTTTCACCCGTGTTCATTTCAGAGTTCCCTCTGGAATTCCAGGATTTAAAGTAACCTATGTATGTGTACCCTGACAACGTGAATCATGGTGATCAGTTGAGTCGATAATAAGCGTAACAAATTAACAATCAAATAAGTAGGTAGGTACAAACTCACATTCGTATGGTTATGATTATTATCTGTGACCGTCGCGCGTCGCGTCGTCGCAACGGGTGTACCCTACACTGTACAGATATAATAATATGTGGAGAACTGGAGACCCTTGTAGCATTGTGGTGTGGTCTCAGACCAAATAAAAACTAAAGACGGAACGTCTCGAACAACGAAGCCGGTTGCGTATGCATGTGGTGCTCAGGAAAGTGCCACGATTCACAGGTATGGTGTCCTTTTCTTGTAAGTGTGTGCGTGTTTCTGTGTACGTGCACGGCGGCGTGGTGTCTTTTCCCTGGCTTCACTTGTTTGTTCTACGCGTTCCGTCTTTAGTTTTCATTTGGTCTGAGGGTGTGGTTATGTGTTTTAGGGGAGTAGAATTGGACCGCCTGTGCAGTTATTACCTACGTTGCATTGTAAATATTGTTTCGCTCGTTTCACGCAGTGAATGCTTTGTATAGTAGCGTTGAACATTGTAACTAATAACTTACCTAAGTCTTAGAGCAACTATAGATAAATTTTACAAAACAACTCTACAATAATTGTACAATGTTCAAGGTTGGTTAATATGCCGATAGTGCCTACCACGTACCTACCTACTTGATAAGTCTAGTTAGAACTCACCAAATACTTAAACAGTAAAGAATCAAATCTAGTGTTGTTAGGGTAGCTTTTGTAACAAACAAATAAATAATAATAATCCATTTCACAACACACAGATCAACTTGATCCCACAGTAAGCTATTATTAGCTTGTGTTGTGGAAACCAAGCAAACGTGGTATATACCTACTACATAGAATTACGTATATATTATACTATACATATATAAATACACCCAGACTGGAAAATAGAACCCTGTGTTCATCACACAAAGTCCACCCCCACCGGGAATCGAACCCGGAACCCCTCGATTAGCGTGTAGGCATGGTGACCCATTGCGCCAATCAGGTCGTCAATTAAGTAGGTATAGACAAAAAATAATGGTACCTACTCTATCATTCTAAATTAAAGATATGTATGTACCAATGGGCATGTTGACTAATTTTTATTTTTTAGTCCGTCTTGTAGATTATTAAAAATATTGGACACGTATTTTTTCTTTTTTTACGTAATCAAAAAATAACGGCGATATATTGAGTTGAAATTTCGCGTGACGTCACTATTCTGACAGTTTGTATGGCGGTTTTGCGGTTAGTGACGTCACGACCTCCTCATTCTAAACTTTAATGCGCTTTATCTCTGTATATTTTAATTTATTTAAAAAAGCAAAAAATACGTGTCTATTGTTTTTTTATTTTCTAACTGAATAAACTGAATTTTGATTTTCAATAGTAGTCAACATCAATATTAAACTATATTTTAATAGGTACATATCTTGGTCCATGGTAATACCTACGCTTGGATGGGTCACGGATGGGACGCCGCGCCGGCCGCTCGCACCCACGGCAGCGATAGGTACGCAGGAAATAAATTTCGTCTGAGGTTACTACACTATAAGTATATTAAGCTTTATCGCATAATCTGTGTTTAATAAGGGTCTTACCTACATCGTTTGGGAGATGTTTGTAAAAGCGTAGCTATACATCTATCTAAAATCGTACAATCTCAGTAAACTACTAGATATTTCTATTTACATAACATGCTAATTACAATTATAATACCATAAACATTCGCTACAAGCACAGCAAATAAATTAAAATCACCTGCCTACTAGGTTTTAAGTAAACCTAATTAATCTTTTAGATAATAAATTTTCGTTTTGTTCTTGTTAATGACGTAATTTTTTTTTAATTACCTAACAGTAGTTATTTAGTTGCGAGTCGCGAAAAAAATCATAGTAGCTAATCTAATCGCATAAGACCAGGTATTATGTATATTGATAAGAGTTAACTAACTTGTACAGTGTACTAATTCTTAATGATAATACCTGATTATAACATACATACATACAAGCTGTTCCCCGGGGTTTCAATTTCGCAGTTATCGCGAAAGTTACGAGATAAAAAGTTCCCTCAAGGCAATATCGGGAATAATGTTGCCCTAACCTAATAGCCGAACAGATCAGCCAGTTTTGCCGGACATTAATTGAGTAAAAAGGCCGGACCCACATTATTGAGGACACCCTATATTATTGAGGATTATAAGTAATCAGTGATTATAAGTTGATGTAGGCCTTTTTGCTGGCTGGTCTGTCCGGCTATTAGGTTTTTCGACCTGGCAACCCTACTCCCGATATTGCCTCTGATTTTAGGGCCGTGTGTTACCCCTTGGTCACAGTCTCGGCGGTGGTGGATATATTGGAAAGGTTAGTAGGTAGGTAGGTATCTACTGCTGAAAATGATTACGCGACTGTGCGAGCCGACTGAGCCGAGCGAGCGTAACGAGCCAAACCCAAGTCGGGTCACAAAGAAAACTGCAAATAAATATTTATAAACTTATTTAATATAAAGTTACTTAAACATGACTAATAAAAGTACAAACTATAGTACCTACTTCTAAAAAGTTAAAATATCAAAAGTTTATGGCTATGAATGGTCTTCGACCCTAAAGATGCGTCTTTTGACATATACCTACGTTACATACAATATGTAGGTAACTAATTATATCTCACTAATCCCCTGATTATTTAGCACATTGACCGTAACATTTATACGTATACTAGCTGCGCCCCGCGGTTTCACCCGCGGTAATTTTGAAGTTTCCGGTAATTTTGAAGTTCCCCCGGGAATGTCGGGATAAAAGTACCCTATATAAGTCCTTCTCTGTACCCCTGACAACGTGCATGCCAAATTTCATCCAAATCCGTTCAGCCGTTTTTGCGTGATTGAGTAACAAACATCCAAACATCCACACTTTCACATTTATAATATTAGTAGGATAACTATATACCTAAGTATATCGTCTGCTTCGCATTTGTATAGTGTAACAGAAAAGCGATGAATTAAACAAGATAAATTTAAAGCAGTTTCCTAAAATATCAAATAAATTTATATTTAGCTATATTAATACGGACAATGTTATCTACTCAATTTATATGAAAAAAATGTGAACATTGATTAACATAAGACACGAGCATAAAATAATCTAATAGACAAAAAATAATAATAAAACCACTATCTAATGCAATAGTTACCTACGTATATTCTAAGTCAGCCATTGGATGGATATTTATAACAAAACGAATTATTATTAAAGACACTATCCTTATTGTATTTATTGCCATTTGCAATAAGTACAAAAAATACACATCCATTGTTATGGACAAAGGATGTGTTATGTGAAAAGGATGGGACCTAATTATAATCAATGACATTGTAAGTAATATACTTATCTATCATTAACGGCCGCACTCAGAGTTTATTTAATTATAACTTGCATAATTTTAATTAAAGATTTTTAAAACAAAATTTCCGCAATCAGAGACGTTCATTAAATTAATGTATTTGACTAATTAAGTTAAACTTAGTTAAATGCCAATTAACATTAATTTAATGAACGTCTCTGATTGCGGAAATTTTGTTTTAAAAATCTTTACTTAAAATTAAGTAATCATTATAACGATTCGAGTGCGGCCGTAAGTCGTGCGCAGTTTAAGAAAACTCAAAGATTATATAGATCGTAACGAATTTAATTTAAAATAATTTTGACTCTTCTGTAGCTTTTTTAGTTAGCCTGTTTGATTTGTAGATATTATAGTCAGCAAATTGTATAAGTCTCCAAACTGTCGTCATTCGACTATGTTGTAGACACAGTTCAAACCTAACACGTTACGGCTGCTAGGAAATACAAAAGGGCGGAATTTTCTAACCTCGTCATTATAAATGATAAGTACAAAATGCAAATGTTTGTAAAATGATGAATTATAACAATATGCCGATGACATAGACAACCTTAATCTGTATGTAATGTATAAATAAATTATATCTATAGGTTAATAGTAGGTATAAATTAATATAATTAAAACATATTACACGATTAGAGATTGCAAACTGTTCTGTTTGAACGAACTTATAGTCGAAAATAGTTATAAATAAGTAATATATTATCTAAAAGGCACTCGGACTTTCGACCTATTCACTTTTACTACGCATTCCAAAATACCAGCCACTTTGTATTTTGAGTTTAAAAACCCACCTTTTGAAAAAAGTAGAAAGAACTGTTAGCTTACGTGTAACAGTTTATTGAAATACATAACAGCTTCAAAACCGTGACTCGATTTGGGCTATATTCTAGTTTCCGGTAGTGTAGGTATTTTAATCATAATTCATTTTTTAGCTTATTGTTTTCGGTTACGTTATCTAATTCTTTATTTTCTAGTTCTGTTTCCTCTCTGTTATCATTTTGTATAGTTTCGATAAAAATATCTTTTTTCACTTTACTTTTATAGGCGTCTGGTCCGATTAGTGATAATATCACAGGTAAGAACACCAACCCATTAAAAAGACCAAATAAAATTACTAACAGAAAAATTTTAAAGAATGCCTTGAATGTATAAGCTTTGGACGTACTTAAAAGAGATAATGACAAAAGAGTTGATCCACCTCCTAACAGAACTGCGGATCCGATAGATGTGACTGTTCTTAATGCCCTATTGTCACGATTACCATGTGAGGTAGTGAGAAATGTGTGTCCAACATGAGCAGCATAATCTACACATAAACCTATAGCTAATTCAAGACCTATGCAACAAACTATATCAACAGTCATTCCCCACCTTTGCATCCAACCTAGAACGTTGACCATCGTTAGTAAAACACAAACAAATATCCAGAAACACATTTGAAGATTCGTTATCAAAATAACGGTGCACACCATCACGCATAACAATGCTAACTCTATATTTCTTTCTACCTCAACACCTATAACTTCATCAGTTACCCAGTTTGCAAACGCTTTGGACCAAACACTACGGTAGCCGTCACCGGTAGATATGTTGGCGGATTTAACAAGACTTTTAACTCTATTCATAAATGGTATATATTGTTCAGGTCCTTGTAACCTACGAATATTAAATGTAAAAGTTGATGCTGTTATATTAGTTGCCTGTTCGCCACAGTGAAAATTGGGAGAGAATTTTAAATTTATTTGGAACTGTCCTCCATCAGGACCATAAAAAAATTTCGATAAATATGTTTTGAACTCATTGTCTGTAACAGCAGAGGCGTTTCTTAAATCACGCTTATAATGTTTTTTCACGTAAATATGAAATAATTCTACCCATGTGACTAAGTCATCAACATATGATTCATTTTTCAACGTTTCCACCATGTCTAGTAAATTTGAAAATTCACGGTTATAGTCCATTTCACCTAAGAATACCATAGCTTTATGTCCTTCTGTAGCATAATAATAATCAAAAGCATCTAGGTATTCCTTGTAGTCTGTGCCTTCTGGAACGAACCACTTCGGATCAAATCTTTGTTCTAATTTCAGTAGTGACTGAATACTGGCGATTGTTATTAAAAGTGTAAATAAGATCACGACCGTTTTTCCAATTTTAGTGAAAATTACGTTTTTGTATAATTTAAAAAATGTTTTTTGGAATAAAGATATGTCTTCTGTAATTGGTGTTTCAGTTTTATGTTTATAGCAAAAAATTATGCCGTTCCTTCGAGAGTAAATTCTTTTGAGGTCTAATGTAAATAGAGCTACATAAAACGTAACTGAGTAACAAAATATAAAAAACACGCCTACAGCTGCATAGATGCAAAATGAATGTAAGGAAGGCAGTATAGTAAAAGCACCAATCAGTAAAGCCACAATATCAGTAAATGATGTGATAACAATAGAAACACCAGCATGTTTCAACATGAGACCTACTTTCACTGGAAGACAACGTTTTGATTCTTCGTCAGAGAGGTTTTTCCAGCAAGCATTCATTACAAACATGTCATCAACTCCCAAGCCCATTAAAAGAAATGGTAGAGACGAATGTACTGGCCCATAAGATACACCAAATATAGAACACCAACCTACCGCTGTGATGTATGCCATTCCTATACAAAGCAATCCAACACTACCCAAGGTCAAGCGGATTTGCAGCCAATTGCAGCGCGATATTGCAATCACAATGTAAATAAACATGAGAATAATGCCAAACGATAGTTTATCTAAGTCATTGAATATAGCTTGACCAGTAATGTCACTAAAACTTCGACCAGCTTCATAATACACTTTAACCTGAGTTGTATGTACTGAAAACACTTTTAGAATATTAATAAAGTTATTTTCCCAAGTGAGCAAAGGAGCAGATACCCAGTCTTCAGTACCGACTAAATTACCAACTTCGTTTAAATCAACTGAAGACATATTTACTTCAGTATACCATACAGCTAAGATAGATTTAGCCTTTATTACATTTCCATTGCTGTCGTATTCAATACCACCTAGATACTTAGTATAATCCACAGCATGCCCGGTAGCTGGGTTTATTTTAGAGTTGTAAATTTTCTTTATAATTTCTTGTTGGGATGCATTTTGGATTTGATGTGGGTCATTTTGCCATAAATCTAGAATATTATACTGTAAACAAGTCAGTTCAAAAGACGTCATAATCGAACAATCATCCGTAATAACGTTATTTATAGCCATTAACCAACTAAAGAAACCATTGTTATCATTTAAACTTACATTTGAATTAACACTATTTTCTGGGTTTAAAGATCGAGGTATCCGTCTTACGTGATTCACGATAGGAACTTTAAAACATAAATCTCTTAAAGAATATGATTGGTTTTTATAGTTCACTTCAATTCCGTAAATTTTTTCAGTTATATTATATAACAGCATTAAAACTTTTGAATCGAGGACATTATCAGCTGTTAAAAGCACTTTTTGATATCTGATTCCAGTTTGAAACTTTTCTATGTACCAGTTTGTATCTTTGTAGAAATCTGAATGTGGTGGTACCCATAAGTTCATAGGATTTTTTTCTATGTGAAATCTTAATAGTCCAATGCAACTTAGTAACACGAATGTCCATGTTATAATAATAGTTCTCCATGGATGTTTTGCTATGTTCACACCCAAAGCAAAAAATACATCTTCAACTGCATGAACTAGTCTTGCTGATAAATCTTCCCACAGTCTTTGGATGGAGTTTTTAGGCATTTCTGAAAGAAAAGTGTTCAAACTTATTATATATAAATAATCAAACACATTATAGGGTCGAAAAAAGACAGCAACAGCGTATTAACTATTATAATATGATTGCATATAAGAGAAAATGATGGCTTGAGCACTTGACGAATTAATAAAAAAACAAACATTTTGATGGTAACTAAGTGGCATTCTATGTACCTACTCATGCGAAAATGTTAAGTTTTAGGTCGAATAAGCGTCATTTAAAGGAACTTCTTTGATTTGAGGACTCTGCAGCTGAGGCGAATCGGTTGCTTGCAGAAGCATCATCATGGTGAGTTTTCTTAAGTGAGAATTTTCGGGGGTTCAATATGAAATGAAACCAAGAGACATTGAATGCCGATAATGCTCTCAGGTATAAAAGAAAGGTTTTTTTACATCGTATAGTTCCTTGCCGTATACCGTAGTATATTCATCGTCAACAAACAAACTGAAAACTTTTTCTTGGAAAAAAGCACACGCTGTGTAGTTGATGGGATCGGCTTCGTATCTTGTATTTTATTTGGTCATAGCGAGCTAAACTATTAGTTACAGAAGCTAGAGTTACCGTACACAATGAGTTGAGCCAAGCAAACAAAGGTAAACGCGCCGATTAATACCTAAGTACTCCGGACACACAAAATTAAAAAAAAATAATAATAATAATTCACTTCACAACACACAGATATACTTGATCCCACAGTAAGCTATTATTAGCTTGTGTCGTGGAAACCAAGCAAACGTGGTATATACTACAAATTGTTTCATATATATTATACTATAGATATACAGTGGTGGTCATATAATTAAGAACGATCTATATACATATAGACCTCATATTGAAATAAAAATGTTCATAAAAAATATTTACCTCCTTCCTGAAAAATAATGAATATACCTACCACTAGCTTCAACGTTTACAAGGCTAAGATAATCTGTCATAAAAACGCGAAATAATATTTAATTTACCGGTTAATTCATTGACAATTAAATATTAGTAACATCGCAGTAGCTCGGAGGCTGGACAAATAATTATATTTTTGATTTTTAAAATTATTTTTAAAATGAAATGCGATGATCTTCATTACAATTTTTATTGCATGTTCATGCCATTGTTGGTTTTCAATAGTTTTAATGTATTTTATTTAAAACAATAGAAAAAAAAAATTCTTGCGGCTCGGCTACTGGAGAAATAATGTTTCCGTTTTGTTGTTTAAATTTGAAGAAGACCATTATTTCTATTTTACGTTAAAATATGGCTGCTGATGGGAATTTTAAGAAGGTAAAAGAGGTGTGTTAAAAGAGTAAAAAAACGTAAGAATGAATACTGGAATGGTCTCTCATAATATTTTTTTGTTGACGGAGTCAATGATATTATAAGTAATTGGAGTAGGTAGGTATTTTAAAATAATAATAATTTAAGATTGTCAAACTATACTAATGTTGAAAAGGTTTCTCAAAACTGAGAGAAGATTCTGTTTTGTCACTGGTTACGATGAAAGATGACTGAATTCTATTAAAAGTTTGTAAGATTTTTTTTAACTGAACTTTTTATGACTATTTGAACTATTTATTAGTTATACTGATTAAATTATAAAAAAAACTGTTGCCGTGTCCGGGTTCAGCTCCAAAATCCGGGGATTTTACGCTTTTTGTCCTGCAGGGCAATTATGCAACTTTTCTTTCTATCATATTTCAGTTTCAATCAAATTTAATCATGTTTAGAAGGCTTCAACTTTTGAAATAAGTTTGTTTATTTTGGTTGATTTCTAGATATTGTAGGGGTCAAAACATGCTTATTGTAATCGAAAAACCGCCATGTTTTTGATTGCAACCGAAAAATGATAGAAACAAAAGTTATTAGCCCCTCTGGATGCACAATTTAAAATTTTAGAGATGGCAGCCCTAATGTAGGTAGGTACCTACATTAGGGCTAGGTACATGCTCATGCTTAGGGCTTCTTATTCGCATATTCGTATTATTCGAATATTCGCCTAATTTACCATTCGAATATTTGGCTTATCACTATTCGAATATTTCGAATTCTTCCTATCTGAAGAATAAAAACTCCTTTTAAACTAGAATCTAGTGCGTAATTCGTTGATTTTATATAGCTTACTGATATTAAAGTAAAATCACAAATTTGTTATGAAAAAGAAAATGTTTAAACATTTATTATGATTAAATGCTATTTTTTTTGTTGCCAAAACCATCAGGCAAAGATTTTATCACATTTAGTACCAAAAATTTCAAGATATTAAAAGTGATTTTCTTAACCTAACAAATTAAATCGACTTTAACTTCTCCTCTTCATGACTAATTGTCCTGTACTAAAGTTAACTAGATAAATTCTTCAGTTTAATTTGTCAAACCACGTGTATTTAATTATAGACTAAGATTTAAAAAAATGACGAGGACAACATGTTGCAGCAAGATCCATGTCTGCTGAGACATGTGCGCAATCAAGCAAGGATCCATCTACTGCAGATTTAATCTGGTTGGTTCACCACATGGGTGACCTGCCACGCGGTCTCGTGCATTCGTCTTTGTTCTCTGCAATATTGTCCCGGTGCGTCACGTGTCCGCAGAATTGAGAGTATTAAGCTACAGTTGATAAACGTCATTTGATGTGAAGTTCTTATAAGCTTGATAATGAGAACAGAACTCCTGGATGTACAAGACATCATCATAACAGCAGAAAGACGTCCACTGCTAGACATAGGTGTCCCAAAAGATCGTCACAAAGACTAGTCCTTCGCTTCCCACGTTTTGCAGTGTCATACTTGTGCGTACGATGTCACAATTATCACTTTGTACGACTGGGCAATTTCTGGGTATTTTCAAATCGAATTCAATACTGCGAAGCGAAATGGAAGCTCTGTGTATCTTATTATCATCAGCATCTCTGCGGAATTAAGCTTTTTTTGTTTTAGACTGAAAGAGTACGAGACGCAAATTTAGAGTAGGGATTATTGTCCATTTTTGTCAAAAAACACGAGAATTTGATAGAATTTTGTGTCAATAATAGAAGAATTCGAGTAGGTAATTTTAAATATTTTTGTCGATTAGAAGTTGATTTAATTTGTATACCTACTGATATTTTAGTAATTAGTTAATTACATTAAACTTACTAAGAGATATATTATTTGTCTTATGGTTTAGATAAAAGTCTTTGGTGCCAGTAAATGGTGAGAAAACGTAGTTTTTAATTTCAAACCAGTAATATTGTACTCGAATATTAATTGCTTAATTTTCAAATCCATGAATTATGTGATATATTAAAATTAAAAGGACATTTATTTCTTTAGATAGAAATTATTCGAAATATTCGAATAATTCGAATATTGGCTTTGGAACTATTCGAAATATTCAAATAGGAAAAATGGACGAATATTGGAAGCCCTGGACACATGCTACATCAGACATCAGTAACGTGTCAACTCAGTCAGTAGTCAGTACCTAGGTAGGTATAATAGTACGGGAGATACCGATGCTAATTCGGGATTGACTCGAGCGTCGTTGGGACCTATTGGGTTATGAAGATTAGGAGGTATAAACAAAATAAGGTTATATGATGTTTTTTCAATCACCATTGGGTTTAGCTTCTACAGGCTTTCAAAAATGTAAAAAAAAAATAGTAACATGGAAATACTCGAGCGCGTCAGATATTGTAGTTTAGATACTCCAAGGTCTCTCTGATATCGAAAGTATATTCATTTGCCGATTTGCGTGGTGGGGGTGGCCATCCGGAAGGGGAGAAAATGAAAAAAAAAAAAAAATTACTCCAGCGCGTCAGATATTCAAAGGGGATGTTAAGTGAACCCTAAAAATGCTCTCCTTCGAAAATTTGACGATTTGGAGATGACGCAAGGTAGTAGCAAATTTTTGAAAATAAAAAATAAAAACTCAATTTTGAAATGCTCGAGCGTGTCAGATTATTATACAGAAGGTTCAGCTTGCAGTTCAAAATATGTTGGCTTAAAATCTGACAATAATTTTAAGGGATATTATTAATTTAACTGCTAGAAACAAAAATTATGATTTATTTTTAAGAGTTTTTTTTATTTCTGACGTAAGTTTAATAACTTTATGTGCTATTTCTTGTTCACAAAAACACACTTCATATTTCTATGAAATATGTAAAAGCTTACAAAATATTATTCACAAAACTAACTTAAAAGCACAAACAAGCCAGAGCGTCTTACATATAATAACATGAACGCGTTGTTTTGTGATGAGCTGTAAAGTAAAATGGCGTCATGGCGACGGACAGCAGCGTGGGAATGGTGTGAGAGAGTCAGAGATACACAAAAAGTGAAAGGGAGAGAGCGGCGCGGAGCGGAGTATACACCTACCTTTGAACGCTACTTTTTTGAAGTCGGTTAAAAATTACATTTAAGTGAAAGGTTATAGGTTAACCTATAGTTCGATGTCATACTTACCTTCAATTATTTTAGTATGCATTTTAACCGACTTAAAAAAGTTTTCAATTTGACACGTAGTACGCTGTGATGACGTCATGGCGATGGAAAGTAGTGTGAGGACGGTGCGAGAGAGTGAGAGATAGAGAAAAAGTAAAAGGGAAACAAAGACAGAGATATGAATAGGTACATGTTTCACTGCAGCTGCTCGTTCTAAACTTTAAAGACAATTTTTGTTTCTTCGGCTTATGAAAATCGGCAGATTATATTTTCCCGCTATCCTTGAGTTATTTACTTCAAAATAAAAAATTAATTAACCGCGCTCGAGAATGTCGAGGTTGCATTTTTTTTGCAAGTTTGTGGTCCTCTAACTCCCTTACGTCACGTTCAAAGAGTCAGATTATTCATATACACACTTCTCAGCATGTAATTAACCCACCATATCTTAATCTGACGCGCTCGTGTATTTCGAGTTATCGATTTTTTTTACTAATCTGATCGATTATTCTAGACGCATCCACCAGTGTAGAGGGCCTATATTTGGTGGAGGTACTCAAAATGGTGCAAGGTACCCCCTTATGTTCATCTGACGCGCTTTAGCAAATCCACAAATCCCCTCTTGGGCGCCCGTACTATAAACATTACCTACCTGGTACTGTCTCACATGACAATATACCTTCCTACTTTAACTCAACCAGCCTCAAGAATCAAGAGATAAATACAGGGCATTCGAGGGATATTAAGTTTTATTTGAAACGGCCAATGGGTAAGTTGAAAACAAGCAAAACAATTTATATTTAAAAATTATGAAAATATAAATTTAAGGAATTTTACTTGAAAAAAATTTAAGTGATAAAGTTCAGTTTAGCTACATAATATCAAAATAAATACCTTTTAATTTTAGTGAGTATTTTGATCCCTTGTTACACAGCGCGTAACAATTATTGATATTATCATGCTTATCGGAGAACTCTACACGCACGTTTGAAAAACTAATATAAGCACCACTACGAACTATCACCTCCTCACAAACACTTTTAAATAAAATTTGAATCTCTAATAATTTATATATCGTCTTTTAATCATAGTTGCGGATTCTAAAAATAATAATTCACCAAGCATACATATTCGTACGCACGATTCGTGGGGTATGAAGCTCAGATTAACTAGACATATGTCTAAAGAGCGGTATCATCTATGGACTACTGACTGGTATAGTTACTATACTCTTTGTTACTGACTAGCGACCAAAACTACGGACCAAAATATACAGTAGCAGCAGTAGGTAGGTACCTAGGTAGTTATGCTAGTGACTAGTCCCCACACTGTGTGCTTTAATAAAGGCGACACTGGCCTGCTCAACACGAGATTGTACGACACTGGAATGTACAGCACCGGAATTGACGACACCGGGATTTGAATCCCAGGCCTTGAAATACTGTGCTGTCGTAGACGAAGAGTGAAATAGCAAGGTATTCGCATATGGCGTAAGAGCCGTAGACGGAGAATGAAATCGACGAGGTGATTTGCTTCTCTGTCGAATATTAAGCAGTGTTATGGCCTGTTATGGCTAAGTTCATAAGAGTGAAAGAGATTTCCAATTATCTTTGAATATTAAGCAGTGTTATGGCCTGTTATGGCTAAGTTCATAAGAGTGAAAGAGTTTCCAATTATCTTTTGTCCTTATCTAGCGTATAGATTTGACTTGGACAAAGTTAAATTTTACCCAACAAAGCGCAGCGTTCTTCGTTTATTTTAATAAAAAAACAACTTCAATTATTGAAAACTAAATGTTTGAAGTGTTTGTTTTTGTTGTGGACATAGCGATATGTTGCTGCAAGAGCCGTAATGAAAGGAAAACGGAGAATGTAACATTTCAATTTTGTAATGATTTATTTTCATGTAAATGTGTTTTGTTTGTGCAAAATAGGCAGTAAATTCTTCAGTATTTGTGGTATAAATATAACAAAAAAAAAACAACAATTTGCCTTCTTATTTTAACGTATAATCTTGCCAAATTACCTAGTCCTTATTCCATAACGACTACTATGTCGTTACCATGCTTTCCGTAATATGTCGGCAGTCGGGTTATACTACAACAAAGGTTTCTAGCTTACTCAGATTAAAAGAAACCGATAATTTGGAATCCCAAACATAGATTCCACAAAAATAACCAAATAGTAAACGTTATATGGATTAGATTTTATTAAGAAACTAGCTGTGCCCCGCGGTTTCACCCGCGTGAAAAGTTTTTATGTAACAACTTTTTTTCCCTGACATCCGATTTGAATGAAATAAAGCCTATATGTAGATCCAGGCTAAGCTTAATCTACCTGTGAAAATCGCATGACAATCCGTTCAGTAGATTTGGAGATTATCGTGAACAGACAGACAGACAAACAGACAGACAGACAGAGTGTAAATGCCGATAAACAGCGTTTACACTCACGCCTCTTACCTGGACACAAGACGAAGCACGAGGCGAGGTACGAGGCGTGAGTGTAAATCCCATATAATAATCAAAGATAATAATATAATCACTTTGTCTGAACGTAAAACGAAACACAATTCTTACAAAGTCTATGGCAAGGCTTTTGGCGGGATTTTTAGCAGAGTGGACGTCAGTTTTATTTCTTTGTTTTGAAAATTAGTTTATCGTAGTTAATATTGTGTGAATATGGTGGACTTTGCATAATAGTGATCCATTAGTGATTAATAGTATGCGGAAACAGTGAAATAAGATGAAATAGGGCATTCGCCGGGAGGTTTTCGTTTTTCTATACAACTTCCCACACCGCGTCCTATTAAGGTTCAACTGCGAAGATTTGCTGCCTAAAGTACCGGTAAAGCATCGAAATGCATCTCACCAATGCATTTCGATGTAAATAATTTCAGAAGAAGAAATATACCACTGAATTGGCTATATGGACTAAGTTTCCTTCTGCCTTCCCTGAAAGAGGTAAACTTCACCAAAAAAAAGTCTATGGCAGGCTGTCGCAACTTCCATACTTCAAAAAAATGTATGGATTGTGTCCACGTTGAAATGGTGGCATTCGATCTTCTCGCCCTATAGTCTATGGCAATGTTAGTCAGTCGCTGTCTTAGCGGTAAAAATAGTGGCGCCTGGTTCAATTGAAAGAATAATTAATTGTTATTGTGTTATTATTTGTTAATTTAATAGTATTTCAGTGTTTTTTTTAGTTTAGTACGTTTGTTTTGTCTTGTAAGTGAACCATCGAATAAGATGTCTTTTAAAACGTGTGAATTTGCGGAGTAAAATCGAAGAATGAAAATGGTGTAAAAAGGACTTTTATTTCAAGATTTCCTCTTGATCCAGTCTGTTACGTCAATTTTATTCAATTTATAGTTGTTTTTATTCTTATTCAGTGCTTAAAATAACAAAAAATAAACTGTTTTGAAAATCTATTAAGTGATTTGAAACAATATGTGAATAGTGCGGAAAATACCTATACCAAATTTTTTTACAGATATTGATAAATCCATTATTTTTGTTTTAGGTGCAAGAGTTGGGTTAAGGCTACCAATAGAAAAGATTTGGCCTATTTACCAATCGAACAACTCCATCAATTAAAATACAGCAGTTGAATGCAGATATAGTGCAAATTGAGTTAGAAAAAATAAGTCGAAGTCAATAATTATATAAGTAAGTATTTTTTATTCGTGCTGTTTTTACCGGGCGACCATGTGATAATTCTGATAATAATAGAAATAGTTTTAAATTCCATAATTTAAAACTATTTCTATTATTATCAGAATTATCACATGGTCGCCCTTAAACATATAACTTAGCCCATGCTAAGTTATATGTTTAAGTGTTCTTTCTCAGCTGGACCCTTGATTTACTGCAAGAATCAGTTGCTTTTGCTTACTCAGGAGTCAGGGTGCATAAAATTGCAGCTTGCCGATATTGATTATAAACCTAACGATTTGTTTATGCTACATTCGATTTTATTTTCTTGAATTTAGAGTTTTTTAATTTATTCCAGTAATCGAGTGACCGGTTGACAAAAACAAACCTTTGGAAAATAACTGCTGCGCACCCATGCACAGAAAGAAAAACAGTGACCCGTATTAGTCAAGTGGTCTACTTGACCACGTTTCACACGGCGGTGTTTCAATAAATACAAAAAAATACCTTTTTCAAATAAATGTATCTCATTTCCAACCAGCTACTTTCCTTATTTGAGGCAGCTGAAAAAGGCACCAATGATGGCTTAGGTACATTGTTCGATATTAAATATACTTAACCGACATCGCAGGTGCTTTTTTCCGTAGCTATAAAATAAAAAAAACTGAAGAACCGTAGTATTCCTGATATCTTATCGATATTGATATATCGACCATTCGCTATAAATAAGCAGAACAGCACTAATTTTGTGGGAATCCGCCTATCGTATACTTAATATCTATTGTTAAGTAATACACATCAGAATTGGCAGTATGGGCCCTGTACTCTTAGCCTTTCTTATATAGGATAAATAAACGAAAAAAAAGGTCTCTCTATGGCAAATGCCAAATGGTTGACACATCGTGGAGTTTTATATGAATGATCAATTGAAGAAAATATCTGAAATGGCTGCATGGACTAAGTTTCCTTTGCCTTCCCCGATAGGGGTAAACTTTACAAAAAAAAAAAGTTTTATATGAAGATAACGTAGATTCACAAATTAACTAGACTTATGTCTCGTAGATGTCTCGTAGATTCTTTAGACATATGTCTAGTTAATTTGTGGTAGATTCTCCGTCTACGGAAGATAAGAAAACTTTAGTATTTTTTTTCTCGAAAACCAGTCTAACGCAACTAGGAACAAATTAAATTTTGTTCGTGTTTAGCACTCATTTTTTTTTTATTTTTTTTTTCCATGGCATCAAAGATGGCCTCACATGCTATTTCAGTCTTTTGTCTCTGAATCTTTCTTACAATCTGTCATCTGTTTGTCATGGCTACGCATGTTGTTATTTGGGAAAATAATTGTGTGATTTTAAAAAATTTTGTGTGATTTACGCTTTGAAAAGTGCAGTGTGACTATTAAAAACTATTTTCTTGTGATTGGGTAGTGAAATAGCACCGATTAGACGGTGTAGTACGTATGTAATTTGTAGAAAAAGATAGAGTCGACAAAATTTAAATAAAAGGAAATTTATCACGAAATTTCCTATAGATGAAGACCGGTAAGTACAGCTTGAGTAAAGTAATAAAGTATTTTGTTCTCTTCAGCTATCAGCAAGACTAAAATAATACACTATCTTTTTGAAATGAGAAAAAATATTTGCATGTTTGTAAACCATAGTGATGTAAATCTTCACTATCGATAAAGTGAGTCGATAAACTTTAATGAATGATGATGTTATAGTGAATATTTTGGAAAATTTTTGTATAGCTGCTGCTGCGTATACTTTTTTCATTACTTACTGCATTTTTCATTAAGTATTATGATCGTATTGTAATAAAGTGAACCTCGTCTTCTGTATAAAGAACTATATTATACTCTATCTTGTTTCTAAGTGTACTTGCATGATTGATAGATATTTTAATTTCAGATGTCGACAATGGGTAAAAAATATTGGAAATGATGACTTAGCTTACATTCCAATCGAAAAACTTCACGATATAAAATATGTCTGTGGAGATGTAAGGAACGAATGTCGGATACTTCTACCGATAGATATTTCTACCGATAATTTAAACAAGGCTCAACAAGGAGGCACTGCGAAGTAAATCATTTACTTTCCCAAATAGGTTATTTAATTTTGACATAAAATGTAAATGTAATTTTTAAAGAGAAAATAAATATCTATCTATCTAATAACATCATCATCATGACAAACTAAAATATTGGAATAATAATAAATAAATAAAAATAATAATTAATTGTTTCAATTTTACGACAAATGTTTTCCCCCGTTGTAGATTTAATTCACCTGGTATGAAGCCCACGATGCTCTAATGATAATTTATCGATATCGATTTAATCAGGAACTACATGTGGCCATCCCTATTGTTCTCGTTAATGTTGGTACCCATGAGTTATGAAGTATTTTGACATTTAAATTTTCGCTGTGTTGGTATTGCTGGGTCTGCTAAATGGATTCCAAAACCAAGTAAGGAAGTCCCGTCTCTTAAAACGTAGTGATTACCTTCTCTCTGTCGAAAACGATGAGTTTCCGTAATCAAGGATTTTACCTAATTTACTAGATATCTGTGGATTTTACGTGAAGATAAATTAAGTAAAGTCCCACACACATAAAAAATATGAAGCTCTAAATTGCGGGTGCTTAATGTTCAGTTGAGCCAATCTATCTAACGCTATTTATTTTCTATGAAGTTTTGTATTAAAGTCATTATTTTTCTAGCCACTGGGTTGGGTCTACAGGTCTACATAACAGAAAATAGATACTAAATTGGTACCTGAATATTTATAATCACCATATTGGTCCATGATAATCACTAAAGAAAATAATTGTTGGTGTAAGCCGTAAGGCAGGCTATGGTGTAATTGGCGTAAGGTGTAAGCGTAGTTTGTGGGTGAAAGCAAGTGTAAATTGTGTAGGTAATAAGTAATAACCTAACATAATGTGGACTACAAAAACATTTTTAACTAAAACTAAACGTGGTAATATTTTAAAGGTACGTTTTCAATTATATCCAAGTGTATTATTATTATTAAATTTTCTTTGCATAGGTCCCGCCTCAGTCTAAATTCGACTTAAAAACTAACTAACACTTTCAAAACAAGACCAAACATAACCTGCATGTTTATAAAAATGTTTATTTTTCTAGATAGTGAGAGAGCATTATCTTCGCGATGACTTAATGTGTGGATCTGGTGCTTGTGATATTTGTCCAATGAAAAACGACGAGCTTATTTTAGAGTCTGCACCTCAGTCACATTGTCCTCTTTTCGACTTTCCACACTATTTGCTGCTAGACACAAATGTGGTGCTTCATCAAATTGATGTTCTCGAAGAGGATGCCCTCTCTAATGTTATCATCCTGCAAACGGTGCTGGAAGAGGTGAAGCATCAAAACTCGGGCATATATCAAAAATTATTGGAGATATTAGCTGATAAAAAAAGAAGATTCTATTCATTTGTCAATGAACATCACAAGTAAGTACTGTCACGTCATAATATGTTTGCTCTGATCACATAGCTCTGACTTATATAATTATATTTAAACAAGAATATCAATTTGTTTAAGGAACTTAGTGACAATCATAATTATAATGCTAGAAATAATGGCAAACTTATTGGTCATGCAAGGTTATCAAATCTTAAATTGGCAATGTATATATTTTTATAATAAAGTTCCCACTAACATCCAAAATTTAACAATAGAAAAATTCAAGACCACGATAAAGCAAAAGCTGTGCAATACTATACAAGATCTGAATATATGGATGACAAATCTCCATGGGATTGAGCTTCCTTAGATTTTATTTATTTACTAGCTGTGCCCTGTGGTTTCACCCGCGGTAATTTCGGAGTTCCCGCGAGAATTCTGCGATAAAAAGTACAAGTACAAGTACTGGGATGACAATGTGCGTGCCAAAGCCATTAGTAGCCATTTTTGCGTGATTGAGTAACAAATATCCAAACATCTAAACATCCACACTTCACATTTATAATATTAGTAGGATTGAGTTATGTTGTGACTGTGTCCATAGATTGTTAATAATGTGATTGTAGCACAGACCTTTTACTGTAATCCTGTTAACCATATTATAATTATTATACTTATAATTTTACCGTGAAAGTACAATCTTTAGAATTTTCCACTCTTCTCAGAGAAATTCAAATTTATTGTATTTCAATAGTTATTATGCACGAAATAAATTTAGATTAAATTTAGATTTGGATTCTAGCAAAAGAATGTCGCAATAAAAATGGACATGATGATTAAATTTAAATTTTTAGTTTGTCTTGTAGATTAACAAAATTTATTGGACACATATTTTTCCTTTTTTTACATAATCAAAAAATAACGGCGATACATTGAATTGAAATTCTATGTGATGTCACACCTACTTATACTTAGCTATGACGTCACGACTTTCCACTCTTAAACTTTAATGTGTTTTATCAAGGTGTTTTTTCAATAATTCGCGAAACATGTGTATATTATTTTTTTTAATATTACTTACTATAAGTATAAAAAAAATAATAAACACATGTTATAAAAAAAAAATGTTGGACTAAATACAATTTAGAATCATTGTAGTAATCATTGTAAATTTTTTCTACTTAAAAATAAAAAGTTAAATATTTTATTGTATTTTATGGTATTTCTTCACCATAGAGCCTTTGGTCTTTGGTTCTTAGATAAATTATAAAAGCAACATATTATATGTAATGAGCCTGTGATTGAACCTCATCCTCTAAATAATTGACAATAATTTTACCACTGGGCTACCATGGCACACAAAAAAAGCAATTCGCATTTCACAGTGTGTGTGAAGGTCACCAATCAACATAGAGCCCACGTGGTGAAGTATCACCTGCACATTCTACGAGACAAAAAAGCGGATTATCCTATGTGATGCTATTTCTCAAAGTATAAAATAACATTCCTTACTCAATAGATTAATTTTGTTTTCTGTTGTTATAGAGATACATATGTGGAGCGAAATCCTGGTGAGAAGCAGAATGATAGAAATGATAGAGCAATACGTAAAGCAGCTTCATGGTATGCTTCACACCTCTCAACAAATAAAGTGGCTGGGACATATCCACAAATTGTACTTTTGACTGATGATGAAAATAACAGAAAACTAGCACAAGCAGAAGGAATAATATGCTGCTCAAGTAAAGTAGCTTTTATGATTTTTTTTTTAATATCTCAATTGTGGTTTAATTGTATTAAAAAATAAAATACAAGAAACAAATTGGATCAGTGTACAGCTCAAAGTGCTGGATATATACATTTGAATTTTTTAAATCTGGACATGAAAGCTAGTTTTTAACAAACTTCTATTCTTCTACAAGTAGTTTGATCGGACACTGAGATCAGACTATATGCTTTTCATGTCTAGAAATATTGAAAAGTCATTTTTAGCAAGTGTGACAAGAAATGAATTTTGTAACTAAGCAGAGCCACAGGCAACAAATTTACATTTACCTGTACTGTAAAATTTGTGACTGTCTCCTGTTTGATTTCATTATTTTATTTCTTAAATTTTCAGTTAAAGACTATGTAGAAAATGTAAACGGTTTTGTTGGGCTCGCTGATAAGCTCTCAAAAAATGTGATGCCGGAAAGTTTCTCCAAGGATGCGCTGTATCCAGCCCACATTACACCTGCACAAGTTCACATTGGTATCAAAAATGGAAAATTGTATCAGGGTACATTTCATGCTTCAAGGGATAATTTCTTGGAGGGTACAGCTGTTGTTAATGGATTTGAAAAACCAGTAAGTGTTTATCCAATCTTTATAATATACTATCTATGCCCCGCGGTTTCACCCGCGTTTTATTCTTCTTCTCCTTATATACAAACATAAAAAAAAGTCCAGCCGTTCACGCGTGATGCCGTGTCCAAGGGAAATAGGGATTCATTTTTATATTATATGTAAAAATTTAATGTCATGTTGTTTGTCTCCGATCAACTTCTAAACTAACGAACTGATTATGAAAGCACATTGCTAATTTAAGCCAAGTTGAGAGATACGGTACTTTTTGCCCGGAATTCTCGTGGTGACGCCAAAAATAACGCGGGTAATAGCTAATCACGGAAACAGTTGGAACTGTTTTGATTGGACTTTCACTAGCTGGCTGATGTTATAAAAAGTAACTTCCCATGTGAACTTCGAAACTCACGCGAGTGAAACCGCGGGGCACAGTTAGTACTTAATGTAATATTATAATATCAATAAATAGTTTATTATAATTACATCTAAAACCTACTGGTCAGATTTGAATAAAACTTGACATGTGCTACCTACATGCCAAGTTTTATTCAATTAAATTCAATTCAAATTTTCAATTTTTTTTTATCCTCGTACATAAAAGAGAAATCAAGGCATCGACCACACAGCCCATAGACGCCTAATAACAGGCGAATGGCTCCTGTCAACACATCTGACTTATAGTTCCGATATAAATGTGAATTAGCCAATCACGGCGTGTAACTAGCGCGTGTGGCCTTGAATTAACCAATCACGGCGTTGCAACCCCGCGTCTCTTACCTCAGCTAGTTGCCAGAATGCATTCAATACGCAAAATCAAACATTAGGCGTCTATGGGCTGTGTGGTCGATGAATCAAGGAAACATCTATTTTATTAACAGATATTACTACAAGGTCACATCGGAATCAACAGGGCGGTAGATGGTGATATTGTGGCCATCGAAATATTTCCCAAAGAGGAATGGAGGAAACCCAGTGATATTGTTCTAGAAGACAAAGCCGACGATCCGGGAGACCAATTGGAAGAGGAGGCGTTGCTTCTTGACACCAAATCGACGGAGAACGCTGATGACGAAATCACGCCCACAGGAAAAGTTGTCGGAATCATTAGAAGGAAATGGCGACAGTACTGTGGAATATTATTACCCAGTAAAATGCCTGGTAAATACAAAAAATAAAAACGTTAAATATTTTTTCTGTAAATCACGTACATATAGGTACTTTAAAATCGTGCCGCCCTCCCACGCCCTGTCACAACGCACGTAAAGTTTCAGTGTGTGTGTTGGACATTCTTCCTTATAAATGCCAATGGTTTTTGTTAGGTACGCTTTCTCCAGTCATATTGATTTTTTTCGCTATAGTAGGTATCGAACATAACGATTTCTATTGATAACTTATCGAGCCTTTGGGACTGCCCGATACGCAGAAAAAGAGAAGATTTTGTACGACATCAGTAGATGCTTGCATTTTACGATAATCTCGATACGGCCAGCGATTTTTTTCGCTAAACTTAAAGATCGATAGCCTATCGATCGCTAATAAAAGAGAGAGTTTATCAATGTGACATCGATCGTTAAGTATGGCGAGACAGCAGGGCCTGGTGTGTGGTCTCGTTATGCTCTGGTATAAGCCCCGAGGGTCCCCCCAGGCGCGACGCGGCACCTGTTCACGCCGGCGGAGCGGCGCGTGCCGCGCGTGCGCATCGAGACGCGCCAGAGCGCCGCGCTAGCCGAGCAGCGCATCCTCGTCGCGCTCGACTCGTGGCCCAGGAACAGCCGGTACCCGCTCGGCCACTTCGTGCGCGCGCTCGGACCGATTGGTGCGTATTACTCAGGGAACATAGTCATACTACCTGACGCGACCCATTTTTTACAATTTATGATATACGCTCGCATGCAGTACACATTTAAAATTTCTTAGCTCATTTATCGAGGAAGGCTATAGGCTATAGTATATCATCACGCTAAGACCAATAGGAGCGGAGCAGCTATACAAAATGTTGCTAAAACGGTAAAAAATATTCCTTTTGAGAGCTTCCGTTGCATATATTATGTCTTTCTTATTTACAGGTGACAAAGATGCTGAGAATGAGGTGCTGTTGCTTGAGCATGACGTGCCTCACGCGAGATTCAGTGAGGCGGTGTTGAACTGCCTACCGCCCGACGACTGGACCATACCGGAAGAGGTAAATATACGTGTGCTTAGCAATAGCATACTATATTATACAGATATATTTAAGCTTTTAATGTACAATGTTGATATTAGCACCATCCACTATAAAAAAAAATATTTTCTGAAATATATGTCATTTAAAATTAAATCGGTAGTAGATTATGTAAAATAATAAATGTAAATACTTTTACGGTAACTTTTGATGATAATTCTATAGCATTTAAACTTGATAGCAAAATTTTTTATATTATTTTGCAATACTGAAAAAAAGAATCAAAAATTATTATTTACCTACATCTTCTACGGTATGAAATAATATCTTAGAAGATAATTATAATATTTTATATTTTTATATTAATTATTATTCAAAACTTTATGCAAATTAGACTTAATCCAAATCCGTCCAGCCGTTTCGATATTTATTTATTGAATTTACAAAGCATGACAGCATAAGCCATAGCGCTTAATAAATAATTAATTTACAAACTAAACATATTTCTAAAATTTGAAATGGAACAAATTTTAAATTTTTAAATTAAAAACAATAAAATTTGAATTAAAACAGAAACATAACACTTACTTATTATTTACATATTTACACAGGAACTTATAACAGGCATTCTTTCCTCTAACATTCTCTTGCACTCGATCATCAATCTACCAAGCCCTGTCACAAACATATCACACTCCGGGGAGCTTAGGAGCAAAAAGGGGAGCAGATCTCGGGCGCGAGACAGGAGAGTGCTGGTACAGGAGGGTGAGCGTCGGCCGCCGCGCGAGAAGTCGCTGCGAGCGCACGCTCATGTGGCATTCTGGCACCGACAGTCGCAGTAACTCCTACAACACGTCCTGACAGTCTATTCTATTTCTCAAGATTGACAAAGAGAACTTCACAAGTGCCACTGACCTTAATTCTAATGAGTCAAACCCTAAATGTCCCATTAGAAAACCAGTGGGATACAAGTGGGATATGAACAAGTAACAGACATATTAACACACACACCCATGCCCGTACGCATATTTGAGACGAAGGTTGAATACTGAATGAATGATATAATAAAATGAATCAATAAACATGTTAATCCATAGTATTATAAATCCGAAAGTGAGTTTGTTTATTTGTTTGTTACGCTTTCACGCTCTAACGGCTCAACCGATCACCATGGAATTTTGCATACACGTTGCCAGGGGAGGACATAGGATACTTTTTGTCTCGGAATTCCTGCGGAAACTCCGAAAGTAATGCAGGTGATTTTTTATTAAATTTTGCATACTGCGTTGTCAGACAGAATATTATACGGTATAGTCGTTCTATTTCATGAAGTCCGTTTAGCTATGATTGTGTTGAGATGTGCACACGCACGTTATTTTAGTGTGCGTAACTCTGAGAGAGCTCAGTTTTTATTGCAATGATGTTCACACACACAAATGCGCTCATCGGTACACGTCACTACTTCAGCCAGGGCCGAGCGGACTTCGTGAAATAGAACAAACTGTACTTTTGTAAAGAGTAGTGTCTCTCGTGCTTCACCTTGATGTTAAAATTAAAAAAAAATGTGTTGCAACTTCCTACCAGGAGATAATGAAACGCGTGGACCTGCGCTCGCTGTGCGTGTGCTCGGTGGACCCGCCCGGCTGCACGGACATCGACGACGCGCTGCACGCGCGGCCGCTGCCGGCGCGCGGCGACCAGGCGCCCAGGAGGTACGAGGTGGGCGTGCACATCGCGGACGTGACCCACTTCGTGCGCCCCAACACCGCGCTCGACCGGGAGGCGGCCGCGAGGTCCACCACCGTGTACCTGGTCGACACCAGGATCAATATGGTGCCCGGTGAGTTGCGTTTTTAACACTCAGATACATACATGCTGTGCCGTAAGGTTTTATCCGCGTGAGTTTCGTGATTCGCGCTTGAAGTCGGATATAATTAGCCTCCAGTACTCCTTGTAACACTAGCTGTCTGCCAATGAAAGTCCCGTCATAATCGACCCGACGGTTTCGGAGATTTGGTGGAACAAACACAAATAGACAAATAGAGAAGTAACATAATATAGGCACTTTCATGCATTTATTAAGAAACGGTTATTTTGGTATAAAAGACATTTATATCTATAGAAGTTTTTTTGCCACAAAGCGAACTAGACATCATGACATTGTGGCGAATCATTGGCACAAGGGCATTTGTGTAGTATGCTAAGTTTAGGTCTTTAGTATGTAATATAATTGTGTACATTTTCCCAAAAAAGTAGGTAGGTATTATAAATAAATGTTATAACAGTCATCCGGCACCCAAAGTACAAACTCTGGCCAATGTTAAGAAAATTAGATATTGATGTCTAACATCCTGACGCTGAATGTCTCGCAGAGCTGCTCAGCTGCAACCTGTGCTCGCTGCGCGGCGGCGAGGAGCGGCTGGCGTTCTCTTGCGTGTGGGAGATCGACGAGGACGCCAACGTGCTGTCCACCAAGTTCCACAAGAGCGTCATCAAGGTACGCCCTACACATTTTGACATCACCATTTAAAAACCTTATTGTTAACTAGCTGTTTCCCGCGGTTTTGCCTGCGGTAATTTCGGAGTTCCCGCGGGAATTCCGGGTTACAATATAACCTATGTTACTCAGGGATAATGTGGCATTGTAATGGTGAAAGAGTTTTTGAAATCGGTCCAGCCTGTCGTCTTTGAGTAGGTAAAATCGTAACAGACAAACTAAAAATCAAATCTTTCCACTTTATAATATTAGTTTAGATGTGCTTTGAATTTTTTGATAATCCATTTGAAAGTTTTTCTCGTTTTATTGTATACAATTTGTTAATGAATTCACTGAAAACTAGAAAGTAGTTTGTTCAGAATCGACTTCCGAATCGATGCATGTACCATATAGGTTATATTTTTTAATTTTTACTAGCCCATGTCTTAATTATTTATAATACAATATTTGGCGCGTACGTCGCCCGTAGCTAATAAATCGAATCGGTCATTGACACGTAGGCGTGGGCGTAGTGCATGAAATTTCGTAGATAGGTCACCTCCAAAGTCCAAACTAATGTTGAATAACTTTTAGACTATTAGGTTTTTCGACATAATTTGTATTTTAATCATGTTATTGTTTATTTTTTAAATGGGGTGTATCTGGTTTTTGGTCAATTCATTAACACGTTGTATATCAATAAAATTGAACACTTAATAAATTTTAAATGTAAAATCTTATCACAGATTGTTATATACATATAGGTAGTGGATTTACTATTAAATAGATCGACCAATAGGTGGTGAGCGTCGTATACAATACATATACATAATAATAATAAAACCGTTTATAGGCATGCATACTTAATAAAGACATAAACACAACATAAAAAATACGTTTATAGATAGCTGATGCTAAAATAAATGTAGCCTAAGTTACTACAACTTATAAAATAAAATAAATAAAATCAAATAAAAATAGCCTTTATTCTACCGCAATTTAAATAGATTTCCTCGTTCCATTAATTAATAAAATATTTCGATAATATTCATCATTTATGTATTTGTAGGTATAACATGCATATTGATTAATAAATTTCATTATTATTAATATTTATCTATTTATTATTATTATTATTATTATCTTGTAGCCTCAATTATGGAAGTCGCCTCCTTGGCGTAGGTCTCCCCCAGCTTCTTCCATTTTTCTCTGTCCCTGGCTTGCCTTCTCCACTCTGGTCCACACCTTTCTTTAAATATGTCTTCCCATCGTTTTTACCTCTACATCTTTGTCCTTCTTTTGGTATCCATTCTGTTAATTTCCTAGTCTAACTTTCATTTTCCATCCTGCACACATGGTCTGCCCATTTCCATTTGAGATTTCTTATTAATTTTCCTAATATGTCAGTAACTTTTGTTCTTTTCCTTATTGTTTCACTTTTAATTTTATCTGATAGTTTAATGTTCAACATACCTACTTCATTCCATTTTCCTTTGATGTATAGCTAATTTATTTTCATCTTTCTTACGTAAGGATCATGTCTGGCAACCATATGTTAATAGTAGCCCCTAGCCCCCCAAATAAGTTACTACAACTTAGGCCACTTTTATTTAAAAAAAAATAGTTCTTGTGGGAATTCCGAAACTCACGCTGGTGAAACCGCGGGGCACAGCTAGTGTGCAATATGTCTGTACACTCGGCATGTTTTTTAGCTCTCATCAATAAGCGAAGCGCTTTGTAGTTTTGCTTTAGCCTAACGATTGGACATAGTTTGGTAACCCATACTGGAGAAATTTTGAGTAAATCGTGTAATTATAAACGCCATTTTGTGTTAACATTTTTTTTATGTTCAAGAAGTTAAACATTTTGTTGGTATTTAAACAATGTAAAAAATTTAAACAATTTACACAAACATATATTTAAAAAAAAGTTCTTTAACTGTCAATAAAGCGTTCTGTGTCAATAACTTGATATTGTGGGTTGTATGTTGTCGTTAAACGGCATCCGATTGCCAGCTTGGCAAAGGGGGTGGGTGGTTAATAAAAAGGCCCTTCCGCTCCAGTCCCGCGCTGCGATGACGTACGAGGAGGCGCAGCTGGCGATCGACGACGCGTCCCGCCGCGACGAGGTGGCCGCGTCGCTGCGCGTGCTCAACGCGTTGGCCAAGAAGCTGAAGAAAAAGCGGCTCGACAACGGCGCCCTGCTGCTCGCCTCGCCCGAGATACGGTTCCAGGTGCGGGTTATTTATTTACTAGCTGTTCCCCGCGGTAATTTGGAAGTTCTCGCAGGAATTCCGGGATAAAAAGTACCCTATGTCCATTGATATATTAAAAAACCCTAGAACAGTCTCTAACAAAAGTAACACTCGGAATCGTCCCCAAACACTTGACAATTCTACATAAGTACCTCGTTATAGTTATACTATAAACAATACTTTTGCAAAATCAACTTTACGCAGATATATTAAAGTTGTGTTTACAAAGCAATCTCGTCTGCAGAGGCGTGGTCTAGTCAACGCCGAAGTCGTGCTTTATTCTACGATAAACACGTGTAAGTCCGCTAAATAGACGGCGCTTATGATGTTCTGGCCGCGAGGTTTTTATCACTGCCCAACACCACTGTGCTCCCAACTGAAGTATCACTCGGTATAAGCTGAATTTTAGCTGGAATACATCGTGTTGCATAGAGCTATAATGTCCTACCTAGGTTAATATATATTATGTATACTTCGGACGATCTTTTCCTAGGAAGTTTGTATTGAATGGGATATCCTGGTGTGGTATATCAATGATTAAGACTTAAAAACAACACAAACAAATCAATAAACACTTTTACTTACCGAAAATACGATATCCCATCCTTTTTATTCGTTCTCGACGAAATATTTTCACAATTTCTCAATGAATACTTCGGCATTTTTGACAAGCGTGAAGTGACGCGGTCGACGCTAGACTATTTGAAATGAGTGCACAATTTCGAATTGTGCACTCATTTTAGGGGGACGTTTTTGAGACTATATATATAATATATAATATAATATATCAATGCCTATGTCCTTCTTTGTACCTCTGGCAACTTGTAAATGCGAAATTTCGTGGCGATCAGTTAACCGTTAAGCCGTGAAAGCGTAACAAACAAACAAAGAAACTTACTTTCGCATTTATAATATTAGGATTTACACTTTATGTACAACACGGTATAAAAGGCGGACTTAATGCCACAGTGGCATTCTCTGCCAGGCAACCTGGTAGGTAGTACAGAGAGTTCTCTTGGCGGTGCATTTACGTGTGATTACGTGCGATTGGGGCTGATGGTTATCCACTTCTCAGCGGGGAAGTTTTGGATGTTCTTTCTTGTTTTTTTTACGGTTCCGTACCTTAAAAGAAAAAGGAACACGATTAGAACACACTTTTGCTGTCCGTCTGTCTGTTTCTCTGTTGGGACTCTTTTTCTTAGTATTTACATACAATTTAATATTATTGATATATTGGTTTCACCCGCGATGATTTTTGATTTCCCGTCCGGGATACAATATAGCCTATGACACTCACAAATTACGTGGCTTACTATTGGTAAAAGAATTTTCAAAATCGGTTCAGTAGATTCAGAGATCACCCCCTGCAAAACTCACAAACTTTACCTCTTTAAAATATTATAGATTCAAGTCGGCAATCCCTTGCAGCTGTGAAAAAAATCAAGCTTCTAAGTCAACGCAATCAAAAACTACGGCCGTTTATGCCTCGTATTTTGACATAAAAGTACTTTCCGCTGACTTAGATTTTTAAAGCATAAGCAAGGGGGAAAATCTCAAAACCTACAGTGATAGTGAATGTGAACAAACCGTCGACAGCTGGACTCGGAGACGCACGACCCGATCGAGGTGCAGGCGAAGAAGATAGTGGACACCAACTCCATGGTGGAGGAGTTCATGCTGCTCGCGAACGTGAGCGTGGCGGAGCGGCTCGTGGCCGAGTTCCCGCAGTGCGCGCTGCTGCGCCGCCACCCCGCGCCGCCGCCCGCCAACTTCCACGCCTTCCTCAAGGCGGCCAAGCAGCAGGTGGGCTGCACGCACGCGCGCAACACATACGCACAAACACGCACGTAGCACGCACACACACACGCACACACATACACAACATACGCACACACGCACGGCATAACATGTGAGACGCCTACGACCTTAGAATTTAAAGCATGTAAAAAAAAACAAGTTCCCCAATTTAGTATTCATAGATTAAATTTTCACGAAGCATTTTAATAGATTTTTCTTTGTTGAAGATTACGATGAGTTTACCCCTTTCGGAGAAGGCAAAACAAACTTAGTCCATACAGCCAATTCAGTTGTTCCTTTCTTCTTCTGAAGTTATTTACACCGAAATTGGCGAGATACATTTCGATGCTTTGCCGGGACTTCTGGAAGCAATTCTTCACAATTGGACATTAATAGTATGCTCTGTAGGAAGTTATACAGTAAAACGATAACCTCCCAGCGAAAACACCAATTATTAATCTTATTTCACTGTTTCCACATACTGTTTATCACAAATGAATCACTATTATGCAGATTTCACCACGTTTATACAATATTTAACCACCACGATAAACTAATTTGTGAGACAAAGAAATAAAACTGACGTCCATTTTGCTTAAATGCCGCCAAAAGCCTCTTCCAATAAACAGGTGTATACATTGATATAATTTACTTTATTTGATACTGGCTTAATGCGTTAAATGCGAAAGTCCAACAAAAAAAAAAGAAGAAAAAACCCGAACAACACGCTCTGCAGGGCATCGAGCTGGACGTGACGTCGAGCAAGGCGCTGTCGGCGTCGCTGGACGCGGCGGCGGCGGCGGCGGCGGCGCGCGGGCGGCCCTACCTCGACACGCTGCTGCGCATCATGGCGACGCGCTGCATGCAGCAGGCGGTGTACTTCGCGAGCGGCTCGCGCGCGCCGCCCGACTACCACCACTACGGGCTCGCGTGCCCCATATACACGCACTTCACGTCGCCCATACGCAGGTGAGCGAGCTCGCAACTCAACCCCAACTTTCTTAGTGTAGATGGAGCATTCAAGTCGGAGCTTGCGATTAAACCCGATAAAAGACTGCCGTTTTCGGGCTTAAACCCGGTAAAAGGCTGAGTTTTATCGTGTTTAAACCCAAGCACCAGGTTGGTTGCCTATCGATACTCCTTAGCCAAGATGCCCCACGTACGCGCACTTCACGTCCCCAATACGCAGGTGAGGTCGCCGCAGATGTCGCGGTAAATAGGTTAACAGTCAGCCCCTTCAACCAAATTGATAACCTTTAATTTTTTTCGCCATAGAAAACTAGAAAGAACTTATCGTCATGTCACGTCGTCAGGAAATACACAAGCATCTGTATATGAGCAGCCCGGTGACACTCCATACAAATGAACTAATTCAAATACTTCCCACAAAGACGGTCGGCTTCGGCGTACACGTGTTATGCGTGTGTGCGTATCGTCAGGTTGACAGCGAGCTGACAGTAACTATCATCTGTCAGTGAATAATTAATTGGACATAGATAAGCAATAGTGTGTTAACCCATACTGGAGAAATTTGAGTAAATTAAAGTTTTAAAATTATAGCGCCATTTTGTGTCAACATTTTTTATGCGCAATATTTAGTTACATATTTAAACAATGTGATAAAGTCAACACATAACTAACTCTGCCTCTCAATAAATCGTTCTGAATCAATAACTTCATTTTGTGGGTTAAAATGTTATTGCTTATCTGCGTCCAATTGTCATTATATAGATTTTACATGGGTCAAACTTTCCTCGGAATTTATCAAGAAACTTTCGCGTGGTATAAGGAGGCGTGAAATCGGTGGGAGACGGAGTGTCGCTTTTTTATATTATAATATCTATTCTTTGACATGAGCGTGACGGCCACCCGGGTGATTTCAGTGCTCTTTCTCCATTCCCCAAAGTAGGTACTAGGTACTCGAATGTGGCTAAAAAAGTAGTCACTTCAAAACTGTTGTCTGTTGTGCGGCAGGTACGCGGACGTGATCGTGCACCGGCTGCTGGCGGCGAGCGTGGGCGCGGACGCGACGCACGCGGCGCTGCTGGACGCGCGGCGCGCGGACGCGCTGTGCGACAACCTCAACTACCGCCACCGGCAGGCGCAGCTCGCCAACCGCGCCTCCGCCGCGCTCAACACGCACGTGAGTACCTGCGCGGTGTCGTGTGCCGGATCGTGTTCAAAGTGCATATCCGCGGATACCGACATCAAGATCAAGATCCGCAGATACAAGAAATGCGGATCTTAACTTTTTTTACTCAATCGGTGTCGGTGCGCGCTAGACGCTAAAAAGAAAACCGCTCGATATCGAAAGGACGAGAGCGAAAAAATTCGTGCTCCTACTGTTTCGACTTGCATTGCGCAGGTTTTTATTTTGTGTCGTTTATACGTTTAATGAATTAAGCAAAATTTGGCTCGTGACGTCATAACTATTACGTATAAACTGCACCGGGTTGTGACGTCGGCCTACTTACTGAGTTTTGTTTTATCACGGCAGCACAGTTTGTATATTAATTGTTGGAACAGACACCATTCGTATATAGGTACGAGAAGATTCCGAATTGAAAAAACTTTGTACGTTGCTACGTACACACGTATGAGATCTTACTCCGAAATGCGCATATATACCTAATTGAGTTTTTTGTTCGTCAGATCTTGTTCAAGGACCGCGTGGAGATAGAGTCGGCGGTGGTGCTGGCCGTCAAGAGGAACGCGCTGCAGGTGCTCATCCCCAAGTACGGGCTGGAGGGGCCGCTGTACTTGCCCGCCGACATGTTCACATATAACGACGAGGTACGTACACTTTTGGAACGACCAAGAGCCAGTAGTTAGGCTAGCTGAAGTATGTTCCAGTAATATTGGACGCGTATTTTTTTTTTTGCGTAACCACAAAATAACAGTGA
Source organism: Zygaena filipendulae (assembly GCA_907165275.2). Classification (NCBI taxonomy): domain Eukaryota; kingdom Metazoa; phylum Arthropoda; class Insecta; order Lepidoptera; family Zygaenidae; genus Zygaena; species Zygaena filipendulae. The sequence continues at coordinate 9,458,968 of OU015657.1, forward strand.
CACATTATCGAGTCGAAATGCCGCATGACGTCACGAATTGGTACGATAACTTGATACGAACGTTGAGCCAACTTGTAACTTATAAAATAATAATAAATAACAGAAAAATTGGAAGTCCTTTCATTAGAATGCTAATTAATGTGTAATGCTAGCAAGTTTTTATTCAATTAACAGAACAAAAAAAATATGTAACGCGTCGAATTGAGAACCTCCTTCTTTTTGGGAAGTCTGTTAAAAATCGAGCTACACTGGATATAAAATTGTGGATTCGATTTGCAAGTAGTCTTACGAGCCGTGGCGCTTCCCGCTAAGACAACGTAATATATATATATAAAATCCTTTGTCCTGAATGACTGATGGATCAACGCACAGCCTAAAACGCTGATCGTAGAGACCTAAACTTGGAGAGTGTGTTCTTTGTATGACGTAGGCATCCGATAAGAAAGGTTTTTTGAAAATTCAACCCCTAAGGGGATGAAAAGGGGTTGAAAAGCTTGTATGGAACAATTCCGCGGGAGCTTCGAAATTATCGCGGGTGAAACCGCGCGGGACAACTAGTATAGGTACTATAAGAAAACTCTCCGTGATATAAGTTAATGATAATGATTTTTGTCATGTGATTTGTTGCAGGAACACATTCAAATATGCGGCGATGTTGTTCTGAAAACGTTCGACGAGTTGACCGTCCGGCTCAGCTTGGACAGCTCGAACCTGCAGCACAGGAAGCTCGTCTTCCAGCTGGTGACGCCGCGCGTGCCCGGGTTCAGCTACGTGCCCGACGACGAAGCCATGGAGGTGCGAGAGGCAGACCAAGAAGTAAAGAAAAAGAGGAAAGATAACCCAGCGGTTGCACAGAGTAAAAAGAAATCGAAGAGAAGGCAATAAAGTATCGAGAACGTTATCGTTCCGCTGTTTTTACATTGTAAGTAAATACAAATAAATATGTTTTGACATTGAATTAAATATTTTTTTAATTATTTATTCACCTGCTACAGAAATTAACTTACAAACCTTAAAATATAAATTTATTAATAACACACACACACTCGCACACTTTATTATATAGATCACCATATTTTGACGTCTATAATATTATGTAGACACAGGGAATGAATAATAATATGTGTTTATTTAAATAAAATTATTAGAGAGAGGTGTTAACATTTGAGATACCTCCTTTTAAAAGAAAGGTTAAAGCTATTATTTTTTCGATTTTCCAAAATTCTATAATTTTTTTAGACGAGGCTAAATGACCCAGGAACACTGCTGGTGATAGAGTTTAAGTTTTTTTTGAAATAGCTAGTTTATCATTAAAGGACTTTACACTATCTACGTATATTATAATGTTATCTATTACTAAAAATATGCTAATAAACTTCGCTCAATTCAGCATTATCACAAATTATCTCGCTAGTTATGTGCGATACGTCTCTTGACTCTCGTCGGGCTGGAGGCCCCCGCGGCCGGAGGCGGGGCCCCGGGGGCGTTGGACTGGCTTGCCTCACTCGATTCGGTCTCGCGTACATCAGCTTGCGTCGCCTTGTCGCCCGGCGGCGCGGTCAGGCGGGCGATTTGTTGGTCGACCTTGGCGACCAGTTGTTCGACGGCGGTGGGCCACCTCGCCGCCGGTATGTTGTGCGCCGGCGACAGGCGGGCGTCGGTCATGACCGCCAAGCGGACGCTGTCCGCGTACTGGATCACCGTTAGAGACATACCTGAGGAAAATTTAAGGGACTTGAAATACTTGAGATCTGCAAAAAAATCTATTCATCCAATGTGTTTCAGCCAGCGTTTTGTCTTAATGATACAGGTGTGTAAATTCCAGCTCGTGGTCAAAGGCTCATTTCTGCTCACGCAAAATATAAAGCTCCCGCCTCGATAACGCAGGGGCGCACAGTGTGCAGGAAATCGACTTTCATGGACTCATACAAATTTTTCGTAAAAAAATATAAGTCGATTATTATAACTTCAAATTAACTCACGTAACATATTTGAGCACAGTAACGGTAAACAAAAACTATATCCGGTAAAAAAACGAACTTTACAAAAAATTGTCCCCAAGTCTAAAGTCAATTTCAGCCCACTGTAGGACGGTGGGGTTTCGTGTTTAGCGTAAACAGAATTTAGCTAGGGACATTCATTTTCCACTCACTTATATTGGCTTGAGGCGGTCGCCAGTACACGACACCATCAACGTTTTGCCCCCACAAAGTAGTCCGCGAATGCGAGCTCGCCGGCGCATTGATCTCTGCGTACGACACTGCGTACTTTCTCGATAGCAAATTGAGGGTTAGCTTAGCGAATGGCGAGGGTACCGCCCTGGTGAGGGCCCCGCAGCGAGCCTGCGCCGCCCAGGCCCCGGCTAGGGCCCCTTGATTTCTGCAGGCGTCTTCCACCACGGAGGCTATACGGCGAGGCGTCGCCCCGATAGGCAACGACAGGCACACCATACCTGAAAGATATGTGTCAAAGCGATCAGACTGCGAACTGAATCCAAGTGTAGTTTTGCAGTAAAATTTTTAGTAGTGCGAGGAAATTGATTAGATTTAAAGAACCCGATTAAGAATAATAATAGCTACAAAAAATCCACGGAATTTTTGAACAACTCGAAGTTGCTCGTTTTGTCTTGCGGCATTGGAGGTTTGGCGCAAGAAGATCAAATGTTTTCTACACTCACTTATCCTAACGCACTAACTAGTAGGTACATATATAAAGAAAGCTACACACCACCCGTCTGAGATTTCTTGAATGTTTTCCCATCTCCTTCCGCGAATGTGAATAGGAATTCCTCGCTGGCAGCCCTGGCAGTGGTCAGCACGTTCTCTGGCCATCCATTTTGCGTGTGTTCGAAGAAAACTCGCAACGCTTCCGTGGCAGCGAACAGCGATATGTCCGAGGTAGAAACATCGAGCGCCCTCGCTGCTCGCTCGATAGCTGCTCGAGACACAGGTCGCGACCATGCAGCCACCTGCGGAATTTTGCGAAAGACAAACAAAATTGAAGTCTCCGTTTGTGACTTTCGAATTGTAAATTAAATAACATTAATTTCTGGTCCGAAGACCCTCACTAAATCATTCAATCTATGGTAGTATCGGGCGGGACGCGGACGTAGTCAACTTATTAAGGTTCTTAAATAACAGTATCGATTTTCATCCAACTGTAATGCTTTTATTCCTTATAATATATATTTTTTCTGCTGTCTAATCTAAATCATAACTTTTTATGTGCCGTGTGTTTCCCAAATAAACAGGTAGCTAAATATCTTAATTCCAAATGCGTAAGGTTTGGGCTTGGACATTATCACACAACGCCACTTGGTCCCATTTTGCTCTGATTCGAGGATCGAATTCAGTCAGGTTCACTAAGTATGTCAACGGTGGTGTCATGTAAATAAAACAAAGACCCAAGGCAAATCAGGTTGTGGTACCTTCCTGCCGCACAGTGAACTGGTTTGCAGCACATGCCTGGTGCCGTCGTCGGCGCCCACAGTGCTCGACCACAGGTTCGCCGGCGCCCGGTACGTCTCCACCGCGCCCCGCCACAGCTCGCCCACCGCCCGCAGCGACAGCTCCACCAGCCCCGAATACTTCCATATCATGGTGTCACTGTACATCACGCGGCTGGATTTCCTTAATTCCATCAACGCTTTTATTTCGTCGTACAACTGCAATGGTAACTTCACTGCTGTCATTGTGGTGGCCGTTGCTACTCTAAATGATTTCTTGGGCCATTTCCGCGGATCGATTGTAACTAATGGCGAAGTTAACATCTGTGAATAACATAAAAGTAACCATACTCAATATAAAAGTGAAACAGATTCAACGCGTACTTATTAAACTATCAGTTCCCCAGGTTTTAAACTGGGTTATTCTTTTTACTCCTTACACGTAAATATAGTTTTTCTTAATAGTTTTTCTTATCTTTTTCTTATAGTTTTTCTTGTTCACGCACTAAAAAGTGGAATAATAAGTTCAGTCAAAGCTCAAGATAGTTTCTCCTTAAATATAGGTGTTTGGTGCATTGACTGACACAAAATCTTAGGGCATATGAAACCTTCATTTGCCAGTTTTCAGCTATGAAAATTCAAAGGCAAGGTTTATTTTATTTATTTATCTATTTATTTAAACTTTATGCTCATCAAGGTACAAAAGACGGACTTAATGCCACAGTGAGCAGAGAGCTCATTTGGCGGTGCAATTGCGATCTTATTAAGGTTTCAAAGAGTTAAGAACTAAAAAAAATGTCTATATCTTTTATTTCCGTGCTCTTAGGTCATGGGGTATATATAGATGAAAACTTAATTAGCAATGGAAAAAATAGTGCCGGTCCATGTTCCAAACACATTGTTCAATAATATTATAGTTTTTACCTTAGGGATTGTCAAGTTTCTTCGTTTGCATTCTTGTCGGATAGCTGCAATGAGAGCAGTTGCAGTAATGGGAGATTTTGACCTCATGTCCCTTTCGTGTGACGGTTTCTTCTTAAGTTCCCTCAGCGCGCTCACTGCTGATATTAACATTAATCCAGCCACGTGAAACACCCCCGGAAGAGTCTTTAGAGCTCTCGGACTCTCGACAGGGTCATATTCGGATATGAATTCATTCCAAGCGTTCGACAGATTCTCGCTTATCTTCTGCCATAACTCTGGTATAGCTAACGGCGAAAGGCACAATTTTGTTAATGGACTCTCTTTTGTAGAATATTCTGTTTGGGTCGCCAAGGTATCTGGTTGCTTCAGTTGTTCAAGTAGTAATAAATCACCGATGTTGATGGAGTCCTTCCCGGAGAGGAGTAGGTGATGTACTCGGATTAAAATATAGTATTTTGCTTCCGTGGAAATACAAGGAATTATGATATACTGCCACGGTGGTTGATCACTCGGGAAATATTTTGATATTATTTCACTGACATATTCCTGAAAAATTGTGTTTGGGCGTTTAGACGTTGATGAACAATGAATTGAAAGATTCCATACATACATATTACATACATACAGGTGAAGTTTACCTGTATATTGAAATCAGACACTGGCCTGCCTCTGTGGACATTGTGTGAAATAATGAAATGTGATTCCTGTCTGAACGTCGCATTGGCCTTCCAGGCGTAGTTGCCCCAACGCGACACTAACACATGTCTCAGTCTCGGGAACATTATCCGACCGTTCTTGTCTTTCCGCTCTATCACGTGCTCGATCAGCTGTTCTCGTATTAGCTCCGGATCTAGAGGGCCTGTATCAATACCATACAGAATGTTCGGTTACTTTGGGAAGGGGGAAAGTATGGCTATCTATTTGATTCCCTATCGATTTGATGTTTCATCAGAATTCTCATTGCTAGAAAAATAATACCATACCATTACTCTAAAATCATTATTGGATTCCTAGATTATACAAAATAAGAGGAGGTAGGTATCCGTATTTGCCCTATGTATATTTCGTTCGAACAATAAGTATACCATCGTCTATATTGTTCGTATCTATGCCATAGACTTTATAAGTTAGATTCACATTTAGTTGAGCAAAAAACAGAATGTTCTTAATCATAAATCCGTTCAGGCGCATTTCGTCCAATTCGCAAATGGTCCAATCCTCCAATTCGCAAATGGTCCAATTCGCAAATGGTCCAATTCTCATCATAACGATGTTCATGGTAGGTCCAAACACTGACCTCTCACAGAAAGCAAAACATTTATGATCCCTTGGTTTCTGTGTGTGTCCAGTAAGGACCGCACCGTGTCCGTTCTTATAAACTCCAGCTCTGGATATCTGCTCGACAGTATTTTGAGCCATACGTGTTTGCATACTCGAACAACTGGAATTCAGGAATAAATCTTAATTACTAAAGTATAAATTAATGAATAGATATTGATAGAAATAATAATTACAATGCTAGAACAGTGCCACCTGGACCAAACTTAGCAGAGCTTGTACAATAGGTACCTGACATAACAAACTAGCTGTGCCCCGCGGTTTCACCCGCGTGTGTTTCGGGATTCCCGCAGGAGATTCAAAGTAGCTTAATTTACTCCTTATAAGCAATAAACTCCTTCAATATTGATCCAACCGTATCGATGATTCACCCGCGTGAGTTTCGGAATTCCAGTAGGAACTCGCAAACTCCTTTAATACAATCCTTATCCTGACAATAACGAATACAAAAGAAAGATTTATCCAATTTGGTGCAGTCGTTTTGAAGTTATGCGATCACATCATTTCGGCGAGATTTATATAGATGCTAGCTGTTGCCCGCGGTTTCAACCGCGTAGTTTTTGAACTCCCGCGGGAATTTCGGGATAAATGTCCTCCTCTGTAGGAAGGTACCTCTCAAATCGTGTATGCAAAATTTCATGTTGTTCGGTTGAGCCGTTAAAGCGTGAAAGCGTAACAAACAAACTCAGTTTCGCGTTTATAATAGAACGGATAGCTTGTTTTGTAAATGCATAATATTATGATACATAGATACTAAACACTCAAACTCATAGTAAACACAAACGTTCAAAACTTATTTGTTTTCCTTGAAGCTGGAATCGAACTCGCGACATTTGGCGTAGCAGTCGGTTCCCCATCGAAGATTGGTCAACAGTATTTCTGCTACCGGTGTTCGGTTGGGCACCGTAATATTTGGTCCCTCTTCGGTCTGATTGATTTCTCACCGTGTTCGCTCATCACAAAACCAATGGTGTTGTCATTAAATTGGAAATGTTTTAATTTGTTCGAAATAATTTAATTTTTTTATGAAGGTCAAATTCATATAAACACAACTGTCGTAAACGATGTTCTTACCAATATAGGAGATAGCCAGCGACGGCAGCAACCACAAGGCGATACAAAATGCGCAGTACGTGTAGATCTCTGTAGCGATGCGAGAGCGCATACCCGCTCTCTGCGACGTCTCCATTTCAAATGTGGAAATCGTCACACGCTTATCTGCATCTATATTATGTCTTGCTTCCTCTGAGTATTGATTGCTGGAACTCTGGTGATAGAAGTGTAAACGAAACACAACAGTTCACTTTTATTCTTAAGCAACACGGTTACGTCTCGGTAATTTTGCGATTGCGTTTTTATTTAAAATGCAGTTTGTTTGATCATGTATTAGGTTTTGCTCCAGTGATCTATGTCAGGAAGCTAAACACTCAAAACCTGTTTGTTAATTCACAAGTTACGTTAATTTCACTTTGTCGATTATTATGTACTAATTTTGTTAATATTTTTTTCATTTTCTAGTATTTCGTCTCGTTGCGGCACTAGCACGCGAACGGCGTCCGATTCACTTTCACCTTCGTCTCAGCTTATAGCATGCTCGGTGAAAGCCTTTTTGATCACATGTATTTATGTTACTTATGGGGAGATGGATATGAAGTATTTAAAAGAAGTCAGTATTAGGTACCTGTTATTGGTTGAGTTAGTAACTGTTGTAAAGTATTTCTTTTATTCTGCCTACTAACAGCTGTCTTCCGCGGTTTCACCCGCGATAATTTCGGAGTTCTCGCAGGAATTCCAGGATAAACTATACGTATAAATCTTCCTCTTGAATCTATTGGTGCAGAAAACAGCATGAAAATCCATTCGGTTTTTGTATTTATTGCGAGATGCGACGGGGGACTTTATTAATATGTAAGGATTTATCGGTGCATCTTAATTTCCTGGCATAATCTATACATCCATGCAGCTAATATAAATAAAATTGAAGTGTCTGTTTGTAATTCCAAATTAACAGCTTTTCACTAAATTCATAATATGAAAGTACTTATATTGGGTACTTACTACTACTATTTATATAAATATATATCTGTATGAGTTAATTAATTATAAGGCTTTAGTTTTATAAATGTTTTGGATGGCTATGGAAGAGTGGGACCTACTGGCACAAGTATAAAAAATGCTTAAAAGTAGGTCCCAATAACCGTTTGTAACGACTTCTTATAAAATAATAAATATTTTTGAATTTTTTTTGAATTTTTTTTTTTGAATTTTTTACTTACATTAAAAAAAAAAAATTTTAATTTTTTATCTGTATGTCTGTCTGTCTGTCTGTTTGTTTCGGCTAATCTCTGAAACGGCTGGACCGAGTTTAACGGGACTTTCACTTGCAGATAGTCGAGGTTATAAGGAGTTAACTTACTCCTATCCTCCTATAGAAGTAAGGTTACTTTTATTTTAGTAAAAAATAGTTCATGCGGGAATTCACAATTCACGCGGGTGAAACCGCGGAGCACAGCTACTAGCTAGTATAATAATATAAATGTGAAGGTTTTATGGTAGGCACCTTAAGTATACGATAACGTATAAAAATTGTTCTCAAAATGTAATTTTAATTCCTTTATAGACTGTAGGTGTAGTAGAGCATTTTCAAATTATGTGAATTTTTTTTCAATGTAGGTACTACCTGCCTGTTAGGTATTATTTGCTAAAACTTATTTCCCGTGAGCACAGATAGTATAATACTAAGCCGTGAGTTTGTAGTAGGTACCTATTAGGTACTTACTACTTACCCACTTACCTCCTACATTTATCTTGATTTGCCCCTCCCGTCTCTGAGTTTTGACCCTGTTACATACGATAACATACATATCATTCGCGCTCGACAATTTGTGTATGTAACTAATTATAAATATTATTTATTTATTGTTTTCAATTTTTACATCAAATAAAATACCGGAATTTTATTCACCTATTAATTTCATACCTTTTGTTTCGTCATATGAATATAATAAACCTACTACCTACTAGCTGAAACCCCGCGGTTTTACTCGCGCAAAAGGAACTTTCCTCGAGAACTCAAAAAGTGTCGTAGGGATAATGTGAAAGTGTGTTTTTATAGAAACCGTTAAAGTAGTTCCCGAGATTATCCCCTACATTCAAACTTAGAAACTTTACCTCTTAAATATAGTATAGACAGTAATAACGCATGTAAACAGTTGAAATAAATGGAAAGGGAATTAACTTGCGTGATACTTATTAAAAAAAATGTATTATTTTTTTTGTATAGGTATTGTAAGTAAGATACTTCGCGATTACATACAGCGGGTTATTCGCGGTTAATTATTTAATAACAATAGTTATGCGATAGTTGGAGATCCGGGATAGGTATTAGGTAACTAGGTGACTTATACTTATCTATATCATGAAAAGTCGAACGTATCATTAACAAAGCTACGGTTCATAATAAACATATGAAAAACATAGATATAATGATTTTATAGATTAAACATAAAATTATTAAAAGCTGATCACCGTTCTATTATTTTAGTTGATTGCTAGATATTGTAGGTTTCAAAACGTGCATATTGTTGTTGTCAGGCTATTTGATTAAATTTTTGTTTCTAGTTCGTCCTGTAGATTCATAAAAAAATATTAGACATGTATTTTCTCCTTTTTTACCTAAGCAAAAAATAACGGAGATGCGTTGAGTCAAAACGTCGTGTGACGTCACAAGCAGACGTACACTTTTTACCTGCATATGACGTTATAAAAGCCCCCACTCCGAAACTTTAATGCGCTTTATTAAAGAATATTTTCATTAATTTAAAAAAGCAAAATATTGTGTGCAAAATAACGTGCAATACAATACCTATAGCAAAATAACGTGTCTATTATTTTTTTTACTGTCGTTAGATAGCCTACTGCATGGTAGTTGAAAAAAAAGATGAACGTACTGACCTTACAATTTTTCAGTTACGGTAACAAATATATTTGGTTAGTTTACAAACACTGAATCCGAAGTTCGATGTGTTTTGCGTGTGGCGTCCACCCGACTTGACTTATCATGCGGAATTTGTGAAGGAAAGCACTCGCAGACAGTCTTTGCACGGTCATCGCTTCGTTGACTGAACGCGACATTATAGCGGTATAGTTATCGTATAGTGATTATTTAGTTTATTCGCTTATCAATACCTAGTTGTCCAAGGTTCAAGAATCGTGAGCAAAATTAATCATTGCATTTAAAAAAAAACTATCTACAATCGGTTCAGGGAAACAGGAGTTATGACGATTTGAATCATAAATATTCTAAAGTATTTAAATGCCCTATAGTGACATGAGTCTGTGCACTTCCATACACCGCGAAGACGCGGGCAAAATCTACTTAGTTTGTTTTTAGGTAAAACAAATAATCATAATGATAGGTACCGTTGAAAGTAACTCTGTTTTTAACCGATTTCCAAAACGAAAGAAGTTCTGTGTTTGGCTGTTTTTTTTTAGTTTTAATCTTTTCAAATCGTCATGAAGTTTGTATACACGTTTTCAGGGGTACAGAAAATGATATACCTAAGTAAGTTGCTTTTTATCCCGAAATCACCGCAAGAACTCCGAAATTAGCGGGTGATATCGCGGGGAACAGCTAGTAAATAATAAATTATTATAATAAATAATATAGCGGGAGCAGGATGGATGATATTTATTTATTTATTTAAAGAACTTTATTGCACATTTATGTACAAAAGGCGGACTTAATGCCTAAGGCATTCTCTAAAAGTAGGGGATAGTTTAGTGGCATTACACAGAACCGGAATGATATGGCTCGACTGCCACCAAACGGGAAGCTTTCCCACCGCGAGGTGGTATGCCCGGGGAACCGCGGCTCCGACTGTAGATCGTCGGAGGTCGTGATAACTTTCTTAGCGCGATTCAGGACTTCCATATAGCCAATACTCGCCGCTTCATTGTAGTTCGTGACTTGTGGCGTAGGAGTCGCCACACTGTAGCGGGAGAAGGATGGTATATTATGGCTCGCCCGGTGGGTAGCTTTCCTCTTTGGTGGCTACAGAAATAATGCTTCAACATTATCATAGACCGCGGTTCAAACTAACAATAAGCAGAGTTTATGTGAGTGTCAGGCAGCTGGTATAATACTTTATTTTAATTGTAGATACATCCTAATGACCCAGATTCCGAGCAAACGTCAATATTTAATTTTTATCATTCAAACTGATTCAAACTGATGTATCAGCCAGGTTTATTTTTATTTACCTACACTCTCCACTGTTTGCTGTGATCTGAGCTCTCCACACATCGTATTGCCACAGTTGCAATATCTGCCAGTCAACCTTAGAATATCTACCTACATCACTTAACGTTTAATTTTTAATTACCAACCGTGCCGATGCCGTCAATTGAGTGACTTTAAGGAATTGAGTGTCAATTTAAAAAAAATACCTTTGCTGGGAATAGGTAGTCAATTTTTGTTTTTGACTATAGCTGTGCCCCGCGGTTTCACCCGCGTGTGTTTCGTAATTCTCGCAGAAACAGATAATACAAACCTTCGGTTCAGCCATTCTCGAGTTTTTAGCGAGACAAATGAACAGCAATTGGTTTTTATATAATATAAGAGATCGTGACCCAGAAGAGAAACAACTTGACCAAAATTAAAATTATTTATTGAAACAATTTTAATTTTTAAATAAGACAGGTAGGTAAATTTAGTATGACTAAAGCTAATAATGGGCATACACTTATTGAACTAATGTAGGAAAGCGCAATACAACGGATTAATCATAAGCAGCTATAAGTACATAATTATAAGATGTAGGTATGTTTATATATTTTTATTTAATTTTATTGATGGATATTTTGGCGATTTCGTCACAACATTAATTACTTAATATAGACTTGGATACACATACAATAATTATTACAATTTGGAAGATAACATTAGGTAACTTTAATACATTTAGGTATGTGATAAAGATACCTAGTTGACATTTCAATAAAGTTGATCGACGAAATGCACTATGACTGAACGTTAGGAAACGAAACCTTAATTTTTTCCCATAATCGGTTAAAATACATCCCAGAGGCCGATTATTTGCACGTATTGCGATACCTACCTCAAAAACTTGACAAGGCAAATAAATAATATACACGCGTACAAAATAATTCATCGATAACAACACCAACTCAGTCAAATTGATATCAACAACCGGGAAGATTCAACGCAAATATAAATTCTTACAGCCACTCTTATCACATATTACAGCTATTAATCTACTAGTTTGTCCTACAATAGAAAATCTATACAATTGTCGCTTGATTTCAATCGAGTAAATTAATTCTAAATAAACGAGTTCCTATTCGCTACCTTACTAACTGTATCATACAAAGAGGTCAATTATTCCACATTTAAAATAAAGAAGAATTGCTACCAGCAATCCATTTATTTTTTATTAATATAGAAACGCAACATAATGAAATATTGTTACATTTCGTGTCAAAGTATCGTGTATTTGCATACATTCACGATTTGATCAAATATTACATTGGAGGGCAGCGTGTAGTACTTATTTTTATTTATTTAAAGTGGATTGTCAGGGCTAATGTTCATACGAATTTCAATTGATGTTATTTCGCACTACGACTGCTTTTATATTTTTACCTATGCTTTTATTGTAAAATCCTTAAATTTTTCTTATTTCTCGTATAGGTACTAAAATTTAATTACACAATTTAGAAATGAATATATCTATGACATAATTAAGAATATATAAATAAGCGGCAGCCATCGTTTAGAAAATATCATTGAAATTCGTACGAACACTTGTCCTGAATATCCAACTTTGAGAAAAAAATGCTTTTTCCATTCAAGTCACATTAGTTAAATGATAAATTAATCGATCATTATTATGCATTATGATTTGGCATTCGAACAAGCCGTGGCTACAAAATTCGCGTCAAAGCTATAGTGAAAAATTAAATAAGTAAATGCGCTAACATACAAATCAGAGCGTATCAATAACACACGAGCTCTCAGACTACAGTAGGTAAATCGTGACAATGCAATCCATCCACAATGTACTCGGTACAACAATATTCAATTTAACTGGATAAATAAAATAAAAACTCACTTATTTCTATATGAATAAAGTAACAGTTTTTTCATCACAGTCACTCAAAATATGTTGTACGCTGTAGGTATTTGATGGCACATTGAGGGTCGTGACAGACAGACAGGTTAAAATCTTTAGGAATAATGAAATCCACACGGCGATTTGCCACAACTCTTTGATTTGACTCTCAGACATATAAATGCAAAGCGGATGTTTCAGACTTCGCTATAAATATTGGGTAAGATACTACAAACATTAGGCAAGAAGGTTCATTAAACACGATAAGATATGGCGTCTGAAACATTCCCTTTAATTTACAGTATAAGCATTAAAAGGGCAATGCACCTTTATCAGAAGTACAAAGTACGTGAATAGATTTGGCTAAAAGCAATAAAGCTGAGCTGGGCTCAACGTTGTAGGATAAACGCTTGATACAATGCATTATCTGGCGTAGCAGCGCTCATCATACGGCGCTCGCTTTGACCTGTTTGCTTGATATGAATCTCTGCTCGAGCGAGCGGCGCGGGATGCCGCTCACCTTCTTGTGCGACTGTTGGCAGTTGATGGAGGAGGGCAGCGACTTGTAGCCGCCGTCCGAGCTGTAGTCGGTGTCGGTCGACTGTCCCAGGTTGGGGCTGTGGCTGTTGCCGTTCACGCTCTCCTTACTGCTCATCCGGCCGTTGTAGAGGTCGCCGTACGACGTGCATTGTTTCATCGTGGCCGATTCCTCTATCACCGCGTTCCTGGCCAGGTCGGGTTCGATGGTAGCGTACGTTTGTTGCTGGAAGTTCTCTATCGAACGCGACCTAGTGGAGCCGAGTGCGGGCCTCCGTGTTTGTTTCTCGCCGACGGACGAGTCTCTTCTGATGTACCGCCGCGCGGTGGTCGCCTCGGTATTGTTTGCTAACGCCTGAAGGTATTTGGTGCCGACGCGGCTGTTGTTCTTCAGTAGCACGGTGTCCGTCCGTCTGTCCGCGGCTCCGGTGTCGTCGCTCGCGCCGCCCGCCCCGCCCGCCCCGCCCGCCCCGGGCCTCCTCACGTTCGCCCCGCACTGACACTTACTCACGGTCCCGTTAGTGACGAGTCTCTTAGTCTTTTGTGCTTCACTGTACGACGGCAGCTTCCTCCCGCTAGCTTGTTCATTCCAACTGTGTCAGGATGAAAAAAAAATCTGTTAGTACAATTAATTGTATGTTTCGATTGCACAGTGACTACCCGAGCTAAATCGCTGGGTCTAGAAATTTGAAATTTTGCTCAAGGTACCTTTTGAAGGCAAGCACTATAAAATGGTTTTTTGTAATTCCTAAAGTCCTGAATGTGGAGTGAATGTTTCTATGGACGAACCTAATTACCATCCCTAATGATGACCTGTACCTATTCAAGCTCTTATCAAATATAAAAACACGTAGGTATTTTAGGGGGTTTTTTGGTTAATAAAACTCTTATGGGTGGAATATATATTTGTGTGAAACTGCAGTGGGGAATAACTATAGACTATGGTAATAATAATGATAATATGTAATAATTGATATTATGTTTTTATGCGATTCGGTGTTACGAAAAGCAACTTGTGTTATGTGTCAAGGATGTTCTTGTTAACTGACAATCTCACCTTTAAGTTCTGTCGTGGCAGCGTGTAACACAGGCAGAGGTTTGATAATCAAGTAACATCAAGACGGTGTTAGTGTTTGATACAAGTGACAAACAATATAACGCGCACAAACTAGGTATCACTAATTAGGTACAAAACCAAATCACAACAAATGTTAAAAATTGTTATAAGCCAATGTATTTGGTCTAATAGATAAATTTGATTGCAAAACAAACATTGATAACTTAAACATTTTGTAGGAAATAGCACCATTTATTTTTATTTTGGTCAATCAGTGCAAAAATATACCTTTTCTAAACCTATAGTGCCAGCGGCGTTGTGTACAAAATATACCAATCTAGGCAATACCTACACATTAAAATCTATTTTTCTAACAAAGTTAAATTGTAAAGATACAATCCTAAATAGCTTATTTGTATATTTAATATTTAAAATATCTGTGACAATATTGATGTACGTCAGAGTCTGTAGTGACATAGACGTCTTCAACCCTGCCGTTGTGATCGTAAACAAGATGCAGCAAGCAAAACACATAGAGGGAGGACATGAGACAAACAGCGAGCAAGCAGTCGAGCCACGCTACCTGATCCGACGGACGAACCCGCGCGCCGCCCAGGTGGTAGCTGCCGCGCCACAAGTACGCAACCGTATTCCCAAATTTACACATAAATTCCAATCAGAATTTAAAAGCAGCATGTGAGAAAATCAGAACAATAATTGTGAATGTTTGTTTTATACCAAATGATATCGAAGTATTATTTTAATGTAAATTAATGAGAATATCTTTACACACAACTCAAACTACGGCTGCCCTGCGGAATAAATTTTACAGGAGGAGCAAAAAAACCAGAAATTGCTTTATTTACCTTCCATAGTTTAACCTCAGAGTAGGTAATAAAGTTTAACGATTTTCTTAATTTTAATTTCTCTGAGACTAAAGCCTTTTTGATGGTTGTGAGTGTGTAGCAAGGTCCTTTATGCGTGAAAAGAGGCAAAAATATAAAAAAAAAACATTTCGAAAAAAAATTCAGTCGTTTTGTTTTTCCGTAGAGCAGCTGACTAGAGATGATGATGATGAAAACAAATGAAAATATGATGGAAAAAAACTACTTTTCGAAATTAAAATGCTTTACGATTAGTATCGTAAAATGTATGCATTGTGACTATTAATTAATTATCTAAATAAAAACACCAGTAAAATATGGCGACACGGTCAATGTGACTCGGCACAGAGATGTGGGGGTGAATGTCATCTTTCTGTTCATGTAATCACTGAACGTGACGACCCAATTAGAATTGATGACGCCCGAGGCTAGATACCGACCCGCCGATACTGTGTTTCGCATAACGCATCTACAGTGTTCTCTATATCGTGTTAGATGATACGGACGCGTTATAGACATTGATGGTATGTACAACAGTGTAATGGACGAGTGCAATGTACGCAATATAGACTTGAGTGTATCTACTGAGGCGACGATTAACCTAAAACAATAAATAAATACTCGTATAAATAAAAAATTGCATAACAAACACCCAAGTGTGGTGACCTACTATTAGATTATTATAATATACGTTATTTTGTAAAATACTTTTCATAAGATGAAGAAATTCAGTGCTACTTTAAAAAATATTGTAAGGTACCTATACTTTAACAAAGTAGTATGGGAAAGATTGTTGAAATGAATAACAATGAAAATATACTGTTACATATAGGTTGACCCAGCTATAACTAACTATAAATGAACAGAAAAATGTAAAATTTTAAGTAAAATAATTCCTAAGTCAGTGTTACCTAGTTGCGTTAGATTATAGAATGGTCCCTTATTCTCCTTACCTCACTAATCCGGAATTGTCAGAACTTGTTAGTGCGGTACTCATTGGTGGCCGCAGCTGAAACGTGAAAGCAAATCTATATAAGTTTTACAAAATTACAAAAAAAATATTGGTCACTAGTTCTATGAAGGATTTCGGACCAATTGTTCTACCGTGAAAGATTTCGTGTCACTTGTTACATTCTTAGGTTATATCGAAATTAAATTATAGATCTGCAGTTGATCAAATTTGTCTCGAAATACTTCCTGCATCCTATATTTAGTTTGATGATACTGTTGTCATAGCCTCTTGGGAGATGCGAAATGAAAAAACAATCTTACATTCTACATTTTGTTGAGGCAACAAAGTAAATACCTATATAATTAGATAAATCGTGAATTTCGTGAATACGTTAGAAAAAACCCGCATGGTGTTGGTATCCTATGATACTAATTCTTCAACCAATAAATAAAACGGTGATACTTAGCGGGAATGTCACGGATGATTGGATAAGGATAGACGAGGATTAGTTACGATTATGGAAGGATTAGATGATACTGTGGGAAGATTATTATTTATGACTATCGGAGGACTAGATAATAATATGAGAGGTTGGGAAGAGGTTGCGGAAGTATCGGAAAAGATATTGGGTGAATTAGATAAATAGGTTAAGAGTATACAACGCACCCTGTCCGTTTGCGTGGCGACGTTGCAGGTGTCGTCGGCGCGCGGCTCGTGGCCCTCGGACATGCGCAGCATCTGCTGCTGCAGCACGCGCACCAGCCGGTCGCGCTCCTCCAGCTGACTCTACGCACCACAATCACGTACATACATCAACCACTAATATCTCATCCCGCAGTCCGGTTCCTCCGCCGCCTCTCGTTCAGAGTCCGATCCCAGGAGATGCGTTAGGTAAGCCGTTAGGTTATGTTATAGGTCATAGGACCTCTCAATCTCAATCTCCATTCTATTCAGTAATCTATATACTAATATTATAAAGAGGTAAAGTTTGTGAGTTTGTTAGGTTGTCGAAGGTACGAGTAATCTCTAGATCTACTGAATCTTAAATGAATTATTTTACCCAAAGAATGCTACAGATTTCCCACGGGAACTCCGAAATTACCGCGCGTGAAACCGCGGGGAGCTAGTTCGCTATTGTTCTATATTTTAGTCAAAATGTTTTTTTTTCCAAAAAAAAATGTCTGCGGTGGTAATCCGAAAGGTGTGGCGTGTGCGCGTATCGCTGACCTGCAAGTACAGTATTTGTCGCCGCATTTCGGCGCAGGCGTCGGGGTGCAGCGGCGAGGCGGGGAGGCGGCGCCCGTTGCCGCGCGCGGGGCTCTCCGCGCACACCGCCAGCAACGGGTCGAGAGTTTCGCTCTGCAACACCCAAAGTTACACATTATTAGGACTATTAAATTATCATAGGTGATAGGTACGAGTACACTCGCGATTAGTACTGCATTCCATGCATAACTCCGATTGTATAAAGAGTAAAGGGAACACCACACATAATATGTTCGATCCGTGGGGAACACAGTGATCAGCCATTCCGAAAACAAATATTATATCGCATTAATAAAATAACTAGCATGCTCCTCCGCAGTTTCACAAACAGCGTGAATCTCAGCAGGCCCAGGACTCCCTTGGGAACTAAAAAGTATCCGATGATACTCAAGGATACTGTAGCTTTCTATCGGCGAAAGTCGGTGAAAATTGGGTGCTTCACAATAATGCAAATGGTACATTCGCTACGCAAACCGCGCGAGCGTCTGCGAGCGTGCCTCGGCAACAGTCAGTGCAGCACGAGAAACAATCATTGTCACCGTTATCGGCCGTAATATTTTCAATTTCTAGTTTCCACGTCTAAACTCGCGGTAAGGTAGGTAGGTAAGTAGGTAGCTGGAAACGTTAAAGTGGTGCCACTCTCTAAACCAAATGCGAGTCAAACTCGCGCATCCGAGGGCTCCGTCATGGAAATCAATCATCGAAGAAAACAATTTAATAATTTACAAAATTTAATATTTTAAAAGCTTTTATTTAAATTTCAATGAGACTTATTTTTGAAATGTATATTAGAAGATATGATTTCATTATATTTCAAAAAATATGTTTTTGTTCGTGGTGCAGTCTAGTTGGACGCAGATAAGCAATAACATGTTAACCCACAAAATTAAGTTACCTATTCAGAACGATTTATTGAGAGTTGGGGAACTTTTTTAATTATGTGTTTACCTTATTACATTGTTTAAGTATGTAACTAAATGTTGAAAATAAAAAATGTTGACAGAAAGTGGCGCTATAATTTTAAAACACGATTTACTCAAAATTTCTCCAGTGTGGGTTAACACACTATTGCTTATCGATGTCCAGTTAAGGGATCATACCAGATACAGGCGGCACAGCTTATACTTACACTCATCGTATGATGCTCCTCCCCCGGCTGCGTAGGAGAGCGTGCGGCAAACAAGGCGATGCAACCAAACAAACACTCATGTTACACAACAAACAAATAATAAAGTGCACCTACAGGCTACAGCCTAAGTAGTCCAATAGCGATATACATAGATACCGATCGTGGGAAACAAAACAAAAGTAGCACGTTAATTAATTAAAAGTTTTACGAAATAAAAATTTATTATCATCATCAACCTCATAATTTTTTAGCAAGACTTCTGTGCCAGTCTCTGTAAACGTGAAATATTAATTTTGTGAAATCTTGCGTTTACAGCAACGAGTAGTATAGGAAACCTACTCGTAATTTGAACACACAATATTATTATGATCAATCATAGTGAGTGTGTTTGAAATGGTTTCAGAATTAATATTTTGAATAAAGTAGATACATTGTATTTATTTAATTAACGAGTTATCTAACATTTACAAAAATGTAATATTCCGATGTTTCTTATCTTAATTAAAGTAGAAATACCAAATTAATTTGGAAAGTTAATTTAGCTAGAATTTCCGCAAGCTTCGCGAAGAATAGCTAGCATGTAATGTAGTAGTGTCTAATAAAGTAAAATTTTATGTTCGCTTTCTACTATTTATTCCAGTAGGCAGTAAATAAGAATACAATGAATAATTTCAAAACAAATACCTAAGAGATACATCTATCTATTTCAAACAGTCCAGTAACTGATTACAATACAAAGTGTACCTACTCTTTCTACATTTAATGTTCCTACATAAGGCATAATTACTCGGAAATTTATCCCAGTTCATTAAATTCCAATTTGTACTAGGTATATCATATAATCGCATATCGTGTGCATACATGCTTATTACTAGAAAGTTTAAGCAGTTATTTAAAAATAAAAATAACAATAAGACGGAAATAAAAATTTTAATAACATGGCTACACGGCTGTTCATGCTTCAATAAAATAAATCTAATGAAAAATACATACGTCTACAGAGACTACAGCCTACAGTTACGGGTGAAGTAAAAGTAATTATTATCATGTTGAATTCACAAGTTCGCACGCACGCTTGTTTTCCTTTTTATACAGAGTGTAATTTTAAACGAGGAAATTAGGTACTCAAGCCCTTGATAATATTTAATGCTCACATGTGACTAATAAAAATATCGATTAAATTAATAAACACTAGAAAAAACCTTAAAAAAACCGTCGTGGGTAAAGGCGGGCGGGCGAATGACCTTTACATTTGATTTTTCGGCGCATCAGCCAATACGAGGCTCGAAGGAGAGAAGCGTTGATTGACTCTTAGATTAATTAAATTATTTATTACAAATAAAATCAATTTTTTTAGATGAGTGAGTTATAGATGAGTGGGCAGAGTAGGTCCCGTAAACGCATTTTCTTCATTTTTATTTATGTATTTATCATTTGTATATTTATTGATGTTCTTGCCAAGGCATTTAACTGTTTAGGTTTTTTTTTTTAACAACAGCTAAGTATATTATTGTATGGTACTAATCTGGCCATCTTAAATTACCAAATTCAAATTAAAAAATATCTTCAGAACAACTCTGTACTAAAAATTGAACTTATTAACAATTAAATCATTCTAAATTAATAAGCTTTAGTGTATAAAAACTAATCGCAAAATTGTATAGACTAGGTAATTATTTGAAATTAGTAATAGTTATAAAACATGCAATGGACCATTTCAAATTCAACGAAAACGGCACAGCTACTACTCGACGGTATAATTATTATGTTATACAGGTACTAAAAGCACTTGCCCCCTTAACCAAGTTTCCAATCTATAGTCGTTATAGCATCAAGTCACGTGGTCACGTAAAATGATCAAATTTTAACGATTATAAATTCTCAACTTAGCGCCATCATGCCGTCGATGTCTTTGTGCCGTTTCCCTTGTTATGCGGAATTGGTCAGACATTACCTCCTGCAATACCCGCTTGAGCTGCAGCAGCAGAGTCTTGATGTCGACGACGTCTTGAAGCAGTGACGCCGGCGCCGGCGATGCGGCGCCGTCGCTGGCGCCCGCGTCCGACGGCGTCTGCGTCCGTGAGCGCTGCAGCAGTCTCGCCGTACGCACCGGCAGACTGGCCCTGGAGACAAATAAAACATTACCAATTAACAAGAAGAAAGGAGAGAACATGCACACCAAATTAAAAAAAAATATGCAACGTGTTAATGAATTAACTGAAAACTAGAAAGTAGTTAGCTCAGAATCGACTTCCGAATCGATCGCACCATGTTTTAATATAGGTTATAATTTTTTCATTTTTACTAGCCCATGCCTAAATGATTCATAACTCAATATTTGGCGCGTACGCCGCGCGCCGCCCCGCGCCCGTAGCGACAAAATCGAATCAGTAGTTGACACGTAGGCGCGGGCGTAGCGCTTGAAATTTCGTAGAGGTCACCTCTAAACTAATGTTGAATAACTTTTAGACTGCTAATTTTTTCGACATAATTTATGTTTTTAAAACATTATTGTTTATTTTTTTAAATGGGGTGTATCAGGTTTTTGGTTAATTCATTAACACGTTGTATAAATAAAAAAATCTCGAGAGCTTAAGGTTACTATATTCCTCTTCTTATATTCCTATTATCATTGAAGTACCTACAACAGAATACCGAATTTCAACTATATCAGAAAGGTGGAAAATAAATTTCGACTCGATCAGACTTGTAGAAAATGCTCACATCAATTCATGAACTAGAAGAGAGGTCATAATCTTAAAAGGACTGAACAGATTTTTTGTATCATAGCTAAGTAGGTACCCTCTCGATCATGTTACCTTACAAACAACCAAAAAAAGTAAACCGTACGATCGACAGGTACGTGAATCTTATTTCCCCTGTTAACTGTTTGCATCAAGGAATAAAAATACTTAAATCACAAATCGTAGGATTGGGCCGGACAATGTCGTCAAAAGGAATCGCCATTCTTACTGACAACATTGTCCTTCTGAGGGCAAGTACAAACAAGTGATGTAGTGAACACATCTAAGCGAAAAAGTAGCATCAACTAATAATCTAGAGTCTTTGTGAAGATTGCTGGAAAAAGAAGGAAATCTACAACCATGGCCTTTATTCACTGTGGGACCCTCAATGACCATAATACTTACGTTACGTGACGAGAGCATCCCACAAAATAGCTAGTTTTCCCCAAATACTCAGAGGTTACACTTCAAAAAATTACATACCTAGAAACGTGCCCTATGACATAATACGTATATTGTACCTATTAGAATATATTATTATACTATATGATTTTTTGTGATCTAGAGCGTTTGAAGGTACCTACTGACACGCGTGTTATCGCCAAAAAGATGTGGTCATAGTAAATTAGGTGTCAGCAGTAGATGATAAAGAGTTAGTAAAAACAATGTAGGTAGGTAATTGAAAACACGTCGTGTTTCAGTAAAATACGATCCCTGCAAGATGGTCGCAGAAATTTGGATCTGTTGGTGTATGACTGTGAACTATGGACACCTATTAGTAAGTAACGGTAACTGCGTTGTTAATTAATATTTATTTAAAGTTGTCCTTATTGACTGTTAATTCTTTAACGTTAAGGAAATGACAGACTCATGCTTACATACAACTACAATTAAACAAGGACCAAAATATATTAAATTGACCTTAATAACAAACTTAAATTGTAATTGACTGTGTAGGTAGGTACTTAACGCCATCGTAGGTACGACTAGCCATAAAGCTATATTGTGTTGACTTATGACAGTAGGCGCAGGGCGTGTTCCATTTTCACTCACCCGAAACAATTTGTAAAACAAACAAGTCAATATCCATTTGTCACACGGCACACCTACCAGAGTCAAAGATGAAACTCGGCAAATCATGCAAAGATCTATTGTGTAAGTTTGGTGTCTTTAAAATAATCTCAATCATATCTCAATGTTCACAGACGTTCGACGAAGCCGTCGTGAAAAGGGGGGGTTTCCGCAGCAGAGAACCTATGTTACCAACGGCCAACTGGTTTTCGCTTCACGCTTGCGTATTTAATATTATTATTAAATACTGTTAATATCTGTGACAAATTTAACCTCGTCATCATTATTAAAAGCGTCGGCCTACTACCACTTAGAATTAAAATGTTTAATTCTGTTTTCAGAAACCCATTTAAAAAGCTAAGTAGGTAAGTACTACCAATCGTAAAAGTAACTCGTAGCTCGGGTATTACGGTAATATTGATTAAAACCATTATCAAAGGAATAACAAACTAAAAATATCCGGTTACGAAGTTATCAAGCAATAGAGCATGAAAAAATCTGGTAGGTAGTAGGCATAGACAGTGCAGTTACCTTCAGTAGCATGCTTTCGGAACAACGGACGCAGAATTTGTTTGTTATTACGTACTGTACACTCGTATTACCTTCAGTCAGAATGAATTGCAGAGGTTTTTCCTAGTGTAAGCAAGTAAGTAGGTACATATTTTGAAAATGTTGTTAAATAGTAGCTTTGAACAGGCTGAACTTTGAGCGGTGGTTAATCAGTAACCTACTTTTTTTAAAAATATTTTCGATCTATAGGTAGTTATGTAGGAGAGGAATGAATAATAATAATAAATAATAATCATTAACTCATTTTGTGTCGGTAACCGAATAAGAAAACCTCTCGTTTAACCTTGTATTGTTGCTTTGGCCGAATTATCTTAACTTTATGTTTTACACAAAATAATAGTTCATAGTTTTATTCGACCATACACAATATAATTATTTTATAAAAAAAAACGCGTCTGATTTAAGAGCGTTCAGTTGGCGGTACATTTGAAAGAGAATCTTAGTAGATAAGTAACTACATTGCTAATTTATTATGTATTATATTATGTTCTCAAGTCTTCAGTAAATAATAATAATAGGTACCTACGTTTTCTAAGGCTTATAAACAGATACGGTATCTTGTCTGAAAAATCTTGTTTCAAATTATTCTATCTTATCAATATTCACACAATAGATATAGGTTTGCTTTATCTTTCTCTACTTTATAGTTTATACGATTATTATTGAATTGTAAGAAATACAATATATTGCGAAATTAACTCATTTAAGCTCTACAAAAATGGAAGAATCAAACAAGTGCGTTAGTTTTTTTCTAAGGTCTTATGTATGATGTTTTCTAATTTGCCACCTGTACTGTCTGGCTCTCTGGCTGCGGAGGCTGGGCGCGGGGCTGGCGGATCGTGCTGCGCCAGGCTCGGCCACGTGCAAGTCTGTCTTCTGGCGGCGAGCGCCGATGGCGCGGTGCTGCGTGCCGGCGCCAGCCGAGCTGGACGCCGTCGCTGAGGAGGCGGGACGCATGCCGCGCGGGAGACTGTCACTGCGCGCACGCACGCGGCCGACTGAGGAGCGCGCGCGGCGCGGACCTGTGCTATCTGGGCCGCTGCCGCCGCCACCGTCGCCGACCACAACGCACCACTTCGCCCGGAAAATACGGATCTCGCTGCGACCCTAGCCATTCAAGTCGAACGGACCACGGCTGCGGCACAGTCTTCAGTTTGTTTCCACTCTATTTCCAAATAGGTACCGATTGGCTGGTTGCATATTCATTGCCAATTCTATCTATTTTGTGCTCCGGGCTCCGGCTTCCGTACAAAAAATTTGCAATGACTATAGTGACTTTAAATTACTATCTTATCTCCACCATATTGCCCGTTCGAGACGCCCTGAATAAGATCATGTTCATTGTTTATCTCTCCAATTTTTTTTGTGACTCAGTAAATAGGGGCTTGTCTAATGGCGCAGCCAAGTGTGTCGGACGTCGGCCCGCGAGACCAACGAACTGGGTACCGAAACGAATGTCTGCTCACCCCGTCACACCGCGTTCGGCTTGTCATGCTCACTGATCGTGCTGGGATATACTTTCTTTTGCACGTGATTTTTTTTAGTTACCGTAAGCGTATACCTGGCACGAATCGCGCAAGCCCAATTCACTTTTATTATCATCCATTTTATTAAACATAAATATCACAACACCTAATCTGGTTTTTCACTAACAGAAATAAATATAATGTAGTCACTACATGTTAGCTCGTCCGAGCAGCTGCACCGAGCAAGTAATCACCTATTAGGTTACCAGCAGCTGTAGAAGGCGAAGGTCGATTTATTTAGAATTATTATACGTGACAGGAGCTGTTGTGGGTCAGTGTCAGTGTCTCGCGTGTTTGTTTTGTGGGGGGTGTCGTGCTCGTGCCGTCGAGCGGTCGACGCCGAACTTATCTGCGCATGTGTAACCCCGTTCAATATCCTCGCCCCTAGCATAGCTCAGCTGATCTATTTTTACTAGAGATGACTAATAGGAAGGATGGTTTATACATATTTACACACATTTATTTTAAAAAACTATACGAAAAGTATCGATATATAGTATACAAGGTACCTAACTAATTGAATTTAAAAAAGGGAACAAAGATGGTTAGATTCAGTAGATAAGTCACGTATCTAGATAACTATCAGAGGTAGTAGGTACTTGGTAGGGGTTCGATGCATGGGACGATGCAATTCAGCACAGATAAGGTTGATAGGTAAGATAGGGAGTCTAATGTACTTTCTGGAGACCATTTTGTAAGGAACACCCTAATCTAGATATATGTATATAAAATCCTTTGTCCTGAATGACTGATGGATCAATGCACAGCCTAAACCGCTGATCGTAGAGACCTGAAACTTGGAGGGTGTGTTCTTTGTATGACGTAGGCATCCGATAAGAAAGGATTATTGGAGATCAACCCCTAAGGGGATGAAATGGGGTTCCAAAGTTTGTATGGAACAATTCCGCGGGAACTTCGAAATTATCGCGGGTGAAACCGCGCGGGACAGCTAGTCTTTACTATAATAAAAGAGCAGAACCCGCGATTCTGTAAATTGAATATTTTTAACCAAAATTGACAGGAGGCGATAAAAGAAGAATAATCAACCAAAAAAAAAGGTTTTAAATTTTTTTTCTGTCTGACTGTCCGCGATAATCTCCGAATCTACTTAACGGATTATCATGCGGAGCTACTTACATAATATAGGCTTCGGATGTCGGGGAAAAAAGTTGTTACATAAAAACGTTTCACGCGTGTGAAAACGCAGGGCACGGCTAGAAATTAATAAAGTTGACAAAAGAATACTTACGCCTCATAATTAACTAACATTGTGGATGCCACAATGTTAGTTAATTAGGTACTACAGTAATTGAGCTAATCTCATGTCGTATTGTGTGGGCGTCTTTTATTTGGCAACTCATTAAAAGTTGTTAGTAGAGTTCATCACAATATTTGTAATTAACGCTTTCCGTAAATTGTTATTTTATATTGTTAAAAAGATGTGAAAGTATAATATATAAATAATTATGTATTATACGTATATATTCACGAATATTTGAATTTTATGTTCATTTCTGGTTTATGCAATGTTTATTTATACTTATATTATACAGATTTTTTATGTTTATAAATTATGTATCCATACAATTTTTCATGGCGGCGCGGCAGTGGATGGCAATTAGGTACCAAAACTAAGAAGAATATTAGCACAATCTTTAAAACAAAAACTGTAGGTATATTAATGAAAACAATTTAAAATAATTTTCTTAATCGGCAATCAATCGCGTTGTTTTTGAATAAACAATTTTTTAACAAAAAAATTAAAACCGACTTCCAAAAACACAAAACTAAAAATCTAAAAATAAAAATCTAAAAATAACAACATACCGATTTAATCCAAAAGACAAAAACACACGTAATATCATTATTGGTTTGTGCTACCACTAATCGGTTTGAATTCGGTGACACAGTACACGCACACAAACTCCCGTATTTATAAAATTTTGTAAGAAGTAATAAATTATAGTAAAGTTTTTAAAAGTGCGCCTGATATCGCAGCGCGCACGCAAAAACTTTGTTATTTCTTTAAATAATTTTGCGATCGTTAGACGTTCAGGAGATTTGAGTGAATGAGTAAATACTTCGTACGCCTAAGGTTAATGTGTACCTACCTATTCTTTTTAAATCTCAGAAGAATAACTAAGTTAGTTATTCTTCTGAGTTTTAAATAGTGTCATGTTTTGTCATGTCATAGTGTCAGCTATGCTTTACACTATGACATATGAGTTGGAACTTGGAAGAACTTCTACAATTAGACATAGACATTACAGTTGGACGCAGATAAGCAATAACATGTTAACCCACAAAATTAAGTTATTGATTGAGAATGATTTATTGAGAGTTAGGGAACGTTTTTAATTATGTGTTTACCTTATTACATTGCTTAAATATGTAACTAAATATTGAACATAAAAATGTTGATACAAAATGGCGCTCCTACTTTTAAAACACGATTTACTAAAAATTTCTCCAGTGTGGGTTAACACACTATTGCTTATCTATGTCCAGTTGTAAGTTGTAACCACTAACTGAATGGGACACTGGATAGGTATTAGGTAGGTACTTATACCTATGTCTATACTCTATAGGTATATCACATATCATGGCAATAAGACCTCGCAGATATCTTCAGATCTAGAGTGGTCCTCCATAATACTAGAAACCAGAGAACAGAAGAAAAACCAGAGAGTATAGAAACAAGGTAAAGGTTTTTTTTTAATAACCCTAATTCTACCTATTCCATTTAGTAACTAACTATAAAATAACGGATATAAAAAATAAACGTGGTATTAAAAATAATTGTACGAGAAGTGCACCAATGAAAAAATACTTATCTAATTGTTATGGAGTCTACAATCACGTTTAATTTGATCGCGTCTAGCCCGCAACTAACGGTAAAAAACTAACGTGATTAATAATAAATTTAATGTTACACAATATGATTTGGTATTTTGGAATTCTAGTACACTGGGCAGTGGGCACGAAGAGGTTTCTTTTTATTTTTTTAACCAAATTAACAATAAACATTACAAGTTGATTAAAAATAGCGCAGGAAACCACAGAGGTTTGTACAATTACTTAGTGCTTTTCTTGAAGTAATGATTGTGTTAACTATGCTATCGGTAAGTGATCAAAAAAGAATAAAATAAACTTTTCCTTTAAAACTATTACTATCAACTTAACGTCATTACACAATTTATATAATAAAAAGCTTGTCGCCAGATTTCAGTAACGTAGGTACTTTCTTAGTTTGAAAATTTTAAAAATTAAAATCAATCAGATTACCTATTACTTAATTAACTTGTTTATCTAAAACAGGTAAATCTCGCTTAATAAATAATTTTGTAGACCTAGTTTATTATTAAAAAATTAAAAAAATTGTAAAGTAGACAGAGACACGTAGACACCAATTTCAATGTCAATAGTCCTCAATTTGTCTATGCTCCCTAGAAAAATAAAAACCCGTTTGCAAGTAAAGTTTGGAAAAATATTTGATTGTAACTCGTTTACAATACATAGGTATACCTACCTAAACAAAATTTTAACAAAAAAAATTAAACCGACTTAAATACCGATTTAATTAAAAAGACATAAATGCACGTAATATTATAATTGGTTTTTGCTACCACTGATTGATATTATATTACTAGGTACTTATATGTATAATATCTCTAATAAGGTTTAATTATTACATTTGCTTTCCACGTTCGATTTGTTCAAGGTGTCCGACTGTCTGTCCATTCAGTGCTCACTACCTATACCTATGTACTTACATGCTTGAATTTATCTTGCCTGTAGCATTGAAGTGGGCGTTTTAACTGTTTAAGCATTGGTATGTACATACCGAAATGAAACCAAACGATGAGGTCCTTGACATGTTCTTTAATCTACACTCACAATGGTAACATAGGTAATCTGACGCATTGTAAATTTTATCAATAAATAAATCATATTCCCCTGTTTCTCCTCCAATTATAATATATGTATAGGAACTTTGATTTTATTTTTTATATCTGTTGAGTTTAATAATTTTGGAAAGTTTTTGTGTTTTTGGAAGTAGTAGGTATATAATAGATTGTACATCTTAAAGTCTGAATACAGTAAGTATTTAATAGGTCCGGGTTCCGAATGTCATATTATTTATTAGGATTATGCGATTACCTATATAAGCTCCCACGAGAATAGATAGGTAGGTAGGTACGTAATTAAAGATCACGTTTGCAAGCAAATACACCTACACCAATTTGATCTTGCTACTGTCCACAAGTGACTTTCGTTTACTTGGTAATTTATAAAACTTATATCATCGGTTACCTATTGAAAGCTGCATATAATATTACGTATGGTATGTCAGTAGGTAATCATCACATCAATCATTATAATTAAGCTTATCAATATGTTTTTATCAACGTATGCTTTCCGGGTACGTATGGCCAATACGGTATTAGTTGGTTTCTGCTAAATTATATTATTTGAAATCGTCCTTCTACAATCTCTGACGAAATAAAAAGTCCCTTGTACTATATCGGTACTTTTCGAGTCTACAGTAGGATATTATGTCACAGGAAAATTCTACAATTCATCCGTATAAAAACGTTTGGAAATATTATATTAAGTAATCGTAAAGTTTTGTATTTACAATCACCGCAGCGGTGTTGGGTTTTAACTATTATTTCGGTACCTACTATTTGAGTCTAGTCCACGACTCCTGAAGACTCCTGAAGAGTCCACGTCACTTTGTGGACTCTTAACACAAAAGCACGTTAGAAAACATAACCAAAATTTCTGACGAAAATATAGCACGTAGAATTTTGAAAAGAATATTATATTCTTTTATCTTGTAACTTCCGACTAAATATAAATATAAATATAGCGACTAAAAGCTCAGCATTTAAAACCGCTCTCAATTAGATAACAGTTAAATTGTCTAGTATCTACCAACTTTTTCTAAGGCGAATAGGTATAGATAATAGTACGGACCGCCAAGAGGGGATTTGTGGATTAGCTAAAGCGCGTCAGATGAACATAAGGGGGGTACCTTGCACCATGTTGAGTACCTCCACCAAATATAGGCCCTCTACACTGGTGGGTGCGTCTAGAATAACCGATCAGATTAGTAAAAAAAAATCGATAACTCGAAATACTCGAGCGCGTCAGATTAAGATATGGTGGGTTAATTACATAGTGAGAAGTATGTATATGAATAATCTGACCATTTGAACGTGACGTAAGGGAGTTAGAGGATCACAAACTTGCAAAAAAAAAACGCAACTTCGACATTCTCGAGCGCAGTTGATTTATTTTTTATTTTAAAGTAAATAACTCAAGGATAGCGGGAAAAATATAATCTGCCGATTTTCATAAGCCGAAGAAACAAAAATCGTCTTCGAATCGAACGAGCAGCTGCAGTGAAACATGTACCTATTCATATCTCTGTCTTTCTTTCCCTTTTACTTTTGCTCTATCTCTCACTCTCTCGCACCGTCCTCACACTACTTTCCGTCGCCATAACGTCATCACAGTATACCACGGCGCTAAACGGGTCAAATTATAACTTTTTTTGGTCGGTTAAAATACATATTAAAATAAGTTAAGGTAAGTATTACATCAAACTATAGGTTCACCTATAACCTTTCACTTTAATGTAATTATATATATATTATATAATAAAGCTCATCACAAAACAACGCGTTCATGTTATTATATGAAAAACGCTCTGGCTTGTTTGTGCTTTAAAGTTAATTTTGTGAATAATATTTTGTGAGCTTTTACATATTTCATAGAAATATAAAGTGTGTTTTTTGTGAACAAGAAATAGCTCATAAAGTTATTAAACTTACGTCAGAAAGAAAAAAAATCTTAAAAATAAATCATAATTTTTGTTTCTAGCAGTCAGATTAATAATACCCCTCAAAATTATTGTCAGATTTTAAGCCAACATAACTTGGAGTGCAAGCTGAACCTTCTGTAAAATAATCTGACACGCTCGAGTATTTCAAAATTGAGATTTTTTTTGCATTTTTAAAAATTCGCTACTACCTTGCGTCACCTCCAAATTGGCAGATTTTCGAAGGGGAGCATTTTTAGGGCTCACTTAACATCCCCTTTGAATATCTGACGCGCTCGAGTAAATGTTTTTTTTTTTCATTTTCTCCCCTTCCGGATGGCCACCCCCACCACGCAAATGGGCAGATGAATATATTTTAGATATCAGAGACACCTTGGAGTATCTAAACTAGAATATCTGACGCGCTCGAGTATTTCCATTTTACTATTTTTTTTTACATTTTTGAAAGCCTGTAGAAGCTAAACCCACCGCTGAATGAAAAAATATCATATAACCTTATTTTGTTTATATCTCCTAATCTTCAAAACCCAATAGGTCCCAACGACGCTCGAGTGTCTCCCGAATTAGCATCGGTATCTCCCGTACTATAAGGTTTGCTACTGAACTTGCTTGATGTAGTTACATACATGACATTATAAAACTTTTTTGGAACAGCTACAAAACTGGATTTTACAAACATACAGACAGATTTTAAAGCGCAAAAAATAATAATCAACTGCAGTAAAATACAATAGTTAGTTATAGGTAGATATAATAGCTTTTACTACAAACTATTTCCTGCAATGATCAATGTTGTTGATGATGCGCATGATATATAAATCACTTCGTTATTCATAGGAAAAGGTTTTAAAATCTATTAGTTTTAATATTTTGCTGAACGGTGTTGACCTTGATTTTAGAGATTTTACTTTTTAATGGTTTATATGGTTTATATGGTTATGTTAATGTACAAGTCTTGAGTGAGAATAATAAAAGTTCAGCGAAGTTAAATACTTTCATTTTACCTACATTATATTTTGGGGAAAATAAGAATTAACATCTAAAGAACAACGCAACCTTGCTCGTTATAACAAATTTAGAACTAGGTAGGTACCTAGATATTACTTGATATTCTTGAACTTTATACATACGCCCACTAATTAATGGCATAGTAGGTAACTACTAACGTTTATAAATATATGAATAGCTGTGTGTTAGTCAGTCAGCCAGAACATGTAATTAAATAGGTATGTAAATAAATATAGAAATAAAAACTTTTTAAGGAATCACAATTCACAACCCAAAGGTCTATACTGTAGGTATACAGTATATTGTGTAGTAGGTACGTACCTCTGTGCTTGGCCGTTGAGCATTGTCACCACTTGGGCCACGATACCTTTGGTCGGCGCCTCTTTCTCCGACACAACACTTGGCTTTTCCATCGTCATTCCCACTGCACCCTGAACTTTGTTCAATTAGTCACGAAATTCAGTCGATACCACTTTTCACTTTACTTATCCATTCACATTTTATAAACTTGATCCTCTTTCAATACCTTATTGGAAAAAAGATATAAGAATAACCTAATTTTCTATATGTTATAGGTTTTTGTATACGAGTATACGAGGTTATATTATATGTTTACCTATTCCGGTATCTTACCGCCGCACTCAGAGTTGACTTTAATGATTACTTAGTTAAGTATAGATTTTTGAAACAAAACTGCCGCAATCAGGCAAGTTTAATAAATTAATGTTAATTGGAATTTAACTAATTATGTTACATCTCATTAAATGCCAATTAACATTAATTTACTTAACGTCTCTGATTGCGGCAGTTTTGTTTTAAAAATCTATACTTAACTAAGTAATCATTAAAAGTCGACTCTGAGTGCGGCCGTCAGTCTTTTTGTTTTTACTAACAAAAAAGATTAGGTGGATTTCGCAATTCACATGACACATAAACAGATGGGAAAACTATCTATGGATTTTAATTATTTCCCACAAAGATAGTGCAAAACGTAATTTTAAAAGAATTTTGTTACGTTCGTTGATACAGTTAATACAAGGTTATTCTCACGATAAAATTGCGCCTACCTAACACACAAACAAATGATTCGTTCAAGATTCTGGCTTAATTTCGATAACCCTGAATTGTTAAATAGATTTATATTCAAGAGATATACCGAAACAATATTAAAAATAGTATAAATATTTATTTATTTGACTCATTTTTTTTAAACAAGAAGTTACCTGTATGATTTTATTTTACAATTAAATATCTAACATTAATAAGGCACCTATAGGTAATTTTGATACTAAATATTTACAACCCTTATCAAAACTACTCAAGACTTACGGAGCAGACGGTAAATAAATCTCTAATTAAATTTCAAAGTAAATTTATAGGAAGCAATAAGGATTTAGATTTAGGCAAAATCTACTAATCGAACATTGATTAAACTTCTTCATCTATACATAAAGATACTCAGATGTAGATATATCATTAGTATAACGGTATAACTAATGAAAGAACTGCTAAAACTAATGACCATCACAACCTGTCCACTGCTAAAGTATATTGCAAGGCTTTGTGAAGATGTGGACCGCGACCTATGACATAAGCTAAGCTACAAAATGTTCTAATTCAAATGACAAGTTGCAACTAAAGTAGCATTTCTACATATTAAGTATGCCTAAGTTTTGAGCTCTAAGCGGAAAAAGCCTTAATGACTTGTCTTAAAGTAGGTGGATTAGGTCACAAAGTATTTGGAACGTGTAAGCACATAATACATCTACATTCTACATCAACTATGCATTTTTACTGGTTACAAAAAATGAATGCTTGATGTTAAAAAAAAATTATAGAGATACAGCTGCATTAAATTTTAGAGTAATTAGAAGTTATTCAGTTGAAAAATAAGTGATTAAGAAGCGAAAAAGAAACGGTAGGTTAACTAGATAACTTGCCATTGGGTTACTATCACCAATTAATTGTTGAATAGTGTTAAATACTGCTTGCATAAAATAATAGTTTAGATCAGAAGTTGAATAAAACGTTATAGGCGAAATAGTAGCTACATTTCACATTAATTTAAACTCACGAATTATTGGAAACGTCATCACTGTTGGGCATCTAGGTATATACACAGTATTATATATGTGTTGGATTTTTAATATAGACGATAGCTATTATTACGGGAATAATGGACTCCTTAATTACAAATCTCTCTGGTAAAAAATATCGACGCAAATAAATACCTCAACTAAGTTCCTCAGCCAAAATCCATGATGCTATTCAATGTTGCTATGGAAACTAAATTTGAGCAAACAACAGCGCCTTCACTGACCAACAACATCCAAAACAATTTTTGGGCGCTTGCATAAAATCACTTTACGTTAGCTTTCTCAATATTTCAGACTGTTGACTATCCTTAGTTATGTACCTACTATCTTCTAATATATATAAATCACGTGTCACGTTGTTTGTCCGCGATGGACTCCGAAACTACTGAACGGATTTTGATAAAATTTTGCAACCATTTATAATATGGTCCAACTTAAAAGATAGGATAGTTTTTATTCCGGAATTCCCGCGGGAACTCCGAAATTACCGCGGATGAAATCGCGGGGGACAGCTAGTTAATATTATAAATGCAAAACTGAGTTTGTTTGTTTGTTACCCTTTTGCGCCTTAACGGCTCAACCGATCATCATAAGATATTGCATACACGTTTTCAGGGGTACATAGAAGGACATAGGGTAGGTACTAGGTAGGTAGTAGGTACTTACTATTTATCCCAGAATTAGCACTGCAACTCCATAATTAACGCAGGTGAAACTAATCAAATTTTGCATAAGTAGCCTACTACACGTTGTGAATTTTGAGCAATCTCGGAATATCCGCGGGATTTCCAAAATTAACGCGGGTGAGACCGCGGCCCGGGGAACAGCTAGTATTTTATTGAATGTGATACTAAGTCCCTGTTACGAACGACTGGTAGACGTATGTTATAGTTTCATGTGAATCGTGATACCCATAAAAAACAAAGAGTATAAAATATTTTTATTGTAGGTAGGTACGTATAGTGAAGTACCTACTCCCTAACGATTTTATGAACGAGATAACAACACTATTGGTGATTAACCTTCTCGATAGGTTATTTGCAACACTGATACAATTGAAAGATAAATTATATTACCTACATACCCAGGTTTTATAAATATTTGGTTTTATAAATAAACTTTTAACTTTATTTGGAGTGAAATAACATGATAATTTTATTTCACTGATCACCCCAAATAAAGTTAAAAGTTACGTTAGTTAAGTGAAAAGTTACCTAAATATTTTTAGGTAACTTTTCACCGGATTAAATTTGTCGCGTTTTTCCGTAGGTACCTACTTACCTATTATTATTATCCGAAGTTTAACGGAATATGTATTATACATTATTACGCTAATAAAAGGTTTTGATGCAAATTACTCGTCATCACATTCTTTATATTTCATGCCTGATAATTTCGTTGTAAGAAGGTACCATAAGTCTAGTTAATTTGTGGAAGGTAGGTACCTAGACTTAAGAGACAGGAGGGCTTATACTATCTACGACCTAGGTAATTCGAGTAAGTAGGCATATCACTCATTTTTAACCGCGAAGTAACAGTAAGAATTTCAATATAAAATATGGTCAACCGGTCAGCGAATGTGAATCGCAAAAGATTGTTGTTAGGTAATTCAGTAATGAAGTGAGAGGTATTTAAATTGGTGTTTACAAAATATGCACAAAGATAAATTAATATTATTGCTCATTCATGTTTACAATAACAAAGGGTTTTGTTATCTATAAATTGTTGCAAACACTCCAAGGGTTCTCGGTAGCAATTAAACAAACGACCCAGTATGTCAATGCCCCACTATTTAAAACTCGGCAGCAGATGTTCGACGTTATTGTCAAGAGGCATATGATGCAGGCATGCTCGATATCTAAGGTGATACCTATTATAGAATCGTGTTATTTATCGAGCGTGTCACATTTGCTTTTAACTGTTTAAAAATAATATCGAACGATCAACCACTTAAAACTTTTCTTTTTATACCAACATCCGTACGCGTGGAAGAAATATTAGACTGCAATATTAATAGGGAAATCAGGAATAAATGGTTCCATATTGAATGTAGATAGTACCACTAGTTTTAATTCGGAAACATCACAATATACAGTGAGCGTTATCGTTATAATATTTGGTTACTACCTATAGCGTTACAGCACGATATCTCACAAACTTCGATTTCGTATAGTATTCGAAAATTCAATGACTTTAAGTGATCAGCACTGACCAGTCAGAGCGAGCATCGATGATTGAGAACTGTTTAATTGATGATGACTTTGTGATCGTGTACCGTGCACGTGCAAAAATGGCGGTCGTGCTACGTACGCTCGCGTGCGCGTTGAGTTCGAGACTAACATCCATCGGAATCCGATCGGGCAGCCGGGCACGAGGCGTGCGGCCTGCGGAGTCGATGAGATGAACCGAAGCCCCATGCCGGCTGCGTTGCAACACTGCCTCTTTATCTAATTACCTCATGGAGCAAGGACCTTTCGACACAAAACGCGGGGTGAAATTCACCTTGCAAATCGGAAATCAAAGCAGTAAATTGATGTTGTGAAAAACGTTTCACTTCGTAGTTTGTTTGATTTGATAGGGTTGTTGTTGTTTCGTAATGTTTATTTCAACAAAAATAACAAAAACATTGGAAACATCTAAATTTTGATGTAGTAGTAGATTATAACTAATTATATGACTTTTTAAAAGTAAATATGAGTTTACTTACTACGCTTATTATCACCTAAATCGGTTTTTAAGCTTTGAAGTACAATTGCATAATACAAAGTAAAGTATCTTTAGAGGTCAACCCAGTGGGAAATGCAAAATAATATTCACATTGTTTGACGTGAGCGTGAGATACGACTAAAAGTATGATCATGACGGTTTACCTACTTTTAAAACCACATGAAGACCAAATAAATACGCAAATAAATCAGTACACTACAGCAAAACTTCTGAACGATAAAAAAATAAACAATTTGTTTTCGAATTTATACTTAAATGATGAATCGTATAGATTTATTAATAGAACAATAATATTTTTGTGAATGGAACCGATACCACCGACTTCGCGTAGGTGCATCAATAACTTGCAAGTATACTACCTACTTCAATAGCTGTTATAGATCGGAGTTATGGATACAAAAATGGTATCGTTGAGAAAACCTTTCGAGGTTTCTAGGCTTGTGCAACTTGCAGCTTGCTATGGACAATTCAAAAAGAAAAACAGAAAATTGAGAAAGGAAGTACCTAAGCTACGCAGTCACGGTATGTAGAACGTGCCATATAATTTGATATTGTAGCTGTCGTACTCGTGCGTCAAGGTAAAGTGCGTATCACAATCGCCCACCTTACTACTTCCACGTTCATAATACAGTTACGTTATTAGCAGTCTAACTCTTCTTTTGTTAATGGGTGTAAGAATATCAAATCGAAAGAGATAATACCTACTTGCCAACTTACCTATTAGCTGGAACTGTTAGTTTTATTCAAAACAGTTTCTTAAAACGCAAAACGTGACGGAATAATCTTATAGCGGTGAATTGTTAAATTTGTTTGTTGACGTCTTAAATTCTAGTTGGAATCACACCCTTTGTCTACAAATCATTGTCATTTTTGTTCCATTGTTCTGCGTCATGCGCTAACGAACAAAAATTTCAATATGGCCCGCACTTCCACTAAGGAGAGATGTGGTGAGACCTATTGTGTGAATTTAAAAGCAACAGACAGTACCTATGTCTATTATATTTACTTTTACTGCCACCGTCGAATATTATAGTTACTTTAACCACAAAGGTCAAACTTCTCATGATGATTGACGGTTACAGGTAATTGCTGCAAGAACGAGGTTAAAAAGGAATCGTAAGATTTTGATACGTATAAACGTCTCTAAAGATTTGACTTACTTATACATATTTAGTTTTGCATAGAAGTATTTCTAACCAATGAATAAGCTTCTTTTCATATTAATTTTTGAGAATGGATTCAGAGGGAAAAAGACCACTTACCCAAGACTGGTGAGGCTGTTGTTGCTGGCTGTAAGCGAGGTGTGTCCTTTGCCCTGTGCCATGGCCGCCAGCTGCCGGTCGAGCATGTTGCTCTGTTCCAGTAGCTGGCTCCACTGGCGCACTGCTGTCTTTGATGAGGAAAGCTCCTGGCGTAATTGCCTCTCGTCCAGCGAGTTCAGGCCACTGCGTAAAGAGCTGTCCAGTCTGTTGGAAATTTTAAACGTTTTATTTTGAGAGTAAGTACTTGCTTAAATATCCGTTAGTTGTATTATATTTGTAAAGTTTTATATGTAGGGACCTATACAGATCCAAAGTATCCAAACATAATTTTTATATATAGCTTGGCACATAAGTTCACACCTGTTTCAGGGCAGCGAAAATGTACCTTTGACTACGTTGATGATATTTTTTTCTACGTCTACTTTGTTTTTTCTTCAGACAATATTTGAAATAAGAATCACATACTGAAAACCCTCCTTCAATACGTTCCTCATTTAATTTTACACCCTGAATATTTTCTTTTTCTTCGTTACTCCAATTTCAGTGATCCTATCCAAATGACTGAACGTTGAGAGTAGACACGTACAATAGATAGGTATTCTCATCTCTAGGTTTAAATTAGGTAGGTAATTAACAATCCGACCATAGGTTTACTTCTTAGCTTCGATCTAGGTATAGGTATATAATAGGTATATAGTTACAGTAATTTCAGTGATGCTACTTGTGTAGATGTTAGCCTCGGGACATACTTATTAAATTACTGGTAGGCTGGTAATAGTGTTATTGTTAGCCAATATAGGAGATAAAAATGATATGAGTGAGTATCTACCTACTCGTGGTTAGTGTAAACAAAGTATTGAACGTTATCATAATAATAACCCGTTTTATCTGATATAAGGAATGATTCACAGAATAAAATATTATTTTCTGATACTGAATTGTCATAACCAACAAATAACAAATCTCCTAAAAAAATGTGTCTGCATCCCATACACGCGCATTATAGACCTTCATCTCCATTGACATAATTTTTATAGGTACATAATTCTTATAGATACCTATATGAAAATAATTTGCCGCGGGCACAGCTATTAACTTATAAGCATTGATTAATGTAAAAAAGGCGTCATAATTAATTACCTATAAATATTAAAATATCAATATTTATAAAAGGAACAACAAATTGATTGCCTAAACCACTACCTAAATCACTAAAGAAGTGAAAGGGGCGAAAATGGGTGAAACAGCTAAATTAGCTTAGTGGTTGTACCCACCAAATAATGACGAATAACCAATGATATTATAAGTACCTATCGAATCGAATACCATGAAAAAAGAAAAGATAATCGTAAAAAAATAAAAATATTATAACCTAACCTAACCTAACCTAACTTTGCATTTCTGGGGCGATCTCAAATACCTAAAAAACAGTGGCATTTTCTGTTATCGCCATTATACAAAATTGTTAACATTCACACAATTTGCCTGCGACATAATTATAAAAATAATAATTGGGTAAGTAGGTAGTTTATTTGTCGACCAACGAGGAACATCATACCTAATGTTTAATTATGTTTTAGTAAAATAATTTAAGGTTTATAGAGAAATAAAAATTGTTAATCCGGGAAAAAAATTGTTGTTTTTTTTAGGATTTTAGTTTTATTTGTCTGCGTGGTACCTAGACAGGTACTACATTTATTCATTATTTATTATTAAGAAACAATTTTTGACATTACCTCCTTTAATATATAGAAATTAGAATGTCTTTGCATTAGCCTAATAAATCTAAGCTACATCGAAGCCAAAATCTAACTATGACTTGAGCAGAAACGAGACAGATGCGATTACACGCTTTCGCACACGCGAACGCGGTTCACTATCGTTTCACACTCTTGCGGTTTCCGGCACTCTAGATAATAATGTGCATATCTACCTTTCAATATAATCGTCGACGCTCTGCAGACTCGTGATTGACTGTGCCAGGTCGTTGTCCATCATGAGGTCATCCGAGGCGAGGCTCGATAGCGTGTCTAGGGAAACTGTACGTTCCGCCGCCGCCGGGCCGTTGCGGGGCGCGCCGACTGTGGACAAAACATCTTTATGATTATAATATAATCGAACAGGCTTCTGAGCCTG
The DNA here is from genome assembly GCA_907165275.2 of Zygaena filipendulae. Taxonomy (NCBI): domain Eukaryota; kingdom Metazoa; phylum Arthropoda; class Insecta; order Lepidoptera; family Zygaenidae; genus Zygaena; species Zygaena filipendulae. Next base: position 9,498,621 of record OU015657.1, read on the forward strand.
GCCAAATGGGTTTATGAAAAAAAAAATATTATTTTGACTGAAACTATCGCTCTAGGTGTATTTCTATGGCTACCACAAATTCTATCCATGAACTTCTTATTGTGTTTGGCTGTTTATGGCTCATTTTCTTCGCCTTAGGTAGATACATTTTTAAGTAGATGCACTTCCGAGCATGAGAAGTGAAATAGTACATTGTTATCCTAGGGGTGAAAGTAACTTATTTAGTCCCGAGACGGGGTTTGGCGCCCGAGCGTAGCGAGGGCGCTAATAGATCGAGGGACTAAATAAGTCTTTCTCCCGAGGGTAACACTGTGCTTTTCATTACGAATGCAAGGAAAGTCAAAATAAAAATAGGAATTAGCTAAAGAAAAAATGAGTGAAGATCGGATAGTCGCTTGACACTTTTCCACCTATTTCTTTTTCTTTGGCCAGCTAGCTATTCAGCCAGTATTTTTTATTTACATTGTGGCGACCTAAAAAAAATATTTTCTTTAATTATTAAGTATTAATTAAAGAAAATAAAAAAATATAAATAGGAATTAGCTTAAGAAAAAGTGAGTGAATTTTATTTTAATTAATACCTACTTAAACTTTACGTTATTTCAATTTTACATCGCGCTGGCTGTATAGAAAGTTGAAACATGGTTCAATAGAAATGTGAAAATAGACCTAGTTTTTTTTTAATAATTTGACAGTTGTCAGTTGAAAGCGATTCTCCCTAGGGCTGAAAAGGGTTACTTTCAACCCGCTTCTCAGGCAACTTCAGACCTACTTTCCGAGTATGAGTAATGAAAAAACTATTATTTGGTTGACTAGCTAATTCTATTTTTAAGTATATGTACTCAATGGCTTTTTGGAACTCTATAGAATTCCATATCCAAAGGACTATAATTTAGGATTTAGAAATTATATCCGCCGGCTAATATCCGTTACATCCCAATTTTCATTAGCTTGCAGAACAGTAGAATACAATTAGCAATTATGGTTCAAAACTTCCGATAAGCTACTGTTCAAATTCACTTACTCTTTCTGTTCCTTTGTGCTAATGGGCTCGCAGTAATTCGTTCCCTGGATCTCCTCAATTGTTTGCAAGCTTCAGATTCCGCCTTATTTAATGTTCCCCCGGTATTTTCTAAAGAAGAAAATAAGATAATTATGACAATATTTATTTAGATTCACATTAAAGGGCTCTTCGTCTTCCCAAGTCTCTGTCTCACCAACCTACTAGGTACCTATATTTTGTTTTGTAATAACATGACATGTCATGTCTTGTCTTGTATTTTTCCAACATTTGTTTTTCTTATAGATTTTCAATTTATTTTCGCGACTTTCTCTTATTCTTTTGTTTTAGTTTGTATAAAATAATCGATATATTTGTTAGGTAAGTAGGTACTTGTTGAAAGTTTGCTTTCACAATATTCCTTAGAACCTAAATCCTAAACAACCCAGATTAAAATAAATCAAACTGTGGTCCCCGTGGAGTATTCCGTTAGCTCTTCGGGACAGTATAGTATCTCCAAGGTTATACATCTCAAAAAAAAATCTTTAAGAGGTAAAAGTTCCCTGTCCACAGGTGGGTGCACGCTACCCTTGGTCAATCCAAATTCCATCGGCATTTTGAATCAAATGAATGGGCAAGATGACTAAATTTTAATTTTCAGTTCGTCTTGAATAAATGAATAAAATATATTGGACACGTATTTTTCCTTTTTTTACGTAATCAAAAAATAACGGCGATACATTGAGTTGAAATTCCGTGTGACGTCACGCCTGGGTACACTTTAAGTATACTTAGTTATGACGTTGCGACCTCTAAACTTTAAGACATACCTAATTAAAAAAAAATACGTGTCTATTATTATTCTTTAAGGCCTTTTGAACATTATTATCAGACAAGAAAATTTTAGTATATCTACGCGTGTGTTATCCGACATAAGAAAAAAAATCTTGTAATAGGTATGTATGGTCTCATTAGAACCATCAGTGCGACTGGATGTATAAGAAGACAAGGAAGTTTCTTAAAATGTGCGAAAGGCCTTACAATCTAACTGACGGACTAAATAGAATTACGATTTTTATACCTCGTCATCATGCCCGATTCGATACCTATCCTATTATTCCCTTACTTCGGAACAACAGCGCGGGCTGGTCGGCGATCTCGTCGTCGAAGTAGTCGCGCCCGTCGGACAGCGACAGCGAGCCCGACGCGTGCGTGGGCGTGCCCGGCGACCGTGGCGACGCGTTCTTACTGCCCTCGCCGGCGCCGCTGTCCTCCTCGCTCCTCGGTGTTTCTCTACACCATGGACGTCAAAGTCGAGGTAAAATGGTTTTATTCAAAATTGACTTTTATGTTGTGCACGGCTCTTTTTGACGTTGGTAAAATTACAGGAAATTAAAACAGCACCCGTAAATAAAATGTAATGGAACAGCTTGCCTATTATTATGACGGAATTGGAAAAGCCGGTTGTTTGCAAACTATCGCAATAGTTAAAATTTCACGATTGACTTTCATCCATCCAACACCCTAACCACCAGCGGTCCGGAAACTCACAAAGCTCCCTTTTATAATCTAGGCAAGCACTACGACATACCGTCAGACATACTATAAATGAGTATTTCGACTGTTGAATTGTAGAAGAAGCACATGCTTAAGGATTTTGATAATTAAAACCTAATGAAATGCTGGTGAAAAGGCGCGAAGAAACAAGTAGGTTAATTTTTATAATAGAATCAGTCTAATCGATACTTCATTTACCGATTTCAACTAGCCCAAAATTGACTACAGCAAAAGTAACAAACAACGTAAAAACTTTCGTCACATATCAATCATAAAGATCCAAGAACGAACAGTTGTGTCATGTGTGTTCTGTATCCGGCATGGTAAGATTACAACAGAACAAGTTGACTTACGCAATTTCTTTGACGGGCTGCAAAACTTCCCCGTCAATTCCATCCAAATCAACCACCAGAGGATCCGGTGATCTTGTCTTTGTGTTGGCAGTTTGATACGCAGAGCTCGATATGGAGAGACCGTCCCTTTCTACATTCAGCTCGTTGTTAGAATCGGAAGTGCTGGTGGATGAGATCAGACTGTCTGCTGGCGATGTCTCATCATCCAGTAGACTTTGGGTAGAAGTCTCCAAAGCCGATATATCGAATTTAGGCTCCTCTAATGTCAAAGTCATAGTCTGATGGTCACTGGTCTGGTTTGTGCATGTGCTTGTTGTACTATAATTTGAACTTGTCATTGAACCTAAAAAAAACAACACCCTTATTAAAGCTGGTTTAAAAGATTTTGAAGAACTTTGTAATCTTAAATGAATTTTTTAACTTTACTAGATGGTGACTGCGGATTCACTCGCGTTAATTAAATAGATTTTGTCCATCAATTTTCAATCCTTCGGAAACAGTATTTTTTTTTCTGGGTGGAATTTTATGTTGATCGGTTGGAGTGGTTGGAGTGGCGTGAAAACGTAGCAAACAAATTCATATTCGCATTTACAATATTAAGGATAGCTATCATCTTTCTTACCCATCATCGTACTGCGAATAGAATCATGCTGGCTCAAAGTCAGCGACTTCATAAGCAGCGGGTGGGGCACCGGCGGGTCGTCCGTAATGACGATGGTCTTCTTCGGCACTTGGACTTCGGATGAATTGGGAAGCTCTTTGTTGTCCAGTTTGGATTTCTCGTCTTCGCAACTCGAAACGCTTAAAGCAATGGACACGTCGTCTTGGGATCTAAAAAACAGACGTGAATCAAATTCTTTAAGTATAATTTTTTTTTAGTCTATAAAAACGATAATAATATTTATGTCTGGAATTTCCGAGCCTTTTTTAAATTATGTAGTTAAAAGCCATCGATATGCATGAATATTTAACTGGAAATTCGAAGAAGTTGGAAGAGACCTCACCAATTTAGGGCAAACGGATACTACTGTCGATGATTTTATAATTAACTTAGCTATTAGAGAAAATTTTGAAAACATCCGAAATATGTATACGTAAAGGCTTTATTATTATTTACTTTATAAAGTATTTATTTATTTTAATTTTTTTTAACCTAGTAGCCATGGCTTCTCCAGCGGCATGGCTTTGCCAAGCACTGCTGTTCCCAAAATGACTTTCCTCGCTCTTGCACGACGGGCTTGATTCCTTGCTGGAACTTATTGTTGTTGGAGAATCAACTCCACTCGATGGTTTTGTAAACGAGTTCTAGAACAAGTAAAAGGTCTAAGTAGGTATAACTATACTTTAGTTAATAATATAATAAGTGAAATTACAGTGTATGTTATCCTTGATCTTACTTCATGGTTCTACTGATTTTCAGATTACCAATATTAGGTTGAATCGATCAGATATCGGGTTTAAATTCTCCAAGTTTATCACCAAAAAGCGATTTGTTATTAAAGAAAGCGGTTAGGCGTATCCAATAACATTAAATAGACTGCTGCTTACAGTCACCATTCCGATCTTATTCAAGTCCATATCTACTCGTAAAAGTTATTGATACCTGTTTGTTCAATTTCTCTGGCTGTGCTCTGTCCAACACGAACTTCTCTTCATCAAGACTGGTCTGTATCCTCGTCGGCCTTGTTCTATTTCTGTATCGTTCCAAAGTCGACAGTGGCGAGTTCTGCCTCGGCGGCGACTCCACCACCGCGACCGACTTGATTGGGGAAGGAGGCTCGTACGTAGGGGTCGGTGTGACCTCGTAGTCCGGAGATCTCTGCTCGTCGAAGGAACTTGGCATTTTGGGCAGCGGTATCACCGCGTGGCCAGTCACTACAGCTTCGTCTGGAACCGATTAAGAAAATTATTTTGGGATATTGTTTTCATTTCACAATACTCGTAGTAAATTGCTTTTGTCTTGACGTTCTCCTTTCTATTTGAATAAAAGATGTAGGTATCATTGTTTTGTGTATACCTACCTAAAAATTAAATAGGAAATTTAAAAAAAGATATTTTTAGATTTCGTTTTAGTCATATACCAAGTCACAGGGTGTGATAAAGAGCCCTTTCATTATAGAAGCTCATTAATTTTTAAAGTTTAACGTCTATCTCTTATTAATAAATAAATACTGCAGTTTTCAGTCCTGTACTTGCACCTTTTTACATATAAACATGCCTGCCGTTTTCAAGCAAGTTCTACTCCTTCTGTCTCGGTAACTCCTGTCGTATCACGAATAGTGCCAGAGATAATGTAAGGTGTAACGCACCCATGATATCGAGGTCGGCGACTTGCAGTTCGCGCAGGTGGAAGCTGTGGGAGCCTCGCATCACCATCTCCAGGTTGCGCGGGCGCCGGCGCGAGAGTGGGGAGACCTCGCCCCCCGCCGGACCCTCGCCCCCTGTCCACACACCGGAGTCCGTGGACACGGCTGAACCTGCACCTGTGTTTATCGATCATAATGTATTCCTTCAAAGTATATCTCTACATACCTAATATATCTCCATAAAGGGAGAATTTTTCAAAGAGGCATACCATGAAGAAATTTTCATATTTTTTTAAACAAAATAAAACAAAATTGTGAGAGAATCACTAAATTTAGAAACGTTTTTTTATACATAAATGTTCACTCAATCACTATCTTGTTTTTACACATTGAAATCAATGAGCGTTTTTCAAGAATGACACCTGTATCGGATACGTTTAGTGAGCTGTGAGTGTGTTCGGAATACTTCTGAATTAGAGTACTTGAAACTATTGATTTTTGTTTCAGTGGTAACTACATAGAGGCATGCAATTCTTACCTTCTCTCCATCCTTCAGAAGCATTAGCTTTTCTGGTGTTGTTCACTACCTGAAAAAAAAATCACTCGTCAACATCACTTTACTATTCAAATCACAAATCACATTCCATTTGCATCTATTAAAATAAAAAAATAACCATTATGGACATGAAGTTTATAGCATATCACTGATTATGAGTAGAGACTTAGGCAGTCGCAATATGGAGGTGGTCTACAAACCCTCGTGTTACAAAAACCGATGGTGAAATGTCGCGATGTTAAGATGCCAGTTGAATACTTAAAAATAAAAATCCTCCACTACACAAGAAGTTGCACAACAAAGACGTATCTCGAGATAGATCTTGACTTTCATTACGTTAACGTTGTATTTAAAATTTCTATATTTTTTTAACGTTAAAGATGTAGTGATAACATTTTTGCATTCGAAATATCATAAGTAATATCTACCTAAACGTTAATGTTGTATAGCCGTGTAGGCGGTGTAGGTAATGGATGTCTAGATTGTATAAAAAAATCTTAATTTTATTAAAATGTGTTTTTACCAGACAGTTTAAGTACCTATTATAACTACTTCTTACATCTGTATTCTCAATTGTTTATACTTTTAAATGATTAGTTTTTTATTGATACAATAAAAATATGAGACAGTATTTATCTATTATTTAAGCAAGATTTTAGGATTCCAAATAATTTTGACTTTTTGCTCGTATTAAGGTTCAGTTGTCCGGTCAACCAGACTACGGAATAATTACATGTGTAGTGCAACTTGCAGTGTGCATTGATATTTTCAGCCCAGTGCCCGGCTTTCGTAACGATAGCACTAAAATCTTGGATAAAAATAAACGACTAATGACCTACTTCCGTCTCCATACAAAAGACTTTCTTTTTGTCAACGGCATAAAGTCTGATTTTTTTAAATAAGACAATTAATCCGTCTAATAATTTAGTGACAAACAAAATAATGGATTCTATAAAAGCGGATGAATGAACATAGCTTTAACAAGTTGGATATATCCTTAGATACGAGCAAAGTCCGCCACATCTTTTTGTCTGTCTGTCTGTTCGCGATAACCTTAAAACTACTGAACGAATTTTCAGACGGTTTTCACAGTTAAATAGAGTGATTTAAGAGAAAGGTGTAAGTATAAGTATAGTTTGTTCGAAACTAAAATCACTGATAATTACTTACCATCTAATAATTACGTACCTACCACTTGCCCGTTTGCCCCCTATGACATAAAAAAAAAATAAAATAAACTCCGAAATAACCGCGGGTGGTATCGCGGGGGATAGTTACTTTATTATGTTTGCTATTATCATTATTACGCTACCTACTTATACATATACCTACAAACGTGCAAACTGGCACTGCATCTAGTATATTAATATTAAATTATCTATTTTCGAGTTTAGTTTTAAGCTTTCGACTTTTTATAAGTATTATCATAGAACAAATTAATAGAAAAAATTAAATCAAAGTTGTCATCACTAGCGGGAGCTTTACGTACTATTGCGAGATGTCTTCCACAGCATGTAAAATATACTATCTATAATTCACTAGTAAAGTCACACTTAGATTATTTAATAGAAGTCTGGGGTACTGCTACAAAAACTAATATAGACATTGTACAAACATCTCAAAACAAAATAGTTAAGACCTTATTCCATTACGACTTTCTTACACCTACCAAAACATTATACAAAAAAACTCAGTTATTAAATACTTCGCAAACTTATATTTACTACACCTGTATACTTATACATAAAATATTGAATAATGACTTACATACTCAAATTAATTTTACTAAAAAACAACAAATTCAGAAAATGAAGCTGAGAAATGCAAGCCATATAGTGTTGCCTCAACCCAGAACCAATTATGGAATGAAAAACCTCCTTTATGAGGGTGCACAGCTCTATAATAATCTACCAAAAAACATAAAAGAAACTAAAACTATTTTTACTTTTAAAAAACTATTGAAAAGTCACATAATTGATGCAATTACTGTGCAATAGGCAGAAAGTGCCAATAAAATCGACCATGCTGTATGTACACACTCCTATATACATATTTAAAACTATACTATAAAAATGCAAATATAATAATTATTATAATACATATATATGTTTATAAATTAAGTATAAGTAAATCAAGTTTATAGTTTTTTGCCTACTTTAATAGGGGGCCATTTCTATTATTTTTTCTGAATTCTATAGCTTCATCGTAATGATTTTAATAATACATAGGTACTAGGTAATGAGTAATTACATAATACCTAAATATTCTAGATTTGATACGTACACCTCTATTTGTTAATTCTTATAGCTTTCATTTACTTATTTCATATGTGGGATAATTTTATGTGTATTCTACTTTTGTCATATCTAGTTATTAACAAAGATTTTATATCTTAGTTACCAATGCCTTTCTTTGTAAACTTGTATGGAGATTCTGTAACTGTGTGAATAATATTTCACTTCACTTTTGCCTTGAATTCACGTTGCGCTAATTTTTTTAATGTTGTGATAATCGTTCTTTGGAATCGGCTTTGTATCTGTGAAATTTCTAGTTAATGAGTCTAATTTTGAATGTAGCCGCGATAAATAAAATAAAATTATAACATTCTAGCTACAAATGCATGTGAATTCCACGTGCATTATTTTACCGAAATAGTGATGCATTGTGAAGTGAATGTTATTGTTACCTATTTGCCGCATAACTACCCCCTTACTTTAATAATGGATACGTACGAGTACCTACCTACTTAATAAATTATTATAAGTATTCTACCTACCGCTCACTACTTTTTGTTATAATTATGTTCGTATATTCTCATGTAAGTGATTGTATTAATCTTTTGAGGATAATAAAGATTCTTAAACCAGAACAAAAGTTAGGATTTCCGGTTTACTATCAACTTCTAAAATATACCTTTACTTGATACCTACAATAACACCGTTCCGATACGTTCCTAAACCTACGTACTATACAAATAGTGTATGGCTTATAGATTTTATAGCATTTTTATAGTTAGGAAATTAGCTAACGGTTTTTTCTATATGTCGACGAACGCGACACCTCTAGACACCCATGGCTGAAAATTGATATTATGTAGGTACCTATCTGTAGTATACCTACCTACGTAATAAATTATGAGTTGGATCCTGATTCCTGAAAGCGCAGTAAAACTACGGGCAAAATAAGTTAGGTACCTACCTAATTTGTATTTAGAATATTAGGTAGGTACGTAAAAATAAACCCGTTAGATATTGTTTTATTTTAAGTTTTAGACGTTGCGTTGTTGACTCAGATGAAATAAAACCTCAAGACGGAGCGCTGTGAACAATAAAGTGAAGCCGATAAAACTACGCCTCGGTGTGTACATGCACAGTTTTAAAGAAATAATGCCGAATTGTGTGTAGTAAAAGGGTGTAAAAACCAATCTTCGAAAAATAAAAAGCAGGATAGAACCACATTTTTAATAAAATATCAATTTTATTAATTTATGACAACTTGGAACACAAAACCTCCAAAACTTCCACAAGTGTTGCAACTACCGAGCGTCACAATAGTCCCCGTTTATTGGGTAAGTTAATGTGACGTGGACCGTAATGTAACACGTTCGTTTACCTATTTCGATTTTAACTTTTAATATTCATAAAATTAATGTAAGTGTAAATAGGCGTTAATTTTTATTTTCCATATTTTATCATAACTACGAAACCTATATTTTTAAAGTTCTCGAATATACAACCGAGGTATACAACTTAAAAACTACTAACTTATCTATTTACTTATCTATTCATCCTTCTAGAACTTAGACAATTTTAGGTAATAAGTTTTCACTGCATGGCAACACTAAATGCCCACATGTTTACGAAACCGGCCTCACTTTTTTGTTGACAGCGCTCCGTCTTGAGTTTTTATTTCGTCTGAGGTTGTTGAAAATAAATGTCTTCCGACTAGTTGCGCCGATTTTACGCCCAAATCTGAATTATTTACGTGTATTATATTAATTGAAACAAACAGCTCGTTAAACACATATTTTAATAATAGGTAGGTCGGTAGGTGTAGGTACCTGCTTGGCTATTTTGGTGTCAATGTTCTTGACAGCCGGGTACTGCGGCCGCGGCAGCTGGTTTGTCTGGAACGTGTACTTCCCAGGTGGCTTCTGGCTTTCGTTCGGCGTGTGCGACCGGGTCACCGAGGGAGCCCGCGGCATTTGCTCGCTCTGCCGTGTTCCGATAGATTTGCGGCCATCCTAAAGTCACAATGGGCTGGTTGACTTTTTTTAGTCCGGTTTGTAGATCAATAAAAAAAATTGGACACGTATTTTTTCTTTTTTTACGTTTTTTAATTTAATTTAATTTTTTATTCAAAAAATAACGGCGACACATTGAGTTGAAATTTCGCGTGACGACTGACGTCACTATCCGGTGCAGTTTGTATGCCAATGGGAGCTTATAGCGGTTAATGACGTCACGAGCCCCCACTCTAAACTTTAATGCGCTATATAATTAATTTGAAAAAGCAAAAAATACGCGTCCAGTATTTTTTTATTTTCTAACTGATACGGATTAATTAGAATCTTAATTTTCAAAAGTTGTCAACATCCCTATTAGTCGCTCAAAGGTTGAAATATTATTACGCTTACAATCCAACGACCGCACATTACTCAATCATGCCAGAACGGCTGATCGAAATTGGATGGAATTTGGCACATAGATAGATTGTAGTCTAGTCGTTTACCTAATTAAGTTAAATTTAGTTATATGCCAATTAACATTAATTTAATGAATGTCTCTGATTGCGGCAGTTTTGTTTTTAAAATCTTTACTTAAAATTGAGAAGTCATTAAAACGACTCTGAGTGCGACCGCACAGATAATATTATAATACTATACTGCGGCCGTAAGGCATATTAGCTGCAGACAAACTTGGGGTATTATGGTGAACGAAGACAGATATAAGTATTTTTAAAATGAATTTCATTATAGTTACTAACTACGCTAAACGCTTTATACCTAGGCATTTCATTTTTACTCGCGATAGAACCGAGGTGTAGAGTGTAGCTGTAGACGTTTAGGGTGAGAGGTTGTTTGATTGCACACAGCAATTATATTATAATTAGTATAATTAATAATTATCAAATTGTTTGGTGCGCAAAAAAAATCGGTTTGACCGATGTTGATAATGTAAGTTCCTATATTTGTGATAATATTATTACATAGATACCTATTTACAATAGTTTGAATTGGATTTACGTCACAAAATCATAAAATATGACGAAATCATAATATTTTGTTTCGCCGCCTTTTATAGGCCCGCTACACATTCACCCGAGAATCTTGCGAGAACGCGAGAAAACCATAAGAAACGGCGGAGAACATCGGCTCCACTTTTAATATTTTTAAGGTTTTAATATTATTCGGCGTTGAAAAAGATGGAACAAACAAATGACGGAAGATTTATCTTTTTAACCGACTTCCAAAAAGGAGGAGGTTCTATGTTCGATTATATGTATGTTTTTTTTTTTTTTTTCGGGAAAAGCAATATTTTGTAAAAGGTGATGTGATGAGCAGTTAACATTAGGCTATTGTAACTTAGATAAATTACAAACTAAGTCACTTAAAAGCGAGAAATTAACAAAATTTTAACAAAAAAATTAAAACCGACTTCCAAAAACACAAAACTGAAAAGCTAAAAATAAAAAGCTAAAAATAACAAAATACCGATTTAATCCAAAAGACAAAAACACACGTAATATGTATTATTATTGGTTTGTGCTACCACTGATCGGTATGAAGTCGGTGACAAGCCAAATATGGAGGGGGAAGATGGGCTAAGTCGACTCCCGCCACCAGCTCTTCGTGAGCAGAACAACCCAAGTGGGCAGACACCAGCGGGCTTGTCACCGAATTCAAACCGATCAGTGGTAGCACAAACCAATAATAATATTACGCGTGTTTTTGTCTTTTGGATTAAATCGGTATTTTGTTATTTTTAGCTTTTTATTTTTAGCTTTTCAGTTTTGTGTTTTTGGAAGTCGGTTTTAATTTTTTTGTTAAAATTTTTTATTTGAATATTAGGATATTAGCGGCCAGCAACTAGGTAGGTAAGTATAACTATAAAATTCATAACGACTTGAATGCCTGTATGTTTTTTAGCGCCGTAGACGTAGTAGAATTCTAATTTTATTTAAAAGTAGTGCTCGCCGAAACTGGTATACGAATAGCGATGATAAAACAAAATTAGGCATAGGTAGGTAGCTACTAACTGACCAATTCTACCGGAAATAATATAGAGAAATAGGTAATGATTATCACGTGTTATGTGTGCATTGTCTTTATTTTTACCTGTGAAGCATATTGATGCGGTTGATAGGTGACTATAACGGTCTGCTTGGTGACCGTCTTGGGCACACCAGCGGCGCCTACCACTGTGGTCACGCCGGTAGAGGACACCTGCGTCGCTACCATAGGCAGCTGGTTGTTGAGATTTGTACTCTTTTTATCTGAAACATAAATATTCATTTACTTACTATTATGTACATATGAGGCGGCGCGGCGAGTTGATGTGAAAGCTCGATCATAAATACCTGGTATTACCAGGTATAATACAAGGTAAGTATATTAAGTTTAGGTATGTATTAGGTACATTTTTTAATATTTCGGAACGGTTAAGCAGATTTTCATAACATTTCGTATTTAGTATCTACTAAACTAAAGGCATAAAGTTGCTTGTCTTACAATAAGTAATATGACACAAACACAGAAGACCTTATCAACCAAAAATCCCTAGGGAGAAAGAAATTCACGTGGGTGGAAATGCGGAAAAGAGCTAGGTATACCTAAATATTAATATATTTTATCTTATCCTCATATAATATAATATACGTAGATTCACCCACCAATAGCGTTATTGTTGATGGCCGTATCCTTTTCTTGGTGCGTTGCGCTGAACGCTCGCTCAGCCACCGAGCCCACGTCAGCTACCTTCGCCGTCTTGTTGTGCTGCTGTCTGAAACCGAACCTAGACAATTGAGACAATTGCTATAATTATCTCGCGGAATTAATATTTTTATTAATGGGCTATTAAAATGGTGAAAAGACAGTGATAGGGGTTTGAATAATACCTACTTGTGATTATATGCGAAAATGATGGCTGTGTGCGCGCGATAGACGATATTAAACAAAAAACGTAAAACTTCTTTATATCCGACTTATCCGAGAACCAAACTCCGAATTTTAGTAGGTACCTACTTCATAAAAAGGGATGCCACTTTGTCACAGCGCCTAAGAATATTTTATGAGCAACATGCGTAGAGAGTAAAAGAGCAATGCTGATGGGCCCTTATTCACTATGACCATAACACGCCGCCGGCCGCGTTAAGATAACTCGCCACAAAGACTATCTTTCCCTCGTAATCAAAGAAAATTAACCCCAAAAAATACATTTACAACGTTTCTTAGGGCATACAGAGTAATAATTTCTAATATTTTGGCATCTAGAACGTTTGGGAATGCGGTTTTTGGACTCGCGTTATGGGCAAGACTTGTTGTTAGTCATAGTGAATAAGGGCCCTGATATGTGTGCTGTGTAATTAATTGTAAATTGTACATAATGTTAACATACCTATTATCATAATGTTAATACTATTTTGTTCTTGGATATTTGTTGTCCAGCTGCACATACTTCAAGCTTCAAGCAAGCTTGTTAACTAGAGGGGATCGACTGTAGCACAGATAATATAATACTATAGACTGTATGTACTAGATACTAGATGGAAAAGGCACAGGTTACGATTGTCATAAAATGTTTCCATGTTACGATTCCACCGTTTCAATTAGTATTATATCGGTGCAGACAGGAAATAATAAATCTATAATAAATAATAAATCTCATAGGAAGGTGTACTAGGTACTTAGGTAGATAGTCACTTTTATGTGAGCAGTTTAATTTGTCGGAATATTTTATAATTTTACACAGATGGGATAAATAATACTATAAATTCTGCTTTTTGATTCTGCAGCATTTAAACTTGTCAGATTTTTTTCCCCATATCCAAAGATAAATTTATTTTTAAATGAAATCTAATCTAATATATAAAATTCTCGTGTCACAATGTTCGTTCCCATACTCCTCCGAAATGGTTAGATCGATTCTCATGAAATTTTTTATGCATATTCAGTAAGCCTGAGAATCGGCTACTATCTATTTTTCATCCCCTAAAGGAAGTTCCTGCGGGAATTCCGAAACTCATGCGGGTGAAACCGCAGGGCACAGCTAGTATATGTATAAAATCCTCGTTAGTTACCATACTCCTCCGAAACGGCTAGACCGATTTTTTTGAAATTTTATATGCATATATTCAGTAGGTCTGAGAATAGGACAACATCTATTTTTCATCCCCCTAAAGGAAGTTTCTGCGGGAATTCCAAAACTCACGCGGGTGATACCGCGGGGCACAGTTAGTATCTTATAAGATTTGTTTAGGTCCTACCACCTCTATCTTAGGTCCTACTACCTCTAATCTTCTCTCTAATTGAAGTTTAACGGCCACTTACTTAATTTTTAGTTATCATCACTCTGAGATGCGGCTGTCCTGTCAGTCTTAAATTCTATATCTACCTAGGCAAAATCAAAATTATCTTTAATGGGTGGGTAGCTGTCCCCGTGGTTTCACTCGCGGTAATTTCGGAGTTGGTTACAATATAGCCTATTTACTCAGGGATGTTTGAAATCGGCCCAGTAGTTTTTGAGTTAAATCGTAACCAAAAACAAACAAACAAAAATATAGATAACATTTCGATGTAATGCTGTTAAAGAGATGGTGGTATAGCCCCAGGCGCCTTAAAAGGTGTGCAGTAGGTTTCTGTTGGTATTACCTGTTGGTGCGTAAAGGCTGCCCACTGGCTTCTTTGCGGGGGCGGGCGAGGGGCGTGGAGCGACCGGACAGCAGCTCCTCCGGGCGCAGGTCCTCCGAGGAACCTGTCGTGACAGTGACGCGAAACTTTTACTTTATCACGAAGTTACGTAAAGAAAAGGGCCAAGCGATTTCGTGATGAAATGCAAAAGTGTTGTACTTTACCTACCTACTTAGGTAACTACATAAATTACGTATCTTTAACTTTCCATGTACTTACCGATTGTGTTATCCATAACAAAAATGGCCATTATTGCAATATTAAATTACATGAATTTTGACAACATGACTTTGTGAACTTAAATTATTAGACTAACGGCCGCACTAAGAGTTTACTCGTTTTACAGATTAATTACTTGCTTTACTAAACTTAAAATTAATCATCTTAACGACTCTGAGTGCGGTCGTAAAAATGCAAATTAAATAATTCCATCCGGCTGTCACCCAAACTCAACGTTTCCTCGTGATTAATATCTAAAGTATTCGAATCTCCTGAAGACAGTATTATATCGATCGCATATCATTACTCAAAATATATTTAAGTTACCTTAGTTAATTAGGTATAATATAATTATACTATATATATAGGTACCTACTCGAATCAAACGCAGCAAACCATCCAAACTTTACTGAAAGAGTAACCAAATATAAGGGACCGGGTATCTACGGAATAGTCCAAAAGTGCCTTTAAAAAGGTGTAGTACGATCCTCATGTCCTTAGTTGTTTGGGGCCAGACAGGTGTACGACCGGTGCGGCACTATAAAACCAACTGGAAGCCCACTTTCGTTTTACGATTTAACGAACTGTTTGTCGCTCCAACAGAATTATCGTTCCAATTTTAAAAGTACTTTGAGGATAAATTGATTGACATAAAATAACAAAAAAAAAACGTTTATTTCTTGCAAATGTTAATCTATAATCACAATAATATTAAAAAGTGCGAAAGTTTGTGTGTGTGTTAGTATGTTTGTCACACGATTTTAACCAAACATCACATAATTTCCTTTCAGCGAAGCAGCATTACAGTTGTCGCCTGCATGCGGCGTATAGCAATACTGTTGCATAATGACTGTTTGATTCTGAACAAAATCAATCATTTTCGAGATAAGAAGAAGGAAAACGATACTTCTTTCGACCACTCCTCGTCTGAAACGAATGACAAATGGCGCCCTTACTGACGTAACGCTGGACCGGGACCCAGGAGATCTATCAATTCTTCCAATATGCCTACCTGCATTCCCATTCTTGTCATGCGCCTTGCCCTTGCGCCGCGCGTTGTCGTCGGCCCGCGACGTGCTGGCCGGCCGTCGGCGGAATCCAAAGGAGGTCGCCACGCCGCGGCTCGGTTTTCCGTTTCCATTGCCCCCGCTCACACTCTTGTCCCTTTTCTTTGCGCCTTTCGACTCAGAGTGACCCTGCAATAAATTGTTCACGTTTTGTACTTACATCACACATCAAATAATCGATGAACTTACGTTTTTGTAAATCAAAACTGTATAGACTATGCACTTTGCGATAATGTGTTATATTTTACGACTAGAGGTTCCCCGCAGTTTCACCCGGTTCCTGCGGAAATTCCAGGACAAAAAGTAGGTAGGTACCCTCCTGTACCCCCGACAACGTGCAGTATGCAAAATTTGATGATGTTCGGTGGAATCAAGGTGTGAAAATGTAACATAAAAACAAACAGATAAACTCACATTACCTAGCATTAGCAAATGATTGCTTATTACCAGCATCTGTCCTGCACTGATTTTATTCGGATGTTCGGATGGTGAAAGTAACCTCGCTACGCTCGGGCGCCAAACCCCGTCTCGGGAATAAATAAGTCTTTCTCCCGAGGATAACACTGTGCTTTTCATTACGAATGCAAGGAAAGTCAAAATAAAAATAGGAATTAGCTAAAGAAAAAATGAGTGAATTTTATTTTAATTAATACCTACTTAAACTTTACGTTATTTCAATTTTACATCGCGCTGGCTGTATAGAAAGTTGGAACATGGTTCAATAGAAATGTGAAAATAGACCTAGTTTTTTTTTAATAATTTGACAGTTGTCAGTTGAAAGCGATTCTCCTTAGGGCTGAAAAGGGTAACTTTCAACCCGCTTCTCAGGCAACTTCAGACCTACTTTCCGAGTATGAGTAATGAAAATGTTTTTTTCAATTCTTCGAGATTCCAATTTAAAAAAAAGTAAGTACTAAGTAGGTATTAAATGTAGAAAAAGCTTGCATAGTTGATAGTAGTTTACTTTCTACTTATGTATATTCCAAATTTCATATTTCTAGCTTTATACAATATGTGGGTCTACGTATAGTTATAGTTACCCAATTTATCGTGTCCGTCATGTGAAAGAAGTCAAAAAGATTAAAGAACACTTGTAAATAATAAATGGAGTTCGAAATTAGGACACTGTTGCATTCTTGGCGGTAAATTCTTTACTTCCCCACATTGTTAGTAATGTATGTAAGTACAAGGTGATTATGTCACGTAACCCAGTTCCGACTACGAGTAGGTAGACCGGTATCTATGTATACAACCCTTACACTAATACCTAAGTAACCAACCTCTAAAGTGTGTTAAGCTACCATTTGTCTGGAAGAGATCGCGATAAGACCGCCTTTTGTATGCCTTTAGTTAAAAGTTTTTGTTAACACACTGTAACATTATTTTGGTGTACAATAAAGTGTATTCTGAATATTCTATTCTAAATCGACAAATTGACGATTGACGACCCGATTGGCGCAGTAGGTTACCATGCCTACCACACTAATCAAGATGTTCGATTCCCGATGGGGTGGACTTTGTTTGATGAACACAGGGTTCCACTTTCCAGTCTGGGCGTGTATATATAATATATAATATATATATCTAAGTATATGTATATTATAATATGTATGTAATTCTAAGTAGTAGATATTATAGTCAGTATATACCAAGTTTGCTTGGCTTCCACGACACAAGCTTAAATAGCTTACTGTGGGATCAAGTCGATCTGTGTGTTGTGATGTAGATTATTATTATTGTTATTCTTTTCACTATTTGCACGTTGCTCAAAATTTGCTTAGTTAAATTTTTAATAATATATGTTTGTATAATCTACTCGTATCAATTCGTTTATACGCTCTACCTTAATTTTATTCTCTCTAAAACAGTTTTGAACCCAACTAGTTGTTGCAAGAGACTTTTATGATACTCGTAGATGAGCGTGATAAAGTATTGCGTGACCGTCCCATCGCTGTGTTATTTGATATCATCAAGGAAGAGAGGTTAGGACTTTCGTTTTCCATCCAATAATGAACTGACTATAATGAAAGTTTATAAGTATTTTTAAAACATAAGCTGCATTATTTGTAGGGGCTTTCATGCTTCATTGCGCGGTGTAACTCGTCTTCACACGCCACGACCGGCGACAAAGCGCGATCCGTCGTAAATAGGTACCTAGTTGATGCGACGCATGGACCAATTCCATGATGCGACGCTAAAATCACTGATACACATTTGCTTTCTAACCTACTTAATTATCCACCATATTATCCACGTTTCTTGTTTTATTTACCAATACCCATTAATTACAAGAAATACAACCACAGAAATATTAATGTGTTCGGTACATATTATCCCATCAAAAACAAACTTGTAAAAAAGTCCAAGTCTCGCAACTCACTTGTTCTACAGTAAAAAGTTGTGAGATCAATGTAATACCAAGTCGGTTAATTTATTCAGTGCCTACTTAAGGGTCCTTCTGTCTAAAGTTATCATGTTATAAGCTAATCTAATAACATTTTAATAGTGACCATATCAAATTTAAAAACCTTTTATGTTTTAAATAGATTGATTGGCTTGGCGATCACGTGAAAACACAATATATCTCACATGTAATACATAATTATGGTTTTAAACAATCTAATTTAATTATAATATGTATTACTTGTGAGATACATTGTGTTTTCACGTGATCGCCAAGCCAATCAATCTATTTAAAACATAAAAGGTTTTTAAATTTGATATGGTCACTATAAAATGTTATTAGATTAGCTTATAACATGATAACTTTAGACAGAAGGACCCTTAAGTAGGCACTGAATAAATTAACCGACTTGGTATTACATTGATCTCACAACTTTTTACTGTAGAACAAGTGAGTTGCGAGACTTGGACTTTTTTACAAGTTTGTTTTTGATGGGATCTCATTTCTTTTTGTAAATAGTCTTCCTCCTTTGAGCAATTTAGTCTACTTTAATAACTTGAAAGATTTTGGTACAACTTTATAATATATATAAACACATGCCCCATTCTTGCTTTTTCATTCCGTTGACCATTGTACCTTTGAACATAATTATGTCTAGGTGACTATGTATCTACACTTTATATCTAGGTAGGTAACTATAGCTACACTTATTATTATTAATTATTAATATCTGGGCAACGGCTTAAATAGCTGTTCCCCGCGGTTTAACCCACGTTAATTTCGGAGATCCCGCGGGTATTCTGAGATAAAAGTACTACCCTATAATAATAATAATAATAGTCCACTTCACAACACACAGATCTACTTGATCCCACACTAAGCTATGACCTTTCTGACCTTTCCTGTACCCTTGACAACGTGTAGTATGCAATAATTAATTCACCCGCGTTGATATCAGAGTTCGCGCGGGAATTCCAGAAATGAATCCTAGCTAGATCGATTTATGGCCCCCGAAATCCCCTGTATACAAAATTTCATGAAAATCGTTGGAGCATTCAGATTAGGGTAATTTTATCTCGGAATTCCAGGGGTAAAGATATAGGGTACTAACTACTTTGCATCTCTGAATTCCCGCGGGATCTCCGAAATTAACGCGGGTGAAACCGCGGGGAACAGCTAGTCTCATATATTTATATGGGATTACAAAGTTATTTGTGCAGTTGGTACATATAACTGCATATATAACTTTGTAATTCCATACATTTATATGGGATTACAAAGTTATTTATGCAGTTAGTGTATCTAGAAAACTGGACCGAAATTGCTAAATATTTTAATTTTTCCTTGATTTATACAATAAACACTAATTGTATTCTAAATTTCAAACTTCTATATCTGCTAGAAGTGCCTTAGAATTTTGATGATCGGTCAGTGAGTGAGTGAGTGACCTACAAAATTAAGAAACTTTGACTAGTTATAATTCTTAAACTACTGGTTCAAATCGAATGAAATTTAAATTATACCGTCTTTATACAATACCTGCTTGTTTACTAAAAATTCAGGCTTCTAGTTTTATCCACAACGAAGTTATAGGGGGTCAAAAATGGCCTGAATTGCTTCGAGAAAAGGATAGTACGGCCGTGCCGCTTTTGTTGCTCGACTTGGCGGGGGCACTGCCGTGCCCCCAGATGTAAATCGTGAGTATAATTTCTCCTTTTACAATTAATGGCTTCATTTGTTAGGCAACCTAACTATATTCGAAAGTTTTAAAACAAAAACGATGTCGGTTTTGTGATTGCAAGCACCCGCTACAGGTAGGTACTAGATTAGGTTTGGGTTGAACGATGTCCACACAACAGTCGAATATTAATATACCGAACACACAAGGCATTTAAGATCCTCCGCATCATACAAAATGCTGTCCATTTGTAAACGGACGAATTGTACAAATTACCTACTACATTAATTATCATTATTACAACCTTATAGATAAAAGATTACAACCATATTTAGGCTAGATGACAGAGACATGAAACGATGGAAAAAACACGAAAGAAAAATGTCTCGAGTCTCGAGTCTAATAATAATAATTCTTTATTTCGGAATATTAAAAATCCATACTAACTTATAAAATATAAAAAAAATATTAATAAAAAAATCCACTAGCAATATCTATTTAAGATTTCCACTGTGATGCACAGACAGCCAATGCCAATGAAGATGTTATCTGGGCACTCAGTGATCGTCCTCAGGATTACATAGGATGATGCACGCAAACAAGACACTCGATGTGGGATCGGAGGATAGCGTAAAAATCGGAGACTACTGCCTCGGCGAACATAATGACTAGCAAAGCCGTAGAATATCCGGAGATAGTTAATTAAGAATATTAATATATTAATAAATTCGTTTCTCTTTGGTAAAAGATGTCTAGCACGATGTCCTAGGATGTGAAATTTAATGCATATTGCATAAAAATGAACGTGGAAAAAGAAGGCCGCGTAATATGCACCAGCTGTCAAAAGTTTTACTATACTTAGATAATCGAATCAAAACTGGGTTTCTTTACACTGTTAAAGTAGTGTTTATATCAGACAAAACATGTTGTATAACATTGTTTTTTTTTCTTTCGTTATTTAAAAGTAAAACAGTCGCTGCCGCAGCTAGGGAAGCGCCCTCTCAGTGACGACATTGTGGACATAGCACTGATGAACTTGTTATTCTAATGTGTAGGTACACTCTTGTTTTATTTTTCAATGTTGATTAACAATGTTACATGGTGTGGTCGTGTTATATAACACAAGTAATCTGACATGTTACATAGTCTGTACGCACCGTAACAGGCATTATCGTTGGTCCCTACTTCTGTTAAATTTATACGATATGTTTATTAAACAAAATCAATTCTGAACATTTCTAGTAGGAATTACATAACTATGTGTTACAAAATGAGAGCAGCAATATGATTTCATTTATTAATATTCGTATTCTAGAGAAGGTAATTAATTGGCTTTCAGTAATTTGAGATGTCGTAACTGGACAAACTGTTTCGTAGTTTTCCACTCATAATAACGGACGGTTAAATTAAAATACAATTCGTGTTACGCAATGATAAAGCATGTATTAATTAAACCTGTACCTACCTACTTTTACGTGTGAGGATTTAAACATTGAAGTTGTACGGAGGTTTTATTGTTACGAAATAAAAAGCTACTAAATAACGGCGTTTTTTTATACGTAGGACATATTGTGTTTTGAATTCTGGTATCTGTTCGAGAACTACAATTGACCGCAATGCAGGTGTGTTTCCTGCTTACAACAGTGATCTGGATACTTACTACACACTAGATAAATGACAAAGCGGATACAATAAACAATAGGCTCTCGACACTCATCAAAAGCTGTGTAGTTCCAACGAATGACGACATCACGACATATACAGTTTTAGATGAATCTATAACAGGATTACAATAATATGAGCGTTTCCATTAAAGGCATACGTCTTATTTGAATAGTAACATTCTATCGAATTACTTATATGGGTGTTGGTTGTTTGTTTTGAAACGTGTTAAGCGTTGCAATATGGGCAGAAAATGATTACCTATACCGACTTTATTTCAAATGCGTACTTATGATTATTATTATTTTGTTTTTTTATACATTTAGGCATATACCTAGTACCTACCTAACCTAACGCTCCTCACACACGACTTGCGTTGAGCGTCTCCAATCCATACAATTTTCGGCCATTTTACGATCTTGATGACAAAAATGTAAAACAAAAGTTTAGATCGGTTGTCATATCGAGTAGTAGTGAAAGCTATGTAGGTATTTAGATTCTAATCAAATTAATGGTTGAAGGATTGGCTTCAAATAAAATCGTTTCATTAGCACACGTGTCCGTATGCATTCAGCGAACACAGTCGCCGGATAAGGTGGCTTTTATGTATCAGCTTTTTGTTCTTGTTTTCCACTTTGTGTCGTAATAGACAGATTATCTCTGCTGTTAATTGGTAGTCTGTAGTCATTATTTTTTGGTTGAAACTTTTACTTTTAATTTTTCTTATCAATTTGAATCGACTATTTCAGTTCTACTTATTGCTATTTACGTATTTACCTACCTATAGGTAGTATAGATTATATTCCTTAAAATAATTGGTCGTTTTGAGATTGTGTATGAAAATCAACTTGATGTTTACTAGCTACTAGCCTAGCATTACCAAAGATTCCAGAAAAGATTAAAAAAGGAAAAACTACTTAAATTAATTTTAAGGTAGGAGGTACTTAAATTAATTTTAAAATCATTATTATTATTGATTTAATCATCAGATAGGTACTTTATTATCAAATTTTTTTTCGATAATATTAAATCGATCTTGAACTTTTGATTGAAGTGATGTACGTCAACAGATAAAATCTCATAAACCGCAGCAAGTAGGAACACAGCAAGTAGGTACCTACCAACCTGTTTCCGCCGCCGCCGCCGTGTAGATATACCGTTATAAACAACCAACTATCAACAAATATTTAACAATTATAAATATTACATAAGAATTACAATTTGCAATACGTACTATGTATACTTTATTTATACAACGTTAGTCTGAAAGGGGATATAGTATACAGCCGCAAGCATTTTAAAGTGTCATCATACCTACCTGCCTACTTATTTTCCACTTGCTCTTTGTTTCCTGGGAACTTTTGTATCGGGATGCAAAATAACCGCAAAAGCACAAAACCGTTATATCTATGGTTGGTCCCACCGGTTTCATCCATGTGAATTTCAGGACTCATCGCTACTTTAATTTATAAATCTCTCAACAAAGTAGCATATTATATTTTAATACTAGCTGTGCCCCGCGATTTCACCCGCGGTAATTTCGGAGTTCCCGCAGGAATTCCGGGATAAAAAGTACCCTATGTCCTTCTCTGTACCCCTGTATTTCATCCAAATCCGTTGAGCCGTTTTTGCGTGATTGAGTAAACGTATGCGAGGATAAGAGCTCGATAGCGCATTTTCATCCGACTTGCTTCAAATTTATCGTTACTGCTCAGCTCCTATGTGTCTTAGCGTTATGTTATATAGCCTATAACCTGCCCAGGAGTATGAACTACAATCGTACCAAGTTTGGTTAAAATCCCTTCAGTAGTTTTTGACCCATGCGTGCACATACAGACAGACAGACAAAAAAAATAGTGATTGCATTTTTGGCGTCAGTATCGATCACCATTCATCCTCCAATATTAATTTTGAATATTTATTCAATGTACAGAATTGACCTCTCTACAGTTTTATTATAAGTATATAGATATAGATAAATTTAAATTCCAATCCAAGAAGTGAATAAATTATAAGATAATATATAGGATTCAAGATTCGATACCTTCTCGTGGGCGCCACGTGCATGTGTGTGTTATTTTAATATTGTATCTATACGTACACATCAACTATATATTTAATTGTTATTTTCACAGGAACTAAAAAGCAGTAAAAATACTTGCACAGAATCAATTGTATACTCATATCATTGGACATCAGTTTCAGTAGTATGTTCCTATATTTTCAGTTGTATATTATTTGATTCGGTAGGTAGGTAGTCGCCTTAGTCCAACCGGCTTTGTACTCACGTTATAGAAATGATGCGGCCCTTCACTCTTACAACCTATTCGCCATGGTATATTATCAGCCCTATAAAGCTAACGGTAAAACTTAATTCGTAGCGACTTACACATCAAATTGATGCTGTTGCTTAGGAATTCGTTCCATTTTCCAACTGGTCTTCCAACCTCTATGTTCACAGTTTTCATTGCTCTTCGATAAAATGAAAGCTCTCATCGATATACCAACGACTATCTTATTATTTTTATAATATAGTATTATTTAGATATTCAAATAAATAAATAGGTGTTCTAAATATAACAGAAATTCAAAATAAATATTGTGCAAAATATGTGAACGAAGTTCCTCACGCCTTTTGTTCAATTCTAAATGTAATTTAATAATGCTGATGTTTTAATAATTTTTAATAAAATTGTACCTAAGTTATTGAACACAATTTATTAATCTTAACATCGAAAAAGTTTTTAACTATCACATCACACATGACAGTCATGATGTAAACGACGGCGACGCATAAACGTTTTAAAAAAAATAATCACAAATATTTGCGAAGAATCTTTAGTTCCTCGTAAGCTTGAGTACGAATTTATGTTTATACAATTAGCCGCTTTTTTAATGAATCTGAGGAAGATAACGTGCTTTCTATTAAACTTTGTTTTATAGTAGTGAAAAGTGTTTCCTTTTTCAACAAATTGTCTATAGTATATAGGCGTATTATACGGTGCAGAGGAGTACAATAATATAGTTTATATACAATATAAGAGTAGAAAGCTAATCTTAAACTTGGCATTGTGTGAAATTTTTAGTATCAATTACAATTCGATTCGGGCAGTGCGGCGCGAGACTGCTAAGTGTATCAGTTGGATAAGAAATGCAATCTACTCGTTTTATATATCGCTCCGGGTAACTGTATCTATGAGTAGGCAGGCACCTAGCAATGCCATCAATGGGAAATTGTTCAATAAAAAATGACTTAGATGGATTGCGCTGATAAAACACACTGCAGCAGTTGTAGGTTTCTAGATACAATTGCTATGCTATTTGAGATCACTGCGAAGATCGATCAGAAGAAGAAGGCACCGTTCAATCGTTCAATAAAATCTATTGCTATGTTAATTTTAATAGCAAAAGTTTTGCCAGATACGCGTAAATACCGTACTTGTAAGAATATGAAACTTTATGAAATTAATTTTATGTTCTTTGACCAATCTGTTTGGATATATCGTGGCTGGTATAAGTGTAATTCTATTGTCATTATACAGTGTGAAAACATAAAAAGAAACAGCAATTTCACACTTTGATAAGCAATCGCTTCAAGTACCTATCATGTCACGGTGCGCCATCCAAAAGGTCATTGGTTAACAAATCGCTGTTCACTTCCATATCTTATTCCGTCGATTTTAACAAAGTAATCTAAAGAAGCTACTTTTCACAGATGTAATTATTGTATTGTAAATGCGATTCTGAGTAGATGTGTTTATTTATTACGTTATTGCGCAACTACTCAACCGATCACCATGAAATTAAGATACTTTTACTCAGAATTCACGCAGGTACTCCGAACGAGATCGCGGGGAAAAGCTAGTATGTATGTATAAGCTCTTTATCGTCAGCCAAAATCCTCTCCACGATCCTCTCCTAACATAGCCTTGGCGGTTGAGTGATTAAGAATTCATTTCCTTATTTTAATTTCAGTCATCAAAGTTTCAAATTTTGTTTATTGTACTTAACTGTAAATGTTTAAATAAATTCTGTAGCTTCATAAGAAGTGGGGACGTCTTGATTCATCAGTTAACGAGAGAAAAACCAGCCTACAACAGAAAAAGACGCTACACCTAATAGGTTCTCATGCTCCTGTGATAAAGAGTCAACGATCGAGTTCAATTGTTCAATATCTAACAATAATAGGCGCATAAGTACATAACCATGAGACTGTTCGAATTAAAATAGTACATTGTTATCCAAGGGGTGAAAGTAACTCATTTAGGGCCGAGACGGGGTTTGGCGCCCGAGCGTAGCGAGGGCGCCAATAGTTCGAGGCACTAAATAAGTTACTTTCTCCCGAGGGTAACACTGTGCTTTTCATTACGAATGCAAGGAAAGTCAAAATAAAAATAGGAATTAGCTAAAGAAAAAATGAGTGAAGATCGGATAGTCGCTTGACACTTTCCCACCTATTTCTTTTTCTTTGGCCGGCTAGCTATTCAGCCAGTATTTTTTATTTACATTGTGGCGACCTAAAAAAAATATTTTCTTTAATTATTAAGTATTAATTAAAGAAAATAAAAAAATATAAATAGGAATTAGCTTAAGAAAAAGAGAGTGAATTTTATTTTAATTAATACCTACTTAAACTTTACGTTATTTCAATTTTACATCGCGCTGGCTGTATAGAAAGTTGAAACATGGTTCAATAGAAATGTGAAAATAGACCTAGTTTTTTTTTAATAATTTGACAGTTGTCAGTTGAAAGCGATTCTCCCTAGGGCTGAAAAGGGCTACTTTCAACCCGCTTCTCAGGCAACTTCAGACCTACTTTCCGAGCATGAGTAATGAAAAATTGTTTATTGTTCTTCACAAATTACGATTTCCATGCACTGTGGTGTGGGTGCTGTCAGTAGGTATGATGTGAGACCAACGTTGCAATCGTGATGAAAATTAATAACACATTACATCTGTAATCCATTGTTTTGCTTTCACTCCATGACTCCACTTTACCGTTGTACAAATTAGTCGAAAACATTTTACAAACGTTTTTGCCTCTGTCAAACAATTATATAAACCTACATTTGTCGTCGTGGTTTATACTGTCACCTTTTTGTTAAGTATAACTATCATAAAACTGAATTGTATAGTACCTACCTAGTTTGCACAATGCATCAATTTTTTTTTCCCAAGAAGTTAGCCAATTCACGTATAGCTAGTTACTCTTGGTAATTCACGAAGTTGTGAAAGATTCGTTTCGATGTTCGATTTAGTCGTGTATAGAGTGAAATTTTCCATATTTTAACGATTTTTATGATATTTTTATTATTTTAGGACGCAGTGTCAAAATAGTTTTAATTCCATTTCAAAAGTCGTATTGGTCGTAATAAGACGTTGCCAATCTATCTGTTAGCCAGCAAACAAAGCATTGAGACATTACAAATTAATTAACCTAAAGACCAAAATTTACAGCACAAGGTAACTAAATAAGTGACGTAGCAACCTCAATCAGTGTAAGAAGTGGTTAGAAGTGAACAATCTTTCCTGTAATTATCAAATTTATTATTACAACGTTCGAAACATTTTCGTTTATATATACATATACATATACTTAGGATGCATTACACCTCCATTTTGTGCAAACGTTCAAAATTGCAAAGATCACGGCTTACCTAGCACCTACTTGCTTCATCGCTAAATGTTATGTAACTTTAAAATTTAACAAAAATACTCCAATAAACTGGTAAGGATCTATGTCACTGAATATAATAAAAAAAAAAATACTAGACCGGTGTGATAATAGGAGAACTAAATCGAAAAGTGATGTTAAACGAACGTGTCTATAAAAGATTATCATAGGATAACAGGTATGGAGGTAATGAAAGTGATGGGTGTCTGAGGTGCGGTTTCGCCGTACCATATCGCACTGAGCGTCAACCTCGTCGTCATTGAAGAAGTCGGTGCAGTCTTCCATCCCTGCGGGCTGCGGTCGGGAGCACCGCTCACTGCTCAGCAGGCCTCGCGGGTCCCCGCATCAACACCGCAGCGCACCGGCGCACCTCAATCACATCCGAACTCACACTATACCGCCACTAATGACACATCTAACACTGCACGATATCTTAAGAAATTTCAACGATCAAAAATCTTCAGGATAACCCGATGAGTCACTCGCCACGGCGTTGACTAACCAGAGTCGCAACAACCGAGACTGTCTTGGTTAGCCGCGTCGTAGGTGTATTTTAATGAGTCGATTCGGTAGTGCTCGTGGATCTCACGAGTGATGCCTATACCGCGATAACTTTGAAAGTACTAAGTATTGTTTAATTAATTGCTGCGAGTTATTTATTTTTTTGTTACTCAAGGGCGATCCGGCGAGTGAGTTAGGTATACGGATGGTGTTTTTGTACAGCCCACTGCGTAGGTTGTCGCGGCAAGGCCGGGCGAGGGTGGCGCGCGCACCCCCGACAGGGTGCATTGATCGGATCTCCATTGCGCATGCACCCTCCGGAGTTCTCGAGGGTTTGACGTACATCACACATAAAACTGTCTGCTGCAAGACGTAGGAGCACTTTCTAGATACACATACCTACGTCCCACACCTATCTAGGCAACGAAGAGACAGAGAAAAGCGCTTTGCGGATATCATAATATTTACGTTTCAGCCACAATGGCTGAAACGTAAATATTATGATATAACTTAAATAGATATAAAATTATGTGTGTATATATTATATTTTGTTCGTCTAGCTGTTCTAGTGTGTCTTCACCCGAGTGAATTTAAGTATCGCCTTGCAAACTCCTAACATCGTTAGGTAGACATATCAACCATCCAAGACAAATTAAAAAAAAATTAATAAAATGAAAATTTCAATTCTTTCGAAATGCTAATCCCTTGACACCCGAAATTTTTTGTAGTTACAAGCAAAAGTAAACAGGGTGGAAAGTTGAGATGGGACAGTAAAACCATCCTTAACAGTCGTTACTATATAGGAAAACGTTCTTAGGAAACGCCCTAACTAGTTGGTTTTTATAACAGCTGTATTCACAGATTTATTAGAAAAAGGGTAAAACTTCTTTGCAATTTCTGACTTTTCTGATACAAAAAATTTCTATCATTAAAATGCAGTTGTTTCATTTCCATAATAAACGTATGGAAAAACTTACAAAAATCCAACGTACAAAATATTATTGTGGCATAAGTAGAGCCTTGCAAGTATGAAATTAGTTTACATCCAGATTTTATTTTAAATTGTTAACGAAGTCGTAAGTAAAGCGTGAGAATATAAACTATGATCCAGTTTTCTAAAGGGCAACCGTTATCGATGGTGCTGTTCAATGGGCCGATTCTACTCACGTAATACACAAAGTCGCACTCCCGCTTGGCTAAGGATCTCCTCTCATGTATTGATACTAGCGTACTCGCATTTAACAGATCAGCCATCGCAATGTAGGAATGTATGCATATGTAGGAAGATCTTTATTGATGCAAGGGCTACGTTTTTGTGTATTTGGGTGAGCAGAATTGGCCCTCAGGCAGTTCACAGAGGAACTGATAAAGCTCTTTCTATATTTATTGATTCTAGCATATAGGTATTCTCGCATTTAACCAAGCGGTCGTTGCAATTTGTGTATTGCGTGAGTAGAATTGGCCCCTCATGTGCTAGTAAGACCTAGTACTGTGTCAAGGCGCTATGGACTATGAACAAGCTAGATGTACCGGTATAGGTGAGTTGTCTGTTCTAATCAATGACGATTGCTCCGTATTCTTAATGGAACAATGAAGCAATAACCCTGGTAATAGCCATTGTAGATTGTAATTCAATACCTTCATCCAACGTGGAGGTAATGGGATCTCACCCAAGGATCTCGTTATGTTTTTACACATAATATTAGGTACAAAACAATTTAACAAAATATTTTCAACCAAATTTAACGCAGAGATAGTTTAGAGATGTTAAAAACTAAAAACAGACAGAAAAAATTAATTTAAAATGCGAACAGTTCGAATTACCGGTGTTGTACGAGCACAAAATTAAATAGATTGATGCATTCGTATAGCTATAGACTATAGATAAATAAAGATGTATAGGTATGTCGTTCGAAAATTGTTTCGTTCGTTTTTACACACAGCTGGCATTTCGCATAATGCCGAATTGCCGAGAACAGATAATGCCGTTGTTTTGTAAAAACTATTTGCGTGCATCCCGATTTATAGGTTAGAATGGTTTGAATGGGGATGTTGACTACTTTTGAAAATCAAAATTCTAATTAGTCCGTCAGTTAGAAAATTAAAAAACAATAGACACGTACTTTTTGCTTTTTCAAATAAATTTAAATATACAGAGATAAAGCGCATTAAAGTTTAGGGTGCGAGGGTCGTGACGTCACTGACCGCTAAAACCGCCATACAAACTGTCAGAATAGTGACGTCACGCGAAATTCCAACTCAATATATCGCCGTTATTTTTTGATTACGTAAAAAAAGAAAAAATACGTGCCCAATATTTTTTATAATCTACAAGACGGACTAAAAAAATAAAAAATTGTCGACATGCCCATTGTGACAGTCCGCAACAGAATCAAATGGTATCGATTTTCGATGTGCGAACATCCGATGTCAGCCATTTGTAAACGGACGAACTATACAATATGCCTACGGAAATTATACGGCATATACCTAAGATTAGAAGCTAGCTCAAGCAGATTACGTTATGGCTACACTAATTCATTATGAACTTCTCAAGTTCTCATGTTTTACATCGATCATCGGCACAACGCGAAGCATTATGGGTAATTATTTTAATTTTTTTTTTGACGTCAAAAAGAGCCACATTAAGGGCCAATTTTGAATAAAGTTATTTGACTATTGACTATAAATGAGTTAAAAACTGTACTGACTGATCAGTAAAAAAAATGATCACATTTGATCCTTAGATTTTATTCTGTGTTACTTACCTATCCATACCAAACTATACTGAACTTTGCAAATAAGTGAGTCGTGAGTCGTGACTCGTGATACAATTTTTATAAAATGTCAAGGCAACTTTATTACCTGTTGTTTCGACACCGATGTTTGTTCATGGAACCTTCAATAGCTTGAAGTGCAAGTAAGCATCTTAGTAGCTAGCTATTTGACTATTTTTTTTTTCTAAATTCTATTTAGTTCGTCAGTTAGATAATAATAACAAAATAAAATACAGTATACACGTATATTTTGCTTTTTCAAATTAATGAATATATCCTTGGATACAGCGCATTAAAGTTTAGGAGTGGAGGCTCGTTACGTCATATGCATGTAAAAACTGTACCTGCTTATGACGTCACGCGACGTTTTCACTCAACGTATCTCCATTATTTAAAAAAGGAAAAATACGTATCTAATATTTTTTATGAATCTTATAGCACGGTCTAAAAACAAAAAGTTAGTCAAATAGCCTAGTAGTCTGAAAAAGGCGTTTTTTGTTAGATACTTTGCTCATTGAAAATTTTTTGCAGCTTCATAAAAAAGTCTAATCGTTCTGGTGGTTCATGTTTATTGTTAAGTCTGTCTTCCGGTTCTAGTTGTATTAAGTAGTGTAGAAATCCTTTTTTATATTTATCAATTCGGTGTCCTGTGATACCTTATGAGCAGATGCAAGATAAAAAAATATATAATATATCAAGAGTTTTTGATACTTTCATTTAGTTACAATAATCTTTTGTATGTGGTGTTTATATTTGGACGCAGATAAGCAATAACATGTTAACCCACAAAATGAAGTTATTGATTCAGAACGATTTATTGAGAGGCAGAGAACGTTTTTTAAATATGTGTTTACCTTATTACATTGTTTAAATGTGTAACTAAATATTGCGTATAAAAATAGTTGACACAAAATGGCGCTATAATTTTAAAACTTTAATTTACTCAAAATTTCTCCAGTGTGGGTTAACACACTATTGCTTATCTATGTCCATTTTAAGTGCAATCGTTTTCTGACAACATTCTGTCGCCGTCATTGTCCACAAACAATGAACCCCCATTACGTAAATATCAGCGCAAAGACAAGCTCAACCTAAATTACATGAAGCGTGTAAACGCGAACTACCTATAGGTACAAAATATAATACGTTCGTTTATTTACCTACGTAGTTCTTTTATTCCCACACGAGAACCTGAAAAGACGTAATAGTTACCTTATATAATATAATAAAATAATTGTGTTTTTGTTTATATCTCTAGGACAATTGGTTTTGGCACTATAATTTGTACATATAAATAAAATTCAAGTGTCTGTTTGTAATTCCAAATTAACAGCTTTTCACTAATTGCATATGAAAGTATGTACGGTGCTTAAGAAGATAAAAAAACAATTTTTAAATTTTTCTCTATCTCCCTGTCGGTCGGTCTGTCTGTCTGTGTGTCTGTCTGTTTGTTCCGGCTAATCTCTGAAATGGCTGGACCGATTTCAACGGGAGTTTTACTGGCAGATAGCTGATGTTATAAGGAGTAACTTAGGCTACTTTAATTTTAGAAAAGAATAGTTCCTGCGGCATTTTCGAAACTCACTCGGGTGAAACCGCGGGGCACAGCTACTAAGACACTATAAGTAGGTATAGTTGTTTAAGGTTAGATCAAGCCTTTAGATTGCTATCGGCAATTTTTTTTTTTTGGCGTAAAGTTTAAATTTCTAAAACTTATACAGTTCAAGCTGGCAGGTATAATTATTAAAAAACTAGGTATCTTTTATATTAGGTATCTATACTATAACAAAAAAATTGCTGTTCGTTTGTCTCGCTAAAACTCGAGAATTGCTGGACCGATTTGGCTAATTTAGATCTTGAAATATTTATGGAAGTTCAGGGAAGGTTTAAATGGTGAGTTTCGGAGTTCCTGCGGGAATTCCGAAACTCACGCGAGTGAAATCGCATGGCATAGCTAGTCTAGTATAAATAATCCGTAGTTTTATGTACCTTCCTACCTATGAATTTTGCCTTACATTGTTCCGAGATTTCTACACGTTAACTTGAGTTATTAGTAGGAAGGTTAATCAAACCAGAGAGGCAAATAAAAAAAAAATTGTTTGTTTCAATAGCCACAGATAAATACAGTATCTTTTTGTAATCGGCACCTAGGTTGATGATAGAATAACCTTTTTCATAAGTGTGGGTATAACATATTTAATTAATAACAATAATAATCCACTTCACAACACACAAATCTACTTGACACCCTAAGCTTTAAGCTTGTATCGTGGAAACCAAGCAAACGTGGTATATAACATTATACAATACTTGTACACATACACAATAGGAACGGACTTTATTGCATTATTCTTTATTGGAATGAATGGGCAGCGACTAGCGGCAGTCACAAGTGCGGTCATTCCCCGCATCCTGCACGGCCGCATTCCAGCGGGAGTATCGCGTCGTACAAGTTTGTAACGCCGCGTCGCCGCCGCTCGCGCGCTCTCACGAGATCGCTGACAAAGCTATCAACATGACTGATGAGTGCCCACACTAGGCTACCTACCTACATATATATAATTAACACAAAAGTAAAAGATGCATTAATGTATTTACAAAACCAAATAGTGCCAAAAATACTCTAGTAAAATAAAAGTAAAGTAATTTGAAAGAATTTAACCCAAGGGTTTTTTAAAAAAGTGTGTTTAATAAAGGATATCAGAATAATTTGAGTTCATGCTACAATAGAAATAATAGAATACAATAAGACAAGGCGAGAACTTCAAATTTTTTATCTCCTAATCTTCTTCTTATATGTATACATATACAGGGTGTCCCTTAAATCGACGTCAAGCCAGAACCAGGTGATAGGCGAAGTCATAACAGCTGTTAACAGAAACATATAAAAATCTTTGTTATGCCTATTTAAAAAAAAGGACAGTCATTAAAAACTGACGAAAGCAATAATTTTGAAAACTTCATGGCAAAAACTTAAATTTTAAGCAGTAGTTTTCAGAAACACTATTCAGGATTACACCACAATAAGAAGAAAATTGCAAAAAGTCAAGGTTTGTAGCAACAGGAATTAAAGAACCGTCGCAGGGTGTAAATTTTTATAATTTTTATAAATGACCAATTTTTTAAAGGTTTTTTTACGTTTTTCCTTTAAGTTATGACTTAGCCAATCAATCGGTTCTGGCTTGACGTCGATTTACGGGACACCTGTATGTATAAAATATATTTCTGTTTGTTTGTCTCGCTAAAACTCGAGATAGCTCGAGATTTTGATCTTGAAATATTTGTGTAAGTTCAGGGAAGGTTTGTAGGTATTGAATAAAATTGAGAGTTCCTGCGGGAAAAACCGAAACTCACGTGGGTGAAACCACGCGGCACAGCTCTGCCCTCCTTAGGTATTGCAAAACTTGCAGAATGGTGGTTTGGAGATAAACGCAATTCTAACATATTTCTTGATATCTAATCAAGAAATCTCTCTTATATTACTTTTTAAATGTAATAAGAAGAAATTCGTAAATATATTTGTTTAAGTATAAAATATTATCTCCTAGATTGGGATGTCATTTTTGCAAAAAAGTGAAAATCATAAAAATTACGATTACTGCAAATACAATTAGCAGGGCAGAGCTAGTTTTCAATAATGAAATGGTAAGTAGCTTATTTACCATGCGCTCACTAACTGAAAATAATATAAAAACGAAAAAAAAACAATGTGTATGTTTTTATTATAGATACTTTTACTTTTTAATTTACACCAGATAAGGGGCATTCTGTAGCATACTCTTGCACTCGGTTGTTCAGAATGAAGATGAGAACTATAAATTTTGAACTTATTCTCAGTTAAATCCATTAAACCTATAGGTATGCAAATTCAGGATATTGTTATGTTAGTGGAATGAAAAATGAATGAGCATAGTTTTGCTTAAATCCACATCTTAATTTGATACCAATATAGATACCAATGATTACAAGTCTTTTTAAATAACGAACATTGTTGTTATGTACCTACTGCACGTTGCAGTTCCACTCGGCTCACCTATTACATTTTGTTACTACGAGTGTCTGAAGTATAGATACATATCTGAACAGTAATGTGCCTATTTCAAAGACCTTGTCAGTCCATACACCACAAACAAAGGTGGGAACTTCTTTGTATGTAAAGATGATTCCATGTGATAGAAACAACAGTTCACTAGCGAAAACAATCACATATCGGACTTCATTACATCATCAGGGCCCTTATTCACTATGACCAACAACATGTCTTGCCCATAACGCGCGTTCAAAAAAACGCATTCCCAAACGTTCTATATGCCAAAATATTACAAATGATTATTATGTAGGGTACTATTATGTTCTTAGGGCATCCTAAGAAACGTTGTAAGAGTATTTTTTTGGAGTGAAACTTCTTTGATTGCGAGTGAAAGACAACTTTTGTGGCGTGTTATCTTAACGCGCCGTGTTATGGTCATGGTGAATAAGGGCCCAGATAACAATGCAGTATAGTATTCAGAGGCGTCTTTACCTATGGTGCAGGGTGTGCGTTGCACACGGGCGCAGCGGTCCTAGGGGGCGCCGAGCGCCGCTCCATTGGGCTTTGACAGTTTGTGATAACTTGATGTGTTGTTACTTGTACTTTCTAGGTACCTATTCCATTTTGACCGCGCGCTTATTAAGGGTGCGCTAGGGTAATGTTTGCACACGGGCGCTACAGGGGCTAGAGACGCCTCTGATAGTATTATATTATCTGTGGTATAAGTAGTGTTTGATTTTACGTATTCGTGACTGGAGCTTTCAAATCTTATTTTGTACATAATGCAATCTAGTCAGATGCCATTTTCAACACATTCCAAATATTAAACTATAACTATAAAATGTAATAAGTAAATTGTCGTATAATAACAGTAGATTCGTATTAATATAATTTGTGGTACCTATACAAGGTTTATCGTTAATATAGAAATTAATTAGTGTTTATGTACGTCCGCATACATACAATTCATCCAATTACAATGAAACTTTGATAAATTGTTGAGTAGGTACGGTCCGCAAAAGTATTCTAAAGAAAAAAAAAACTCCAGATTTAAAAGAGAGGCGCTGCAAATGCGTGCAGGGCGACGCCAGTTCATTTTGATAGCGAATCGCTATACATAGCTAAGGCAGCTAGTTGTGTTGCTTGTCCTTATACGTGTGACATATGTACGCTCCTTTACATTATGTCTTGGCATATGTTCAATTTAGCTGCGGCCGTGCCCACTGCCCTGCACTCACCATTGATAAAGTTCGGAAACATGTCGAGCCGTTCTCGACGTTTAACTGTGAGTAAGCCGCAGTTAAAATAAGTTTTTGCCTTTCATGGTGCTACGTTTTTACACGCGGCACGCATCAGGGTTACAACCACATCTCAGAGCTTCGTAAGGCATGAGCTTCTTGGGCAATACCTCGCAGACTGGTTACGTAACTCTCACGTCCGAGCGCGGTGGCGGGCGTGCGTGTTCTCACATTGTATAATTTAATTAATTACATTCTTACCACGGCGCCAGCGCATCGTCGAGTGCGAAGCGTGTATGTGTTAGTTTTACACAATCTATGTAGACGAGTACCACGCGTCCGTGACCGAAGATTTTGATAGCGTTTATGAGTGAAAATTCTTCTTCTTCTACGCGAAATATGTAGAACAACATAATATAGAACGCTATGTAAACAAAACCAACGAGAATACAGAGTAGAAAAAAGCCTCGAAATGTTTTTTCAAACATAAAAAAACGATAAGTGATTGGACATTATGTAAAAGGTAAAACGATACCTATTGATTGAAATTGGTAATCCTTCGTTCACAGAATACCAGCCTCTCAAATTACCAGATCCCGTCAAAATTTTCTCTTTTTGGCAGTTTCGGTTTAAAAGTTTTTGTTTCAACTTTAAATCCTATAAAAGCATTAGGTATTAAAAAATTGTTTTTACTTTTTAGCTTATTCTACATGTAACAAACGATAATAAATAATTTAGAAGTTACTTTAATGGCGCTTGAGAGGTGCCATAACGTCATCCTTTCGTCCATATTTAATTTAACCACTGCAGGCAAGTCGTACCTACTTCTAATCATCTAATAGTCGGATTAGTGTTGCCAACGACCAAGAGAAAATTACTGCATGTGAGTTTCAAACAATCGTATGATAAGCATCAAAATATTTAATTTAATCATAGTAAAGTAGTTATGAAGCGCCGTCTTTTTGGTAAAAGCAGAGTTTAAAATGGTTTTAAACACATTTTGGGCTACATGTTTTCTTAACAAATTATTTTTTTCTCACGATCATTTCAAGTAGGTAAAAAAACAAATGCTATACATGTTAAAAGCTTTCTACAAAAAGGCTTGAAGTAGGTACTAATAGAGGATTAGAGTAACAGCCGAAACACGATTTACTTTATAGAACAATGTTTAATTAACATTAACGAATACATAACCACTACAATTAATATTTCGTTGCACACGTCTATTGCACACGGAGTACCGCAGAGGAAGAGAGCGATGCTACCGCACGTCGCTGCTAGTGTTGCCCGTCGCGCGTGTAGTGTTGTACCACACCGACTCAGAACGAGTGTTGCACCAAATCGATTCCAAAAACCGATCTAACAGTTCGGCCCTCCTGAAGAGTCTGCGTCCCCGCAGACACCAGCGCCCGGCCTCTTCTGCCAGCAGTTGTGGAGCCGCCCATCAACCGCTTATCGCCGTCCCGCATAACTGAAATAATTCATGTAAAAGCCCCATAGGCAGTATAGTGTGAGAGGCCCCGGAGGCAGTGCATGCGAGAGGTTCCGGAGGATATGCATGTGAGATACACCCCGTAGGCAATGCATGTGTGATACGCCCCGTAGGCAATACATGTGATATACGCCCCGTAGGCAATGCATGTGTAATACGCCCCGTAGGCAATGCATGTGTGATACGCCCCGTAGGCAATGCATGTGTGATACGCCCCGTAGGCAATGCATGTGTGATACGCCCCGTAGGCAATTCATGTGTGATACGCCCCGTAGGCAATGCATGTGTGATACGCCCCGTAGGCAATGCATGTGTGATACGCCCCGTAGGCAATGCATGTGTGATACGCCCCGTAGGCAATGCATGTGTGATACGCCCCGTAGGCTATGCAGACTCCAGCGCCCAGCCACTCCTGCTAGCTGCTAGCAGTTGTGGAGCCGCCCGTCAACCGCTTATCACCGTCCCGCGGAGCTGAAACAATTCAAGTAGAAGCCCCATAGGCAATAAAGGCGTAAGGCTCCGGAGGCAATACGTTTGAAAGACCTCCGAGGCAATACGTGAGAGAGGCCCCGGAGGCAGTGCATGTGTGCGGGCTCATTTACTGGTGAGCAACTGTGTCGTCCTCTTTACAGTATATCCTCTTTTCACTTTCACGATCGATCGTCATCTCATACCTATCTTTAGGTAGGACAACTGTCACCTCATACTCATAGGGCCCGGCATGTATTGGCACCAGTTCCCACTCGTCAACCCTTGTCGCATATGTCTTTTCTCAACCATTACTAATACTCCCGTAGACAGTAGTCCGTCTACACGATGACCCTTGTCGTATCGTTTTTTTTTTCATAATGTCAGCGTTCTGCTTAATGTTCTCGACAGCCTTAGTTAGCTTTCACTTTCAGTCTCAAGTTCAGAATCAGGGCTCGGATGTCATCATCGTCACTGCTTTGTTACAACAAGATCCTTCTCTTCGATGTGGTTTACATGCGCAGGGCTTCGGCTCAGCGCATTGACATGACACATAGACGCACCTAGTCTATGTTCAACATCAAATTCATACTCTTGCAAGTTCAGCCACCATCTAGCAATCCTAGGAGAGAGGTCCCTCTTAGCGCTGAACAGTCGATACTGACACAGAACTTCTTCCAGGTAACATACACTCTAAATTTACTGATTGTTAATACCACAGCTAATGCTTCCACAGTCAATAAATGCAGACAGCTTACCGCTGTCCACGTCGAAACATTTGTAATATCTATTTTCGATAGGGATAGACGCTATACATTAAATTATCCGCACTATTTTCTTATTAAATTTGGGCTGCGGAGGGTTTCTTGCGACATTCATCTACGTGATGTCCCTTGATTTTGCAAAATGTGCACTCTGTATTCTGTCGCTTCTTTCGGAAGCAATCTTCTTCCAAGTGCCCAGTCTTGCCACAAAACCTGCACGTTTTGCCTTGTGTGCAACCTCTAGCCTTATGTCCCTCCTTGCCGCAGATGAAACACTCTATAGGTTTAGTTGGTGCTTTAGGTTTCACTTCTGCCTCGAAGGTTAGAGCACCCGATGTCTTGACATTGGCTAAGTATTTTAGTAGGCTAGTGGTATCATGGCATCCAGCTGACACAGCACCAACCTCCATGAGCTTGTCACCCAAGGTGCCAATTATAGATTCGGTAATGACATCGTCTGTCATACCACAAGACATTCCAATGCCCAATTTTTCATAATAGAATTTTATCGGGTCTTCGTTTCTTAATTTTATCTTGTTAACTAGTTCTCTTATTTGGCTTAACTTGTTTTTGGTGAAGGGGAAAGCTTTACATAGCCTGGCTTTCCACTCAACCCAGTCTATATCGTAAGAAGCTTGCCTCTCGTACCAACCTTTCGCGTAGCCTCGTAGCTTCGAGGTACAATTACAGATTAGTGTTCGCTCGTCCCACCCGTACATATTGGCTACACTCTCGACGTTTCGTATCCAGTGCTCAACTGGAATCGTGGAGGTCTGTGGGTCGAATTCGGGAACAGCGTCGTTCCGCCCTACATAGCGAACTGTAGCATTGTTTACATTGTTACGATTTAGGAATCCACGTGTTTCCGGAGGGATCTCAGATAGCGGAGGAGTAGTCACCAACTCTACGACTTCGGAAAGTTGTGCACTTGATTGGCAATTAGAAGTCCTTAGTGATTGTACTAAGGCTTCCAGTGCTTCTATTCTTCTTGTTTTATCGCCAGATTTTCTTCTACGCTTCATATTTCTACGTCTTCGCTGATATGAGGATTCACTCGAAGAACTGTCGGAACGATGTCTCTTATGCTTCCCCATCTTGTTTTATATCTTTATATCCAATTCAACTAGTTAAAATTGTTCTCTAGCCCTTTTTTCTTAATAAAGTACACTAATTACTGTTCGATAACTTAATTGATTTTATCACAACTTAATAAGATTTAATCCAATGTCTGTTAGTTAAACTTTAGGTTATAAGTACACAGAGTTCTCACCACATAGAGGTTATGTTTTTTTTTAAATACGGTCAGGATTACAGCACCGCCGCAAACACGCCGCCGGTAAGGCATTCAAGCCGACATAACCAAACTTGCACGTGCACACTCACAATGGACATAACACAGAAGAGGTTATTCGCATATTTACGTCTCTCTTGAATTTAATAGTCACACGCGGTTGATGTATACGAAGCTAATTATTTCACTTGCAAACCGCTTACAACAGATATAACCTAGAAAAGGTATCGCACACGTGTAACTGACTCACAATAAACATAACCTGGGAGAGGTTATTTGCATATTAAGATTCTCTGGGATTCGATAGTCACACGCGGTTGATGTACCTATACGAAGCTAATTATTTCACTGGTAAACAGCTCACATCAGACATAACCCAGAAAAGGTATCGCGCACTTGTTATAGACTCACAACAAACATAACCTCGAAGAGGTATTTAGACAAATTTCGTAGCACGAGTTTTTACAGGATGACGAACTAATTCGGGCGTTTGTACATTTCACTTCTGATTCTAATAGAGGATTAGAGTAACAGCCGAAACACGATTTACTTTATAGAACAATGTTTAATTAACATTAACGAATACATAACCACTACAATTAATATTTCGTTGCACACGTCTATTGCACACGGAGTACCGCAGAGGAAGAGAGCGATGCTACCGCACGTCGCTGCTAGTGTTGCCCGTCGCGCGTGTAGTGTTGTACCACACCGACTCAGAACGAGTGTTGCACCAAATCGATTCCAAAAACCGATCTAACAGTACCCATCACGAATTGTAAGTAACTTGATGCATTGTGTATATTTTAATTTATTTTGGTATGTCCCACGGGCCGCCTATATAAACGAGATGGATACAAAAAGTTGTGGGAAACCATCTGGTGCGTTTAACATTATAAGTACTATATGTACGGTCATGAAAATCCCTCTTCTGATTAGTATTCAATTCACGCGCCATAATTCGTAGTGGACTACTACCGTAAGCCTTCAAATTCGTACCATCAAAGATAACGTTAGAGTTTACGTTTCCTGCAAAATCTTTGCAGACAACAAACACGCTGAAATGTCTATAGTAAACCTTTTTTGTAGTGAACGAAAAATAGTTAAGTAGGTACTAGGTACCTATCTAAAATTATTTTCGCAAAACAAGGTTATTATACACTTTCATTTCCGATTCTCACTCGAATGGAAAACAGACAGCCAGCATCTATAAATAGATAGACAGGCTGTTAGATGCCCACAAATGGCCATGTACGCCGTTATCAGAGCAGATTCATTCGGAGAGATAATGTTCATGGTAGGAGGGCTGAATGAGCAGCAAGAGAAAGACCGTTCAGACGAACGTGAGACTGCGTCCATTAGGCACTGATTTAGCCTCTACGGATAGTGCCAATGGCTTTAAGGGATAGTAGTAGTGAAAGGAGAAAGTTTAATAGGGTACTACAAGTTCACTTTTGTTTTTCCCTTCTGTTATGATGTAATTTTGAACGTTGAGCCTATATACCTTTATTCTCTGTCTACCTTTACGTGGTATATCATCACCTAATTATTTATAACTGCGCAATGAAATAACAGCTTTATATTTCAGATTATTTTCTCACAATCTTATAAGTTTGTTTGAGGCGTACCGACTGGTACGCAGTGGTGCCAGAAAGGTTTTATACTATTATAGGTTACAAATTACAATTTAATGGACTGAGGAGCGAAACTGGTAACCAAGTTCAAGTTCTACAAATCTTCTTTTTTACATTAGGAGGTATTTTTTTTTTCTTAAAAGTTTTTTTTACCGGTTATTCGAGCTTTAATGAAACTTCCTCGTATTGCACCGCCAAAGCCATGTTTGCCGACTCTGGTGTACCCGATTTTTTTGCAATCATCAGATCATGTTCCGCATCGTTCTGGGAGAGGATTTTTGTGAGCAATAATTCAATCTTAGTAAATATTGCGGATGATGTTAATAGTAATGTTTATTTGGGAACATGGTCTAGACTGCACCTGTGCGCGAATGATGAGTTGAGATAGTAATCGATAGAATTAAAAAGAAATCTCAAAAATTGTAGACACGTAAGTTAAGAGAAAATTATGTCTTTTTATGGGTTTTTAAATGCCTGAAATAAAAACATTATTATATTATTATTACATTATTATGTACTTAGTGGTGATTTTCCTCCAATTTTATGGAAATCCACTAAAACAATACTTCAATAAAAATATATAAAACATAATATTCATATATAATACATATTATAAAAACAAATAAGAGGCATCTAAATATCACGAAGAACCAATAACTATCAGACAGAACACAACATCAAGGTGTATAATTATCATTATCCACCATATAGTTGCATTGCGGTTGGATGTACCTAGTACCTACTTATTTCTTGCGGCTTTCTCTACCATCATAATCAAGGAAGATCGTCACATTTGCGTGGCTCGCTTGACAGAATTTCCTGCAGAATATTTTATAAATGCGAAAGTGTTCGTTTTTTTGTCCGGTTTTCACGTTGCTACGGAGCGACGGATCGACGAATCTTTTTTACCTGGAAGTGCCTTAGCAAACTTTTAGTCCTGTTGGGTAATTTCATGAAGAAATTCCGAAATTCATGTGGGGTTAAATTGCGAGAGCAAGATTGATATTAGAGTTTAGTACTTATACGTAGGTGTGCTTTATTTTATTCAGTTCAATATTTTGAATATGGGTTGCGCAAGCCCGTTTCTAACTGTGTACGTCAATTGGCTAATATGATAATGATGACGCTTAAGGCCCGGAGCCCATTTTTAGGGTAGCACATGCATGATGCAGCTGAGGATTGTATAGGTGAATAATAGCAATATAAGTCGTTATTATTATATTATTGAATCTTAGACTATTAATAATATGCAGATGTCGTTCCAATATTGGGACCGGGTCTTATTTTCCTGAATAAATGTCTAAGTATCTATCTATTTTTTTCGTAGCTTGTGAGAAGCTATAGACATGCATCTATTTTTTTCGTAGCTTGTGAGAAGCTTTAGACAGCATCTATTTTTTTTCGCAGCTTGTGAGAAGCTATACATATACATGCATCTATTTTTTTTCGTAGCTTGTGAGATGTTATAGACATGCATCTATTTTTTTCGTAGCTTGTGAGATGTTATAGACATGCACATTGCACATTGTACATAATGCATTTCCCTCCGGAGCATCTGGACAGATTCTCGAAAGGATCGATTAGTAACTAGACAGAACACACGTTTATTTCAATGAAATTACTTACAAGGATCGTAGTTGAGTTACCGCCTAACGGATCAAACTTTTCTCTTCTAATTGTCCCGTATAAGTACTTTCTGTAAAACATTAAATTTTATTCAGACTACTACAAATAAAATCAGGT
The DNA here is from genome assembly GCA_907165275.2 of Zygaena filipendulae. Classification (NCBI taxonomy): domain Eukaryota; kingdom Metazoa; phylum Arthropoda; class Insecta; order Lepidoptera; family Zygaenidae; genus Zygaena; species Zygaena filipendulae. The sequence goes on from OU015657.1 coordinate 9,541,943, forward strand.
AACAGCCTGTTGCGAATGAATGAAATGAATAGATTCACTCATGGAAACCCAGTTCACCTTTAAGCAATTAAACGTGAAGTTAAATTAGCAGATAACGATGGTATTTAACTTTTTGCCGTAACAAAACGATCAAACGAGAGTGCAACAATGATTCTTTATTTCCAGGGAAGTATTTGCCCAAGTAGGTTTAGTACTCACTTCATACATGCTTAGTGAAAGTTTGCGACAGTTTCCTTAATTTCTTTATACACGATCTACCTAACTAATTAGATACCAAGTATAGACAGATAATAATTAATAATTGTTTCAAATGGGGGTGGAACATGGAAGGATAACTCTGAAACTACGAGCAATAGCGAAAAGTGTTCAAAGGAATCTCGGGGCTGATTTTGATAAAAACTAAAACTATACAATATTATAATAAATACAAATACTCAGAAATCAGAAATGTATACAATTATTTGTTTGTTTGTTTGTTTGTATACTTTATTGAGCATAAACAAAGTTTTTACAAGTTGATAAAATCAAAACAACTAGGTAATTTATGCTCAAAGGCGGACTTATCCCTTTTATTATTTATGTTTGGATGTAAGTAATAGATAGTTTACCCACAGTTTAGATATAATATTGTAATCTGAAGTTAATTGAATATGAGACAATATTATGTAACTAATAAAAAATACAATTACACGAATTGATTATATAGATTATTATAATACTATTCTTGTATAGAATAGAAGAGAAATTTTAATTATTAGGAAACAACTCATGATAGTGGTAATTAGTTAAAAACTATGTATCTATTAGTTACAATATATAGAATATAAAATTAAAAATATACATTTTAGGGAAACACGAGTCACTCCCGCACCATTCCACTGGATATGGCACAGCAGTGACCCATATGCGAGCGGTCCAGTCGGCGTGTGAGTACCCAGGATGCCACCGTGGCCGTCCCGCACCCTGTGCACCAAGAAAGCACATCTCTTGCGCATGGTAGCTCTATGCGGTAGCGCCTATGCGAACACCCCTCACGCACTGCAGAAGCGAGGCAGCGCGAGCAGCACCCTGAACGCGTATAATAAATTCTATTAGAAGAGCGTTGTAAGACAAATTATTATCATTATATCTATGTGTCTACTTTCCTACTTCACTGCGCCGCACTCGTCTGGGACGCTCGTGGAACTGCTGGCGCTGACTGAAAACTAGCGCTGAGGGTTCCCATCCTCAGCATATGCTGAGTCAGCTGCCATTTGCAGCAGCAGAGACACACCGCGACCAACACCAGCCAACCAATATTTTATGTTTAGTTTGTTGCAATGAATTTGTTTGTGAATTTGTTATATTGTTTTTAAACCTTGTGTGTGTGTTGCGCAATAAAAAATTATTCTATTCTATTCTATAAAGTATAGGATTCATAAAAATAGGCACGTAAAGCTGAAAATACGAGTATTAGGTAGCAATTTTATTACTTTTCGGAAACATAACTAGATACAATAATGACTTATAACATTAATTCACAAATAAACATAAATAATATACGTTATAGTTATTTACTATTTATATTAAAATAGTTCAAATAGCGAAAAGATTTCTAATCATAACACATACAGTATCTTGGAATGGCAATAAATATTTATTGATAGATCTCTAGTTTATCAATGCTATGATATATTTGTCGATTGCAAGTTTTTTTTATTAACGAATTCCACCAGTAGAAACTGCAAAGTTAATTTATAACTAGAATATTATTGCAACGGCAATAATTAAAAATAACTAAATAACATCCATGATTAAATTTGTGAATATCGTCTTACTCGTGAAAGCTCTTCATCAAAGTCGCAAAATAATCTTACTGATTGCTTATAGCATGCTTATAGCTTATATGAATATTGTAGTTATTATTAAAGTGTTTGTGTGCAGGTAATGTTTCTGCAAGGCTACATAACGACCCCATAAAGTCTAACTTTAAAAAATTAGCTAACTTTACCAAGTACTATAAAAACTTAATGCGTATAGTCCAGCTAATAAAGCAACAACTTCGCCATCTTGAGTTGAAAGGATAGGACCAACGGGAACATTCGTGAGAGTTCTATAGATATTTCAATATCTATAGAACCCTAAAGGTCTCTATATTTCAATATCTATAGAACCCTAAAGGTCTCTGAACCATAGGAAAGCTTGCAAAAAAGTGGGGAAAGCTCCAAAAAGCACTTTTTTGATAATATGTCCTAAATGGTTCAAAATATCGAAAGACGTTTCAAATAAAAATTATAGACAATTAAATTTACTACAAAAAAGTTCTACTAAAATTTTTGCATTTGCAGAGTTTTAATTATTTTTGCAGCAGACATGTTGTCACATAATGTAAGAAAACATATCGTCATTGTCAAAGCTCAGTTAATGTTTGTATAATATTGGTGCATATGTAAATTATATAATAATTTGTAACTGTACATTGTATTGTCTACTTTTGTTTCACCCGCTTCAATTCTAAAATTGATGTCCCTCGGGAACATCGAAGAATTAAATAGAAGATAGAGTAATTTTCATTCAGATATTTATGAAGAGTTCCCGAGGTAATTATGAAATGATGCGATCATTTTTATTCACAAGTCGAGACTGTCGTGTTTTTAACAAATAACTAGTGCAAACAGTTTTTTTTTAACTTCAAATGAATGACAATACCGACAAACAATGCCACTGTGTCATATTCACAATGACTGGCACTGTTACCTTACATACCAACTTAGTATTATTTATCTAAAATATATCTAATAGTTGTTATGGAATTTAAAAACCTAACGGTACAAATATCTAACTATAATTTGTATTAGGTACCTATATTCCATACATAAGACATCAACGAATTATCAAAATCGGCGGTCAATTGCGTTGACAGGGCAAAATGTGATGATTAGCCGTACCTGTACCTATTACGTGACTTTCTAAGTTCAAATGAAAAAGTAAGTTTGTCACATTATACGGTGTACCTATACCTAACCACAAAAAAATAAAAGTATTACAACTAAATAAAAACCGAAGTACCTAATTATGTATTAATAAATTACTTCGGTTGAAACTTTCCTATGATATGTTTTACCTGTATACATACACATTGAAAGTGATGTTAAGTGAGTTTATTTCAGATCACATGTCTTAAGGCAAACTGATCTGTGCACTAGTGAAAGTAGAAGATATTACAATCCAACTACATATTTTGTGTATTTTATTAATGACTTAATTAAATAATATTTTTTTATGTTACGCTTCTTTTGACACGTTTAGGAGACAAATATGCGTATCAGAAGGCAACATATGCGACGCGCATCAAGTTGATAACAAGTGCAACATCTAAGTATGTTTTTATTGACAATCAAGTCCTAATGAATGAATATAAATAAAATTATACCTACATAAAAAAATAAAAAATAAAATTATTTGTTAAATCAGTGCTGCAGATGCATATCTTTCAAACTTTTCTATGTTAATTTCAATAGTTAGTTAGTACCTACCTAGGTTAGACTGAGAAAATCGTAAAGTAAAAATTAAATTCTTAAAACTATCAATGAGCATGATGACTAAATTGAAATTTATAGTCTGTGTTGTAGATTAATAAAAAAAAAAAATGGACTTGGATTTTTCCTTTTTTTACGTACTTAATCAAAAAATAATAATTTAATTTGAATAAGCAAAAATTTTTATTTTTATTTTTTTTAGTAACTGACGGACTAAATAGAATTTTGATTTTTAAACCTTCTCATCAATGCCTATTAAGAGAAGTGACGTGGTAGCCGGTAGGTATAGGTGCGATATATTGAAGACCTTGTCAGTAGGTATATTGGTAATATAATTAATATGCAAAATACGTAACGGAGCACATCAGTTATGCTAACACCCAAGACTTGCGTTGGCATTGCATGTTTCGCTACACTTGAAACAATAGATAAGCCTCTTATCCGTTAATCGACATTAAAAACATTATTCAAGATCCCTGCTTAAATCCATAGGTACTAACACTGTTGTCCGCAGTTTCACTAGATTGATTTGCCGGGATGATCGCAGAAGTCATGCAAACCGATCATGCACCGGCCGGTTTAAAAAGCAGCTTTATACCTACATCACTTCCCATGGAGCTATAAGTGCGAAAATCGCCTCAACCTATAATAAAGCTGTAAATAAAGCATAACAGTCAGTCTTTTCATATCCTACACTAGTGGAACGAAGACCAACTTAAAAGTTGAGGGTGCATGTGGAGCGATAATAATAATTCACAACGAGGGGCCCAGTTCGGGATGATGAACTTCACCCTCGATTGAGATTCACCCTTGATTGATTATTAGTTATTGCAGATTAAATTAATTTCTTCACCACGAAGCCTGTGGTAATCGTTCTGATTGGTACCTACATAGATCAAACATCTTTCACCTTCTGAATATGAGGCGAGCACTCTACCACAGCTCCACCACCGCTGATTATATAATTATTACCAACGTACCTACCTACTTTTCAATTATATTTACCCAAAAAGAATTGTTGCGATGAACATTCCTAAAATTATACGCGGATACTTTCGTAATGTGTTATTACAACATGAGAAAGTCGTTAATTTATCTGTTATCTAAAGTCGCATCGTAAATCACCGACCGTGTGGGTGATGGGCGAGCTGGTGCAGCGATTACACCGCGCGTCCACTTGGAAACCTTGCAATCTCTCGCTGACTAAATACCTTACCTTACGATATTATCTGTGCCTTACGTTACAGCTGGTAACAAACACTAATAATAATTGACACTCAATCATCGACTTATTGCCTCTGCTAATGAATTAAAGTTTAGGTATCTGTGGTTAAACCTTAAAATTATTAGGAATTGAGATGTTTCTCCACCTACCAGTGTGTGAAGACAGCAAATGGACAGGTGGTGGCCCCGTTTTTTACTCTACATTTAATCAAAATGGAAAATGTGTAATTTCTAACCCGTCTTATAGTCCCGACCTGCTCAGTCGCATACGAAGGGGATCACCCGCAGTTGTCACGGGAAGTTTTTGAAGCATGGGCCAGGGGAATGTCGCAACGTGAACTTTCTGGAGTTCTTGGACTAGATTACCTCAACCAATTAACTCGCAAGAGTTACTTTTTGTATTAATCATATTATCTAAACTAAGATTGCATTGGAAGGGAAAAGAGGTCGTCACATAGATCGTCAGTGCCCAGAGGCTTCCAGGCCGACTATTGTGTCCGTTGAGCAACAAACAATTGAAACGGTTTTCTCTTGCAGTGTGATGTAGGTAGGTACCTAGCGTTAATTGTGTGTTTGTCGCTGTTGGATAGTTCGACTATCAGACTCTCAACCAATACCATCTCGTTTCCTATCCAGAACACTAGCTTCATTCATCTCGAGTCACGAATTGCGTGTTTCACAGTCAAGCGCTCTTTTTGGTTGCAAAGTTGCCAACGTCTGTGTTGTTTAATAAACGAAAATGGGTAAGTAGTTGTTTGCAATAATATGATTTAAACCTATATCTAAAGTCGCTTGTTCAACCCAGGGTTCCCTAGCTCAGTCCCCTAGGAGATTACACGTCAATCATTATTTACTTATATAACTGCGTTCCCCAGCAAAGCAATGGGTACTAAGTACTAACAAAAACAATTCCCTCTGTTAAATATAATTTTCAACACACTCTTTCATAAAACACATCTAAACTCACTGGTTTTAGATAATACTAGCAGTGCCCCGCGGTTTCACCCGCGTGAGTTTCGGAATTCCCGCAGGAACTCCCTTTAGGGGGATGAAAAATAGATGGTGTCCGATTCTCATGCTTACTGAATATGCATAAAAAATTTCATGAGAATCGGTCAAGCCGTTTCGGAGGAGTATGGGAACGAACATTGTGACACGAGAATTTTATATATTAGACTAGCTGTGCCCCGCGGTTCCACCCGCGTGAGTTTCGGAGTTCCCGCGGGGATTCCGGGATGAAAAATAGATTGTAGCCGATTCTCAGACCTACTGAATATGCATATAAAATTTCATGAGAATCGGTCAAGCCGTTTCGGAGGAGTATGGGAACGAACATTGTGACACGAGAATTTTATATATTAGAAGATAAAGCAGCTGTTAAAACCCCCGTGACTAGTGGGATAAAGCATGGTTAGTTTGCCTCCGTATTTTAGATAATATTATTTGTATATACTTTATACACCTTTACCTACTTTGTGACGGCTTTAAGTCGGTACCTAGACCAACTTTTTCTTAGCGCCCTCACAAGAGTGTGTTGAAAAACATCGTACGATACACGTGCGTATATGGTTATACACACTCGACTCCACTACACCCTCACCTCCGGCTTAGGCGGGAGTTATAATGGTTATAACCAACATTACGCACTTTTATCATAATATAAACGATTGGACCCGTGGTCACCAGCATGTACTGTGGCCTGGTTTAATTGATATTACAAAAATAACCTTCATATTGAAAGTAAATCTGTGTGTAGGTACATTTGTATCTTCTGATAAAAATCAAATAAAGTCATATTTATGATTTCTTTTCAATTCTCATACTTTACTGACTTTTGGATGTACACTTAGTATAATATCGAACTCATATGCGAAGCTCCGTATAAATGCGCTAACGCCAATATTTTTCAGTGGTACTGGTGGTATTTCTTATTTAAATATTCTTCTCTTTCCATGAACTGATTGCAATGAGACCAATGTGAAAACACCAATCCATTCCATTCAGTAAAAAAAAAATTATATCAGATATTCTCCTTTGGGAAAAAGGAGCTACGGAATAGCAAAGAGCAGAAATTCCGGGTGATGGAAGAAAACTTCTGCAATCAGGTAACTTCCACTCTGTTAATCTGTGTAAGTATTAAGAGCTTACCTTCTTCGCCCTATGATATCCGCTGACGCTGCTGGCTACGCTCTCCGCGTCGTAGTGTCGAGAGAACTCATAGGGGTCCGGGTGACCCCTAGACACGCATTGCCCCATAAGCCCGCAACCACTACCACTAAACTTTATAGTTTCACATCCATCATTGTCGTTAGTCTTAGGTTTGTAGGTACCTATAGGTACCAGATATCACTTAGTCAAATGTCTGCTAAAAAAAATTGTGGGTGCGTTATAAATTCTATTCTTAAACTTCTTGATTGTATCCAGTAGGTATTCATATACCTAACTGCTTTTCATGAATATGTAAATCAAGTCAGCCTACGCACTTGCTTTGAATTCTTAAACGACTTTGAGGACTTGTTGTAAGATTAACATGATATGTAGTTAGGTAGGTACCTAAGTGTATCTGGAGGGAAACAAGTTGAACTAGATCAAAACTAATTAAAAAAAAACTATTTATGAATGAATCAAAACGAAATCTAAGAACAGCTGAGTATATAAAACTAAATTAAATCAATGTCACTAAATGAAAGAGGTAAAAAATGTTACTACATACATATACCACTGTAGGAAGGTACACAACCCTAACTTCACATAGTGAATTCAAATTGATGCCAAAAAACTGAAGGTACCTACGAACATAAGTTTTTTAATCTGATTGTCACAGTGCCAGTGGGATCACAGTTCACAGTCATGTTTCCGATCGAGTTTTAACAAACGCCGGCACAGTACGTAACTTGTCTCACAACGTGTCTCTGCGTGCAAGCGTGCGCGCTGCGCACATTGCGCTCGGCGTGCGACTGCTTGCGCGTGCGCCGGTGCCGACAGCTTGGACCATCGCTGCGGCCTGCGCCCCTAAAGACAAGTCTCTCAGCTGTTGACTCATTCATAGCATAAGTTGCTGTGTGCGATCGGGCGTCGACCTTACTCTATAGTACTCTTAAACTATAATAATAAAAAGAGGTAGTTTGCGAGTTTTTGTGTGTGTGTTTTGAGTTTGTGAGTTTGTGTGTGTGTGTGTGTTGTAGAGGGTAATCTCTAGATCTACTGAGCCGATTTTGAAAATAAGCTACGGTGGTCCTGAGTGACATAGGTGACTTTTATCCCGAAATTCCCATGGGAACTCTGAAATTACCGCGAGTGAAACCGCGGGGCACAGCTAGTAATTATTATGACAAAAACATAGAATATTAGACACAAATAAACGATCTCACACAGAATGCGTTTACCATTAATCACTGTTTTTTGGTATATACATAATTTGATAATAATACCGATAAATATATTTCTAAATTTTCTAATATACCTAGTTACTGAACTTATTACCTATGTTAATAAGGTAGGTAACTTAGGTAGGTAGGTACTGCTAGTATAGGTACCTACGTTATACGTAGTACGTACCCATAGATTAGACCTATTAAGTAAAATTACCTAACTTCATGGTTCCCTGTTCTAGATTATCCCAGATTTATTTATTTATTTATTTATTTTGCACTATTCGGAAAACTTACAGCTAGATAATATACAAAGTAGAATACAGAGAATAGTTAAGAATAAGGCCAATTACCAGCTTCCACATACTACTACCAATATTGAAAATTAGAATAACAAAGCTTTTGAGGAACATAAGTCCCTCATCCTCGAACTTAATAAAACAAATGACCTTTGCTCGTTATACCAGGCAAGTTTTCTAATTAAAATGACGTAATTTTAATCTCGGTCTCCAATCACGGTACCTAAACTACGGTGGTCAAGGTTAACAAGATTTAATTAACAAATAAAAATACCTATATAAATAACCGTTACATTATATTATTAGTACGTGTTACGATTAGTATTTGTTTGCCATACACAAACATCTAATAGGGACGAGTTTATTAAGACAAGTTTTAATCCTTTACTATCCTTACTTATAGGTTCCTATTAATAATAATCTGATGATTTGAACGTGACGCAAGATAGTTAGAGGATCAAAAACTGGCAAAAAAAACCGCCACCACGACATTCTTGAGCGCGGTTGACTTTTTTTAATTTTGAAGAAGCTCAACCCACCGGTGAAAGAGAAAACCTCATATAACCTAATTTTCTTTCTACCTCCTAATCTTCAAAACCTAATAGGTCCCGAGGTGCAGAGGCGTCTCTAGCCCATGTAGCGCCCGTGTGCAAACATTACCCTAGCGCACCCTAGTAAGCGCGCGGTCAAAATGGAATAGGTACCTAGAAAGTACAAGTAACAACACATCAAGTTATCACAAACTGTCAAAGCCCAATGGAGCGGCGCTCGGCGCCCCCTAGGACCGCTGCGCCCGTGTGCAACGCACACCCTGCACTATAGGTAAAGACGCCTCTGCCGAGGTGCTCGAGTGAATCGTCATTTAGCATCGTCGGCTCCCATACTATTAAGTTTGTGCGCATTTTATGTTGCGCACGTTATGACAACACTAGACGTTGTTATTTACAAATCAGCTGGCCAGACATGCGCAGTCGAAACGTTGCTATGGCAACTAGACGTTGTTATTTACAAATCAGCTGGCCAGACATGCGCAGTCGAAACGTTGCTATGGCAACTAGACGTTGTTATTTACAAACTACCTGTTGTGTCAGCACACACACTTTCTTTCTTAGAATCTTGAGTTTGTTGACTTTGTTGGACGCAACAGAGTACCTAGTTCACAAAAATGACGTGCATGCTTGAAGGATAATAATTAATTAGCTTTAGTCTTATTAAATTTAGTAAGTGTGTGATTATTATCTAATCTAATATATGTATATAAATCACGTGTCACGTTGTTTGTCCGCGATGGACTCCGAAACTACTGAATGGATTTTGATAAAATTTTGTAACCATTTATAATATGGTCCAACTTAAAAGATAGGATAGTTTTTATCCCGGAATTCCCGCGGGAACTCCGGTACTAATACGGGGAACAGCTAATCACCGTAAACTACTGTCGGAGTATACAAAGAAGGATACAGGAACTCCGAAATTACCGCGATTTCATCCGCGGGGGACAGCTAGTTATAATATTGTAACTAGCTGTCCCCCGCGATTTCATCCGCGGTAATTTCGGAGTTCCTGTGTTCCCGCGGGAATTCCGGAAAAATACTACCTACTGTATGTCCTTCTTTGTACCCCTGCCAGTAGTTTACGGTGATTAGCTGTTCCCGCAATAATTCCGGAGTTCCCGCGGAATTCCGGGATAAAAACTATCCTATCTTTTAAGTTGGGCCAAATACAAAATAATGACCAAATTCCATCACGATCGATTCAGTAGTTTCGGAGTCCATAGCGGACAAAAAACGTGACACGTGATTTATATTAGACTAGCTGTCCCCCGCGATTTCATCCGCCGTAATTTCGGAGTTCCCGCGGGAATTGCGGGGAAAAAGTTCTTTGTACCCCTGACAGGTGATTACCTGCTTCTCGCATTAACTCCGGAGTTCCCGCGGGAATTCCGGGATAAAAACTATCCTATCTTTTTAGTGGGACCATATTATGAAAAGTAACAAAATTTTATCAAAATCCGTTCAGCAGTTTAGGAGTCCATCGCGGACAAACAACGTGACACGTGATTTTTATATATTAAGATTAAGGCTCAACTCACACTGGCACAGAGTCGAAGCGAAGCGACGCGTCATGTTTTGCACGGCGACGCGCGTGTTCGCGCGGCGACGTGCGTCTGCGCGCGACGATGCTCGTATTAGCGCGTTCGGATCACAGTGCTGGACTAGTGACTTTCGAACATTCGTGAATGGTGCTCGCTCGGCAGTATACGATGGTTGATATCGATCTTATCATGATTGCGCTAATATCAGAAGTTGAAGAGGAAGAAAGTAAAATTATATCAGAAGCTGAGAATAGGAAAATAAAACGAAAATTTTGGGTTCACGAGTTATGGAAGAAAAGACATATTCTTGGCGAATTCAAAACACTTTGTAGTAACGATTTAAGCCAGGACCCAAGATATTTTTATGATTATTATAAAATGGGCTTAGATAAATTTGAAAATTTGGTAAATATTTTGAGGCCTCACATCCAAAAGCAAGAAACAAATTTAAGAATACCAATTTCCGTTGAAGAGCGGATATCAATATGCTTGAGGTATGTACGTAAATTTTTAAGAGCTATTATTGTTATTTTTGATCGACTATGACTCGGAAAACTGTGTTCGAATTCAGCGCAAGCATAGTAATACTGGACTTGATGAACGAGCGGTACCCCTTGTGTGAGTTTGATCGAGTACGAAACGTTACTATCGCGTCTGCGTCACAGCCGAATTAGTATGGGAAATCGAACAGCGCCCCTAGCGGACGTAAGGGGAAGTTTTGATTCCGACAGACGCGATAGTAACGTTTCGTACTCGATCAAACTCACACTAGCCCCTCGGATGTGTGTGCATTTGTTATTTCAATTTGCTTTTAAATGATAGGCGGTGGTAGTACCGTAACGTACCTAGTAGTTCTGTAATTTTGCGTGAGAAGACCTTTATAACATCAGTGGATTTTTCTCGAGCGTCGTCAGAACACCCTGCCTTAGTTTCGTTACAATATGATCGACAGTTTGAGAACACAAATAGGACAAAAATAAAAGCATTTGTTTTTATTTATATAGATTTATTTATCTTGAATCATAATTTTTACGCATTATTATACAAGGTGTAAGGAACAGTTCTCCAGAAACTGATAGCATGCATATATCACATCATTTTAAAGCTAAAAACTACATGACATTATTTCCGGAAAGTATAGGTAGGTATGACAAAAAATAAGTATTTATAATTTTTTGGAGAACCGTCCCACCCTGTTTACTTAGTTTAATAATTAATAAATCAGGGCATTCATCAGCCATACATAACGTCATTCACTGTAGTCATTATCGCCTTCCCTCCGTTGCCGCGTCGTCATCCCAATCGGCAATGGTATGTACGGTGAAGGTGGCAGCTCGAGATTTTGTATACGATAGCTCGAAGAAGTGCTATTTCCGAACTGATTAATGGTTGTGCAGTTGGTACTGGTTGACGTATTTGTAGAAGGAGTATAAGTGGTTGGTAGCTGTATTGTATAATAGCCGGTATTTGGCTGCATTGTATATGTGTTAACATTATAGTTAGTGGAATTAGATTGCAGCTGAAGACTTTCTGATTCGGTTCGTAGTTCTGTTGTATAGCCACTGGATGAAGAAGTATTTGCTTGCCTTGGGTTGATATTAGTTGTTTCAGGTTGAAAGGAAGCATTGGAAGCAACTTTTATTTCCGCGTCAGTTACTAAAAGTAATATCTGTCGTTTCAGTTGCGCTTGCATTTGTATTGGCATCTGTTTAACGGTTTTAGACATAGAGAGAAAAAATGTGTCTGTTGGATCTTCTTCTTTTTTCTTATTTTCCAGATATTGCGCGAATAACATTTGTGATAGTGGTTGGGACTTCTTTCGTGTAGTATCGGAATGGTTGGATAATTGTGATTCGGGTCGAGATGGCAACGCAGCGGACATGTTGGTGTCGGTATCAGTGTTTAGGTCAGTTTCTTCGGAGCTATCTAAGTTACACGTCTGTGGTTTGTTCTGCAAGTATGGTTTTAAAAACTCCAATTCTTTTTCAAATCTTATTGGCTTATCATTTGATCTAGCAGAACCACTCTTAAATTGCCTTAATCTAATGGCCTTTTTGTAGCAATCTCGAATTCTTTTCCACCGCTTTTGACACTCCGCCTCTGAAAAAGGAACACAAAATTGTAACTTTTATTTTAATCTAATAAAATGTATTATTTACGTGTATTTTTTAAATTGTTACAGATTTCTGACTACGGCGATAAGCTTTCAAGCCTTAGGTCAAAGTTATCGAGTAGGATACAGCACTGTTTTAACAATTGTACATGAAGTTTGCGCAGCAATATGGAAATATTTACAGCCACTTGTTATGCCGAAGCCTACACAAGAATTATGGACTAAAATAGAGGAGGAATTCAGAACCATATGGAATTTCCCTAATTGTATAGGGGCAATTGACGGTAAACACGTCAATATAAGGGCTCCCTGGAATAGTGGCAGTCTCTACTTTAATTACAAAAAATATTTCAGTACTGTCTTGTTAGCCGTTGTTGACGCAAAGTACAAATTCATTATTGTTGACATTGGAGCATATGGACGTAACAGTGATAGCGGCATATTAAACAGCTCTAAATTTGGACAAAGATTACAAAATAATACGATTGATATACCGTCTAATAAAAGGTTGCCAGGTATGATAGAAGAAATGCCACATGTTTTTGTAGGAGACGAAGCATTTCCCTTGTCCGAACACATTATGAGACCATATCCTGGAAATCAGGTGTCTGACAATCATGAAAAGAAAATTTTTAATTATCGCTTAAGTCGAGCAAGGCGCCTAGTAGAAAGTGCTTTCGGAATCCTGTCACAAAAATTTGAGGTTTTTCAAAAAAAAATAAAAATGCAACCGATGTATCTTGATTCTATGGTTCTTGCATGCACATGTTTGCATAATTACATAAGAGAAAATGACGAACTCGAAAACTTGCAATTGCCAAGTAATAGTATATTACAAAATATGCGGTCAGTCGATAACCAAACTACGTCAAATGCCATGGTGATCAGAGATAAATTCAAATCTTATTTTATATCCGAGCATGGGGCAGTACCATGGCAAAACGAAATGATCACACGATGTTAAAAAAGTGGTCATAATGTTACATTACTAAACACAACTGAATACTTCATTGGATTTACATCGCGTGTACATAAAATAAAGGGTGTAAAAAAATTACCCCCAGAACCGAAAGTGGGGAAAACTACTCGTCAATACAAACATTTTTTCCCAAGAAACCATACCTGGGAAATCAAGGGTTTCCAGGATAATCGGTTTCAAAGTATATACTTGAATTGATGATATTTCATACAATTCGTGTTATTTACCCTGTTACCGATTTCGTTAGCGATTTTAAATGCTGGTAGCATGATACAAAACACGAATATGTTAATATAACAACCAAATGAGTACAAACTACGCACCTAATTATCCCTGAAAAACTTGATTTCCCAGGTATAGTTTCTTGAGGGAAAATGTTCGCATTGATAAGTAGTGTTCCCCACTTTCGGTTCTGGGTTTAATTTTTTTACACCCTTTATAACTATTGTGTATGTTATGTAAATGTAATAATAAACAGTTAGAACTTACCAGAAATTTGCATTTCACCGCTTACTTTTTGCCAGGCATTTTTCCTACAATTTTTATCACTGTAGGTTTTCGCCTTGACGTTAAACAGACATTCATATTTCTGTACTAAAAAAATTAATTTTTCATCTTCGTCCATTGTCGTATAGTTCAGCACTGTCGTCCGTCCGTAGTGGTCGGCGTCTGACGCGTCACTGCGGCCGAGTAACGCGCGGCGACTCGCGAATCCGCTCGACTCCAGCCGAGCGTCGAAGCGCGAATGCGCGCGTCAACGCGCGTCGACGTGCGCTTCCATATTTACATAGCACAAATTTGTACTTAAATAATGGAACAATAGAGATGAATATGCTATAGGCTGAAAAATATAACGCGTCGCGTCGCTTCGACTCTGTGCCAGTGTGAGTTGAGCCTAAGAAGATACGTTTGCGTTTCACCTTGTCTGAACTCTGACGTCACACTAGCGGAATTCCTCCCAGTGCCTAGCCTAGCCTTTTTGCAGAGTGCCCCTCTGTCTTGTGTCTACCATTTAGGCTTGCGTTCAGAAACATTAAATCGCTGACAATGAGTGATAGACGAGTAACTAATAATAATATTTGGGTACGTAGTACTTATTACTCCCATGGGTGAATGCACTCATAGGTATGTACTTTTGAACGCAGTCTGTGTGTAGTGTGTACTCCGTAGACAGAAAATATTACGATCATACAATCGGTGCTGAACGTTTCTATGCGGGGTTTTTGAACGGCAAACGCAGATAGCTGTCAACTGTCAAATCAAATGGTGACGACGACGGACCGACGGACGCACCACACTTGACACCGTCATGTTCTCTTATTCGTCTGTGACACCGTCTAGTTAATTTGTGCTTGACACTACTGTAATGTCACGGATGTCAAATTATTTGAATTTAGGTTCACTAAAATTCGATTCGAGTTGGAATTTGGATTGATGGCACAAAATAATATTACCTATCCATAAATATTTTCATCAGTCTTACTAGAAGAGCGAATTTAATTAACTTGCACTCGTCTTAAATTTGGAATGTTGACTCGTGCAGGAGCAAGATGTTTCTCCTCAGAAGGGTTGTCGGTTGTCAACAACGTTGCTAAGCAACAATTCGAAGTAACATTGCGTGGTGGTACGTGAATTTAATTATTAATTATTATTTTAGAGTATTGTTGATTAGCAATAATAGATTGACCTGATCTTGCAGTGGAAGCAGCGCTGGGATATGAGAAAGCCGGAAGAAAAATAACTTTCATACACACAAACGTACCAGTAGAATTTCAGGGGAAAGGTGTTGGAAAGCTTTTAGCACAGGTTCGTCTTTATTGACCTTGTAGAATGAAAGAATGCACACTTTTCCTGTCTTATCATATAAGATACAGTAATAGGAAGCTATTCAGTAAACATGACTTCAGCCTTCCTTATTTTACTATGTACCTCTCCTATCTTTTGTACCCCATTGCTTCAAAAGATAATGACGAGATAACTCTTAAGATTTTGTATGTTTTTACAGTATGCATTTGGCTATGCAGCAGAGAACAAACTACATGTGACTTGTAAATGTCATTTTTTAGTCAACTATCATAAAAACAATTTAAATAAATATAAAGATTTGGATGTTAAATACCAACTAGACGACTAAAAATTATTTAAAATGGAAATTTCAATATATAGGAGTAATATTTATTATTATTTACGTGAAAAGTGTTATGGAACAGCAATTAAAATAGCTAAACAGGCATCTTTGTATATAACTGATAATTCAGAATTTCTTTTGTATAATGGGCTGGCGAATATTTTGGAGGGTCAATATCATGTTGGTATCACTGAATTAACACCTTTACAATCTGATAGAGATGTTCAATTGGCTGCAATTATATCACTCATTTATGCTTATAAGCTCTCTAATAATCCAGATAGAGACAATTTATACAATTTTGAAACTAAACTGAAAGAAGAAAGAAAACAAGCAAGTGCAGTGTCTTTCTACTATGCTGGATTATTCTTATCGTTTTCTGAGAAATATGAGAAGGCATCTGAATACATAATTAAATCACTGAAGAAAGATCCAAACAATTTGGATGCAATTATTCTCAAAGGATGGAATGATATGTACATGTGTGACGGTGATATGAAAATGACAATTTTGTACAATTTAGAATCAGCCCTGAATAAAAGTGATAAGAATATTCAAGCATTACTAGGAGTAGCTAAATTCAAATATTTAGCTAAAAATCATGAAGCATCTATACTCACTTTAGACAGATTGATAGTGAACAACCCAGGACATGTTGTGCCTCTCGTTGAGAAATTGAAAAACGAATTTGCTCTAAAAAATTGGGATGCTGTTATGGATACCATCGAAAGAATACTAAATCTAGATCCAAACAACATTGAAGCATTTAAAATCAAAATATTTCTTGCTCTAGCAAAAAATGCTGATTATATAGATGCTGCTGACCAACTGAATAAATTCTTTGCTGTACTTGAGAATGAAGAAACTCACAACGGTTATCAGTTCTACAACACCACACAAGTATTTGCTGTGATCTGCAACAGATCAAGTGCAGTACTCTCTCAGGTGTACAGATTTGCTCAGTATGCATCCGAAATGTATCCCAACAATGTTGATTATTTGAGTGAGGTAGGCTACCAATGTATTTTGCAAGGAAAGTATATAGATGCTGTTAACTTTTTCAAGACAGCCAGTAAAATTGACAGCAATTCTATTACAGCTCTCTGTGGTTTGACACTTTGTCAAATGTTTGAAAATGGTTCTACAGAACAGGTCACCCAACAAGTTGAACTACTACTTGAAATGCAGGGCACAAATAAACTACCAGTTTTGTATCTGTTGTCAGCACGATTAGAGGCAAAGGACTCTTCGAAAGCAGTACATTTGTTAAACAATGCGTTTGAAGCTAAAATAGCTTTGGCTAATCAGCAGCCCTACAGCTTGAATTATGTGAAAGACCTAGACCCAGATTTCTTACTTGAAGTGTACAAAGAATGCAAAAAACATTTGCCTAAGAAACCATTTGTTATCATTGATTATTTGATGTATTCTCAAGAAGATGGTAACTCTACTTTGGAAAACAGTTTTAGAATTCTCGACTCGATTTGTGTGGCTTGTCCTGGATTGATAGCTGCTCTATATGAATTGGCCAAGCTTAAATTTTTGTTTGGTTATTCTAGTGAAGCTCAGAGATTAGCGCAGCAAGTCGGTGAACTTGATAATACACACGCAGGTAGTCAGGTGCTGTTAGCGCAAATCTGCATCCAGCAACAGGAATTCGCTAAAGCCACTCAAAGCCTAGAAATATGCCTTAGCTACAACTTCAAGGTCAGAGACAGCGCCATGTATCACTTCCTAAATGGAGTAATATTAAAAAACGCCAACCAATTGGAAGAAGCGTTATCGAGCTTTACAACTAGTTTACAAATAGCCACAAGCAAAACAACAGCAAGCAACAAAAACAGATCGTTTGAAGCAGATTTAAATGTAATAGACAAAGCCACGTTATATTTGCAAATTATTGAGCTGCAAAATAAATTAGGACATAATGGTGAAGCAGGGAAAATCATGCAGGTATTAATGCAATATTCTAACTTTTATTCTAAGTATACGTCACGTCCACTGGTCAAAGTGTTGGTTAAACATCTGATTTCGCCTTTATAATCATAGATTGTTTTCCTAGGAAGCTATTCAAGAGTTATCTTATACATCAGAAGAAAATCGCTTATTAATCGCTAGAGCTGACTTGGCGTTGAGCTCTGGCGATTCTGACGCAGCTTTGGACATACTCAACGAAATCAAACCGGGACAGCCGTATTATTTCCAAGCGCACAGCAAAATGGCCCATATTTACTTGAAAGACAAGGACGATAAGGCCATGTTCACGACTTGCTTTAAAGAAATCGTGAGCAATCATCCCATGACCGATGCTCATGCTATGATGGGGGATGCCTACATGTCCATACATGGTAAGATCAACACTTAAATACTTGAATCGAAACAGTCACAGCTGTGGAGCATTTATTAACGTTCGTCCTTTTTATAGAGCCAATACAAGCGGCAGAGTCCTATGAAGCAGCACTCAAAGGTAACCCAAAGGATATACAGCTAGTAAAAAAATTGGGAACTGCTCTAGTTAAAATGCATGAGTACGACAAAGCAACTCAGCATTACGAAAACGCAATCAAACTTTTGGACGATGATGAGCTAAGATTTGAATATCTCGAACTACTGTTAAAGGTTAGTAGAACTTAAAACTTAAATTTTCGTCAGTTTCACTTTTGTAAATAGACATGCGCCTCCAATTTTTTGTGAGGATCGTGCCCTAAAGTTGAGATATTTTTCAAAAAAGCTGGGCTATTTAACATATTTACGTATATATGTATAAATATATCTTTTCGGAGGTGATGCCTCTATAGAGAGACTCGTGGTTCAAGGCAAAATTGAAGGAACAAGAGAAGATCGCCGTGAGGCTGGACTGACCAAATAAAGGCTGCACTTGACAGTCCCCTACACCAGTGCACCAGGCGGGCGGCAGTCAGGGAGGAATAGTGGCGGATTGTTAGACGTACCACCAGTAATAAAACCTAACGTGATGACCACGACCACTCTGCCTAGAGTGATACCGACTAGGAAGAAGATATCTTTTCGCCAAAATCCACAACACTAAATTGCTAATACCTAATCCAATTAATATTCGTAGTTGTCTGCTGAGGCACTGATATATTTTTATAATATTTAATAAATAAAGTCCCTATTTCACTATAAAAGTATTATGAAAAAAGACTTTGTTTATAAAATTTTATAATTTTTCCATTTCTAGCTGAAACAATATGATAAAGTTGAGTCAATACTTTCATCAGAACTGAGTCAATCACGCAACAAAGAGAAAGACATTAGCACGTTAAAGAGACGTGTAAGATTACTCCTTGCGCAGGCAAAGGGTAGGGAAATCAAAAACCCAACAGCTGGCAACACTGCTCTTATCCTAACCGAAGCTAAGGAACTACAATCGACTATCGTGAAGAGAATAGAGATAGACTCTAGAGGAGATTTGCAAGAGGAGAAGGAGAGACTGTCTAACATACTTTGCTCTTTAGCGAGAGCGAAATCAAACAAAGAACCGGCTATAGCTGCGCATTTGTATTCCGAAGCGCTCATACATTCGCCGAGGAACCCTAGCACTTTGTTAGCTTTGGCTAAATTGTATGCACAAGTAAGTTACAATAGGCTTGTTTCTGGGGTACGAAAATTAAAATTAAATTTGGTCCGTCAGTTCTAACTGACGATTAATAAAAAAGTAATTGACACGTATATTTTGGTACAGGCACTGGTAATATACAGAGATAAAGCGCATTAAAGTTTGGGGAGGCTCGTGACGTCATTAAGCGGTATAACAACTCAATGTATCGCCGTTATTTTTGGATTACGTAAAAAAAGGAAAAAAATACGTGTCCAATATTTTTTACTAATCTACAAGACGAACTAAAAAAATAGTCTACTAGCCCATTAGCCACTGAACTATCTTAAAAACAGTTTACGTAAATTATAAAATTCAAAAGAAAGGGACGATCACATTTTGTTTGGAATGGATTTACTCTTTATTCTTGACGTGTTATTTTGCGTTTTCAGATGAATAATCCCGAAAAATGCGAGCAGACATGTGCGATTTTATTGAACACAGATCCCAACAACGAGTCGGCTGCAGTGATGATGGCTGACCTTGCTTTTCGCAAGGTAACAAAAACTTAATAATTATTATAACTACATTATTTCTAGCTTTTCCCCGCGGTTTCACTAGCGTTAATTTCGGAGTTCCTGCGGGAATTGTGGGATAAAAAGTACCCTATGTCTTTTTCTATACTCCTGTCAACGTGTATGCAAAATTCATGATGGTCGGTTCAGTAGTTAATGCGTGAAAACGTAACAAACAAACTTGATTATTCTACCTGTGGGACATTTATTGATGGTGAGAAGATGTGTGCGACGCGGCGTGGTACAGTCACATTGTACGGGGTCCTGCCCCCTTATCCAAGATGACAATCTATATAATCGTTAACACACAGAAAACTAAGGAACGGTATTGTTACTTCACGTGGTCACTCAAAACTGGACTTTAATTGGAATTGGACGGTTTTGCGTGAGACCACGTGACGTGCCGATTTGTTCCTTAGTTTTCTATGCCTTAACGGTTATCTTTGCATATTATAAAACAAAGTCCTCTACCCCGTCTGTCTGTCTGTTTGTGCGTGATAAACTCAAAAACTACTGAACGGGTTTTCATGCGATTTTCACCAATAGATAGAGTGATTCAAGAGGAATAGTTCATCGTAGACTACCCGCGGGAACATCGAAATTACCGCGGGAAAAATCGCGGGGGACAGTTACAGTAGAATATAAACTTGGCTCCCAGTTCCCATTCCCATTCCAGGTCGGCAACGCACCTGCATGCCTTCTGGTGTTATAAATATCCATGGGCGGCGGTAATCACTTACCATCAGGTGTGTGCCACCTGCCCGTTTACCCCGCTGTGACATAAAAAAATAAAAATGTCGTTCCTCCAGGTGGACCTGGAGACGGCGCAGCGGCACCTGCAGCAGATACTGGCGGCGCGGCCCGGCAGCTGGCAGGCGCTGGCGCAGCTCGCCGAGGTGCAGTGGCGGCGCGGCGCGCGCGAGCCGCCCGACGCGCCCGCCGCGCCGCGCCCGCCCGCCGCCGGGGACGAGGCCGGTGCGCTACCAGCACGCAGCACACGCTGTCGCGTTGTAGTAGAGAGTAGTGGTACCTACCTACTACCTACTACTATAGCTGCAATACTGAATTTGTTCACACTTTTTTAACAGTACTGTTGGATCTTATTGCAAACTAGCTGTGTCGCCGCGGTTTCACCCGCGGTAATTTCATAGTTCCCGCGGAAATTCCGGAATAAGAACGGTACGCTATGTCACTCAGGACTACCGTAGCTTGCTATAAGTGAAAGAATTTTGAAAATCGCTTCAGTAGATCCAGAGATTACCCCTTACAACTTCACAAACTCACAGACTCACAATAAAATAGTGTAAAAAAAACAGCAACCGTCAAAATTAACTTATTTCTATACCGTGTGTTTGTATATTTGAAGTGTTTGGGCGTTTAAGATAAAACTATTGTGAACTTAGAAGGCATTTTAATTGGATGTTGAACTTATGAAACTGCAAATAGAAAAATAAATGGCGCCCCGAATACATCATGCAGGCTACCACTACTGCGCGGGGCTCTACTCGCTGTACGGCGGCGCAGCGAACGCGGCTCTGCGGCACTTCAACCACGCGCGCCGCGACCCGCGCTGGGGGCCCCTGGCCGCGCGCCGCATGGTGCTGCTGTGCATGTCGCACCACGCGCCCGACGCGCTCGCGGACACGCTCGGCGCGGCCGGCGACGAGCTGTGAGTACCTACACAGGCGAGCGGCGCGACCCGCGCTGGGGGCCCCTGGCCGCGCGCCGCATGGTGCTGCTGTGCATGTCGCACCACGCGCCCGACGCGCTCGCGGACACGCTCGGCGCGGCCGGCGACGAGCTGTGAGTACCTACACAGGCGAGCGGCGCGACCCGCGCTGGGGGCCCCTGGCCGCGCGCCGCATGGTGCTGCTGTGCATGTCGCACCACGCGCCCGACGCGCTCGCGGACACGCTCGGCGCGGCCGGCGACGAGCTGTAAGTACCTACACAGGCGAGCGGCGCGACCCGCGCTGGGGGCCCCTGGCCGCGCGCCGCATGGTGCTGCTGTGCATGTCGCACCACGCGCCCGACGCGCTCGCGGACACGCTCGGCGCGGCCGGCGACGAGCTGTGAGTACCTACACAGGCGAGCGGCGCGACCCGCGCTGGGGGCCCCTGGCCGCGCGCCGCATGGTGCTGCTGTGCATGTCGCACCACGCGCCCGACGCGCTCGCGGACACGCTCGGCGCGGCCGGCGACGAGCTGTGAGTACCTACACAGGCGAGCGGCGCGACCCGCGCTGGGGGCCCCTGGCCGCGCGCCGCATGGTGCTGCTGTGCATGTCGCACCACGCGCCCGACGCGCTCGCGGACACGCTCGGCGCGGCCGGCGACGAGCTGTGAGTACCTACACAGGCGAGCGGCGCGACCCGCGCTGGGGGCCCCTGGCCGCGCGCCGCATGGTGCTGCTGTGCATGTCGCACCACGCGCCCGACGCGCTCGCGGACACGCTCGGCGCGGCCGGCGACGAGCTGTGAGTACCTACACAGGCGAGCGGCGCGACCCGCGCTGGGGGCCCCTGGCCGCGCGCCGCATGGTGCTGCTGTGCATGTCGCACCACGCGCCCGACGCGCTCGCGGACACGCTCGGCGCGGCCGGCGACGAGCTGTGAGTACCTACACAGGCGAGCGGCGCGACCCGCGCTGGGGGCCCCTGGCCGCGCGCCGCATGGTGCTGCTGTGCATGTCGCACCACGCGCCCGACGCGCTCGCGGACACGCTCGGCGCGGCCGGCGACGAGCTGTGAGTACCTACACAGGCGAGCGGCGCGACCCGCGCTGGGGGCCCCTGGCCGCGCGCCGCATGGTGCTGCTGTGCATGTCGCACCACGCGCCCGACGCGCTCGCGGACACGCTCGGCGCGGCCGGCGACGAGCTGTGAGTACCTACACAGGCGAGCGGCGCGACCCGCGCTGGGGGCCCCTGGCCGCGCGCCGCATGGTGCTGCTGTGCATGTCGCACCACGCGCCCGACGCGCTCGCGGACACGCTCGGCGCGGCCGGCGAAGAGCTGTGAGTACCTACACAGGCAAGCGGCGCGACCCGCGCTGGGGCCGCGCGCTGCGACCCGTGCTAGGGGTCCCACGCTACGACCCTCGCTAGGGCCGTTGCGCCTCGACCCGCGCTGGGGGCCCGCGCTACGACCCGCACTGGGAAACCCGCACTGCGACCCTCGCTAAAGGCCCCGTGCCGCGACCCACGTTGGGGGTCATTACTTCACAGAAGTCTTTATAAGTGACACTATCGAATGACGCAATGATACATGTAGTTTCTTTTAATACCAACGAATTCGATTCCCGGCTGAGAAAAGTATTTTAAATAATCTGAGTATAATATAGTTTGCGTTTTGATCAAAATCGGCCCCGGAACTCCTTGAGTATCTTGAAATCACTGTTCTTCGCAGTTTTCGAATTGACTGTCCACGTCCGCAAAAATCACCTGTATTTATAAAATAACGCACAATACATATACAAGCTGTATAAAATTATGAATCGTAAAATCGACATGGTAATTTATTTATTAGCTAGCAGTGTTGTGTTTTTATATAACAACTTTTTCCCGACATCCGGTTTGAATGAAACAAAGCCTATAATATGTTACTCCAGGCTAAGCTCAATCTACCCGTGAAAACAGCATGAACTATCTACAAGACGGATAAAAAAACTAAAATTTAGTCATCAAACCCATTGTAATTAATTGACCAGCGACACGAGACTGCTGGCGTTGCGCACGGCTGAGAAGCTGGTGGGCGAGGTGGAGCCGGCGGAGCGCAAGCCGCTTCAAGCGCTGCTGCAGCTAGCCACCAAGCAGAAGAGCGCCGCGGAGAAGGTGCTGCAAGAGCTGCTGCCGCTCGCTACCGACGACCGCCAGGACGACCCCTACCTCATACTGGCCATCGCTAACGCGTGAGTTGGGTCCTCTTCTTTTTCTCCCTCGATATCATCTTTCAGAAAAACCCTCGATATCATCTTTCTTCTCCCTGGGATATCAGCGGACATTGCACAATATATTCGGCATTTTTTTCGCGCTGTCATATACCAAGTTTATTTGAGTTGTAAGCATAAACGAGGAACGTATTCTCTTGATAATTAATGTTTGATTAAGATAAGTGTTTATTATTATTGAGAATCCTTTGAACTGGCTTCGTAGCTAACTAGTTCATACCTACTTACTTTCTTCTCTTTCTTTTATCATGGTTTTTGAAACTGCGACTGCGATATTGATTTTTCACCTAAACGATACACTCCATTTGCAGATATAACGTCATAAAGCAACCAACGCGAGCAAAGAATGTGTTAAAAAGAACTATATCATCCATACCGTGGACTCCAGAAAGAGCAGATGGTTTGGAGAGGTTTGTGATCTTACTTCGTCTATTAGCTAACTAGCTGTCCCGCGCGGTTTCACCCGCGATAATTTCGGAGTTCCCGCGGGAATTCCTGATTACAATATAGCCTATGTTACTCAGGGATAATTTAGCTTTCTAATGGTGAAAGAACTTTTGAAATCGGTCCAGTAGTTTTTGAGTTAAATCGTAACAAACAAACAAAAAATCAAATCTTTCCTCTTTATAATATTAGTATTAATAAGTAGTAGTAAATAGTAGTAATTTTTATTATATTGTTGTAGCAGTTGATTTTCCGAATAAAATAAAATAAAAAAAAAATAAAAAAATAATAATAATATTAGTATAGATAATCTATCCGGTAGACCGATTTCGACGAAATTTTATATGAAAATAGTTTGAACCTTGGGGAAGGACATGGCTACTTTTTAGTGTTCTCGATGGAATCCTAAAACTGTGAAAGTCTAGCTTGGTTACTTAATTCAGATGCTGGCTCGAGGTGGTCGATAGTCAAATCAGTTCCGGCAGGATAGACGCCGCTAAGGAGTTACTCGCAAAGATTCTGTACCACAACAAGTCTTGTACGTCGGCGTATCGATATTTAGGTGAGACATAAGCTTAACAAACTTGTAACTTTGGGTACCTAGTTTGTCTTGTTGTGTTTGTGCTGTTTTTATTAAATTTTTGATTTACAGAATTTCTACTTAAATAGTGCTAGAAATAAAAACTTTGTTCGGCTTTATCACAGTTGAAATTTCAATTGAACGCAGATAACCAATAACATGTTAACCCACAAACTTAAGTTATTGATACAGAATGCTTTAGTGAGAGTTATAGAACGTTTTTTTAACTATGTGTTGTTAATTGTTTTACCAATAAAATGTTGAACATAAAAAAATTGGACACAAAATGGCACTATAATTAAACACGATTTACTAAAAATTTCTCCAGTGTGGGTTAACACACTATTGTTTGTCTATGTCCAATATTTTTTTATAGGCTTTTTATATATATCTAATGCTTCGAATTCAATAGTTTATTTCCTCGTGTGCAGCTCATATAGCTGAGAAGGAGCAGAACTACAAACAAGCCGCCAGCAACTACCAGAGCGCGTGGACGCACACCGGCAAGAGCGATCTGGGGGTGGGCTACAGGCTGGCGCACTCCTACCTCAAGCTCAAGAAGTACCCGGAGTGCATCGTCGTCTGCCGCCACATACTGAAGGCGCACCCGGACTACCCGAAGATAAAGAAGGAGATATTGGAAAAAGCTAAAGCCAACCTGAGGACGTGAAGTGTGGAGAGATTGGCAATCAACCCGGTCACGGTGCTCGACAAGGCTGGCTTTTATTTATTTATTGAAACTTTTTGCACAATATGGTACAAAAGTAGCCAGTCAACCTTCAAGGTGTACAGAAAGTGGGTTTGGTGGTGCTTGTAAAGCCTTAACAGAATAATACGTACGTAATTTTATTGGGTTTAAACCCAAGCACCAGATTGATTGCCCATTTATAGAAGTGTGCAATACTTTTTTTTAATTCAATGTGGCAAAAAGCGCCTTGGATAAGTAGGCGCACTATTTATGCCAGTGTCAGAGAAAACAGTGTACCTACAGTGACAAAAAATGAAATAAGTTGTTGTTAGGCCAGATAATGATCAGTAAACTTATTTTTTAGGTCTTTCCTTAAGATAAAGACATACGAAAAGCTCTATGAATGTTACAAACTTCTTTTATTTACTTTATTCGGAAAATCAACTGCCACAAAAATACAATAGGCATTTAATTTAGAAATACACACCTAGATATAGGTAGTGTAATTACAACAAAACCAATCGCCCAATAGGCAGTAACCATCGCTTACACAATGGAAACAAAGTTCTACTAACTTGATGATGGTAATAGAAGTTTATTTGCTATCAAAAGTCATTGCAATCGAGTACATAAAGTGGGTGTAACTAGATTTTCAATACACTTAACTATCAGAAACGCTAATACAGCAATAGCACGAAATTTATGCGGGCAGAATTGCGGCAGCAGCCAGCACAAAAACTTTTAGTAATAAAACATCATGTAAATCAACATGCATAATATATTTTTTAACATTTTGTGACCTGCGCGAGAGTTATTAACAATAAAATTACCGAAAAAAAAATACTGTTTCAATATCTACTACATACTACTAAACGTAGTCTAATGTGCTCGTCTTAAATATAAGTATAAGAGTTTCCTCTTTAGTCCTCACTGTCGTCTTGTTCGAGGATGGTCTTGAAGCAGAACGGCTGGAAGATGTACCCCATTCCGGTGTAGAACTTGCTCATGAATTCCACCCTAGAATGGAACCCTCTTTTATTTATGTTGATTTGACTATATTATTTGCCCCCCCGCGCCTGGCCCAGAATCCGGGTACGCCCATGCTATCTATCTATCAAATAAGGCGGGAATGGCATAGTTTTACGTTTTGCATGTGCAGAATGGGCACGGTACTGGGGTGAGAAAATTAAAATTCTATCCAGTAACCAGTTAGATAATAAATAATAATAATAACAGATATGTACCTACCTATTTAAAATATATATATATATATATATATATAAAGCGCATTAAAGTCTGGAAGTGATGTCATAATAACTCCGGATGGGACAGTAAAAACTACTAATTCGTGACGTAACGCCAAATTTCGACTCAATGTTTTGTCTTTGATAACGTAATAAATTACGTGTCCAATTTTATCTAGATGACGGACCCAAAATTAAAATCTAGTTGCCTAGTCTACTAGACTCTCTGAACGGACGAAGAACGCGTATGCAAATCACAAAAAAAAAGAAAAAGCAACTCACCAATGCAAACGCAGCGTGTGCAAGAAGGCGGAGAGGCCCTCCATCATGACCAGGATGGCCAGCGTGAAGAGCGCCCAGAAGCAGAACAGCACGTACAGCTTGATCGCGCCCACGTAGTTGTCGTCCTTGAGCCCGAGCGCCAGCACCATGCTCCACAACACCTCCGACAGCTCTGGGGAAGAACAGTTTATGAGTGACTTGCTTACTATTCTCGAGACAAGTCGATTCAGTTTATAGATTTAAGGTGATTATAGTGCCCAAAGTAGCGTCCCTCATAAATCTTATAAAAGTTTAATAAAAAAAAACAATCGTGGGTTATATAGGTTATACGAGGAACGTATTGAACAACTGTATTCAGTATTTGATTCACGTCTTAAATACTATAAAAACAAATGACTTTCTAGTGTAAATAACTATTTTAAAAATTGTCGACGCGCTGACAAATACCCTAAGGTTCATTCAACGCCCTTTTCCTTTGTACTGCCGGTGAAGCGCCGACAAATCAAGCGTAAATTCTTTGTATGATACTGGATAAATGCTGTATGTGCGAGCGTATTACGTCCATGTAAAAAGAAAAAAAAAACACTTACCCGCGTGAGCTAGAGACAAGGCCCACAGACGCAGGTAGGAAGCGGTGTGCGAGATGGTGCTGAGCACGTACTCGATGGTGTGAATTGCTTGGTGGATCATCACCTCACTGGGCAGGAGATGAGGACAAACTTAGGAAAATCACAAACCGTATCTTTTTTTAACTAATTAATGAGGCATTTTTCCATACGATGGAAAGAGCGACTAGGGTGTTAAATGCCTGCAATCTTTCGGCAGAGTATAAATAGTAGGTAGTATATAAAAGTAATAGCAAAATAGTTAAGTATTGCCTGAGGGTACACCACTTCTAGGTGGTCTTTTAGCAGTATTGTTTAAATCTTTCCTTTTCGTCCATCGAAGTTTCGACATTAGTATTACATCTTCTTCCTATAGTATTAAATATAGTGAAATCGAAATTTCGGTTTAAGGCACTAGAGATTTTGTTTACGCTTCAGAAGCACTTAAAGATTAGAAGTAACGCAAAAATAAATTCCATTTATCGCAAAAAAGTCCGTGGAAAACTACAAAATACTGAATGGGTACATAGTTTTTTTTTTATGTCATAGGGGGTAAACGGGCAAGTGGTACACCTGATGGTAAGTGATTACCGCCGCCCATAGACATTTGTAACACCAGAAGGCTGTTGCCGACCTGGAATGGGGATGGGATGGGTTATGCTATAGGATCATAATATTATTCTTCTTGAAACTACATACTATATCTATTTAGAACATATTTTTAACAATATGTTTTTGCATTTTACGCCACCTGAAGGGCTCGTCGTCGTGCTCCGAGGCCACCGCCGCCTTGGGCGCCGCCTGCGGCTGCGCCTCCGCATCCCCAATGTCGGTCTGCTCCTGCATTTCTATGGTTTGGTTCACGCGGCCGTTCGACTGTCCCGGCTACAGGAATTAACAGTGATTAAAGTACATTGATGAAGATATGGTAAAATAGTTTGTATAATTAGTCACCAAATCTTAGGTTATTTGAATTTTGTGGTTGAAGACATCAACCTCGACGAATCGACAACATTATTCATTCGAGCATGGAAATCCGTTCAGTAGTTTTTCATTTAATCGCAAACAAACAGACAGCCAGACGCGGCGGAGAACTTTGTTTTATATTTGTAGTTAAAACACATTTCATTTAATTTCATGTAGTTATTTGTTTATGAAGAAGAACACAAACAGAACTAGCATTGTGATTTTGTTACGATAGAAAAAAGAAGCATCAATCTCAATTATTTATCAAGGTGCTCTGTACTTTGGCGTGTCGTTTCTTCTTGCTGGCGGAGAGCAGATAGAGCGGCTTGCCGAGCAGCATCACCGGGATGCAGCAGAGCGCGACCAGCACGAACACGCGCTGCACGGTGCCCTGCGACTCGAACATGTACTCCGTGCAGTGCTCCTCGGCGTCCGCGTGCGAGAACAGCATCATGTTGATGAACAGGATCAGCACCGACGGGGCGCACCCCTGCGAGTACGCGATGTCTGGAAACAGGCGGTCGTACCTACTGTAGCACACGTACGTACGTGCTCCACAGTGCGGGCCGGCTCGGCTCAACGTGCGGCTAATTTATTTATTTATGTTTTGGCAACAAACAGTCATATATACATCTTATTTTTACAATATTTCGTATTACTATGTTACAGACCTACAGTGCCGATACATGATAATAATTATACAGTACAAATGAGAGATGGTACATAAGTTGTTATCGCTGCTATAGGTTCTTGCTTAATGTGGGGACGTCACTGTGGATCAGCAGTGGGATCAGTGTGGGCCGTCTTCGCGGTCAATGAGGGTCAGCTGCGGGGTCGGTGTGTGGGCGAACTGCGGCGTTAAAGCAGTCCGGTGACACTCCATACAAACGAACTGATTCACGTACTTTCCCACAAGTAAGGACGGCCGGCTTGTGCGTAGACATGTTGTGCGCGTGTGCATACCGTAAGATTGACAGCGAGCTGACAGTGATTGTCGGTGTCAGTGAATAATTGTTACATGTAGATTCTACATGGGTAAAACTTTCCCCGGAATTCACCTAGAAACTCTCGCGGGGTATGAGGAGGCGTGAAATTGGTGGGAGGTAGAGAGTGTCGCTTCTTTATATATTCTGTATCCTTTGTTGTAGATCAGCAGTGGGATCAGTGTTGGTCAACTTCTGGGTCAAAGTGGGTCAGCTGCGGGGTCGATGTGTGGGCCAACTGCGGTGTCAAAGTGTACCTAGTGTGGGGTACACGTCGGTGTGGGTCAGCTGCAATGTGAGTGTAGTGTTAAGAGTTGGTCAGACTAGGCCAGTTGCGCGGTCAATGCGGGTCTCATGTAGGGAATAGATATTGATCGTCCTTTACTCAGCTGCGGTCCTAGTGTAAAGAAGTCGATCAATGTGGGGAGTCTGTGTGGATTGTGCCCCTATACAACTCACCATCACTATCGGCGCTGTACGAGATCCATTTGAAGAACATCATGAACACCATGTATAAGAACAGCAGGCACAGGAATATAACTTGCGGTAAGAATTCCAGAAAGATGGAGTAGCGACGCTTAAAAAAGCTGCAATTAAATTGACAATGTTAACCTATATACAGGAACACCGAAATTAAGGAAGACGGATGGGCGAAAAAAATAGAACTTACCTACTTTGTTATAATTACCTAATGGTTTTCGAAATTTTAGATACTATCGGGAGCTAGTCCGTTAGCAGAGAGAAGGTAATCACTACGTTTTAAGAGACGGGACTTCCTTACTTGGTTTTGGAATCCATTTAGCAGACCCAGCAATACCAACACAGCGAAAATTTAAATGTCAAAATACTTCATAACTCATGGGTACCAACATTAACGAGAACAATAGGGATGGCCACATGTAGTTCCTGATTAAATCGATATCGATAAATTATCATTAGAGCATCGTGGGCTTCATACCATGTCCGTTAGTCTGCGTTGACGATTAGCCTCGTGTTAGTGGTGACCGATTCGATCTTAACCCTGTGGCTTACACAAGGTTCAGATCGAATGGTTCGAATCTTTAATAATAGATATAATCTATACTAATTTTATAAAGAGGTAAAGTTTGTGAGGTTGTAGGGGGTAATCTCGGACCCACTGAACCGATTAAAATATAAATTATGAAAATTATTTTATCAATAGAAAGTCACGTTATTTTTGAGTGTCATAGGCTGTGTTGTAACCCGGAATTCCCCCGAGAACAGAACAAATTCACTCTTGTCTTCCCGAGGGGGTAATCAGAATAAGGACAAACCAAAATACTCACTTATAATTGATGACACTCATACAAACACCGAAGATCATGTGCAGCACACCGAAGATAATTGAGAGTTTCATTTTGTACGAGTTCAGGAAGATGATCTTGTTGTCTGCAGTCTACGGGACAAACATATTCAGCATCAAATAACATTAGTTGAATTTAAGATGCTATGTAAAAAAATATTCAATTGCAAAAATACGGTCTATAGGTATAGTATAATGACTGCATGCGAGAGAATGTTAGCCATAGCCCTTGAGACGTTATTTTTTTAAGTGAATCATTGAAGGGGAAAACGATTAAATGGTAAATAGATTTTAAAAGTACATCAATTTAGTAACGCCTGTCAATAGTTTCGCCTGTGTTTCCCTCTTTCACCCTAGGGATCCAATTTTCAAAAATCCTGAAATACATGTACACGTGTATGCAATACTTTATTTGAAAAGTCCAAATTACTGTAACTTCAAAACCAACGGTATTTCCATGCAAATCAAATCAACTCTCCTTATTGTCACCAGAAACAAAATACATATAAAATACATACAGGCAAACTTTAACCGGTTTTTTTTAAACATATTTTTAACAGACGTTTAACCTCCAAATCTGTGTTTCAGTTTTATAGATCAAGTATTGCGCTTTTCGAGATTTAATGTTTGAGTCAATGAATCAGTGAGTGGTGTATTTTTCTTTACCTGCCAAATAGGATCCATTCCGAAGAAGTACGGCTCGCCGACGTACGCGAACTTAGGGTCGAGGGTCAAGGCCGCGTTGTGTTCGAGGGTCGACTCGTTGTAGGGGATGGTCCAGGCGGAGCCGAATATGTTCATGGACAGGGAGAACACATCGTTGTATATCAGGCCGGTGTACATCGAGAAGCAGCCCATGAGGAGTATGATGTAGCGGCCGGCGAAGAAGATGTTCCATATTTCGTTGTTGGACTTCTTGGCGGAGAGCGACACCTCCTTGATGACCATCCACGCGCCGAACAGCGCCATGATGATGCCGTGCCCGAAGTCGCCGAACATCACCGCAAACAGGAACGGGAAGGTTATGATCGTGTACAGAGCTGGAGGGAGCGGAAATTTAACACTCAATAACATAATTTTTTTTACTGCATCGCGAGGCGTCAGCAACACGCCGTACGCATGTATGTGGCGAAAAATTGACAAAAAGTGCTTGCAAATTGACAAAATTGCTATTCGTATGTATGGATGTAATATATTTATTCACAAAAGGTTAAA
Organism: Zygaena filipendulae; assembly: GCA_907165275.2. Taxonomy (NCBI): domain Eukaryota; kingdom Metazoa; phylum Arthropoda; class Insecta; order Lepidoptera; family Zygaenidae; genus Zygaena; species Zygaena filipendulae. The sequence continues at coordinate 9,574,076 of OU015657.1, forward strand.
CTTTCATTTAAACCATGCCCCGCAAAACTGCTTACGCAGTTTGACTGCAGGTAACTCGCTTTATATAAACATAGCTTATAAATGATTGAATTAGGTTATATTATTAATACAATTAATTAAAATAAATGGTTACAACATGTTTAGCAAGTGATTTTTTTAATAAACTTTTAAATTTTGCAAGTGTAGGCTCACGTCTATTGTCCTCGGGTAAACTATTGAGTAAGTATGGAACTCGTTTTTTTAACGTTCTATCTCCATAGTAATTTTGTACCATTTTTAGTCCGTCCTGTAGATTCATAAAAAATATTAGACACGTATTTTTTCTTTTTTTACGTAAGCAAAGAATAACGGAGATACGTCGCGTCGAAATGTCGCGTGACGTCACAAGCAGGTGCAGTTTTTACCTGCACATGCCGTTATGAGCCCCACTCCCAAACTTTAATGCGCTTTATTCAAGTATATTTTCATTAATTTTTAAAAACAAAATATACGTGTCTATTATTTTTTTATCATCTAACTGACGGACTAAATATAATTTAGGATAAAAAAATTTGTCAAATAGCCTATTATATTACTTGACAAGACTGTGAAATTTTGCATTATGCCAAACCAGTAAAAGTTATTGCTTTGTTCAGTAGTTTTTTCCTTATCTTCCGAGTTCGAATATTCGGCGACCTATCTCTTTCTCACATACACTTTATAAGAAAGATCGCGAATACTAGCATCATCAAGATGGGTGCAGCCGAGGCATGAAAGTGAACAGAGAGCGGAGCGCACGCACCAGGGTTGCACTCCCGGTAGGAGGCGACGCCGTACGAGTCGATGAGGGTCTGGAAGCCGCGCGTGAACCGGTTGGTGCGGTTGAAGGTGGGCGGCTCCTCGCTCGTCTCGATGCAGTTCAGGAACGACGGGATCGAGCTGCCGCACGCGTTCTGCACAAGCCGACACAACACAAGGCGACGATATTAAATACTACTTGTTAATGAATTAACTGAAAACTAGAAAGTAGTTTGTTCAGAATCAACTAGCGAATCGATCGCACTATGTTTTAATATGGGTTATATTTTTTTATTTGTATTAGCCCATGTCTAATTTATTTATAATACAATATTTGGCGCGTACGCCGCCGGCAGCAAAAAAAATCGAACCGGTAGCGCGGGCGTAGCGCTTGGAATTTCGTAGATAGGTCAGCCCCAAACTAATGTTGAATAACTTTTAAAGTAAAAATTTTTTCGACATAAAATTTATTATAATCATATTATTGTTTATTTTTTTAAATGGGGTGTATCAGGTTTTCACTTAATTCATTAACACGTTGTATATTAAGACTCGAGTGTCAATCCACCAAAAGCTCCGAGAAACATTTCGCAGTTTTTAATTGAATTTAGGACAAAAATAAACGGCAGTTTCATATCTAATGCTCGTAAACTTTTACTTAAGAGAGTTTAAGCGGACTAAAATGACATTATATTATGTTCTCGCGCATAAAACAAATTGTTGCAATGTGCCATGACAATACTCTGGTCGCCATCTTGTTTTTGTAATATTTTTTCTGTTAACTCCCTCACAACCGAATCGAAAAGCAGTTTATTCTCGACTGAAACATCTACACTCTGCTTTGCCTCGGGCAATCTAGTCTACTGTACTGTAATTTGACACTGGCCAAATATACCACGTATAACAAAGTATTAAAAAGAAAAAAGACACTGGCTAAATATATCACTTAAAACAAAGTATTAAAAAGAAAAAGAAAACTAACGGATCCGTCGGCCAGTGCCTTCTGCACGTTGGGCAGGTCGGCGGTGGGCACCCAGCACTCGCCGATGAGGCACTTCTTGGTGACGTCCATGTTGAACAGGTTGAGCGTGTGGTAGATGGCCTTCATCTTGCGCACCATGATCGACCAGCTCGCCAGCTCCTTGGCCACGCTCGCCAGCACGCGCTGTCTGTGGTCGCGGGTCTGATTCAACACCTACACCGAACGGAAACATTCTTATTTCATCTGTACCTACTACTTTTATTATTTAGGAATCTTTAGTGAGTTTATAGATTTTGTGTGCGTGTTTAAATGTACACAGACATGAAAGAAGTGAAACTTATAGAAAAAACAATAAAAAGTTCTTAGATATATTTCTTATGATATATTTCTAGCATATTTTTTTATTTTTAACAGGCTACATGTTTGAGCACTGCTCACCTGATGATAATTGACGGTGTGATCGAAGATTTAAAACACAAGAGCTCTCTTATTCAAGTAGACAATTTATGGTCGTTAACGCTATAGAAAACTAAGGAACGTATCGTGTCACGCGGTCACACACAGCATTGCCGATAATCAATCGTCAACTTGACTAAGGGGACAGTTACTGTGTGGACAGTGCCCGAAGATGTTTCCCCTTCAAAAATTCCATTTTCAATTCAAATGAGTGCGTAGGATTTGGTTAGTTTGATTGGCGGTTAGGCCGACACGCACCATGTTCAGGTCCTCGAGGCGCGTGCGCACGCCCTTGACCATGTCCTGGCGCTCGCCGTTGGAGGGCGGGCAGGGGTACAGCGACGCGTGGAAGCCGGTGCACACCTTCTTGATGCGCGACTTGAGCTGCTCGCCTTGGAAGAACGCCACGAACACCGTCTTGTAGATCTCGTTGCCCTGTAGCCAATGACAAACAATCTTATCCGAAGGTATTCTTGGCCATCCTGTCACCCATCCCCATAAATTACGTCACATTTGTGATTATTTCTTTTCTTATTATTTATATTGTTTTTTTATTTTCTAACTGGCGGACTAATTAGAATTTTGATTTTTAAAAGTAGTCAACATCCCCATTTATGGTTGGCCCTGAGTAGCTTTTAGACGTCTATAAATTATGACAGACAGCACTCATAAAATATCCACCCTTCCCAGCTTCTTAGTGCCATGGCCGGAGAGAATAAACTGTCTAGTAGGTAACACACAGTCAGTTAAATCCTAACTAATATTATAAAGTAAGTTTGTTAAGCTTTCACGTATTAATGTCCATCATAACATTTTGTATACACGGTGTCACTTTATAAGTACTTTTTATCCCAGAATTCCCGTGGCATAAACGAAAAGTCATCCAATACGTTATACGTTTTAAGACTTTCATTCATACTAATCGCTAAACCGATCTATGAAAGCATTTTGTGCCGACCTTACCAATGCAATGTATGACGCGGTCATAGGGATTTGGTTAGGTATTCCAAAGTTGGCAAGGAAGTCCGCGCATAGATCCATAGTAACTTTTGCTTCAAGGGAGTGTCGCTGGGCTGCCCTAGGGGGCAGGATATAGTAGTGTATACAGTACATACAGTGTTAGGGTCCTCCAAGGGCTTGTCGAGCTCGGCGCGGCGCAGGAACACGTTCCCGCGCGAGATGCGCCACAGCATGCGCTCGAAGGCGGGCACGCGCTCGCGCTGCACCACGCCCGCCACGAAGCCGAGCCGCCCGCGCACCGCCTGCTGCTGGCCCGTCTCGTCCGTTATCAGCGATCTGCGTGGGGCATATCCACCATGTATAAAATCATAACTTCTAAGATCATCATCATATTATTTATCAGCCGAAAGACGTCCACTGCTAGACAAAGGCCTCCCCCAAGGAACTTCTAAGATGATCCATTTAATTTAGTGTGTAAAATGACGTCTTTTCAATGTTGCTAGCTCCCTGGACGTTAGGTATGCATCTCATTCCCTTTCTATACATACGTAGATAATAATCCACGTAGGTAATCTAAAGTCCAGTTCGAAGGACCAAAAAATATGAAAGAGTGTTTAGTATTGTTTTATATAATTAAAAAATGGACTATTGCCTATTATAGAGAATATGCTTTTATATTTTTATATACAAATGGAAAACTTAAATGACCGATAAGTTGCCGGTAAATAAATGCAGTTTACTCTTTATTATAATAATACTAGTAGACAACAGTCAAGCTTTTGAGTAGCTGTTCCATGCTAGGTTTACAGTGACCTATTTCAGTAGAGTTAACTGATTTTAATAAATATATTTTCCCTTATAAGTTATAAACTGACTTAGTCAATGAATCCATGCCGAATTCTTCCTGAGCGGCGAAGAAGGCTTCCGTCTTCTCCAGCACATGCTTCAGTTCCGTCAGTTCGAGGAAGTTCTGTTTCAAGTTGATGGCGTTGTGCGACAGCTCGAGGATTTCATTCTCTGTCTTCTCTAAGTGCGCCTGGACGGAACAACACAGATATATTAATTATGTATTTGCTAATAGGGAAGTTTATTTTACACTGTACAGTGTACAATCTAAAACATTAACTGTTATATTTGTGAACCAGTCTATCCGTTTAAGGGGTTGCAGGAGTTAGATATATTCATCCGTTCACAAACAGAAACAGGATCAAATGGTCCGATGCGTGAGTGGACCACCACAACGCATTTTCGGTCCTCCGCATAAAAAAAATATTGATAAATCACAGAGAAAATCTTTTATTTATTTATTTATTTCAAAAATAAAAACATAAGTTTGTGCCGGTTGATGACCTTTACATTTGATTTCTCCGCGAGCCATCGGCCACTTGCGCGCTCAATTTCATGAATATTAGTAGATACCTAATTTAATAATTATTTGCTAATATTATAAAGAGGTAAAGTTTGTAAGTTTGTGAGGTTGTAGGGGGTAATCTCTGGTACTGTTGAACAGATTTTGAGAATTCTTTTACGAATAGAAAGTCACGTTATTTGTGAGTGTCATAAGCTATATTGTAACCCGCGGAAACTCCGAAATTACCGAGGGTGAAACCGCGGGGAACAGCTAGTAGATATTAAACGCATTTAAGTTTAAGGGTGGGTCTCGTGACACCATAACTACGTAAGTACAAAGTGTTAGGTGTACCTACCAAAGCGCGACGTCACGCAAAATTTCGACTCAATGTGTCGCCGTTATTTTTTCATTACATTACATTACGTAAAAAAAGGAAAAATACGTGTCCAATATTTTTTATTAATCTACATGACGTAGGTACCAAAAACTATAACTGAGTCATCTAGCCAAGGTAGGTAGGTACTAGGTAGGTATATTGTCATGTGCACCTCAAGGTCGATGATCTCCCTGGGGTTGGGCGCGCGCGGCGGCTCCTTCACGTCGGGCACGTGCACCCCGTCCTTGTTCACCTCCGCCTCTATGTAGCGCAGCTTGCGCTCCATCTCGTCGCAGCGGCGCACCTCGTTGACGAACTTGCGTTGGAACGCGTTCACGTCAGGGTTTAACTGCAAATACGCCGTATAATATAATAATCGCAGAACATATAGAAGGGACATCGACTCAGTTTAGTATGGAAACAAATTAAAACTAGTGTCGCCGGGTGATTTTTGCACACCGAACTAAATTCATCACGCGCAAGAACATTCATTAACATTAAAGTTTTTGGAAGGAACTTCCTTTGCAACCACGGCGCGCCTGCCCCGCCCCGTGTCCTTTCTAATATTTTTTTTTCTCTGTGATAATAATAATAATAATAAAAGGGGGGTTATTATAATTAAGATAATAACGAGCGTATAAGTACCTAAATGCATCTAAAAAAATTGCATGTTCTCATGTAAAAATAATAAAATAGATAGACCGTGTCAAGTGAACTTTGTATAGGCACTGCACTTTTTCTGTTCCTGCGAGTGTTAAGTTACAATCTCAGGCATTTCATTAGTTTAAATAATCGTCGCTGCTTTGTGTTCGAATCATTATTTTGATTAAATATCGAATCATATTAGATCTAGCAGGTAACATGTAATTATAACGCCGATATTTTCTTAATTCTTAGGTACGTATATTCGTTCACCACGCTATCTCTACGTAATGTCTTAAAAATGGTTCAAGGGAAATAATTATTTCATATTCGATTACCCGCCGCGATAATTCTATAGTTATGATTCAATTGGCGTGCAATCTCGAGTGGCGTGCCATTACGCGGCCATCTTCATCCGATAATCGCTCTATTATATCAAGTTGGTACATGGTTAATGCATTCTGGGAATAAACGAGTTTGCTTTGGACACCCGGTAGAGGTCTTGTATTCAACTTTTTATAGAATTGTGGTCACTAATTTACTGTAGTGTTTATGTTAATAGCCGAAGTACATTGTTTAAGTGGTTTTGTATTGCATATTTTTTTTCTAGATAAGACCGAATATTTTTCCTATATAAAAGTAGATAGCTAATATAAAAGTAGGTACCTAATATTTTGCAGGGTATATACATTCCATACATTGAAAGTAAATTAAAAAAGAAATTATTTCCTTGCAAACTATTTTTTAAATTAGCATATAGTAATTTGTCACGAGTTAACATATTTTTTTATTCCCGCACAAAATTACCGATGGAATGTCGGAAAATCACGCAGGTGCAATGTTTTAAAATAAAAAACTTAAGGCTTATCTACGACCGCACTCAGAGTCGTTTTAATGATTACCTACTTAATTTTAAGTAAAGATTTCAAAACAAAACTACCGCACTGAGAGGCGTTCATTAAAGGAATGTTAATTGGCATTTAACTAAATTTAACTTAATTACACTAACTATTAACTTAATGAACACTAATTCAATGAACGACTCAGAGTGCGGCAGCTTTATTTTTAAAATCTTTACTTCAAAATTAAGTAGGTAATCATTAAAACGACTCTGAGTGCGGACGATAGTATAAATCTATTATGTTTGATATTTCTATTCTTTCTTTCTTTCTTCTTTATATCCTTCTTCTTTATAATAAAGTCTAGTTTCTTGCTCGCACAAGCACTCTAGGAGAAAGTGAAACGGGCCCTTCTGAAGGTCAAAGATAATATGTTATGTATAATCACTACGTTTTGAAGACATCGACTTTCTTTTGTCTGGCGGTTTTTACGTGAATTTTGTATTTCCATCATCATCAGACATCATCGTGTATTTTTTATTTATCCTATGAATTATTCCAGAATATGAGATACCTATAGGTATTTAAACCCATCCAATATTTCTCGCAGGATGCGCGTAAAAACAAACAGACGAACAACCAATGAAAAACAATTTAATATTGAAATACCTACAAAAAAGGTGTAGGAAAGAAGGGTAAAAAATTGCTGCCTGTGTGGGATGATACAAAAATTACAATGTAGATAGACTACATTCATATTATGTTTGTCAGTGAAACTTGACGTGCCTACATTACTCAATCGGAAATGTGCCACTAAGACGTTGACCCAGTCGACCTCGCCCAACCTTAGTTGGACCCAAAAAGCTGTCTCGCTGACCTTTGGTACGAATCAACTATAGCCATCTACATTAATAAATTATACCCGACTTTTTTTGCTACGCATAATACCATTATTAATATTACACATAATACTATTATTAATATTACACTAGTTATTCTGCCCACGGTTTCTTTCGCGTCAATTGCGGAATTTACTCATTTCAAATAAAATATTTTTCATTCCAATACAAAGAGGCTACTTTTTGTATCAGAATGAAAAATATAAAGTCAGTTTGTTCAGGGATACAGTAGCTTGTTAAGTTTAGAGCCAACGAATTGTATTTTTTTCTTAAGATTTCACCAGCGATTTGTTTAAAATGGCAAATGCCCTAGCAAGTACTGCTGGCGATGCAGTTTGTTTTAACTCGGGTTTTACACAGTATTATGTAATTTTCACATTTTATAGGTAAATGTTATTCATCTTAGATACTTAATTCAAAATAATTGCCTAATTTTATAAATTGCAAAATTCCCGAATCTCCCATTTTCTAAAATATAGATCGCGCTGAACTTTAAATTAATCAACCACTTCCTTTTCCAAGTCTTTATAATCCTAGTCCTAATCCTTAAATTAAATGTAAGTACGAAAAAGTTAAAATAGGTAGAGCTTATCTAAACTAAAATGACGCGCCCCACTACTTCAATAGCAGTTTTAGATGTGCGGGATATATACCCGATGGAGGGGCGCGTCATTTTAGCTTAGATGATCTCGACTACTGCTACTACAACCACCCACAAACTTACGTCTCTAAATTGCACGGTGCCGGCTTCGCCGAGCTCCGACACCGAGGTGTAAGCCGCCTCGGGTTGAATGAAGAGCTGGCACAATGCCATCTCCTCGCTCCGGAACATAGCCCCCATGGTGGCGGTTAATTATGCCCCGTCTGATCTGAAAGCAAAAAGAAAGCAACTTTTAGACATGGGGGTTTATCTTTACTGATAAAAATCCGAATGTGAGTTTATTTGTTTGCATGTTTGTTACGCTTTTACACCTTTACTACTGAACCGACCGTTACGAGTTTTGTACACACGTTGTCAGGGGTACAAAGAAGGAAACTACACAGGGTACTTTTCATCTTGGAATCCCCGCGGGATCTCCAAATCTAACACAAGTGAAACAGCAGGGAACGGCTAGTAAAAGTCACAAAGTACCTAATCAACAAGAGGCACGGACAACTCACTCAGCTCTCTCTCTCACAATACAACATTTATCATATTTAAATATTTACATACTAGCTGACGCCCGCGGTTTTATCATCGGTCATTTCAGAGTTCCCGCGGGAATTCCGGGATAAAAAGTATTATTTAAAGTATTATTATATTATATTGTCCTTTTCTGTATCCCTGACAACGTGTAGCAAAATTTCATGATGGTCCGTTGGGCCGTTGAGGAGTGAAAGCGTAACAGACAGATAAGGTTATTTTAACTGATTTCCAAAAAGGAGGAGGTTCTGCATTCGGCTGTAGATATGTATGTTTTTTTTTTGCATTTATAATATTAGTAGGAATATAAATTTAATGCGCCTTCACGACTTTACACTCACGGCAGTCACGCCATTTACGCTAAGCCTTGCGGCATTCTCCCATTACTTTTTTGACACCTGTGGACTGTGGCCCTAGCACGAATAATTTGATTAGAATTTAGAAGTTTCCTCAACGTCTCGTGAACATTTTGTAAGTTATAGAGTAGTTAGGGTGAATGCAAAATCGTGGGCGTTGCTTTAACCACCGCGCATAGCGCCAATTTTATCGGAAAATCAAAATTATATTTGATGTGAAAAGACGTGATAATAAATCTTTCCTGAAGTTAATCACTTTACAACCTCACAAATCACTATCATCATGAAAATAATAAAATTTCTTCCTCTACGACCATGACTTTTAACTGCTATTGCACCTTTAGCGACCTTTTTGTGACTATATAGGCAAAAATAATTACACAGAGACTCATGGGCGTACCCAAGTTTTGGTCCAGAGGGGGGCAAATCTGGTTTTTTATAAGCGCCTAGTCAAATAAATAAACATAAATAAAATATGTAATTTTTTTATATAAATTTTAATTAAGTATACAATAGCTATTTTGAAAGTGATTTATTTAGGTATACCTACCTGTATTGTATTGTAAATGGCAAAAAGCTGTTTTTCTTAACTTTTATCGACAAAAGTTGAAAGTTAGTAGGGACTTTAACAAGGTCCAGGAGGGCAGATTCTCCCGCTGCTCCCTCCTTGGTACGCCCATGCGTGGCAAACTGACAGATTTAAAGTTTCTGTCACACATTCACATACCTATCTACACATCGTCATCCAAATCATGAATTTGGCTCTTGGTCGCGCTAAAGAAGTTTTGCTTCAAATGATGCATTTGTGTGATAATATCTAACACTAGAAAATAGTTACTTTGTCACGTGCGAGTTGCGACTCATGATTGGGCCGCTATTCACACGAGCGTATCAATGCATTTAATACCATTTGATACAATTCGCGCTCGCGGCCGCACGAAATTGGGTCACTTTGTAATAAATAACGTAGGTACATACTTAGTAGACATTTAAAACACAATCAATGACTGTCATTCTTTTGTAAATAAATAGTAAGCTACCTATTCATAGTTATATTGCCTCGATTATGATAGCTCATGAATAGATGTCATTGGGGTATGTAAAGTGTTGTTATTATTACGCAGTAGGTATCCAAGTAGGCAGGTAACTAACAAGACGTAGTAATGTTCTTGATATTTGAACGAAATGTTGCACCGTTTCGTTTGAACTGCAATTTTAACAGACACGCTAGCATGAGACATGAGTAGAATTACCTAAATAGTCAATAGTTTATTCAAATTAGGCCCATAATATGGCTCTTTTTGACGTCACTAAAATTACAATTTACAGTTGACAGCACTCATAAAATATCCACCCTTCAACATCCCTTCAAAGGAAAAACATTCAATTGCCTAAAACGTATTTTAAAGTAGGTATTCTAACTCTAGGTGGCTTGCACCCATCTTGCACCAATTCAAATCTTGATATGATGAAGTTTAAATTTTAATCACGCTTAAATTGGAAATTACTTGTTCTATTAGAGAAAATACTGAAATATAGTATTCACACTACATACACTCGTAGCCCGTAGGTATTCATACCGGGCTGTTTTTTTATTTAAGTAGTAACTAGATGCAGTAGTTTTTGTGTTAAATCGTAACAAACAAACAAAAAATGAAATCTTTGCTTTTTATAATATTAATAGATATGAGACTATAGCATTTTTAGAAAGAGTTGGACTGGTATGACACTGTCAGTTCTCACCCAACGAATTGCCGGAATTATAGTTTCGCGGTCAAGTCACAAGGCCGCTTGTTTTTACCTCCAAAGGCAGTCGGCCGTTACGCATTTTTTACACGTTTTTTGTGTGCAGGCCAGCTGTCGCTAATCGCTATTGTTGGTTACCGTGGAAGTAGAGAAATGTATGTTACATTTTTAAAATGATTGAGGAAGTGAAAATGATTAAAAAGTCGTCTCTTTAGTGTTACTACGTAGTATCTATTACTACATTATAATTCCAGCAAAACACACAAGATAAAAGTACCTACCTAAAAACATACAAGAAATATGAAAGAACAAGCTGTGCCCCGCGGTTTTACTCGCGTGTTCGAAAATTTTGGAATTCCCGCAGGATCTCCGAACTTATTGTATTCTTCTTCTCCTTATAATAACAAACACTACAAAAAAAGAATTAGCGAAATCGGTCCAGCCGTTCACGCGTGATGCCGAGACCAAGGAAAATAGGGATTAATTTTTAATATACTAGCTGTGCCCCGCGGTTTCACCCGCGTGAGTTTTGCCTTTGCAGACGCAGGCAGAACAACCCGCCAAAGTTTCATCATAATGGGACCAATGGTTTCAAAATGCATAGAGGACATTCATACAAACATTCATTTTTATTTATAAAGAAGAAGCAGAAGATACCTACAATTATGTATATGCAGACCAATATACATATTTCATATTATTTCTTTTCTGTATATGTTTTGTGTGCCTATAAACACTTTGTCGAACCTCGCACCAAGTCAGCATTAACTGAGTAGGTACCTAAATCATAGCGCCAGATGAACATAACAACAGCAGAAACCTATAGAAGTTTTTCTCGGGTAACTAAGTAGTAGGTACTTAACTGTTCCATATTTTTTCCCTAAAAACCTTATTTGGAAATAAATAGCCAATTCTGCCAGCCGTTATCACATGATGCGCTCCCCAACAAACAACATTTAATTATTATTTAAATTAATTTAACTATAGTAGGGTAAAATAATACAACTATATATCTAATAACTAGTTCCCGCGGGAATTCCGGGATAAAAAGTATCCTATGTGTTAATCTGATGTGTAAGCTGTATTATTGTAAAGTTTCATTTAAATCTATCCAGTAGTTTTTGCGTGAAAGAGTAACAAACATCCATCCATACATACTTACAAACTTTCGCGTTTATAATATTAGTAGGATATGACTGTGTGACAGTTGAATTCTTCGCTCTGTATCAGATAGGTAATGTATAATTAGTTCAACTTAGCGAGTGTTGCTAACATTTATTTAATTACTGTACCAATTAGTACAATTTTACGGTAACAGTCAATCTTCTAGCGTTTAAATACCTATAATATGTTAAAAGGCAGGTGGTGAACCAAGTACCTACTCAGTACTCACACTAGTATTGTATGGCTGCTGACAGCTTAGAACAAATGATTTTGTTGGACATACACGTTCACGCTAATTTGTTGTAATTACAATAACACAACATTAGAACAAGGTAATCATAACAACCTACACGTTAAAAAAATATACGTATACATTATTATGTACGTAATGGAGATTTGACATGACCCGATTGCTATGGGTACCATGCTTCTACTAAAGTAGGTACTTAACTACCTAAAAATATATTAAATCGCTTGTACACTGTTGCACCTAGATATAGATGAGCAATCAAGCCGGTGCTTGGATTTAAACCCGATAAAAGCCAGCCTTTTACGGTCTTTTACCTTATTCCCGAAAACGGCAGGCTTTTATCGGGTTTAAATCCAAGCACCGGGTTGATCGCCCATCTATACTTGCACCTCGAGAGAGCTTCAACTGAATATCCTTTACCCTGGTTTGCCTTGAAGGAGCGACCTTTCCAGAAATAATTATTATAATTTGGCAATTAATTTAAAATTTGCACTGTTCGATACCTCTGGAGGTTAACCGCCCGGCTGCCTTACGGATAAACAAAGTAATTGCAGCGGAATAAATTTTACAGGAGCAAAAACCGGAAATCGCTTCAAACCTTCAAACAAACCTGCTATAGTTTAACGATTTTCTTAATTTTAATTTCTCTAAGTTTTGAGAAAGGGCCGTTATGCGTGGAAAGAGGCAAATATAAAAAAAAAAAACCTAATTTCGAAATAGTTATAGTTGCTTTGTTTTTCCGTAGAGCAGCCGCGCAGGATATACATAATGTGCATCATGAAGGTCACGATAAAGGTCACCTGATTAAAGTTTATGGGTCGGTGGGTGACCACGCGGCAGCAAAGAACATGGCACAAGTAAAAGGTTTGGTGTTAATAGGACATAGATAAGCAGTAGTGTGGTAGCCCAACACTGGAGAAATTTTGAAGAAATCGTGTTTTAAAAATAAAAAACGTTCTCTAAATTGTTCTGCATCAATAACTTAATTTTGTGGGTTAATCTGCGTCGAAAATTCCTGACAGTAAGTTTATCTTTTGACCATTCCATGAGACAAAAAAGAACAACCGCTTAGGCTGTTTGGTATAGCAGTTTAGACCCGCAAGACCCTTTCTTTAGTTCTTTGGAATAGCTGTTATACTTTCATCAGCCTATTTATTTAAATACAATGATGTTTAAAGGTCAAAATAAACGCAAATTCTAATTAAATAATATAGGCCAAAGAACATCACTAAATTCTTGTACAGATTCCTTATTTTTTATGTAGGTACCTATCAAACTTTTTGCAGTTATTTGAAATAGTAGGTACCTACCCAAAGTACCCAAGGAATACTACTAGACTCAGACTAGACTCATCAGGGCCCTTGACATTAAAACACGCCGCGTTAAGATACGAGTAAGACGCCGCAAAAATTGTCTTTCCCTCGTAATAAAAGAAGTTTTACTCCAAAAAATACATTTACAACGTTTCTTATGGCATAAAGAATAATAATTTCTAATAATGCGTTTTTAGGACGCGCGTTATGGGCAATGAATGTTGTTGGTCATAGTGAATAAGGGCCCAGCAAATCATGAATCAGTTGAGTCACACATTTACCTATGTGTACGTAAAATACACGTTTAACCCTCCTTTATTATGTAGAATGTCTTTGCCTTTAACGGTTTCTATGCGAGACTCGTATGAGCATGGTACCTAGTACCTGCCTACCTAAGAATGTGTTGACGTAACATTCAATAATAAACAATTGGAATAGATGAGGTAAACATTGTGCGCCTGGTATCTGAAGAGTTTATTGCGTTTTAGCAGAGGAAGTAGGTACCTACATAACAATTTACCAAACTCCAAATCGACCTAGCTGCAGTAAACGGTCGAGATTCCAATTTGATTATCTCTTCGGGAGCTGCAGGACCCTACCACCGTGACAGTCTATTTCTTAAACTTACATCGAAACGTCCATCAAAGTTTCTTGGTTTCAACCTACACCCAGTTGAAATTAGGGGAACGCGGGGTAATGGGAGCGGTCGGGTAATGGGAGCTACGGTGATTTAACGGAATGCAGACATATTTATGCAATTGTAACCACTCGGCCGCATCCGTCAATCTTCGTGTAACTTCGCCTAACCAGCACGAGCCGTTAGTGCCGTGCGTTCAGTCACGAGGGACGATTATGTGTTTTTAGCTCGGTGCTTATAAAAAATTGTGGATTGCCAGCGCCAAGATAAGCATGAAGTTTTATTGTTATTTTATTGTGTTTTTTTTATTACATCCGTAGATTCATATACTAACTAGTGCAAGTGTTAAATTGCGATTGCAATTAGAATTACATTATTTATATTATTAAGTTTCAAAATGGCAGTCAGCGGGAAATGGGAGCCTAGGAAGGCTCTCACTAGACGACATAGTTCCTATTATAGATCCCATACAGTTCCGATGCAGAAGTTGCGGGAACTGGGCCCATAAAGAATGTTCTGGAAGTGATAGTCCAGTTTCTTATATTTGTACGTTATGTTTGGATCCATAAAATCTGGGTCATATGGTTTTCTTTGATAATTTTATCTTTATTTTTCTTGTTTTTGTTTAAAAAGTTGATTTTTTTATTGTGTTACAATAAATAGTTAGTAGTAACTAACTAAGATCACATTTAAAGTACGTTTAGTTTAACTTTTGCGCAATACTAAATATTATGGCTCCCATTTCCCATATGAGTGTGAAATGGGCTCCCATTAACCGCACGTGTCGGGTAATGGGAGCGATTGACTTTTTTTGTAAAATCGTTATTGTTCCTTAATATATGGCTGAAATTAATTCTAACTGTGATTAAAACATACCTAAATGATCATTCTAAGAGTTCCTAGTTAAAAATTATAAGAAGGTTAATAAATGTGGTTTTTATGCAAGTTTTCCCTTAGTAGGCTCCCATTACCCTGCGCTCCCCTACTCTTTAGATTCTGTGTAACTCATCTTCGTATTATTTCATTGCAATAAAAAGAATAAAATATTGACAACTAGCTTTTCCCAGCGATTTCACATCATAAATTACAGAATTCCTTCGGGAACTATCATGTATCGAGACAAAAGTATCTAAAATGTTAAGTCGGAGGCACTGATAATCCTACTAATATTTGGTAATTTATAAGTGTGAAAATGTGGATGTTTCGATGTTTGTTACTCAAGGTTGACTGGAAGAAATCCCCTCGCGGGTCCGCCGCAATAAGTCCGCCTTTGAGCATAAATTGCCTACTTATTTGAATTTTAGCAATTTGTAAAAACTTTGTTTATGTTCAATACAAATAAACAAAACAAACAATCACGCAAAAACGGCTGAACGGATTTGAATGAAATTTGGCATGCACGTTGTCAGCGGTACAGATATAGGGTACTTTCTATCCCGGAATTCCCGCGGGAACTCCGAAATTAGCGCGGGTGAAACCGCGGGGCACAGCTGGTAAATTAATAATATAACACTAGGTCGCGGCATGATCTGCCTATACCCTCAGACGAAATAAAAAGTTATTTCGTCTGAGCCTATACCTACCAAGTTTTATAGTGATTCGCGTTCAAACAGATCGACAAACAGACATTTTTTGAGTATTTTTGTAATGATTTTTTAATGTACCTACTTACAGACACGCGAAATCTACATTTTTATAATATTTATTTATTTACTAGCTGTGGCCCGCGATTTCACCCGCGGTAATTTCGGAGTTCCCGCGGGAATTCCGGGATAAAAAGTACCCTATGTCCTTTTCTGTACCCCTGACAAAGTGCATGCCAAATTTCATCCAAATCCGTTCAGCCGTTTTTGCGTGACTGAGTAACAAACATCCACACTTTCACATTTATAATATTACTAGCTGTGCCCCGCGGTTTCACCCGTGGTAATTTCGGAGTTCCCGCGGGAATTCCGGGATAAAAAGTACACTATGTCCTTCTCTGTATCTCTGACAACGTGCATGCCAAATTTCATCCAAATCCATTCAGCCGTTTTTGCGTGATTGAGTAACAAACATCCAAACATCTAAACATCCACACTTTCACATTTATAATATTAGTAGGATAGTAGAATTAAACAATCAATGCACACAAAAACAACATAAAAAAGAAAGATAGTATAAAGGTAATCATATAGTACCTACAGTACGTATATGAACTGTAGGTAAACACAACTGTTGTGCGCACACATTGTTTACAATAAGGCTTTAATTATAAATAAGTAATTAAAGTTCCTACGTTGGACCGAATTGATTCAAAACAGCACATTTTGATCAATATTGGAAAATGTCTGTCTATTTGTCGGTTTGTTTGACCACCCATCACGTTTTTTAGTTAAATGCCAATTAACATTAATTTAATGAAGGTCACTGAATGCGGCAGTTTTGTTTTTAAAATCTTTACTTAAAATTAAGTAAGTCATTCAAAAGACTCTGAGTGCGACCGTAATATTTGTGTGTTTGGAAGTGTTATTATTATTATTTAATTATATATTGTCACAATGCGTTTTGTCATGAGCGAATTGTGGTTGATGTACCGAAACGTCACGGACGTTAGGCACGTCGCGTCGGAGTTAGCTTTTTTTTGTCAAATTCAAACTTTTTATAGCCATATTACGTAAGTCGTAACGAGTCTGCAGTCCGCCACCGCTCGTTTAGACCACACCTTATTATTTACAATTCATTTTCTAAAAAAATCACTATCAGTATTTAAACCTTCCTTGAAAGTTAATTTTACAACACGTAGTGTGATACTTTCTTTAGAGATCTGTTTCCACGTTTAGTATATATCTAAGCTTTCCTATTTATTTTCTTTTTGTCTACATCATTATTTAATTTTTTTATTCTTAATTACTTATTCGTTTTTTATTTACCTAGTTCTCACAATATAAATGTAAATGGCAAAACCTCGCAGTTCGTTTGATACTTTCCTAATAATATTTTTTTACTTATACATTTAAATGGTTCATATTTATTATACTTATTATTTTTTATAATTTGTTATATTATGCCTACAATGTTAGTTATTATAACATCGTGGGCAATAAAGCTATGTAGTTTAAAACAATATTAGCGATTAAAACGGCAATCAATAACTTTGCAAAATTATTTTACGATCATGAGACGCTTTGGCACGAAGTTAAAACAGCAGAGAAAATAAAATTAAACTATTACCTATTGTTGTTTTGACTATTAAAACTGATGTATTATTATAGTTTCTGAGAACCTATTTAAAGGGAGGATTCTCTCATTCGCAATGTTTCCTTCCTTTCAAACATACCTAATATTGGGTCGAACGAAACAACAAGCTTTTAGACCACACTTGTCTTGTTTGTGTGTGCACAATGCACATGATTATCTGGTCGGGAAGGGCCGGCTTACAGGGATCTAGTCTCACACGATATACGAATTACGATCGAACCTTAGAATACATTGCCTAAACTACCTACCATCGCACTTACCGATAGTACTAGAACTTATCAGGGTGTTGTGCTTATGACTGTCGCAAGCAAATTGTGGGTATAATTTGTCTGATTACAAACGGCAGGCAGGTCATAATGCTGAGGTCAGAAAATGCCGCTATTTTATATATGCGAGCACTCTGACGCGATTTAAAATATAGGTTAGGTTATACAACCACAGAACAGAAAATAACAGATAGAAAGGACATCAACTTAGTTTAATATGAAAACAGATGAAAACCACCTGTCGCCGGGTGAAGATTAATTAACGTAAATAAATGTATTGAACGCTTATTTGCCATGTTTTTACTTAGTCACTGTTTTCGAAATTCATAGTTTTGGGAATATTGTGGTAAATATACTTTGGATGGCAGCAAAAGAAGTTTTGGGCAAATTTGAGCATTTTCTCTGACTTCCTTTGCAACGGTAGCGCGCCTGCTCTGCCTATACATGTCCTCTCTAGTTAATTTATTTGCTCTGTGGTCAGAACTGTGTTCACAACGAAGTAAAAATACCGTGCAAATTACCGATTTCCGATTCCCAAGCACCCACCCACCACAACGCATCTTTTGTCTTATATTGTTTAAAATGCTGGTCATTTGTAAACCGACGAATTATACAATATGCCGAAGACATGACTAACAAGTGGTTAGCTTACGACATTTCCGGTGATAATATGACACCTCCTAGAGTACCTACCATAACATTTGACATAGATAATTATACTCTAATGATCCTTCGCGATTACGCGTTAATGACACATTGTTTTAAAACGGAAAGTCTTGTGAACTTTTTATTTCGGCTTCGATCCGTTATAATGAACGCCGAATGACGGCAAAATACAAAGGGGTATAAATAAGACATTTCATATATTAAATAGTACCTACAATAAATAAATATCCAAACTATTATCCTTAGATACTATTATAAATTCGAAAGTGAGTTTGCTTGTTTGTTTGTTACGCTTTCACGCCTTAACTACTAAGCCGATCGTCACTAAATGTGTCGCTTCTTTAAATCTCTATTCTTTGCTCTAAGTTCCATAATCAACAATCAACCTGTGTGTACAAGAAAGTAAGTGCGCTTGCTGCTGGTCAGTAAAACCTTGGTTCAAATAAACCCAGATAAAAACAGTCATGTGAGTTGATGACGAATCACACTTCGTTTACGTTTCAAATCGTGACTCGACATTGAACATCCAATTATCACACGCACTCAAGAGTTACCACAATATTCGGGAGATCGTAGACACAGCATTTGGGGGATCGTAGACAGAGGCAGTAGATAAACTTAACTATTAAATGCATACCAGGATATGCCATGAAACTTACGTCAAATTTATTTTCTCTGCAGAAATAGGTACCAGCGTATATACCTATACCTAGGTACTTGAAATATTTTGTTTTTATCTCATTTCTCAACAAGACAATCCTGCGAACTCATTGCATGCTCCTCAATAAAAACATGTGACTTTTACCTTGACTGACTTGTCTGCCAAGTATTGCAAATATACATATGTACATAGAAGTACTGTATAGATACTTAGCGATAAGCTGATGTACCTACCTACCTACCTACTACAAATTCCTATACCTGCATAGTCAACATTATTTTCATTTCAAGTACCTACTCTACGACTCAATTCTGACAACTAAATCATCACAATCTCATTCACAAGGTACCTATCTACCTAATACCTACATTCCCGATCAGTGGGTAGCACAATGGTAGCACAGACCAATAATAATATTACGTGCATTTTTGTCTTTTGAATTAAATCGGTATTTTTTTAATTATTTTCAGTTACCTATGTTTTTTGAAGTCCGTTTAATTATTTTTTGTTACATGTAAGCATGAGTTATCGAGGGTTTGAATAAGCCCCTCGTTCAGCCTCACAGCCTGTAAATGTTTATTTGTCATAACTTATTTAAATGTTATCTATCTCTTTGTTTATCCAGCTTATTATTTTTCCGTTAGTTTAAATTCTATTAACTAGTGGTAATTTATTTAAATTATTCAAATCGAACGACAAGGTTCTAACACCACGGAAGTCAAAATATGCAACTTTCCAAGAGAACAAAAAAAAGTGTTTCATTTTGCATCAAACAACTGTTTAGAATCAGGTTTATTCTATATACGAATTACTAAAATGTGCATAATTCATGTTATGTACCTAGATAGCTACCTAATAAATAAAATTTATTAGATAAGTAGGTACCTACTTAGGCATTTTTATCATTAGTACACAAATGTGGTTAATGGGCCCCATAAGAAGGCTCAAAGTCACCCAAAAGGCTATGGAGAGGGCTGATGCTCAGAAATCCTCAGGCGAACCGAAAAGTGGGCAAAGTATATCGCTCGAAGAACTGACGAATGATGGAGCAGGAAAGTTATAAAGTACCAGGAAGCGGAACACGCAGCGTAGGTAGGCCAGTCACAAGGTGGACCGAATATAACTTAGTGAAGGTCGCGCGGCGGCATTAGATGCGCGGGCAGGATCGGTCGTTGTGGCGACGCTTGCGGGAGACCTATGTTCAGCAGTAGACGTCTTTCGGCTTATACCATGACGATGATTGTGATTAATTCTTGTTTTTACACGACATCGACACGTAATTTTTTTATATTAGTACCATCTAAAGAATAAATTAATAGGTCGCTAATAGCATTTTCACTAGTAGATATAGTACCTACTATATTATCATTTGTGCTTGAAATAGGCATCGTGTTCTCCTTAAAGTATCTATGTATAGATATTGACCCATAGTGCCTACGCAAGTTTAGGTCCCAACGTGTGGAGGGCCATCTTGGGTTGTCAGCACTTTCCTTCATTCGGACGAACGCAGACGTTGCATTGGTATTTGCCAAGACTCAGCCAACATCTATTATGGATGGACTTTAATTGTTCAAATTTTGAGCCTTCGAGGTGTTTAAGAGGTCACAATTCAAGTGGGTAGTTATATGTAATCCAAGATATGACTATCTTCGATTCCATCATTCGAAGCAAATCAGCACAAACAACACAGCTTGTGCTTTAGCAAATTCAGTGATGCTAATTATGTAGGTAAGTTTTGGAAAGGAAGGAAATATAATAATATAATATACCTAGTATACATAGCATATGCACAGATTTTATTTGATCACACTATGTATAGTCACTGAACCGGTTTGCATTAAAGTGCAAAACCCTTTTTTCTATTTTGTTTACTTTTTGGGATGCTAACTTGCCGAAAGGTATTACTTGTCCGAGTTAAGTACCTAGCTAAGCCAATTATGGAGACTAGAATCTTTTAGGTAGTCAGATATTAGCACTCAGGTAGTTAGAAGTTTAAATGATAAAGAACAGACCTAGTAAAACATCCTCATTAAGGGCGAGTCGAGCAAACAATCAAACGTAGTTATGTTTGATTAAGCCGTACCCAAGTATGCATAGGTTGATAAAAGATATCTGTGGAAAACCAGTCAAGTCGCAACACAATCTCACGAGTTGATGGACCCGTATAACTTACTGGAGACCGTATAACTAACACCGCCGCGTCAAGCAAGAGTCGATATGGAAACTCGTTTTGAGAACTTTGTTGATACCAACAATCTTATGCATATTAGATATTTATTGAAAATTAAATAAAATATTACAAAATCGTAGAGCTTTCGAGTTTTTTTGTGAAATACTTTATTACGTAACGTTTTGTTAGAAACGCTACGGTAGCTAAAACAATTAGTTACCTAGTGTAGTGGACGGGACTAAAACTAAACTTAAAACTTTATCTATGACTAGTTGTGCCCCGCGGTTTCACCCGCGTGAGTTTCGGATTTACTTTTTAAACCTTCCCTGAACTTTCACAAATATTTCAAGATCAAATATAGCCAAATCGGTCAAACCATTTTCGAGTTTTAGCGAGACAAACGAACAGCAATTTTATTCATTTTTACATATAAGATTATAATGCACCGTAAGCTCACATAAAATCTAATATCTTCAATAGGTATATACCTACGCATAAATGTGTGATAAAATACAAACTTGTTAACTAATTCAAAAATAATTATGGAGACGACTACCTATTATTATATAATTTAAATGAGCTTTTCGTGCCAGTCTAACACTCTTCTGACAGAAACCATGAGTAAATAACTTGTACATGGACGAATAACATGAAACGTAAGCACAGTGGAAGATGAAAATAATGTTTTCGAAGACTTCGTAATTACACAGACGTTGACGTAGGTAGATATATTGCCGAGAAAATATTTAAAAGATAATATCAAGTGTTGATCAAGGCCTTCTCAGCCTGCACTCGAGGCAAACGAAATATTCGCTACCGTTGTATACGAGTATATTGCACCGTGTACGTGAGTCGTTCGTTACATTCAATGCAATTATTTATCAACCGAGGCATTTAACTTATTTAAATACATACGTACAAATTGAAATCGATTCTAATTGTATAAGCGATTGTGTTCAAAATACCGTAACCGTTGTTAGATTAAAATAATAATCGTGAACGCACCAGTGATCGTATTTCGCGTGATATGGATCTCGCGTGAAGTTGCGTGTACACACGTTCGGCGCGAGAGACGCGCGGGAAATGACTGAACGCTTAAATGCTTATGTTGGTACTTTGCCTCGACCGAACATGTGATCATGCGCCGGTCGCCGACTTCATAATTTCGTATTGTAAGTTGTAACCGCAAAATAAACAAATCTTACTAAAAATGTTACTTCGCATCCAAGATCAATTCAATTTATATTCAATTGTACATTTTTCTGTCCTTCAAAACATAATCTTAGCAGTTCTTAGGCCTTTTAAAAATTTTACACACTGTTCGCCTGATTAATTTATTAATTTTACAAAATTCATTTAATAACGAATTATTCGTACAAAGTAGTATTTAAAACTAAAGAACACATTAAATTAATCATTGTATAAATAAATACTCACAGTTTCAGTTGAACGAATATCAAGCAAAGATTTATTCGAATCGTACGTAGCCTTGTTATTATGATCTGCCATCAACCAGTGATAAGGAAGTGGAGATATATCTCGTGACTGCGCGTGGTTGGCAGCACTGAGTCGCTCCAGTGCAGCCTCGGTCATCTCCGTCCGTAGATATTCCGCGCTATCTGCTGACGGCTCATCTTTGTTGCGATAAATGAGCTGGGAGTTGTGACATCACTATAGCACCTGCTAACTACATTATGCCTGCTAAATAGCACTTCAACAATCGCAGTTCGGAACCATAATAATATCACGGCGCTCGATAGTTATAATGTGAAATTATATGTAGGTATAATGTGATGGTTTATGAAGATGTGATATTCAGATGTTCGTTACCCAATTCATAAACGTGTTCCCGAGAAAATCTCAAAATTAACGCGGACCAAGTCGCTGAGAACAGCCAGCATTTCTAATTAGGGCAAAAGTCTCATAATTAAGCCGTTGAATTAATTAAAGCTTCGTAACCACTAGCCCGTGCCATGATGAGACAAATTAGTCGCCACGGGCTGAGTCCTATTTTGTCGTTTCTTTTTTCTTTTTTAATAGTGTTAGTGACTATTAAAGTAGCAGCCACTGTACGCACGTCTGTTGCTCTAAACGGGCTCGCGTCGCCTCACCTTGATCCGCAACATACCTCGACCCTCTGCACTTGCCTAAAGTCGAGCCTGCTCGGTCTAAGGCTGCCACTAGTGGATGAGAAGCTTTATACATATAAAAGTTTCTTGTTGTAGATAGAATAGGATAAGATATAGAGTAAGTACCTACGTACCTATAGATACTTAACATAGGGTCATAAGAATAGAATTATAACTATAGATAGAAATCAACCCGGTTTGCCCAGTGCTTGGGTTTAAACCCGATCGTAAGCGCTCAGGCTTTTATCAGGTTTAAACCCGGTGCTTGGGTTAGTTACCCATCTATATCTACAACCTTGTCTTTTTGGCATTTAAGGTTAGATTTACGCGTGTTTTTTGAAAAGCGGATTCAATCTTCTTTTAGATCACATTTCACCGCATACCTAGGGTATAAAAATGTAAAAGTTGCAATACGATACAGTTTATTGCAATCAATGTCAATAAAATATTACACATTTAAAAAAAAAAATATCATAACATAATTGTATTCACTGTCTATAACAACCTATTATGTAACAACAAGAACTAGTACCTACCTCTTAGGAGATTATAAATACCTTTAAGGTATATTCAGCTACTAAACACTCGTGGTTGTGAGTTATAGGAACCTAAATTAATGTAACTGAGAAGTTTGCTGGCTAAGACTAATTATTTAATAGGATATCAGAAATTCAGAAAATCTATTATATTAGGGATATGTGTATAATATGTTTATAACATTTATTATGTATTATTGTTAGTTGCACTCAGAGCGAATCTCCTTCTTACAAATAATGTAAAAGATACAACAATGTAGGTATGTATTTTTGCATTCACATTAGCCCTGAGGTTTTCTATACTAGGCACTGATTCACTATGACCAAAAACACGCTGGGTAACGCAATACAAAAATTGTTCTTTCCCGTGCTCAAAGAAGTTACTTCAAAAAACTACATACCTAGATGTCATGTCCTATGCTGACAGTATTTAACGATTTTATTTGAAACTAGCTGTCCCGCGCAGTTTCACCCGCAATAATTTCGAAGTTCCCGCGGAATTGTTCCATACAAACTTTGCAACCCCTTTTCATTCCCTTAGGGGTTGAATTTTCAAACATCCTTTCTTATCGAATGCCTACGTCATACAAAGAACACACACTCCAAGTTTCAGGTCTCTACGATCAGCGGTTTAGGCTGTGCGTTGATCCATCAGTCATTCAGTACCAAGCATTTTATATGTATAGACTATTTGTATAGATAGACAGAAGATACCATAATGTGCCAAAAATTCTGTCAGTTTATCGGAACGGTAAAGTAACGCAGACTTAACATTCAGCCGCGAAGACACCGCCGACCTTTCTTCTTCTTTTTCAATTATGGCAATCTATCGCGATTTATCGCACTTAATCTGCCAATGTACGTACTTTTAGCAATTAAAGTAATTAGGGCGAAACGCCAATGACAGTATTAGATTGATCCCCCAAGATAAAACGATTCATTTCAAAATCCTTTGCCGTGTCGTGCCGTACCGCGACGTCAGTCAGCGCCGGCCTTCGGGTGTTTTATGCCATCCGGAGCGTTTGGGATTTTTTTTAAGGCACGCGCGTTGATGTTGCTGGTCATAGAACATAGTGAATCAGGCCCTTGCGTGGTCTTAACTCTGGTTTATGAATTGAAAATACTCAGCTATTATTCTAATTAAAGATAAAATTCATATAAATTTGGGTTGAGATGTCCAATTCCCCATAGTCCATACAGTCTTCTCATGATACGAATACGACATTCGACGATGATTTTCATCTCTGTTAAACATAATAGAATCAACGCAAAACACCTACATCAAATACATTTACACCGACATAGGTACAGATGCACAGAATTGCGAATGTAATTAATATTAAGTATAATTACTAATTATATACATTACCTATATTCGCGATTCGGATTTTAAGTTCCGAGAATGTAGATAGGTACACAAGGTAGGTAAATGGCAAGTTGTGATCGATAAAGCTTATTATATTCTATGGGTTTACTTTTTCAATAGGTATATACCATTATACCTACTATTAAATTTAAGCAATAGTTAAGTAACACAATCATATTTTACGAATCAATTCATCAACACAAATTTTAAATAAAAACATTGATTTAAAAACAATATATTACTTATTACTATGCCTACTTTATAGTTAACTCAAAATTTAAATGAGATTTACCTTAAATATAACAATAACAATGTTAAGTAGGTATGTATGTCCACCTATGTAACAAAAAAACCGGGAAATATCCTTTACTCATTTCAGTATTCCAAATGACGCTAAGAGGTAAATAAATTAGAAACCATTTTCATCGCTGAAACTCTTCGATCGACAATACCACTGAAACCCGAACAATGAGTGTGGTGTTGCATTAGGTCATTCAATGGATGTCACGCACCATTAAGGTCTTAACCACAGAACAGAGTCCATGCATTAGTATGGAGAGAACTGAAATTGTAGGAAACAAATGAAAACTATGTCGCCGCGTAATTTTCGCATACAAAACTATTCATCACGAAGAAAAAGTAAAAACATTCAATAACAACGAAAATGTTTGTTAATTTTATTTAGCCACTGTTTTCAAAATTCACGGGTTTGGAAATTTGGAAAATATATTTGAGATTGAAGCAAAGGGAGTTTTTAGAGAGTTAGAGCATTTGCTACAAATAACGGTAATTAAAAAAGTTGTCTGTCAACTGTCATGCTGGTTACTAATTCTCAACTACGAACCTGCTGAAAACGGAGACTGTATAAAGCACCTTAATCTAACTGGAAATGTTAAGGTTAAAATAAAATATCCTAAATATGGTAATGTTCTAAAATTGTTTGCAAACAAATCACATTTTATATGGTAATTTAACAGAACAAATTGGCATTGGACCCTCACAGATTCATTACCTACATACTATTCAATGCGATACAATACTTCATGATTTTACTAATAAAATAATTCTTATTTATACAAAATTTACCCATATCCATCTCTTATGATAGCAATAAACAGAAATATGTTTTTTCCTTAACCATTCATAATGTGGATTCCCAACAATCAATATCAACTGTAGGTACCTAATTATTTTTATATTAATAATAACTAGGTGTATGTATGGTATTTACCAGTGTATTTTATAACGAACTGCAGTTTTTCTAGAATGCATCATCTTATTAAACGTTTCGCAGTTAATTACACCTACTTCAATTCAAAAACATATTATATTGATAACTGTATATAATAATAAATTGTAAAAGCGATATCACAGACTATCTATAAGACACAGCTTGTCTACAGTAATAATAAATTATAATAATTCATCTGAAACAATAATGATTTTATTATTGACCTTACACTTTTATACAAATCAATATGCTTTTAATACATCAGGGTCAGTTCTGCTCGTGCAAAAAACAAAAGTGCACCACTCAGAACTTAATAAAGGTCTCCCCACATATACTAGCATACCCAAATTAAGCTGATCAGCCATCGCGATAGGGGTGCAGTGAGGGAGACGCTTATAAATGCAGGATCAATTTGGTTTTATGTTTAATGTGTACTGATTTAGCCCTCAGATTTGTATTACTCACCAAACACATCCGGTATTCTCATAGACCAAAGTACTCTATGACTGCAACTGATTTTCACAACCTCAGAACCACCAAAGAGGTTTGATGTACTCACTAAATCACCAAATTGCATCGTGTTTTTATCTGAAAAGTTAATAAGTTTTTCTAAAGCTATTTTAGGCTTCAATTATTTTTTAGTTTCTATGCTCTTTATAGCTTAATATCAACCAATAGAATACATATTTATTAATGTGATTCAGAAGTGGGATGACGCAAAGGAATTCGTGAAATTTTAATAGAGTCAATAGCAGTATAATATAACACAAATTTAAAGATGTATGATAATTACCTCTAACTTTTGGTATATGATATAATTATAATTTTAGGAGTGCCCACAGGAATTCCACGATGAACTATATCTATAAACCTTACTTTGGAATCCCTCTATCTATTGGTCAAGACCGCATGAAAATCCGTTCAGTAATTTTTGAGTTTATCACGAACAGACAGTCAGACTTTGTTTTATAATATGTAGTGATGTGAATAAAATAAAATAAATACCCATGTCCCACACAAGTCCACTGGTGCTGATACTGTCACATACACCTCCCACTGGCACTAAAGAGCACCATGGTTTTTTGTGCTTGAGTGATGCCTGCGGTATATGTATCACATGGTCACCAGGTTCCAGCAACCATGAGAGGGAATCATCTGCCATTATGAATATTGTGGTGTTAGGACTAATTAAATGTTTTTCTTTTGCTAGAAACATTGTGTTTATATTTCCTAATGTTTGGTCTAATCTCCCTGCTGTCTGTACTATTGCTATAACATGTTCCATCTGCAAAATGACAAAAATAAATTTCATTATCTGCATAGGTAGCTTACTAAAAATAAATGAATTATGCAATTTTTTCTGATTATAAAACATGAATTTAGGCTTTGTTCAAGGTTTCTGACTATTACTTGACTAACTAGTATGATAGATACGTTAGACAGGATAAATAATTTGAACATGTTAAAACAATATTTAAAGTAGGTAGTATTTAATTTTTGAATTGAGAAAAAGAAACTAAAAAAATAAAATTCTAATTAATTATAAAAAACCACTCCTAAGCTAGGTTTTGTCTATAAGTAGCACGGATATATTAATTACTAGCCATCCCCTGCAGTTTGACCTGCGGTAGATACATAATTCTATTTAGATATAATTGTGTTGAAAAACAAGTTTTTTTTTTAATATCCTACTCAAATGTCTTTTACAGGTTTTGTGATTATGGTTACTATCTGACCTCTGTGTGATGCTGCTTGCAATGATTGTCCAACTCCATTACAGCTTTTGTAAAGTCTGTGTATGTTTGATCTAGTGTGTGTATGACCTACAACAATAATTAAACAATAGTTAGGCATATCAGTAGAGAGTAATATTTTCACAAAAATTCAATTTACAATTGAAGCACAAAACTTATTATGTGTAAGGCATGGCAAATCTAAATTGGCATATAGAGCAGAGCAGTATATGGCATAGGTAGTAGGTAGGTTTGTTAATCTCACTTGAAATAGTATCAGTCGGTGTGCAATTAATGCAATGGTTCTAAACATATTCATGTTATGAAAGCAGCAATGAACTAATTCATCATATTCTCAATAAGGCTAATTATGGTCATGAAATTTACAAATAAATGTGAGGTACCGTTGAGCCTAAATTTCTATACTTTTCTAAAATATCTTCGGTGACAGAATCAAAATCTCCTGTTACATAATCTGGGTGCCTCATTCCTCTTAAAAGTTCATTGGGCAATGAACTCAAAAATGTGTTCCATCTTATTGTTCCTCCATCCACCAACATCCTCACGGATGCTACAAATAAAAATTTAAAACCTTTAGAAAGACAAAAAATATCCTCTAACATTTTGTTGATTATTATTATAAGCTTAATAGATATTACCATTATTCCACAGTTCTGTTACATATCCCTTACTCTGTAATATAGGTCGGTTGAGCACAATAACAGCGTACTTGACGTTAGACCTGCATTGCTGCTGTATTATTGGACCCAGGTCCCAGTTGTAGCACTTTTTAACATTGCTTGATGTTGTACAATTGTTTGACTGGACATACAAAACATTACTGAACATTCTTACCTACAAAATAAAATCTTATTTTTTTTCTGTGATAATTGTGGTTAATAAAAAGCAATAATAATCAAAACCCTTATTTCGATAATCACCCTAAATCTCCCATTCAGTTATTCAGGTATAAAAACCTCAAACATTTTTTCCAACACGAAGAATAAAGATTTTTAAAATGTAAATTAAAATTTTCGTTATTACTTACTGTTTTAGTTAATAATCCATTATTCATTTTTCCGTTGATAGTTCGTAAAAACAACTGCTGAACGTAAACCTGCTTAACTTTTCATCCTGTTTTCACGTAGACGGAGAATAGAATGGACAGGCTATTCGCGTATAGGGTAAGAGAAAGTGATATTCTTCCTATGCACACATGTAAACTACCAGTATTACCACTAAATAAATTATTTCCAATTTCCAGGGAGTTCTAGCTTGTTTGGTGATGAAAAAGCTACGGGAAGTAAAATGTAGTTTTATAGAGTAGATAGGTTATCATCGATTCGTGACAGGGGCGGATCCAGGATTTGGTTGAGGGGGGGGCAATTTGGTTGCACCATGAAATTTTTTGAATTAACAAAAAAGTCCATTAATAAAATTTAAGTGCTTCATATTGAGAGCATCTGAATTGAGCTTATGTATGTATTATATTATCTGTGTGTATGTTTCGCGATTTTTTAACCGACTTCCAAAAAGGAGGAGGTTACGCATTCGGGTGTATGTTTTTTTTTTTTTTATATTACTCGAAGCTAGGGTTGGAACGATTTCGAAAATTCATTTTTTGTTTGAAAGCGTCTACTCCCAATTAGGTCCTATTGCCACCAAGTGGGATCTGATGATGGGATCTTATGGTTTAAGAATCTTTATTATCCTCAAAAGATCTTGGGGAAATCGTGGGAACTCTTCAAAAATAATAGGCACACCTATAGCGATTTGGGTATATTTTATAGTAAATCGTTCATTTGCTTTCGGAAAGCAAAATTTGAAGAAGTGGAACTGATCATGAAGACCACAAGTGTTCATCGGAACTACTCAACAATAATACGTATTTCACGGGTTTCGATTGGACCGATTTAGAAAATTGATTTTGTTGTTTGAAAGGGTATACTCCCAAGTTGGTCCCATTGTCACCAAATCGAGAACCTGATGATGGAATCATGGAGAAATCAAGAGAACTCTTCAAAAATTACAGACACACCTATAGCGATTTTTGTATTTTTTATAGTAAATCGTTTATTTGCTTTTGGAAAGCAAAATTTGAAGAAGTGAAACTGATGATGAAGACCACAGATGGTCATCGGAACTACTCAATAAAAGGTATTTCACGAGTTCCGATTCGTTGACTTTAATATGGTTCCTAAATAATTTATGCTCGTCACAATGTATATGGTAAAGTGGAACTGATGATGACGTACCAGGAGAACTCCTCAACAATCAACGTCCCTGTCGTCCCGTCGGTAAAAGTAGTATTTTGTAAAAGGCGATGAGCAATTGACATTAGGCTATTGTAACTTAGATAAATTTACAAACGGACTCACTTGAAAGCAAGAAATAAACAAAATTTTAACAAAAAAATTAAAACCGACTTCCAACAACACAAAACTAAAAAGCTAAAAATAACAAAATATCGATTTTATCCAACAGACAAAAATACACGTAAGTTTATTTTTGGTAGTTATTACCAGTAGTTATTATACCAGTACCAGTAGTTATTATTGGTTTATTCTACCACTTGACTACTATTATTATTTGAAGTCGGTGACAAGCCAAATATGGCGTAGGTACATGGGCTAAGTCCAGTCCCGCCACGAGTTCGTTGTGAGCTGAACAACCCAAGTGGGTAGACGTAAGCGGGCTTGGCTCCGAATTTAAATCAAAAAGTGGTAGCACAAACCAACAATAGTATTACATGTATTTTTGTCTGATGGATTAAGTCGGTATTTTGTTATTTTTAGCTTTTTAGTTTGATGTTTTTCATATTTAAAAAAAATGTGGTGTCGAAAACGATAGAGCTTAGGTAGGTATAGCGGTTTTTGAGTACGATTCTCTGTAAAATCAAAGTTTTTTTAGTATTTCATTATTTTCAACTTGTACTTTCATGCATAAAATAATCTACATGGAAGCTACAACAGATAAAAGTAAAAAATGAAAAATTTACGTTCCAGCGAATCTGACCTGAATTAACAACTTTAAATTAAAATTTTGTAGGTTTGTATCTATAAAGTGATAGGAAAATAATGGGAAGTGTTATGGTTAATAGCGATTTTTTTACTAAACTGAGAAAAAATACCATCAGAGGTGCACATGTGATGTGATAAAAACGTGTTTCGTGATCAGAAGAACAAAAAACTACCTAACTACCTGACGTAGCTTCACGACCGACATAAAGCAATCTGAAACTTTCTTTGAAGTAAGTCGGTGATTTGGGATCCCTCAGCACTTTAAAGATGGTACAAAGAATATGTGTAGTGCGCCTGGCGAATATGTAAAGCACACACATTTTGCAGCCGCTCCAACTTATCGCGTTACTATGTCTAGTTGTTGTATACGTATGCTGTAAATCTTTGTGTTGTGTCAAATAAAGTTTTTTCAATTTCAATTTTCAATTTCAATTACTCTTCTGTCAGATTCATACAGCACACATCGGCGTAAACAAAAAGGAGAAGGTTACTCCTTGGATTAGTAAAATGAGGAGAAAATTTGGGAAATAACGCAGAAAACTCAGAGAAGTGAATAATTTTCGTCCATATGACGAGATACGGAAAAATAGGTACTATTGAAACAAAAAGATGTTTTTGACCATAGAAGATTTTAAAATTTACAGTCAACAGAAGAAAAATTTGATAAATTTTGGAAATTTGCCCAAAATTTTTTCCAAATCCGAATTCATCGCGCACCGCACGTGATAAAAGTCGCCGACTATTTTTTGAGCACAGAGGTACAATATGACGGGGAATAAAAATCGAAATTCTATTAATTCCATTTAGTTCGTCAGTTACATATAACATAATATAAATAAATAATATGGATAGATTTGCTTTGAACGGGGAAAAAGTAGAAGAGTTAGGTACCAACTAGTTTTGGGAAGTGAAATCATAATAGCTTACTTTCAAGTCTCAAGGATGTTGGATGAAGTTAAAGAAAAGGGATAGAGAAATTATATATACAAAGATAATTGTAAAAACATATATACAGCCAAACACAGAAACTTCTCCTTTTAAATGAGAAATATACCATACGGCACGTAGTTTCAAAACAGAAAATTTGTTTTAACGAGAAAGAATTGACAGATTTTGTGTTTGTTTTACAATAATAGATACAAACTTCCATAGGGGTTCGTTACGAATTAATAATTTATAGAGTTTTAAAAATGAATATTTGTTCGTTCATTCAGGTTCATTCGTATATTTCTATTCAAATTACGATGAAACTTTGGTGAAAAGCCACAACCTTGCGAAGATTTTTCTAAGGTCTAATTAAAGTAGGTACCTATTTAGGTCTTCAGGGGGGGCAATTGCCCCCAGTGCCCCCCCCCTGGATCCGCCCCTGATTCGTGAAGGTGTCAAGGGGATTTATAATTTAAGCGGAGCAAGTGAAATGAAAACTATGTAGGTGCAAATAACGTTTTATTGGAACTTAAGTTCCTTAGCGCACGGTACGGATGAGGCAAACCAGCTTAATATTTCTCGTCATGGCATCATAAAAGATGCGCGCTTGGTTTATGGTTTTTGAAACGATTATTATTGCTTGCTTATTGGTTCGCGCCAGCTGCTCTCATTGTCAGTAAGGTTAGTTTTTCAACAGAAACTGCTTGGGAAATGCTTGAAACGAATCCTTGAATAGCCATTTGGTTTCCAATTTACACGACCAGTGCTTGCTATCCAGTTAATAAGATTAATCGATTTAAAAGGACATCTGAAAAAGAAAAAAAAATATAGAATACAAACTGTATTAACATGAAAAATTAAAAAATAATATGACGGGGACAATGTAGTCATCAGGCCCAATATTCTAAAATTTCCAAATCAAATTGGATATAAAATTATTTATTTCATACAGTCAAGAGCATGCAAGCTTTTCAGCTTAGACTCACTTTGCACCAGTCTTACACACGAAGGGTACAGTACACGTTATTCTCTTGACGGTCAAATAGGGTACTTGCGTGAATTTTTTTTTCAGTCTATTATAAAGATATATGGCCTACTTAAACAAAACAAGAAAAAGAAAAAAAATATATGCATAAATTAATTAAATAGAGCGTTTCAAAGTTCCTACTTTAGACCTTACCGCCGAAACTCGGAATGACGTCACTTGTTCAAAATTACGCCTTATTAATCTGTGATAGAAATGTCACTGTCGTATTGGCAGCGTCATGTGACACTGACAGACAGATAACTTCAATATCCAAAAGCGAAATTAAAGTTGAACTGTGTCGATTTACTTCCAAAAGTTCCAGTAAAGAATCGAAATGCATCTGATCGATGCATTTTAAAGTAAAAAACTTCAAAAAATGGAAAATATGCGTTGACTGTATGCACTTTGTTTCTTTTGCCTTCTCTGAAAGAGGTAAATGTTTCCTAAAAAAATAAAAGTGACGTCATGTGTCAAGCTTGGCTGTGATTGGTGTTTCGTTGCAACGTTCCGTTTCACAAAATTAAAAGTTGAATATTTTGGAAACTATTGAAATTTTTTTAGTAAATCTTTCACGATAACGCTTATCTAAGGCTCTATTTTTGAAACATTGACACAATTTCTTATTATAAATTTCATGTAAGTAGCCTATTGAACTTATTCAATTCGACACCGAAGTTTTAAAATACAGCGCCTGAGAGATAGTTGACTAGAATCTTTCAGTATTTTGTCCCAGGTTGATAAGAAAAAGAAATGATGGAAACAATTGGCACTTGGCACGATACTTGGTCGAAATAATTTTGTTACACCTCATAGGTACCTACTAATACTATGAAAAATTGGGAAATTAATCTGGGTAAGCTAGCAACCTTTGTTGTAGTATAACCCGACTTAATACGGAAAGCATGATAACGACTCTAGTTAATTTGTGGTAACGACATAGTCGCCATTATGGAATAAGGACTACGTAATTTGGCAAGATTATACATTAAAATAAGAAAGCAAATTAATGTTGATTTTTTTGTTATATTTATACGATTTATACCACAAAGCTGTTATTATGAACATATTTGCTATTTCGCACAAACAAAACACATTTACATGAAAGTAAATCATTACATACCGATGAAATGTTACATTCTCCGTTTTCCTAGCATTACGGCTCTTACAGCCTAAAATACAACATAACACTATGTCCACAACAAAAATAAACACTTTAAACACGATATGAAAGTCTATTTAGCTTTCAATAATTGAAATAAACAACGTTTTTTATCCAAATAAACAAAGAACAGTGTAGATGTCTGCCTACAATTAATTGTAGGCAGACAAAAATAAACGATACGCAAGAAAGAGACCAAAAACAATTGTTTCGTCCAGCTCGCACCTACGTATTTACCATTCGCACTTTCTCACTCTTGTAATTATTATTATTTTAGCAGCTCGTCCATTCTATTCTCCGTCCACGTGTTTTCATCACAATTCACAATTATTTTTTTTTGGTAAAGTTTACCCCTTTCGGGGAAGGCAAAGGAAACTTAGTAATTCACAATATTTTTTTTTGGTAAAGTTTACCCCTTTCGGGGAAGGCAAAGGAAACTTAGTCCATGCAGCCATTTCAGATATTTATTTTCTTCAATTCGTTTCTTCATAAGGCCGCCAATTCTTCCATGTTTATGTGCACTATTATGTCTTGTCATTATCGTTAATTAAATATCTTGTATTGTTGCCAATATGTATTCATATAAGGATTTGTAGTTTCTTCTGTTTTTTAACAGTTCTAGAGTAGAGCGCGGGATACTCTTAGAATGTTCGTATATTCTTATTAAATGGTCAATTAAAATTAAACGTTGAATGGAAAATGCAGAGCAATCAAAGATCAAGTGATCTAGAGTTTGTGGCGTTTGTACTGAGTTAGTACTACAAAAATTGCAAGAGGAAGAAGATATGATTTTCATCCTATGTAAATGAGCATTGTATCGGCCATGGCCAAGTCGTAATCTATTAATAATTTTATAAAATTTTCTGTCAACAAACTGGCCACTGGAGAACCAAGGTTTACCAATCTTTTGATTGATCACAATCACAATTCACAAATTAATCACCACAGACATAGCTGGGCACCGTTAATCAAATAGTTAACTTCGTTAATCGTTAATCCGCTACAAAAAAAGTTAGCTTCGTTAAACGTTAAAGCGTTACATTTCGGAAGAATTAACGCAAGTTAACGTTAATCGTTAATCCGTTAAAATGTGTAAAATTGCATTTTTATATCGTTGCGTTAGTGAACTAATATAAACATGTTGGTTTAGGTTCTGGAAGTTAACAGGTTAGGAACAAAATAAAATCTCAAATGTGGCCATGGATTCTCATTAAGACCGCTGAAATCCGATTCCATGTCTTCCATGATATGGTTTTACTATACCTACACTGCACAGTACACTTTTTCTACCTAACAAAATTACACTGCACTCTTCTTTAACAACACGCAAATGATCACTGACAGTAATTTATATTTATAATAACAAACGAAACACTCGTCATTTGAAGCCGGCGCTAAAAGTACTGGAACGATTGAAGTTTGAAAGAAACTCAAACTCATCTCTTCGCAATTCATTTCTCACTCACACGCGCCGGCAAAATATATCAAGTTTTGTTTTTGTTTCACTCGCTCTCACGCGCCACCCGGCGGCCGGCACTTGTCGTTTCATATTCATACTAAACTTGTCTGAACCTGTTTTTCACGCCATGCCGCGGTGCTGTGCGGTAAATAGTTGACTTCTGTATGTTAACGGAAGTTAACGTGTCCGTTAACATTTTTAAAAGTTAACTTAAAAGTTAATCCGTTAATCAAAATGTTAACTTCGTTAATTAACGATTAACGGATTAACGAGTTAATGCCCAGCTATGACCACAGATTAACCACTGGGCAGTGGGCACCACAAATTAACTAGACTTATGTGGGCACAAAGGTACCACAAATTAACTAGACTTATGAAAGGTACTTTGTGGCAGTTGGCACTGACCACAAATTAACTAAGGTGCGTTCCGTGGATTCGCATGAATGCACGAGCACTTGAGCGCGCTCGATAGCCGTTCTGTAACTTGGTTAAATTTGACTCGGACAGCTGTCAGAGCGTAATTTCACCCGTTCCGTGGCTCCGAGTGCAGTAACCGCAGTAACCAAACAACCATCTCCGAAGCAGGTTAATTTTTACTCTGACAGCTATGTATTGTTTAAGAAGTGTCAAAGTTTGCAGCAAAAAACCGGATTCGTGGAAAAATAAATTAATCGGAGTTATTACGAACAAAGGGGAGGTGTCATAGTCACAAAAGTTTATAATTGGATGTAAAACAGTCTTATTTGCAACGTGAGTTGAGAAAAAACAAATGGCGCCTGAAATTTCAAATACTTTTAGGTTATATAAACAACTCGATCGTTCTGTGGCTTGGTTGCAACTCAAACAAGTGAAATTTTAACCGAACAACTGCGCCCAAACCCACGGAACGCTGGACTTATGGCCAGCGACACTCGATTGAACCAAAAGTTACTATGCATTTATGCGTGAACTTCTTACCAACTTTGGAATACTTAACCAAATTTCTATAACCGCGTCATACATTGCATTGGTATGGTTGGCACAAAATGCTTTCATAGATTGAATCAGCGGTTAGTATGGAAGTGCCCTACTCTTAATATTGCGCTTATTACACTTTGCAATTTCACAGCACCAATTTAGGGCTCTCGCTACATTAAAATGTAACCTAGAGTAGTCGATTTAGCGAGCGATTTCAAACCATACAACGATGCCAATAACCATACAACAGAACATTCAATTCACGTCACACAATGCGACTCGAGCCGTTTTTTACTCGAGTGACTCGAGTGAAAATAAGTTTGACTCGAGTTCGTTTGCACTCGAGATAGGTACCGAGTCAACTCGGCGGACGCCAGTGTTATTTCTTTGTTTTGCAAATTAGTTAATGTGGTGGATTTTGCATAATAGTGATCCATTAGTGGTGAACAGTGTGTGGAAACAGTGAAATAAGATGAAATGGGGCGTTCATCGGGAGGTTGTCGTTTTACTATACAACTTCTGTTGGAGTTTGAATATGACTGTAAGTAATGGCAGGCAACACTTGTCACATGTGAAGCGACACTGCGAATATCGGAATCTTTATTTGAATGTGATAAGTGTCATCCGTTATCACTTCACTTCTCTTCTAGACACGAACTGTGAAATAGCCGAGGGTTTTTATAAAATGAAATATTGTGTGTAGTAGTGTTTTCAATATATGTATTAACCATGAAATAGTGTTGATATGAAATAAACGATTCACCAGAAGGAAACTTGGTTTTAATTAACTAAAAAACTTCGACATTATGGAACAGTAATGACAACATCATAAGATACAAGATCATAGAGACAAACAATATTAAGTGGCCAGTGTTATGGACTGAAATTCACATCATTCACCCCTCTATGTTTTTTTTTTTTACCCACAGCGAAATCTTTAAGGTGAGAGGGAAGTCTTCGAGTTCTCTCTCTCTCTCTCGCTACAGAAGGATCTACCATTTGAGCTAAATGATAATTAGACACTGTACCTACTTGATCCATCCTGTCTTTTATCCTGTCTTTTAACTGGGAAGTGGAGCTAAATATCAATTAGACATTGTACTTAATCCATCCTGTTTTTAAACAGTGGAATAATGTGGTGATTACGATTCTGTTGCAGAAGTTCGGCTTCTTCTACAAATGGCTCGTTCTTTGAGTCATGTACGTTCTTCTTTAAACGTTCAGATCCTGATACTAGCCACGTTGGTACAGATTCTCCGTTTGGCGATTTGGAAGGATAGTTAACTAATTTTCAATGTAAATAGCGACATATGAAGATCACTAGTATACTAGTTTCGAAAGCGGTGAAAGGTTTCTTTTGTCAAAATGAGTACTCGTCTTAAGTGAATTTGGCTAAAATAGTAAAATTTTGATACTTTTGATATAATAGTTTCAATATGGGCAATGTATGATCTAGATTAGGTATGTAAATTTGTTAATAGCCAGAGAAAAATCGCAAGTAGTTTTCGATGGGCTCTGCCACCTGCAAAAAATACTGAGCACGTCATAGAAACAAAGCTCAATAACTCTTTCTTCTAAAACCTTTGAAATTAGGTTTTATAAATTCTTCATCATCTTTAGTATAGTATCTGGTCTTTATAGCAATCGGTTTGACATCAGAAGACTTTGTATAGATCGATGCTGGTGGTACGTTAGCAGTGTCCATAACGCAGATTTTCAAACTCCCCTTGGCACCTCCAAATTGGAATTCAAGACTCGAATGATCTTTTAAAATATCATGACCTATGATGAGGTCAGCACAGAGATTGTTGACAACAAGTAATGGGCGTCTTTTGTACGTATAATCGTTTATAAAGATAGTAGCAAGGCATTCCGCTTCAACGTGTGACACGTTATTCATGGAAGCTAATGTTATTGTTTGCTTTCGTGACTTTAGTTTTAGTTTCAGTAATTGTGCTATTTTTCTATCAATGAAACTAACTGAGCTTCCGGTATCGATTAACGCATCAGCTCCAAAATCATTTACTCTGACATGTGTGACTGCCTTGTACAGGCTAGACCGTACCGCAGCACAAACTGCGCTTGCAGCATTTTCATCAAAACGCACATCAGCAGAGCCGTTACTAGGGTCTTCTACAGAAAAAGCCGCATTATTAGTAGCATGATCAGTTAATTTCCTCAGAGACCTGCAGACATTGGCGAAGTGTCCTTGCTTAGCACACAGTTGACATTGAGCATCTCGTGCGGGACATTTGACTCTTAGATGAACGTTCTCTCCACAAAAGAAACATCTTCGCTTCGATTGAGTAGATGGAACAGCTAAATTGGCTTGCTTTGGTATTGCATTAAGATGACACGAAGTAGTATTTTGAGGTGAGATAGTTTGTGAATCACTTTTTGCAGTTTCGAGACATACAGCTTGATTTAAAGCCTCATCTAGAGTAAGTGAGAATTTTTCAAGTAAACGTTCACGAATATTTTGTGATGAGACACCTGAAATAAAAGCTCCTCTAATAGCCTGAGCTTTGTGTTCTTCAGCAGTAACTGCTTGAAAATTACAATCACGAGATAATATTCGCAATGCTCTGCTAAAATCAGATATTGATTCGCCCGGCTGCTGTTTTCTTGTCATAAGGGTATGACGGGCTAGCACCTCATTTTTAGGCTTTATGTAAATTTTATCAAGCAATTTCATTGCTTCATCGTAGTCATCACAATCACGAACGTGTAAGTAAACATTTGGCGAGATATGGTTGATCAGAAGTTTTAACCTTAATGAATCAGCAGTATCTTTATGAAATTCTTCCGATAAGAAATTTGCAAATGTATATTTCCAATGAGTCCATTTTATTTCTGCTGATGGGTCGTTGACCTCTGCGTCAAATTGTTCCGGCCGTAGATATTTGGATATTGAAGATGTTGTATCGGTTATTTGAGAAAGGCTAGGTTGAGATATCGTATCAGGCATTATATACTTTTAGTTAATTAAATTGATATGAAATAAACGATTCACCAGAAGGAAACTTGGTTTTAATTAACTAAAAAACTTCGACATTATGGAACAGTAATGACAACATCATAAGATACAAGATCATAGAGACAAACAATATTAAGTGGCCAGTGTTATGGACTGAAATTCACATCAAGTGTTTTATAAATAGCCCAGAGTCCAGTTCCCTCAAAAGAACCGTCCAACAACTTCACTATTAAGGTTCAACTGTGAAGAGTTGCTGCAAAAAGTTCCAGTGAAGCATCGAAAATTAACTAACTAATAAATTCAGAAGAAAAAAAACAACTGAATTGGCTGTATGGACTTAGCTTCCTTTGCCTTCCCCACTGGGGTAAATTATCTCTAAGTAGTTTGTGGGGTAAATAAAAAAAAAAAAAAAAAAAAACTGAAGTTGAATGTCTAGTTAATTTGTGAGTTGAATATTTTGTTTTCAAGAAAATTGTAATTATTGTTCATTTCAAGATGAATAGATTGTTTGGAAAAGGCAAACCAAAAACGCCAGGCCCGAGTATATCCGATTGCATCAGCAATGTAATGTGAAACTAGATTACTAGTTAATTGTTTGAAAGTTTTGCGTTTTATCGGATGATTCCTCAGATGATTCATGGTTGCCTTGTAGCAAATTTATTTAAATATCAACTATGCTTTTCCCTGTGGTTTCCGTATGAGCTTGGACTTTCACTTGGGAACTCTTCGAAGTTCTTGTGTGCGCCAAATTTTATAGAAATCCGTTCCGTCCGAACCGAAAATTCATACCTACGCAATTTACCCTTTTTACTTCGTTATTTCCAAATACTTTTCTTGATGCTCGCCTATGTTATGAGAGTGCCAGTTTATTGACAGTAATGTGAGGTGTATGTTTTAAGTCAGTCGGGCTCCTATAATTTTTTAAAAGTTCAAATGATCATAAATTAATTTCAGGTTGATAGCCGTGCTGAAAACATTGAACAAAAAGTTCAAAAATTAGAAACTGAATTGAGGAAATACAAAGATCAGATGGCAAAAATGAGAGAAGGTCCAGCCAAGAATTCTGTGAAACAAAAAGCTATGAGAGTTTTAAAGCAGAAAAAAATGTATGTATATCAGCTGTTTCTCAATTACCAGTCATCAAAATAACTAGAAAAATAATAGCTACACACTATTTTTATTATTATTATGTTATATGTATATGTAGACTAAAAACAGCAAAATTTATAAATCATAAAAAACTATTTTTCAACTTCTTGGCCAAATTTGGCCAAACCAATTTCCAAAATGGGCCGAAGTTTTGGCCGTTTTTTTTTTCACGTAATCAAAAAATAACGGCGATACAATAACGTGACTTGATGGAGAGTTTGTATGGCGGTTTTAGCTGTTAGTGACGTCACGACCCCGTCACCCTAAACTGCGCTTTATGTCTGTATATTTTAACTTATTTGAAAAAGAAAAACAATATGTGTCTGTTTTTTTATTTTCTACTAACTACTAACTAGAATTTTGATTTCAAAAGTAGTCAACATCCCCATTGTCAATGGTTTTAGGTATGAACAACAGCTTGAAAGTCTAAGAGCTCAATCTTTTAATATGGAACAAGCCAACTATGCCACACAAACCCTGAAGGACACACACACCACCATAGCTGCCATGAAGGATGGTGTTACACAGATGAAAAAGGAATTTAAGAAAATCAACATAGATTCCATTGAGGTGCAATAACTTCTTTTTGGTTACAGTTGACAACTTTAGTTTTTATTTTTTAGTAGTGTTCCATTCCAATCTTACAATTAGTATTAACTAGCTGTCCCCTGCGGTTTCACTCGCGGTAATTTCGGAGTTCCCGCGGGAATTCCAGGATAAAATATATGTAGATATAAACCTTCCTCATGAATCACTATCTATTAGGGAAAGCCGCATGAAAATTTGTTGCATAGTTTTAAAGATCTAAGAATATTATAGGGACAGACAGACAGCAGGAAGTGACTTTGTTTTTATGTAGTGAAGTTCCGCATGGAACGGCTAGTATCGAAATAAATGCGTGGTGGCTGTGTTTTTTCTAGGATGTGAATGATGATTTGGCTGACATGTTGGAGCAAGCTGATGAGGTCCAAGAGGCGCTCGGCCGGCAGTATGGCACGCCAGAGATCGATGACGACGAATTGGCTGCTGAACTAGATGCCCTAGGTAACTTATACTGTGTATGGGGTAGGCATTTGAGCAAGTGCTGTGCTTAAGCTTGCTGCAGAATGGACCTTCTGGGGTGTCATCCCCTGTATCATCATAAATAAACAAAGCAAAGATCTCCATTTAATACTTGAACAACTCCTATGCTGCAGAAGGTTTTTGAGAGCATAGTAGATTTCGCAAAAATGGAAAAAGCCTGTTCCACATTCACACTAGAATCTTGCGAGAACGAGACAAAACCACGAGAAACGGCGGAGAACATCGGTTCCGCATTCACGTTCTTGTGGTTTTCTCGCGTTCTCGCAAGATTTGTGCGTGAATGTGGAGCGGGCATAAGGTTCAAAGTGCAGAGACAATATCTGCCTAGTAGGCTACCCATGGTATAAGGTGGAGTAGGCAGAGACTGACATCAATTGACTACGATAATTATGCGCATCTTTTAATTCACATAATATGTCTTTGTATGCATCCCTGTCGATAATAATCGATCGAAAAAATCTAGAAAATCAAGTCTTAGTAACAAAGATTTGAAAATTCAATGCCAAAGTTTCGAGATCTCATTGTAGTTGTCAATAACGGAGGTTTCTCACATATCCGAGGCGCAGTTATCCATGTTTTACTGCGTCGTGGTGTTTACACGGGACTAAACTAAAGCCGCACGATTTTTGCCGCGCGGCGAAAATTAACCGTGTAAATCAGTGGTGGGCAAACTACGGCCCGCGGCCCAACTTCGGCCCGCGAAAGGGTTTTAATCCGGCCCGTGGCGGTCATTCGAAATTCAATTTATTTTGACGGTCATGCATAGTTGTCATGTATGTTTAATGTTTATAATAACAATAATCCACTTCACAACACACAGATCTACTTGATCCCACACTAATACTTATGATTAACGAATTTCAAAACAAAATGCAACTTTATATAATTACTAGCTGTGCCCCGCGGTAATTTCGGAGTTCCCGCGGGAATTCCGGGATAAAAAGTACCCTATGTCCTTCTCTGTACCCCTGACAACGGGCATGCCAAATTTTATCCAAATCCATTCAGCCATATTTGCATGATTGAGTAACAAGCATCCACACTTTCACATTTATAATATTAGTAGGATTAATGGCCCTCC
Source organism: Zygaena filipendulae (assembly GCA_907165275.2). Taxonomy (NCBI): domain Eukaryota; kingdom Metazoa; phylum Arthropoda; class Insecta; order Lepidoptera; family Zygaenidae; genus Zygaena; species Zygaena filipendulae. The sequence continues at coordinate 9,616,844 of OU015657.1, forward strand.
TCCGAAACTTCACAAATTTTCTGGCCCTTCATAAAGAAGAAGAAGTTTGCCCACCACTAGTCTAAATGGAAATTCGGCTAGATCTTGTTAAGGCGGCTCGGTGAAGCGATTTGTGAAGCGACTAGCGAAAATCGACCCATGTATACAAACCCTTCGTTAAGTGTTACACGGGTGTAAACTCCACTTCACGGTCGCAGGTGACGAGATCGCTCTCGACGACGACGCGTCGTACCTGGACGACGTGGTGAAAGCGCCCGCGGCGCCGGACCGGGAGCCGGGCGCCGACAGCCTCAGGAACAAGGACGGCGTGCCCGTCGACGAGTTCGGCCTGCCGCAGGTCCCCAGCGCCGCGCAGACTTCGCGCTGATCGCGTTTCAAATAATACTGGCACGCTGATGTGGAATGAGTATTTATTATTTTTGTACATTATTCTTTTTTTAATGTTATATAGTAATAATAATTATCCGCTCTAAACGATTTTAAATCGACCAAAAGTTACGAATTAGAAAATATACAAACACGTGTCTGTGGTATTGAAATCAAAATAAATAAAAAAATTATAGGCGCGTATATTTTGCTTTATGAAATTAATAAAAAAAAAAACACTCAAATGTGGGGGCTCGTGACGTCATAATATCGTATAAACTGTACCAAGACGCGACGTCACGCTGTTTTTATTTCTTAAAAAAAAGAAAAAAATACGTGTCCAATATTTTTCACACATGACAGACTAAAAACTAACTTTTTGTCAACTAACCTATTTGTTTATTATACGCACGTATATTTTTTTTTATTTTTACTGGAAACATACTTATTAGGTACCTATAGCAAAATAACAAGATGTCTCAAGCTGGTTGCCGCAGCTTTGTCCACATGGTAATAAAAATGAGTCCATGTATTAAACGCTATTCAAACAGAATACACTCTCAAGTCTTAGGTCTTCTTATGTACGAGCGAGACAAACAAAAATTGAGAAATGACCTACTCTTTTGTACCTATAGCGATTAAAAAATATGTAACTGTGTTTCAAATTGTAATTGTGAACCGATTAAAATAAAACATACAGTCTCAACGTAGGACCCTAAGGAAGGAAGGCCGTCGTGAAAATTTGTTAAAGTTTCGTACATTAGTAATTGCTTAGTGCGCATACAAATGTATATAAAATTTTTCTAAAAATGACAGTTATCAGTATACATAGGTACGTTAGATCACTTAAATTATTAGTTATTTTACATCCTCTTAAATCTTTTTGTACCTATTTAAATTACCTTTTTTCTATTATTTATCGGAATCAAAGTGTTTAACATCTTGTCACAGAATATAAGCTACATGACACATGTCCAGTTTAGTTTTGATCCGCCCAGTAGTTTCTGCATGACACGCGTTTAGAAAACAAACTTCTTATTTGTTTATACATAGACTTATATAGACACTGACATGGCAAGTTAACAGTCCATCGCACATATTTTGTATGCCTAGATTATTGTAATTATCGTCTTTAGTTAAGATTTTCCTTATATGATTGTTGTCCATGATTATTTTATTAGCACATAACTTAATATAGACATAATATATTTACTCTGAGATATAGAGAAATAAGTGTTTAATATAAATAATTGAATTAAAACTTCTTTGACGTTGCAATAAACTATATATTTTGAAGTCTCCTTCTTTACACTGAGTGAAAACTTACTTTTATATCTCGCTTTCTTCATCCAAAGGATCCATACTTGCGCCAAAAAAGTTTTGCTTCAAAAAAGCCTTCTAATTTTTACTAATGTGTTAAATAATATAGAATTTAACTATTTTAAGTTAAATTTAGTTAAAAGGCTTTGTCCGTATTGCCTGTATGTACCTAGTGTCTAGTAAAAGGAAAATAAGGATCGAAATTAGCCATCTATCAAAAATTAAGAGTATATTCGCGTCGAAATACGTTGAACCTTTTTATCATGTGATTGGCTACATTTAGTTATTGCATCAGTTATGTAAATTAAATAAACATTTTATCAGTATCTATTATACGAAATATGTTAATTTATTTTTTATCACGATATAATTTTAGGAATTTGTGGAAAAATTAGATACTACTCGTTTTGAAGAAATTAAAGTACCAACGGGTTTAAGAAAATAAAACAAAACATTGGTAATACTAATATATAATATTTTAAAATAATTAATTAAAATACTCGGTAATAATTTAAAATCATTAATTAAAGTACACAGTCAACACTAAAATACTGCTATGTTCGATTCATACGTACAATAAACGCATAATATTAATACTGCATCACAGCAAATTGTTAAAACGTAGCTCCGGATAGGTACCTATTCGTTTCCACATCACACATGAAAACTTGAACAATAAATTAATACACTTAAATCTCAATATTTACATCTCACAATATGATATGTATGTGTAATACAACTCGATCGAGGTAACTACACGCCGCCGGACAGTCTAATTGCATCTATAATACTGGTAAACATTCGGTCGCTTAGTCCAAAGCTTCTTGACCCGTTTTCGGCAAAAAGAAACATAGAATTGCAGCAACTGAAATAAGAAAATAATAGGTACGTGTTAAAATTAAACTCAAAATAATAAAAAAAAATTCGAGTCAGTTTGTACAGTACATATAATCTGAAACCTGTAGTTGACCAATACAGTACCATAGACATGAGATGAAAATGAGATATATCCTCACAAGATTCTCCAAGCTTTGTAATGAGAATTTTCTTTTTAAAAAAAAGCTTATTTAAAAGCGCTAAAAATAATAAACCATGCATTTGTTATTCAAACTAAACGTATATACAAAACAGCAAAACAAAACAGGTTAAAGATATCTGCTTTAAAATTGAATTACAAGATTCTACGCGAACAAAAATAGTTACATTGCAAGTTAAATAAAAGCTTTTAAAAAGCGACTGCAGCGGTCTGTACCCGTCCCTTTTCTTTTAATCTTTAGTGATGAATGTGCTGTGCCCCAGAGATCCGCTCCTTCAAGCCGGCAATGTTGGCCAATTACAATTCTAAAGAGACCTACTGACCCTACTACTGCATTTTCACGCACTTTTTCCGTCTGTAATCAATTGTTGAATAATATGAAATACTTCATTCTCCATGTCTTTGGTATCTCCTATTATTTTTTAATAACATCTGATTTATATACATTTATAAACAACAAAAGATAGAGTTAAGATGGCCTATGGACATAAGATTAAAGATAGGTTTCAGGGAAGAGTTTAAAAAAAATCGCACAGGCCGATTAGGTACGAGTTTTTTTCCCGTGTCTTATTCTTTTTCATTCAGTTGTCAAAAATTATATTAAAAAAATGCAATACCATTGCCATGCAATGTCATTATAAGTATTGGTATATAAGTAAATACATACTGAAGAGGAATGCTGAGAAGACAACGATGGGCACTATGCAGTTGATGTCGATGAGGTATCCGAATGACAGGTTTCCTATGAGACCGCCGCCTCTGCCGGCTGTCAGGGAGAGGGCGGCTGCCATTACCCTGCACACATGGAATACAACATTAACCACCAAAATAATCAGCTCTTGACTTATCAGACCTATACCACACGATCACAATTTGACTGGGCCACTAGAGTTAACGCTACTAATTTTCCCATAAATAAATAAATAAATTTTTAACGATAATGCCAAAACCAAAGCGTGGAATTGTCAAATTTGGCATTTGTTTGTAGGTTTCTTTACATCATGACGTTCGTTCAAGTTCATTCAAAGTTTAACCAACATTATGTTCTAAATACGAGGGCAAGTTTATTAAAATAACATTTGACAGTTTTCCCTAATAAAATTTCATTAGTTTTCCTATACAAAAACTAAGTAGTTCGAAGTTATCGAAATACCTGAGATTAGTAGGGAACAAGTCGACGAGCACGCAGAAAACAAGACTGATAGCGAGCGAAGTGAGGGCTTCGAAGATACAGGACAGCACCAGATTCTGAACGGAGTTCTGCACGAAATACAGGCCCACCGTGACGAGGCCAGCGATACTCAAACTGAAGACTGTGGGAGAAAACACGATTTGTTAATTCATTACATCCGAATAACAGAGCAATTACTGCATTCCATAGTAAAAATAAGAAAACTTAACTTGTGTCAGCCTAACTTCTAGAGACAGGGTGGAATGAATAATAATAAATTATAATATGAATACCTATTGTATTTCATTAGCAGTGCTATATTTACTTCCGTCGTAGTTATTCTAAGTTCTTCAATTAACTACATATATTTATTTCATTTCTATTACAATGAATGTTAAAATTAAGGTAAAGTAACACAAGTACAACAACTAAATTTAAATTGCCACCAAAAAAAGAAAAAAATGGCACTCACTAAGGAAGAATTTAGCGCCGAGTTTGTGCACGCACAGCGGCAGCCACAGCGACGTGGGTATGCAGGCGAGGCCGACGATAAGGGTGTGCATGTAGACGCTCTGGTCGATGGTCTTCAAGCAGTCGAACGGATCGGAGCCGGCCTCGTCGGCGACCACGATGCCCGATACGTCACACACGGATGCCGTTGTGTTTGGGAACCGATGTTCGAACTCCTCGTAACGGTTGAACAGCTCGGGGAACCAGATCATTAGAGTGTAGTAGCTGGGAAGGTAACAAAACTAACATTCATTGATTAACTCTTTACGATTACTCTGGAAATTAGCCGCATACGTGGGACTAGTTCCACAGCATACCTATGCAATGCTGTGTGGTAGCCACATTGGTACTATTTGCTTGTTTTCATATTTTTCCCAGTTAGTCACTTATTTGATACCAAATAACCTTTTACTCTCGCAGTTTCCTTGTAGTCTTACCGCGTAGTCTTCCCAGTTGAACTATACTGCGAATTTTCTTCCCCATTGACTTACTAATAAGACTATTAGGAATTTTGTACCCAGTAGACTTACCGGTAAAACAGAACTCCCAATTATTGTAACATTAGGGCTTTTGGATCCAGGAAAAGTATTAACATAAATATAAGCTTGAAGTGCTATGTCAATCACTATCAACAAATGTCTCTAATATGTAAGACATCTTTACGATAATAAGATGTTTTTTATCCAATTTGATGTTTATGTGCTTAGTACCATCTTGAAATGCTAAGATATTGGATAGTTCCTATACGCACCGAATCGCCATAGGACACTTATTATCTCCGAATTGAGGGAATCCTAAACACGAGGATCAAGCTTTGAGAACAGCTGGTGTGAACATTAAACTGTTTTATAGTCTGACAAGTATCAAAGCTTAAAACTTACCTAGTTGTTAAGCCAAACTGAATGATGCACGTGAGTATGGTGTATTTGAGGTAAGGTGGCCTACAGAGTGCTTTGGTTTGCACCCAGATTTCGCTAAATAGTCGTTTCAAATCCTTAGGCTTGCGCATGCTCAAGCTACGCACAGACTTTTGAGAGTTTTGCGACGCCACTGAAATGGTTCGCACTTTCTCCTTAAGGCTTTTGATCTGTAAATTAATATAAATTTTAAGTTAGCTGCAGTGTAAATAAATTATAAGCCATACAAAGTGATCCCCAATGCCCAATGCCCAATGCACTCATGTTTATCTACCCGTCTCAGCTTTAAAGATTGATTAACAGAAACCCTGACATAGGTAGATACTTACATTGTTACCGACTTATCTACCTATGTTTCTTTCAAAATATTTACCATAAAATCTAAACGACGCTACCTCATTAAAAAATTTCCTTCCTCTTTATATTAGGGGTTGAATTGCCAAAAACCCACCGCTGTATGACCACTGTACAATAGCTGTACAAATTTCTCCTCGGAAACTCTTTGTATCGAGATGAAATGTTTTTCATCTTTACGTTCTGTAGCGTCCTACCAGCGCAAGAAGAATATTATGAATCGGTTCAGTAGTACCAGAGACTATCCCCTACATCCAAACTTTAAACTTCACCTATTTATAATATTACCTAGTGCATTACCTATAGTGTAATGCATAGTGATAAGTGTACGTAAACTCACGGGATAGTTGTCAGGGTCGTCGCCTGTATTCTGTCTGTAGATACTTTTGAGGCACTTGAGTGCATCATCGTAGTCGCCGCACTCCATCATGAACTTGGGACTCTCCGGGAAGCTGAACAACCAGAAGCCGAGCATCAGGGAGGGCACGCCGCACGCGGCCACGAACCAGTTCCACGAGTCGTATGAGAAGCTGCCGCTCTCGATGCGAATGCCTCCGATCGGGATGATGCCCCAAGCGATCACTGATCATACAAAAAAATATATATTTTGTGAAGTTTGAATAATGGCGTCAAAAAGAGCCACACTTATGGACCAACTCTGAATAAAATTATAACTTTTTATGGACTTAAATTTTGTATAAGCTTGAACTGAATATGGGCGTAGGTACAACATTTATTTATTTATTAATTTATTTATCTATTCAATGAACGACCAACAAAGCATGCGTCGTAACATTGGTAGTGATATCATTCATTGCACATTGCACGTATTGTCGTGAGATCTTGGATGTGAAGGGCAAGATGTCAAGACGTCGAGGTGAATGGGAACCCGATGAGAAAGCCTGCGGGTAGTGGATGGATACAGGCTGAAGAAGATGTTTAACAATGGGCGAAGCCATATTAAATTGTATTGATATGTTATTCATGATTCAATCACTGGAAGTGTCCATTATGTTTACGGAATCATATACAATATGATAGGTAGGTACCTAACCTACCTACTCGTATGCGACATCAAAATAGTTTGTGGATTCATTGTACCAGATTGGTTAAAGTCAATGTTTTTATGTTCTAATTTATAGTCCATAAGAGCAGATTTCAATTCTAAATAGCAACTTACATGGTAATAAAATGACGCCTAAAGTCCAAAACATTTCCATCCAGCAGAGGATCTTCTCTCTGTATTTTGTTTGTTGGAACTCTCCCAGATACGGGAAACAGATACCCATAGCGCCGGCAACTCTGCAATTAAATCAAAATAAAAAAAAAACTGTTGCCTTAATTTATTTTTAAAGTTTCACGTGCGTTTCTCCTTTTCAGAGGTAGAATTTCCAAAACCTTGAGCAATATTTTAAGGTTCTAAACCCAGAACTTTGAACTGTTTCATCCGCTTTAATTTCGAAGCTCCCGCGGGAATTCCGGGATAAAAGTACCCAATGTCCTTTTGTGTACTCCTGACAATATAGGTAGGTACATAATATGCAAAATTTCGTCAGATTTTACCGAAATTAATTTCGGAGTTCCGGAAATTCCGGGATGAAAAGTATCTACCCTATATCCTCCTCTGTACCTCTGACAACGTGTAGATAGGTAATGCAAAATTTCATGATGATTGGTTGAGCCCTTAAGGTGTAAAAGCGTAACAAACAAATTCACTTAGCATAGCAACCTTAGGCTTTTCCGCGCACCGAAAGATCGTCGTTATTCGTCCATAATTACAATACCTTATAATAAAATATAATGACAAGGTTAGATGAATGCACACACACCAATTATACGTTTCTATCATATAATGTCGAGCCGCGCGTAAGCTTTGCTTAGCTCCTTGAGCAGAGGCATACCTACACCAAATGTACCTACCTATACCTACTTTTTCTTCCGTCTTTACATCTTTGCCCACGGTTTCACCCTCGTGAATTCCCTCGGAATCTCTTTTTTCGGGATAAAAAGTATTTTATGTAAAGCTTGAATACTGTTAATTTCTATCAGTGAAAGAGTTTTTATAATTTGTTTCGTAGTATCAGAGATTATCCCCTACGAATAAACTTTCGTATTACGTATCAAGATAAACGTTAAGTAGCGAGTCTATATGTACTTACTATAAAGCTGATAAGCCTGAGAGGTTAATTGAGACTGCTAATTAGGCGGGTAGATTCTAAGCTTTCTCAAATCCCCGTAGATCGATAGCCTTTCCCTAAATATTCTCATAGACAATGAGTTAGGTATACTATGTATATAGTAAAGGTACGTGTCCCACTGGTGGGCAAATAACATGTTGTGTTTATTACCTAGTGATTTTATTATAATTTACCAGTGAAATTATAAAACTGTTTTATTAGAGACTAGCTGTGCCTCGCGGTTTCACTCGCGGTAATTTCGGAGTTCCCGCGGGAATTCCGGGATAAAAAGTATCTACCCTATGTCCTTCTCTGTAGGTAGGTACCCCTGACAACGTGCATGCCAAATTTCATTTCGTCCAAATCCGTTCAGCCGTTTTTGCGTGATTGAGTAACAAACATCCAAACATCCACACTTTCACATTTATAATAATAGAAGGATTAGCTGTTCCCCACGGTTAATTTTACCCGCGTTAATTTAATTTTCGCGTGTATTCCGGGATAAAAAAGTACCCTATGTTCTTCTCTGTAGTATCTCGGACAACGCACGTGTATTCAAAATTTCATGGTTATCGGTTGAGCCTTTAAAGCGTGAAACAAACACTCAAACCAACTCACTTTCCCATTTGTTTTTGTGAACTTTTGATATTTCTGTAGGTAATTTTACGGGTGTAATAGCCGTGTTTTTAGTGGTAGGTTCCCTATTTTGTAGCCCTGAAACTCGCATTGAATTTATTTTACTTGCAGCAATAAAATTTTGAATACCTATATAGTTACAAGGATGCTCAAGTTTCAATGTAGGTGCTTATTGAACAAACAATAGCGCTTAGGCAATGGCGTAGGCTCGTAAATAGACCCTGTTTACATGCTCGTAGGTACCTACCTACATGTCACATTCTTCAAAGTGAAAATAAGTGATTGTGGGAAAAGCTCATAAAATCTTGTGTATTAGCTTTCGGACGTCGGACGAATTTAAGGTACGATTTCTCAACAGCATGTAAATACCTACAATATACATACTTTGTATTTATCCATACTTAATCTTGTTTTCATAGGTACCGCATACGTAGGTGTAGGTACCAGTGGCGAAGGGTGAAATATTGAGAGGGGGAAGCCGGAAATCTACTTTAATTTCAACTTATAAAACTATTAACTGTTCCCCACGGTTTCACCTGCGATAAGTTCGGAGTTCCCGCGGGAATTCCGGTATAAAAAGTCCTTCCCTGTATCCCTGACAAAGTTCTCAATTACGGTAGAGAGAGATGTTGCGTCTGAAGGGAAGCCGGTGGGAATCGGCTTCTATGGTACCTTCGCCACTGGTAGGTACGCACTTTAGACAAAATTAGGTAGGTACTCGCATATTTCGTGACGAGCTTATATTACACAAAGAATCCATATATATCTATAGTAATTACCTACTTTTTTGTTATTTGAAACCGCGTCTCCAAAACATTATGTTTATAACAATATAAATATCGATCAAAAAATTTTTTTTTAGAAACCTAATCATTCAACATAGGTTGTACCTACGACAAAAAATAAACACAAATTTCAAAATTAAATACATTGAATTTACGTTGGTTTTGGAATCGAATAACTATACTTACTTACATTACAAACAGAACAAAATTTTCTGTAGTTCATTTGAATATTTGAGTGAATCTTGTCCATATTATTCGCCTAGACAAGCATTGTAATGAAACTATAAGATTGGCGAGTGGCCTTCTCTGGTTTATTGTCTGAACGGAAATGTCCAGACTTGGACATTCTTTGTTTATATTCTAAATGACACTAATTCATACCTATGTTGATAAAAATATCGCAAATTGCTAAAAGCTGAAAATTCGGGGAACGATTCAAGCAATAAAATGCCAGCAAAGTCAAGATCAGCGCTAATCCTCAAGTTTTTTACTTCCGCTGTAAAATTTCCCTCAAAACCGGCTATTGATTAGCGATTAGATTAATTATCGACCTATTGATTTAGCTTTCATCACTATTTACGTTTTTCTTTTTAAAGTTTTTGTTACATTCGGGGAACCTATTTATCTACTTCGTTACATATTTTACCTATAGGAAATCCTTACTAATTATAAATGCGAAAGTAAGTTTGTTTGTTTGTTACGTTTTCACGGCTAAACGGCTCAACCGATCACCACGAAATTTTGCCTAGATACACGTTGTCAGTGGTACAGAGAAGGACATAGGCTACTTTTTATCCTGAAATTCCCACGGGAACTCTAAAATTAACGAAGAAGAAACTACATTAAATTTTTCATAACACCTACACTCGTCAAGGGTAGTAAGTACTTTTATCTCTGAATACCCGTGGGATTTCCGGAAACTAACGCGTGAAACTGCGGGGAACAGCTAGTAATAAAATAATCCATTACACAACACACCGATCTACGTGATCCCACACTAAGCTATTGACTATTGTGTCTTGGAAATCAAGCAAACGTAGTACGTACTACATAATTTTAATTATTATAACTATAATATAATTATAACCACGGACACAGACGGGAAAGTGGAACCCCCGGGAATCGAACTCGCAACCTCTTAGAGGGTAGGCATGGTGACCTACGGCGCCGATCAAACCGTCGAGTATCGAATAAACTAGGTACTTACGCAAATCCGTTTATGAATCTGCACGCCATAAAGATGGGCAGGATCTGCACGAAGGAGGAGATGATGCCGACGAAGCCGTCCATTAACAGTGTCGACACAAGCACCACCTTGCGGCCCTTCGTGTCGGCCAAACAACCCCAGAAGTAGGATCCGATGACCATACCTGTAGGCAAAATCGCACATAATATAGGTAAAGTCTCTTTTTATGGCTTTTAACGCCGCGCAGTAGGCCACCATGCCTAATACATGCTAATCAAGATGTTCCGGGTTCTATTCCCGGTGGGGTTGTCAGACTTTGTGTGATGAACACAGGGTTCCACTTACCAGTCTGGGCGTGACTATTTATCTATAGCATAATATTATGTATACCTATATCTATGTATTAATACGATACCACGTGTTGCTTGGTTTCCACGCATTTTCCACGACACAAGCTTATAGCTGTGGTATAGTGGGTTCAAGTAGATTTGTGCTGTATACGTAAAGTGTGTTATTATTAAAAAAAAACACAGATTTACTGTAATATGCAAGATTTTCAAAATGTTAGGATGCAATCAAAAAAATCTACGTCTATTTTTCGGTATAGCAGTTAAGTAGGTATGTAAATAGATGCATAAGTAATAAGTATCCTTACTCATCTAAATGCAAAAGCAAGTTTACTTTGTTTGTTCGTGTCTTTATTACGCTTTCACGCCTCAAAGGCTCAACCAATCAGCATGAAATTTTGCATACACATTGTCAGGGGTATAGAGAAATACATAAGATCCTTTTATCCCCGAGTTTCTGCGGTATCCCCGAAATTAACGCGGTTGAAACCGCGTGCAACAGCTAGTATCCTTATAAATCCGAATGTGAGTTTGTGTCTTTGTTACGCTTTCACGCCAATGGCTCAATCGATCACAATGAAATTTTTTGCATAGACATTTTCAGGGGTACAGAAAAAAATATAAGGTACTTTTATCCCGGAATTCCCGCGGGATCTCCGAAATTAAAGCTGGTGAAACCGCGGGGAACAGCTAGGGAATAATATGGGTATTCCTATGCTTGGGTAAACACATTTAAAATGCAAAAGAATAATTTAATTAACGGACTTCAAACAAAAAATAACGGCTGCCTTCCGTGTTTCCTTGCTACCCTTATATGTGATAAAGTCGGTCGGTATTACAATGTAGGCAATACTAGAGATATAATAATATGAATATAAGCCTTTTTCTGTACTACATGAGCAATGTGTATGATTGCTTTACTCTATAATTTATATTAGGTACATATAGAAAGGTGTTAGCTATAGTATGAAATATGAAGGTTGGTCCTATTTGTTGAATATTTTTAACAAGACTGTAACTTTTTGAGAGTTGCTCGATTAAAGACAATATCAAAGCGGCGCGGTGTTAAAGTTTTCCTATTATATAGGTAAGTTAACCCCTCATCCACATCAATAAAAGTTTTGAAAAATTGACAAATTTTGCTCTAGATAATAAAAAATATCGCGACTCTATATTCACGAGAATTTGTTTTTAGACGCAAAGATTTACGATACAAAATGCATTGTGGACCTTAAGGATCTCCAATAAGTCACACTGCGACACTTGCTAAAAAAACCGGCCACTTTTGGTGGTTTCCATATTTTTTTTGGCAAGTTATTTTTACCCTATTTTACTTGTCGATACATTTCTCTCTGTTGATTTCTTTTTAATTGGAATGATGCTTACGACATTTGTTTTTTTTAAACGAGTGGCGGGCGCTTCGGTTGCGCTGCCTGCGGTTAAGTTGCAAAAAAACGTCTCTGAACTATCTAGAATCTAGATTCTAGAGCGTGAGAAACTTTTTCGGTGTTTTTTTGTCGGGCTCTTTATACAACTAGTGACACGCTTCGGTCTACCTTGTGGAATTTTTTAATATTAGGGACAATTAAATTTAATAAATAGGTTAATCTTACCTATTAAGATTCGTGACAATTCAGTGAAGGAAACCCAGCCTCATCCAGCGTATGGTTATAACTTTGGTAATTTTTGTTCCGCGTATCTACCATAAATTAAATAAATAGATTATTTAGATTTCGTTTTCTGTTTTTATCTAATCAAACGACTGAGATTCTTTATTATATATTTTGGTCACTCTTGTACCGTGCCATGTACCTACCTACGAAGTTTATAATAATATTTCATAACACACATACCTCCCTATATGTGGTTGCTTACGTCACTCACCTGTTATAAGTTTTATTTGTCTCGTCTAACCTAGAGTAGCCTGGTAGAGATCAATCAATAGTGATAAGGTCGCCCATTGTTGCTTCATATTTTCGTAAGTTCTATACAATAAAGTAGGTACGGTACCTAATTTTATTTCATTTTCACAATCTTCCTAGAAAACCAAGCGTGGTATATAATATATGTAGGTAGGTATTATACACTAAGTACTATACTTTAGATATATAAACACGCCCAAAATAGAAAGAAAAACCCTCATCCATGAGGGAGAAGAGGAACAGTGACCACTGCACCAGGTCATTTTATTGGTATTCATAATTATCATGTTTCTAATTCACTTCAAACGGAAGGCCTTAAGACTAATAGGCATGTTGATTAATTTTTTTTTAGTCCGTCTTGTAGATTAATAAAAAATATTGGACACGTATTTTTTCTTTTTTTACGTAATCAAAAAATAACGGAGCTACATTGAGTTGAAATTTCGTGTGACGTGTAACTAACCGGACAGTTTGTATGGCGGCTTATAGCGGTTAGTGACGTTACTAGCCCCCACCCTAAACTTTAATGCACTTTATCTCTGCATATTTTCATTTATTAGAAAAAGCAAAAAATACGTGTCTATTTTTTTTTATTTTCTGACGGACTAATTACAATTTTGATTTTCAAAAGTCGTCAACATCCCTATTATGCTAGCGATATCTACCCTTAAAATATATCTACTTCTAGGATTATGATACAAAGTTATTCTTACCTAACATAGGGGCGGCGGTCAGCCAACCTTTGTCGGCGGATGTCATGCGGAAGTCGCATGTCGCGGCGGGCAGCACAAACGACACTATGGTGATGCCAATGGCGGTATTCGCGTAGATTAATCCAGTGATGGCCAGTAGGCAGAAGTGAAACCTCCCGAAACCTGCACAAAAAAATACCATTGAGCCCGCAAGAAAGATATTATGATAGATTGGTGCAGCTCTAGCTAGCATTAAAAATATGTATGCAAACACTTGAAAGTCGTTGAATATTATCGCAATAGTAACAAAACTCAACAGCTGCTGTCAAAGGTGTTTACATGGAGAATTTTTGACGATAAGTGGAACAATCTGAAATCGCAGAGATAAATTTAGAAGTATTTATATTTTTATCTTATTTTTAAGGAGAACTCTACGGCTAATGTAACAAAATTCAGTAAGTACCTATATTAAATGGCAAGCAATAACTATTCACGGAATCCACAAATAGACTTCATATGTAATGTATGGGTTAATGGGGATATGAGTGATATGACATAATATACGTAGGTACCTACATAATTTAGAATCTTAACTAACTACATAAATGCGAATGTAAGTTTGTCTGTTACGCTTTTAAGCCTTAACTACTCAATCGATCGTCATGAAATTTCGAATATAGGTACGTTGTCAGGTATATAAAAAGGCACAGGGTAATCTTTATTTTAGAATTCCCGCGGGAACTCCGACATTAACGCGGGGAATCGGTAGATACAGCTTAATAAGTTACAAAATATAGAGTTCTGTATGTCATTTCTCATTGTATAAAAGCTAGTTCTCTTATACATAATATACTTAATATCGACTGGAACGGAAAGATGCTCGTAAGTTTGATTTTGCACTAGATACCTATACTTTATTAGAAATTTTTAGGTCAGAGGATCACTACGATGTTGGATTAAAAACTATACTGGTACCTTCTTATTATACCTATATCGATTCGGATTCCTACCTTTAGATGAAAAATGTGTGGTTCGGATTAATATAATTATCATTTTTATACTCAATCATTAACATCCAATATTGCGCAACGCATCAAACGACAGTTCTTGTAAAAATTACCCATACTTGCATCTCAATAATTGTGTAAAAATTTTTACGATGATTTTTACGAAACCAGTTTTACAATATGCCATAAAATATACGCTATTCCCAGGGGGTTGAATTTTACGTAGCTACTTGACAAGTTTTCAAATCTAGCGATCGGTGTGCGGTTGCATTAGTCATGATACTGTTTTATGGGTTCATAGATTAAGATGTGAGCCAATGTAAATAAAGGATTTGGATAAACTGTGTATCAGGAAATTGACTCACCGATCTGATGCTGCATGCAAAAATAAAAAGGAGTGATTACTTATTAATAAGTGTAGGTAACTATTGACTTTGAATAAAAATCATCCGTATAAATATACAAAAAACTTCCACCCGTCTTTATATAAAATTTTGAATAGTTATTAGCGAGTCTCATTATACAATACCTATACCTACTAGCGGTTTCCAACACGTTTCAACATTTTGGGTTTATTATCAAAAATCTTGAAATACTTGATTCTTTATTTGAAAAAAGATGAGTTCAAATATACACTACCGATTTCCATGACTTTAACTTCAAAACTTACAATAACAACCTATACTAACGTATTAAAAATTCGTTTCTGTCTTTCGGAAGAAGAAAAAATATTTATCATAAATTACCTGTCGCCGAGATCGCAGCTTCGAAGTCAGCTCCATGTTCTAAGAAGTCTAGACCTGTAAAACAGAGAAAATAAATAAAAGTCTCGATTTAAAACATTATCACAGACTGTTAACTAAAAAAAAAAGTTGAAAAGAGAGTGTCTATAATAGTTTTGAAACCCCCTCGGGGCTCGGGAACTCCTAGTTCCAGGATAAAATAGGGTAGATACTTTGTAATTTAGGGATACTGTAAGAAACATAATATACGTAGAATCAGTTTAGCAGTTCCAGACCTCATAAACATACAAACTTTTCCTCAGTATAAGATTAGTATACTTGTTGCCAATTAAAAACATCAATTTAATAAATTATTGTGTGACTGTATGTATTTATATTATAGATCTTGAAAAATCACAATTTCCCATATTTTGATAAGTAACTTGGGTAAGAAAGAAAATTACGAATGGAAAAACCAACGATGTTTTATCTTTATGATTATGATTAGTAGAGCTCTAAACGTAGACACACGTTACTGTCATTGTTATCTATACTCGTACTGGAATAAAAGTTATATGCATCGAATATCGATATGTCGGGGCAAGACTGTCTTTGTAAATGTTTCTCAAATAAAAGCTTTCACGCAAGTTGAAAGCTCAGCTACAAAAGCGAGAGGTCGAAAGCTCAACCCTCTATACATCGGAGTGCTTCTTTTTTACTCAAACTCTGTAGCGAGGAAAAACAACAGGTTGATAAGTAAAGCTATATGAGTATAGTAGATAAAATTTTCCTGTAGGTAAAACAGGTAATTTTTATCAAAAAAGACCCGTAACTGGATATGAAAGTATAGAAAAAAAAATTATATGTAGCCACGTACTTTCACTACATAGGTACCTATTATAAAACAAAGTCCTCCGCCGCGTCTGTCTGTCTGTTCGTGATATACTCAATAACTACTAAACGAATTTTCATGCGGTTTTCACCAATAGATAGAGATATCCAAAAGGAAGGTTTATACGTATATTTTATCCTGAAACTTCCACGGGAACTCCGAAATTACCGCGGGTGATACAGCGGGTAGATAATTAGTAAAATGAAAAATACGTGTATTAAGCTGTCAAATATTATGTATAATAATACTTATAAAGTTGTTCATTTGGTCCCAAGGCTATTGATTATTGGATAAAGTATTTCGTGATTCGTCAGTAAGTAATTTTTACTCTACCTATAGAAAATTTCATTAGAAAGGTTCAAGTGCGAAGACGTAGTCAAATTCTCATATAATACTACAGCAAATTACTAAATTTTAACATAACTCGACTACTTAGGTACTTTACAAGTTACGGTAGTTCGTTTTTGCTACTTTGTATCTAATAGTGAACGATAGAACTTATTGAGCAACCTGCCTATTATCTTCTAGGAAATATTTTTTTATTGGGGTGTTGAGCTAAAGATAAGTATGTAGATTTGTACTCGTATAATATAATATAGGTACTGTACAAAGTTTCGTCATCTTTCTGAGAATGAATGTTGATCAAGTTATATCCAAAGTTTATTGAATGTCTGCCTTATTAATAAGTATCGCATTTATATGGGCACTAATCTATACTAATATTATAAAGAGCAAAATTTTGCGAGTTTGTGAGTTTGTGACGTTGTAGGGGGTAATCTTTGGGTCTACAGAACCGATTTTGAAAATTAGTTCACTTATAGGAAGCTGCAGTGACCCTGAGTGCCATAGGGTACTTTTTATTCCGGAATTCCCGCGGGGACTCCGAATTTCCCGCGAGTAAAACCACGGGGGCACAACTATCTCTAGATCTAGTGAACCGATTTTGAAAATTCTTTCACTTATAGGGAGCTACCGTGATCCAGAGTGATACAGGGTACTTTTTATCCCGTAATTCCCCCGGGAACTCCGGAGTTTGTGAGTTTGTGAGATTGTAGTGGGTAATCTCTGAACCTACTGAACCGATTTCAATCACCGTAATGTCAGGGGTACAAAGGACACAGAGTACCTGCTTTGTCTCGGAACTCCTGCGGGAACTCCGAAATTACCGCGGATAAAATCGCGGGGGACACCTAGTATAATTAAATACTAAAAACCCAAAATACACAATCAGCTACGCGAAAAGATCCTTCAAAAAACAATCACATCTATAGGTACTAATGTTACATTTTTTGTTTGTTTGTTTGTTACGATTTAACTCCTAAACAGCTAGAACGATTTCAATAATTATTCCATCATTAGAATACTGCATTAGCCCTGAGTAACGTAGGCTTTATTCTAATCCGGAATTCCCGCGAGAACTCCGAAATTACCGCGGGTGAAATCGCGGGGAACAGCTATAAATTAGAATTGTAAAGAAAATCTGGTCGTGATTCCTTTTAAAAATATAGATAATAGCTTTATATCGAAGATTTAGGCATGAATTTGTAATAAAAAATTGCCATAGTTGGTTTCAGGGCCACTTTTCGAAATTACATTTGTATTGAACTATGAATCTGAGTTAGTAAATGTAGAGTTAGTGAATGTAAAAAAGCTTAGATACCTTGTGAATACGTTTAGACGGATACACACTACACAGTAGAACCTGTACTGTGTTATCTTATCATCATAAGATACCTAATTAAATATTATACTTAGTAGCATTATTGGTACGGTATACAATCAATTTTGTAATGGGATGAAGGCCTAGCGGCCGTAAACAAATCAACGGACGGTGACATGACTACACATTGAACGACACTATGAGGTATGTTTATGCATAGAACCTTATAGAGACAAAGACTTGAGGCATATAAGTAAGTAGGTACATGATCAGTTTCTTTACCGTAGGATGTGTTCCTTTTCTTTGTTGCCGTATTTCGAACGTGGTATTTTGTACGCAGTTATTCGGATTCAGGCAGACATTGCATATTAATTTAAGTCTTTTTGTTTTCATTAGGCACAACATTGTGCATATAATTTTTCTATTAGGTATGTTATTTTAGTTTATTTTGGAACAAACAGCCTGGTGCTTAAATATAACAATTACCTATAAGTTAAATACATTTATTTGAGTATAAGTATCTACTTTAAAAGTCAATCAAAATCTGGAACGTTAATGATATTCCACATTATGATTGACTTTTAAAATATAAAAAATAGAATTAAAAGAATTTAGAATAGGGAGATATTTTATGTAATAAAATATGTAAAAAGAAAATACTTATATTAATAAAGACAATTTTCAAGATAAAGTTAGGTATATGTATTATAATTTGACATCTCTCTATAAATAGGTAGTTAGGTAGGTTATATAGATACTTATCTATTTTATATAAAACTGTAACGGCACCGCGTCTGTGCATTGAAACTAATGCAAAAGGATCTTTGTTTTTGTATGCATATGAGACCTACTACCTATTAGAAAGTCAAACTCAAATATTTATTCTATAAAAAGCCTTAGTCGACTCCTTATGATGTTACATATTATCCTTTTTGTAATATACATACAATTGTATCAGTGATCACCTTACTCGTAAAAGACCATACAAGTCTTTTCATTGGAGTGGCTTCGGATATGAAATTAAAACACCCAAGTACGATACTTTATCAAAAGTATCGTATCTACTTGAGAGTTTTTATTTTATTTTCGTTTTTTTGCGAAAGCAACCGCATAAATTACAATATTTATTTAAGATTACATTTGAGCTATCCCCATATTTAAAGAGGTTTTTAGATGAAAAAGTAGGTAGGTACATAGCATGTTACGTGTATGTTTGTGTTTGCAAGATAGTACCTATATATCTTCAAACCTTAAAAATATCTCATAAGTAGGTACATAATTTTACTCCTGTCTCCCAGAAAATAAATAAATAAAATAAATTTTTATTCACCAGCACAAGTTACAAAGTTGCAAAGTACAACAAAGAAATTAAACAATCGGCTATGATGATCCTTGCACTAACGGTAAAAGTATAAAATTCATATTAAGTAGTCACATATATAGCTACTTTTTTAATTTACATGAAAAAAGGCAGATTATATACGGCAAGAACATGCGAATGAAGTCGCGAGCACAGCTAGATATAGATACTTAAAGATGAAAAAAAAAATTGCATATGAGAAGCTTCTTGCCTGCGCTCGTAGGCGTATCAAATAGCTCTCTATCTAAATACCTATCAAGATAATTAAGTTTACAGAACTGTTAAATCGGTAGTTACGTTTTTACAATGCAATGTATCTTTGCACTCGTTACCTAAGTAAATAGCTACTGATGCGTTTGACGTCGTCTTAATTAATACTCTACTTTCTTGTAAGATTTGAAATATCGTCTTTTACGACTCTCCTACTTGTACCATGACATACCTAATCCGACGATTTCAAACATAGTCGGAAAACAACTACCTACGGTTGATGTCATTTTTAACCATTCTCATAAATACTTGTACCTATCATCTGAAAAATTTGAAATATCACAAAAGAAGACTTTACGTGGCTGACTTCGTCTTTCATGACTCTATATTTGCATCACTCAGTGTCGGCATTGGCTTTGATCCGGGTAGAGCGGGATGGTGTTTCAGCGCCCTTTAGTCGATGCATTCACTTTACATAAATTTTGCTTTATCTTTCTGTAAACTAAATACTGCAGGATAGCAACACTGCCTCGCGTCTTTCAAAAGGCGCCATCAATATCTTACTTTTTGCTGAAAATGGTTTTTTTTCTGTGCCCCTTGCTAGTTATAGCGACCATACTTCCTCCTCCTGACCCCTGGGCCTACCCTGATCATATTGACCATATTCGATAATCACTTGTGATTGAATACTATCGCAAGAATATTTTACCTGTATAGACGGTTGTTATCGCTACTATGCATGTTTGGTATTTTTATTTTCCATTATTTTAAGTTTACTTGTTGGTTTCAAATAAGATCATAGAAGGAAAAAACCTTTACCTTGTTAAATTAATAAGATCGCACTCTTTTTTGTTAAAAAATACCTCAAGGATCTTACGTAGTCCAATCATCATCATATTAGCCGACGGACTTTTCGTACATTACTGATTACATCACTTTATGATAGTTGATATTCACGTCTTTTGTCTATAGTACAGATAATATAAAGCTATGCTATATATCTATAGGTTATTAGTTTAAAAGGTTAATTCCACAGAAAAAGTGGTGGAGCGAAACAGCGTTTAGAACCGCCGCTAGGCCTTTGCGATTTGCGACGCAACAGGATTAATTGTCAGCGTTCTCCTTGATTAAAACAAATAGTTTCAATGACACACGCACATAATATTATACCGGTTAAATTGTTAACACATTCTTACAGCGACCCGTAATGTATCATGTCACATTTAGCATTAAAATCACGTTTTTTTATGTTGTTTTTTGTTGTTAATTTATCCAACTGCATCAAATTGAGTATTGATTGTTTTTTTGCACGGTTCCGTATAAAAACACTGCATTGGCTGAAACTAGAGATAGCTAGATATCTATATATATAATTTATTCCAATGAATATAATTAAGTTTTTTCACTAGGCATGTTGTACACCACAGTACACACCCCAAGTGTATGCTACAAATGAAAGAAAGATTATGTATTTAAATTATGTACCTAATAGTTTATGGTCTTAGCTCAGATTGAATGAGGAATGGTCTTCACAGTCCTCATGGAAATATTCCTATGTCTGTATTTTCAATTTTTGTTGAATATATTGTAACCTTCTGATAAGCTGCTGACATAATAACTAGAATTGGTTTCTTTTTGGTTATTATTAGATAGGTACTTAGGTTTTTCACATTTAATTTAGTCCTGTTACAGGTTTCATCACTGTTAATTAAATACCAAATTTTTTAGATTCAGCCTCTTGCTCTTTCAATTTATATTATTCAAATACTGCTTGAGGCTTCTCTAGGGTGGACGTTTTGTTATTTCCATTTACTTCGCCTTACTTTTCATTACCTTATCTGTGCCTGAAGCTACTGCGACTTCAGGCTTCTCGGATCGCTAAGGCTAGTGAAAGTCTCAAACAAAGATATTTTCCATACATTTACTAAGGAAATGATTTGTAAATTCTTGGATATAAAATAAATCTTTTCTTGACTTTTTCACTGAGAAAATTCCTAGACACCAACTTAGGGCCTTACCACCATGTCTTTAACAATCTTACTATAGGTAATCTTACATCGAAATTTGCCCATTCTAATTTTGACTATACACATGGTTGCAAGGTCAACATTTCATTGTTAGAAGTATGTAAGATGACGAGAAAACTCAAAAAAATGATGGTTTAGGACTTTGTACCCGTATACATTTTCTTCAGCAAATTCATGAAAAAAAAACCACTCAATTTGACGCTCTTAATACTGAAAACTTAGTTGGTATTTGATTTGGTGCTTAAATATGAAATAGCATACGATGGAGCAATAAAATGAGCTGGAAAAGCTCACTTTTTAAAAGCTTTAATCTAATATATAAAATTCTCGTGTTCAACAATGTTCGTTCCCATACTCCTCCGAAACGGCTAGACCGATTTTTATGAAATTTTGTATGCATATTCAGTATGTCTGAGAATCGGACAACATCTATTTTTCATCCCACTAAAGGGAGTTCCTGCGGGAATTCCGAAACTCACGCGGTTGAAATCGCGGGGCACAGCTAGTTTTTATATAGTTAACGTAACTATACAGTATACGTAGGTATAATTTTATGGAAAAGGGTTTTCACGATTTTACACATTTCTAATAGTATAACTAGACATGACTAAAATAAATGTTTAAAATCTGATAATCTTCTGATCCTTATAAGAAATGGATCGATTGGATTTAAAATAAGTTTTTAAGTACGTATATTGATTGTCCACTGAAAAATTAAGAAGTCAAAGACGAGAGCATATCAATTTATATTTATAAATACGTGATAAAAACGGGCTTTAGACACCTAGATTGTGGTAAGACTCAAGGTCTGTTCAATCCAGAGTTCCGTGGATGTACCTATATAAGTAGTTGACGCTTTAGATGCTGAATATTGTTCTGTTTGTATGTATAAATTTTTCATTATTTCAAGAATGTTTCTTGCGGACATTAAGCATATACATGTATTGCATAATTGCAATAATTTGTATTCATTAAGTACGGCTTCTGCAATTGTATTGGGAAAATTAATGGTCAGATTTCGCCATTGTAGCAGCTCTTAACGAGTGGTGTCAAAAATATGATTGTAGTGTGGGTGGGCCTCATACATATTTCAATTCTTTACTTTTAATATTTGGAATTAGAGCACTTTTTGATTAAGAAATTTTATGTTTTAAAA
Organism: Zygaena filipendulae; assembly: GCA_907165275.2. Taxonomy (NCBI): domain Eukaryota; kingdom Metazoa; phylum Arthropoda; class Insecta; order Lepidoptera; family Zygaenidae; genus Zygaena; species Zygaena filipendulae. Next base: position 9,639,297 of record OU015657.1, read on the forward strand.
TAGTTTTTGCAGGAAAAATTACTCACTTTTCATGAGATTTTGTTTTGTTTTTATTGAATAATCTTAGTATAAATTGTATACCTACGTGTATGTTGTTTCAACGATACGTCTATACATAGATGTATCTGTCAAGTAAGAAAACAAATGCCGTCCGTTTTGAGTGGCAGCCGCGGAAAATTGCAATGATTTTCAAAACAAAATGACTTTCATGCGGACGTCAACATACCTACATACTTATATATGTATTTTAATTATTAATCATGTTATGATTTTCTAACTGAGCGATGTTAAACGTAGGTATCCTACTTTGTTATAAAAACTATATTAAAATATTTTATTATCTCTTAATTACCAAAGATAATTCAAGAATAAAGTGCTTATACATAACTCGAATTATGTATGTAAATCATAAAAAAATAGCTTAAGTATTTAGGGCGTTAAAAAAATTAATGATAAGGAAAATTGAAAGTCTTTGCTGAAATATGTACCTTCATAAAAAAATGTTAGTGTATATAGGTATACGGGTTTTCAATAGAATAAGGATTCCATGATTGTCAGCGTAGGTATAGACTCGTTCTAATTATTATTTATTGTGTAACTTAATCTCTTACTCCGGTAAAAGATAACATAATATATTTATTTATGTATTTATTAAACAAAGAATTCATATAATATTTTGATCACAGTTTTCACCTTGGTTCTCGCCTGTTATGTTGCGTCGCGGAACGGGGTTGTATAAATCGAGTAATATCGAGCCATAATCGCGAGTCGCAACTCTAGTATTTTTTTCATTACCGCGAGTTACGGTTAGAGTACGGTTACGACCAGAAATTGTCATTTACAGCAACATGAATGAGGGGTCAAAAATACGCTGCATGACGTCGAGAAAGCGATAAATAGGTATAATATATTTTGTAGAACCTGAAATTAAATATCATACAATAAGAAAAGTTCACTCACCCATTTTGATAATCTCACGTATTCACTGAACCACTAGTTTTAATACAACTGTCGAAAAATATTTAATTAGATCACAAAACGTGATTTATATACGTTTATATAAATTTATCCACTACTATCGGTGTACCATTATCACCCTGCGTGTGACACTCAGAGGGATGTGCGCGTGGGCAAGCCGCGAAGTACCGATACCGGATGCATGCGCGCTAGCCTTAAGGATGCCGCGTGCCGCTTACAAAGGCTTCTGTGCGAATGTCGTCCCGTCACTGCTGCTCGCTGAAGATTCCTCTAGCGCGTGATAACGATAAGGCGTACGCGCAATCACTCATCTCGCGTTATCTAGACGGGCGGCGACCACGATCCGTCTTAAACAAACCAAACTCGATCATCGATTTGACATTGTACTTAAGTCTGCAATATGATTATGCAACGAATCTTATACACAGGGTGTCTCGTATCGTCAAGCCAAGCACAGGTGGGCTATTATTTAACTTTGTTGCTGTCAATTTTCGGTTGCAATTGGAAGCATGGCGGTTATGCGATAATAGTATCTATACTTCGACACCTAAAAACACCTAAAATGATAGCCACAAAAGTTACATAATTGCTTAATTTCTGATTGAGATCGAAAAATTATACTACCAATCTAGACATATTAATCTAGTCTAGATATAGACATATAAATAAAATTGATAGATTTGTTTGTAATTTAAAACTTTTCACTAAATGCATACGAAAGTATATACGGTACCTATACTAACATCAAATAATCAATTTTTAAAATTTTTCTCCGTCTGTTTGATTCGATTTTAACGGGACTTTCACAGGTAGATAGGTGATGTTTTAAGGTTTAACTTAGGCTAGTCTTTTCATTCCGGAATTCCTGTGGGATCTCTGAAATTGACGCAGGTGAAACTGCAGAGCACAGCTAGTAGGTAAGTACTTAAACTTTAAATGCGAAAGTCAGTTCGTTAAATACACTATTACGTCCTAACGGCTCGAGCAATCACCATGAAATTTTGCATACACGTTTTCATCAGGGGTACAGAAAAAGACATAGGGTACTTTTTATCCCGAAATTCCCGCGGGAACTCCGAAATTACCGCGGGTGAAACCGCGGGGCACAGCTAGTCAGTCCTACTTAAATGTGTTATAAATGTGAAAGTGTGGATGTTTGGATGTTTAGATGTTTGGATGTTTGTTTTCCTATTGCACTGCTGTCCCTCAGTTGAGGAAGGCATTGGCAGCCGAACTTTGCAACGAATGATCGCCTAATTGTATTTCTCTTGTACCTATGTTTTCATTGATTTCACATATATACTACTTATACATATTTCTGTATGTGTAAACTTAAAGGCTGTAGCGACTTAAATATAGACCTAATTGTTAATTTAGCTGTAAGTTTTCCAAAGTAAATAAAATAAAAATAAAATAAATAAATAAAATACACATTTTCAGGGGTACGGAACAAAGTATAAGGTACTATGATACCGGAATTCCCGCGGGATCTCCGAAATTAACGCGGATAAAACCGCTGGGAATAGCGAGTTACAAAATATATTTTACCAAATCGGCTACCTTTCCTGAGTTTGGTTTTCATAGTAGGTTCAAGTCCGTAGGGAACTACAGATTAAATTACTCACGGATTTCAATTATGTGGTTATATTTTGAATACGTTTTTGTTATCGCTCATTGTGTATTATTTAGTATATCGATGATCCTATTAATAACGTTCGAAAACAAACAAACGTTAGGTATACTTCCTTAAAATGTGAAGCCGAATACATGTTTGGAATACCTATTTGTTATTTGAGAGTAAAATGTAAGAGAAATGATGTTGTTGATGGCCGCTACGAAGCACTAGTAATTCATTATTGTTTTGTACGGCTTGAACGACCTTCCCTTATGATGCCGGTCTCTTGCGGAAGTAGAGGTTCTATCAGTAGGATTACCAACTAACTAGAAATAGCCGTACTTGAGCTGTAAGTCTATACGACCTAAAAAATAACCAGTTTCTTAATTTAAAGGATAAATTAACGTTAGTCGTACTTATCATACTAATATTATAAATGTGAAAATGTGGATGTTTGGATATTTGGATTTTTTTTATGTTTGTTACTCAATCACTCAAAAACGGCTTAACGGATTTGAATGAAATTTGGCATGCACGTTGTCAGGGGAACAGAGAAGGACATAGGGTACTTTTTATCCTGAAATTCCCGCGGGAACTCAGAAATTACCGCGGGTGAAAATAATATATTAGTTGACTTTTGATCACTTACATTAAGTTTCTTAGGTAATTTTAAAATCATCTTTGTATTAAGTTGGGTGTATTGTGTAATTTGAAATATCTTGCTCATTTATTGTTCATGGAAAATGCCCGGAATATCCGTAGCTCTCTCGGGACAAAACAAGAAAGCTGTCCTGGAAAGAGGATTTGTGTCCGCTGCTAGCTATAGATGTTGAGGTTCTAGCTTAATTAAAAATGGAAAGAGCTTCCGTATCTTTTACTTACAATAGTTTTATTATAAATGAGTAAGATCGTAGGTACAACATAATTATTATATACTTAATACGAATTTATCATAATAATTGACAATATTTAAGATGCAGAAAAAAAGACATTAAAAATCACATAAATAGAGCGAAAACATAAATAGAGTGTTTTGCCAAAAATTTTAATAAAAAAAAAACATAGGCAACGTGATTTATGGCACATAGAACAAAATGTGTAATTTTCGGCCATCAAACCATTGTTATTTGCAAATAATTTTGTTTTAGTGTATATCAGGACCTCGGTAGGAAAACTGCTGTGTCCTTCTTTTGAGTTAATAACACAAAATAAAGTTTGTAAAAGATAATATATACGGCGCGGCGTATAATATAGGGGCGGGCAAGGTTCTGTTTACGGTCAAGTGCAACTGCTGTCTATTTATACTTAAGTTAGGAATGACTTATTTTTTCTATAGCTGCGCTTACTGTGTCTAACGTTGATGGTGTAAAAAAAAACTGTAGGTATCACACGGTGCGTACAGACTATGTAAAATGTTAAATAACTTTTGTTATATAACACATCCATATTACGTAACATTGTTATTCAACATTGCAACATATAACAACTGTACACATTAAAATAACAATGCAATATAACAATTTTATTTTTACACTAGCTGTGCCCCTCAGTTACTTTTATAATATTAGTAGGATAAATAATTTAGACATGGGCTAGTAAAAATGAAAAAAATATAACCTATCTACATATATTAAAACATGGTGCGATCGATTCGTAAGTCGATTCTAAACAAACTATCTACTTAGGTACTAGTTTTCAGTCAATTCATTAACACGTTGTATATTTTCAATCTCATCTATGGCTACTATAATATTACAAGTATATTATGTTTGTGAGAAAAAATCTCTGGAATAAATAAATCATTGTAAGGAAATATTTCATTGCTAGACAACAGCTATGAGTAACATAGGATACTGTAATGGCTCGTGCGGCGAGTTATCCAACATTTTTGCTAGCCAAATAAACCAATACTTAATACCTAACACCAAACACACTGTAGTACAATAAACAACAAATTTAAATTAGTATTAAATTACGACTTACATTACGGTTGAAAATTTCGCAACGCCATACTGTAGGTACGCTCGCCGGACGCCGTGGTCTCGCTGTTGCTGGGCAGGAACCTCTCCTCGTGGCAGCTGTAGACTCCGCTGACTGTGGGCCGGGCTATACCCTGGACTCCGTGGGCCGGGATTACCCTGGATACCGCTCCTTCAATTCTTGACGTGACGTAAATTCTTGATGTGATGACAGAAAGATGCGATGCGATTTATTTTGGCAGCATGAATTATATTCTGAACAATTTTCTGGATTGCTTGTCTTCTGAAGTTATAGCCATTTCTTGTGTCTTGTATTTCTTCAAAAGTTATAAATTATGTTCTTCATTAATTTTTTTGCAGTATTGGTTATTGTTGTTCTTCTTAACTTTTGACAGGGTCGCCATGTAATGGCTCGTGCGGCGAGGAGACAAATAAAACCATCTCGGCCGGTGATAATAATAAAAGTTTACGTTTATTTAAAATGTAAGTACAACAACTTATAGGCTAATTAACTCTATGTCAGCAAACCTTAATTCAATCTGTGTGTGTAGTGGTGCAACTGTTCATACACTACAATACTTGTACATATAACAAAACAGAGTTCATAAAGAAGCCCAGAAATTCACAATAAGTTTCAATTTTATAATTAACTAGTTATGTCCGTGGTTTCGGGGTGAGTTTCAGAATTCCCGTAGGAACACCTAATTTTCTTTAGTATGTACATACAGTCTTGTTCTAAAAATTACAAAGACAACTAAAAAATACTCAGAATGGTCAAGTCATTTTTCAGTTTTTGCGAGACTAACGCACGTCAATTTATTTGTGTATTTTTATTTTTTTTATGTACCATAAAATCGTATAAAGGACCTTTATTAAAGGTCCGTAGGTTACACACGAGTGTCCATCAGAAGACTTCCTAGTAATTGTAAATCAAAAAATCGTAAACAAATTTTTGTATGCCGCTGTGTAGTTTACTCTAACACATTCTAGGTCGATGGCTACGTTTATTGAATTCACCAGCAAACGACCTTCAAAGACCTTCAACTTCTGCTAATAAATTAAAAATGTCTCTAGGTAGATAGTATTTCGTACTTCGCTTTCTTCGACATATTATGTATTTACTTACTTCGTATTACCAAAGAAAATTTTGATTAAAAAAAAAACCGACGAAACCTATCTATGTGAAAAAATAAATTTCCTATCATATTTTGAAGTTGCAAGCAGTAAACTCAAACTCTAAAAAGTATTATTTCATTTGCACGCTGAACAAATAAATATTGATACACAATGGACAACCTAAAACTTTCGATATTCATCATCCAATTTATGACATGTTAGTAATTAATTATTTATTTATTTATTCATTCTTTATTATACAAAAGGGTAAAAATGGCGAACTTAATGCCTTGCGGCATTTTCTACCAGTTAACCGTTGGCATTGATAACAAGACAAAAAGAGTAGGGTGCAATTATTAATAATTAAAATTAAACTTACTTACATAGTAGCTGAAAATTAATACAAAATTATTGACACCGAAAATAATATATTAGGCAATACACATTTAACACGTCGTCGTTGACCAATAAAACTGTATAGGGTCATCAAAATCGCGTGTTGAATAATAAAAATCCATCAAAAGGAAACAAACGAAGATCGTGTGGACCTCGACCCTCTTTGCATGTTACGGCACGTTGTAGTTTTCTGCTTATCTCCAACAGCAGGGTTATATTGTTAATTGTTATTGTCGATGTCTTCGCATACGAATATACGGGCGTATGATAATAATTTTCAAAACTTTATATTACAAGAAATCGTTTTTTCGTGACTTCACCTGCGCCGTTTTCCTTCACATGAAAGTTGGACTCTTTCTTCTTTTCCATCCGTCTACCTACCTATATAGTAACAGGAATTAATTCCATATTTATACTTGCTAAACCTTCACAGCTAATATCTTTCATTTGGAAAGCATTATCTTCAGAAAACTTAATAACAGCATTGTTTATCAAGTAGTTACCGAAACCACATGCAGATAGTTTAATCGCCTTTATTATATAGAATGTCTTTGATAATCGCGTATTCAAGCTATATTTTACCTCTGTGCAATCCCCGGATCAGGTTAAACAATTATGGGATGAACAATGTAAGTTGTTTGCTGTCCATACACTATGTACAAACTCTGCTCAATTAGGGTCCAGGTGGAGCTGTGTTATAATGTTCTTTATTATTAATACAAGTTAACAAACTTTCTCGTGATTTCATCTGGATCGCTTGCCTCCATATGTATAAAACATCTATCTCATATTCCACTAATCATATTAGATAGATAACTCTTAGTGGTTATATCTACCTACGTTGTACCATAGATTGATTCCAAATTTAGGTATAGTTTTCTAAACCAACATAAAATTAACATCCATAGACAAAAAAGGCATCCTACTCAACAGGTCCTACTAGATACAGATTACGTAGGTATCTGCCTACGCGACAAGACACAATTCAAATAAAAACACTCAAATAGTTACAAACTTTATACATACCTATATAAAATCGGAAAGTAATCGGTTCCCAGCGTGATTGTTTCTAATGAACTTCGGCGTACAAAGTAACGTTTTAATATGATATCGCGGAATCAATCTCACAGTAAACTTGATATTGTTGTAATCTTAAACTCGCCTCAAACGAGTTTGGACGCAATAATTTCTGATAGTTATTGTCGTAATAAAAGAACGTAGATGGACAGCGATGTCAGATCTAGTCGAGAAGGGAACAAGAGAGCAGGTCACGCACCATTTGAGACATTTCAAAGGTCTGGATTACTGTGAGTCATATAGGTGTAGAGCACAGACAATAACGTTTATAATACGAGTAAGAATACGGCATGCATGTTTGTGGCGTAGCGTAGTGTGACGTGTGTTGGGATATAAGAAAATAACTTCAGTTGTGTTCCCTAAATATTAATCATTAGGGTCGAAAATCTATGGTGAAACGGGTGCTGTATTCATTACATAATGTATGAGTAAGTATTATTTTAATTATATTATCCTATCTACAAATTTACTCAAAAATAGAGTACCTGCTATGTCGCGCTGCAACTCTGTCATAATTTAATAACTTTTGTATAAAATTTCCCCGAAGCCAAAAGGTTTTAATGAATACCTACAATGTGTGCCAAACAGCTAATAAAATATATACTTTTTTGTGAATACTTACTATAACGTATAGTATTATATTATCTGTGCTATAACTATTACTTTACATTCAGACTCAGGGTAAGCACACACTGTTATTGGTGCAGGCATGAAACCCGCGACAACTTGGCGTAGCTCACCACTAGACAAACGATGTTAATAAAACGTTGAAATAGTTAACAGTGCTCGCGGCTTCTCACTCCTTTTCTGGCTTATCTCCTCTAAAATCTCAAAACGAAGTGTACGCACCGGTCTAACCAAAATTTTCGAATTATTAAAAAAAAAAGAACTGTCTGTTTTAATTGAGTTTATTTGATAGTATTTATCAAATATTATGTCCATGTTATTATTGATATCCAGCCGTTATACCTGCGGTTACACCCCCGTTAATTTCCGATATTCCGAGGGAATTCCGGGATAAAAAGTACCTTATGTCCTTTCCAGACTCCTGATAACGTGTATAGGTACAAAATGTCTTGATGATCTGTTGTTAGGTAGGTACCTACGGTGTAATAAACAAACAAATAAAGAAAATCACATTCGCGTTGTGATATTCTAGTTGATAACATCATATCTATATGTGATTATGTCGCCGTGCGATTGATAAGTCTTTATATTTATTATAGAAATAAAGATGTCTATTATTGATACGGTCACTAAAAATGATGGTAGGTAAATATATTAACGAAAAATATTAGGTGTGTATCACAATGTTTTTGAATAGGTGCCTCCATAAATACTAGTTTGTATAAAATAACTGATTTTGTTTCATATGAGACTATCACTGCCCCTCGCGGTTTCACTTGCGGTAACTTCGGAGTTCCCGCGAGAATTCCAGGATAAACTATACGTATAAATCTTCCTCTTGAAACACTCTATCTATTGGTGAAAACCGCATGAAAATCCGTTGGGTTTTGGTTTTTCAGTTTATCGAAAACAGACAGACAGATAGACAGACGCGGCGGAGGACTTTGTTGTATATGCAGTGATTTCACAATTTAAATTTTGCGGTGTAACTTGCACTAGGATTACATATTATTAGCCTTATACGAGTACCCTATACGGTATACCGTACTTCAGTTGCTATACCATCGTCCATCGTCCTCAACCATCAAATAGCAACGCCTTTATTTATTTATTTATGTTTTGGCAACAAACAGTCATATATACATCTTAATTTTTACAATATTTCGTATTACTATGTTACAGACCTGCAGTGCCGATACATGATAATAATTATACAGTACAAATGAGAGATGGCACATAAGTTGTCATCGCTGCTATAGGTTCTTGCTTACACATTGTCATTCTAGGCTAGAATGATGCTCCAGTCAGTGGTTATATTTCGGTGGGTGTATTTACAGTTTTTATTACTAATTTTTTATAGGGACCCCACATCTATATTAATATTATAAAGAGGTAAAGTTTGTGAGTTTGTGAGGTTCTACTGAACCTACTGAACCGATTCTGAAAATGCTTTCACCATAAGAATGGTACATTATCTCTAAGTGACATTTGCATTTTTTGCATTTAGTTGTTGAATAGTTGCATTTCATGAAATTGTCATTCACATCATGAATTGACGTCTTTGTGACGTCAACTCTTATGTGGCCACGACGGACATATTGAAGAAGAAAATACATTTATTCCAGCACAACACACAAGAAAAAGAAACAAACATCAACAGTGCCTAATCTAAAGAGACATAGATAATATCTCTTGCATGCTCTGCCGAAAGGGTCACCAACTCAGCATTAGCTATAGGTGCGGGAACACCTAGCGCTGGTTTTCAGTTGGCAGCCCGCTGTCGCGCACGGACGGGGGGGGGGGGGATAACAAAAGAAGAGGCAAAAAAAATGATACTTATACATACAAAAAAAAAGATACTTATACATACAAATACACCAACTAAACATAAAAATATAAAAGATGAATAATATAAAAAAATACAAGTAAATAATTCTTACTAAAATAAACATTACATACAAAGTACTTAAACAATATAAATACTGTAAGATCTGCAATACACTACTTATAATACAATACTTTTAATACAGTGATACTAAATTAAGAAATAAATAGAATAATAAAATAGACAGTATTTTCCAATATTACCACGGAACTAAATAATAGTACAGAAATATAATAAATAAAAAAAAGACTGTTAACGACCACCTCGCTCTGGTTGTGGCCAACAACACACTCCATTGTGGTTAAAATCTCAGTCTGCATGAAGGTGGGCACGTTTTGTAAACGAAAAATAAATCCTATCTATCTAATATATATAAATCACGTGTCACGTTGTTTGTCCGCGATGGACTCCGAAACTACTGAACGGATTTTGATAAAATTTTGCAACCATTTATAATATGGTTCAACTTAAAAGATAGGATAGTTTTTATCCCGGAATTCCCTCGGGAACTGAAGGACATAGAGTACTTTTTTCCCGCAACCTCCGCGGGAACTCCGAAATTACCGCGGATGAAATCGCGGGGGACAGCTAGTATATACATATATATATTTTTTTTGGGGATAGTGTACGGAAGTGTGTGAAGGTGAGGTGTATTCTTATTTTATAACGACATGGTTCGCGATTATGACGTTTGAAACATAAACCGAGTTTAGCAACGTTTGGCGAAGCCCTAACATAGATAGGTAATCCTATTAACACGCCATCGCTTAGCTCACTTCACTAGCAATTACCTAAGTATGTTAAATACACATATTTTCGTGTTTAGAAAAAGTTACTTCGGTATCTTTCAATGTATTGAACTAATAGGTATCTTGTGCACTAGATCTATGTTCATGCCTAATCAAAAGTTTAAAATTTTGTGACAAAAATTCAGTAGAAGTCTAAAAATGGCTTTATTGCACAAATTTTACTTGAAAATTTTAAAACTAAACAAAACAACTATGAATTAAACTCACACATGTAATGGAGATTCAAATAAATTTAAACACAATCTCGTAAAGCCTTTTAAAGATAATATAGGTATTATTTTGGAACAGTTTTATGAAATTTTCCCGCAGTAATCTTTGGTTTTTCTCAATGCCATATGCGAGCTCTGGTACTGTCTCTCATTTTTCAATACCTTTTTTTAACCGACTTCATTTTCATGTGTCTGATAAAACAAGTAAGACCACGTGCTTATGAGATGATAACAACCCAGGGAATGCTGCCTTCACAAATAATTACGTAGGTACTTCTTATAGATAATAATATTACCTATTCAATAATATAATAATAAGAAATCCTAAGCATTACATTTTTGACACATTCATCCGCTCACAAAAATAAAAACGCTAATACGAGTTTAGAGTAAGTAATGAGTCACACCACCTCTGGCTAGCAAACAAATCACAGGCAGGAAATGATATCAAAAGTGCATTGAGATAAAGCAACTGACAGGTTATTATCGTACAAGTTGATGGCATCTCTGGCAGTTAGTTAATAGTTTTGACAGAGTCAGAGTCAGAAACAATATGTCTGTACTGGGGGATAAAACAGGTGCACTAATTGCACTACCAGGTCAGAATATAGCCGGAATATCCACGTACATACAGTTCTGCATGCCGTCGTAAAATTGCGCCTCACCTCTATTGAATTAAAACTCTAAGTAAAAACCTCGTTGAGTAAAGAAAGTGATAGTACCAACACTTTTTCTTGTACAAAAAACCATGAAATTTCTTTTTGGATTGTTTCAAAAAGAAGTAAATAAGTAAGTGACCTCGCGCAGGTTCTATAAAGCCTAACTCTCTCTAGTAAGGAGCAAGCTTGAGGGAGTCTCAATCTAATATAATAAAAGAGTTGTTTGTTCACTGATAATAGAGGTAAACAATAAAATAAAATATTGTAATAACAAAGTTTCGTGTATGGACAGAACGCGACTGCGGTATAGTCGAGATGTGACAAGACAGATCGGCTGAGAGATTGAGAGTAAGATTAACTAAGAACTGACACTGAGTGAGAAGTTATATGAGTAAGACTCAAATTATATATTGGCCCACCACGGTCATCTATACGCATTACTTACTATATAGCGTGGGTATACTATATTACGTGGGTCGCTCTAGCATCCGTACAGTATTCACATGGACTAGGTAGGACTAGGACTATTCACTAGGACGTATTTAGCGTACGTATTGAGAACGGAATAAAGTCGCAAAAAATGGATGCTATCAGGAGAAGCTGGTTGAACCAGGGTGGGCTATTTCATTGAGGCGACGTGTTTAGTTACATTAACATGTAAATTGTTAAATCTTATAGTCTTATTCAATATTTTAATTTAGTATTCAATGAATAAATATTTAAAATTACTATAAAATTGTCATTTTTGATGGATTAGGAACAGTCACCAAGTCATTCAAGTCATTAATCATAATGTTTGGGTCCTATATGGTTTTCATGTGAGACAGATTTAAAAACCTACTTAAATTACTTAAATTACCCATATCAAACTACATAATATAATAAAAATAAAAAAAATACAGAATTTTAATAAACTCCATCTATCCAGACGAAAATTCGGCAATAACTGTGTACGTGCCAGATGGGCTGTCGGGCAAGTGGACTGTATGACGATTACTCTGTCCACCTGACTCGTACGTAGCTATTACTGGGTACGGAGACACAGGAATCAGAACGGCGAATGCCAGTGATAACGCTCTTTTACTATCTAATCAGAGCGGCACTATACCCGTGACCACTAGCGTATGCAACGAGCTTAACTAGAAAATACTATATCGCGAACTGATTCTAATTAAACTTGTCTAAGCTATATGACGCATTGTCTTTCTAATATTTGGCGAACTGTAAGGTTCCTATTTCAATGTCTAATATTTATAACTTTTTTCTAGTGCGCGTTTTGCTAGTGTTCGCAGGAAATAAATGCAGTTTCTGTTCATTTAATTTTCACAATCTCAATTAATGTAAGCTTACCCATTGGTCACAGTCAATGGCTATCAAAAATGACGAGTCGAGGACATCAAGCTCACTGCTATTCGTGGCTCCTATTGGCCAACGGTTTTTGCTCGCTATACTCAGCGGGCGGATGCGATTCAGTGGCCGTAAAAGCTTCTAGAAACTTTACCTTTTATTGCCAAAGTGATGGCCGCTTTTATGGGCTTGGCAATAAGGTTCAATATACAAGTTTTAGTCTATTTTAAAACTATAGGTGCACCTCTAAACCTATACAATCTTTCTATACTTAGGTTGCTATACATTATTACTTATACCTAGCTTATACTATGAAGACGTCGGTTGTCTCGGGCACGTCGGTCGTCCTGCACATCCTCCCGCCGTGCAGCGCTCGCGTTCAGTAGAGGGCGCTGCAGAAACTCGCTGGGAAGGCGACCGGATCCGTCGGCAGGATCACCAGCTTCTTCGTGGGGCGTCGTAGTACGCCTCCTCTTGTCTTCACGTCGGCAGCCCTGACGATCCCGTCGGCCCCTGGGTAGACGGCGATGACGACGCCGCGCGGCCACGCATTCCGTGGCAGCGAGCCGTCGGCGATGAGCACGACGTCGTTCAACTTGATGGGGAGCCCGCGTCCGTGGGGCTCCCGCCGGTTTTGGAGCTCCGGCAGGTACTCCTTGACCCATCTGGCCCAGAACAGGTCGCAAGGCGTTGTGAGGCCCGCCAGCTGTTCCGGCCAGTCAGGTCGCGGTCGGTGAGCGAGCCGGGCACCGGATGGCGCGCCGACCCGAGCAGCAGGAAGTGGTTTGGCGTGATGGCTTCGGCGTCAGCCGGGTCCACCGACACGTGGGTCAGTGGCCGGCTGTTTATGGTGAACTCAGCTTCGGCGAGGAGCGTCACGAGCACCTCTTCGTGAGGCTGGCGCTCGTGAAGCGTCGTGGAGAGCGCGGTCTTCACGGACCGCACCATGCGCTCCCAGGCCCCGCCCATGAACGGGGCCCCAGGAGGGATGAAGCGCCACGCGATCATCTTCTTGCTTGCTTCATGTTCGGTTGCTGTGTCCATGGCCCGCCTGAGCTCGCGCTCGGCGCCATGGAGGTTGGTCCCGTTGTCAGACCAAATTTCGGTGGGACAGCCCCGCCGCGCGATCATGCGGCGCAGGGCCATCACCGCAGAGTCGGTGGAGAGGGACGCGGCCAGCTCGAGGTGAACGGCGCGCGTCGTCAAACATGTGAACAGTGCAACATATCTTTTTTGGGTCCCCCGCCCAACGGTTACGGTCAGGGGGCCAAAGTAATCAACACCGGTAAAGGTGAACGGCCTCACGTGGTGCGCGAGGCGGCCTCGGGGATGATCACCCGTAGGCGGCGTCGGCGGTTTGTTGCGCCGAATTCGGCACGGCCTGCAGGCCTTGAGGGCCGTGCGGACGGTGGTGCGTAATTTGAGCACCCAATATCTTTGCTTTACCTCGTTTACGATCATCTCGACTCCGCTGTGGTGCAGTTGCCTGTGAGTCCACTCGATGTATAGGCGGGCGAGATGGTGTGCTCCATCCAGCACTGGCGGCGCCCGGGTGACTTCGGGGACGCCTTCGATCGCGTCAATGCGAGTCTTGAGTTGGATAGTGCCATCGACCAATGACACAGCGAGTGCGTATAAGCGACTATTGGTAGGTATGGGCTTACCTGTTTCGAGGCACTCGATATCCATCGGGAACGAGCTGCGTTGGCTCGCTCTTACCAGCAGCTTCTCGGCGGCACGCAGATGCTCCGCTGACAAACTCTTGTATTGTCTCGCGGCTGCGGGCTGCTGGATCCTTGGCGCGGCTTTGCGCTTCGAGGCGGCTGGTTTCTCGTTCCAGGCGCCGTCCTTCTCTTTGTTCTTCGACGTCCGTTTGTAATGGACGCCCTCGGTTCGGCGGCGGCAGAGGTCAATGAACTGCAAGACCCTGCCGGTCGCTCGGAGTAGCCTCTCCCATTTAGAGAATCGTTTGAAATCGGGCACGCATTCTCTCGTATCAGGGCGAGCAGCGTTCGTAAGGTTATTGACTTTTTCCTCACCTGTAACGACAGCGGCGTCCGGGGAGTCGGCCGGCCACGTCGTTGGTTCGTCGTACAGGAACTCCGGCCCTCGATACCAGCGGTGCTCGGAGTTGAAGTCATTCGGCACGTCCCGCGTGGCGTCGTCTGCGACGTTCATACGGGTGGGCACCCAGCGCCATTCTGGAAGTCTACTATTATCTTCGATCGCCGCGATTCGGTGGGCGACGAAGGGTTTAAAAGCGCGGGCCCCAGTTCTCAGCCACGCGAGAACGGTCTTGCTATCGGTCCAGAAAGTTTGTGATTCTGGCTTCCGTTGATGCTCTTCAATGACCGCTGCGGCCATGCGGCTGCCCATGACCGCGGCCTGTAGCTCAAGCCGCGGTATTGAAGTTGTCTTCACTGGTGCCACCCGAGCCTTAGCGAGTACTAATGTGACATTTACCTCGCCCTCCGGGGTGACTGTGCGCCAGTATACGGCGGCTGCGTAGGCAACTTCACTGGCGTCTGTGAAGGTGTGCAGCTGGAGCGATGTGGCGTCGCTGTAGCGTAGGTAGCACCTCGGGACTGTGACGGCGCTCAGGTTCCGCAGATGCGCCATCCACAGCGTCCATTGTTCGGCGAGGTCTGGACTCAGCTTCGCGTCCCAGCCCGTGCCGCGGCGCCACACCTCCTGTAAAATTTGTTTGGCTCGCACCGTTACAGGCGATGCGAGCCCCAATGGGTCATAAAGAGACATTACAATACGGAGCGCTTCTCTTTTTGTTGGTGCAGCACTCTGCATTATCCTCGCTGGTATGCGTGCCAGGTCGAGGTTGAAGGCTAGTTGATCTTGGTGGGGCTTCCACACTAGACCCAAAACCTTTTCTATTTGGCTGCCATCGCTCAGATTGACGGCCGGTCGCCGCGCTGCTTCGGGGTCAATGGCCCCGAGTACGTCGACTGAGTTTGATGCCCATTTGCGCAGGTCAAAGTGGCCGCGTCGGTGGATATCTCGCACCTGGCTGGACACTTCAACGGCCTCGGCCGTGGTCTCGAAACTGTCTAGGTAGTCGTCCATGTAGTGATTATTGACAACGGCAGTTGTCGCCCGTGGCATAGTATTTTGGTATCTTACCGCGTTTCTGTTCTTAACGTAGATGGCCGTTGACGGCGAGCAGGTGGCGCCGAAGATGAGTGACGTCATCCGGTATTCTGTCGGCGGCTCGCCGTCGCGGCGACTACCTCTCCACAGGTATCGGAGCGCGTCGCGGTCGGACGGGCGTATCTTCACTTGCATGAACATCTCCGCTATATCTGCGGTGACAGCAACGGCATGCTGCCGGAAGCGCATCATGACTCCCGGTAGCGACTGTAGCAGATCAGGACCTGTGAGCAAATGATCATTGAGGGAGACTCCCTTCGTCTTGGCAGCGGCGTCGTGAACTATTCTAAGTTTCTCCGGTTTTAACGGGTTCACGACGGCAAAGTGTGGTAAGTACCACGTTCGATTCGGCGTAGACGATGCCGGTGCGGGTTCAGCGTAACCCTTCTCTATGAGAGCAGTCATTTGTTCCTCATACCTTACTTTCAGCGATGGCGATCGGTCGAGTTTCCTCTCGATGCCGTGGAGCCGACTCAGGGCGTTCTCCCTGTTGCCTGGCATCGCAGGCTCGTCCTGCTTCCACAGCAGCGCAGTCTCGTACCGGCCGTCCTTCTCCGTCGTGCACTCGTCGAGGATGCGCAGCGCACGTGCCTCCGGGTCATTGACCGGACGCTTCGGGGTCACTGTAAGGGACTCAAGAGCAAAATAATGTTTTAGTTGCTCGTCCATGCGGTCATCTGTGGTCAGGTGGTATACATGGTGAACTCTCTGTCCTAGTGTTCGGCTGTGTGCACCATGGAGTACCCATCCGAGGGGTGTGAGGGAGGCGACTGGCTGGTGTCGCTGACCCTTCCTGACCTCCGACGCCAGCAGGAGGTGCCAATTGTCTTGGCCGATTAATATTCTAGGTTGAATGTCATCATACCTTATTTCATCCTTTATGTCCTCCAGGTGTAAGCAGTCGGCTAAGTCGCTCTCGGTGACTGCTTGTGGGGACAGGCGCAGCGCGTCTATGGTTCGCGCCATGATCTCGGCGTCGCCTCTGCTCCCTTTCAGCTGCAGGGCGACGCGTTGCGACGACGGTGTAGCTAGCCTCGTTCCGGCGATCGCCTCTATGAACAGAGGCTCGACCGGCCCGGTCGCGCCAGTCTGGCGCGCGAGATCTGCATCTACTAAAGTTATAGTGGACCCGTCATCGAGTAGGGCGTGAGTGTTTACCACTCCCGCCGGTCCGGACACACACACAGGAATTATTTTTAGATACGTCTGGAATTTAGTGGGAGCGCACGCGGTTGTAACTGTTTCTGTTTCCTGCGTCGGTGCTTTTTTCGCACGCGACGTCGAGTGCAACAGCGCGTGGTGCGAGAGTGGGCATCCATCGCGGTCACACTTTTTAGTTTTACAACTATGCATTCGTTTTCGTACACGTAAGCATCTAAAACATAATCTACGCTCTTTTGCTAGGTCCCAGCGGGCATCACAAGATAAATCATTAAATTTCTTACATACCTCTGTGGTGTGTCCGACGGCATTGCAAACTGGGCACTTTGGTTTCGCACTATCACTATTTTCGGTGGCTGCGAACGTTCGGTTCGGCCGGCGCTGGGGCGGGCGGCTGGCCGGCTCCAGCGGCGACACTTGTTCGGGCTGCGCGTAGGGCGCGCACGTTTCGGCTTCCAAACCGAGGAATCGAGCCAGGGTCACGAGGTCTGGTTCCTGGTCTCGGTGTGGCTTGGCATATTGATACCATCTATATCTGATACTAGGGCACAGTTTATCTGTCGTTACCTTAACTATATCCGGATTGTTTAGGTACTGCTGCCTGTTGAGCGCCTGTAGCGTTGCCACGGAGTTGGTGACCCGACTCGCGAAGATGCACAAGTCGCGCGGCGAGTCGGTCGGGCGCGACAGGGCGCGTAGGCGGTCCAGCTCGGTGCTGGCGATGCAGTCCGGACGACCAAAGCGAGACTCCAGCGTCCGCATGATCTCATCTGGATTTGAGTTGCAGATGAGGAGGCTTTCGACGGCCTCTTTCGCCTTCCCGCGGAGGCTGCGGCGAAGGCGGGCGACGTTCTCGGTTGCGGTGTACGTAGAGCTGGAGTCCTTGTAGGCTGCGTTGAACAGCAGCCACTCTTGATGTGAACCACTGTAGTTCGGTAGTTCGGCGAATGCGCGTGAGCGCGCATGTCCCCCTCTGGCTGCGAGGGCGATGGCCTCGGCCAGCTGAGACATATTCACGTTTGTCTCGGCTAGCGGGGTGGCGCCCGAGGGCGCCCAAACAGGCGGCGGCTGTGGCCCGGCAGGCGGCGGCGCCCAGGCGGGCGGCAGCGGCGCGGCAGGCGGTGGTGCCCATGCGGGCGGCGAATGCCCAGCGGGCGGAGGTTGCCCAGCGGGCGGCGAATGCCCAGCGGGCGGAGGTTGCCCAGCGGGCGGCGATTCGGCGGGCGGCTGCAGCGGCGGTGGCGGCGGCCCGGCGAGTGTTGGCGCTGCGATCGACGGCAGTTGCGGTTGCAGCGGCGCTGCGGGCACAGAGGTGGGCGGCGGCGGCACGGGGAGCGGTTGTTCGATCGGCTCATCTGGAAAATCAAAAAGATGTGCCCGGCTGTCTGTTAGCCACGCACCCACTCTTTTATTAGTTTCTGCCACGGATATGGCATCGACGTGGCTCTCGATGGATTCCAACTCTTCCTCGGCCTCTAAGACGGCGAGACGAGCGGCGGCGAGCTTCAGGCGGAGGCGCGCTTCTTGACGAGCCTTGCTCTCCTTCTTTACCGTCCTGCTGCCGCTGCGACGGGTACAGGCGTCGCTAGCGGACAGCACAGACTCGGCGGGGACGGTAGGCAGCTGTGGGCGCTGTGGCGCCTGGGTTCGCTCAGCTGTGTGAGCGGTGGCGGTCGTCGCGGCGACCGACGGCGTCTCGGCGGCGGACGGCGTCGGTGCGACTGACCCGATGGGGGCAACGGACGGCGACGCGGCGGTGGCCGGCGTCTGTTGCAAGCGGCAACGCGAGTGTTGCGGCACTATATGCTCGGACGTCGAGCGAGCTATAGCAGTAGTCGCGGCGGCCGACGTCGTCACGGCGGCGGACGGCGTCGGTGCAACAGGCTGCATCGAATCAGCTGACGGTGGCACGGCGGCGGCCAGCATCAGCTGTGAGCGCTGTGGCGCATCGGTGCGCTCGACGGCATGGCGAGCGGTGACAGTCGCGGCGGTCGACGTTATCGCGGCGGTGGACGGCGTCGGCGCCTCTATAAGACTCACGGTTACGGGCGTGGACGTTCCGGCGTCTATATCTTCGGACGGTGAGGCGGGCGGCTGGCGATGCGTCACCGGCCGGGCCTGAGAACGGCCACTCGTAGAGCGAGTCACCGGCATTGTGATTCGCTGTTCTCCGTGATCGCGGCTCGAATGGACCAGAAATGTACGTGCCAGATGGGCTGTCGGGCAAGTGGACTGTATGACGATTACTCTGTCCACCTGACTCGTACGTAGCTATTACTGGGTACGGAGACACAGGAATCAGAACGGCGAATGCCAGTGATAACGCTCTTTTACTATCTAATCAGAGCGGCACTATACCCGTGACCACTAGCGTATGCAACGAGCTTAACTAGAAAATACTATATCGCGAACTGATTCTAATTAAACTTGTCTAAGCTATATGACGCATTGTCTTTCTAATATTTGGCGAACTGTAAGGTTCCTATTTCAATGTCTAATATTTATAACTTTTTTCTAGTGCGCGTTTTGCTAGTGTTCGCAGGAAATAAATGCAGTTTCTGTTCATTTAATTTTCACAATCTCAATTAATGTAAGCTTACCCATTGGTCACAGTCAATGGCTATCAAAAATGACGAGTCGAGGACATCAAGCTCACTGCTATTCGTGGCTCCTATTGGCCAACGGTTTTTGTCAAGCTTCTAGAAACTTTACCTTTTATTGCCAAAGTGATGGCCGCTTTTATGGGCTTGGCAATAAGGTTCAATATACAAGTTTTAGTCTATTTTAAAACTATAGGTGCACCTCTAAACCTATACAATCTTTCTATACTTAGGTTGCTATACATTATTACTTATACCTAGCTTATACTATGAAGACGTCGGTTGTCTCGGGCACGTCGGTCGTCCTGCACAAACTGTTTAAAATATGTGGTTTAAACATTTCAGTGGACTCAGCCAGACTGATAAGTAATACTGCTTATTTCGGTTAGACAGCACGTTATCACTCGGTTTTTTTGACAAAAAATATTATACAGATATGCATATCCAGATATAAAAAGGTGTCACATGTCTGATTGTGATTGATATGTAAGGTCGCTCTTAGAGTACTCGAATGGTGGAAATATTTGGGCGGTCTTTGTGATACCAGTTACTGTGCGAACAATCGGCCATCGGGAATTTTCGCTAATTCAATCAAGCTGAGTATTTTATACACATACTCATTAACACAGTATACATACATACAGTAGAACCCACAGAACAGAAAATAACAAATAGAAGGGACATCAACTTAGTTTAGTATGAAAACAGATGAAAACCAATGTCGCCGGGTGATTTTCGCACACAAAACTATTCATATATTATGCCCCCCTCTAACGGTCCGAGTAAGCACTCTGAACAAAGAAACTTGAAAGAAAAGCGGCAAAAGAACACTTTTCATTCAAGTGTGTTTTCATTCAACCTATTTTTTACAAACCAAGCAATGTAGAGTTTGGTTTGTAAAACATTTCATGAAGGAATATAAAAGATAATATTGTATTAATAGCTTTTAATTTTCCAAAGTGTTCCAAACACCAAAGTTTGCTATATGCGAATTTTCATTTAAGCCTTCGCCCGTATTTGAATGAAATATTAAAAAATTCAAAGCAATCGGTGAAGAAATTTCGTAGATTTAAATACCTATTCGAAGTTTGAACAAACCAACATTAAAGTTTTTTGCTGATCAACATGATTCGCAGTTTTGGTAATATTCGTGCAGCTAGACTGAAAGACATGAATGGTCAACATTGGAGGCACGACCCGTGGACCCACCGGCTAGACTAACTTATGGGTCCACGGGGAAGAAATATTTTATACTAACTGTGCCCCGCGGTTTCACCCGCGGTAATTTTGGCGTTCCCGCGGTTATTCCCGGATAAAAAGTACCCTATGTCCTTCTCTGTACCCCTGACAACGTGCATGCCAAATTTCATCCAAATCCGTTCAGCCGTTTTCGCGTGATTGAGTAACAAAAATCCAAACATCCACACTTTCACATTTATAATATTAGTAGGATTTACTCGCGATCCGTGGTCCTACGGGACATAGACTTAAAAAAGTAAACGAAGTCGAACTATTGATACAATTTCAGCAACTACAGGAAAATACCTCTCCCGAGTATGTAATGCAGCTTTACGTATTTCTTCTCGCTATGTCTATGTAGTTTTTGCGGGTCACTATAGAGACTATAATATTTTGAGTCGGTGGCAACAAAAGTATTGAAATGAAGTGATGCATTGAAAATTCTCTACGTAGTGAACGTATAGTGTGTCGGTAGTTAATTCTATATTTTGCAAGTCACGAAAAGGGTGGCTGCATCGCACGCAGGGTTGTGCAGGGACCAACCTTGTCACATTGTGCCTAACTTAACAATGCCGTATATATGTAGGTAGTTACTTTATTTAAATAACCTATGTACATTGTACATACAAAACTGTTACTGCGTATTTAGTTATATTAATACACTTTATTTATCACACACGCCGACCGTGAATTGCGTCTCAGCCCCTGTTTCTATACGTTTTAATGACAATATCATAAAATAATAATTTACCGACGCCTGCTGTTTATAATCCCTATTGTAAATACGTACCTACTTCTGATTCTTATTGTAGTTGTTCCATTATTTCCGTATTCAAAAACTGTTGGTAATAAATTAATTCATTTATGAATTTATGAATACAAACTGATATTACATAATTAATGTTATTTTTCATAAAACTTATCCAAGTATCTAGTTACCCAGATTTATAAATAACTAGCTATTCCCCGCGGTTTCACCCGCGTTAATTTCAGAGATCCCGATCGAATTTCGGGATAAGGGACTTATATATTCTTTTCTGTACCCCTGACAACGTGTAGGTATGTAAAATTCAATGATGATCGGTTGAGCCGTTAAGGCGTGAAAGCCTAACTAACATACAAACTCGCTTTCGCATGTTATAATATTAGTAAGGATAGTAAGGATTCTTTACCTGTGAAAACTACATCACAATCCGTTCAGTAGATTCGGAGATTATCGCGAACAAACAGACATACAGAAGAGAATTTTAAAAACTTTGATGTGGATGGTTACTCTTCTTTTGTCGCCCCCTTTCTATTTTTGGTGAAAATATTCAGTGTTCAGAACCGCGGATTCTACTCTTTTATCATAGATAAAATAAATAAATACCTACAGATATAGTTCATATATACCTTAATACATGGCAATTAATAAATTATAGAAGTATAAATAAGTTCGTTCGATGAACTTGTGGTGGTATCAAGTTGAAAATAATCCGACTCGCTCTGTTTTTTTTTTCTAATTAAGTTACATATAAGTGAGTATAACCACAGATAATATAATAGGTACTGTATCTACTTTTTCCTTTTATGTGCACGTTCTATATTATTTCGTTATTATCCATTTGCTGTTTCAATACTCCTATGATTAGGTTCAATGTTTTCTCCTCTAATATTGTCTAAACTGGGTACTTACTCGGTACTCTTGAAACTCAGAAAAACAAAAACTTATCTTCATATCAGTAAGATTTTAAAATATCTGTGGATGATAATACTATCATTCGTCAATTTGTTTCTATGAGATATGTGAACTTGAAACGTACCTCATCTGTACATGCACTAAACTGCAATTATTTGTTCTACTTGTAAATAAAAACAAGCAACTCGTAGACACTCGAAACTATCTACTGATATTACGATAGAGAACGTAAATTTACGTCATTAAAATGTTTTTTTTTTCCGTATGTCCATATTTTTGTAGATAGACGAAAAAGTGCCAATGTTGGCATTTTCAGTGTAAATTAACATTCAATAGTATCTTCGTCCTTTTTAAATTATCCATTCAGTAGTTTTTGCGTGAAAGAGTAAAAACATCCATCCATCCACTACAAACTTTCGCGTTTAAAATATTAGTAGGATTATCTTATAAAAAAATGTAAGACGGCACTATCTAACAGAAATTTTAATGGAAAAATTAGTAAAATTTTCGTTTGATTTCTAGAAAATATTATCTTGGTAAGATAAAAATATTTCTTGAATCTAAAAAGATAAAAAGTGTTCCACTTTTCCCTTTTAATATTTCAACACCTACACCAAAATCAATTGAAACGTGTCGAACCCGTAGATAGCGTACCTAAAGGTTACGAATTGTTTCATTCGACAAATCCGAACGGCATTACTACGAATTTCATCGTCTCAAACTGTCGCCAGACAGCGAGAAAGAGTATCTGTGAAAGCAATAAGATCAACAGCCAATCATATTGTTTATATACTCGGATATTGGAGAAAACAATCTGTCTGCGAGTCCCGGGGACGCAATAAACGTAATCCCCTACGCGACACCAGGGAATAAGGAACAAAAGATATGGCCAACCATAAATTTTGTCTTTCTTTAAACTAGAAAGATTTATAGAATGGAGGAAGAATGGAATTAGTCAAATTTTTAAAGGACAGAAAATTTATAGAGCAGATGATCAGAGCATATTCTTCTGTACCTAAATTTTTGCTATGATCGTGAAAAGGAAAAGATTTCATTAATTGACCTGTATTTCGATTTTCGTATAATTTACCTTCAGCTGCGTTACCTAGATCTTATTACTGCAATATCTCATCAGTTTCCCAAACGTCTATTTTGCCTTATACTTCTGTTTTGTTAATATATTTTTATTTTAAATATACACACCATGTTTCTGGGTTTTGATCTGCAGGTAGATCTGTAGTTATAATAGAAACTTTGAACATATACCTACATAAGTGAGAAATGTAAGTACCGATTGGGATCAGTATTGTGAAATTTACATAAATAAATAAATATATAGAAAATATAATCCGATGGCACATCTAGTAAGTTAGTCATTACTGTAAGCAGGCTGGGCGGGCGGTGTTTAGCGCGAAGGCGGCGCGCGCGTTCTGCTGCTACCGTCTCTGGATCCGCGACAATACGCACTCTGCCCAACACTGCACAATTGTCCACTGTCCACTCGCTGTACAGCGCAGCGCTGCAGTAACCACCACTCTGTCGCTCGGCAAACATTCGACAAGTCCGCTCGTTAATAACTTTTATATCGACAACAACTTTGTGTTTTGTTGTGTCGTCTTTGAAAGAGTGAATTCATTTTGTTTTTTGTTCAGTTCGTAAGTGAGGAACGGTTCATCGTCATTATAGTTTTAGTGTTGAAAAGTTTCTTAAGCAACAATGTGTTTACCTACATAAAATTAAACCGTCTTTCAAGAAGGCAGTGTTAAAAGGTGTTTTTGCGTCGTATCAGTGTAATTATGGCGGAGAAGTTACATGAGTACCAAGGTGTGACAGGGCGGCTGCACAATGTGCGGGACAAGTGCCAAGAGAGATGGGCCCAGTGGCGAGAAGAACACCCTCAGGGGATTAGGGAGATGTTCCGGGAGTTATTCTTTGGTATACCAAACTCGGATGAGCCTCCGGCGAGGGTGTATGAAAATAGCGAGTACTATGATCTTTTTAGGTAGGTTTTATGTGTTTTAGGTGACCCAATTTCACTATAACAACCTTCTGGGTACAACATGACTATTGTGATAATCACGAGCTGAATCATTAAGATCACCTTTATTAGATAATATGAATTCTTTTGCGAAAAACAACATCCGTTTAAAAATAAAAAAGTTGTAACAATTTACAAAATTTTATAAACAATAATAAGTTCTTCGTATCTGCACAGTGCACATAGATATATGTAGGTAAATAACAGCAGATACGTAGGTAGGTATAGATCCGGAAGACAAAAAATTGTTTATTTTCTGTCTTTTCATAAACACTAACTCAAATCAATAGATTGTTTTTATCCACGATAAAGAATATTCCAAATTACCAATCACTTCCAGCGGGAAGCCATAATATGCATATAATGTTTCTAAAGGGCTTCACCAAGATAGATTTTCAATGATATTGATATTTTTAGTGAATGTTCAAGGTAAATCCATATAAATTAAAAGAAACGCAGTTATGAGGCAAACGTTTGCCTTTTACGGAATTATGGTGCGTAGGTACAGAACAACTTTGAGAAAAGCTATACCTACATAAACAGATTTCGGAATTTTCCCACAGATTTCGGGATTTCGACACAATTGTTAACCATCGTCTCTATACAAACCAATACACGTACAATGTACATATTATATTATGAGAATACAAGTAGGTAGTTCATACATCACATAACTACACATCCTAGCAAACGCACCAACGATTGCAGTATACCTACCTACTATAGTTGTACCCAGTGGTTTCACCCGCGTTAATTTTAGAGTTTTGCGGAAACCTCGTAAATCCTAGCTGACGTATCCGACCGCTACCTACTATCTACTTAAACTCTGCTTCATAGTTCAAGTAATTTCGAGATTTCGTGTATGACACTTTCGCTTTAAAATATCTATTTATACTTACCTAGAGTAAGGACGGATTCAATAATAAAATCTATAGTAAGTATATCAAAATGGGGATGTGGACTACTTTTGAAACTCAAAATTCTAATTAGTCCGTCAGACAAAAGACACGTATTTTTTGCTTTTTAAAATAAATTAAAATATACAGAGATAAAGCGCATTAAAGTTTAAAGGGTGAGGGGGTCGTGACGTCACTAACCACTAAAACCGTCATACAAACTGTCCGAATAGTGACATTACGCGAAATTTCAGCTCAATATATCGTCGTTATTTTTTGATTACAAAAAAAAAATACGTGTCCAATACTTTTTAATGATCTACATTCAGACGGACTAAAAAATAAAAATTAGTCCACATGCCCATTAATCCCTATTATCCTTGGTCACTGCATCATGCGTGATCGACTGGAACAATTTCGGTAATAGCTTTTTTAAAAATAGAGCTAAAATAATATTATCGAAAAAAAACGAAGATCGCAGTAGATATAGAGGAGGTATCCGTACATGTCCGAACTTATTTCAACTTCGCGAATATCTAACAAAAATTATGTTCTCAAATCTATTTCAGGAGGAAAAGTCGCATAGAACTGATGAGAATTTCCGCAGCGGTAATGGGAATAGAGTTCTCATACGCTGGTGAAACGGCTTTCGTTTCCCCTACTTTGTTGCAAATCGGTGTTCCCCACCAGCAGATGACCCTAGTGTGGGCCTTGTCTCCGCTCATTGGGTTCTTCCTGACCCCACTGCTGGGATCGCTCAGTGACAGATGTACCTTCAAGTACGGCAGAAGACGCCCGTTTATAATACTAATGTCAATCGGAGTTTTATTAGGTAACTATATAGGTGCATTTTATCTAGGTACCTTTCTATTTATGTACATGTTAGTCAACTTTATCTTATTGCACAATGGTTCATGATTTGTAGATACGAATAGCAAATGATCATAATGTATGTATTAACATTAAGAATTAAGTAAACGTAACATTTATTTAATTCTATACTGTGTTGAATGAAACATCGGTTCCAATAAGCAATTACATGTTAACCCACAAAATTGAGTTATTGACACAGAACGTTTTATTTAGAGTTAAAGAAAGCTTTATTAAATAATTATGTGTTTAGCTTACTACATTGTCCAAATACCAACAAAACGTAGAACATAAAAAATGTTGACACAAAATAGCGCTATAATTTTAAAACACGATTTACTCAAAAGTTCTCCAGTGTGGGTTAACATATTATTGCTTATCTACATAAAATTATGATTTTTAAATTATTTGGTCTCCATCAGAGACAGCTAATTAATTATTTTTGTGTAGACAATTGGTCTCCCTTTAAAGTTTAAAGGTACTTAATTAATTAACATTTAGTACTTTGTAATTAGACAGTAATGTTGTACACATAGCTAATACCATATTACCTATGCGACCTTTTCCACTCTTGTGTACAAATAAGTAACAAACAGAAGATATTTGTGATTCTGCAAAAAAAAAAATAAGTGTGGTAATATAATTTCAGGTCTTTTATTAGTGCCTAATGGTGAAACTATAGGATATGCTCTGGGCGATGAAGGTCCAGTTAACAAAACATTGGTCCCATCAGCGCTGGGGCCTCGCAGCTCGGCGTTGGACAACCCTGGCGGTAGTCACCAACCTTGGGGGGTGTTTTTCACAGTTCTGGGCACGGTTTTTCTGGATTTTGATGCCGATGCATGTCAAAGTCCAGCACGTGCCTACTTACTGGATGTCACTGTTCCAGGTAGGTATATAAGAGGAACGAAATGTCTTTTTTTTATTTACACTTTTCTCTACCTTTTCTTTTTTAAGTCATAAAACATGCATAAAACGCCAAAAATCAAAGAATATAGACAAATCTTACCATACCCAAATATTTATAATTTTATAATATATGTATGTATTTATGATTTACGTGAAAAATATTTTTGATTTTTCACTTATGATCTAAATGAAAAATCAAAAATATCCTAATACATAAATACGAAGAGGTTATTTTGACATAGGTTACCAGCAAATACGAAATAATGATAGTCAAGCTTGTAAGTAAATCATACTGATAGTCATTAAGGCAAGAAGAATTTTACAAATTAACCAACGCAAAGTTTAATTGCTAATGATGTACGAAAAAATAATATTGTTAGAGGCACCGACGTCACAACATGACATGTGACATTGAACGGTAGCCGTTTATTAGCTTTAGCCGGAAAACTTACATAACGGTCGACTCGACTGAAAAAACAGATTTCTTTATCAACCCTGTCAGACTATGATTGATTCTATCTATCTAGGCACTCGTGTAAGGCTTCGGTATTTCCTTAGCCACATAAGACTTGTCGCTATTTTTTGTTCATATCAACGTCAATTTGCATATATTTTTAGACACAGATTGACTTGCCGAGTGATATCAATTACTTTTACCTACTATGCGATAAGGTACTGTCTACTGGTAATATAAAAATTCGTTTAAGTACCTATCTACTAAAGAATAAATTGTTGCTACGAGTAGGTATACGCAATAACTTGAAAACCTTACACAAAGATATAATGTTCAATATATTATAAAATCATAATTCCACTCTCCTCATATTACCTACTAGCTGTCCCGCGCGGTTTCACCCGCGATAATTTCGAAGTTCCCGCGGAATTGTGCCATACAAACTTTGCAACCCTTTTTCATCCCCTTAGGCTTGAATTTTCAAAAATCCTTTCTTATCGGATGCCTACGTCATACAAAGAACACACCCTCCAAGTTTCAGGTCTCTACGATTAGCGGTTTAGGCTGTGCGTTGATCCATCAGTCGTTCAGGACAAAACATTTTATATACGTATAGATATACAGTCAATATTCTTCATGATACCAAACAGTACCAAAAAGTGAATTGCTTAATTTTCTTGAGTGTCTCTAGCTTTTAAACACCCAATAATATTTTTTTTACGTTTTATCCATATTTGCCGTTCGTGTTTTATACAAATACAAATGTTATTTCAAATAAGGCTTCGAAACTGTTTCTACAAGAACTATTGTATAACAGAAAAGTAATGAACAGTGGATACATTTTTCACCCATGTGAATGTAGTGAAATAACCAAGCCACATATTTTGACTAAGGTGTAGAGTTTGTAAAGTTAGGGCGTGTAGAGTTAGAAGCTTGGCCCTACATGAGATCTGATAACTTTTTGACAGTGCGAGCCATATGGTCTCGTCTTGGCAACATTTTACATGAAAATGTTTTTGGTGGGATTGAATATTACACAAAATTATAACCTTCGATTGCTAGCTGCTCGGTCACGAGTAGGTATAGCAGGCTGAATCGCTTGTCCTTTTATTGTTAGTGTTAAGATCCTTTTCTTTTTCAAAATACCAATTACATCACTATTTTAGACATTCTTTATATTTAGTGGACCATTATAACATAACACTTTTGATATGCCCATAACATATTAGTAAATATGAATATTCTTTGGTTTAATGGTTGTCAGTCGAATAATCCTTTTTTTAAAAGCTTTTATTTAACTTGCAATGTATGTATGTAAAAGGGTGAATCTTGCAACCTAATTTTGAAGCTAATATCTTCAACCGATTGAGCTGAATTTTTTTATATTGTCAAATTTCAATTAATAATAAAAACATAGCAAAAGCTCTCAGTGTATAGGTATTAGAATACAAAAGGTTTTAACAAATATGATTATCAAGATTAACTACAGATTCTTCATAGATTTCGATTTTTCCTTTTTTTTCTTCGGAACGTTTATACGTTGCTGATTTTGTATTTTGGGTACGTATTTAGTATCTATCTATGTAACACAATAGTTACCTACCTACACCTAACATTTTCTATTAACCTTAGACCTACTTAATTATTGTTCTCTTAATTCTTACTAAATAATTACTTATACTCATTTTTGCCTTTAAACATTTTATTATTGACTCAAGTCAAACAAAACTCTTTAAAATCATAGTATAATGCTAAATTAAATATGGCTCACAATATTTGCAGTGGCCGGCGACAGTAGACGGCTACTGATTAGTCTATGTAGAGCACTTTTATCATTCTACTAATATTTATTTCGGCCTTGTTCAATTTTAATGTCAAGAACATTAATTTTGTTTTGACGTTACTAAATCACTTTGTTTGGATTTTCTCGTTCATGAAAATAGGTCAATGTAAGGAAGTCGGCCAGTTTTTTAAGATAAAATTTAAATATTAGCTAATTCGACAGTCCTTGTCCTGTTCAAATTTCAGTGTTATAAAAATCCCTAAAAACCTTCAAATGCATACTTTATTACATATACACAGTAAAACCACATTTTACAAAAACACAGATAGGTAATACCTTTTTGAGACTATTAAGAAAATTTTGAAAAAAAAAAGTTAAATCGGTCCAGCCGTTCTCAAGTGATGTGCTTACCAACGAACAGAATTTAATTTTTATTTATAGATACACCTTGTACAAGATTAACTCTATTTAGAACTTGTATAGCGCTTGCTTAAAATTTAGGTAATTGTTTGTTTATATACAAGGTGTTACGGAAAGGTGTAGTCATATTTGAAGATTGTGATCTGGAAAGCAAACATGTTTGATCGTGGTATTCGGCTCAAAAACCTTTCTTCAAAATTTCGTAACCAAATATAAAAAATATTGTTTTGCGACTATTTCTGCAACAAAATAAACATGTCACATCACACATCATGAACTGGTTACTGGTGACGAGTTCAAGATCATATTTTGATGCACTGATGATGATGTACTGTTTATGTTCAGTATAAATATATTCTTGAATAACATGTAAAATACCTACTTAGGTATATCTCAGAACAAAGTGTTCCCGAGACAAACCTGAAAGTCACGCAAAAGAAATCACAGGCATCAGTCGTTTTATATGTACCTAGATTGTAGGTGTATCAAAAATGCGTATATAAAGAATGCTCCTCTGAGTGCACTAAAAATTGCCAGTGTGCGAAAATTATCGCAGTTATCATTTGTAAATACTTATACGTGGTTTAATAGTCTGGTTGGTTGTCACGGCGAGACTATTAAGATCGTATCAATACTGACAATGGGAATATCGACTCTGATTTAATGTTTTTATTTCACAGAGGACCACGCGAGAGGTTTGAGTACATTTACAATTATGGCTGGCTTAGGTGGTTTCATGGGTTACGCTCTTGGCGGTATAAACTGGGATGACACCACATTAGGTACGTAGATGGGAGAAATACTAATTATAAAGTTTCAAGACCTTTCAAAACGCCATCGTTTTGAAAAAAGAAATTAACCTATCTGTAGGCCTAAATACATAATATGTATACTAACAAGTTTTTTTTAATAGCTTAATAGCGTAATAGCTTTGTTTGTAACCAACAAACAATGTAATTTATTCTTAAAAGTCAACTTTAATCTACTCGATTCTGATGATAATGTAACAATATTATTATGACTTGGACGAATAAAAAAAAAATGGAGCTGCACTGATGATAGAGCCGGAAGATGGTCATGGTAACTCTCTAATTAAACGTCGCAACTTAACGAGTTGGGGCTTGTTTTATTAGTCTTGACAAGTACTCTGGTCCTTGACGATACTTTTTAGTACAAATTACTATTGAAGCGTGTTTTTTTATTTGATTTTTTATCTAGTTGAAAAACTTTTTCAAACTAAATTTTCTTTTCCAGGTGAGATATTCGGTGGTCACGTGAGGGCAGTATTTGCTCTCATAACTATAATCTTCGTCACCTGCGTGACGGCCACAGTGACGAGCTTCAGAGAGATACCTCTGAATGAGGTGCGGCAGCACGGGGAGTTCACGAAACTGACTGAAGACGAACAACCCGTTGACAATCGTGAGGAAGAGGATGATAATGTAGAGAAACATATCATTAAGTCAGAAAACGCATCGTACGGATCATTGAATCAAACTGAGGTAGGAAATATTTTCATCTAGCTGTATAGCCGTTAGTTTCGCGTTAATTTCGGTGTCCCTGCGGGAATTCCATCCCGGAAAAAAATATTCCAAAAATAACTCCCTCTACAAATACACAAACTTTCTGTCTTATACTATCATAATTTACCCATATTAATTTTGTGTCTAATATTATTTAAATAAATTAAGAGTTAACCCAAATTAATCCAAATAAATTAATCCAAATAAAAAAAAAATAATATATATTTTTTATTTTTAAAAAAATCAATAAAAAAATTATCTAAGTATATTATAAATATGATAATCTAATATAATCTAAGTATATTATACGTGCGAATGTTTTTTATTTTTCATTATATATTTTCATCATGTTACGCATACACTTTGTTAGGGGTACAGAAAAGAACATAGGGTAATTCCGGAATCCTCTGGGAACTCTGATATAAATCAGTTGGGGACGGCCTGTAAAAAAAGGAAGTGAAATATGCATGTAATGAAAAATAATCAGTTAATTAACATCTAAATATTTCAGTTAACTAGCAAGACGTTGAACGTGACCGAGAGCGGTCAGGCGGAGCCGTTGTCGCTCCGGCACTATCTCAGATCCATCGTCATGATGCCCAGTTCCCTGCGCGTGGTCTGCCTCACCAACCTGTTCTGTTGGATGGCCCACGTCTGTTACTCACTATACTTCACCGATTTCGTGGGCGAAGCGGTGTTCGGTGGAGATCCGGCAGTAAGTATCTACTATATATGACGTTCCATTGGTGGGTACGTGGATTAAAGTAAATAAGTAAGTAAATAAATAAAAAATAAAAATAAATATGTATTGTAGTCACTGTCAACAACTAGTTGCTGCCGATATTAAATAACGTACCAACCTACTTCATCCTTTTAAATAAATTAAATATTAGACAAGGTCTTTTTGGGAAAAGTAGGTTGATAAATTGTTAGTAGAGAAGCTGTACCTACCTACATAATAATATGTATAAGTATTTCTGCCTACTTACTTATCAGCTCTCGGTAGTTGCCTGCTTTGCCTGATTGATGTTTATTTTTCATGAAAATGTTCTTTTCTTTATGTACATTAATAAGACGATAACATTAGGCTACTTACACAAAACAAAATATATGTAAACCTAAAAATAATTTTCAAGCATTATGGTTGGGTAAAACCAATGGACGACTATGTAATTGATAGTAGTTTTATTTCTAATGTGATTATAAATAGATACCAAAAGTGTGTGGATGTGATGGAAATAAAAAAAGGAAAGGAAAATAGTTTTTTTACTTTCGAAAATCGCACTTAAAAAGTGTGACATTCACAAAAATATTTTCGAATTTGGTGCTCGTTACATTCAAATCAAATCAAATCAAATATACTTTATTGCACACACAGTAGAAGACATAATATTTAGTATTTACAAAAACACAGAAACATATGGATACGTACAATGAGGCGACCTATATTGCTGAAAACAATTTTTTCATAGGCAGCTTCCTCCGGTAGATGAGATGATGTAAAAAGAAAGGTAGATAGTGCGGCATTAATATCTGCATAATAAATTTCAATAATAACAAAAATATATAAATACTGATATATAGATACGAGAAATAATAGAAACTATACGTAAACTTACAACATACAGATACTTATACGTAAAATAATTGTATACTAAAAACAATAAACAATATATCTACTATAATAGAATACGAATTTTATGTGCTAACTAGAAGTCAGATAGTGTTCCTTCAATAACTCCCTGAATATCTCCATTTACCCTGAATATCTACATTTTAATTTGCTTGAAGTTAAAAAACAAATAAAACATTCCTTTTGGAATCGGATATAATTTCTTTCATAAGCAAGTACCTAATTAAATTTTACGAGTGAGCATATTATAAAAATACTAGCTGTGCCCCGCGGTTTCACCCGAGGTAATTTCAGAGTTCCCGCGGGACAGAGAAGGACATAGGGTACTTTTTATCCCGGAATTCCGGAAGTATTTCATTCAAATCCGATCAGCCGTTTTTGAGTGATTGAGTAACAAACATCCAAACATCTAAAAATCCAAACATCCACACTTTCACTGCCTACCTGCTCTTAACAGAGCAGGCTATCCTTTATTTCTCACTGAATCTATTTTTCAGCATCGTTTGTAGATGTTCATTCAATAAATTGAGTCAAAAAATGTCGTTACATGCAATTCCTATTAGACCTTGTTGCACTTTTAATTTTATAGGATACTAGCTGTGCTCCGCGGTTTCACCCGCGGTAATTTCAGAGTTCCGGGATAAACGTGCATGCCAAATTTCATCCAAACCCGTTCAGCCGTTTTTGCGTGATTGAGTAACAAACATCCAAACATCTAAACATCCACACTTTCACATTTATAATATTAGCAGGATAAAAATGTTGCATTTGCTCGGTCATTAAAAATTAAAAAAAAGATTAGATTCTATTTCTAGTTTTATGCAATGAAAAAATTTCATAATATGTAATTAAAAATAAAGATTATATGACGATTTTAATATTTACGGGTTTGTAGGTTATATTTTCTCTAAACTACTCAAAATTAAATGGATAGATAATACCTACTACTGCGCGAGGGCAAAAAAACACGCTTGTGGGTTTTTAATATATTAATGCTTGTGGCTGCTAATTTTAAAAGTAACCTTTCAGGCCTTTAATTATGAAGACCTCACGTACTACGCCTGTATAAATTTTAAATGCAAGGTTTTTACGTTTTCTTTTTGTGATTTTTTCAGGCGCCTGTGGGTAGTGTAAGTCGGACGGAATACGAGGCTGGGGTTCGCTTCGGCTGTTGGGGCATGGCCATGTATTCTCTCTCGTGTGCCTGCTATTCAACTATAATTGAAAAGCTTATCAAAAAATACGGGTAAGCCGTTTATGCTTTAACATAAAGACGAGCTTTTCGCTTGTTTTCTGTATGAAGAAAGAATGTCTCAGCAAAACGTATTGCTTTACATGTGTAGGAGAATATCAGGTGTAATAAAATTATGTATTGTGCAATAAAGTCAAATTTATTTGAAATATTTTATTGTTAGTGACCCCCTCCAAAACCAGTTAGTGACCCCCTCCAAAATTCCTATAAAAATAATGGAATAGCGGTCAAACTAATTTAAATAGTATGAAAAACGTGAAAAAAAAGCTGTTTACAACTAAACGAATTAATTTAACAGATCTCCCTAAAATTCCGTTAGTATCATGTAACGCATACCTACTTAACGTAACGTAATGAACCTTTATTTTTACTTTGTCGTAGTTCAAAACTTAATTTAGATTCTTCGAAATTCTAACTCATCTAACAATAAGTTCTATTCTTGAACTCGACCTTTTTATTATGTTTATATGTATCACCCTTAAACTTGACTGTGAGCGGCTATCACGTGAACAACAATATTTCCTACACCGGTAACAGGATCACATACCTATATGAGAGCCCTTGACATTAAGTACGCTTCCCGCATGCACTTCACTGGCTTCCAGTTGATTGGTAAATCAATACGTCGCATGGAAGTTGTATTATTTGCCCGTTTACAAACGTCTGGAAATTCGTGTTTTTTTTTTCTATTTAACAGGTCATTTCGCCACAAGTGACCTGAATTGATGTTAAGTGACGGCACGGCAAAAAATTGTAGGCTCACTTTAGCCTGGAATGAGAACTGGCTTTCTAGTGAGACTGCCGGAACACACCTTTAGGTGCTTGGCGACAGATTTTCAAATGAAAGGCTCTACCGCCATGCTATCTGTGGTTTCCTTACGATGGTGTGGTTTTGTCTTTTCGCGCATTATGCCACTCGCTAGGTAGGGTTAGGTTAGCTTTAAACTGTGACCAAAACAGAGTCAAATAATTCTGCACGATTGACTGGCAGAGATTACCACAGTAGCATTAAGTCCGCCTTTTGTACGATATTGTGAAAAAAGTTTAAATAAATAATCCTACTAATATTATAAATGTGAAAGTGTGGATGTTTGGATGTTTAGATGTTTGGATGTTTGTAACTCAATCACGCAAATACGGCTGTACGGATTTGGATGAAATTTGGCATGCACGTTGTCAGGGGTACAGAGAAGAACATAGGGTACTTTTTATCCCGGAATTGCCGCGGGAACTTCGAAATTACCGCGGGTGAAACCGCGGGGCACAGCTAGTAAACAAAATAAATAACGGTTTTCGATGCGCGAGCACCATAAATAATACCGCATTTTTTGTTCTCCTCATACAAAATGCAGCCTGTTTGTAAAATGTCCAATAATACAATATGTCATCACAAAATACGTAGCGTCCGTGCTACTGCGAATTTGTCAAGTGGGCTTTTGTATCTTTGAAAAACGAATGATCAAATATTGGTAATGATGTTATAATTTTGCCAATACGAAGGTCTGAGGGTAAATACTTAAAGGTTCTTGTGTCAATAATTATTATAAATATTAGGTTCTGGATATTTGCATAATGTTTAGTGCAAAAGGGTGTAGTTATGCACCAAGAAAACTAAATGCGGCATCACAAATGAAGTTTGCTTTTTTATCACAATTCAACGTATTTTTGGGAAATATCTTAGCCTGTATTTACATGTAAGGTCATTGTATGGGTTAAAGGATAACAGCCTCAACTAAAAAAGATTAAACTAAATCGAATTGCAAATCAGAGCTTTTCTTAGATCTCTACAAGAATCTCTCCTTATGCAACATCAAATACGATAGGGCTCTATTTATTTTACAAAAAGTGATAACGGACTTCAATAATATAGCACAGTGATATATTAATTCAAAATGTTCATAATGTAAAGCATAACACAAGACGATGTGTGCATGAAATGGTGCATAATTACGTACCTACTTCTGGCAGACACACAGGAGAGCATAAACGACGTACCTAGCTATATGCATACGACATATCGGCCTTGTGAGGCTAAATCTCTGCTTGCAATTTTTGTCGTTCTTTGCTTATTAACTCTATGTTTTGGTTTATTTTTTTTTTCAGAGCGAAAAAAGTTTACGTTGGTGGTCTGTGCACATACAGCTGCGGAATGTTCATGCTGTGCGCCATACGAGCTCGCGCAGCTGTTCTGCTATTCAGCTGGACAGCTGGAATCATGTACTCGACGCTTTTCACCATGCCCTACTTGCTGGTCGCACATTATCACGCTACAGGAACGGTGAGGCTATAACATATTACTCTCAAAAATACATAGGTAGGCTTGGACATTTTTGAACATCATACCTGCCCTCTTCAAGATACAGTCGGCTAAGTTGTAGGTACCTACCTATGCTGAGTAGCAGCCATTTTGGTACCAGTTGTTCTTCGTTAGTTCAAGACTCACATTTGTATTTATTGTATTTATATGTATTTTTTGGTATCAAATAATTTTTTTTCTATTCTATACTAAAATACATTTTCTTACGAAATCTAATGCGTAGGTGACTTGCAACAAACAAAATGTCGAATCTCTTGTTACAACGAATTTTCTGGAAGATAGGCAACATCAAAACAAAGTTGGCCCCCCGTCCCTCCCTCCTGGATCAAATCCTAGATCAGCCCCTAGTTCACAACCTGCTGGGGTAGCTAGACGGGCTCGAGGTTTTTAACGAAGGGGTCACGAGGGGTGTAGTTAACTAGCTGGCGTGTTGACTGCTGCAATTAGTTTTGATTGATGCTAAAGAAATATGATAGATATGTACTTACTAAGCTTAATTAAAGTTTGCCCAATAGTTAGGTGCGATCATTTATTACCCGTGGCATACTTAGGTACGTGGTTTACAAGTGTTCCACGTTAACTTATTGTACATGGGTACAAAAGTACCTACACCGCGGTAAACGGTAAAGGATACTCCCTGGGGTGTACCCGATAGGTAAACTAAGGATGAATGACGTACAAAAATGCGTATAAATACAGTGGAACGCGGTACAATATCTGCTGTTCCTCCCCAAGACGAGTCAAGCGAAGCATAAGAGAGCTACCTACCTTTTCCCGAAGCGCTTCGTCGTTTTTTTGAACCCTTACAACTTACGTTGGGATTATACCAGATAAATAAAATTCTCAGGATATGTTGTCAATAGCGAATCATATAAATAATTGCGTAATTGCATAGCTGATCTACAAAACTCTGATATAGCCCCATACTCATTGATGATCATCAAAATTCTTAGGGTATTTCCTTATGTCCTAGAAAGCTGACATTTCGTATGTAAGCTAGTATATTGGTACACAAACAACAAAAAGTTACAAAACTTGTTACGTTTATCCCCCAACCCCTTAAACTAAGGGATGGGAGTTTGTATAAGACTTTTTCTTATTTTTTTTTATTCAGTAACCCCGATAATGGGTAAAGGCCTCCTCCAAACTCTTCCATCTACTCCGGTCTTAAGCCAAATTGTAGCCATTTTGAATCAGCAATGTTTTTTATGTCGTCTTCCCAGCTAAATATATAGTATAATAAGTATTATTATCCTACTAATATTATAAATGTGAAAGTGTGGATGTTGTTTCTCAATCACGCAAAAACGGCTGAACGGATTTGGATGAAATTTGGCATGCACGTTGTCAGGGGTACATAGAAGGACATAGGGTACTTTTTTTCCCGGAATTCCCGCGGGAACTCAGAAATTACTGCGGGTGAAACCGCGGGGCACAGCTAGTAAATAATAAAAAAATTATCACAAGCAACTTACAAAAAGAAGTGAAATCCCACCAAAAATATTTTCATGTAAAATGTTGCCAAGACGAGAATAGACCATATGACTCGAACTGTCAAAAAGTAATCAGATCTCATGTAGAGCCAAGCTTCTAACTCTACACGCTCTAACTCTACAAGGCCTAACTTCACCTTAATCAAAATATGTGGCATGGCCGTTTGGGCTGGCGGGGCAAAACGTGTTGCCATATTGTTTTCAGCAGACGATCAAATTCGGTCGATCTTTCACCAACTTTTCATCCAAATAAGAATCGAAACGTTTTCATTTTTGACTGCGATGTATTCTTTCCGAGGTAGCGCGAACGGCCCATTCATACAGATAGACATTTAAATCAAACCCTATAGTTAAATGATAAAATATTCACACTCTAATTACTCATTCGCTCAGCTGTAGAGTAGGTAGAAGTATTCGCTACGATGAATGTTGGACGGCGTGTGTCAAAGGAGATCTCCCTTGTAATTAGCATCTCATTAAGTGCAGTTGGCAGTATCAGTACAAAGAGAGTAATGTAATACCTACGGGATTTTAACTGTTCTCACAATGCCAATTGTATATTATGTTGTCTACTTCTACAGTTATAAAGAAGAACTGACTATCACTAATGCCCAAGCAAAATTAATGAAAGAAAGAAAGAAAGAAACTACCTACATTTATTTGGATGAAGCTATTAACATGTATATTGTTTACAATCAGTGGAAGAATTTTTAGAATTGGTTCAGAAGATTTAGTGATTACCCTACCTACATTGAAATGCACAAACTTTACCTCTTTATAATATACGTATTACCTACCTATTACTACAGAAAAGGAAGTTACATGAAGACTACGTCATTCAAGGACACCGTTGCTTCCTATCAGTGAAAGAGTTTTTAGAATTGGTTCAGTAGACAAATCCAGATTTTATCCCCGACATTCAAACTTCGAAACTTCTTTACAATACTTGTTTACGTAGGTATTAGTATAGAAAAGGAAGTCATATTGGCAAATAGTACCTACTTAACTATTATTATGAATGCGAATTTGAGTTTGTGTAACTACGAGTATATTCAACCGATCATCATGAAATTTTGACTACACGTTGTCACAGAGAATGACAGAAGCCCCCTTAGCCAAGTGGACAATTTAATATCGTTAAAGCAATGTCCAGTTTTGGGTGACCACGTGACATAACGAATTCGTTTCTTACTTTTCTATGCGTCAACGATTATAGTTTGTCAACTCGATTAAGGGAGCAAGGTATCCTTAATCCCTGAATTCCTGCGTTAGCTAGTCAGTTAGAGCTATCACTATTCACTACACAATATTGTATAGGCATTATAAAATAAAGTCCTTAGCCGCGTCTGTCTGTCTGTTCGCGATAAACTCAAAAACTACAGATCGGATTTTCATGCGGTTTTCACCAATAGATAGAGTAATTCAAGAGGAAAGTTTATATATATTTTATCATGGAATTCCCGCGGTAACTCCAAGCTAACCACGTGTGAAACCGGTTGGGACATCTAGTTTATATAATAAAAATGAGTTGCCAAATGTGTTGCTAAGCGCATAACTTCCAAACGACTGCACCAAATTGGATAATGGTTTTTTTTGTGTTCGTTATGTCAGGACAAGGTTTATATAAAAGAAATTTGGCGTTCCTGCGGGAACTCCGAAACTCACGCGGGCGAAATTCCGAAACGGTTGGACCGATATTGACGAGACTATATCACTGCTAATTAGCTGATGTTATAAGGAATACATTAGGCTACTTAGGAGTTCCTGCGGGCATTCCGTAACTCACGTGTGTGAAACCGCGTGGGGCAGCTAGTATTTTTTAAATTTCAATTCCAGTGGGACAGCCTGGGCGGCGGTTGCGAGCAGGAGCGCGGTATAGGCACCGACGTCGCTGTGGTGAGCAGCTGTGTGTTCGTGGCTCAGATGCTCATCTCCGTCATCATGGGGTTCGCAGTGAAGCTGGTTGGCACCACCGCCGCAGTGGTGGCAGTTGCCGCCGCTCTGGCAGCCGCCGCCGCCTTCACCGCCACCAAAATAACATACCTCGATCTTTAGTTTGAGATGGCGTTGTATGGAAATTGTTATCTCTGTCCGATATCACAAACAGTTTGTTCAAAAAGTCTTTGAATTTTTTTGTTTATTGACCACCAGCAACTTCTGTGATGTGCCAGAATAAAAATCATCCTTATACATGCAGAGTAAATTATAAAAAGATTGATTTAGTAAAATGCGGTGCTCGTATGTCCTGTTATTCTTATATACTCCTATGATACTGGTATTTAGCCGATAAACTCCAAACTTCAAGTGGGCGTAGTTGGACCGACGAAAAATGTTCATTTGACGAAAACTAAAACTGTATACTTACTTTGATTTGTGTTAATGACGATTGATCTCATTAGTTTCTAAAAAATACACATCCTATATATTGTAAACCATACTATCGCTTTTAGGATCAAATTCTACATAGATTGTTAAAGGGCAAGCTAGATATAATGGTAAATGATAAGCCAAAGGAAAGCAAGGTAATAACACGTCACAACACAGATCTACATATTTGGTCTTACCCTAAGCTATAAACTTGAGTCTTGGATACCAAGCAAACGTGGTATATACTACATATTATTATTACTAAAATAATAGTATAATTCTTTTTGCACAAAGGGTACAAATGGCGAACTTAATGCCTTGCAGAATTTGGTTTTTCTTCAAATTACTCATTTATTGTGCGAAAAGTCTACTTGAATAATAAATTCTATATAGGATATTGGACATGAGCTACCTATATGCCCTAAGTTTTATATAAGTTCATTGAATAGTTGTGGCGCTATGTCTATTTAAATAAATCGACAAATATTTTTTTTATTAATGAATAGTGAGACGTTTATCCATAAACTAGCTTGATGACAGTGGTTGATATATTAATAGAATATGGCAACACTTCTAGCAAGTCAAACCTTTGACCGTATAATGATTGATTTACTATGACCATAACACGATGCGTTACGATAATATACTACTAATATTTTTTCTCCCCATACTTACATGCCATGTGTCACTTTAAAATAATCCATAGAAAACGTGTTTCAACTCATACAGAATACTAATTGTAATGTTTTGCCATCTAGACCGTTTGGGATAGTTTTGCAAGCACGCGCGTATCGGCGAAGAATGTCGGTTGTCGGTCGTAGTGAAGCGGGACCTTAAGAGTTCAGAGATAAATAGATTATATTTATTGTATTTTGTACCTATTTATGTAACGGAGAGAATAAAGTAGGTACCATTTAAATTTCGTCTAAATGTACAGTTACAGATGTTTCGATTGAATTTATCAATTAACTGCCAGAGTTATCCGAAATATATTATGACTGTTCGTATAAGTATATATGCTATACCACATAAACATATTATATAGGTAGTAATAGTAATAATAATTATTAAGCCCTTTACAAGAGTGAGACTAGCGCCACCCGGTATGAAAAATCATATCTTCTAAAATATTTAATCTAAAAAGAAATCGATATTATATGCGATTATTTATATGCAATGGGGTAAATAGTAAATACCTACTTACTTTAATGACAATTCTGCAACATTGAAAAGTTGACATCAAAAAGTCTCAAAAACCAATTATATAATATCAAAGATTCAGAATTATTTCATCAAAAATTATACATATTCTAATCTAATATTGATTTCTTTTTAAATGAAATGTTTTTAGAAAGAGTTGTTAGTTTCGCTCCTGTAAGGACCTTAACAGCTATTGTTCTAAAAGTTTAAATAAATTAAGACTGTTACCGGAATCTCGATGTTATGTGATATATAAATTGTAAAAGTAGACACCTTAATAGTTAAATACAAATATTATGTAGGTAGTGAGGATGTATAATATGTAATAATAAGGCATTATCATTATAATGTAGCGAAATGTGAATCCATAATAAATAAAAGAGTTAACAATTATGTAGGTAAGTATTTTATTTATTTATTTATTCTTTATTGCACAGTGTGTACAAATGGCGAACTTAATGCCTTGCGGCTCTAGTATCTAGTTTTATTGAAAGTTGAAACCTGCAGCACCTATTTAGTATTATGTATGTTAGTTACCAACTACATAGTTTGTATGACGAAGAAATTAATGGAAAAAATAATTATAAACTCGCATGTTTATCAACTGTTATTTTGTGGTAATAGATTACCCAGTTTTGTAGCTTTACGCCTCCTTTAACCCTTAACTTTTAATTTCTAATTTTCTTACCGAAGTCATTATCCTCGTCTTCTATATGTGTCCGCTTTTCTTCTAAATCAAACATAAGATTTTTAATGCGGTATTTACACTGACTGTAAACAATTGTTTACAGTCCCTCCCGCAAGTATGTACCCGTACGTATAATACATACTTACCCAGGGAATACCGAATTCAAGCACGTAAAACCGCAGAGAAAAGATAATTGTCCAGTAATAGCACATGTAGTTGAAGATAAATACATAAACATATTGTGCAGAATAGGTATTTGATTGAATTAGAGGTAAAGGCAAGTATCTATTAATGATCAAGAATTTGTTTTTCGGTCTGTTTAAACACTCAACACGCAAGAACTGCTGATCGGATTTGAATGTAACTTCACATTTATTTTACAGAGTCCATGTCCTAGTTCAAAATAAGGATTCATTTTCCATTATTCATTAAAAAATTTAACAATGAATAGTAAAATGGAAACAAACACGATGAGTACTTACTAGATGTGGTATCTGTTTGATTGCGATTTAATTATAGTACAAAATTTCAAACGGAGCTTACAGTTTATAAATGATCATTCACGATTGATCCATACCAGAACTGCTACCGATACAAGTGAGCATACACTGTTGAAGTAGGTAGCTAAATGAGTTTCATAACCGTATTATGGAAAAAACTAACAAGAACAAAAGCTTTAGACGAGTCCAGCGGAGAATTGGAAACTGGTTTCTTTGAATCTGTCTACAGAATCATGTACTTGACAGGTAATGAATCGTCAGCACTTTGCACGTATGCAATGTAATAGGCCATGATTTAAAATTAAAATTAGTACCTACATAAAACGTGTCTATATAGTGTATACTGTCATGTTCCTTTAAGTTATAAAGTTTACTTAAATCAGTCGTACAGAACAATAAACTTGATCGAGTCACCGGAAGTTTCATGACGTTAAATCCAAGTTTGTCCCATAACATTTATGTTCCACTTTACTCCTTAGGACTGTCGTCTTCAGATCGCGGTTGGTACTTGCTATACAGCAATGGTGTTAAAATAATGATAGGTCTCTTCGTATGCAGCGAGTTTTGGTACTTGTTCAGCGCATCAGCGAATTTGGATGGCATTATTGACAATATAAACGTGACCCTGATTCATCTCATCGCCATTTATAGATACCGGAGTCTGGTAAGTGTTGCACCGTAGTCACAATACGTTCGCATATTGTGACCAAATGCGCGATATCTTTTGTTTTTGTCACCCGCTATATAACAGCCTAAATATGGACACTTAATGTTTTTCATTTCTTAGAAGGAAAGGCAAAGGAAGTTTCAAATGAAAGATACGTTTTGTTAGTGTGGGTTTTATCGAAACTTTTGACACGAGAAGCAAGTATATTGAATCAGATCTTAAATTATTATCTATGTAAAATTAAATGCCACACATCACTTTGAGTTGGTACAGCTGGACTATTTTTTGTTTTAAAATGTTCATACGTATCATTTGAATGAATTTGAGTTCATATGAGGTCTTTAGGGAAAGAAAAATTTGAAAAGTTATCCATAATACTGAAAGATTTTGGATTTTAACTATACTCTCCATAATTTCTGAGACTTTTAAGATTTAATATTTTTTTAGAAATAAAAATATATTTATTTATACACAGAATACGACACAATATGAAAAGAGAAGAAAAAAAAGTACAATAAAATAATAACATAATATCTAACAATAAGAACAAAAAATAAAATATTATATTAAAACAAAAAGATCTAAATACGCGGCTCTGGGGGGCAATTATTACTTTGTCCCGCTGGCGTTTGAAACAACGGGTTGCTGGGGGTCAGAGGCATTGACGTTTGTCTCCGAAATCGGTCGCAGACTCAGAGAGAGAGGTTTTGACGCCCGCTCCGGCTCCTACCTGGCGCAAAGGTTGTCCATTGCCATTCAACGCGGTAATGCAGCGAGTGTCATGGGCACCTTTGCTGCTGGTATGAC
The DNA here is from genome assembly GCA_907165275.2 of Zygaena filipendulae. Classification (NCBI taxonomy): domain Eukaryota; kingdom Metazoa; phylum Arthropoda; class Insecta; order Lepidoptera; family Zygaenidae; genus Zygaena; species Zygaena filipendulae. The sequence goes on from OU015657.1 coordinate 9,683,651, forward strand.
CCGGGGTGGTATTTTTGAGTGACTTTTTTTTTGTCGTAAATTGAAATTGATAAATTATTATTTGTAAATTTGTATTTGTAATTATATTTTGTAACGAAATAAATGTGATTAAACTAGAAACAAAAAGTAAAATTAAAATTAAATAAATAACAAAGAAAAGAAAAACAAAAAAAAAATTCGTGATCTGATTAAATGGACCTCACTCTGCATCTGCTGAGCATGAATGAATGAATGAATGAAAAACACTTTATTGAACACCACAAACAGTACAATAAAAAAAATATTTAGAAACAGAAAGTATTAAGTGGCTCCATATGTGTGCGTAGTGCATCTCTGTACTACTATCGCAGTGCGAGCCACAGCGCTGGTCTTCCGTGGATCCAGCTGGTTGAGGTCACCTCCGAGCACCTATTAACAACTTTTTCATTACGCTCTAAATTGTGTCGCTAATTATCGTGTCAGCCGTAAGACGACCACTGCTGGACATAGGCCTCCTAGACCAAGGATCACCACAACGACCGGTCATTTACCAAGTCATTGGTCCACCTAGTAGCGGGCCTACCCACACTGGATCTTGCAGTTCGTGGTTGCAACTCAAAATCTTTCCTGCTCCATCAGTCATCATTTCTTCGAGCGATGTGCCCTGCTTACTGACCCTTGAAATTTGCTATACTTCGGGCTATGTCGGATTTCCTCATTTCTAATTCGATTTCGCAACGAAACTCCGAGCTTAGCCCTCTCCATAGCCCTTTGGGTGACCTTGAACCCAAAGGGAGCCACCACGTCTCAGTAGGTACCGTGAGTCATCACTGGCAACACACACTGGTCGTAGACTTTCGTCTTGAGACACTGCAGTATTTGGTAAGAAAAATTGCTTCGTAGCCTCCAGAACGCTCCAGACCCAGCCGAGCTGAATTCGATGATTGACCTCATTTCCAAGTTGAATTGACCCAGTTATACCGTTTGTCCCAGGTATGATGGTATAATCGTTAACAACTTCGAGTACAGAGACTTCGATCGCAATCGACGTTGGGTACATACGTTTATATAAAGTCGAAATAACAATGAAACGTTAAAATAACACTGTGATAGAGATCGTAGAGCCCAAGGGCACTTCCAACACCACAACGATCCTCACCTGTGTGGTGTTGGAACTCGGAAGGCCTGGGCTATAATTAGTCAGCATTCAGCTATGGCATGTAAAGTAAACATGGTGTGTACTCGAGGTGAATAAATTTTAAAATCGTGTTTTTCTAATGTTCTCAGATGAAAAATACGGAAATTTACAAGAAACTAAGTAGAGCCATGCAATCCCCATATTTTGACGTAGCAACGAGTAAACGCAAAGAATTAATTGCATTTTGGATGGAGAGAAATGAGAGTTATTTCAAACTCTTACTTAGTTTAGGCACATGTACTCTAACTGCTTGGTAAGTCTTTTAAGAGGTTAGGTTGGAAATTAGAAAAGGAACAAAATCTATTATTATTATCCCGAAACAACCAAATTAAAAGAAAAAAAAACAAACAAATTCATGATTTAGGAACACAAAAAAATCAAAGTTAGTACCTACTAAATACGTATAATATTATCAATTGTTATGAAAGAAGTTTGGAGTTCCTACGGGAATAGCGAAACTCACGCGGGTGAATCTCCAAAATGGTTGGACCGATTTTGACGGGACTTTCACTGCTATAATTAGCGATGTTATAAGAAGTAAATTAGGTTAATTTGGGGGTTTTGCGGGAATTCTAAAACTCATGCGGGTGAAATCGCGGGGCGCAGCTAGTTTTACACAGATTTTTTAAATAAAATTTGTATCGGTTTTTCTTTGAATGTTGTAAGGGCCTTAAAAGGAATTTTTTTAGGTGCTGGATTAAGAGCTTAGTCAATTTCTATAATAGATGGATTACATAAATAAATAGACAATGTTGTTTCAGGTACATCTATCCCCTTGTGGACGATATTGAATACAACTTGACGGTGGCGGTTCGCTTACCCTTCTATTACAGGAGCCCGACTCGTTACGCTCTTACTTATATAGCAGTGCTTGTGGCGTTCCATTACATATCCTATTTCGTAATGGTCAACGATTTGATCATGCAAGCGTATTTGATGCATTTACTCTGTCAATACGCAGTGCTAGCCGACTGCTTCGAGAACATCCTCCCTGACTGCAGTGTTGGGTTTGAAAGTGAGTAGGTAAATACATGTTAGGTTCTTATCTGGGAATTTTATGGATATCCGGCTAGCTCCAATAAATAAATATAGATAGAGTTCTAAAGCGGTAAAATAATTTATTTAGAGTGTAGTAAGATAGGTGATATTAATTTAGATGCGTGTTTTGAAAATCGATTGAGGAGTGTGTCAAAATACCAAATATCAAAGCAATAAATTTTAGTAAAAAAAAAGAATGACAGTTTAAATTCCAAAATACAATAGATTTTAAAAATAAAAAGTAATAGAAATGAGACAGAGTATCATAACGAGCGGCATACGGCCGCCTCGTTACATACATGCTCATATGTACTACTATATATAGCTATAGCTGTGCCTCAGGCCACTGTTTCACCGGCCTAAGTTTCAGAATTCTACCTAGCCTAGAATAAAAATAGCCTAAGTAACATCAGCTCTACATATTATACGTGTGTTACAAGTTATAATGAAAGTCAAAAAAGAGATTCTTTTCAATTTGTGTTTACTCATCCGTCCATCAGATCAACCTTTAACCTTTTCGAATATATCCTAACTGATATTATAAATGCGAATGTGTGTTGTGTTTTTACGCTTTCACGCCCTAACTACTCAACCGATCATTATAAAATTTCGTATACACGTTGTTAGGGGTACAGAAAAGGATATAGAAGTTTATTCCAGTATTCGTATTCCGAAATTTACGCGGGTGAAACCGCTGGGAACAGCTGTTTAATAAATAAACCTTTCTTGTATCTCTATACAGCCTAATGTATCATGTTAGACTATACGATTGGGTAACATCTTTCTTTTATAAGAAATCAGAAAGTGCCTTAGGATAATCTTATGTTATTTGATTTGGTTTGTTGGTTTTCAGATTTAGATAAAAACAAATTGGTCATGAATCACGCTTTTCAAGAGAAATTCGTCAAGAGATTGGGTGACTTAGTCAATCAACATAAGTTTATATTGACGTAAGCTCATACGATTACCTCATACTTTCGTATTAATAATTTATTTATCTCTTTCTATACGTAGGTAGTAGGTATAATAGTTAATATAGGTATTTTATTTTTTATTTTTTTATCAGATAAGATAAGAAAGAAAGGTAAGAAAGATTTATTTAAGCAAGAGGAGAAACACAACACAAATGAACACATACAGAACAACACAAATGAAAACAATTAAAGAATAACAAAATAAATGAAAACAATTAAGAATAACAAAATAAATATTACAATACATATTACAACATTACAATCATCATATTGATTGATTGAAAACACATGATATTAATCATTAACGCAAATCGTCCGTAAAATAAAGAAAACGCAAGTATTTCAACTAAATAAATCCAATAAAAGTTGTATTTAAAAGAGAGTATGCAACATGATGGTTTTTTCCTAATCAGGCTTTGTAATAGATATTTAGTTTTTTTTTTTGTCTATCTCCGTTGGATAGGTATTGTGTTACCTACTTCACGAAATATACTTCAAGAAATGTTTTTCAAGCACTTATTTTAATCAATATAGGTATAATAAAATATTATATGTAGGTAGGTATAGTCATCAGTTACCTTTAAACCGCGTTTCTTACCTAATACTACTGACTAACCTTGTATAAAACAGCATATTGTAGCGGGTTCCATGATCCATCTAAGATCTTTGAGTAAAGGATTTTGTAAGTTGGTGATTCGGGCTTATCGGCTGTAGGTAGGTATCATCATACGAACAGAATTAATTTGTCGGTAAACCTGACCTCTGCTTGGAATCTCTGTTAGCTCAATATACAACGACTGAGTAATACATAGGTACCTAATAATAAAGGTACTTACATACGTTAGTTATAATGGATAATGTCCACACATCGCTATTTGATTATTATAATAATATTACCTAAACTTTTTTTGTTGAACAGTTCCGAGCAAATGTTTGTATTCTTATGTGAATAATTTTATTGAGAAGTTATCGATAGCTTGCTGTCTTGCTGTCTTTGAGACTAATATATACAAATAATATATACAAATAAGGTTGAACGCGTGACGTATTCGAGGGACTCAGTATTCGAATCTCTTCTCAAATAAAGAAAGCATAAAAATATTTTCAAGTAATTATTCACTAAAAAAGTTAATGAAAATTGAGCGAGCAACTTGATGCATCACACCATAAGGGTCATTCAATCCCTTTGTGTTTAGTTATTCACCCGCATATATAAACCAACGTTCTTTGTTAAGATTTTATATTTTTATTACTCACATGTAAGCATATTAGTTATTGAGGTCTTGAATATGTGCCTCTTTTATAATGACACCTTTAATAAAATTTCGACCAACAGATGCAATATGCCGTTATTGTAATGACAGATTAAACATCCTAAAACATAATACTAATTACGATCGTGATATTATGTCCGAGTGAATTTCGAGATTTTTCGGAAATAGTAGGTATAATTATAAACCATCATCTAGACATAACATCGGATATATGATAGATAATAGGTCAAGTCGTTTAGAAGTTAGGTACATAATCACTAAAGACGCACTAACTATAGTATAAATAAATTATTTTAATGCACTTCCTTACCGTCTTACCTACCTATGTGCATATTAATAATAACAAAACGCCAAAACATAATATTCTTTTAAAACAGCTTGATGTATAAACATGAAATAGGGAAACTAAAAAATTGTGCATTATTTTCTCGACAAACTTTACAGCAACACTTTGGAGCTCCGAAGAATTTTGAATACGCCCATGTTGTTTCAATTTGCCGCAAGTAGTATGCTGATATGCTTTGCTGGTTACCAAGTTGCGACGGTAAGAAAATATTTTCTATCTTGCCTAGCAAGACCCAATATTATTATAAGTAAAATGCGCCTAAACGAAATATTAGCTATAATCATTAAAAAAGTTTTTACCTCGATGCTACTCATAAACTTCATGTAGGTAAACTTTGGTTAATCATACAACCTTTATTTTAACTTAGGCACCGTGATTAATGTTTACTTTGAACCTGAGTAAATAGCAGGGAGTAACAAAGTAATTCTGCAACATAACATTTCGTTTACAAAGGTTAACAAACAGATTTGCCCTTGTCAGAAATATGAACAAGCTCAAATGCTATACAAGGCAAAAAAGAGCCCTTTAATTAAGCTCGCTGCAGACAGTCGGGGCACGTCGGCCTCTGCCGACGCTGATATGACTAATGATGACTTGATATTTCAAATTCCTGCATTGAAAATACATACCTATCTGAAGTAAAATGATCAGAAAAAATATTATTTAAAAGCATCTTTTTGTTTGACAGCAATGAATATAATATCTAGTCATTCTTTTCTATATGCGTAATATGCTTGTACCTACAAATCTATATAATAGGTCCTCCGCAGGTGCTCCGCAGTTTCACCCGCGTGAGTTTCGGAATTACCGCAGAAAGTCCAAAGTAGCCTAATTTACTCCTTATAACATCAGCTAATTAGCATTGAAAGTCTCGTCAAAATCCGGCCAACCGTTTCGGAGATTCACCCGCGTGAGCTTCGGAATTCCCGCAGAAACTCCAAAATTCTTTGATATTCTTCTTCTACTTACAATTAATTATAAACATAAAAAACAAGAATCAGCGAAATTGATCTAGCCGTTCACCCGTGATGCCGTGACCAAGGGAAATAGGGATCCATTTATATGTATACATAGGTATAATTTAATATATAGGTCAATTATATAAAAATGAATTTCTATTCGTTTGTCTCGCTAAAACTCAAGAATGGCTGACCGATTTGGCTAATTTTGATCTTGAAATATTTGTGGAAGTTCAGAGACGGTTTAAAAAGTAAATTAGGCTACTTTGGAGTTCCTGCGGGAATTCCGAAACTCACGCGGTGAAACCGCGGGGCAAAGCTATTTAGATATAAATACTTTACTTATTACAATAGTAAATAATATCAATCCATAGTTTGCGTTACTTACCGTTTTCAAAGACAATTAAAGTCTGTTAAAATTCTCTTAAATTTTTGGTTGCAGACGATAACAGCAAACATAACAAAATTTTTAATGAGTCTTTTATACCTCGGCTATAATATGTTTGAGCTGTTTATATTCTGCAGGTGGTGCGATGAAATCAAAATACAGGTCAGTTAACAAGAAAGACGGGTAAGTTCGGAATAAAAAATAAAAGATCTTTTATTATTATTTTTATTTATTTATAATTTTCGAACAGGTACCTAGGTAGGTACTATTTCAAAATTATTTATCAAAATATATATTTTTCGGTATATTGATTTGCAGTTATTTTTAATAATATGTGTAGGTAGCAATCGCAACATAGTACATACAGGCATACATATATGTATTATTATTGTCATGATATTAAATTACAATCAGCAATCAGCATGCTTTATTAATTTATTTTAAAAAGTAGGTAAGTACTTTATTATAAACTAGCCGACCCCCGCGGTTTCACCCGCGGTAATTTCAGAGTTCCCGTGCGAATTCCAGGATAAAAAGTACCCTAATGTCACTGAATCACTTTAGCTTCCTATAAGTGAAAGAATTTTCAATATTGGTTTAGTAGATCCCAAGATAGCTGTTCCCCCGTGGTGGAAATTCGGAGTTCCCGCGGAAATTCCGGAATAAAAAGTAGCCTAGTACCCTATGACACTCAGGATCACTTTAGCTTCCTATAAGTGAAAGAACTTTTAAAATAGTTCCTATAAGTGAAAAAAATTCGGTTCAGTAGATCCAGAGATTGCCCCCTAGTGCCCCCTACAACGTCACAAACTCACAAACTCACAAATTTTTGCTCTTTATAATATTAGTATAGATATAGATTATGCACTTATAGGGAAATTTAACTTGTATCTGAATTATATCTTTTTTAGTTTTATTGTTTTCTTCGGTTGTTTACTATATATCTACTACTGTGTATTAAGGTAGTTACGTAAGTATGGAAAATTAAAAGTAGGTATACCTACTTAAATATAGTGCACGTGTAATCTAATATTAATTTTGCGCTACAGTGGCGTTGCAAAATATATCCAATTGTATACAAGTAATGAATAAATGTCATATCATCTAGTTGATTTGACACGAAGGGGATCGTGTGCCTGTGTCGTGTTAAAAGTTTACTTGACTATAAAATATGTGAATCTGTACTTGTAGTAAAACCTTACGCGTAGGTACCTAAAACTGATGGAAAATTCTTCAATATAATCACATACACCTAGATATTTTTAACAGCAGATAAAAGTTCATTTGTATTAAATTTTAGCTGTGCCCCGCGGTTTCACCCGCGGTAAAATCGGAGTTCCCGCGGGAATTCCGGGATAAAAAGTACCCTATGTGTTAATCTGATGTACCCATAAGCTACATTATTGTAAAGTTTCATTTAAATCCAGTCAGTAGTTTTTGCATGAAAGAGTAACAAACATCCATCCATCCATCCATCCATCCATCCATTCATACATACATACATACATACATACTTACAAACTTTCGCATTTATAATATTAGTAGGATGATACATAAAATTCTCGAAATAAGTACCTTCCTAGGTAAAACGTTTTATAATATGTTTTACGTTTGATGTTCTTTTTGCTTTTTTTTTATATTTTCTTTTATCTTAATTTTAAAATCTTCTCTGCTGTTAAGTTTTTCCTGATTTTTTGTTACTTTTTACATTTACTTGTTTTAAATATTTTTTTTTGCTTTTTATTCGATATGGAAATTTCAAGAGTTTGACCGCTGTTGATGCTATGATTGTCTTTGCTTTAATGAGACGTATTTAAGTAAAAGCAAGCTCACAAAACAACGTAATCATAATTTTATGTAGATGTTTATGTGCCTAAGTGACATGCAATGACGTAGATGTAGATCGCAGTAACGTGGTAGTTCAATGCTCTCAACTTCTATGATGCAGTTATTGACAATCGTGAATATAAAAATACACTCTCGAAATTTAAAAATTCAAATCAATTTCTCAAGTAATCTTGTTCGTTCCGTCTATAGAGCAAGTTTTTTTAGTTCCATAAATATTATTTTAGTAAGGACTCGCCATACAAAGTTCGTGTCATATTTATAGTTAGAAAGGTATAGGTACATACGAGTAACTTGCGGCAGTTTCAGGCAGGCATAGCATATTGGGTGCCTTCTCTATATTATTCAATGGCAGTCGACAAAAGAGATTTCAACAACCTTTAGGCGTCCTTAACTACTTAGGTACTTTATTGGGGGTCGAGAGTCGAGACCAGCTTCGTAAGACTGCGCCGTTTCTCTATCCACTGTAATGAAACAAGAACCACTTACCAAAACACATATAGTTTCCCTGTTTATCCGTTCCATTCAATATCCGTAGTACAGTTGTACAGTACAGACCCGTAACCCGTAACCCTATAGTGAATAGCGAATTTTGGGATTGCAAATGTCCTTTGTTTGCCTTTCATGAAATAAATACGTATAGGTACAAACTTCCAAATATTTTTTTTATCCTTAGACTAACATTTCTAATTTTGGTAAACTTATTTACGAACTATAACGTTTAGACGTTATATACATAGTTCCAGTGGTTGGCAAATCCGAACCACACACCGCAGAGCAAGAAAGAGAGTTCAACTCCCAATATCTAATGACCTTGAACTGTTGGTGAAGGAAAATATCACCGCAGCACTTTCTATAAGTGCTCGCGGCTAATCAGCTTCAAGTTAAAAATCTGTTGTCAGGCACTCAAGGATGTGTTTTGGCAGCCTCACTTGAATGTCAGCTCCCTTTCCAGGCTTTCTTCTTCGACCACACCATCGCTTAACTTCAGCTGCAGTGGTTAAACGCCTAGCCTGATAATCTAATATTATAAATGCAAATATGAAATTTTGTAAACACGTTATCAATGGTACAAAAAAGGACATAGGGTATGATCTCCAAAATTAATAATAATAATAATATCTTTATTAGTCTTTATTAGTCTCAACACAACACAGTCATTATACTAAGTAGGTACAAACTTAAGGGTACGACCTTTGTTGTGAGAGACTGGTGTCTGTCGTAGGAAGATTTCCTGTGATACAGATCACCAGGCCCCCTCCTGCATATTATCAGTAATTACAGTTACAGTACATGTTGTTCAGCATTAACACGGGTCAAACTCAAACCACGGGGAATCGCCGGTTATAAATAAAACAGTATAGCCATGAACATTTATTTCAGGGTGAGTACATTCGCGAGGCGGTGTACAGCTGTGGTTGGGAGGGCGGCATCGCCACGGTGCCCGGGGTGCGATCGCGGCTCATGCTGGTCATCGCCCGGGCCAGCAAGCCCCTAGTGCTGTCAGCGGGCGGCCTTTACGACCTATCACTGCATTCTTATACTACGGTCAGTGATGCACCGGTTAGATCAAACGGATGGAGAAGTTTCCTTTGGTTAATAAATAAATCAATAAAAATTAAAACTAATACCTAAATGTAAAAGAATCATAACTCTAAAAATTAAAAGATACGCTACTTTGGAGTTGCACTTGCAAGAATAATTTCGCTCCAGTGTGTGACGTCAAACGTCGACGTTCTTATGACAAACTGAAGAAGAAGAAGAAGAAGAAGAAAATACATTTATCTCAGCACAACACACAAGAAAAAGAAACAAACATCAACAGTGCCTAATCTAAAGAGACATGGATAGTATATCTTGCATGCTCTGCCGCCAGTATAGCCAACGGTAGAAAATATAAATCGTATCTAAAACCGTGGCAATAGTAAATTATTTTATTTACACTAATGTTGTAACATTCTACTTATGTTTCCAATACTTGACTTATAATTACTACTGTTATAGCGCAGACAACAAAACACTCAATTTAAGCAATTTCACATGATGGTATAATATCCACATCGATATCGTAAAATCTCATTATAACATCAATAAAATGCGATGTGAAATGTGATGCGCGCAGCTGCGCTCTCATTGGTTAGATTTTAATGGCGGCAAAATCACTGTGACAATACACGTACGCGTGAATTTAATTTAATGCTTTTACTCTTGTTGTTTGATTAATTGCATTAGTGAAGATAAAGTAGTGTATGCAACTGCATATAACACGGGTATTAAAACACTCGTTACTATTATGAAACTCGCTGCGCTCATTTCATAAACTCACACTCGTGTTTTAATACCCTTCATTATATGACAGTTGCATAAACTACTATTATAACATTGCTCTGGTGCTATTAAGTTCAATTATAATTAATTAAGTATCTACCTACTTACTCTTAGGTAGGTACGGTGTCGTCAGTCCGGCGATTTTTATATTCGTCAGTTTAAAAAAGGCTCACGGTAAAGTTTGTGAACGTACGAATTGCACAAATTTTCAGCGACAGATAACGTAGTTAAAACGAATTTTGCGGTATGATTATCATTGTTACAAAATAATTGAAACGTAAATCGCGTTCCAGTAAAAGGAAAGCGTCCAACTTTTAAATGGACGCCGATAAGCAATAACGTGTTAACCCACAAAATTAAGTTATTGATACAAAACGCTTTATTGAGAGTTACAGAACGTTTTTTTTAAGCTATGTGTTTACTTTATTACATTGTTTAAATAGCGAACAAAATGTTGAACATAAAAAAATGTTGACGAAAAATGGCGCTATAGTTTTAAAACACGATTTACTCAATATTTCTCCAGTGTGGGTTAACACGCTATTGCTTATCTATGTCCAAATTAAATTTTGCTAGATCCTTACATACACATTATAAAACAAAGTCCTCCGCCGCATCTGCCTGTCTGTCTGTCTATTCGCTATAAACTCAAAATCCACCTAACGGATTTTCATGCGGTTTTCACTTATAGATAGGTGTATGTCAAGAGCATAGTTTATTCGTTCTATTTTATTCTGGAACTTGCTGTCCGTCGCAGTTTCACCCGTGGTAATTTCCCAGTTTCTGCGGGAATTCCAGTATAAAATATAGATATAAACCTTCCTCATGAATCACTCTCTCTTGGGTGTCTATTGGTGAAAACCGCATAAAAATCTGTTGCGTAGTTTTAAAGATCTAAGCATATATAGGGACAGACAGACAGCGAGAAGCGACTCCGTTTTGTACTATGTAGTGATTCCCGCGCAAACTTCAAAATTACTGCGAGTGAAACCGCGATGACAGCTAGTACTTAATAAATTAAATTTTTAATATGTAATTTACGAGGCTAGCCGTCGCGAAGGGCTGAGCGAACAATGGAAGCCGCAGCGAAGAGTCGAGACGCGGAGAGCTGACGTAATATTGTTACAGAGATAAAGTTAATTTATTGTGTCGTTTGTTGTTGCAGCTGGTGAAAACTTCATACAGCGCTTTGACAGTACTCCTTCGTGTCCGTCATGAATAGATAACATCTTTGTCAATACCTAACTACTATGCCTACTGCGCTACGTATTATATTAATTAGGCTACCCTACTGTAAAACAAAGTAATTGCAGCGGAATAAATTTTGCAGGAGGAGCAAAAAACCGGAAATCGCTTTATTTAAAACAAACCTTCCTATAGTTTAACGATTTACTTAGTATTAATTTCTCTAAGACTAAAAGCCTTTTCGATGGTTCTTGCTGCTGAATTTTAACAGGAGGAGCAAAAAACGTACCTACAGCCGAATGCAGAACCTCCTCCTTTTAGGAAGTCGGTTAAAAAACCAGAAATCGTTTTACTTAAAACAAATCTTCCATACTTTGATGATTTTCTTAATTTTAATTTCCCTTACACCAAAGCCTTTTTCTTCCATACTTTAACGATTTTCTTAATTTTAATTTCCCTAACACTAAACCCTTTTTGATGGTTTTTGGTTTTGAGTGTGTAGCCACGTCCGTTATGCGTGAAAAGTGGCAAAAATACATAAAACATCATTTTGAAAAAAAAATACAGCTGCTTTGTTTTCCGTAGAGCTGCCGCATTAGTTATACAGTCGGCGTTATAGGAAAAAAAGGAGCTAAGTATATAAGTATATCTACTAATTTTTCTGTACAAATTTCACGAAAATTTATTGAATTAGTAAAGATTATGGTGAATGACAATCGTTGCAAATCGTCTCTTGTAACATTTGAATTTCCTCATGACACGTCACGTCGTTGGTTTCATCGCCGTATAACGTACATACGTCTTAGATACATTATGATGTTAATCTGTAACTATTGTCAGACGCACAAAAAGTTTCCGAGTAATATAGGCAGAGTTAATTAGTCAGCCTTGTCAACTCCGAATATAAAATATATGCGTTCAAATAAATACTCCGTACATATTATAAGGGGCAAACTTTCAAATTGTCAGACCGAACGCATTGAACGCACACAGCTAGTGGTGTTAAACGTTGATCTTTCTTACAAGATGCATCTCTTGGGATATTTGGTGACACTCGCCAATCTTCAGGTAAGAAATTTAATTATTTATCACTTTCACTTGTAATAAAATAATGGCTCTATATGATACAAGTTCGCTTAGTTTAGAGCTGTCACCAACCCATTGCTATTCTATATAGGTACATACTTACTTATAATTTACAGTAAGATATGTTTTATTTATTAATTTCGTTCAGTTATTTTTGTGGTAGAACTCTCTGTTAACCACAAATAAACGTATTTTTATTTTATTTATTTAATGGTAGCAATAAATAATATAATATATATTTTTTAATTTAATTTAATTTTTAATTTTGATATCAATAGGGAACGTGCACAACGACGGTGGTGCCAACTGGCGTCGCCAATCCGAATCTATTGATAGTTGCCATTCACATTTATGACAAGTAAACAGGATTAATTTTACTAGTGAAAATTATTATTCTAGCTAATCACAATTCATTGTTGTATTTCTGGATGTATCAACTATCAATACATCGACAAAAAATAACAAAAAATAAAACGGCACAACCGATCATCGTGAAATTTTGCATACAAGTTTTCAGGGGGTTCATTTTCCATTAGCTGTTTGAAGTTCCGGACAGTCCGGAGTTCAGGAATTCCGAAAAGCTAGTAGTAAATAAACCTCCTGAACACTTGTATGCAAAATTTCACGATGATCGGTTGTGCCGTTCAGGCGTAAAAGCGTAACAAACAAGTAAACAAACAAAAACTCACTTTCGCATTTATAATATTAGTAAGGATTATTTTCTTATCGTAAACATTGGATATTTTAGTTTGTGCGACAATTTTACCAGTTTTCACAGCCTCATGTTCTTCTTTAGATCATCCTCCTCATCCTCATCTCTTCAACCTCCAATAGGTACATGGCCGGCCTCAAAAGCTTAAAAACCTTTTGACATATTTTGGCCACGCTGACGATCATTAATTATTATATTATTGATGATGACTAGCTGTGCTTTGGGGTTTCACCCGTGATAATTTCGGAGTTCCCGCATGAATCCCGGGATAAAAAGTACCCTATGTGCTTCTCTGTACCCCTGACAACGTGCACGTCAAATTTCATCCAAATCCGTTCAGCCGTTTTTGCGTGATTGAGTAAACGTATACGAGGATAAGAGCTCGAAAGCGCATTTTCATCCGACTTGCTTCAAATTTATCGTCACCTCTAAGCTCCTATGTGTCTTAGCGTTATATTATATATTTATTATTATAAATGATATTATAATTATTATATGTTTCTTTAGATTAGGCACTGTTGATGTTTGTTTCTTTTTCTTGTGTGTTGTGCTGAAATAAATGTATTTTCTTTCTTACTTCTTTCTATATAGCCTATAACCTGTCCAAGAGTATGGACTACAATCGTACCAAGTTTGCTTAAAATCCCTTCACTAGTATTTGACCCATGCGTGCACATACAGACAGACAGACAGACAAAAAATTTACTGATTGCTTTTTTGGCATCAGTATCGATCACCATTCATCCTCCAATATTAATTTTGAATATATTATATTCAATGTACAGAATTGACCTCTACAGTTTTATTATAAGTATATACCTAGATATAGATAGACCGGAACCCATATTTTATAACTTTTATCATACCTATTCAAAAATATAATATACCTAATTGAGGAGATAATTGTTTTCATAATTATGTAAATAAAACTATCTCCTCAATTAGGTATATTATATTTTTGAATAGGTATGACAAAAGTTATAAAATATGGGTTCCGGTCTATCTATATCTAGGTATATACTTATAATAAAACTGTAGAGGTCAATTCTGTACATTGAATATAATATATTCAAAATTAATATTGGAGGATGAATGGTGATCGATACTGATGCCAAAAAAGCAATCAGTAAATTTTTTGTCTGTCTGTCTGTCTGTCTGTATGTGCACGCATGGGTCAAATACTAGTGAAGGGATTTTAAGCAAACTTGGTACGGTTGTAGTCCATACTCCTGGACAGGTTATAGGCTATATAATAATTATAATATCATTTATAATAATAAATATATAACGCTAAGACCCATAGGAGCTGAGCAGTGACGATAAATTTGATGCATGTCGGATGAAAATGCGCTTTCGAGCTCTTATCCTCGTATACGTTTACTCAATCACGCAAAAACGGCTGAACGGATTTGGATGAAATTTGACGTGCACGTTGTCAGGGGTACAGAGAAGCACATAGGGTACTTTTTATCCCGGGATTCATGCGGGAACTCCGAAATTATCACGGGTGAAACCCCAAAGCACAGCTAGTCATCATCAATAATATAATAATTAATGATCGTCAGCGTGGCCAAAATATGTCAAAAGGTTTTTAAGCTTTTGAGGCCGGCCATGTACCTATTGGAGGTTGAAGAGATGAGGATGAGGAGGATGATCTAAAGAAGAACATGAGGCTGTGAAAACTGGTAAAATTGTCGCACAAACTAAAATATCCAATGTTTACGATAAGAAAATAATCCTTACTAATATTATAAATGCGAAAGTGAGTTTTTGTTTGTTTACTTGTTTGTTACACTTTTACGCCTTAACGGCACAACCGATCATCGTGAAATTTTGCATACAAGTGTTCAGGAGTTTTATTTACTACTAGCTGTTCGGAATTCCTGAACTCCGGACTGTCCGGAACTTCAAACAGCTAATGGAAAATGAACCCCCTGAAAACTTGTATGCAAAATTTCACGATGATCGGTTGTGCCGTTTTATTTTTTGTTATATTTGTCGATGTATTGATAGTTGATACATCCAGAAATACAACAATGAATTGTGATTAGCTAGAATAATAATTTTCACTAGTAAAATTAATCCTGTTTACTTGTCATAAATGTGAATGGCAACTATCAATAGATTCGGATTGGCGACGCCAGTCGGCAGCACCGTCGTTGTGCACGTTCCCTATACATAATATAAAAAGTTAAAAACAAAAACCAAATTACGTCAGAATGGCTACCGATATCAAACTAAATTAATTTTGTTCCAAGGGATGAGTATTTACTATAAAGTATATAAACGTCTAAATCACTTTGTTAATTAAATCGAGAACTGAGGACCGTGCAGAGAAATGGCCGCAAAATATTATTTTTTTATTTACACAAATACAATATTATTTTTTTATTTACACAAATATTAGATGAAATTTTAACGAATATTAGGGTCTAAAAACTACTCGAAGGACTTACATTAAATATTAAGTAAAGATGCTTATACGGCAGAGTATTTTTATAATAGGAATACTATCTATATTTAATCCCAGAAGTTCTTTAGCACACGTGGGTGATACCGTGGGCATCAGCTAGTTCACCATCAACTTTATATCAGCGATAATCTAAATATACCTACAAACTTAATAATATTAGGTATACGCATAAAATTTTATGTCCATATATTCACTGATTCCTCAGTGCCCAGACAAAATCGCTGGGTTAGAAAATTGATTGGTACACAAAGCTTCCTTTTGAACGCACGCACTAAGAACGAGGAGTAAAAATTGGTATTTTGTCTGAAGTTTTCAGTTTGTGAGGTTATAGGTAATAAGCCTGGAATCACGTGGGAGGTACCTAAAATATACAATCAATTTACAGAGTTTCCAGCACGAAGGTGGGCCTCTGAAAGATTTACGAGTTGAAGCCGGTGATGTGCAGACGTTGGCTGAAGAATTGAGGACGCGACCGGAGTTCCCGCTAGATAAGTTCAAAAAGAACGGCTACTACCGATCCGGCGCCGTCGGTAAATATTTATCCGAGAATCTACGTGATTACATTTACAATGGAAACACTCCGGCGAAGGACGAAGGCGTCGTGGTCACATTTAATTTCAACGATAACTCACCCAACAGCAACGTTAAAACCGAAGATCCGGGCGAAATGCTCTCCCTCTTCATGCAACGTAATGACGACACATTAAACCCTGAAGATTTAAAAAAAACACTGAAGTACGAGAAAGAAGCGATACATCCGAAGGGCACGTGAACGTTTGCATTTTACCTGAAATAATTACCGGCTCGCCAACATAACGAATCTGAAATATCACCCTTTGTAACTTTAGTGTAATTACAAATTATATTGTAACCTGAAATTCACAGTAGCTCTTATAATTAAAGAATAAAGATCAAAGTAAATTTTATGATTCAAATTTCAATGTAGATTAGAATTAAAGCAAGTTGGAAAATTAAAACTTTTCTTGCTCCACCCTCCATTAGATTATTTTAGAAGTCGTTATCCTCGGCGAGTGAAGTTTTCGATTAACTACTTCTAAACACTTTACATTAGTACCCAAGTATCATGTACTCGGGTAGATATTCAATAACGCTGATCCTTCACGTCAACGAATTGGAGAGGGGAGTTTCGAATCGAATTTAATTAAAGCGATTGTTAAGTAGCGCCTATAACAAAAAAACATAGTAAATAAATCGTTCTTTACTATATGAAATTTCGTTTTGCTAGTGTGTCTGCAGTATAACTCGTACACTTAATAATTGAGAAGTTTATTACAAATTACACATATGGAAGAATTAGGAAAATATTATAAAATAATGTGAAAAAGAATGTACTTTACTCTATTTTAGGTAACGAATGAACGATCAATTTATTTTTTTACTGAAATATCTTTGAAGAAGATAAATATATTTTTATCGACTTTGCTAGCGTGCTCTTAACAGACGCCTCAAAGCTTGATATTGGTTTTCTGCTGCGCTCCGCTGTGATGGATGGTCAACCTTAGTCCTCGATTCAGATATTCTCACGACGCAATAAGAAAACTACAATGAATTATGTTCAACCGGTCGCGTCCGTTAGTTGCATGTGCGTGTTCAAGTTTATTAATTTTGTTTGTTTCTTGTTGACTGGTAATCGTAACGATGAACAGATTTTTATGTTTTTTTTTTGGAAACTTTTATTTCAAGACAGTATTAAATTAATTTTTAAGAAAACTATTTTCAAACTGATAGGCAAAGGTTATTCATTATAAACAAATTTTTAACCAAAAAAATTAAAACCGACTTCCAAAAAACACAAAACTAAAAAGCTAAAAATAACAAAATACCGATTTAATCCAACAGACAAAAATACACGTGATACCTACTATTATTGGTTTGTGCTACCACTTTTCGATTACCACTTTTCGAATATTATGATTATGATGAATAATAGATTTAACGGAAAGTAAATAAAAAACGAAATTATCATCAGATCTACACTCCAAAGTACAAGTTCAAGTTCTGATAACCGTTGCAAATAAAAAAAAAATAATGAAATCGATTGAAACGTAAAAAACTATTTAATATTATAATAAAACACGTGCAATTGAAAACGACTTAATTTTTAACAAGTTTTTACGTTGACAACCTGAAAATAAACCAAGTAGAGTTCAAGCGATTAAACCAGAAAATGTACCTACCTACCTACAGCATACGCTACAGTAAGTATATAAATACTATCAAATTATTATTAACGTGAACTAGTAGGTAACTGTCACCAGCAAACATTTTGGGGTTTTATAACGCTATATTACGTATAAATCTGTTTTACGAATATTAGTGAATACGTGCCTGCAATCCAGAAATGAAACCGCATGTAATGAGATACCTTAATACATACATATTATAATATAAGTACAGATTGTATTGACACTAGCAGAACGTGGTTGCTTATTAATTAGGTAAGTTGAATTCATTGTAGGTATATAAATTTAGTTGTATTAATAAACAAATACAGCTATACTAATTTTATAACAATAATGTCGTATATTCGTTTTAACGCATACACCTTTGTACATTCTTTAAATAAAACAAGGATAAACCAAATATCATTCAATTTTGTACCACGTCATGTTATTACAAAACCGAAGCCCAATCGCGCCCTTTGTTTACTAGTAGCGCGTGATTCATGAAGCCCTGCACTAAACTGGGGAGTCGTTTACCTTACGACCGTCATGTGCGTAGATGCGTGAGCGCGCCGCCGCGTGCGAGCCGTGCGGCGTGCGCCAGAGAGGCGGAGCCCGCGGCGACGCGCGCACGATGAACCCGTGCTGGCTGTGGGCGGCGGTGATCGTCGTCTGCGCAGCTTGGAGGCCGTCGCTGCAGCCACTGGAGTTCACGCCGCGACTCGAGCGCGCGCGTACCCGCAGACATGTGCCGCTCGCCAGTGCGACCGACGCCACGCACGATCTACACATCTTCGGCTGGCATCTCCAGCTTCGAGAGAATAAAGCCATCCGATCGCCGTACTATGATGGGTGCCAGTTTTATAAAGGTCGAGTCCTCGACGAGGCGGAATCCACCGCATCGGTGACCGAGTGCCACGGTCAGCTGTACGGTTTACTGCAAGTGGGGCGCGAGGAGTTCGTTCTGCAGCCGAAAGAGCAACGCGAAGGAGTTCACGTGTTGCGACGCCGTGACGTGTTCCTGTCCGAGCAGCCGGCGGCGTACAATCTGACCGGTGACACGGTCACTGACCTTGATCTTGACTTCGGGGAAGATGAACCGATGCCGGCGATGCACGTGCGGCCTCGAAACAGCGATACGTCGGATGTCGATTATTTTCGCAACGTACTACCGGTTACTAGGCCATTATCAGGTGTGTGATTGCTAATGATATAAAAATTTACGTAAATGTTAGCGAATAGATCAGTGTAAAACTAAGTCAAATTAATGTTTCAGGAGTGAATGGGATGTGGCTTGAAATAGCAATCGTTGCGGATCATACTATGCTAAGATTTCACGGTCGCGAGCGAGTTAAGCATTACATTTTAGCTCTTATGAACATTGTAAGTGGGCCTCGGTTACTCGTACGGTGGGTGTTTATTTTTGGTCGTGAACCGTCTCATTCAATGTTTATGTAATATGTTAAAGGTCAGTGCCATCTTCAATGACTCCTCGTTGAATTCGAACATGACGCTTGTGATCAACAAACTGTATCTGTACGAGGAAAGGGACCCTGTGATAAGATACGGGAACGTCAAAAAATCATTGGAAGCTGTCAACAAGTGGAACTACAGACACCTAATGAAACTGCCACCAGGTACGCTATGATTATCATAAAATCTTTTTAGTGTGAGCCAAAAAGTGCATACAACTGCGACAAAATGGTATGATAACATTATTATCTATTTTAGTCATGTTTATGTTACTCACATTGTTTTTATCTCGTCAATATTATAGTGCTGTTGTGGTTTTGTCTGCCGGTTTGACTATAAAATTTATCGTTTCCGAGACAATCTGACTACAGTTTTTTTAAACAATTTGTACCTACTCATATTAATCAAATTATTGTCCTGGCTGCATATTTAGCTAATGATTGGTGTCGTGTCGTGATATGAAAATCAAAATTCTATTAAGTCCGTCAGTTAATAAAAATAATAAAATAAGTAGACACGTATTATTTTGCTTTTAAAACTGATGAAAAAAAAATACTTAGATAAAGCGCACTAAAATTTAGGAGTGGAGGCTCGTGACGTCATAACCCATTAAAAACCAACTCGTGACGTCATGCGACATTTCAACTCAATTTATCACCGTTATAAATAAAATAAACTCAAAATATTTGACACTAGCTGTGCCCTGCGGTTTCACCCGCATGAAACGTTTTTTATATAACAACTTTTTTTCCCGAAATCCGATTTAAATAAAAAAGTCTATATGTAGCTCTAAACAAAGTTTAATCTATCTGTGAAAACCGCAATCGGTTCAGTAGATTTGGAGAGACAGACAGACAGACAGAGATCGCGAACAGACAGACAGACAGACACAAAAGAATTTTAAAAACTTTTTTTTGGTTGGTTACTCTTCTTCTATGTATGTATATCGTCCCCTGTCAATTTTTGTTAAAAATATTCAATGTACAGAACCACAGATTCTACTATTTTATTATAGTATAATTTATAAAAGATAGATATATACTATTGAGGACTTTTTTGTAGATCTTTTGAAGACCATCATCTTTGTAATACATACTTTCGGTGTATGATCAACGTATGCGAGGATTAGAGCTCGAAAGCGCATTTTTATCCGACTTGCTTCAAATTTATCGTCACTGCTCAGCTCCTATGTATCTTAGCGTTAGGATATATAGCCTATAACCTGCCCAGGTGTATGGACTACAATCGCACTAAGTTTGGTTAAAATCCCTTCGTAGTTTTTGATCCATGCGTGAGTAACAGACAGATAGACAAAAAATTTACTGATTACATTTTTGGCATCAGTATCGATCACCATTCATCCCCCAATATATTTTGAATATAATATATTCAATGTACAGAATTGATCTCTCTTCAGTTTTGTTATAATTATAGAAGAAGATAGTTTACCAAAACTACGAGCAATAATTTATAGTCAATTTAATTAGATATAGAGCTTTTAAAACTTTACTTAAAAGAAATATTGTTATTGATATTAAGTTTGGATTTTCGGTTTTAGAGAGTACGGGCTGGGACGCGGCAGTGTGGTTGACTAGAGCCCAATTGGGGGGTCCGTCGGGCTTCGCCCCTGTCGGTGGGGTCTGCACGCATATGCGCTCAGCGGCTATCAACAGAGACGAGGGGCTCACCAGTGCATTTGTCATCGCACATGAACTTGGACATTTGTATGTACCCAGCAGAATATTATATGTACTTATAAAGTCTGTTTATATCTACAGACATTGAGCGTGCCAGACACGTTCCGTCGCAGTCAAAACAATATTCTCCTATACAGTGAGTATTAACGTATTCATATCGATCGTATTCGGAGTTCCCGCGGGAATTCCAGGATAAAAAATTCCTTAGTCATTCAGTACTTTGTGAATATTACATAAAAAAAAACATACAAAAAATCAAATAAGTAAGTAAGTATGTATGGATGGATGGAAGAATGGATGTTTGTTACTCTTTTACGCAAAAACTACTGAATGGATTTAAATGAAACTTTACAATAATATAGCTTATACATCGGATTAACACATAGGATACTTTTTATCCTGGAATTCACGCGGGAACTCCGAAATTAACGCGGGTGAAACCGCGGGGCACAACTAGTACTTAATATACCTACCTATATGTCTGCACCAGGCGTCTCTGGCATATTTTGGCTTGGACTTATCAGGACAGCAGTTTTTGGAGGCAACCAATATCTATATATTTGATACTGTGTAGCAAGTAGTCTGTATGATTTGTTTACAATATTATTTATAATATTTTTTATTATTTTTATGAATCTATTTATTTATATTTTAGGAAACCAAATCATAGCAAAACTTATCTTAAAAGCACAAAATTACCACAATAATATACATAATTGATACAATCTCAACGCACGAAACATTATTTTCGTTTCCGTGCGTGTCGACGCTGTATGTAATTGTATTAGGTATCCTTGATAAATATCTACTTGGCTTATCACAAGCCGGTACTTGATCTCCACTAAGAAATCCTATTTTATTAGTGAATCTCTTTTGTTTTTATTCCATCACGCTCGGCATTGTTGCGTCGGCGGGTAATAAATGCTTATTACATATAGTTTAGGGGACCCTGCCGATTCCTGGATAATACTTACGAAATAATATACAGTCCCAGGCTGACTGGTAGCGCGCATGCCAGGACAATGAGTCAGGCTCGTGCAACCCGGTTCAAAGTGGAGTGAACGCGATGACTTTTTAATTAGCATTCGGCAATTAGAAACCACGCTATATCGTAAAGATCTGTTGTTAAAAAGATTAGGCAGTCTATTTAAGAGCGACGAAGAAGCGGTAGATATATTTGAAGAACTGGGGTTCTTTCGTCTTGTTTCAAGTTTTTTTTTATTTTTATATAAAATTATAGCTGTGCCTCGCGGTTCCACCCGCGTGAGTTTCGAATTCCCGCAGGAATTCCAAAGTGGCCTAATGTACTCCTTGTAACATCAGATAATTAGCAGTGAAAGTCCCGTCAGTATTGGTCCAACTGTATCGAAAATTCACCCGCGTGAGTTTCGGCATTTCCACAGGATCTCTTCAGGAACCTTTGCGGACGCAGGCCAAAGTTTCATCACAATCAGACTAATGATTTAGAAACGCACAGAAGACAAACATACAAACATTTATTTTTATTTATAAAGATATAGATCAGCCAACCTACAGGTATTCGATGGAATAAAATGCACAACTAGCACTCAATTTAAAAAAAAAGTTGTTTTAGTCTAGCTTAGAACAATCAAAATTTAAAATACTTACCAATAAAATTAGTTGCCGAATAAAATCAGATTAAAATTGTCAATTGCCCTATGAACGCAGATAAGCAATAACATGTTAACCCACAAAATTAAGTTATTGATTCAGAACAATTTATTGAGAGTTAGGGAATGATTTTTAATTATATGTTTACCTTATTACATTGCTTAAATATGTAACTAAATAATAAACATAAAAAATGTTGAAACAAACTGGCGCGCCTACTTTTAAAACAGGATTTACTCAAAATTTCTACAGTGTGGGTTAACACACTATTGCTTATCTATGTCCCTATATAACCCCATACCTAAAGTTACGCGTTTTTAAGATTATATCACAGATAATATAATACTATACACTAAGACAAACAAGATGTACCTGCTTAACCATCATGTGTGACAAAAGAATCGGACACATTTTAAAAAAAAATGCGCTTTCCCTCTCGCTCCTCACTCACCCCGCTTCAGGCAAGGTGAAATAGCAACACTCCATTGCAGGATTTCAGGAAGGCCATAATATCGTTATTGTAATATGGTAGTGATATTACAATAACGATATTGTGGCCTTACCTTATCTATACTATATTATAAGGGTAGAATCCGCGATTCTGTACATTGAATATTTCAGGGGGCGATAAAAGAAGATTAACCAACCACAAAAAGAGTTTTTAAAAATCTTTTCTGTCTGTCTGTCTGTCTGTCTGTTCACGATAATCTCCGAATCTATTGAACGGATTGTCATGCGGTTTTCACAGGTAGATTAAGCTTAACCTGGAGCTACATATAGGCTTTGTTTTATTGAAATCGGATATCGGGCAAAAAAGTTGTTACGTAAAAACGATTCACGCGGGTGAAACCGCGGGGCACAGCTAGTACAACAATATATCACTCGTTATGAGTAAATATATTAATATATTATCTGTCAAAGGATGTGTAATTGGTCCGAGGAAGGCACGATCGATAGTAGCTTGTAATAACATATCTAGGTACCTAGTAGACGTATACTTACTAACTATACTATACTTGGCTTGGCTTGTTCGAGTGCAAAGAGAATCTCGTATCACCGCTCAATGGAGCGGACTCAGAAGATTCCGGGCTTTAGTCTATTTCTGTTTCGATTGATTTAAACTGATCGTAATGGAAATTGGGAGTCGGATAATATTTTATCCAACTACGACTTGAAGATCATCTTCAAAAAACTTCCGTGATATTATTATAACAATGTTTTAAGTAGATATAACAAATTTTACAAAATTATTACCTCGTATATAGGGTATACCTAAAGTTAAACATTCGTCTGTATTCTTGTCGCAAATGCATTAAAAAAAATAAAACTAATTATATGTACCTACTCGCGAAAAAGACAAATCAAAGGTAAAGGTAAAGGTTGTAAAATTAAGTTTAATCAATTTTTTCTCTATGATTTATCAGTTTTTTTTTTATAAATTTTTTTTTTATTAGTCACATGTAAGCATGAGTTTTAGAGAGTTTCAATACGTCCCTCATTAACTTTAAACCTATATTTCCAAACCTAATTTCAAAGGACATCGGAACCCGGAATAATGCGATACATGCGCGATAAAGTTACCTTGCAAAAGTAACCGAATAAATGAGGTAGGTACCAGCTTCTAAACAGAAGTTAAAGAAAAATAATAATATTATTATGTTCCGCATACATTGTATGTTTGATTGCAAGTTTATGTGCGTATTTGTGCGTTGTTGGCGCTACACAAATGTATTTCCGTAGAGGTCATCTGTCACGAGCCCAAACGAGGGTCCCGAAGGGAAGCCGTATTCAATTTTGCTTTGTTTCTCTTTTGCGAGACTTATTTTTAGTTTATTTGTGCCCGAGGTCAAGTCAGACGGGGATTTAATATCAGTAGTAATTTCAGTATTTACGACTAAAACACGTACAAAGATGGCAAGCAATAGTTATTTTATTTTGGTAATCATAGAGATTGAAATACAAGTATGTTTCAATTTTCCGGTGTCAGAATGTCGGTCGTCAAGACTAATATTTACGTTGATATTAGATTTAGACACACAAAGCAAATGTTTTCTGGACAAAGAGTATAAGCTATTCTTTACGTAGAGTCACCTAACAAAAGATGATTCATAGTTATTAATATTCATGTCTGATGCAAATATATTGTATTTGTCTCTTAAATAACAGCACGATAAAAAAAACGTATATACTATATATCCACCTATCTATATATTAAATCTTAAAAGCATGTGACTACTATCAGTGATAGCATGTGAATACTAATATCTACTTAATTTTTACTATTTTAAAAGCATTAATAAGACACGTAAAATATATTTCTACGTCATAATGATGAATTAATAATAATCATATAGCTCTATCTGGTCCGAAATTAAGCAGAGCTTGTACCATGGGTGACAGAGAGAACTGATTTATTACAATACTTAGAAACTTTTTCGTTAATATAATATACTAGTTGTGCCCCGCGGTTTCACCCGCGTTAATTTCAGACTTCCCGCGGGAATTCCGGGATAACAAGTACCCTATGTGTTAATCTGGTGTAGGTATAAGCTATATTATTGTAAAGTTTCATTTAAATCCATCCAGTAGTTTCAGTGAAAGAGTAACGAACATCCATCCATCCATCCATCCATCCATCCATACGTTCTTACAAACTTTCGCGTTTATAATATTAGTAGGATTGTACTTAAGATAGATACTCAACACCCAGACTCAATTTATGGTAGTATGGTAATATGTATTTTAACATCAATTACTGCAGTTTTAAATATATTAAGTATTTAACAAAAGAATGAGCAAAAACTTGCACAGTCACACACAGGGTTGCTATGCTAACCGTTCCACGAGAGCTGAGACGTCACGTTTTTAGATTCTGGAATAAATTAATCAAAATGTGGTCGGGACTTCAACTGTCCCATTTTACGATGCTGCTAAGTTTCAAGCAGAAGTAGAGATAAACGTAGGTTTGGTTTACTCTGTAAATTTTATATAACAAAAACGACGAAGTACTCTATAATTAGGCATTGATATTGTTTTATTATAGTGTCCTAATAGTTTCAAACTTTACCAGAAGGTATATAATATATATAATTTTAATCTAGCATTATGACACGTTAAAAATTTTGTAAAGATACCTAATCCTGATAACTAATTGTATAGAAACCATGTTTTCTTGTCCTGCTCCCGTTTTTTTAGCCAAGTCCCGTATTTTAATAGCAAATTTCCTGAAAGTCAGTGCACTAATGTTGGTAACCCTTGTACTCAGATATACGAACGCTCATATTTTACTTAATTTTATACGATAAAAGAGAAATATTGAATATTTATATATTTGAGGCATGAAAGATTTTACGCAAAAAATTATTATTTTATATTGTGTATCTAATAAAGCTTCTATGTCGCGATGTTAGTATACTTGATCACTCTCTCTCTCATCATTTCGCTTTTGTTCTCAGAATCCATTATACTTATGTTGTTCTAATTTTATTTCTCTTTGACAACTGTTGATATTTTATTGAATGACAATTTCTTTTTTTTTTCTTTTTTTTTTATTAGCCTGTATTCAGAAAAACTATTGCTTAAAACTATTTTGACCACGGTAACAAGTTAGCTCCTTTGCTATTAGGCACACAAAATTAAGATACTTTAATTGTTTGTAACAACAATAACGTAAATATAAAAGATTTAGATTTGTCACGGTTGTCACCACAGAGAAAATAAATTACCTAGCGCCACGGTTGCAAAGGAAGTTTCGAAAAACTTCTTTTGCCGGCATCCCGAGTACCTATATTTACCACAATAATATTCTCAAAATTGTGAATTTTGAAAACATTGACTACCTAAGTAAAAACGTAACCAAATGGCATTCAATGCATTTCGTTACGTTAATGAATGTTTTTATGCGTGATGAATAGGGTTTTGGTTACGAAAATCGCCCCGACGAGTGGCGTCGGGTTTTAATTTTTTTCTATACTAAACTGAGCTCTCTGTCTGTCCCCTCTATCTGTTTTGTAGTTGTAACAAATCACGACTACTATAAATACCTACTGCTGTTTTATATTTACCTAAATTGAACTTTTTTGGGAACGCTGGAAAAAAATTGTACAACCTACATAATTATCTATATCCTGTAGAGAACTTTAATAAGTACTATAGGTAGTGGAACCTTGTCAAATAGATACATCTACACAGACATAATGACGCTCGGGTTCGAGTCACGGTTATTCTTAGGATTTTCTATGTTTTTTTTTTTTTTTATAAGTTTCACTTAACACGTTTTTTTTTATTTGTTTTTTATCTAACACCAAAGCAGTACTGGCTACATATTTGATTTTATTCTCGACAAAATACAGTTAATTCACTCCAGTCACTGGCGCAAGTAATCTTCGGGATCAAAGTCCGTTGGTCGCCGTTCACACGCACAATTAACTTGATTTAGCCTCGTCTGGGAGTTAGGGCCCTCGCCGGTGCTGAATGCTGATATCTTCAATCATTGTACATATAGAGTCATCTACAATAGGGCACAGATAATACAAGATATTTGACTATAATGAAAAATGTCGATCAAATTTAATTAGTGTATAATTTTTAAATCATAAATAATATTTCATGTTTGACTTAGTAATTAAAAATGTACGCATTGACTGAATCTGGAGTTACATCACGTGCTTGTTTGTTTACCAAGATATTTGGTCCTCTAAACATGTCAAATACCCTATTAGTTACTATTCATTTTATCGGTCCGAATATTATCCAGCAGGGCAATTATGTAACTTTTGTTGCAATCAAATTTCAGTTTCAATCAGAAAAATATCGATTTTGTGAATAATTAATCATGTTTAGACAGCTTCAACTTTTCAAGTATGTTTATTTCGGTTGATTGCTAGATATTTTAGGTGTCAAAACGTGCATAATGTAACCGAAAAACCACCATGTTTTTGATTGCAACCGAAAAATGATAGAAACAAAAGTTACATAATAGCCCCTCTGATGGATGGATTGAGTTCGTACTAACGAATGACCTTCTAGTAAGAACTATACACAACTATTTTTACGACCGGATTGGCGCAGTGGTAGCCATTACTCTCCAGTAATCTAGAGGTACCGGGTTGCGAGTGCGGGTGTGTAATAATGGTAGCAAAATGATAGTCCATAATCTCTCTGCCTATTGGTTTTTTTTTCTTAATTCTCAATACAACATTGAAAAAGAGGAGTTTTTTTGGGAATCCCGAATCCCACGAGGGCACACTTAGTTTTAATAATAAACTTTACTCATATTTTTTGTAAACAGTCATTTTAGCTTTGAAGCCCACACTCTATTAGGTACCTGTAGGTAATCGGTGTCGTTGGCTTCAGTTACATCATCGTTTCCTTACTCACTATTATTACTCTTATAAAAGCATTCAGTAAAATAAATTCGTAATTGCATAAGTAAAAAACATAATATGTACGTACGTATACGTAATACGATACAATAGATAAAACCTAACAATAGTTTTCTAAAACAACCAACATCAAACTTGTGCCTACATATTTTATTTTTAATATGATAATGTAAATCAAATGTTGCCATTGGTCCACTTCAAAAATAAAGTCGTCGGGACGAACACGTTCGACTCATATAATCGTGACTCAAATTATAATGTGTCGTATTCGAGACACTAATTTCCTACATGCTGAATTGATAAAAGATACATCAAAGTAACCGCTTCGGAACTGGAACGCTCGCAATTTATAATTATGAACGTTTATTTAGCGTCACTCGACATGTTGTAACGAAGCGTCCATACACTCCTTGTGTTGAAAGAAGCCCGCCAGTAATGATCACTCACGCGACGACAGAAGCATATCCATGACACTCCATACGAGCAAACCGATTTAACTCCCTACTACTACTGCAAGCGGTCAGCTTGCGTACACAGGTTTTGTGTATGTGCGTTTGTCGTAGAGCTCCTATATCGGTGCCAGGAAAACGTAGTTTGAGTTCCAAATTCAAGTTAATATAGTCCAACACTCACACAGCAGCTTACTTTAAAATGCGATGAAAAGGATCCCGACATGCCAAGGACAGATTTGTACCTACTGCTGACCACGATGCGCGAGCCGAGCGAGCGCAGGGAGCGTCCCCGGATGCCCCAAAGACACAGAAATTTGAACTCTGCTTGACAAGCTAGGTCAACTTTGTTATTATCTAGTGTTATATAGCTAGTATCACAGCAAACTAAATTTGAAAGATTAATCACTTTCCTCGCTAAATGCGGGGAAAAGTGATTGAAGTCACATTGACTGTCGGTAACACATCCTTAAATCTTTCTCATATGTATGTACATACCCATTAGTTCCTATTGCTCTTGAAGTTTGCTTTTAGACCAATGGTACTACTGTTGATTCAAAAAGTTATATTGTTTTAATGCAGGTTGGGGTTGACCCACGACGGCGACGGTAATTGTGACCAGCAGGCGCAGCACGGCACTGTGATGTCGCCGACCGTCATAGCCACACTCCACAACTACGCTTGGTCGTCTTGCTCCAAGAAACAGTTCTACGAAAAAGCCGCGTATGTACATAACTACATATACGAATTATAAACCTACTCGTAATCAATTCACACCGTCATCTACAATAATATGCTATAAAAACACTCATAAATAAAAAAAAGACTAAAGAACGTGGGTTTACGCGGGTGAATGAACTATATCGGCGCGTCAGCGATATTACAAGGAAAGGGGTTAGAAACGTCAACGCGCGATGGCAACTTGGGCGCTCATTTTTCATGTTTTTTTTTTTTCATGAATAATTTATTCAATAATTTCAGTAATTTTTTTTATTAGACGAGGATCAAATACTAAATACATCCCTCTTTTACTTTTACATCCTTCCATCCATTCATCCATATCATGCTTGTCATGTCATTCAGATTACGTCCATTACCTGACGTCCTCCTCATTCTATCTCTTCCTCTACACATTCTATCACACTTGCTCTATGTACCTACTTTCTTAGTAGTCATAATTTATTTTATTTTTTATTTTATTTATTCAAAAGAACGACCAACAAAGCATATACCGTAACATTGGTAGTGATACAATATAGGATATTAAAATAAAAAAATTATGGCGCTGCCTCAATTATAGGTCGCCACAGCATGCACGAGATAAAGAAGCAATAAATAAACACAAAATAAAATTACAAATTTACCAGCGCCATTTTCTTACCATATTTTACCATACTTTTCATACCATTTTCTTTTGCCAGCGCTTTTCTATCGAGGGTCCACGGCGAATTTTTATTCCTCGTGGACACCCACCAGGGGAACTAGCCAGGGGGTCCACGGGTCGTGCGTCAAAATAAAACCCCTCACAAATGTAAGGGATCTATTTCAACATATAACAATGAAAATTGAACTTTTTTATTAGTAAATTATTTAAATTTTCAGAAGAAACAGTTAAGTAAGAAGATATCATTCATTTTTTACAATTAACCGAACCGTCTTAGCAAGCTAAGTGATCCTCATCACTGGAAAGCTTAGACGGTTCGGTTTGAATACCTTAACTTTCACTGTCACATCGGGCGCACTTTGCAGCAGTTGCATTTTCGACTGCGTAAATTCTATTATCATTTCTCATCTAAAATATCCAACATTCCCCTGCCATAAAATAATTTTAGATGTCAACATAATCATCCAACATTATCAGTCATCATTATCAACCAACATTATCATCCAATATTATGTATCATCCAAGATTATCAGCCGAGACCCATATTCATGTGCATGTACATCATCATCATCATAATGTTCTCGGATGAATTCTTTAAAGCGGCAAAAACAGACGCGCGCTTCTGAAGAATCAAATTATTAATGCAAACGAGGCGATGGAGTCTATACTGATTTTCTATACTTCGTGAGCTTATTTACATGTAGGTACAAATTTTATCACACCTAAGTGTAAAAAAATTGATTCGGTATAGTCAAATTTTATTAAACGTCCTCGCAGCTTCAGCTGTATAAATTTTGGAATTCCCTTGGAAAGTTCTAGATTTATTCGAGTGAACATTGCGTCGATTCCAAAAAAATTTATGAGGAATCTTTTGGATTTAAATTTTTTGTTCTTTGTAGTTTCACCCGCGTTAATTTCTGATTTCCCGTGGCAATTTCAGTATTTACACCTTCCTCTTGATTCGCTCTATTTGTCTGGTAAAAGGCATTAAAATCTGCTGCGTATACTTTAAAAGATCTAAGCATACGGACTACGGGGAGCGACTTTGTTTGAAACTATGTTAAGATTTATAATTACCTACGTACTTATTGCTTCTGCTTGAACTCCACTTGTGAAATCAAAAATTAAAATATGAAGTCTTCTTTTCCAACTCAGCATCGCAAGAATTCAAACATTAATTGCTTTTGTTTAGGAGTTGGTGGTGTCTCCACGAGAGGAGTCAAGATGAGGGTGTGGAGTTAGGAGGCGCGAGAGAATTGTCCAACTATGTGTTCACTATGGAGGAACAGTGTCGCATGGAGTTTGGCGATGGGTGAGTATCAAAATAACTATGTCAAACGAGTCACTAATTAACCTAAATACGCCGACGTCATCTGATAAACTAAGATAACATACTATCTAACATGGCGGATGAAATCCTAACTGATTTATTGTATTGCATGTCTGTGGGTTGCCGTCTAGCCGATTATTGGCATGTACCTATTGAAATGAGCGCTGTGACTCTTGACTTGTTCTAAAAGGAGTTCTCCCGCGGTGACAATAGTCGGAGCATCGCGTGTAACTGCTTCCATGACACTACGTTCCTGGCCCATTAAACTGCTTCCTTGGCCCATGCTACAAGTTTTATAATCTCTATAAGTAACCGTAGAAACGTTATTGTTAAACTATAGATGCAACACACGTTCCGTAAAAATATTCAAAATACATATAATATTATAAGCACAAAATCTCCTTCAATTAGGAAGTGTTCTTAACATCCTACAACTTATTACGAAGTGTTTTCTGAAGATCTTAATCTTAGATAACTTAAACATCCATTTTAGGGTGATACAGACTTTTATCTCTATAAAAATCTCTTAAATTTAAGGTCAGATATACACAAAACTTCCTAGTAAAGGCTCGCAATGCCCGAAAGCACGAGCCTTGAACCACTTTACAGAACGAAATCGTGTGGTAACGCGCTACTCTCACAAAATACACCTGCGAACCCGTTCTATTTAAAGAGCTGGCGTTTTTTATTTATGGAGAAGTAGGTGCTTAGGCATACGTAAAGTCAACTCCTCACATCCCTTACGTCATCTACCTATCCATAATATATAATATTATATATAAAAGCGAAAGGTCACACACTAACTAAACATGATAGGCTCGAAAACTACTTGATCTATGAAGCTGAAAGGCAGGTAGATAGGTTGTACCTTGAGGTTGTACCGTGTACGTAATAGACGTAAGCTAAATACGGATTTCACGGAATTCCCGTGGGAACTCCCAAATTACTGTGGATGCGGGTGAAACAGCTAGCAGTAAAATACATGAAAACATATAGGTATAATCCTATCATAGCGTGTTGTAAATTCTTTCTTTAAATAAAGTCTGAGTGCGAGTTTTCGATGGGCCGCTATTCGATCCGATGTCAATTCAACAGAAGTGTTTGATCTTTAATAAAATATTCAGCATTATTTAAAAGATATTGAGTTACGCAAATGTTTTATTCGATTCGGGTTTTATTGAAAAAAGTTATCTGGAGTCGATAATTTTATTCTGTGTCATGATTTCCAGAGATGGAAGATAAACAGCTTCTCCAATGTTATTTAAAAGTTATTTATTTGTACTTAGGTACCTACTATTTTCTGATACGAGGACACAATGTATAATCTATACTAATAATATAAAGAGGAAAGTTTTGATTTTTTTTTGTTTGTTTGTTTGTTTGTTACGATTTAACTCAAAAAGTACTGGACCGATTTCAAAACATTTTTTACCATTAGAAAGCTACATTATTGCTAAGTAACATAGGCTATATTCTAATCCAGAATCCCGCGGGAACTCCGTAATTAACGCGGTTGAAACCGCGGGGAATTATTATTACATATTATTATAGTTTAACGATACTATTTAATGGCCTTTATGAGGAATCAAAAGTAACCATGACAACGTGTTTTCAAAATTTTATGACGATCGGTTGAGTATTTAAGGTGTGAAAGTGTAACAAACAAACAAACATTCATTTAGGTATAGGTACTTAATAATGTGAGGATTGCCGGAAATATATTTTATCTTTATAAAATAGACACTTAAAGGCACGTTTATTCACCTGTAGTATATATCTGTCTCAAAACAGTTCTGACTAGTTCAATTCATTCATGACTAGAGTTACATATTTAGGTTGGTGGAAATTGTAAAACGTTTACAATTTCCACCAACCAATTACCTCAGAAACAAAGGAGGATAAAATGAAACATTTAATTACTGAAATTACTCAGCAGCTACATTGGCATTTGAAGACGCCATTAAACCTGTTGTTTACCTATTTATGCTCATTAACTAAAATAACGTTGCGAGATGATTGATTTCTTCATTCATGACAAATCGATTTTGGTACTAGTACTTACTTAATTACTTTCCTTTATTCCCAGTTTTTTTTTTAATTCGATCGCAATTATTTTAATTATTTTTAAATCAGATCCGTTAAAAAAACATACACATAGCCGAAACATGTCAAAGTTATAGCTCATACGGCCGCACTCAGAGTCGTTATAATGATTACTTAATGAACGTCTCTGAGTGCGGCAGTTTTGTTTTTAAAATCTTTACTTAAAATTAAGTAATCATTAAAACGACTCTGAGTGCTGCCGATAGCCTCCAATAGTTCATTAGTAAAACGAAGTTCGTTCTTCGACCTTTGCCTCTGCTTGTGCCTCTCTTTCTTTTATCTAGGTACATTGGTAAGACGTCTGTCTATAATTTCGTCTAATTGTATAAGCGATGATATAAACGACTCGGTGCTACAATTTTGAATTTTGCATTTAAATAGATACGTTACGTTACCTACGATACAGTTCATTACACAAAACACACTCCACTTCCGCTTTGTTAAGGGTCTCGCCACTTAGATACTTAAGATTCCCTACTATATATACTCGCATTAAGCCGATTGGTCGTTGGGGCGGAGGTATATGTGGGCAGAACGTACACTACTGAAGCAGAGCTGCATTCCACGTTAGTGAATTGACGACTTGTGCTCCAACGAGGCTTCTGTCAAAGAATACTTTTACTACGTGAAGAAGCGACACTCTCCTTCGCCAGTCAAATTCGTACATCCCCAGGCCCTGCAACATCCAAAGTGATAGCTGTGTAAGTCGTTATTACAGTACAGTAAGTCGTTAGTACAGTAATCATTTTTAATTTGAAACATAAAACTTCGTTGCTCGCCGCGCCCCGGCGCGATTTCTACGCCACACGCACACACTGGACCTATGCACACAAGCTGGCCGCTTGTAGTGGTAGTAGGTAGTTAAATTAATTCGCTTACATCACTTGTATGGAGTGTGATGGGTGTGCTTCCTTTGCCCGCAGGTACTCAGTGTGCAGGACGGTGAAGGCGCGGTCGTCGTGCTCCCGGCTGTGGTGCGCGCACCGCAACGTGCCCCAAGTGTGTCGGTCGAAGCGTGCGCCGCCGCTCGAGGGTACACCCTGTGGTCACAACTATGTACGTACCTATCTACTGAATATCTACAGTCCTTATCCTTACTATTATTAAAACTGTAGAATTTATTGACCATCCTAACGAATCTATGCAACAAGAAATTGAACAATTCAAAAATAATAACAAGTGCATTGTTAATTCTTATCCTAACACAATTCATGTACTATTATAATTCAAACCATACCATTGTAGTCACTATTTTTGTATTCAAATTTTTAAAAACACAAAAAGAAAATCAATTCAAATTAAATAAAATTGCTTCATTCTGCGAAATGAAACAATACCTACATTGATACGAAATCGATTCATTGTGTGGAACATGCAATATGGATATTAGTAAAAGCTCGCATGTCAAGTGCCGATATGGGATTGTGAGTGAATCAAGCTTCGCAAATTGGCAATACATGACATGTGACATGCACTTTTGCCATGAAACAAAAACTCACAAGTTTCTCAAAATATATGAACATAATATTAATATGAACCTTTAAAATATGCCTATACTTGTCATATTTGAAAATAAATTGCAGAAAATAAATGAAATCGATCAAATGTTGTTTTTATATTATGTCCATCGTCCATATTATGTTTTAGTCCGCTCTTCGTATGAGATACAAATGAATGTGTCGGTAGATATCTACATATTTGGGATTCAATCAACGTCCACACCCTGGCCATAATGTTCACGGACGTGTGTGTGCATAAATCTAGAGATATACCCCTTTTATGAATATTGTTTTTAGAGATTAACATCATATATACGTTCGGTGCAAATGAAAACATTAATGGTAACAATACATGCAGGGCGTTCTATCATATCGCATACAACATGTATCATATTAGCACATAAATAGACTCAAGCGAAGCCTTAAATTTTGTAATTTAACCAACCAAGCAGAAGATATCCTTTAACCAACCAAGTAGAACGCACCGAATGAAGTTGTTTTCCTCGATCATTGGTGGTTATCCTAGTAAAGTCCAAAACCTTGAAATGAGTTTTAATGAAAAATTTGGTTAGCCTTCAATCATCACTGTTTTTAAGTCTTTACTTACCTATACTACGTATACAAATAAATACGGCCAGACTGCTTTACGTAGTGCATTACGGTACAATGGGAATGTAAGTTTGTTTATGCTATCATGAATTTTGCAATACGATATGAGGGGTACAGAAAAACGACATAGAGTACAGTTTATCTTAGGTGAAACCGTGGAAACAGCTAGTTTGTCTTATTAAGGTAGGTAATAGGTATGTCCGTATCTTTCGACTTGGATTATCTCAATTTGTTCTGTACATTGTAGGTACCTACACGGAATTAAATTTTAAAGATTTCTTGCTTCCCTTTGCAGAAATGTCAACAGCCAGTCTATTACAAAGTTTCTTTGACTTTATATCATTAGGCGACCTGAATACGATCCTTTGTGCGTACCTGCGAGTAAATACCTAAAAACTTTGCGATTACATTTAACAACAAGTCAAATAGGGTGTTTCGTGTAAACTCGCCGCATTAATTACACAAACCAAATATCACTGGGAAGGGTGTCGTAGTTTAGAACTTTATCAACCGTTAGCAGTACAGAGACCACTTTAAAATACACTCAAACAAGAACTATAACGATTCAAATACGGGAAGGGATCCGATGTTCGCATTCTTCATTCAACTACACAGTGAATACAGCACCTGGATTCCCAAATCACTAAACTGGGTACTCTATCAATCATAAGGCTTGGTAAACAAATAAATCAAAATATCTAAAGCTAAATGTTTGAGTTAAAAGTCATAGAATACAAATTTTTATCCAAAGTTTATGGTCTCTGAACGGATAGGTCAACTTTTTATTTGAAAAAAAAAATTGTTAGGCATATTTTGTTAACTTTAGTGGTGCGTGGACCAAGTATGCGAGGCGATGCCGGGACACGAAATCGACAACAAAGTGCAGGAGACTGCTGCGACACCGGAGTGGGAGGAGTGGGGCGAGTGGAGCCAGTGCAGCGCCCACTGCGGCTACGGGTTGCGCAAGCGCACCAGGCGGTGTCGACACAACGGGTGAGCTAGTATTTTTTTTTGCAATCGGTGATTTTTTGTCCCAGGGTCATACACAATACATAACATCAATTTGATACAAGATATTACATATAAACACATTAATTGTACGTTATAACACTAAAACACAACACATTAATTGTACTACTGTATCATTAGGCATATTATATACGTAGAAGAATCAATTCTTAACACCTGCCCGAGGAAGACATATGGCGACTAGGTCGAACTGACTTCAAACTTTTTGTGAAAGTTGTACCTTGGCCAAGTTAACAAACTATAATCATTATCGCTATGGAAAGCTAAGGAACGTATCGTCATATCACGTGGTAGTGTAAAAATCGTCCAATCAATAGTTCACTTTTTTGTGACCATAAGACATGACGATGAACTCATCGTTTTTCTATACCAATAACGATTAAAGCTTATCAACTCGGCTAAGTGGCTGAACTCTACAAAATTCCCTAATCGCTCTTACGCTGCGCGCTGATCGCAAAGTAGTCACTATCCGACAGTTCGTGAATATTTGTTCGTGCTGTTTAGTTTGCCGTCGGAGGCGTGCGAGGGCGCGGGCTCGCAGGTGGGCGCGTGCTGGGCGGGCGCGCCGTGCGCCGCGCTGCGCGACATGCGCAGTGACAGCTGCTACCGGCAGGACTCGCGGCTCATACCGCACGTGCACGACGACGGTAAGTCACATGATACGCAAAAGCAATCATAAAAATATGTAAGTACATATTATCTTATATCTATACTAATGTGAAATATAAAGATGTAAAGTTTGTGAGTTTGTGAATTGTGAGTTTGTGACGTTATGGGTAATGTCTGGATCTACTGAACCGATTTTGAAAATTCTTTTAGTTATAGGAAGCTACGGTAATCCTGAGTAACATAGGGTACTTTTCATCCCGAAATTCCCAAGGGAATTCCGAAATTACCGTGGATGAAACCGAAGGGGACAGCTATAGTCTTACCTTGTAAATATATAGAAATTAATTGCTGGTCGTTTGTCTCGCTAAAACTCGAAAGTGGCTGGACCGATTAGGCTAATTTTTATCTTGAAATAATTGTGGAAGTTTAGGGAAGTAAATTAGGCCAATTTGGAGTTCTTGCGCGAATTCCGAAACTTACGCGGGTTAAACCACGGGGCACAACTAGTAATATATATTGTTGAATTGAGGCACAAATATTTTTGTATTGTCGAAGTTGTAATATTATGTGTTGGTTGGCAAATAAATTTATTTTCTTTCTTTCTTTCTTCTTTCAAATATTTTTTCTTATAGGTACTATGGAAGTCCGTAGTAAAATATTAAAATGTTCTCAGAATCGAGACAGTGCGACATCTGGTGTGTCGACTTTGCCGGCGGGGAAGCCTCCACATTTGGTCCCTTGCCAGACGGGACCTCTTGTAGCTACAACAGACCTTACGATATTTGTTTTCAGGTAAAACATTTACGGATCTTTTATAGGATTTATGAAATACTATGCCTATAGCTGTGCTTGTAGCTTTACCTGCGTGAGATTCGGAATTTCCACAGAAACTCCCAATTTTCTTCTATACCAATAATCTCCTGTTACAAAAAGGAAAAATTCCGTCATACATGATTTTTGCACAACTTTAATGGAAGCTCTCAAAAGTAATTTTTTTTCCCGTATCTGCAACGTTTTTCATTGATGCCTTCCTCGACAATAATTAGTTTATTTATTTATTTCGAACCAATAGTTAGTTCTTTGGGATTAGCGCGTTCAAACAAACAAACAAACTCTTCAGCTTTATAATATTAGTATAGATATGTAGGTCGAGGACCAATGTTATTGAAATTATTATAACTTGTATTATGAACCAGACCGACCGAAGCGGCGGTAATCGGATGAAATATGGAAAACTCTTCCTAACCGAACAGTGAGGTTGAATAACTTAACTACACAGTACACAGTATTATACCTACATACCTATAAAACAAAGTCGCTTAACCCACTGTCTGCCACTACGCAACGGATTTTCATGTGGTTTTCACCAATAGATAGAGTGATTCATGAGAAAGGTTTATATCCATATTTTATCCTGGAATTCCCGAGGGAACTTCGAAATTACCGCGGGTGAATTCGGCTGGGGGACAGCTAATAAATAATACAAACTCATTTTTTTTTTTAATTATAAAAGTAAATTATCAAGTTTGAAGTCTCTATCGAATTCTCAAGTGTATTATATAATAAATAGATATAATATATTATGTGTATTATGTACGCGTGAATGCATGTATATGTATGTGTACATGGATAGATGAATAAGTACAATTAATAATAACTTTATTCAAATAATAATAGGAATATTGTCGCGATCATTGCGAATTCGGTCTGCACTCTCCCCATCCCCAAGCAATCACTAGACGTTTCTATTACCTACGTGAAACAAAGGAAAACATCATTTTATTTTATTACGCCCCTCCCTTTCGACCTTTTTGCGCTGTTCGTGGAGATATAATTTCGTCTATCCACTTGTTTTTTCTTCGGGCAATTTTTATAAATCATATACATTAAACTGTTGTCCTTAAAAATGTAATGATTACGAGTGCCGACATGAGTTTGGTAAATGTTCAATTTACCATTAATTAGAATAACGATAACAACTAACAATAGAAAAGCGAACACTGCAGCCTCTAATTCAAAAGGCTCGATCTCAGACACGACCCTGGACTACCTATATGCGTTTTAAATGTCTATTGTGTACATACATAAACCAGAAAAGACCAACCTTTTCATCAATGTAGGAATCAAAATGCCTGTCTGAGCATAATGAACATTATTAGAATTTTCGTCTTTTTGTCAATTGCCTGAATGTTTGTCCGTATGCTTGATTCAACGTTCATCACGCAAAAACTATAGGTACCTACAGAAGAATAGCACCTATCTATCTCTATATCTACATTAAAATTATCGGGGAAAATCCCAAATAATATTATTTTCAATTTGGCAAAAAAGTATCTGTTCTTTTTTATGTATGTTCAGCGACTAGTCGAAGACGGTTGAACCAATTTGATTTTTTTTTTTTCGAAAGGGTATACTCCCGAGTTGGTTCCATTGCCACCAAGATCTGATGATTGAATTTTGGAGAAATCAAGGGGGACTCTTCAAAAATTATAGGCACACCGTTAGCGATTTTTGTATTTTTTATAGTTAAGTATTTGATTACGGAAAGCAAAATTTGAAGACATGGAACTTATGATAAAGACCAGAGATGGTCATCGGAACTACGCAATATTGCAACTACTACTACGCAATACGCAATGTATTTCACAGGTTCCAATTCGTTAACTTTAATATGGCTTCTAAAAAATTAATGCTCATCACAATGTATATGGCCAAGTAGAACTGATGGTGATGTACTAGGAGAACTCCTCAACAATTAAAGTCAGTGCATTGGGAAAAGCAATATTTTGTAAAAGGTGATAAGCAGTTGACATTAGACTATTGTAATTTAGATAAATTAGAAACCGACTCACTTAAAAGCGAGAATAAAACAAAATTTTAACAAAAAATTTAAAACCGAATTCCAAAAACACAAAACTAAAAGCTATAAATAACAAAATACGGATTTAATCCAAAGCCAAAAATACACGTAATATTATTATTATTGGTTTGTGCTACCACTGATCGGTTTGAAGATCGATCGGTTTGAATGGGAAGAAGTAATTTTTTATAATATTATCAAAAGCTTCGTTTCATAATATCAGATGCTCCGTTACGTCATTTGGTTAATAGATAATTTGAATAAAGAAATGAAGAATTTACGCTTTTTTACGTGTCTATAAATTATCGTGCCGTGTTCACCCTCCCGTCCCTGCCACCACTCGCCCCCCAGCCATCTCCCTCAACATAATGATAGACCGTAATAACAGATGCTTCTCGTTTTAATAAAAAAATGTTGTTAGTTATACCTAACTTTCGCAATGTAGATATTAAGCTACTACTATGAATATGTTTATTTAATTTTGTTTTTTTTTACCAAAAATATTAAAATTTATAGGTGAAATTAGGGACATTGAACGAAATTAACTTAATATACCTAGTAGAACCATAACAATTTGGTTGTAAGGTTCATATACAAACGAATTGTACAATTCACCAGTTTACGTAAACGACTGGCATTTTGTGAAATGCTTCTGTTCTCTAACAGAATATTTTGATATTTGCAAGCACCCTGACGGTAACCACAGCAAAGAGAAATAGTACCGATTTTGAGCACCCACCATAACGCATGTTCTGTCCTCGAGGCTCGGTGTAATACAAAATGCCGGTCGTATAACATAGTTATTCCTTTTTTAAATTAAAGCAGTTTTGTAATGTAATATGTATTTTGTTTTCATCTAATTATAATGTTCACAGGGCACGTGCGTGAAAGGGCAGTGCAACTCGTCAGATCCAATGTGCAACTGGTGTCCCGACGGATACTGCAGTAACTACACGCACGTCTTTCATAGACATCTTGGAAAAGGTACAAAATAAAATGTCTCAATTTATCTAAATATAACTACTAAAAGTCAAGTGTAAAAACTACAGGTTTGAATTTGTTATCGTGAAGAGTTACAATATTAACACTCTATACCTATCGGCCGCACTCAGAATCGCTTGTACTTACTTAATTTTAAGTAACGACTTTTAAAACTAAATTTCCGCAATCAAAGACGTTCATTAAATGAATGTTAATTGCCATTTAACTTAATTATTAAAATGCTAATTAACATTAATTTAATTAACGTCTCTGAATGCGGCAATTTTGTTTAAAAAATCTTTAAGCACTTAAAACTAAGTAGTTAACAGTGGCGAAGGGTGAAATATTGAGAGGGGGAAGCCGGAAATCTACTTTAATTTCAACTTATTAAACTATTAACTGTTCCCCGAGGTTTCAAATGCGATAAGTTCGGTGTTCCCGTGGGAATTCCGATATAAAAAGTCCTTCCCTGTATCCCTGACAACGTTCTCAATTACGGTGGAGAGATGTTGCGTCTGAAGGGAAGCCGGTGGGATTCGGCTCCTATGGTACCTTCGCCACTGGTAGGTAATCATTAAAACAACTGAGTGCAGCCGTATGGGTTTGTCAAGGGTGAGTGAGTTGGAATATATTAAAATATTACATAAGAGATTTTGATTTTGAAGTCCGTTATAGGCTCCTCGTGATGATAAGCTTGTTCTCTCTCCTTTTTAAACTTATTAAAAAGATAGCTGTTCCCCGTGGTGTCACACGCTTTAATTTCGGAGTGCCCTTGAAATTCCAGGACAAAAAGTAGGTACTACATTAGTCTTAACTTTGGACTGCTGTTTCACGTGCGGTAATTTCGGAGTTCCCATGAGAATACCTACCAGGATAAACTTTACCTACGCATAAATCTTCCTTTTGAATCACTCTATCTATTAGTGAAAACTGCATGAAAATCCGTTCTGTAGTTTGTAAGTTTATCGCAAACAGACAAACAGACAGGACAGGTGGCGAAGGACTTTGCGGATAGAAGATAGACCCATAGATTACAACATTACGTGTTTCAAACACCACACAACGCAGAGATTATAATATTCTCTTTGAGCACACAAGCGGAGCTGTGGGTAAGAGCTTCAATATAATATTAGATTGAGGTTTATTTGTTTTGTGTTCCTTACTTAGTTTATAATTTGTCATTGACACATAGTTAGCTACATCTGAGTAGAAAGTTGTAGATTGCAAAGTTTCCCATTGGAGTATTTGAAGCGTGATTATGCCGATTCGAACATTCTTAATTATTTCACCGTTCGATGCTACAAATGGTTCTTAATAATTGAATCAAGCTGATTATGATGGTACAATTATACATCTAGATGTGATTAGTTATCTCACATGTGGAATACAAGTGTAGTTTATCTGTTTTATATATGTTGGATTGTTCTATGAGTCAGCTGAGGGGCTATTATGTAAATTTTGTTTCTAACAATATTTTATTTCCCGTGGACCCACTGCCAGCGCCCTTTCTGTTAAGGGGGTCCACGGGGAATTTTTAGGGGATCTAGCCAGGTCCACGGGTCGTGCTTCCATTTTCCATTTTTTCGGTTGCAATCAAAAACATGGCGGTTTTGCTATTACAATATTATCCATGTTTTGACACCTAAAATATCTAGCAATCAACCAAAATAAAAATACTTCAAAAGTTCAAGCTCTCTAAACATGATTTATCAATCACAAAACCGCTATTTTTCTGATTGAAATTGAAATACGATATAGCAACAAAAGTTACATAATTACCCTGCTGGTATCACTATAAAATAACATCTATTTTATTCTTTCCTGAACGACTTCGGTAGCTTACCTATTTTAAATATGTAATACTGTGTTACACACTTGTTTTCATTTAAAGTTTGAGAATTTCGATATGCCGATATACACCGTGGTTTCAACTTACTATTAAGTAACAATAATAATTTTATGTAGAATGCACCACATGTTGCTTGTTTTTCACAACGCAAGTTTATAGCTTAGTGTTGGATCAAGTATAGGTCATAGATCTGTGTGTTGTGAAGTGTTATTAATATAATTTTTATTTTAAATCAGGCTGGACGCGAATGGCGGTGATCCCTCACGACGCGCGACAGATGTCCGTGCACATATCGTCGGCCACGCCTCTCTACATCGCCATCAGGGAACGCCGGCGCGAAAAACACATCCTCGAACTGAGCAAACACCACTCGAAACGCTTCGAAGTGGAACAACAAGACAAATACTTGAAGTACGACCCCACTGTGCCGCAAAACCTTCAAATTATACAAGTGGACAGCAACGTGATAGACATAAAAGAGGGATGGAGAGGGGCGGCTGTGGCAGCCGGCTCTTTGGTAGAGTGGAACCAAACGGACACCGACGTGTTCGTAACTTCTTCGTCCCAACTGCAGACTGACCTCATGATAATGGTGAGTTTGTCAGTGATAGTTCATTTCTACGAGCCCGTCGATAAATATTAAGGCGCTTAAAGCAGACAAAACACCCCAGAATAAAAAAGCAGATTATCTTCTAAGATATATTTTAAAAATAAATCGATGGTAAAGTCGGTATCTAAATATTATAATACAAATAGGGTAAATACAAATTTTTGATGATAATTCTGCAGCATTTAAAGATAGCAAAAAGTTTAGATAAAAAGTGCCATAAACAGGCATTTCGTGATTTTCAATTAAACTTTTTTGTAATATGTAGGTAGCAACGCTGAAGAATTATTACCAAAAAATTATATTTATTATTTATTTAACATATTCTGCTACCTATCGAATCCTTATTTTAAGATATTTTGTAAGAAAATCTGGTTTTTTTTTGTAACAGCTGTCGCTTTATCGTTTCATCACTGTAAGTGCCTGAAGGCGCATCCACATTTACGTAG
Organism: Zygaena filipendulae; assembly: GCA_907165275.2. Lineage (NCBI taxonomy): Eukaryota > Metazoa > Arthropoda > Insecta > Lepidoptera > Zygaenidae > Zygaena > Zygaena filipendulae. Next base: position 9,727,563 of record OU015657.1, read on the forward strand.
ACACTCAACGTAATAATTCTTTCTTGTTGTAGAATAGTTTTTATTCGTACAACAAGTTAGGTAATGTTATGTGGACTGATAAAATGCATTACTTGAAAGGTTACTAGGGTACTATACGTTTATTTAACTCCGAAGAGAAACTTACCATCTGGCATATTCAATCTACGAGTTATACCAACCAACCAAATACCAACCTTTTTCAAGTTGCATAACCGATTCAGCAAGGTAGAGTGTATTTGCTTGATTATTACATATACAAATCCTACAAATAATATAAATGTGAAAGTTGGATGTTTGTTACTCAATCACGCAAAAACGGCTGAACGGATTTGGGTAAAATTTGGCATGCACGTTGTCAGGGGTACAGAGAAAGATATAGGTATAGTACTTTATATCCTGGAATTCTCGCGGGCACCCCGAAATTACCGCGGGTGAAATCGCGGGGCTCAGCTAGTATGGAATAAAACACAGTTTCGAATAACAACAAAACTTGAAGAACCACAACAATATCAAGCCGTTTTACTATTTCATAAAGTTGAACTTTAGATTATTAAGGGACGAGCGCCACGACCCATCCGCGGCGCTTAATTATTCAAAGGCGCTTACATCTCTGCATTATAAAGCTAATTGGGGCTCCCTACTGTATTTCCCTTTATTTCTGTTATATATGGAGGTAAATCAGCTCCTTTTTATAGCTTTTTATAATCCCGGATTATTAGGATTTAAAAAAAATATTGCAATTATTTTCTGAGGTTGTTGAGTGGAAGGCGTAGCGTTGCTTATATAAGCCACTGGATAGCAGACATTGTAACAGTTTGTTGCGCAGCTTCTTCTCTCCAGCCATAGCAGGAAGTAATATTATAAAAAAACTTTCAATAATGTTATTTTGACTTTGACGTTGACATTCACTTTTTGCGATTTTAATACCACATACGTATATTATACCTATTATTATTATTATTGACTAAAATAAACTAATATGTAGCATCTTTATGTTTAATACATCACGCTTATGTGCACCTAATTTGTAAACCCTCGACTCCGGTCCTGTGCGTGATGTTTGAAAGTGCGCTGGCGTCTTTGTCGTGTCCACAAATAACACACTTTGTACGCTTAGTTACAAACTGTCATAAGTCCTCATTCCATGAACAGGGACCCGAACATTCCAGAAGATTCACGAACACTCTGGAACATTTTAGAGTGTTCCGGATCGTTCTCAAACATTTCTAAATATTCGCGGTCAAAGTTATATCACTGATGCCCCGTATAACATCGGTGGTGATTGCTTAAACCCCTATCTCCAAAACCAACCCCCGTAGCCGCAAACTAAAAACTTCTTCATACAACCACCGAGTGTAGGGATGGAAAGGTCGGGAAAGGGTTACGGAGTTTTAGCGGCACGTTTGGACAAACCACACTGACATTTATACATAATATATAGCTGTTCCCTGCGGTTTTACTCACATTCCCGTTAAAACTGTAGTTCCCTAACAAAATCCGTGAAATCCGTTCTTAGCTGATATCTCCTACCTATAAGCTATCTACCTACCAAATTTCAGCTTCATGGGTGCTTTTTTACGCGCATCGTGTCAACGTGTAATATGCTTTGTTTTAATTAACACAGACATTATTTTAATATCCTATCTATGTATCCTATTTGATAATATGGAGGGTACTCTGTTATGCAAAATACCTTTCTGCAGGCTGTTCCGGAGCGGTCCGTGCCCGGCGGCGAGGCAGTCAGCGCTCAGGTCGCCGTGAATTACAGCTTACCTGCAGGCCGGGCGCGACCTCTGCAGTACAGGCACGTATATTTAGCGACGGGATGAAGTCTAGACCGTTGCCTACCGCCCTTTTCATTACGACACGCGAATCTCTCTCTAGACTCGTAATAGATATTAGCTTTGAACTAGAATAACGTGATTGCAAACTATGTACCTACCTATCGTAGTACAATACAAAATCGTTGCTCGGGTCATAAAACTCAATCGCAGATAAGTAACTAGGTACGTAAAAATTTGTAAAAGCTTGTCTATATTAATATTTTAAAGAGGAAAGATTTGAATTTTTTTTTGGTTGTTACAATTTAACTCTTAAACTACTGGACCGATTTCAAAAATTCTTTCATCATTAGAAAGCTACCTTATCCCTGACTAACATAGGCTATATAGTAATCCGGAATTCCCGCAGGAACTCCGAAATTATCGCGGGTGAAACCGCATGGGACCGCTAGTTATTTTATAAAGGTGTAGGTAGGTACAATACAATGGAGACGAGTGGGCGCAATTTTCGCAGAGCGTAGGCTGCTCTACTAAGTTTGTCATAGAGTGATTGTATGTGGATTTACCAGTTAATATGTAAGTCTATAGTATAATCAAGAAATCTGCACGCGTGACTGACTGGAACACACGCCCCAAATAATTTCAATTGAATTGATTAACATTTTTAACCGACTTCCAAAAAGGAGGAGGTGAATATGAAGTCGGTGACAAGCCAAATATGGAGTAGGTAGATGGGCTAAGTCACGGAATCTGCTCCGTGAGTTTAGTCCACTCCCGCCACGAGCTCGTGAGCTGTACAACCTGAGTGGGCAGACGTAAGCGGGCTTGGCACCGAATTCAAATCGAAAAGTGATAGCACAAACCAATAATAGTATTAAGTACGTGTATTTTTGTCTGTTGGATTAAATCGGTATTTTGTTATTTTTAGCTTTTTTGTTTTGTGTTTTTGGAAGTCGATTTTAATTTTTTTGATAATTATTTTTCACTTCTTTGACATGTTTATTTTTAGATTTTAATGACATTTTTATCATTTTTTATTATTACTCTTCTGTAAGAGACGATCCTAATATTGTCCTTAGAAATTTAGTGGTGTAACTATGAAATTTATAATGTAAAATAAATAATGCTATTCTATTCAAGTCTATTCAATATAGCAAAGAGGGGAGCAGCTGGTTAGGTTAATTAAATAAGCTTTTTTTACGTGAATGATGTGTTAAATAAATATTTTTCCTTTATATAATAGCTTGAAAGGACTGATTTTTTTATACTTTTTATACAACTCGATTTTTATAAAAGAAACTTTTTTGATCATATACCACGTTGTTCATTGATGCATGGTTTCATCTCACAGCGATAATAAAGATCATAATATTTATATGAATAATCTGAATCATGAGAACCTGTTTCTCAGCTTTTATAACTACATACATATAACTTTTCACAGGAGCTCAGTAGATAGATATTAATTTAAGCCATCAAAATTCCTCAAATCAATCTTCAAAGGTTCACTCACTACTTCAAACACTCAACTCTGTTTAACAATTTATCAAAAGTACAAATATTACACTTACGATATTTACACTTACGTAGACACACGAAAAATGACTGTATAAGAATTGATGGATTTATCGATAACGATCCTAAATTTTATCATCAACTTGGTGTACAAAGTTAAAAAAAATATTAACGTCAATTGCGTCAATTTTGTCACTTACGTAATTGATAGATATAGCTACTAACCAGTCTATCTCAGATCAGATCTTAATAATAATAAAATTTTAATAATAATGATAATCTATCTTTCTATCTATATTATAATAAAAGAGAAGAATCCGCAATTTCGTATATTAAATATTTTTTAAAATTGACAGGGGATGATAAACGAAGAGTAACCAACCACAAAAAAAGGGTTTTTTAAAATCTTTTCTGTCTGTCTGTCTGTCTGTTCGCGATAATCTCTGAATCTACTGAACAGATTGTCATGCGGTTTTCACACGTAGATTAAGCTTAGCCTGGAGCTACATATAGGCTTTGTTTCATTGAAATCGGATGTCGGGAAAAAAAGTTGTTGTATAAAAACCTTTCGCGCGGGTGAAACCGCGGGGTACAGCTAGTGATAAATAAGGTTTAAAATTTAAAAATAATTAATCAATCTGTTATCTTAACTAGTATAAATGCTAATGCGAGGTTGTTTGTTTGTATGTTTTTTGTTGGTTACGCTGTCACGACTTCACTACTCAACCGATCATTATAAAATTTTACATACAGGTTGTCCGGGATACATAAAAGGACATAGGATACTATTTATCCCACAATTCCCGCGGGCACTCCGAAAAAAAAGTATTCATGATTTGGATTATTTTATTACAACGTTTCACTAGCTGTTCCCTGCGATTTCATCCGCGTTATTTTCGGAGTTCCTGAAAGAATTCCCAAATGTTTAAACGTAGGGTACGTCTGCTTTTCTGTACCCCTGACAACGCGTGTAGGTAAGCAAATTTTCATGGTGATCGGTTGAGCCTTTAAAGCGTGCAAGCGTAACCAATAAATAAACTCTTGCATTTATTTTATTTATTTAATCTTTATGCACTTCATGGTACAAAAGACGGACTTAATGCCACAGTGGCATTCTCTGCCGGTAAACCTTCAGATAGTACAGAGAGCTCACTTGGCGGTGGATTTGCGACCTTATTACTACATACGTGCCTACACATATATTTAGATAAGTAAATAAATACACACACATACATTTACAAATAAGGATGAATAAGGATTTTTTTGGCTTTTCAATTGACTCGGGTCAGCGATTGTAATATAATTTATTCTCGTTAAGAATTTACACAATTTCCGCACTATATTCAAAATGTGTGCGTATAGGTTCTATGTCATGTGTCGTGTCACCAGGTTCTCGACGGAGAGAGGTCCTTGCTCGGTGTCGTGCGGCGGCGGGGTTCGCCAGGTGCGCCCGCTCTGCCTGGCACACGACACTCGCTGCTCTTTGCCGAGATACGAGCGATGCAACACGCACAGGTATTAATTTTTTTTTTTTATGTCATAGGGGGCAAACGGGCAAGTGGTACACTTGATGGTAAGTGATTACCGCCGCCCATAGACATCTGTAACACCAGAAGGCATGAAGGTGCGTTGCCGACATGGAATGGGGATGGGAACTGGCTTTCAAGTGGGGCTGCCGGAACACACCGTTAGGTGCTTGGCGACAGATTTGCAACTTGAAGGTGGTAGCTAGCCAGCCGGGCACCAGAGAGCGCCCTACCACCATGCTATGGTTTCCTCACGATGTTTTCCTTCACCGACAGCTCAGCTGTTACGTATATTATAATATACGTATCAATTTGCTGAATAATTATTTTTCTCTGTATTCTTTTATGCGTGAGAAAGAATCCCGAATAGGTACTAAAAATTCCCACACCAATCTCTTTGTCGCTAGAGGTTCAATCAACCCTATCTTAACTTAGAAATACATAATTATATAGGACAGCATTCCCTAAGTACCATTAAATCAGCACCAAGTATAGTTTGCTAAACGCTTATAATTGTCGATCTTATGTCCATAAAAATACGAGTTATAAAAAACCGTTAGATGCCTACTACGTATCGATTTCTTTTGTAAAACGATCCAATCTCATGCATATTTGAGCAGTTACCGTCTAGGCCAGTTCTGAAATTAATCAAATGCCTCTCTGCCACCAACTGCACGTATGTATAACGGGCCGACAAAAATGTAGAAAACAGTTATAAACGGATCCAATATAATTTTAATGTAAATTAACTAAATGGGGATGTTGACTACTTTTGAAAATCAAAATTCTATTTCGTCCGTCAGTTAGAAAATAAAAAAAACAATAGGGTAAAACCCGGATAGTTGCCACACTTTTTGAAATCATTTTATATCTCCCAGTACAAAAATCAAAATATTTTATTTTTTAAACTGGCAAGTACTTTGGTTCTTTATCTACAAATTTATTAAATGTAAAAGACATTATCTTTATTTTTTCCAGAGTATTAGCGATTTCTACGAACCTCTACTTTTTGTGACATCTATCCCATATATGGGATAGTTGCCTAGTCCATATAAATTCCGTTTAGGATAGACGACCCGCCGGGAAACAAGGCATCTATCCCGAAAAATCTTTGATCGCACCTTGCGTTCCCGTGCAATCGCACGGAGACATGAGACGCGGTCCACTTAATAGTAGTTGGAAAGTCTTTTGATAGATAAATAAAATAGCACGCGATTCATCTGCGAAACTAGAGTAATAACGATCGGGGCAACTATACCCCCAGGGCAACTATCCTGGTTTTACCCTAGACACGTATTTTTTGCTTTTTCAAATAAATTAAAATATACAGTGATAAAGTACAATAAAGTTTAGGGTGAGGGGGTCGTGACGTCACTAACCGCTAAAACCGCCATACAAACTGTCCGAATAGAGACGTCTCGCGAAATTTCAACTCAATGTATCGCCGTTATTTATTGATTACGTAGAAAAAAATATGTGTCCAATATTTTTTATTAATCTACAAGATGGGCTAAAAAAAAATTAGTCAACATGCCCATTGTTACCTGCCAGAAAATCACTACTTACACTCGCTTGTTGTGCGTTTCCATCATCATCCGATACCATATTAGCAGATGGATGCCAACACCGGATCTCCTGACTCTATAACCAAAAACATTCCTTATAAAATCACGAATTACTATTCTGTATTCCAAAAAACACGTTGTCATTAAATTTATTTTTTTTCGAAGTGAAACTTCTTTGGGCAAAAGAAGAAAACCAATGAGTATTTGAAGAAATAGTTATTTGTGCAACAAGAGAGCAAAGTCGTTTTTTGCTGCGAGTGCTGATTTTGAATCCTGAGCAAGCGAAGGAGTCAATAATTGAATAACGAGCGTAGCGAGTGATTCTAAAGTTGGATCCTGAGTGTGGCGAGGGATTCAATGTCACGAGCGAGATGCAATAAACTTTGATCTCGTGTAACACACATAACTTTTCACTTCAGCAGCGAGAACACTTTAGGAGATAATAGTTATTTACAGGTTAAATATCAGTTTTATTTGCAGCAAATACTTATTTTCGTTTAAATACAACAATAAGTTTTTGCAAAATTTCTTTAGTTAGTACAAATTTCCGAACGTGTTTGTCTTTGAGGTCGATTTCAAAATCGGAACTTCGAAAGGGCTGGTCTTTGTCTCTCTCTCTTTATAATGGCGGGAAAGAGATAGAGTGTAAATTTTTCGAATTGTATGATTAACCCAAGGCTGAATAAGATATTCGCGGCTTTCTGAAAACAAAAATTAAAAATTTTGCTCACTGATTTCAGGCAGCAAAACCTACATGTTTGAGCTACTGAAGTGAAAACAATATTTCTGGCACATTATCCATACGGGACGTGTTATAGTATAAACTCTAAATGAATCAGTCGCACAAACCTAATCACGTCACCTTTTATAATATAGGTCTAGGTACGCTTAATTTCAAATATGGATTACACTACTTAGTATAAAACAAAGTCGCTTCCCGCTGTCCAGTATAGTATTATATTATCTGTGGTATGGTTAGATCTTTAAAACTACACAACGGATTTTCACGCGGTGTTCTCATCTATTGAGATAGAGTAATTCACGAGGAAGGTTCATATCTATATTTATCTTACAGCTATAGCTAGTTAAGCTAGTTAGAGACATTTTCATCAATCATAGTCATCTAGGGTTTACAATTTCTCTTCGCTCTCCAATACAAAGGTGCTTTAGAATACAAACAAGAATTAGAATACAATCCTTTCGATTTTTCAAAGGTTGACTGGAAGAAATCCCCTCGCGGGATAAGTCCGCCTTTGAGCATAAATTTCCTATTTGTTTTGATTTTATCAACTTGTAAAAACTTTGTTTATGCTCAATAAAGTATACAAACAAACAAACAAACAAGATCTGCAAAGTTTCGTCTTTCATCTTAGATGCGAGTTCACTTGGAGGCCAGGCGAGTGGGAGGAATGCAGTGCGACATGTGGAGACCAAGGCGTTCAGGAGAGACAACTGTTCTGTGTGCCACTCGAAGTTAGGTGAGATGACACAGTCCAATTGCAATTGTAACTAAAGGGTAGAAGTTACTAGAATGTTTGTAACGACTAGCAATTATCTCAAATAGTGGTATTTTCCTGGTGGTTACCTCCAATCAAAGTGGATAGGTTGGGAAGTCGATTTCATGTAGGTACCAAATGGTCCGATTTTGCAGTCACCAAAAAAAGTTACCATTATCCTAATATTACAATCTCTTATTAAAACGTCATCAACATCATCAACGTCAATATCAAATTAGACCATAACGTTTAAATCTCTTACTTCTATGTTCGATCCCTATTTCACTTCACCTCGTTTTACCCACTACAGCACAGTATCAAGGAGGGACCTGGTAACAAATAACGTGTCCCCTGCTCTGTGTCCGTCCACAAAGCCCGAGTCGCAGCAGCCCTGCAACCGAGTCCACTGCCCGGTCTACTGGACAGAGCTACCCTGGACACCGGTAAATTGATCAATCACTTGTACTACATCTAGTTAAACTTTCTTGTACATCTTTCATTCATTCCGCAGACAAGATATTATTATGTTATAGAAAACTAGCTTTTCCCCGCGGTGTCACCCGCGGTAATTTGGGTGTTCCCGCGGGAATTCCAGGATAAAAAGTGTATGTAGCTTCCTATAAGTGGAAGAATTTTCAAAATCGGTTCAGTAGATCCAAGATTACCCTCTACAATGTCACAAACTCACAATAATTCACAATAAAATTTTCTGGAAAATGCCTTGAGTACGTACCTACGCACTTAACAAGTTAAATTTTTCTAATTTAACAATAACATCTGTCGGTATCGTCATCCTTGGTATCGCGTAAATGAGCGAAACATTCGGTGCCACTTTCATTATTCATACTGATGAATGTTCGGTGCGGCGCAATTTCATTAGGTATGTAGATGTTATATTAACTTCGTGAAATTTTACACACGTCAATTTTTTATAACGCGTCAAAGAAGTATGTACTTTTAGAACTTATTACTGTATACGCTCTGCATAAACTTTAATGATGTCCAAGGCTACAAAATCTAGGAAAAATACATCAATAAGGAAACCCTTTTTTCTGCGTTTGATTTTTGTGTTTTTTTTTATTGCGACTAATTTCTTTAGTGTTCGACGACATGCGGGCGCGGCAAATCGCACCGACCGCTCATGTGTCCCGCGGAAGACGAGGCGTACTGCGGTGCCAAGCCGCGAGAGCGCCACCGCAGCTGCCGCCTGCGCCGCTGCCCACCGCTAGCTGCAGCGCGCGCGCACCCGTGCCCCGCAGCAGACGTATCACAGTACTGCGAGGTCTTCACACCCCAAGAGCTGCAGAGGAACTGCGTCCTGCCGCGCTTCAGGAAGTACTGCTGCAACGCCTGCCGACACGCCGATAGCACACTCAAAGGGAACAGATAATACCTCCGTTTTGAGGGCATCGAGTCCGATCTTTTATGATAATGCATGATTGTTGGTTCGAGATCGTTCGAAATGTCGTTCGTGTGTGAAGATGAGATGTGATGTCAATAATTCCATACCAATGTAACCAGTATTCCGTATTTTGTGTGTTGTCATAATTATTTATAAGTAGCAAATAAGACGGTAAGTATAGGTAATGCTGAGAACATCGAGAGCGAAGTGCCATAATGTACACAATTTCCGCAATAAATATAAATGTGCTATTATTTTTATTGTGGTTTTCATTATCGACATGGAGACGGAGAGAAATTGACGATGGGTCGGTAGGTACTAGAGTGCCTACTACACGAACATAGTAGTAAACAAAATTCGTCAATAGATATAGGTATAAGCGTAGTATATTTATTACGCTGAGGTATAAGTATATTTTTTATGATGTCACTTAATTTTTGCTTGTGAATATTATTTTATCGTTTTTTTTACGAAACCACAAATAAACCTATCTTGCATAAAAATTAAGTAAGTACGCTATTATGAATAATATCTACGTTATTTAACAGATACATAGAGAAATATGTAGGTATACCTATATCTCCTTTATAAGAAAAGTTAGTTTTCAATCAGTTACTACAACCACAGGGCAGCGGTGGCTTTCCTGTTTTATTTATGGAGTAGATACATACTTTATATTAATAACTAGCTGTTCCCCGCGGTTTCACTCGCGTTAATTTTAGAGTTCCCGCGGAAATTCCGGATTACAATATAGCTTATGTTACTCAGGGATAATGTAGCTTTCTAATGGTGAAAGAATTTTGAAATTGGTCCAGTAGTTTTTGAGTTCAATAGTAACAAAAAAACAAACAAAAAATCAAATCTTTCCTCTTTATAATTTTAGTATAAAGATAAGATAAAAGATAAAGAAAGATTTATTTAAGCAAGAAGAAACACAACACAAATATAGACTACAAATTTTAATAAAAAACATTTTTTAACCCCTAACTGTGAAATGCCGCCCCCGCGAAGGTCCCGCCCGGTGCGGACCACACCCTCCGGCCCCCCATTGTTACGTCACTGAATGCCCATATTTTTTCAATGAAAGCAGATGAATACCGATAAGCAAAATCTACTTGCGCGTTTAGATAACACCAAAACAGCACACAAACATTTGCGAAAATCCTATTCGGCAGACATTTTGTTGTCAAACAACCCATCCTATTGCGATCCTGTTTGTATTGCAACGTTTGTATAAATGTATAGGTTTCTAAAACATTTCTTTTTGCAAACCTGTGAGAGTTCCGCACTAAAACGTGTTATACGGTACACGTGTTATAAGATTAGAATAAAGAGTGTCGTTACGATACAGAATGTAAATTAAGCGATCGAGAGACGTATATATTAATATCCTCGATAAATATAATTCAGTCACATATAACTAATAAAAAAAAATATTACGCCAAAAAATTTCATAAAATGTAATGATTTTAGTTATTTGAGAAGAGAATCGGATATTATATAGGTATCTACCTATATACGCTCCTTCGATACATCCTTCATTAAATCTTACACACGCACGTCTCAATAACCTATAACGTTATTTAATAAGAAATCTCATCACGGAGTTTGAAAGTCATTATTGCAGCGCCCAAAGCGGATCGCTCAGAAGTTTACTGTATTATGTAAAATATCATCACTTTACGAATTCAGCCTCCTGGCATTGCCCAACGCTCCCCGCCCAAGCAGCCTATTTGATACAAATACTTGTAAAATAGTAAGTTTATACCTACTTCGAAACCTGTAGTTAATATATTTTTGGTATGAAATTATTATAACATTTATTATACCTGTTATGATAGCTATTCCCCGCGGTTTCACCCGCTTTAATTTCGGAAATCCCGCGAAAATCACGAAATAAAATGCCATTTTTTCTGGACCCCTGATAAGGTGTAGTAGGTATTAAAAATTTAATGCAGTTTCACCCCCTTTTGAGTTCCCACGAGAATCCGAGAAAAAGTACCTTATAGGTACATGTCCCTGTAGCTGTATCCCTGACAACGTGTCGTGCAAAATTACATAATGATCGATTACTCAATTGGGGTGTAAAAGCGTTCCTGCAGGAATTTCAAAATAAAAAGTATAGTTACTCTTTAGTCCTTTTCTGTACCCCTGACAACGTGTATCCAAAATTTTATGAGATTTCTCCGGCGTTAACCCTACGGGAATTTGTGATAAAAGTAGGTATCCTATATATTATATATATGCCACAATGGCATTAAGTCCGCCTTTTGTACCATAATGTGTAAAAAGTTTAAATAAATAAATATTATGTATATATCCTATCCTATATATTATGTATACATCCTATCCTATATATTGTACCCCTGACAACATGTATGTAAAATTTCATGATTATAGGTTGAGCAGTTAACGCGTGAAAAGGTTACAGACAGTAACTTTCGCATATACTCGTACCTACCTATTGTAGGGATAGTAATAGGATTTCATTCTACTATGGTAAAAATATTTTAGAAACATCACAAAAAACAAAAAAGTTGAAATGGAAACTCGAATAACAGAATAAATAATAGTACTTTTCGAGTACACCTATCAGTCTATAACATTCACAAGAGAATTGAAACAATATCGAATTAATTACGTGTAAATTACCGTTCTATTGAATTTTAAATGCTTTTGGAGAGCCGTGGAATGAAATATTTATTAGATACCTACTTAATACATGAATTTCTCCGATACAAATTTCGAATAATAGCGAATTTGTCACCTATCTATTATTTATTCGTTTATTTGTAACACGATTATAAGGGCCATAGAAAGTCTATGTTTCTTTTTGTAAATAAAACATTGAAAATTAGAACTTACTGTAGAGTCAATTGGAAATATTAAAAAAAATTACAAACGTCGGTTACAATACGATCAATATTTAAACACCCCGTGTGACCTACGAATTTATTTGTTTTAGTCACAGCACCTAATGACGGTTTCATCACCTGTGCTCGAACAATTAATCTTTAGTGGTAAATAAGTCTGTTTGTGATTGAGTAACTTCTAAACGACTCAATTGACCGATTCGATTGTCGAAGTCGATTGAGGTTATAGTCGTACTATTACGTTAATAATTCCAACGTTAACAAAAATTATAAATTCCATATACAAGATTCCTCATCTTATCCTATATTGTTCGAATGGTGATAATGTGCATGGAATATTTAGATTCTTTTTTAAATCATTTAAAACTAGCTGACCTACGAAAACTAGCCGATGGACTGACATGATGAAGGAGGCAACGAAGTGCACCATCCAGGCTTCCATGCGCCAGGCAGAAAATAGGGCTGCGAAAATAGGGAGAGCTCTGGTGAAACGTGTCGTCCATAATAGTCACGATCCTCAATTATGAGGAAACGACTAAGAAGAGAAAACTAGCTGACGTGTCGTCTACTTTCAATAAATTAGAATCAAAAAAATTTAAATTAACTACAATACAACTAAAATTACGTGACTTATGAGGCTGTAAGGCGAGTAGGTTATTATAGGTATATTTATGGAGAGTAGAAGTCAGCTAAGAAAAGATTTCACAGAAGTCTCGCAGTCTCCCAAATTAACGCAGGTAAAACAGTACTTAATAGTCTAGAGAGATTACCAATACGTTCAATTACACTTAGTAGATAAGTATAAGTACATTATTTGTTACATCACTAGATATATGTATATTATTAGGTATATATTATGTACATATACGAGTAATCCCTCAGTGCCCGATACGGCTAGTAGGTACGAGTAGGTAGGTACGCGAGGGACGCTCGTTGGGGACGCAAACCGGATTCATTTGGATCGTGTGACGATATTTAGATTTCCAAATTGGACGGATATTAAGTGGATATGAAGTCCGTTAGCTGCGCGTCGGAAAAGTATTTATATTAAGAATTACAAGTAGATACCTACCAATGTTATAATCTAAACTCCGTGCATTATATAAAGCTGAAGAGTTTGTTCGTTTGGTTGAACGCGCTAATCTCAAGAACTACTGATTCAAATTAAAAAAATACCTTTGTGTTGGAATTTGGATAGTCCCCATTTATCGAGGATAGTTGCAAAAAACGCATTCCTTTTAAGAGCTTCCGTTGCGTACCCATAGCGTATACGGTTAGCTGTGGAATATATTTTCCATTAGATCTCTAACTACTAAAACTTATTTGAATGCACATTTTGCAGTGGCTATTATTTAATAAACGGCTCGTCTCGCACGTTGTGGTCAACAGTACTCAGGATGTCAGGGTACTTCAATAGGCATCTTAATAAAATTTCATGAAGACTTCATCGCAGATTTTTTTTTATTTATTGCTGATCAAAACAAGGCTGTCTAAATGATTTAACATCAATTTTTCTCTTTTAAAAAAATATATATTTTAACGCGAATCAAATAAATACCTATGTACTTCCCTTAGCGAAGTGCTCTATCAGCGCCTCGCTTAACATGAAGATACCGCAAGTATTCAACCTCCGCACAGTTTCTAGGTACTTACATAAGTTACCTAATTCGAGTAGCGTTTATCCAAAAACTAATAATATGCCTCTTAACGTCGAGCAAACTTCCCTAATAGCATAATCCTCAATCCCCCATCGAAACCCTTCAATATATAGCTCCAATATTAGAGCCTATGTCAAACTTAACACGCATTCTTCGCCTTCTCTATTATAAGTACGGACGGACGCGGACCCCGTTTCGGTAAGTAGTTGGATTAGTAAGAAAATAGTTACCTATATTTGTAAACGCTAGACCATTAGGGAGAGTCAAAGAAGCTTCAGTGCTTCGTGGCTGTTGACTGTTTTGACTTCTATATTCAGCTATGGAGTTGAATAATATATTCAATCATGCGTGCTAAGTTTCAAATATCTGTAACCATAAAACAACCGTGACTGACAGAAGTGAGACAACGCACAGCCCACGTCCCACACTGCCATTTTTAGAAACTAAAAATTTTGCCTAAAAGATCCTTTTATTATGTAGGCAAGCACCGAAAAAAGGATTCACGGAAATTATATTCCTAACGGTGCGCATAGAGTGAAATGCGGGTGAAACCGGAGGAGTTAGTCTTAGTAGAAACAAATGGTAAGCAGGAATAAAGGTATACATGTTATGTAGAACAGACTGAAGAAAAATACCGTATAACCATTAAAAATAGTATCAGAATGAAATACTACATACTTTTTTGAATTTTAACAATCTCAATAGAAATATCCAGACAACATCAACTCAGTTTAGTATAGAAACAAATGAAAAACCATGTCGCCGGGTGATTAACGTACACAAAACTATTCATCACTAGTTGTGCCCCGCGGTTTCACCTGCGTTAATTTCAGAGTTCCCGCGGGAATTCCGGGATAAAAGTACCCTATGTGTTAATCTGATGTATAAGCTATATTAATCTAACCTGTCATTGGCACTATTGTGAGTAATTTGTATTGGTTGTTTTCTTAATGCGCTGTAGAGTTAGCTTTCAATAAATAAATAAATAAATAAAAAATGAAAAGTTTCATTTCAATCCATCCAATAGTTTTTGCGTGAAAGAGTAACAAACATCCATACATTCATCCATCCATCCATCCATCCATACATTCTTACAAACTTTCGCGTTTATAATATTAGTAGGATGCACAAAAACATTCATTAAAGTAACGAAATGTACCTATTAAACGCCATTTGGTTACTTTTTTATATTTAGTCATTGTTTTAAAAATTCACAGTTTTGAAAATATTGTGTAAAATTGACTCGGGATGCCAAAAAAAAAGTTTTTGGAAGGTTAGAGCATTTGATCTAATTCCTTTGAAACCGTGGCGTGCCTTCCCCGCCTACGTGTCCTCTCTAGTTATTTATTTTCTCTGTAGGAACGAACAGTGACGTTGTATCCGGCTTTGTTTTATCTGTTCTCTGCAGATTCAATAACACAATGCCCTCGAGCTACGGATACTATTAAATCTGTATAGGTTTATGGTGCCATATGAAGTATAAATTTTTTATTACTGTGTATTGTTCTCGTGAATTTTGCACCCGCGTGAATACTGAATTTCATTAATTGCTTCCCGAACTCCAGGTTGAAAATCTTATCTCAGCAGACGTCAAGCAAAAAATTATTTGCTCACTGGTTTTAAGTAAGTAGCAAAAGTGCACTTTTTGAGATATTTAATATTTATGATATCATTGTAAGCACCACATTACAAAAATCTTAATTTGAAAATGAATTATCAAAAATCTATCTTTATTTGATCAAAAGTTGTACAGAATCGCTCGAGCGATACTAGGTATACATAGCTATGTATACCTACTATGGAAAAATGTGTTATGTGTCGTGCCTGTATCGGCGTAAGCTCGAGCAGAGCAACAGGTAGTAAGTAGGTACTGGAAATGATTTGAAACGGAGTTTGTTAACTCTTTTTATTATAAACATATTAAGGTCTGTTTAATTCAATTTAGAAGCAGTTTACGGTGTAAACGGAAATTTTGTTGCGATAAGAAATGACCAATATTTTTCTTACAACAGATGAGCATCGGTAACTGTAACTTGGAAAGTTCCAAGAATAAATGTAGAATTGGGAACTTTCATCTATTTTGATGTCTATAAAAAAATCATATTTTTACATTGTTATAGACATGATTTTATGTAACCGGATAAAATTTAAATCGAAAGATTTGACCATTTTTATATATTTTTTACGACCATTTCGAAAACATTAAATAGGCGAAAAGAATACCGCTATACATCTGCGTTAATCCTTACCTAACTTAGGCTAAACAACTCCAGTAGACTGGAATGTCCCGGGCAAGTGGTCGGCCCTCCGCGGGTCGTGCTAATATTGTCGTTATCGGTTGTCAAGGAAATGCCATTGCTTTCGTATCCGTCCAAAACATATGTACCTACAGGCATTATAATTTTGGCTCACACACATGAAGAGACACTGAAATCTAAAAATATCTTCCAGTAAAGATTTACAGTCCAGAAAATAAATTAAACGGATAATCATGATGTGATGTGTCAGCATTAAAAATATGTTAGGTACCCCTTTTTTCAGTTGTTGAAATTTATTACTATTGCAATAAGATACTTTCGATTAATTATTTATCAAAAGCCATCATATATTTCTCACTATATATTATACTATACTGAAACTATTAAATAAAGCTATTCATAGGTCATCATCCTGTTTTAAGCGTCTTTCAGCGTCATGTATAGACTTTATCTTAGTCGCAGTCGCTTCCGCCGTCTCGTCTGTGCAGTCTACGCAAACTATGCAACGGATTTTAATGCAGTTTTCATAGGATCATAGTGATTCAAGAGCTAGGTTTATACGCAGTTTACAGTGGAATTCCCACGCGCACAAAAAGTATTAGTTAAATTTGAAACTCGAAGCAGAAAAATCTTAGATTAGGTAAAACTATAATAATTAAGTATGTAAGAGATAACATACAATAATAGTAAGAGAGGTATATATATAGGTATATATATATATATATATATATAATAAATATACCTATATATTAAATACTAGCTGTCCCTCGCAATTCCTGTGAGAATTCCAGGATGAACTATAGAAATAAACCTTCCTCATGAATTACTCTATCTATTGGTTAAAACTGAAAACCGCATGAAAATCCGTTCAGATGTTTTTGAGTTTATGGCGAACAGACAGCGGAAGAGACTTCATTTTATATCTAATATCTTCAGAAGTAAACAAGCTAATCCTTATATTTACCTGAAAAGAGCCAATTAATTATAGATTTCCATTAGGTACTCCAATTTCAAAATTGACGGTATTTTAACATAAACTTTAGCGGGCCTTTTCATCCCTTAGAGGTTCGATGTTCAAAAATCCTTTGTTAAATGTTTGCCTAGATTATAAAAGGAAACATGCCTAATTTCATATTTCTATCTTCAGTACCTATAGTTTCAGCTGGGTGTTGATAAGGCGCACAAAGCTTCAGTTACGTAAGATATACCTACCTATATAGTAATTATAAAAGAAAAAAATATTCATTGACCTTTAATATTTATGAAACGTTGTTGATTCGTATACAAATTATCATAGGATTTATGAAACCTAAAAGATGACGTGAAAACAAACGGGCAAGTTATACCTTTTAAAGTGCTCGGTAGTACTCACCTAAAACATCAATGAACTTTTTATTTGGCCCTAAGTGATCATAAATTTCGGTCGAGTCTGCCACTCGGCGCCGTAACGAGGCATACATTCGAGTCACGTAGACAACTTGCGTCTATAATGGTGAGTGGTGAGCTAGTGACAATAGAAAGAATTCCGGAATAAGTTCTTACCTCATAAAATAATAATAACTCCTCACAATAATGCTATGAGAACTAACATTCATACGAGTATAACTATAGCATTACCTATATAGTGCGAAAGTAACTCTAAGTAGCTATTAGTCTGTCTGTAAGTAAACTTTTCACGCCTCAACCGATCTTTTAGCGTACAGGTTGTCGAGGGTACAGAAAAGAATACCTATAGGGTACTTTTATACCGGAATTCCCACGGAACTTCCTAAATTATTTTACGTACACTTTGTCAAGTGTAGAGAAAAGAATATAGATCATTTTTATACCAGAATTCCCGCGGGAACTTCGAAGAACACACCGATGAAACCGCGGGGAACAGCAGTCCTTGATATAATAAATGCAAATGTGAGTTTGTTTGTTTGTTATGCTTGCGCCCTTTAACTACTTAGCCAATCATAATGAAGTATTGCATACTCGTTGTATGGAGTATAGGTACTTTTATCCGGAACTCCCGCGGGAGCTCCGAACACCGGTGAAATGACGGGTAACAGGCAGTACCATATTATACTCTTCTATTCGTTTATATTATGACGAAGTATTAAGTAATAAGTAGTATGTTAGGATAAATACTTAGTTACTGCGTAGCGCGGTAGAGCCTAGGTATTATTTAATTTAATGAGATAAGAATGATGAACAAAAGAATAGGTAAGTACTTAATTGTTTTTTTTTTCTAATATTGTTTCCTCTCCGTAATCCAATTAGGCAGAAAAAACTGTGATAAATTAGTTAATAGAGTACCCACCTATGTCATAACTATATATTTTTATTTTTCATTAAAATTATTATAAGTTTACACCAAAATTTTAACTTTCCATAAATACATGTTATATGTCATGGCCCATAAGGCGGATTTAATATCTAAGTCGCATTCTCTACCAGTCAACCTTCAGATAGTGCTGAGAGTGCTTACGTTATGTGATGCTTGAGAAGAATTTTTTTCAGTCATCTGACTAGCTGATTAATAAAAAATAGACGACTAATCCCCAAAAACCTTTATTTCCGTGATCGGAGAAACTAACAGCTGGGCAATAAAGTAACTTTTGTGGCTATCATTTTCCGATTGCAATCGGAAACATGGCAGAGGTGCGATTACAATTGCACGTCGCGTTGTGACGGCTCAAATTTCTAGCAATCAACCAAAATCAACACACGTAAAAAATTGGAGCCATCTGAACAATTTCCGATTGAAATCTAAAAATGATAGCCACAAAAGTTACATAGCTCTTCTGCTGGTCAAGTTACACACTACACAGTAAACCCCGTTATTAATCCTACTTCCTACTAATATTATAAATGTGAAAGTGTGGATGTTTGGATGTTCGTTACTCAATCACGCAAAAACGGCTGAACGGATTTGGATGAAATTTGGCATGCACGTTGTCAGGGGTACAGAACTTAGGGTACTTTTTATCGCGGAATTCCGGTGGGAACTCCGAAATTACCGCGGGTGAAACTGCGGGGCACAGCGTTTTACTATTATTTTATATCGAAGATGTTATCTTAAAACAACCAAATACTTTTAACAAGTACCTATACTAATGACCGGCTTGACACGAAATATTCACATAAGGCTGGCAAAAAATTAAACTAAATAGGTACGTGTTAGCTTTGAGACGTGATAAGTAGGCAGGTTTTTTCTTTTAAATTCAAAATATATCTGTCGCCGTAAAATTGAGAAAACCGCTAGTCTGTAAAATAACGGTAATATTGTAAAATTCTGTGAACAGAAAATACGTGGTACCTAGTAGATATTCGCAAATGAGAAATCGGAACTGTTGGTACCATTCGACTCCACTGTGGTCACAGTTCAAACCTAACCTAGTATGTCGCTGTGTACATAAATACCTCTTCGATGTCAATCGTTTGCAATCTAACGATTTTTACAATTTTACGGTGACATATCAAACACTTATTCTGTTAGCTTGATTGCTATAATCTATTTAACGTTACGAGAACAATTATTTTTATAAACTCGTTTCTTTTAATTTTAATTAGGTAGGTAACTCTTTTCTCTTTTCATCTATTTATTTATTTTAACATCTTTGCGACTCTAGAAACTTGAACATGTAAGTGTGAATTACCGTCCAAAGTCGAATTACCACTAAACGCGTACCCGATCAAACATCAAAGACGACACAATAACGCGTGGAGCGTGCCATTGAGATTAGATGCAACAGAAAGTTCAGCTCGTAGCGGAAAAGCTTCAGGTTGGGCGGCGGCGTTCGGTCCGGGAGAGATGCGGCGCGCGGCCCGGCCCGCCCAGCGACCGCGTATCGGCGGGAGACACCAGTAGCGCCTCGCCCGCCGCACCGAGCGCACGCCGCGCTGCGCACGCACAGCACCTGCCGGTACGCGCCACGCTCACAAACACACGCATGCATTACCCACAACACAACCGTACCCCTCCCCTGTACCCCCACCATCCCCTCTCCCCCATCACTACCTTGCCTGGCCACATGACCCCCACCCACCATAACCCCCTGTATCTCCCTTAACCTTCCAGGTGTATACTTATTGCTCGTTGCATATCATCATAATTTCCAATAATGAGTTGACACTTTAAATATAAATGTTATATATACGAACGAGATAAGTATATCCCACCGCAAACACACGTAAACCTACTTTACATATTCAAAACTATATTTGAATGGTATACCTATATGAGCTGCATGGTTGTATCTACTTAAAGATGTTGTCGCAACACGGACCCTTCTTTAACAAAGTAGAATCCTTTTTAGAAATTACTTATCCTGAATTTGTTTTTCTTCTGCTTTCTTGTTGTAACTGTAACTCTAAGAAGTGATTTGCTAAAAAGTGTATCTAACATAAGTACGACGACACATAAGTAAATAAAAAGTAAATATATAGTATACAGGTCTATATAATAATTATAATTTATAATCCCCCTCTGATTCTAGGAAGGTCCCTCGTTATTAAAAAAGTTTATCTCGACACGAAAAACTGCGTAGTTGTGCGTCCTACAAACATTCAGTTACAAAGAATAATGAATTTTTGGGCATACATAAATCATATATTTTATTTATTGAAGAAAAAATATTAAGAACCTAATAATAATTATTACTACAACTGTAGTTTTGTAACTTTCTATTTCTTAACTATAAAGTGAATAAATCCGGATGTTTTTGTGACTTTCTAATTATGTATTATACAATAATTTACTCCTATGTTTACTTACCGTCGTGTCGGTCGCCTGAAAGGCAACGAACTGACGAGATCACATAAACAAATCGCTACAAAATTATTTCAAAAACTCTTTGATGTTATATTCATTTAATATAAGCAAAAAAGTCTTCAGTTTTCCAAAAACAATTATTCGGAAGGAAAAACTACTTGCTACAATACATTTTATATCATTTACGATAAAATTTTACAAACCTACTTAAGCTTATGTTATTACAGTAGGTACCTTAAATAGGTAACCTGAATAGAGGTTGAAACTTACTCGTTTAAAACAGGAATATTAATCGTTATCGTATTTCATTTTCAACCATCAAATTAAAA
The DNA here is from genome assembly GCA_907165275.2 of Zygaena filipendulae. NCBI lineage: Eukaryota > Metazoa > Arthropoda > Insecta > Lepidoptera > Zygaenidae > Zygaena > Zygaena filipendulae. Next base: position 9,748,725 of record OU015657.1, read on the forward strand.
CTTGAAATCATTTCAAAACTTAAGCAGTTTATTAACTAACTGAAAACCACCTAAAAACGAATAGGTACTGCCATTTCAATATATATTTAACTACCTGTAAGTACCTATACTTACGGACAGTAAATAATTACATTATTGTTAAATTTGAATAAGTATAAACTTCTCTGAATGAAAATATAAAAGACTAACTGTCCCGCGCGGTTTCACCCGCGATAATTTGGAAGTTCCCGCGGAATTGTTCCATACAAACTTTGCAACCCCTTTTCATTCCCTTAGGGGTTGAATTTTCAAAAATTCTTTCTTATCGGATGCCTACGTCATACAAAGAACACACCTTCCAAGTTTGAGGTCTCTACGATCAGTGGTTTAGGCTGTGCATTGATCCATCAGTCATTCAGGACAAAGCAATTTATATGTATATATAGATTGAAACTGGGGACTAAGTGCATATGTAACTAAAAAACAAACACATAGGTACCACATGGTTTTGAGTTGAATTTCCGAGAATAATAGGTATCAATTTTTTTTAAAAGAATAAGAGCATATTACGCATGAAAATAATAAACAAAATAAATAAACATTAAAAATCTAAATCCGTAATAATATGTATAATAAGTTAGGTAAGTTGGTACTTACTCATAAAGAATCATCGCTTATTAGAAAAATACTTAAAGTCCTACCCTACGTAAGACCTAATTCGCAAGCTTTTCGTCCGTTAAAAATGCGTTTAAATAGAGCAAATGCAACTTTATCATTAATGTTCACACGTCAGTGATTTTAAAGTGCTGCGCTTTTTTATCGAGCACTATTGGACTTTCGACGTTATTCCATTTCCAGTGAGATCAGGCTCTATAGCATCACGACTTACTTCTGATTTAATGTTATTTACCTGTATTTGTATTTCTAACTTTATTAAAAAACAACTGAAAATGAAACCTGAAAGATTTGAGGAAGAGAAATCAATTGTAACTACCATCTAGCTTATTCTAAGGAAAATGGAAAGATTATTTCTGGTTCTCAACTTTTAGTAATAAAATAAAAAGTTTTTGATTCAGATAACGCCAAATCTTTTTAAGTATCATTTAGATACAGGCTTCTCACTTAAGTTTCCAAGAATAAAATTTCTACTGTGGTAATCAAATAAGAAACTTGAAATTAACTTTACACTGCTTATGTATATATATAAAATGCTTTGTCCTGAATGACTGATAATAATAATATAATAATAATAATCCACATCACGACACACAGATCTACTTGATCCCACAGTAAGCTATTATTAGCTTGTGTCGTGGAAACCAAGCAAACGTGGTATATACTACACATATTATTACATATATATTATACTACAGATATGTATATATACACACCCACTACCCAGACTGGAAAATGGAACCCTGTGTTCATCACACAAAGTCCACCCCCACCGGGAATCGAACCCGGAACCCCTTGATCAGCGGGTATGCATGGTGACCTCTGTGCCAATCGGGTCGTCTAATTGATGGATCAACGCACAGCCTATACCGCTGATCGTAGAGACTTGTGTGTTCTTTGTATGACGTAGGCATCCGATAAGAAAGGATTTTTGAAAATTCAACCCCTAAACCCCTTTAAAAGGAGTTGCAAAGTTTGTTTGGAATGATTCCGCGGGAACTTCGAAATTACCGCGGGTGAAACCACACGGGACAGCTAGTCTCTTTATAAAATTTTAATCGGAGATTTTTGATATAGGCTTTTTATATTTTTATATTGACTTTTATTGCCATGGCTTTTAAATTAACGTAGATGCAACTCATAAAATTTAGTAGTTACCAGAAATTGGCTTTTCTCAAAAAGCTTTATTTGTCTGTCAATTTACTTCCTGCAAAGCTGACTTCATTGATAATTTCACTTATTGTTTGGAGGACTTTTAGTAAAAATGACTTAATTTGTTAAGTACAAACAATCAAAACAAACATTTCTCGTATTTAAAACCAAATAATATGTAATTATAAGTACTATATCCAGTTTTACTTTAAACCTAGATTCAACAGTTGCCTCTGCTGCGTCCCCTCAAGGCTTCTTCGGGGGGAGGCCAGAAAGAGAAGGTCAGTCATAAACCTGCTTACCTACCTTTAGTTTAGTTTTCACAATGTAACAGGCAAAGTATTACCTAATATTTCTACTACCCTTTTAGAGGAAGTGAACCAAATTGATTTGTCTCCTCCATAGTCATATCAAAATACGTTTAGATATTATGTAGTTGTAGTACAATACAAACAATTTACTCGTAACCTGTAAGGCTATAGCATAAGCTTGCCTAATAAGCTCATAATTAATATCTAAAACACTTCAACTCTTGTATTAAGTACAATAGGTTGCCGTGCCCTTTGTACCAAATACTCTGGAATACGCTTCAAATCATTTACTCGTATTGAAATATCTCATAAAAGGGGAAGAGAATATAATTAACGTCCTCGTTTGGCGAAACATTCATGATAAATTGTCTGGGAGATGATATATAACTAATAATTGAATAGCTAAGCCTATGTGAATAAATAGCTAGTCTTTTAATCATCGATTGATTTTAATTATCGCCTAATAATATTAAAGTAGTTAAAAGTAAGTAAGTTTTTTCACACGTGTATACGCTGTACGCAAGCACTCACACCCGTTATTGTGGTATTTTACTTATCTGAATGGACTAACTGTCGGATCCTGTGGTCGGATCATCGCACAGCGTAAACCGCTGATCAATAGAGGGTGTGTTCTTTGTAGGTATGACGTAGGTATCCGATAAGAAAGGATTTTCCGAACCCTATGTCCACATAGGGTAAATGTTCTTCCTACTTCTAAGTAGAAAGAACATTTGTATAGCGGTTCATACATAATATAATGCACCTTCCTTCCAAGTTTCGCCTATGTATGTAGATTGTAGGTACTAGGTAGTGCTAAAATATCTGTGATATACCGACAAACGGATGGACATGACGAAGTTATGACGGTTCCGCTTTTTCCATTTGGCTACGTCATCGAAAAGCTTTTAATGAATATAAATTCCTAACTCAATGTTCCCAACTATAAGCTCGTCACCGCAAGATAAATATTTTAAAGTTTTTCCCGTCAACTGCCACGTTTAGTTTTGGGCTGTGGTTCACCAAGCTGTGATGTAAATGTAACATGTATGTAAATGACTGTTTACACCGACATACGTTGTGTGGTGAAAGTAATTTGATGCTTCACTATAATTTGTTTATTACAGATTACAGTAAAGATAATAATATTAAATATACGTGGGTTATATTTTTCTACAGTGTACATGTATAAATAGATAGATTTAGATATCGTTTCTAATAATGCCTTTAACTGATATGCTTCGTAAACTATAAGTGCAAGCTCCGGTTCCAGGTCTTATGGAATTATCAATTTTATTGGTTGCGAACCTAACTGCTACACGTTTTTCATAACAACATTATCAATACAAAACCTTTGATAAGTTAAATATTAAAATAATATTTTAAACACTCCTATTAATTAGAAGATAGTATTGGTTAACCTTTGACCGAACTTGAACGAACTAAAGAAACCTAAAAACAAACTAGCTGTGCCCCGCGGTTTCACCCGCGTCAGTTTCGGATTTACTTCTTAAACCTTCCCTGAACTTCCACAAATATTTCAAGATCAAAATTAGCCAAATCGATGCAGAAATTCTCGAGTTTTAGCGAGGCAAACGAACAGCAATTAATTTTTATATGTAAAAATATGTGACATTTGTCGGTTTTGTTTAGGTAATATCGTGGGATAATAGAATAATTTGAATCGTAGAATAGACTTCTATGTCGCTCAGTAGGCTTGCATCCGCATTCCGTATCATATCTAGGTGCATCCCTTGTTTATCTGTATGAATTTCACTAGTTCTTTTTTTTTACAATTTTGCGCTATTTTCTAACCACAGGGCGTTGGGCGACACGTTGAGGCGAGGCAGATGTTAATAAGCGTTTCAAGAGAACGAGTGAGCTAAACATGTCTAGTGTGCTCGTTTTAAGCGCATAATATCGCTCCAGTGAGCACAAGCTGCGAAGCTTCAGCATACACTTATCGCTTGACCCTGATTCACCATCGGCCGCACTCAGAGTCGTTTTAATGATTGCTTACTTAATTTTAATTAAAGATTTTAAAAACAAAACTGCCGCACTCAGAGACGTTCATTAAATTAATGTTAAATGGCATTAAATAGATTTAACTTAATTAGTGAAATGCCAATTAACATTAATAACGACGAGCAAGACTCTGAGTGCGGCCGTATGACCCCTGCGTTACCGATAACCCACCACAGAGTCCACAGACATTGTTTTCCCCACGTGCCCGAAGAGATTGCACTTATAAAAAAACATAAACAACACGACTTATCGCAAACAGAATAGTAATTTTTAATTTTTTGCCATCTAGAGCGTTTGGAATTGTGTTATAGGGCAATAGGAAATTTGTTGATCGTAGCGAATCGGAACCCTGTAGAACGAGTTAATAGTTCCGTGAAACGTGTGAAAAAGCTCGTTTATTGCGTATATTGCTAGTAGCCAGCCGTATGTAGCGAAAACGTAAACGTTATTGTTAGCTTTGTACTTGTCGGCACACGTGTAGTTATAGCGTAAACAAATCTAGTCTAGTTTCACGGAGGGGTCAACGTCCTATTACCTATATTTTTAATATGATATTAACCATCACTCGGTACACAAAACGAATAAATCAAAAGGTTGTTAATTATTTATGTGAAAATACGTGGAAATAAAATCTACGTAGTATTTTAAAAAAGCAACAAAACAGCGACCTTTACCGTTCCTTTATATTAACACTTTTAATATCGTTGCCTTTAGCCCAACAGGAATATCCTATCTAAACGGAGAATGGGCATTTTATATGGAGCCTGGGCTGTCTGCGGATAATATTAATATTGATACCTATTTATACTAATGTGGTTTAGTCCTACAATTACTGTGAAGATGTTTTATCACCGCGATGTACCTACTTCTAATACGCATGAAATAGATTATAATTTTTATGTATTTTACTGAGTATAAAATGGAAAAGTCAAGTTAAATAACAAAAAACTTTTATATTTATGAAATAATAAATCTTATAATATAACTATTATACAACATCTATACTAAAATTATAATGACAAAAGATTTGATTTTTTGTATTTTTATTTGTTTGTAATGAATAAAATCAAAAACTACTAAACCGACAGCCCGAAATTCCCATTCTCCTTTTGCTACTTTGAGAAGCCCTTACCCTCGGCTACATTACTTCTTGTTCATTTCTATTTCTCGCTCGTGTAAACCTATTACACGCACCCGTTTTCATTACAGGTACGATAAAATCATACATTTGCGTTTGACAAAAGCTTGAAATGATTAAGTATTGTACAATTTCACGGTAGAACAAAAGTAAATTTGATTCACGCACATCCAGTTGGTGAAATGTGGGTACGTAACTACATAGGTATACTAATGCAATTTGGTGATCGCCCCCACACGCCGATCGTATAAAATAAAGGGGCTCCGAGAAACGACGTGCCTTTTTACATTCACAGTAAAATCACTGGCGTTGAGAGCTTTCTGATTTATCACCGTCCCCTTCATTACGATTTACGCCTCCGATGCTTGACATGTTGCCACAGTCTGTAGGAGGCCGATCGCGCTATTTCTTAACAGACATTATCTAAACAAAACCTTTCAAACGTCAAATATAAAATTAGTGTTTTAAGTACCAACCTAATTTCGTATCGCGCTGGTTTATTTTAAAGATGACGATTCGACTCTCATTTAGATGATAATGTTGGTTAACCTTTGAACGCACTTGAATGAACGTGTAAGGACCGGAAGAAATCTAAAAACAAATAAGTGACGTTTATGGTTTTTTTTTTGTCAATATGGTTCAAAAATAGCGCGACTGTCCTTAAGTTCTAGCCCATTTTTTGAACGTAATAAGAACGTAACTTTAACCAAAAACATTAACGTTTGTAGTTTGTACTAAATTTTTTTACGTATTTTAGTGTTTTCATTTGAGTAGTTGAGCTCTCTACATTAACAACAAATAGTTTTTTTTTTCAAACTCCATAACTTTATCGCCAAAACTAAATTCCATAAAAACTTACACCTCTTGGATTTTTAAAACTCCTCACTTTTGCCTGGTTGCCGCTGAGCCGCGAATCCGAATATACAGATATATTTATAGAGGATCTCTAGCTGTTTCCCGTAGCTTTGCCCACGTCGGAATTCCTTCGCAAACTCTCTGTTCCCTCCTCAAGAAGCCATCTATCTCATTTCCTGATTTTAACTAAAACTGTTAGATTGTTTAAAAAAGATAACAGAACAGAGTTACTTTCGCATCCAATTATATGAAAGTAGATTTTTATAGAAATAATATTAAAGTAGATTTTTACAGAAAACCATTTTGGTGCAGTATCTAAACTGCATTAAATAATTTTACTTGAAAAATCCTTCCAGTTAAGTATAAGTATAATAAGACGTTATGTATTATAAAAACAACAGCTAAATGACTATACCTAATTAGTTTAATTACGGATAATGCTATGAGGATGACAGTTATTTTTAATCTTTAAAATAATTAAAAAGAAAGCTTTCTTTGTCGGGAGCAAGGGCGCCTTTTTGCGTAAGCCGATATTAAACGCCGGCTGACGCCATTCTTCTACTCATTACTGCGTCGCGACGTTTTATCTCCCCCCCCCCCCCCCCCCCCCTTCGTTTTGATGATACTCGCCGCATTTTATGACCTACCCCTGCTATCTCATACTGTTTAAATTTTTATTAATAATTAGCTGACCCCCGTGGTTTCACCCGCGGTAATTTCGGAGTTCCCGCTGCAATTCCAGGAACTAAAAAAAAAAAATAAACTAGCAGGTAGGTAGGTACCCTATGTCACTCAGGATCACTGTAGCTTCCTATGAGTGAAAGAATTTTCAAAAGCGGTTGAGTAGGTCCAAAGATTACCCCCTACAACCGCACAAACTCACAATCTCCGGAGTTACCGCGAGAATTCCGGGATAAAAAGTACTCTATGTCACTCAGGATCACTGTAGCTACCTGGGATAGAATTTTCAAAATCAGTTCAGTAGATCCAGAGATTACCCCCTACAACGTCACAAACTCACAAACTTTTTGTATTAGCATAGATAGATTAATCCGCTTCTAAGATTAGAAATCTTACTTTCGGATTTTGTAATATTGATTTAGATTTCTGATGGGTTTTATAGCGTGGTAGCAACTATTATAAGCTAACTAGCTGTTCCCCGCGGTTTCTCTCGCAGTAATTTCGGAGTTCCCGCGGGAATTCCGGGATAAAATGTACCCTATGTCCTTCGTTAGTTCTATTAGCGCGAATGAAACGTTGATTTATTATTTTTTGTGATAAAACTATTGAATCTTCATCTCTTTCACAGAGTTATTTTAAATCTCACCTTTAAAATTTCTACACATCCATTAAAATTTCTATCTCATACAAACTTTGTATAAAATAGAAATATGGATGAAATTAATACAAATCTATAGCGGTCGAGCGGTCGTCGTCCGTGCTCGTTAAACATCACGTTTGTGTAAATCAGCGACAGTTGTTCCCCGGGCTGCACCTGCAACGTGCAGGCGGGACGGAGTGGGGCTCGGGGCTGGGGGAGGGGGAAGGGGGGAGGGTGGCTGATGCTCAGGCCGAGGTCACGGAAACAGGTCAGTGCCAAGGCAGCCTTGGCAGACTGGCTCCGCTTACCTGTTGATCGGAAACAAATTTCAGGCGTGATACGAATCGTTATTTTTATGCAATGAATAAATATCACCTACTTTTCTACTTATTAACTACATAAAAATAAAACAAATAATATTATGAATATACTTACTGATGTTTGTTTTTGTTTTTTCAATCTGCTGCAAAAAATAATAACTTGATAATTTTGAGGCTTTTTGGGTTTTATGTTTTAAGTAGGTTTTATTTATAGATAGTTAAGTAATTAGTCGATCAATAAAAAAAAGAGATAGGAAAATGAAGATAACAGAAAAAATAGAAATATTTTCAAAATTTAAGTTTATATTTAGGGCTAAACTGTATTCTACCTCCTTAAGGCGCTTAAAGAATCCAAAGTAGAACCACTTACCTATTAAAAAAATAGTAAAAGTATTTGAAAAATAACTAAAGTTTTCCCCCGTGCGTCCAAAGAACTTCAAAAAACATCTCTTCAGAGATACTTAATTAATATTTGTTTTAAAGATAGCTTGGGTGCTATAACCACCGTCAAATGCACTTTTTAGTCTGTTGCATTTTTACACATTTAAATATGTAGTTCATTGTCTCTTTTAAGCGTGGTTTTCTGCATAGAAAAGATAAAATATCCGACATCAGTCTTCCCAAAGTGGTGGAATCGCACTAAGGCCGTCCCACGTAAACATTGAGGACGTTAATCTTTCGAAACAATGCCCCACACTCCATCCTACATTCCTGAACAAAGATACACTAATCTATTCTGGTAACTCGTATACTTACTATAATACATATATACATTGTCAGCTGTTTCTACACAAAAAAGCAGTAGGTATTGCAAAATCTTATCTCATTATACTAAAACCTTTAGCGCGCGCACAACGCACCAAAGTTTCATCATAATATTATATGAGAGGTAAGGTGCAACAGCGTATAGGGAATAAACAAAGAAATTAACGAAGTGATCATCCGTAAAGTATACCTACTGGATATATCGCAGTCATCTGGTTGAATCTGCTATTTGATTGTATGACTAGCGCGTTTATTGAATGACGACATTTAATTGAATAAACTTTTTGACTTTTGTTGGTTAGGTTAGGATTGTACTGGTAACCAAGTCGCGCGAGCCGAGCGAGCGTAGCGAGCGTGCCGCAGCAGCGGCCGGCGATGCGTCAAAGAAAAAAAAGTTTTGTATGCGTGCACTACCTATCCTATCGTGCACCCTATCCTATCGTCCTTTAGTCATTCAATTAAATGTCGTCATTCAATGAACGCGCTATAGTCATACAATCAAATAGCAGATTCAACCAGACGACTGCGACAGATACATCAGTAAAGAATCATCAACTATAGTTTGGTCTCTTTTGAAATTCGGAGTGAAATTATAGCTTCGCAACATATCACCAGTTGTTAATCAAAATTTTTGTAGATCCATTAGTAGTGAATCTGAGTGGATAAAGCGAATTGAATCAAAATTATGGTTTCAGCAACCATGCGGCGCGGTTCAATGGCAATAATGGGTGGCGGCGAACCGCTGATTGTAGTAGAAGAGAGTGGGGCTGAGGAAGAGGCGTCCCTGAGGTCGTCAGCTGCGATCCGAGGATTCTCCATAGACGAGGAATCACCGCCGGACCCCTACCACTTGTCACCATGGCGGGACACGCGCAAACACTCCCTACCAACCCCATCCTGCACTTCAGGACCTACTGCCAGTCAAGTATGTCAAACTTATTACAGACATATTGAAATATAGGGTTGTATGTAATAGCAATTTTAATAGGGTTGATTTGTGGACAGGTGCGTAGGTTATCAGAAAGAGGCGAGGGTGTCGCTCGAGAGGCACGCGAAGCTGCTTTCCTAGCTACACTGAGCCAAGCCTCTCCACAGCCTGGTGGTCGAAGGTAAAAAATGCCCCCTGCATTAAACAATATTCATCGTACTTACTTAACTCATCGTAAACTAATACACTGATTCTTCTTTATTTTTCAGACATTCCGTAGTAACTATATGCCGAGTACCTCAAGCTCTATTTGGAAGAGGACGTCGCGAATCTATTGCAGCATTTCCAGCACTCGCACGGCGCAGGGATTCCGGGTCGAAAAAATGTAAGCGTTTTTTAATATAATTAATAAGTAAGTAAAAAAATTCTATCACAAGAAATGATTCAATCTAATTGTTAAAGGTTCACCAGCCACTGACACACTCGGAAGTTCTCACAATCTACAGTTAGATATAATGGATGACATCGTTCAAGCCCGAAAAGTACGCATGCGCCTATGGAACACATCGAACGAGAAAATGTGCGAAGTTCAACCGTTAGATGAAAGATCGCCAATGAGTGGGTCTGTGAGATATACCAACCGCGGTCGCCGGCATTCGGACTTTATAGGAGCACCACTACCTCCGATCCCGGCTCGACGACGCGCCTCTGAGATGCCTCCACCGATACCACCACGCGCTGGCGCCGGTGTGGTATGTACTGATACCGACCTCCATCACATGCTCAACGCACTCACATCCTCCGCCACAGAAATTGACCGCTGCGGTAAATCGGACCGATCGAGTCGTCTCGCCGATACACGCTCCAGCAGCTTCGACGCCTCATCATTTCGAGAGAAACCTACAGATTCCGGAACTGTCTGGTTTACTCGACGTCACCAACCTTTGGCCACTAAAAAGAAAGTAATTGAACCGAAAAAACCCAAAGTCACTTTTGCACCAGATTCGAAACCAGCTCCGGAAAATGTGGCTTCAGTTATTTGGGACAAACCTTCTGGATCCATTGTTGATGCTAGTGCATTGGGCAGCGCTATAGAGGTATTCCTGAGGAAAAGTAGTGTTGGAGAACCTGGTCCTTCTTCGTCTCAGTTGCCTCCTCCTAAAGAAACAACGACAAAGATTGTAATCGAGACACGTCAGAAGCTGCGCGACTCTAAGCCGCCAATCAATCAGAACGACGGTGAACGTTGGAGCACGAACCGGCCCGAAGACGACGAGTCAACGGAGGGATGCGACGCTTCCCTCTGCTCATCACTAAAAGACCTCTTCGTGTAGGCACCTCTGGTGTAGAGTATTAAACTTTTGTGAATTACTAGTTGCCAACTTTTTTTATAAGATGGTGAGTGAGAAATGTGGTGCGTAATCGTGTCACATTATATCTTCATTGTCACGGTGTATCTACTGTACTTTATGAATCTCAATGTGATAGATTGTGCGCCGGCGCCGGTCGTCCTGTGTCGACTCACGACCGACGCCCGGGTAATGTAAAATTATTTTTAGAGTAAATTCTATTTTCATTAGATTATTCATATAGATAGATAAATTATTATGATATTCGTGATAAGTGGGTGCGCGTTTTCCACCGCTCCCGGCGCGCGCCCGTTCCCACCCCGTCGTATCCGGCGATCTGTGTCTTGTAATCCGTGGTTATATTAATAGTTAAAGGTAATTGTATAACAGACATTAATGAAGAACGTCGGGAGAAACTTACGCTTAATAAACGAAGACGGCTGGTAGTCGTCTTTTAATCAATAAAAGTTTATATCGATGTTATTCGGCTTTTTTTTTTTGCTCCTCGATGTTATCCGTCCGGCTGATGTTAATAGTTAACATGATATTCTTGATCTCTAACTGAATATACTAGGAATTATAATCAAACTTCGATAGGTGATGACTGATTTTCCGACAGTTTACAGAATCACAGACCGATTAGCAGATTGAACACAATTTATTCGTGCTAAAAATACCTATGCCACTCTTATGAGATCATTAGCAATCAGGTAAGATAAACATAAGTATCGTTAAAAAAGTATAAATATACTTTTTTAATTAGAGATTGTTTTTCAATCGCCAAATAAACTTTATCCTAAAGTGTTAAGTAATCTGTCAAATTATCAAAGATTCTTTAGTAATTGTGATTAGAGAATGTGATATGATATATACGTAATCCTTACTAATATTATAAACTCGAAAGTGAGTTTTTTTTGTTTGTTACGCTTTCACGCCTTAACGGTTAAACTTAAAGTGATCATGAAATTTTGCATATTTATGTTGTAAGGGTACTAGGGTTCCCAACCGTCCCGGATTGCCCGGGAGACTCCGGTAATAATGGTTGATCTTCCGACCTCCCGAAGAGCGATAATTTCTCCGGTTTTTCTAAAAATTAAATGCATCCGTCGTTCGCTCGTCACTATTCGGCTTTGCTGCCACAACACCGCGGCCACAAAATCGAGTGGATTCACGCTGGGTTGACTTCTTTACGAAATCGAAAGACAGAAATCCGGACAATTCCCGGTGGTGAAAAACCGACAAATATAAGATGCTACTCGAAAACAAAAATAAAAATCAATTAATGATTTTCCTCCCCCCCTCCCCCAATAAATTTCTCATACCTACGATTCTCCCGGGTTGGTCCTTTCGAGATTTGGCAACCCTAGGTACAGAGAAGGACATAAAGTCTTATCTTATCTTGAAATTCCCGCGGGAACTCCGAAATTACCGCGGGTGAAACGTACGACGTACGTATAGACAAAGACAATAATATTTTATCTTTATTTGAGATCACACAAAGTATTACGAACAAGGATTAAACAATGATTAGAGCTTATTAAGTAGGTACTCAATTTAACGTTCATAATTGTATTAATTTGCATGGGTTGTTGTAAATTAAATTCGTCACAGCTCTCATTTTTCCAATACCTATATTAATTTTGATCTCGCAGCGTTCTTATTATTCGTATAATCTGGCTTAAAAACACGGGTAGGTACCTATTTGAAAAAGATTCTCAATGAAAAAACCAGATAAGTAGGTACTCGTCGCTCCTATGTCCGCTTAAATATATTCCCCTCGATGAGCTCTTTGAAGACCCTTTTCTTTCAGTCCGTTGGTTTCTAATAATGGAGAGCCTTCTCTGGCGTAATAAAAATAAATAAACTAAACCTATTTCGGAGAGCGGGTGCTGAGCTTCACGATTTGATCACCTTTATTGTAAGATTAGCTGTTCCCCGCGGTTTCACTTGCGACAGTTCCCGCGGGAATTCCGAAATTGACGCGGTGTTTGAAGACAAACAAACAAACAAACTCACTTTCACATATATGTATACCTACATCTACTACGTCTATACGTCATACGTTTGTAATTCCAAATTTCAGCTTTTTACTAAATGCATATGAAAAGCTAATCCGGCTAATCTCTGAAACGACTGGATCCATTTTAACAGAACTTTTACTGGCAGATAGCTAATATTGAAAGGCGTAACTTAGGTTACTTTTAATTGAAAAAATAGTCCCTGCGAGAATTTCGAAGTCACGAGGGTGAATGCGCGGGGCACAGCTAGTTTATAATAGACTTTAAACAGACAACAACCAAACATAGCAATAGTAATTCCTCTCAAAACTCTAAATTCCAATCATGTTCTCCAGTCTTTAACCAGACGAAATCCCCAAAACCCTTTTTTCACTTTCTGACACCTCTCTTTAACAAAATAAAAAAATGAAATTCCAAAAGAAAAATAACAATAAAATTGATAATGTAGCAGAATGCTACAATATATTGCAACACCTGATCCTTACTTCCTTGCTTATATTAATGCTAAAGAATGTGAGTTTGTTTGTTAAGCTTTCTCACCTTAACGGGCAACCGATCCTCATGAAATTTTGCATACTTACACGTTTTCAAGGGCACAAAGAAGGGCATATATAGGGTACTTTAATTCCGGAATCCCTGCGAGAACTCCGCAATTAACGCGAGTGAAACTGGTAATTAATAAATATCAAAGTGTTAAAAAAAAATACATACATACAATCGAACATAGAACCTCCTCCTTTTTGGAAGTCGGTTAAAAACAGAATGAATGCCATTTCGTGGAGTTTTTTCCAGACACGTAAAGTTTGAAACTCAGTTCATGTGAAAACCCTAATTTGAATAAAAAAGGAATCTTCTCATCGCCCTAAATAAATTTTGCAGTTCGGCTCTACCTTTTAATATCTCTCTCATCCCCGTTCAAATATATACAAAAGAGGAATGCAAATTCCTAAGTTGGTAACGGAATAATATGTTTGGAATCCGTATCTATATAAAACAATATAAGTACCTATACGTAAGTATACGTTCACATAACATCAGAAAAAGTATCAAACAAGTCATAATCGTTATACAACCTGTTAATGAATTGACTGAAAACTAGAAAGTAGTTTGCTCAGAATCGACAAGCGAATTGATCGCACATGTTTAAATAAAGGTTAAATTTTTTCATTTTTACTATCTTAGTACTAAATTATTTATAATACAATATTTGGCGCGTACGCCGCCCGCAGCAAAAAAATTCGAACCGGTAGGCGCGGGCGTAGCGCTTAGAATTTCGTAGATAGGTCACCTCCAAACTAATGTTGAATAACTTTTAAAGCATAAATTTTTTGAACATAAAATATATTTTTATCATATTATTGTTTATTTTTTTAAATGGAGTGTATCAGGTTTTCAGTTATTTCATTAACATGTTGTATATAAAATATCACCTTAATAAGGGGAAAAAAGCGAGTACCTATACAACATATTATGTAACTTCTTACATTTTTGGAGTTTGTCATTTATGTCGCAAAAGTGTTTGAAATAAGTCTCAATAGAAAACAAACTTTTTTAATATTTTTATAAAACAAGATTTTATTCAAATGCGCTAAAAAGAATAATCCATGTATTGTTATCAAAACTAAACGTGTATAGTATACAAAACAGCTCAACCGGTGTAAGATATCTGTAGTAAGAAAAAGTCAAGCCGTGACCAATTCAGTTTCACTGACAACTGCGTAAATGCCCACGATTTGTTTTTACTCTCTCTTATTAAAAAATAAACTCGAACCCGCAAATCGCAATAGACAAACAGCTACTTAATTTTTCTTTTTAGTAGTGATATAGGGTTAAATTTTTTTTTATATATTTTATCTTTGAAAAGGTTTGTTGAAAACCTATTGACTACTGCAGGGAGAACATTTAATGTGATCACAGAAAGCCTTTTGGTTTGTTACCCCTTTCTGAATTATCCTGTTTATATCACAATGGTGTAAATTTTTATTACTAAAATAAATATACCTACACCATTGTTTTATATACACCATCGCGATGGTACATAGTAACTATAATACGACTTATCTAACGAATTATTATCAAGGACGTGCGACATTAAAAGTATTAATATTAAGTCTGGTAATATTAAACCGTTTCGAGAATATCTAGTGTAAATAACTATGTAGTTAGATATTAGTCATTAAGGTACCTAGGTATAATATAAAATGTTTCATAATCACACTCTCCACCGAAGAGTTTCGCATTACTTTTACCCAAATCTAATCTTCAGCGAAATATTACAGTACATTCGCAAAGATTCGCACATTTTGAGCTGCAAAAGTCCCAACTGTGAAGCTAACGCCCAATTGTTATTACTTTTCCAATTACTGGCAACAAAAGTGGAGCTATCTAAGTCAGATTGTCACATATTTCTTCCATGATCTAATAATAGGAACACTTGCGACTTTCGCACAATTGCGTAGCTCTGTTAATGAAAATCACATTATTTTACTGAACAAAAAATTAGTTTTAGGAATATTCCTCGAATTTAGAGAAAATAAAATATATGTATAAGTAAAGTTAACAAGAGTCATGTTGACAAAATCTCAAAGCATCTCTGGTTATGGTTTTGTGTTAATTGTTAAAATATAATATGTAAAATGAAGTTTTGGGCAAGATAGAGCATTTGCTCTAACCTCCATTGCCACGGTAGCGGACCTGCCTCTCCTATACATTTTTTATTTATTTATTTAAAAAATACTGTACAACTATCTTTACAGTTAGGACTAATGCGATAGTGTAGCAAAATATGTTAAATATATAATATTTTTATGTATTTTACTTCTTTACTATTTTCTATTTTACCATTTTCTAACTTAGGAACCATAACACAATTCAAATAATGCAATTTTTGAGAATTCATTATAAGAACAACAGAAAATGTCGATACGACTGTTGACCTGAGGGGCTATTACGTAACTTTTATTTCTATCATTTTTTGGTTGCAATCAAAAATATGGCGGTTTTGCGATTACAATATGCACGTTTTGACACCTACAATATCAAGCAATCAACCAAAACACTTCGAAAATTGATGCTGTCTAAACATGATTACTCGTAATTGATCACAAAATCGTTATTTTTCTGATTGAAACTGAAATATGATAGCAACAAAAGTTACATAATTGCCCTGCTGATTAAGCGTGCGCAGGGCCTGCGTCCAGGGCGCCTCGTGCAGCAGGGCGATGCGCGCGCGCGGCACGGCCAGCAGCGGCGGTCGGAGCCGCCGCCACACGTATCGCTGCGGCACGCACAGGCTCACCGTTGCCAGAAGCCCAGGATTACTGGCTTTACCACGCAGCAATTTAAATACATATGATGCGAGGGCCAATTCCCTACTGACCTCCAACTATTGTAACCCACCATTCCCAATTAACTAACATGTACTAGTTCATTTATTTGCTCTGTGCACGTCCCAACCATCACACGTTTCTGTGAATTTCTGCATTTTCGTCTTTAATATCCATCTCTCGGTATGGACATCAATAGTTGAATATCCCTTAAATGCGAATGTAAGTTTGTTTATTTGTTGGTTTGTCGCGTTTCCTTAACTACTCAGTTTAGTAGTTAAGGCGTTAAATCTTACACACACGTTGTCAGGGGTACATAAAGGACATTACTTTTATCTCTTTTTATACTATTTTTCGGGAAAGATAATTATTATCTATATTATATATGTCCTTACGTAAGCTTAGAAAGCAAAAAACCTTATCTAGATAAGAGCAAAATTGTTATAACCGTTTTCGAAATACACTTATCTGTTATCATTTATCGTGATATAAGAATTGATCATCAAAACTTATCATATCAGATTAGATATGAGTGGCACAGGTGGGTCAGGACACTTTCAGTCAACATAAATAAACCATAGGCATGTGTAACTTTGGTTCCCACTAATTCGGTTCAAAAATATGATATGAACACGCCTAATTAAAACTCATTGTCGGCTCGAACGTGTTGCGAGAATTTCCTGTTAAGGATTTTCATACAGAGAATGTACTTGTTTCATTTGAAGCTCCGAAATTTGTATTATAACTTAGTTTACACGTTTAGAGACACACAAAAATATTTGTTAGCAGAGTAGTTACCAATTTAAAGTTATTTTAAATGTGCTTAAAACTTTGTGGATATTTCAAGGGTTTTAATAATATATTGGGGTTATATTTTATTTCCAAATTAGTGTCTCCAGTAAACTAACCGCAATAGCAGCTTCTTTTACAAACTTACTGGATTCCGGTTTCGATACAAAAATAACAACAAGTATTCAATAGGCAACATTAAACTTTCAATTTTACTTTGACGCTATAGTAAAATATGCAGTTTTCCTTTAACCTATGATTTAACATTTTCAAACGCTATTGAGAAAACCACCGAACTCAAAAAAGTTTCACTTCAATAAGTAAGTACCTAAGTATAAAAAATATAAATAATTTTTTATTTGGGTGTTCATCGATTTTCGCAATCGCTTACGCAAACTGACTTTTTTATTTTATGCATACTTAACCCATAGGTTTATCGTGATTAAGCCGAAAGACGTCTACTGCTGGACATATAGGCCTCCCCCAAGCATCGCCACAACTGGTCGCTGTGCGCTTCCCGCATCCAAACGGGACCTTCACCAAGTCGCCGGTCTACCTTGTAGCGTGCTGCTCACGCTGCGTTTTCCGGTTTGTCGTCGCCACTGGAGGACTTTCCTGGTCATCAGTTCTCCGAAGGTTGTGCCCCACCCAGTTAAGGTTTGCTATTCTTCGGGCTATGTCGATAACCTTGGTTCGCCGGCAGATTTCCTCATTCCTGATTCGATCATGCAACGATCCTAGCTAGAATGCTTTCTGTTTTCAGCATTATAATAATAAGCCAACCGTTTATATTTTGTTTGTGTACCTATGTACGTATTTGCCTACGTATTTTTTGCCTACGTATTTGAGTATTATTATAGGATGGATTATAAATTTGAGGTTTCCACGTCGTTGAGTGGATATTGAGCCGCCCACCGACTCAGATCGCAGGAGACTGGTGTCGAATTTCCTGTCATTCACATCCATGTTATCATCGTGACATCATTAGCACGTTTTATTTACCAACGATGTTGGTATAAAAATAACCACAAAAATTATTTTCATCACCAATGTAAAAATGAGTAAGCACTTATAATATACGCATTAGACACAAATAAATCCAATTTCATTTGGCATAGGTATTAGGTAACCCGTATAAATGGGGTTGCCAACCCTATATAAAATATTATAATACCTACTATATACACATAAGAATAATAAGGTTTTTAATATTTAAAAAATAGGCGTATTATATTAGAGTTATTAAATTCTCGATTTTATAGCCAAATTATTTTATATACAGCGGGGTAATGCCGCCAGCTTTTGGGCACGCTTCCAGCTGTGGAGGACCTAGGTCAAATTTTTTATTTGTAAATATATTTTTTATTTTAAGTTTGCCATAAGTTTTATTATATTAGTATATACTATTTTCATAACCAAATTAATATCTAGTATTTTGCAAACTTAGGTAGTTTAAGCTATGAAATTGCCTGTCTTTAAAAAAAAATAAACTGGAAAAAAAACTATAGGTACCTTTAAAAATAAACGGACTAAGAGGCATTTAGCTACACAACCTTAAACTATACTGCCTGCACGAAAAGACATTAGAAACGCTCTCCTCCCCCTCCCATTCCCTACATATCTCGTTTCTACGCTCGTAGCATCGTAGCAATCTCGTAGTCTCATGGCTACGAGGCGAGTAAATAGATTACTAGTCGGTCAGCCGTAACGGACTCGATTAATAAATATTGCCACTGGCAGTGGCACTTTGTAAAATAGTTCCTAATCTGATAATAATAATTTCCTCTCTGTATTTAATGCATATTAATATTATAAATACAAAAGTAATTTTGTAAAATTCTGAAAAATATTAAAGTATTTCGCAAAAAAATTATATACCTACTCGTAATTCATTGGCAAATGAATCCTGAGAAGTGATATTAGCCAGCCTTTAATAAAATTGCATTCATTACTTACCATTGAATTTTATATTCAACACCGCTTTTTTGACGATCTAACTTTCTTACTCTTAATTTGTAAACCTTTAGTACGAAAAAGGTTGTGTGCCTAAATTCTGTAAATTTATCATCAAAATTAAGAGCGTAGTTGAGAAGAACTAAGCGGACAAACAGACAAACATAGACAGCGGAGGTCTTCCAAAAAAAATTTCACAACGAATTTTCTGGAAGATATGTAAAATCACGCAAAAATTACTTTCCTGAATGAAATCCTATATACAGTACCTACTTTAGTTCCACTTTCGTCGAGTTGGCACTGTAGAGTACCTACCTATCGAGAGCTCTACAAATGTCATGAATAATTTGTGTGCCTGTAAATGGATTAAAGGGAGCTGAATTGGCGTGTCATTTAACTGGTATGTAGTCAATAATATACTGTATACATCACGTACTAACCTATGATAAACTATTATTAAATAGATACGATAGTATTTAATTACCATTTACAATATTACCTACTAAGTAAAAAAACATAAAATAAATTACCATTTTTATAAATTCCTTCAACCTTTATTCCGTCAATCTATTTTATCAAATTATTGTATTTTTAGATCTTTGTAAATGAAAATGTCACGTAGAAAGAGATGTCGTCGAAGTCCCATCTTATCTAATCTAATTATTAAGATGCTTACCTAAACATAAAAGAAATAAAAACCAAAGGAAACACAACTTTCCCGTCATAAATACGAAATGCAAATGTGTAGAAACCTTGTCAAAGGTCGAGAAAAAAGATAAGGAAACTTGAGAGGTTTTGGTGTCCTCCAAGAATTCAGAAACTGTGTTTTTCCCTTTGAATGGAATTCTCGCCGGTCACCTTTTAAACTAACTATAGCGGGATTTCGCCTTCGTTGATTTCGTAGTTCCCGCAGGAATTCCAGGACAAAAGTACTCTATGTCCTTCTCTAAATTTTATTCGGTTATACCCCTGACAAGTGACAGTAGTGATCGGTTGAGTATTTAAGGCTTATGCTTAACAAACAAAAAATGAACAGACAAACAAACTCATATTAGCATTTCTAATATTAGTTGAGCACTACGTAATAAGTACCTACTAAATTAACCGTTTTTTTTTAAACATGTTGTTTGAGGATTTAAGGTCGACCAAGGGGTTCAGTATACGATTCTCATTTCAAATATCTAAAGAAAAGGAAAACATAGATTTACGTATATCTTTAAAATAGAAAAAATATTCAAGAAAATTGAGCGCTCAAGTAGCCGTCTACCCACCCTAAACGTCTTCAACACCTTACTTATGTTGCCGCTGGTTTGCCAATGAAATATGTAATTTGAAGTTCATTTACCCGTTTAGATCCTCGTTTTTATATATTTTATAGTTTTTGTGTTATTTATCAAAGGTTTTTTAGTATATTTATTTATTTATTAGTGCACAAAACAGTTTACAATCGAAAATAAAATAAAAAATATATTCACAAAATCTAGCTCTTTTAGAGCTAGATTGCTGGAGGCGCTAGAGTATAATATAATAATACTAGCTGTGTCCCGCGGTTCCACCCGCATGAGTTTCGGAATTCCTGCAGTAACTCCAAAAGTTTTTTTTATTTGTCCAAAAAGTTAAAATAAAATTTCTGAGTAGCCACCCTTATCACCTAGGGGTATAAAAAAATAGCTTACGACCTATTCTCAGAAGTCGGTACCAAATATACCTACATAAATATTCCATAAAAATCGGTCAAGGCGTTTCGGAGGAGTTCCATAACAAACACTGTGACACGAGACTTTTATCTATTAGATTTTTTAGTTACATTTATTAAGCATGAGTTATCTAGTGTTTGTGTAGGCAAGTCCCTCGTTCAATCTTCAAACGCGGCCGATCACGCTATTTTATAAAAACAATTACGAAACGAAATATGCTTTAAAACTTGACGTTTAAACGTGTGACATTTGGTTTTGTTTTGGTAATGTCGTTATAAAATAGCGCGATCGGCCTCCCTCTCATTGCTATAACCATACCTACTCGTAATATGGGCAAAGAATATTGTTGGTCATATACTGGTCATAATGAATCAAGGGTCTGCTGGGATAATACAATAATACAAAAAACAAAAGGACAACAGACATGATTTATTGAAATAAAATGATAGACCCAAAAGTAATGAATGACTACAACTCTATTTGGCTTCAATTACCTACACATCCTTTTATAATAGGTATAATATATTTTTTCTTATACGCCCAACCTATTTATATTGAGTGAAAACTAATTTTCCATAACTTACATAAAGGAGCTACAATCATTTTTAACAGGGAGCTTTTGGATCGCTTGTCAACCGCGGTCGGGAAAGCTTTTCAATTTGAGACTATTCAATTTATACATAGTTTCATAGTAAAATTCCTAGTTAGTATTTTTGTAGTAAGATGGAAAAAGCTGGACAGTTAAATCCTGTCTGCGTCTGTCTGTTTGTTCGAGATAAACTCAAAGACTACTGAACGGTTTTTCATGCGATTTTCACCAATAGATAAAGGGATTCAAGAGGAAGGTTTATAGGTATAGTTTATTTGGAATTCCGACGGGGACTCCCAAATTATTCTAGGGTAAACCATGGGGGACAGCTAGTCTATACTAATATTATAAAGAGGTACTTACCTAAAGTTTGTGAGTTTGTGAATTGCGAGTTTGTGAATTGTGAGTTTGTGACGTTACCGTTTAGGGGGTAATCTCTGGATCTACTGAGTCGGTTCTGAAAATTCGTTTATCAATAAAATGCCACAGTGTTCCTAAGTATCATAGGGTATGTGTTATAGGGTACCTACTGGTAACCCCCGGAATTCGAGAACTCCGAAATTACCGCTAGTGAAACCGCGGAGAACAGCTAGTAATAAATTTCTGGTCTAATTTTTGTAGAAGGATCAAATTCAAAGTTGCTTCTACTAACTCGGTGCACTCGATAGGACCGGGCCTGTTATAGGACTAGCCGTTTTTATATCAATACAGTAATACTTCAACAGGAAAACTTTCGACCCATTTTTTATTTCCAGGTCATTATTTATCAAAGTGTGTTCGTGTCGAGAACATCTGTAGCTACGGTACCTACTGAAAAAGCTCTAGTGACTTGTTTATTGCCCATTAAAGTTCCAAAACGTCATAATATATTTCTAGAGGTAAAAGTTTAACTTGTCGCTTGGTTTAATGGTTACTTTTCCGTAAAAATACCTAATTAAAAAGAATTTCACTGTGTCATCATGTATACTAGTATTATAAAGAGAAAAGATTTGAATTTATGTATGTACGTTTGTAATGGATAAATTCATAAATCAAAAGATACTTAACCGATTTGAAAAATTATTTCAGTTATAGGAAGCTAGAGTTCCTGAGTTACATATTAGCATCTAGCTCTTCCTCGCGGTTTCACTCGTATTAATTTCGGAGATCCTGCGGGAATTCCGGGAAAAAAAATACCCTATGTGTTAGATTAATGTATTGTAAAGTTTCATTAAAATCCATTCAGTAGTTTTTGCGTGAAAGAGTTACAAGTATCCATACATTTTATAATAAGTATTAGTAAGGATGATATTTTAACTATTATTAGGGTATTTTTGTCTGAGAATTCCCACAGGAACTCCAAAATTAACTGGAGTGAAACCGTGAGGGTTCGACTACTTCGATCGATCGAATATAATTTACCTTTAAATAGCCAACTTTTCCACTTTCCACTTTTCAACTTTAATAGCCTATGAATAACAGTAAAGTTGAAGTTCATAGACTCCAAGTTCAGTGGTGTAGCCATACCGCCATATTTTAATAACTTGTGACGTAGGAACATTTATATCACATCATATACATAGAAAAACTTATATGAAGAAATGCTAGTATAAAGTAAAAGCATCATATTTCTTTAAATACTTCTACTTATTTTCTCTTGTAAATTTCTTCCAGCGGCGTAACAAATATATAATTTAAAACACCACGAGCGTTCTTCGAATTACAATTCCAATTTCACAGCCATTTACTTCAATCCTGACATTTACCGTTTTACCATTTCTTAGTTCCTTTTTTTTATTTAATAACTTGCCACTGATATACCTATACTAGACAACGTTATTTATTTTTTTACATCAATGATACGTGCGGATACCTCGCAATAAATAGATATCTATCAATAAATCAATACATTATGTATATAGAATAAAGGTGTTGTACTAAATAGTCGATATAATCTATACAGTGATCCTTAGTGTCATAGGGTACTTTTTATTCCGGAATTCCCGCAGGAACTCCGAACTTCGCGGAGGTAAAATACACGGGGGACCAGCTATCTCTGCATGAATCTACTGAACCGATTTTGAAAATTCTTTCACTTATAGAAAGCTACAGTGATCTTGAGTGACGTAGGGTACTTTTTATCCCAGAATTCCCGCGGGAACTCCGGAGATTGTGAGTTTGTAGGGGGTAAACTCTGGATCTACTGAATTGTTTTAAAAACTCATTCACAAAAAAGCTAAAGTGATCCTGAGTTACAAAAGGTACTCTTTGTCCTGGAATTCCCGCGGGAACTCCGAAGTAACCGTGGGTGAAACTGCGGGGGTCAGCTAGTAGTAGATATTACGTTTTCATATCAAATAATTCACGAGTTCATTCACATATTCTTGTTCATTCGCTTCTGTAAGTATTTGAAGTCGCCCTAAAAATAATTATCTCTCAATCTACTCAATCTACAATTACTACTATGTAACCTTACGAGAAGCGATTATTACTCGAAATAGACATACTCGAATAGATAGTTGCCTATTTGGGAACTTACTGAACTAAACCCACTAAACTCGTGAATAGATTTGAATGATAGTAGGTATGATGATTAGATGGTTTAAGGATAGAGATGATTAAAGGAACGTAATAAAGGTAAATAATTAATAAAATTTCTGGATTTAATAAGAATTTATCAAAATGTTATCTAAGATAATCGTCACGCTTGATTTTTATGAAAAAAAGTAGGTAGGTACCCTATAATTTAATTATTTCCGAGTTTGATATGTTTTTATCTATTAGTCTAAATAAAGTTTTTTGTTAATAATGTTTATTTGAGTAATTTTTTTCTATTAATCGCTTAATAAACACTAATGTACTTGTGTTGAGCTACCGGTGTGCGTAAAAGATAGTGCTGGTGCTATGGTGCTCAAGCTCTCTGGCGCGATCTTTTATGTTCAAATAAAAAAAATACATCAACCTCATTATTATTCTTATAGTAGAAAAGTAATATTATTTATAAAGGATTGTAAGACGACGTCAAATTTCACGAGGGAGAGCAGAGCTTCAATAACACTCCTCAACCGTGTAACAAACAGATCTAATAACAAAAACAACAGGTGTATCCGCTCTTCAAAAATTTATTTACAGAAAATTGTTGTGAGTTAAATATCATATTTAATTGCACAATTAGTTTACTGGAATTAAAGTAATAATTGTAGATATAATTAGTTTATTGGAGTAAAAATTGTGCTGCCAGAATAAAAATAACCCAACAAAAACATTTTCATGTGAAATGTTGCCAAGACGAGACCATATGCCAGCACTTTCAAAAAGTTATCAGATCTTATGTAGAGCCAAGCTTCTAACTCTACACGCCTTAACTCTACAAGGTCTAACTTCACAAACTCTACACCTTAGCCAAAATATGTGGCTTGACCATTTCGCTACATTCACATGGCCCTTAGGCCCTAAGGTGAAAAATTGGTCCATTTTTCATTACTTTTCTGTTATATAATAATAGTTCTTTGTAGTAACGAAACGGCCAAGCCACATATTTTGGCTAAGGTGTAGAGTTTGTGAAGTTAGACCTTGTAGAGTTAAGGCGTGTAGAGTTAGAAGCTTGGCTCTACATAAGATCTGATAACTTTTTGAAAGTGCTGGCATATGGTCTCGTCTTGGCAACATTTTACATGAAAATGTTTTTGTTGGGATTTCATTTGTTTTTGTAAGTCAAAATTGCAGAAGTCTCATACAAACTTCCATCTCCTAATTTAAGGGGTTGGGAGATAAAAGTTACAAGTTTTATAATTTTTTTGTTGTTTGTTTACTAATACTAGCTTACATACCAAATTTCAGCTTTCTAGGACATTAGGAAGTACCCTAAGAATTTTGATGATCATCAGTGAGTCAGTGACGAAATCGAGGTTTTTTAGATATCAATAAAATCTAAAGTATGGGAGCTATACAATTAAAACTTTATACATTTAATAAGTCTGCTATTGACAACATATTCCGAAAATTTTGTTTATCTGGTATAATCCAGACCCAAGTTACAAGGGTTCAAAAAAACGACGAAACGCTTCGAGAAAAGATAGGTAGTGCCCTTGCGCTTTGCTGGCTCGTCTTGGCGGGGGCACTACCGTGCCCCCAGATTAAAAGCAAATTAGTTATTGAAAGTATCTATCTAATTGTTCAAAATGATAGTTATGTCATGTTATATGTCTTATCCTAACCATTACCATCTGTAATCTGTCAAGAGCCAAGCAATGATCAGTATAAACTATTGAGTCAATGAACCACAATAATCAGTAAGCTAGAGGTAACCATTCATTGGACGCATTGGCTCTTAACAAAGGATAATTAAAATTAGTCTCTTTAAATATGGCTATCATAAAAAATTGCTCATTTTGTACTTAAATAATTATTTTAAGCTGTATCCAATTTATTGTTATTTTAGTTGTTAAATTGTAACGAGTCCCAGACAGAGTTTATACTTTGTGAATGGAGGTACCGTGCGCCGGAGTCTGCACCTAGTCGGATGGCCGAATGTCATGTTTTCCATTAAGTCGTTCCTTATTTCAGGGAGTTCTAGCATTATGTCATGGCAACACTGTTATTTAGTCGGTACCCTCATTCCCATTTGATAAATTAAAGTAGTGTACGCCCACAATTGTTGGTGAGGTTGTGGGTATAAATACTAGTGTCAGCACAGAAGAGCTTCCCCCCAACCTCTCCGCCTTCACGGACACGAGATTGCATGGTCCCCGACGGTTAAATACCTCGGGGTAACACTGGATCGCCGCCTCACAATGAGACCACACGTTAAAAACGTGATCGCGAGCGCACGAGCAGCGCGGATGCAACTGTGTGGTGTGCTCGCCTCCCGGCTCCCTCTGAGGGTGAAAGTCGGGATCTATAAAACGTACATTAGATCCCGACTCACATACGCCGCTCCGGCGTGGTACGCTTTGCCGTGTGCCACGCTGCGCAAAACTCTACATCCGCAGCAGTCCCTGACACTGCGTACCATCGTCGGAGCTCCCCGTTTCGTACGAAATGATATCATCCGGAGGGATCTGGGTGTTGAGCCTCTGGATATTTTTGTCCAGCACCTAGCCACTTGGATGTTCGAGCGTGCCGATGCGTCGGACCTCGAGCATATCCGGGATCTGGCGCCCCTTCACGCTCGACCACCTGAGGGGAAGAGATATCCGCGTGAGCTCGTCGCTCGCAAATCTTAATTCCCCTCTCAGAGGAACGGGGCGAAGCCTTGATGCTACTGCTTAGTGGCATCGGCTCTCGCTCAGGCGATCTAGTGAGTTCCTAGGACTCCCCCCAATCACCTGTCCGTTTTTTAGTGGAGAGCGTAGGATACCCGATTGTAGGGGCTCAGCCCCGGCACAATCTCCTCTGTTGCCTAATGCCTCCCCTTCAGGGGGTACAGCATGAGAAGGCCCCAGTAGTAAGAGCTTCATTCTAGTTACTCTGCTCGACTTAAGTGGTCATAATAAGTGTTCTATTTCTAATGTATATATAGTACCTATATGTGCGGTTGTAATAACTATAATAGTGAGAATAAAAGTATAGTTTTCTTTTCTTTACAGTTACTTCTAAGTTCCTTACATTATAAATGCGAATGTGAGTTTGCATGTTACGTATTCACGTCTAAACTACCTACTCAGCCGATCGTCACGAAATTTTGCACAAATGCGCGTTATCAGAAAGGATAGGTAGGTACTTTTTATGCAGGAATTCCCGCGGTAACACTGAAAACTAATGCAGGTGAAACGCGGTTAACCGAACTTGTAATATTATAAGGAAGGAGACGGTTTGTTGTTTGTTCTAGTATAGTATTATATTATCTGTATGGTATGGGGTAGTCTCTGGCACTCCTTAAACAATTTTAAATAAGTAGCTTAAAACACAGGATATATTTTAATTCTGGAATAAAGATATCCCGTCGGAGTTCCGAAATTTACGAGTAGTAGATACATATAATGAATAAGTTACATGGTTACCTACATGTTATTCAGTTATAAAATTTAAGTAACTATTTCTGTTCATCAAAGACATGTTCTTAACATACAAATTGAATAAAGAATGGAATAAATTAAACGATAAAACTAGTCGAGCGTCTATTGTAACCTGAAACAAAAGGGAACTTACGAATAAATGGTAAAATATATCGCATACCTACTTATTAGGAAGCAAAAAAAATATAATAATAAATATTGTGCAAAGAAATAAATTCCTTAGGGGCATCGGTAATGGCGCGTTTGTGAGAGGTCAAATCTTGTTAGGCGATAGTTGGTCAGACTGACTCGTCGCAAAATGAGGCACTCTGCCACTCCGCTCGACACAAAAACTCGCTTCAACGAAGTTATACGTTACACTAAGTTATAACTTAATCAGCAAAACACTTACCTGGCGTTATCATTGTTAAATAACTTCAAATTGTTTCCAAAAAAACTAACCATATAGGACCAGTCTTTGTCAGGACTTGTCAAACTAGCCACAACTTGATGGAGTTACGTCGTTTAATTTCAGAGTATGATGATATGATCGTCTTCCGGCTTCATCATCAGATCAATTCCATGTCATAATATTTAATATTGCATTATCATCCGTAAATTAGGCTACTTTGGAGTTCCTGTGGAATTCCGAAACTCACATGGGTGCAACCGCGGGGCACAGCTAGTACCTACTAAATCAGTCCCTGGCT
Source organism: Zygaena filipendulae (assembly GCA_907165275.2). Classification (NCBI taxonomy): domain Eukaryota; kingdom Metazoa; phylum Arthropoda; class Insecta; order Lepidoptera; family Zygaenidae; genus Zygaena; species Zygaena filipendulae. The sequence continues at coordinate 9,776,597 of OU015657.1, forward strand.
ATCACTGGCATTAGGAAATTATTTACAGTTCACGTTTTTAATCGTTGCTTGAAATTGCTAATAAAATATTTAAATGGATAATTTTTTTCATAACGCTACTGTCACAACTCAGAGGTACCTAAGTACTTTGTTAGAGCAATGTTTCAACCTTGGAACTATACTCAAACGAGGGGATAGAGCACTTAATTGAAGTTTCGTCAAATTGACACCCCGATTTTAATCGTTTCAACAATTTGTTTTTTTTTTAAATAGACTTTTCCATTTGTTTTTGTTTTTCCCATTGTTCAAATCTACAAATTAAATGAACACAAAGAAAATCATCTAAAAATGGTTTTTAAATTACAAAGTGTAGACACAATTCTTACTTATAGGTAGGTAAGTTGTTTTCATTGTAAAAATATAGCAAATGTAACTTTTGGGAAAGTATTAGAATACGGTTGGTTTACGATCTCCGAGATATAATATCATTGTATAACTACCAACCAATATTTATTTCACGAGCGACAAGTTAAGTACTTTTTGTAAGCCAACGCTATAACAGGACTATGTAATATTATATTTTGAATTCCTACATAATATACTACATATATTAAATTTTTATTAGAGGCGAGCATCATCGCATCGGAGTAGCAACAGAAAATATTTCACAACTATTAACGGTTGAATTATGAAAAACCCTGAAATATGTATTTCTTTCACAGACATGGTACGTTGTTTCTTTCCATATAGGAATTATTACACCTATTTGAAAAGTAGAGTCCAAATTCCGCTTTGAACGAATATGATAGGTATGCGTCATAACTTCAAAATAATTGTAGCATTTCAAATGTACTGTACCTAAATAACATAATTATGTTTGTGTGATTGTATTTTTATTAAAAACTAGCTATGCCGCACAGTTTTGCCCAAATTCCCGCAGGAAATCCAAAGTAGCCTAATTTACCTACTGCTTACAACATCAATTATTTGCAGTTAAAGTCCCGCAAAAATCGGTCCAACCGTTTCGGATATTCACCCGCGTGAGTTTCGAACTCCATAATGATTTGATCTATGCATTTAATGTGTACCTATATAGTCATTTCTAGACATAGACACTTTCTGGACTAAAAAAATTAGTCAACTAGTCCATTGGCTTTAATGATGGAGTATAAAAATCAAAATTCTATTTAGTTCGTCAGTTAGATAGGAAAAAAATAATAGATACGAATTGATTGAACGTGACTCCATAACTAAGTATAAAGTGTACTACAGACACACTCAATGTACCTATCGCCGTTATTTTTTGATTACGTAAAAAGAAGAAAAAAATACGTGTCCAATATTTTTTATTAAAGTACAAGACGGACTAAAAAATAAAATTTAGTCATCTAGACCACTAAACGTACCTATAGGTAGGTTCAACCAGAATTACGAAAGATGACCTATCGTATTAGCTGGAATTTTCATTAGATAGATGAAATAAGTAGAAGTACTCGAATTTAATAGACTTCCTAATAGAAGGAAATTCTTCTCCATATTCTATATCTAAATCTTATATACAACGTGTTAATGAATTAACTGGAAACCTGATACACCCCATTTAAAACAATAAACAATAATATGATTAAAATATATTTTATGTCGAAAAAAATAATACTCAAAATGTTATTCAACATAAATTTGGAAGTGAACTATCTACGAAATTCCAAGCGCTACGCCCGCACCTACCGGTCCGAATTTTTTTGCTGCAGGCGGTGCGCGCTCGGCGTACGTGCCAAATATTGTATTATAAATAATTTAGACATGGGCTACTAAAAGTGAAAAAATATAACCTATATTAGAACATAGTGCGGTCGATTCGCTGGTTGATTCTGAGCAAACTACTTTCTAGTTTTCAGTTAATTCATTAACACGATGTATAAAAATTATTCCCTATTTCCCTTGGTCACGGCATCACGCGTGAACGGCTCGACCAATTTCGCTAATTCTTTTTTTGTTGTTTTTGGTATTGTAAGGAGAAGAATAAAACAAGTTTGGAGAAGTCTGCGGGAATTCGGAAACGGTTGGACCGATTTTATCGGGACTTTCACTGCAAATTAGCTGATTTTGTAAGGAGTAAATTAGGTACTTTGGAGTTCCTGCTGCAATTCCGAAGCTCACGCTGGTGAAACTGCGGGGCACAACTATGTAGTTTATAATATTAATAATGCCAAACATTTTCACACAGCGCCACCTGGTTGAAAACTAGAATCGTCAACAGACTTTGTATTATTACTGCTGTAGCAATCTACGTACCTATACCTACTGTTTTTGTTGTTGTTGTAAGTAAATACACACTAACTAATTAAATACCTTGTTAAATACGGTACTAAATTTAAGATTTTTAAAACAAAGTTTTCGCAATCAAAGCGTTCCCTAAATTAATGTTAATTATAATTTGAATAATTAAGTAAAATTTTGTTAAACGACAATAACATTAATTTAATAAACGTCTCTGATTGGGGCAATTTTGTTTTAAAAATCCTAACTGAAAATTAAATTATCATTAAAACGACTCTGAGTGCGGCTGTAAAAGTTCAGAGTCTGATAGGCACAGATAATATAATTTCAGGGTAAAAACGAATGTTTCGATATTAAAATAAAATAATAGTTGCCCTGGATACGCAGATGGAACCCACGACCCCTCGCGTAGCAATCACTTACCTATACCACTGAACCAAAGTTACGCATAGGTAAGTGAAATCGTTAAATTATAAATATTTATAGATACCTACCTACTTTACCTACGTATGTCGTATATTAATATCTATTGTATTAAAAAAGAGGAAAAGATTGTACTGAACCGATTATAAAGTCTTCCACTGAAAAGAAGCTACGCTACAGTAGTTATCCTTGAGCACAGATAATATAATACTATACTAGTACATAGCAAAAAGGGTTCCCGAGAAAGCTCCAAAATCCACGTGGATTTTAATTAGATTATTACAAAAGTAGCCTTTGAGTAACTTAAGAGTTTGAAAGTAGTTATCATCATGACTGTGTTCAGCCTTCTGTGTTAGGTAGGTAGGTAGGTACCTACTTTAGGCGAGACCCCGCGTCTTGATATTTCTCAACTATTTCTTTTACAGCGTCGTTAGTAAAATAATGGATCCCTTGCGCTCTTAAACGATTTAATTTCATTGCTTCTTCGCTGTGAGTACAGTGGTGAATTTGCTAATCAAAGTTTATGAGCACCACAGAGCGATGGGTTGGTGCGAACTACGTTTACATTGTAAGAAAATTAATACAAAACAAATAATTTAGCAGTGAATAATTTCACATTAACTTTTAAAATTGTTTGATAGATTCATGAAAAAAATTGCAAAGCGTTTAAGTAATATAACCAACAAGCTGTCCTTCGTGGTTTCGTAGGTTCCGCGGGAATTCCAAGATAAACTATACTTATAAAACTTCCTCTTAAATCACTCTATCTATTGATGAAAACCGCAGGAAAATCTGTTCAGTAGTTTTAAAGTTTATCGCGAACATACAGACAGACAGACAGACAGACAGACAGCCGCAGCGGAGGTCTTTGATTTATGATAAAGGATAATAATAAGTATAGAAACACTTGAAATTTTTATCCACTTTAAAGATGAGCTTCTCAAATTCGCGCTTCCAATAAAATGCGTTTAAAAGTTTTCAATTTTCATTAAGAATGCAGAAAGTTAAGATTGTTTGCTTCTATCGAAATGTTTTGAGGGGAGATTGCGAAGGGTAGGGTCAGAGGGAGCCGGGGCGGGGCGAGATGGGAACCGCAACAGGTCGTGGTCCAGACGAGATCGATACATCCTCTCGCCGAGACATGCGCGGATTACCTCGCAGACAACATGCGCTCTTTCGTGTTGATATGGCTGTCAATGCTGCTACCAGGTATGAAAAAACTAACTATCAAACGTATTTCTGCTTCACAAAACCTTCAACATCTACAATTATTAACCTACTCGTAACTATATAGATACAATCGATCAAAGTCAAATGAGAGGTCAGGGAACTTGCTGTTATCGCAAATGCTCGCATTGCTTGTCTATGGTGTGAAGTACTTTCGTTGTGATGTGCATTTGTTTTCCTCTCGGACGTACTACGCACGGAGTAGTTATTCGATGCTAGAAGGTTTACTGTTTGTGGTGATGTGTAATTTTCAGATGGTGAATGCGATCTGTTACGTGACAGCGTCCATGTGACGTCAGCAGCTGCCCGCCCTAACAATGAGCTGTGGTGCTACAGGTGCCTGGCAGAGGTGCCAGAGGACACCTGCGCCGACCTCAGGCATAACAGCTCGACACTCGTCCAGAAATGCCACAACGACCGCCGGATGTGCATGGTACATACACATACTATCTTTATGCTTTATGACTTTATCTGTGGCAGGAACATTTATCTGTGGTTTTGTTTCTTTATTACATGTAGGTGGTACCTACTCTATTTTTCGGAAACTATAGGTACACGATCGATTTTTATGATATTACTGAGTTACGCTAAATTCATTGGAACATGTTTGTAATTTGTATATATACTATAATAACTACATGTCACCCGGGGTTTCACCCGTGGTAATTTCGGAGTTCCCGTAGGAATTTCAGGATAAAATATAGATATTTAAACCTTCTTCTCCTTTCACTCTATATCTATTAAAAAAACCGCATCAAAATCCGTTGCGTAGTTTTAAAGATCTAAGCCATTGATATAACACACTAGTAGTAAATCAATGATCTAAGCATACATACGGACAGACAGAGGAAGCGACTTTGTTTTATATGTAGGTACTATGTTATGATGTCTATGGCGTTTTCTTAAATTCATCCGTCAGTTGCTTGTGCAAGGAAAATTAAATGTATATCATTTGCAGTCACAGTTCTTAAACCATAAGTCTAGCACGTCAAGATACTTGAAAATACAAAAGTGATATTTTCTCTCCTCACCTTTATACAAAACTACCGTTCTCCCGCGGTTTAGATTCGGTTCGATAGTTGCAGAGATTACCCCTTGGCCCGACATCCGAAAAAACTTAAAAATGTACAACCTTACAAACTTTATGTAACAGCTCCAGGGTTGTCCCATACATATTTGATATGGATCTAATAAAAAATTTATTTAAACGAATAGCTATTCGTTTAAACAATACTTCTAAAAATATTTATAAAATACCTACCTACTGATAAAATCTGTTACTAATATCCTCCTAATATTATAAATGTGAAAGTGTGGATGTTTGGATGTATTGGTACTCAATCACGCAAAAATGACTGAACGGATTTGGATGAAATTTGGCATGCAGGTTGTCAGGGGTACAGAGAAGGACATACATAACTAGGGTACTTTTATCCCAGAATTCCCGCGGGAACTCCGAAATTACCGCGGGTGAAACCGCGGGGAACATAATAATATAAATAAAAATACCTAATAGCTTTGTGCTTTATTAACTTACTAGCTTTTGCCCGCGGATTTCCCCGCCTTAATTTCGGATATATAAAAAGTATAAAAACTAAAATGTATCCTATGTGCTTTTCTGTACCTACCCCTGACAACATGCATGACGATCGGTTAAGTATAGTTGGACGCAGATAAGCAATAACATGTTAACCCACAAAACAAAGATTATTGATTCAGAACGATTTATTGAGAGTTAGAGAATGTTTTTTAATTATGTGTTTACTTTATTACATTGTTTAAATATGTAACTAAATATTGAACATAAAAATGTTGAAACAAAATGGCGCTATAATTTTAAAACTTTAATTTACTCAAAATTTCTCCAGTGTGGGTTAACACACTATTGCTTATCTATGTCCAGTTATGCGTAAAAGCGCGTAAGCGTAACAAACAATCGCAATCGCATTTTTAATATTTGTTAGGATTGTTAGCGAATAATAATAGCAAGTCATGATTATAAACTCTATAGTTACTAGTAAGTATATGATAATGTATCTGTGATATAGTCGACGCGCACACAGAAAAGATAGAAGGGACATCAACTCAGTATGGAAACAAATTAAAACCAGTGACGCCGAGTGATTTTCGTACACAAAATTATTCATCATTAAAAAAATATTCAATAACATTAACGAAATGTATTAAACGCCATTTGGTTAGGTATTTACTTAGAAAACGTTTTTTAAATTCAGTTTTGGAAGTATAGTGGAAAATATACTTGGTATGTCAGCAAAACAGTTTTTGTAAAGTTAGAGAATTTGCTCTAACTTCCTTTGAAACCGTGACGCGCCTGCCCCGCCTACATGGCCTCTCTAGGATTTTTTTTTCTCTGTGGGCGCACATAATGGCGAGAATATAGATACATAGGTATCTATTTACGGGGGTTTTTTTCCACATGTTATTTTAAACATATCTACGTATGTACATATCTACCTACTTATAAATTATCACTATTCACCACTGAGATAAACACCTCCTACACTTGTCAAAATAACAACGATACGAAGTTTTCCGTTCAATTAAAACATGTTTCATGTTTATTGACATTGAGCTTAAGTACATTTGAAAACTTTATGATACATGGGTTCCTATAACGAGGAAAACTCACTCAACAGATTCGAAAAATTCTTTCACTGTGAGAGGAAATTATTACGGTATCTTAGGAATACTAAGTACATATATCTACCTTTTTCCTAAAACAAAGAGTTTCCGAGATATTCTCGAAATCCACACGAGTGGAACCGGAGTGAACAGCTAATCCAGCTACTAATATTATAATGCGAAAGTAACTCTGTCTGTCTTTTACGCTTTCACGCCTAGACGGCTCAACCGGTCATCATGAAATTTTGCATACACAATTTCAGTAGTACTTATTGAGAAGGACGTAGGGTACTTTTATCCCGGAATTCCCGTGGGAACTCCGAAAATAACGCGGGTGAAACCGTGGGGAAGTGCCAGTAAAATTATATAATTGTTTATATCGTAGGAAAATGACTTAATTCCTCTATTTACAAACGGCCGGTATTTCGTAGGTATAATTTACGACCTATTGTGACAGCAGTTGACAGTTGTCATGAAACTGCACGCTACATATTTTGCGGTTGCAACGATCTTCACCGCCTTATCGTTTCATATTGTAGGAGGCGTTTATGGTACCCGCAGCAATTAGACACTATAAATTTATATACCTACTTGTCCATAGGTGAAACGGTTCGCATATACGACTTCCACGGAAAACTCTACAACAGCGTTGAAAATGTGGGCGTTGGAACGGAACTGCACGAAGCACTGCGAGCCCGGCTGCATAGTGATCGGGGAACGAACCAAGCTCTACGCTTGTACCTCCTGCTGTACCACGTCTCTGTGCAACTACGGGTCGACAGCAACGCGCACCACACTCAATATTATGTTAACATCAGTCGTTACCGCCCTTTTAGCTTTCACGTTATGATCTCTTTAAATTCTATACTTATTTATGAATTTTTAAAAGTGATATCGATTCTATGAATTATTAATCAAACCTTCTTTTTTCTTCTCGTGGTCTTTTTAAAGTTATAGGTAGGTACGTCTCAGAGTAGATGTTCAGAAAATGCGTTTGAATTTTTTTTTTAAATAATATAATAATAGATTGATAATTATGGTAAATATTATATCTTATAATCTGCACTGTTCCGATTGGCACACGCTTCTTAATAGGTATTATAATAAATATTAAATAGTACCTACCTAAGTAACTAGCTATTAAATCACTTCTAAGAACGAATAAAAAAGTGTCGAGGTTGAAGTAGGTATATGGTCCAATGGTTCTAGACTTCTGAGTATCTTTTAACTTTATGAATCCATGATGATAAACATTTACAAACTTAGGCCTGCTGCCAGAGGAGCTGGCAGGCTGTAAACCTCCTTTAGATAAGTAAGATCCCCAAAAGATCTATCACTATTTTTAAAATACCTACCTATTATTATCTGAAATCTAATAGCTGTAATGTTATATAATAATAATATTATACTATTAACCACGAATAGCCTCTTTAGGCTATTCGCGATACCTACCTAGCTAGTTTTAGCCATAAAATGCGCTTCTCATACATAAGTGCCTATTTATTTGAATTAGGTTAAAGTACCTACCATGAGGACTGTTTCGTTTCGGACTCTTCTTGAATCCGAAACAAAAAAAAATGTGTCAGAGATACCGAAGTTTAGTTGCAATACCTACCTCCACGACGATTTCAAACCTGCTTTATCATTGACTTATCTACTTGATAAAGTTTAATGGGATGCATTTGAGAAATGATGATCTAAATAATTCTTAATGATGTTAAGTTGGTACTTGGTAGATTCCTACCTAGTTCAATCTTTTTATCTACCTATGCTTGTAATTAGTATCTAATAGGTATACGTAGTTAAGATTTAGTAGGTAGGCAATTAATATTTGGTTGTACCTTTACAAAAAAGATTAATTGATCATAATTACATATTTATATTATAATATAAATAAACGAATTTAAACTTGAATTCATGACACCTTGTATCATTTATTTACAAGGCTCAATTTGGCATTTCAATTTAGTTGAAGCAGCTAAATCAAATTCATCCATATAAACATAAGCCATTCAAACTTATTGTGTGTTATCCATTGATATAATGGTGTTATCGCTCAATTGCGTTGAAAGTATTGAACGTGTTCAATATTTTCATTTTTGGCGTTCAATTTCAACGCGATTGAACATTAATAGCAAAAAAAAACATTCGCGTCGAATTGAGAACCTCCTCCTTTTTTGAAGTCGGTTAAAAACACAATAGTTTTAACTGGAAAGAGGATAATATAGTTCGCTAATACGCCTCTGTTGTGGAAATTTTTCAAATATTATACCTTTGCCTACCTACGCAACGCGACGGCATGAAAGGGTAGTTTAAAAAAAACTCACATTTGCATTTATAAGATAACACCTCGCTGTTCCCGCGTAAATTTCGGGACTAGGTACTTCGAAAACTCTGTTGCGAAATATAAATTATTATTTCACTCAGGGAAATAGAATAGAATAGAATAATTTTAAAATCGCAACTTATTATCAATTAAATTTTATATTACCTAACGTGTACCTAAGTTCATAATAATAAATATATAGCACTAGCTGTTCCCCGCGGTTTCACCCGCATCAATTTCGGAGTTCCCGCGAGAATTCCGGAATAAAAAGTACCCTATGTCCTTCTCTGTACCCCTGACAACGTGTACCGTGAAATATGCCAACTTTGCCCGTTTTTTTGTTTAAATCACATAAATTTTAATTTTTTTAAATAGCAACCCTCCTAAATTTAAGCATTTACTACAACTAGATGACCATAAGCACGCATCTGCTATGTTATACTTCTAACAAATTAAAATCTAAGCATATTTTTTTACGATTTTGATAGCGGGCAAAGTTATCTGGACATCTAGCCAACATTACCCACGTCAATTATAAACGCAATTATAACTTATTTAAAAACTTAATAAACACCACGTCTAGGATTTTATGTTATCTTGGCCTAGGTTCCAAAATTTTGTTTGTAGGATCAACGTTTTCGTTATAAAATTAGTGGGCAATGTTTCCTAGTGATTATTGTTCTTTTCCATACAAGCGTCATCAAGCGGTTTTAAATTTTAAGGGTTGTCACTTTCTAATACAATGATTAAATAAATTGACATTATTAATGAATTTATTAAATTTTAATCAAACAATGAGTATAAAATTAAATGTTTCATAAACAAAAGAAATCAGATCCATTAACTATAATAATGACTTAAATAAACAGCAAAACCAATCAACAACTTTATCTTATTATGTAAATCTTATATTTTGTTCCTTGAAGACTAGAGACTACGAGAACGAGATCAAAATCAGATAGCAGATAACTATATCACAACAAATAGTGTCCACAATTTTGGTTTCTTCTTCACTAGTCAAAATCGTAGGATGACCAACAGAATTTAAATGCAATTTTTTTATTTTATTTACAATAGTACGTCGTGGGATACCAAACTGTTTTTCAGCATCTCTGGAAGATATTTGTTTAGATGCAACTGATTCGCATGCAAGTTTCATCATATCTTCAGAGTAATTTTTATAAGCTCGGGACCCTATTTCACGTCTTGACTTTCTTTGTCGAATTCGAGACTTGTGTTGGTTTTTCTGAAATTTAAAATAACAATAAAATGAAAATTCGGATGATTATATAAATAGCAGCAATGAAAAATGTGGAAAAAAAATGGAAAAAAATATTCTTTTCGAGAGCTTCCGTTGTTTTTTTGAATGAATTACTGGTGAGAATTAAAAAAAAAATGTGTTGGATAATCCATTCATCTAGGAAGGCTACAGGCTATATAACATTACGCTACGACTTATAGAAGCTGAGCAGCAATGAAAAATGTTGCAAGAAACGGGAAAAAATATTCTTTTCGAGAGCTTCCGTTGTTTTTTTTGAATGAATTACTGGTTAGAATTAAAAAAAAATTCTGTTGGATAGTTCATTCATCGAGGAAGGCTACAGGTTAAATAACATCACGCTAAGACCAATAGGAGCGGAGCATCAATGAACTCACGCGGGTGAATCTCCGAAACGATTGAACCGATTTTGACGGGACTTTCACTGCTAATTGGGTGATTTTATTAAGAGTAAAATAGGCTACTTTGGAGTTTCTGCGGGAATTCCGAAACCCACGCGGACGAAGTCGCAGGGCACAGCTAGTCTCAGTTATAAAATGTTTAATGTGACAACCCTAAGTACTTTTCAATAAAGGGCAATGTTGGCATGCATGGGTTTAAAAAGTTTAAGGTAACTTTGCCCATAGTCATATATTTTGAAAATGAAAGCCTTCAACTATGAAACTCAAATTAAAACACTTAACAATTGTTATTCTATAACATACAATTGAATAAACTTACCTGCGTTTTCGCCATGAAGAACAATTCACAAACACTTTATTGCTAAAATTTGCCCGCAAAAATACGCACCGCATTTAACAAGTTCTGACAGGATACTGAATATACTTGAGAACGTAAGCGATACACAGTGTTGCCACAAATATAATCAATTTTCTAACCAACTAAAAAATGTTGCCATAAAACGTAAATATTTTTGTCTGTTAGCAGATTTGCTTAAAAAGTGGTTTTTGGGCAAAGATACCTTGATTGGCAAAGTTGGCATATTTGACGGTATGAAAAACGTTATGATGATATGTTCAGCCGTTAAGACGTGAAAGCGTATCAGACAGAGTTACTTTCGCATTTATACCTAATATAAGTAGGCATATACCTACTTTACCCTTAAAGGCTAATTAACACTGGCTAGAGAATTAGCAGCTATCTGCCGGACTAGGTACTCGACCTGTTTCAGCGTGACGTGGTGAGTCACCGGGCGACCCACATGCAACACATCACCTAACTACACAGGTACATATTAAATCGGCACAGCCCAGTGCAGGGGTCGTATTATTTGTTCATAATATTCGCGTTCGCATGCGAATACAATACAAATACATTATACTTTATTGCACCAAAGATTTTTTACAATATTTATATAAATTAATTTCATGGCAAAAAGGCGGTTTTATTGCGAATATAGCGATTCCGTCTGCGAAAAGTTATTCGAACGATTCAAAAATACGGCCCCAGCTCAGGTGGTGTCGATGTCGTAGTGAAGACGATAGAATAGCAATACTATACCGTATATGTATAGTTCCCGAAATACCTACATAGTCCCGGGCTCAGACGAAATTTTTATTTCGTCTGAGGTCCCGGGTTCGAAATTTCGAATCGTGAGAGTCGTGGAATACTTGTTTATAACGTAGTTTTTTCCATATTACACTCAGTTCAATATGCGCGAAGAGGCAAAAAAAAACTCATTTTGAAAAAAATACAGTGCTTTGTTTTTTCGGAGAGCAGCCGTATGACGCCGACGGAAAATGAATTTTTACTCCCATCCGTAGGTACCGTGCGATAAGGAACTTCGTTCTAAAAAGGTTCTACTTTTCAGTATCTACCGCCACAGATAATATAATTACTATACTAACAGGTACTACCGTCTTCGAGCTTATTCGTGTATCTTAAACGTAGTGGTTATATACTCTTTGGTATCTTAGGTAAATGTGTGTTAAGTAGTAGTAGTAATTAAAAGGTGTATTAAGGTACCTAATGCTAGCTGAGCCCCGTGGTTCAACTCCTAATAGCTATATCAGTGTTAGGAATATGATAAGTAGATCTCAATCGATCTAGGAAGCGAGTCGTTCAGAAGTTAGGTACATGATCGCAAACAGACGCACCTGTAACTCGACCCCAGCGCGCAACCTATCGAACCCATATCACTAGAACGAGATAGACAAGTTGCAATGAATACCTAGATGTTCCACTCGCATGGATTCCCGGACTTTCTCAGAAACTCCCACGAAACTGCGCGGTAAAAAAAATTCCTAAATGTCAGAACATAAGCTACCCGCTTACATAATATGCATTGAAATCCGTCAGCTTAAACGTCGTGATATGTGCGTTGAAACAAATATAATCAGCAAAACACATTTTCTAAAAATATTCCAACTGTATTCTATTGGTAATTTTTGACCACTTATATTTCGTATTTTGTTAATTTTGCAATGTAGGTGATAGGTCTAGGTACAGACACCCATTTGGGTGCTTTTTATTGTATGTACCTATTGATATTAAGTGGAATACTACATTTATTTTTTTATCACAAGCTGTAGCTGTATGTAGTGCCGTGTCAAGTGAATTTGTGTTAAGAATAATTATAATTATTTTAATAATTAAGGGATACTAAAGTACAAAAGTAAATTAGAAACAAAAGTTTTATATGTATAAGTTAATTTATTATGAATAGACAATGCATAATGCGATGCAATTCCTAATTTCTTGCAACCTAATTATGCTATATAGCTAAGAATTTGTATTCTTATCATAATTGGAATGACCCAAAGTTAAAAACTTTTATAATTCTCTATTATGAATGGGAAGGTTATATTTACTTGGGAGGACAATGTTGAACTTAAAATATTGTAGATATTAATTAATATTATTATTTTTAATGAACAAAGACTGAGTTAAGAAAGTTGTCCGCAGTCAGCAATCACTACTTTCTTCGATGGTTTTCCAGATTGGGAGCCCATAGCTTCCACTTGCTTAACAACATCCATGCCTTCGACTACACTGCCAAACACAACATGTCTGCCGTCAAGCCAAGAAGTTTTCACAGTTGTGATAAAGAATTGGGAGCCATTGGTGTTTGGGCCGGCATTAGCCATGGACATAATGCCTGGACCAGTGTGCTTCAGGACAAAGTTCTCATCAGCAAACTTCTCCCCGTAGATGGACTTGCCACCAGTGCCATTGTGGTTCGTGAAATCACCACCTTGCAACATGAAGTTGGGAATCACACGGTGGAAGGTGGAGCCTTTGTAACCAAAGTTCTTCTCACCAGTACACAGAGCGCGGAAATTTTCACAGGTCTTAGGGGTCACATCGGATCTTAACTGAAACACAAACAATCAAAATCCTATTAGATTTTATTATTGTAAATCTTTAGAGAAGAATAAAAATTGGTAAGTCTACAGTCTACACTATTACCAACTACTTTTTAGCAAAAATTAAATAATGTAGACTTAATATTACCTATAATAATTAAAAGACTTCGATTATAATCGTAAAACACTTATTATACAAAAATTTCCTATTCAACGCCTTCAACTAATGACCTCTAAAAGTGTAGTAGGTAATGGTCGTACAATGACTACACACCTCATAATAGATGTAGGTAGGTACCTGCCTATCAAGAAACGTGTTTTTCTAGGTTGAGTAAATGAAATAAGAATAAGTTTTCCTAATATTATTTTCTCTAGATTACGATTGGAAAACATGAATTGTTAAACATTTGTAAGATTGAAGTTATCTACCTACTTTCAAGCGTGCCTAATTGGCGACAACATAATTATATCCACGCACGCCGCGCCGGCCGGAGACCGGGATGACGAATCAAAATTTACAAATTTAAACGCTTACCTCCATAACAATACGCCCCAAAGGCACATTATCAGCAACGACGTCAAAATAAACACGAGGTAAGGCCATTTTAAGGTTGGGACTACTACTAGCAAGCTCCAAATTAATGAAACCGAACCACAATGGCGTCAAGACGACGCGTCTCGTCGATGCCGGGCGGAAAAAGAATAGCACCAATGTTGCCAACAGTTAAACGTGCTGTCCACCAAATTCAACTGCAAAAACCACCAGAAAACCACTAACGGTCCTATACTCATAACCGCTAACTTCAAGTAAATTCTCCACCAAAAAATTGGACGAAAGAAAACAGCAAAATACACATACGCCAAAATATGCTTTTTTACCTATCGGCGTCACTTTTTGTAAAGACTGAACTGTATGGAACTTTTGTATGGAACTGAACTTGTACCTACAAGGTATAGTTTTTTTTATCAATATTCCTCTATCATTATGTATAATATTAAAAATAAATAAATGAACCTACAATAAGTAAATCAACATATCAATCAATAATAATTAATTACGCATGTGTGAACTAGTGAAAATAATAAGATAATCTGAGAATCTTAGTGGTAAACCAGGTACTAAAAAACACAACAACACAACAAATCCTCGAGGCTATCAAGCGGTGTGATTCATTTGTCATCCTGACAGTTCAGTGCTACGTATTAAAAATAAATACTCCTGAAATTAAATTAAGTAAAAATAACATGTTTTCAAACATATAAGAGGCTTAGTGGTTACTTGATCGTACTCTCAGTAATTGAATCTGAATTCTACTAATCCACTAGAAAAATCCACCAAAATTTCACCACTTAAAGCGCTTATTACACCTTGCAATTTCAAGACACCAATTTAGTGCTCTAAATCGGATGTGATTACTCGCTCTCTCTCTCTCACTCACGGACCCTAAATTGTATCCGATTTAGAGCCCTAAATTGGTGCTCTAAAATTGCAAAGTGTAAGCGCATTAGAGGGGAGTAGAAAATTAGGAATCACCAGTTCTAAGGGAATATCCACTAAGTTGGCAACACTGAACAGCACATAGACAAAACAAATTCGATCACTTCCTACGTGCGTTCAAA
The DNA here is from genome assembly GCA_907165275.2 of Zygaena filipendulae. NCBI lineage: Eukaryota > Metazoa > Arthropoda > Insecta > Lepidoptera > Zygaenidae > Zygaena > Zygaena filipendulae. The sequence continues at coordinate 9,791,679 of OU015657.1, forward strand.
ACATGCGTCGGGACCTACCTACTACCGATGCCAAACCGATGCCTTGGACTTATTAGTCAATGTCATTGATTGAATCCTTTTAAAAACCAAATGAATTTAATAATTTTAATCCGAAAGAAAAAACCTCAGAACGTCTCAGAAGAATACTGTTATTGTTCTGAGGTAACCCAAAGAGTACATAACAGTGTTGCCATAGCTGGTGATTTTTCACCAGATCTGGTGAATGGCGTTGCTGGTGATTTGGTGAAAACTTTAAGAATATTTAAAAAACTGGTGATTTCCTAGGTAAACATACAATAAGTAGGTACTAGGTAGTACAATCTTTATTATTTTTTCTAATCTCATCTGTTGACGTTGCAATTTATTACCAAACGTTTGTATCATTTAAGTAATCATTTACACTAAAACAGGCATTATCGCACAAAGTGTGTTTAATAAGGCTCTTAGATTTATTTAGAAAAATAATGCAATAATTTAACGCTTTTTCTATCTATAGTTTATTTTTGCAAGTACTATTGCATGCGCCCTTAAGTATTATACGAAAAAATGCGATGAACAAAGTTATAGACAAAAACCCGAGACTTTATGCAGCTTTTAAATTTAGTATCATAAAGGTAGCCAAGGTAACCAATGTGATGTTTGCTTGGCTTCATTTTGCATTTTGACCAACCTATATCTGTCTCTTTGTAATGCTGTTATGAGTGTATAAGAAAACAGAGACGACTATATTAGTTAAATTTAGCTTCCTTCTATGCTTTAGTTATTCTTCTGAGGTTATAGCTTATAGGCCTCTTAACGTTACCACATACTAAAACGTAGTGATTACCTTCTCTCTGACTATAAGCACAGGCTCAAATATTTATTTATTTATTTTTTTCTAATTTTTTTTTAAATTATCTCAAATTAAATTCCTTACATTGTACCTTGTACCTTGTGATTTCTTAGATCATCATTTGGTGAATTTCCATTTTTTCCTCTGGCAACCCTGGTATATAACCACTACAGGGATGTGACATTGAGAGAAAAAAAACGATTTTAATTTTAATCGATTCTTCTCTCTTTAAAAATAATCGATTATTGATTAATCGATTTAAATGAGGAAAAAAATCGATTTTTAATAAAAAATCGTGTTTTGTAATCTAAATTTACCTCTAGCGCCACACGCTTTACTCTTTAGGCATGATTTTTCCAAGTGTCGGAAATATTATTAATATCAATAAACAATTCAATCTTAATTTTAAAAGCAGTGTTTTATTCGTGCTTATCAAGAATATTCTGAAATGTTTAAAAATTATCTGGAATATTCCGAAACGTTATAAAACCGTCTTGAAGATTCTGAAAAGTTTAAGCTGTTGTTCAGGAAATAAGGAGTAAGATAGTTTGTAACTAAAATAATTTATTATTATAGGTACTAGCTGTTCCCTGTGGTTTCACCCGCGTTAATTTCGGAGATCCTGCGGGAATTCAGGGATAAAAATAGCCAAAATTGTTTTCTGTAGCCCTTATAAAGTATAGTATGCAAATTCACCCGCATTAATTTCGGACTTCCCATGGGAATTCCGGGATAAAAATCGATTGAACGATTATAAAACAAATCGATTATTAATCGATTGTTCTTAAAAATAAAATCATTTATTAAAATCGATTATTTGAAAAATCTATTATTTTTTCACATCCCTATATGTTAACCGAGTAAGTTGGTTGTGTGTGTGGTTTTCTTTTATTATAATGCTACGTTCACACGCGCGCCGTGCAGCCCGGCGGGCTGCCTGGCGGGCTGCGCGGCATGCAGCCCGTCCCGGGCCGGCGGACATTCAAGCTGTTTACACGCACGCCGTCGTGTCAGTCAGTGCCAGAATGGCGAGCAGCGAGGATCTCGGTGTTGTTGCTGCCATATCCTTTGGCTTAACTTATTTTTATTGGAAAAAGGAACAAAATTATGAACGATTGTAATATCCGATCGTAGCGACTTTCTTAGCAACGTTGAATGAAGATCCACTCGTCGCGAAAGCGCGGGACAGACTGACTGCCCGCGCGCGTGTAAACAGTCACCGGGCGCCCGCACATTCATCCTTTGAACTTTGCCAAAAAACCGACACTTGCCCGATTCGCGGCATTCACGTTCACAGGCGCGTTCACGGGCTCGGGCGTACCGTTTACACGCTCGTGAATGTGAATGTGCACGTTGAATGTAGAGTTGAACGCACGCGTGTGAACTTACCATAAAATTTTACAACTTTCATGTTTCTCACAAACTACTTAGAGATACTACCGTATGTTTCTGAAATTTCAACCTTTTCTATTTTTGATTTACATTTTTCGCCACTAAATAGAAATTAAAAACTATTAAGTTAAACCGTTTGATTTAATTGCATTAAACCGACCGAATATTGGGAACAATCATTATGAATCGATAAAAATAAATTTTAATTAGCAAATTAAAAAATTTGGTGTAACGGATTGTAATTGTAACATGAAATAATTTATTTTCACGCTTTTATCAAGCACCTGTACAATATAAACTGAAATTAATTTTGTATATTTGTTATCTGTATAGGTAGGTACTAAAATATACCTGTCTGTTCCAGTTACAGAAGTTTCTTGTTATTTGTATAATGAGTCTGGAATCTATCAAATATAAGAGGGGATGCCTAGAGATAATAGATCAATTATTACTACCGTTACAAACTAGATATGTAAAAGTGCAAGGAGTCGAAGATGGCTGGAAAGTGATAAATAAGATGCAGGTATTGATAACTTATTGTCAACATTTTTTTAAAAATATTTTAAAATCAGTCAATCCCTGAAAATATATTTCATAAAGTTTTATTATTGGAACCCATATATTATCTAATATCATTACACTATAATCAATGTCTCAGTAGCATGGCATTTTTATTTGCTGCCTAGATACACCAATCAGTCAATTTATACTTATTTATTAAGTATCTGTTGATTGTGTCAGTTATGAGATTACCTCAGGAAAATTTACCACTAAAAATCATAGACATGTTTAGGGTTGCCACCTTTTTTTGGAAATAATATAGTATTTTTCCAAAAAAGATGCAAAAGTATAGTACTTTTGGGAAATGCAGGGAAAAAAATAGTACATCTTATTTATTTTTAATCATTAGGTTTATTTTTAATCATCATATTATTGCCAGTTTGACAGTTAACGTTTTGCTGTAATGTTACATGCGTTTCGTTCTGAAATTCCCCGTGCTGCGCTGCGGGTGCATTTCAGACCACAGACACAGACAGTCCCAGTTAATATAAAAAGCATGACAGTTGAATTAGGGATAAAAATATAGTATTTTTTGTACTATATATATATTTGTATATTTTTCTATAATATATAGTACAATTGACTGAAATATAGTACGATACTATAAAATATAGTACGGGTGGCAACCCTAGACACTTTGAAGACTTTCCAATTTAGGTATAGCTATGTAATAGTTACAGGTATAATATCATAACTGTTAGTATTAAATTAGTTATCACAAACAGAAAAGAATTTCAGGGTTTATATTCAACTAGTCGACCTGTACAAATATTTCTCAACATATCATGATCAATGAAAATGAACACTGAATAGTATAGGTATGTGAAATGTGAATACAATATGGAATTAAAGTATTTATTAATGAAAGATATTTGTGTGATAGATTACACTTTCATTAAACAATCTGACTGTTGTGGCGTTAGTTAAACAGGTTGTCAATAAATGGAACTGCCTTCACGTTTGTTAAATATATTTTGATATTAAAAAACATTATTTGATAATGAAATTGAAACCTACCTACCCCCTTTTATTTAAAAAAAAATTATATAATTTTAAAAATTGTCTATTTTTCGTCAATAGCAGGAAACATAAGCCATAAGGTTTAAAATGATGCTTGAATCAATAATTTTTATAGAGAATGGTGTTGCCTCAAAAAATACCTTTAATTTAATGAATTGAAAATTATTATGTTTACAATTTTACAAATGTTTAATAAAATAGTATAGTATAGTTAATAGAAATTGCTCTGTTATTCTTGACACAAAAATATGTGGTACACTATCACAGCTTCTATAAAGATAAATATAATTATCTACTCATGCCTTATCTCTATGCTATAATTAACTAATCTATATTGTGTTTTTAAGGTCAGAGGGGCACCTGCCATTGCCATAGTTGGATGTTTGTCACTAGCAGTAGAATTGTTAAAGGATGTACTGACAGATAAAAAAGTAATGAGGCAAGAGGTAGTATATATGAATTTACTTAGGTTTATTATTATTATTATTATTTATTCATTTATTGTTCTTAAATTTAGGTTTTTTACAGTAGATATAAATTAACAAAATAATAAATATTATAAAAAACCTAAACCTAGTGTGCTACCGGCAGCGGAGCAGGGCTCAAACTACCGATGGTTAAGGTCACAGAGACAGGAACCTCCGTACAATACGTGTCGTGTCGAGAATTACCGCCTTCTGCATCTGACCCTTAAGCCAGTGACCTAGCGAGAGTCTCTCGAGATGTTGATTGAGACTCTTCGCTATTAAACCGTTTGCCGAAACAACTATCGGGACAATGGTTGTGGAGTCAACATTCCACATAGCGGTTACCTCATGGGCCAGGTCAAGGTATTTACTGACCTTGTCCTTCTCGGCTTTCACGAGGTTCTCGTCATGTGGGATGGTGACGTCAACGATCATTGCCCGGCGTTGGGACCGATCGATCACCACGATATCAGGTTTATTGAAAATAATAGTCCTGTCCGTGATAATAGAGCGATCCCAATAGAGCAACGCATGACCATTTTCGAGGACTGGCGCGGGAGCGTATTGATAATACGGAACCTCAGACTCAACAAGACCATATTGGAGAGCAAGTTGTTGATGGATAATCCTGGCTACTAGGTTGTGCCTGTGCAAGTATTCGCCATTAGCAAGATGGGAACAACCAGAAATAATATGCCTGAGTGACTCTCCGGGGCGACGACATGCCCGACAGATGTCGATCGTGCCATCCTTCAGGATATACTTTCGGTAGTTATTCGTCATCATTACTTTATCTGCAATTGCACAGGCAAAGCCTTCGGTTTCCCCAAAAAGGTCACCGAAGCGTAGCCAGTTCACTGAAGCAGGTAAGTCTACATCTGGTCCTGTTAGGGCCCGATAGAATCTTCCATGTAGTTCCTTGCTCTTCCATATGTTCTTGCGGTCATCGGTGCTCAGTACTTGCGGCTTGCGCCAGTTCTCATTTGCCAAGGAGAGCGGTGTAAGACCCCTATCAATGACTACAACATCACAGTGCATTCTACACACATTGTTATGGAAATATTCTCTGAGATTGCACACCTCACGGTTGTGGGCGTCCTTGATATTTAAAAGACCACGACCCCCCCACCTCCGTGGGATATACAGTCTCATAACTGACGAACGTGGGTGTAGCATGCGATGTGATGTGAGTGATTGGCGGACTCTCCTATCTAGGGTATCTAGTTCAGTCTGAGTCCATCTCAGTATCCCAAAGGTGTATATTAGTAAAGGCATTACCCATCCATTGAAAGCACGCACCTTATTGCCGCCGGATAAAAGGCTATTCAAAACTTTTTTCAGGCGGCAGAGAAAGCGTTCCTTCACTGAATTCTTAATGTCATTTACCGAAATACCTAAAGCCTCTGACATACCGAGATACTTATAGGTCTCAGCTTCGGAGAGAGATTTGAAAGATATTGTTTCTGATAGTTGTAGATTCGGGGAATTTACAACTTGCCCCTGCTGTACATGTAGGATCGCACACTTATCTACACCGGATTCCATCCTGATAGCATTGCTGAAAATTTGTGTGATTTTTAGCAGTTCCAACAAGTCTTGACGTTTTGGTGCAAATAGCTTGAGATCGTCCATGTACAACAGGTGACTAATGACCTCGCCTCCTCTGCGAAGCCGGCACCCAAGTCCTGAATCCTTCAGCAGAGTAGTGAGAGGATTGAGTGCTAGGCAAAACCACAGCGGGCTCAGACTGTCACCTTGAAAGATGCCCCGCTCAATCTTTATGCAGTCCTGCGAGACAGAGCCTCCTGGTTGACAGATTACTGTGGTCCACTGTCTCATACACGTGCTTAAAAATGATTTCAGGGTTGTATCAATTTTATACAGCTCTAAAATCCTTTCCAGCCATGAATGAGGCACTGAATCATAGGCCTTTTTATAATCAATCCAGGCTGTAGAAAGAGCTCTCTTGTTTCGTTTAATTTGTTGGCAAATGGTCATGTTTATGAGGAGGAGCTCCTTAGTACCACGGGATCCAACCCTACATCCATTCTGTACAGGGGCTAAAATATTGTTTGCAACAATATGTGCATTAATTTTATTGGTCAGGATGGATGTAAACAGCTTATAGATGGTAGGTAGGCATGTAATGGGTCTATAATTATTATTATTATTATTATTATTGCACAACATGGTATAGACAGCAGACTTAATGTCAAGTGGCATTCTCTGACAATCAATTGAGAAGGAATTTTTAGATGTATATTGTCAGTAGAGCAAAATCTATTGCTTTTTTCTATTTTAGTGTAACCAGGCGCGGTCAAGCCTGAAATTTTGGAGCGGGTCACTAATAATAAAAAAGTAAATTTTATTGCACACATTATAAAACAAATGGATTTGGGGGGAGGGGGTCATAATATGGCGTGCCCCCCCCCCCCCCCCCCCCCCCCCCTTCGGACCGCGCCTGGGTGTAATATAATTTTGTAATTCTTGCTGATATAATTTTTTTAATATCTTCAATGTATATCCAGTAATTCACTAATTCACAAATTTCCATCTAGCTTCTATTACAGTTATTATTATTATTTAATCAATGATAATAAAAAATACAACTACACTTATTCATATACCCCCATACATACAAATAAATAAAATTGGAGTTGTTTGTAATTTTAGTTTTTCAATTTTGAATTTTGATGTCTTTTTCCATTAGTAAATCTGAAGACTGACTTCAAAATACTTTTATGTCTCTCTGTAAGTATTCAATTCAAATTTAACTCAAAAGTACACAATATGTTTATAGATAGTGGCCCTGAGATCTCGGCCCTTTACTATACTATGACTAAAACATGTCGCGTTAAGATGTCGCGCCAAAAAAAAATCATTTACCCTCATGCTCAAAGGAGTTTCACTTCCAAAAAATACATTTACAACGTGTCTTATCTTATGGAATACAGAATACTAATTTCTAATACTTTAGCATGGACCGTTTTTTATGTGTTTTTGGGATGTGCGTTATGGGTGGTGTTGGTCATAGGGAATACGGGCCCAGTTTAGGTTACTTTTAAACCAACATCAACACACAAGTAATTGCTAGTATCAGATTAATATCAGAAAACCTATTCCCATGGGAAAATCGAAAACACACGATAGAAGTCGCGAGCACAGCTGCTAATTCTTCATTAACTGTCATCACTGTGACTTGACACTAAAATTATGCAACATGCCGTTTGTTCTGTATTGTTATAAATCATTGGCACAGTTGGTTGTTTCAGATAGAAGGCAAACTTAATTACCTGGTATCTGCAAGGCCAACAGCTGTAAATATAAAATTAGCAGCAGACGAGCTCATTCAATTAGCTAATACATTGTGTGCCAATGAAGATGTTTCAGTAGACGAATTTAAAGAAAGGTGTGTGACATATAATGCAGCAATTATTGGTTATGGTTACCTATTATGTTATGGTATAGCTGATTTCATTTAATTATTTACTTATTTTAGGTTCATTACTAGCATAGAGAGTATGTTGACCAAAGATATAGAAGATAATAAGTCCATAGGGAAATACGGTTGTGAAGCTATATTAAATAATTTAGATGGAGATGGCCAAGTGCGAGTTTTGACGCATTGCAATACTGGCTCGTTAGCAACGGCCGGCTACGGCACCGCATTGGGGGTGATTAGGTCATTGCATACGGCTAAAAGATTAGGTAAGCTGATTCAATTTACACATACATCATACGATGGGAATGTTCGGTAATATCTTCGCCGTCACGATAAAATAAAAAACAGGGGTGCCAGATGAATAGGAAAACAAACTTGACACGTTACTTAAAAAGTTACAAAAATATATTTAAGTAGTCACACAAAAAACTTAGTAGCTAACCTTCTACTAATTGGCATTGGCATAATATCAAAAGTCCAATTTTTCGTGACTAGGTACGTATCGTATGTTCTTAGTATTCTATAGAGATAACGATTATAGATATCTTGTGAAGATATTCATTTCTAATATTTTTTTTATTTTTTTGTAATCTGTTCTTTTGCAACATACCCATTGTTTAAAATTATCATGCTGTACCTGTTTTTTGGCGCTCACAGTAATGTCACTGCACCTGTGACACTCATACATAATACAAGTGCACTGTGGTCTGTGTTACGTTTGTCGTAAGGCGCGGCGAGCGATGAAGTTTGAATTCGAAATTAGAGTTGATATTGTCTACACCGCTATCACCTGTCTTTACCGGTTTATCACAACTTTATACGGGGGGCGAGGAGTGACACTTTAGTACATTTTTGCGTGTCAGATTAAGGACTCACGATCGATAGGTAAGGATATGTTTACAAAATATATATGACTATTATGAGGTTCCGGCCTTGTTCACATAGTACAGTCACCAGTTTACACTGTATAAGTCCACGCGGCCAAAGTCGCGGGACGAACACTAATACATTAATAAACATGTAGAATGTTAGTCTACTCAGGAAATTAACAAAGAAATGCGTGTCTGTTTGCACAACAATATATCTTAACTACTGTACCGGTTATGATGAAACTTTACAGTTTGCAAGCTTAAATCTCGTTCCGAATCACGTAGGTACGGTTCATTGTTCGCCAACCCACTGCGCTCACTGGATCCGTGCTTAGTATTCTTTAGAAATGTACAATGTACCTACATACTATTTCAGAACATGTGTACTGCACGGAGACTCGGCCGTACAACCAGGGCGCGAGGCTCACCGCCTACGAGCTGGTGCACGAGAGAATACCCGCCACCCTGGTGGTGGACAGCATGGTGGCCGCGCTGATGAGGGCCAGGAAAATCAGCGCCGTGGTCGTGGGCGCTGACAGGGTATGTGTGGCATATTTGACAAGTACTTTTGTCCTCAACCTTTTATACCTACATTTTCTACATTAATGCTACTTGTGAACTCCGCGAACGCCTATTGTCTGCCATTTTATATATACTTAATTTTGTTACATTAACCTTACGGTTTTCCTACAAAAAATTATAATAAACGCTATGACTCTGTTGGTTGAGAAACTCGACAGCTTAAGCAAGATTGAAGGGGAATGTTCCCAGATGAAAACAAGAAGCTTTCGTAAATTGTTACTGTTATTCAATAGTCTGAGTATTCAGAGCTCTCTTTTATCCATCTTATCTACATATATCCTACTAATATTGTAAACGTCCTACTAATATTATGAACGCGAAAGTTTGTAAGTATGTATGGACGGATGGATGTTTGTTACTCTTTCACGCAAAAACTACTGAATGGATTTAAATGAAACTTTACAATAATATAGCTTATATATCATATTAACACACAGGGTACTTTTTATCCCGGAATTCCCGCGGGATCTCTGAAATTAACGCGGGTGAAACCGCGAGGCACTAGTTGATAATACTATACTCACTCGCGTTAATTTCGCAGTTCCCGCGGAAATTCCGGGATAAAAAGTATCCTGTGTACTTCTCTGTACCCCTGACAGCTGACTGATCGCGATGATCGGATGAACCATTAAGGCGTGAAAGCGAAACAGACAAACTCACATTCACATTTTATAATAGTACCTACGGGTGACAAAAAATGTTTTTCCATCGCACTCAAAACTAATAAGTTTGCAACTTATATGGCATCATTTATGGCATACAGAATATTGACTTCTAATATTTAAGGCACCTGGAGCATTTGGAAATGATATAAGGAATGTTGTTGTTCATCTATACTAATATTATAAGCAGGAAAGATTTGGTTTTTTGTTTGTTTGTTACGATTTAACTTAAAAACTACTGGACTGATTTCAAATACTTACTTACAGCATTGATTGTCATCAAAATAAGTGTAAAACGTTTTCTCGTTAACTGCATAATGCTTATACAACGTGTTACTGAATTAACTGAAAACCTGATACACCCCATTTAAAAAAATAAACAATAGTATGATTAAAATATATTTTATGTCGAAAAAATTTATACTTTAAAAGTTATTCAACATTAGTTTGGAGGTGACCTATCTACGAAATTCCAAGCGCTACGCCCGCGCCTACCGGATCGAATTTTTTTCTTTTTATCGGCGGGTGGCGTACGCGCCATAATATATTGTGTAATAAATAATTTAGACATGGGCTAGTAAAAATGAAAAATATGACCTATATTAAAACATAGTGCGATCGATTCGCTAGTTGATTCTGAGCAAACTACTTTCTAGTTAATTCATTACACGTCGTATATATACGTGAAACGTTTTCTGTAGTGACAAGTTAATGCCCCATCTCAATTTTCCACTCTTTAAACGTGAAACTGTATATTTGACATGCCTGTAAGAATAGCTGTTTTTCTGATGTGCGTAAAAAACAAACAGACACATTCTGAATTAGGATTTTGGTTTCTATAGACGTTAAAATTTTGACAGTCGTTTGAGCCTATTAATACATATACGTTAAACTTTTTTTTGTCGGGGGAGGCTTTTATGATATTATACGTAAGACTAGCTGCCCCCGCGCGCTTATGCCCGCGATAATTTCGGTGTTCCCGCAGAATTTACTTGCATGAAATTTATTATAAGAAATTGTGTCAATATTTCAAAAATAGAGTCTTAGAAAAGCGTTATCATGAAAGATTTAGTAAAAAATGTTCAATAGTTTCCAAAATATTCAACTTTTAATTTTGTGAAACGGAACATTGCAACGAAACACCAATCACAGCCAAGCTTAACACATGAGGTCACTTTTATTTTTTTAGGAAACATTTACCTCTTTCAGAGAAGGCAAAAGAATCTAAGTGCATACAGTCAACGAATATTTTCCATTTTCTGAAGTTTTTTATTTTAAAATGCATCGGTAAGATGCATTTTGATTCTTTACTGGAACTTTTGGAAGTAAATCGACACAGTTCAACCTTAATTTCGGTTTTGGATATTGAAGTTATCTATCTGTCAGTGTCACATGACCCTGTCAATACGACAGTGACATTTCTATCACAGATTAATAAGGCGTAATTTTGAACTAGTGACGTCATTCCGCGTTTCGGCGGTAAGGTCTAAAGTACGAACTTTGAAACGCTCTATTTAATTAATTTATGCATATATTTGTTTTCTTTTTCTTGCTTTGTTTAAGTAGGCCATATATCTTTAAAATAGACTGAAATAAAAAATTCATGCAAGTACCCTATTGTTCCATACAAACTTTGCCCCGTTTTTCATCCTTTCTTATCGGATGCGTAAGTCATTAAAAAATACACCCTCCAAGTTTCAAGTTTCTACGATCAGCGGCTTAAGGCTTTGCGTTTATCCGTCAGTCAGTCATTCAGGACAAAGTATTTTATATGTATAGATGACGATGTTCGATAAAGATGTTATGGTTGGATTAATTGAATCACTTCCCCCAGGTAGCTGCTAACGGCGACACGGCAAATAAAATAGGAACATACCAAATAGCTATAGTTGCCAGATATCACGGCGTGCCGTTCTACGTGGCGGCGCCGTTGACGTCAATCGACATGTCGCTGACGTCGGGCGATCACGTCAAAATCGAAGAACGCCCCGACCGGGAGATGACCCACATAGGAGAGCATAGAATCGCTGCGGCCGGTATGTATCACTGTCACATTCGAACCTCCACTCGTCAAATATTTTTTTTAATACTTCAAGCAAACTCTAATGGCCACTCAGAGTCGTTCAGTCGTTTTATTGATTACGTAATTAATAGTAGACTATGCACCGAGAGAGTAAGAGTCAACCCACGCGGTGCGGTGCGGCTCAGGTCAGGCGTCAATGTTAGTTGGCATTTTACTAATTAAGTTAAACTTAGTGAAATGCCAATTAACATTAATTTAATGAACGTCTCTGAGTGCGGCGGTTTTGTTTTAAAAATCTTTACTTAAAATTAATTAAGTAATCATTAAAACGACTCTGAGCGCGGTCGGTAAATTATGACAATAAAAAAAATAAAACAGGAAACAAAAGAAAAGTGTTAAATTTTTTCAAAAAAAAAATGGCCTGAATGCATGATTATAAAACTATTGCGACAAAGGTTCACTGTCTGTAAAACCTGACAACGATGTCTCTAGTGCATGCCCAAAAGCTCGTTTGTTTTTATTACTCTTTAAATACGGGTTGACTGGACTTAAAACCTAATGACAAAACAGTGGGACGAAAATATTGGACAGATTGTTTTGGGAAAAGATAAGTCTTAAAATGATTATCATCAAAAGAGAAGATACTGCAACAAATTTTGCCCCCTATTTAGTATAAGTTTCTAGTTATGCACTTATTATTATAGTAACTCTAGAAAACTGATTTTTTTGCAGGCATTAATTGCTGGAATCCCTCGTTTGACATAACGCCAGCAAACCTTATAACTGGAATAATTACAGAGAACGGTGTTTTCGCTCCGGATAAATTAAAAGAAGCAACTGAGTAACGGTTAATTGTTCCTAGTTTAGTTGTAGTATGACGGAGAGTCGTTGGAAATACTGTTACATTATGTAATGATTTTGTACTGTAAAGCAATATACCAAATGGTGAATCGGTTTGTGATGTAGTTAAAAATAAAGAATGTATCGAGTCACACTTATACTAATAATAATGATTATTTTATTAAGATGGGTGGTTATTTCTTCAAGTTACAGCTGTTTTGCTTTCAAATTTAAATCTTTTGTGTAAATTTTAGTATTCGGAAGATCAGAAAAAATAGCAGTCATAAATGGTATTATATGATAGGTGTTATTATAAATGCGAATGTGAATTTGTTACGCTTTCATGTCCTAACTACTCAACCGATCATCATGAAATTTTACATACATGTTGTCAGGGGTATAGAATAGGATATTTCCCGCAGGAACTCCGATATTAACGCGGGCAAAACCGCGGGGAACAAGCTAGTCCTTGATATTATAAATGCTAAGTTTGTTTCTTTGTTACGCTTTCGATCATCATGAAGTTTTGCATATACGTCAGGGTTACAGAGAAGGACTTAAGGGTACTTTTTATCCCGAAATTAACGCGGGGCTGAAACCGCGGCCTGCGTCGACAACTAGTAGGTAGTAGCTTTCCAAACATAAAAAAAACATACGTACAATCGAATGCATAACCTCCTCCTTTTTGGAAGTCGGTTAAAAATACGCTTTTTCAACCCTATTTATCGGTGTCCCTGTCGTGTTGGATTGTTGCATTGAGGTCATTGCAGTGTTTGTGAGTTCCTTAATTTTTTTTCAATTACTATAGGTACGAATTACGAATCCAATAGTGAATAGTAAGATACCTACATACTGGCTAAGACAGCGCGGTCATGCTTCACGGTGACTGTCCGATTAAAATTTCAAGTAGGTAATATTTTGTTTTTATTTTTCCGCTCCAGTGGGAAGTTTAGGTTACAAATATGTATTAAGCGCTCCTCAGAAGCGCTCTAGGGTAAAAACGCCTGTCATTTCATACAGATATGACGTACGAATGGTTTTTTTTATACTTTATCTATATGTGGGCGTCCAAGCAAAAGGGATCCAGTTATTTAATAGATTCGGTATCTAGAATAGTCAATTGGTAGTAAGGGTTGAAAAAATATTCAAAAACATTTTTTTTATCGCACATTTGAAGTTTATCTTCTGAAAGTTTTTATTGTAGATTCAAATAAATGAAATTGTAGATAATTGAGCATTTATTAATAATAATCATTTCAAATCGCGGAAAAAGTTTACTCAACCAACTTTACAAAACTTATATCTCGGAAACTACATGCTGAGAACTGTAGCCTTTTTGCTTGGACGCACACATATACATAGATGCTAAACTTACTTATGGTTATTTTTGAATTTTTATAACTAGCCGAAAGTGAAAACTATTGACGAATTTGTTTTATCTTTTAAATCCGGAAAATTAGGCTATGAGAAAAGTAGGAATATAAAAATATTTTCCTGCTAAAATTGTACGTATTCCTTTGTATCATTGTATCGCTTCTCGTTATCGCTTTGCAACACTAGGGTAGGGTAACGTGTTGTGGACTGTGGTCAAAAAGATTGGACTTTTGATTGGACGATTTTAAGTGACCACGTCACAATATGTGAATACGTTTCTTAGTTTTCTATAAAGGACAAAGATTATTATTTATAGATTGTCAACTTGACTGGCTTGGCTTCAAGGGGGCTGTTAAATATTGTTGAAGTCATCATAGATTAAAGTAATGTAAACGGCTGATTGCTACGCATCGCTTTGTTCTATTTATCAATGAACCATCATAACCGAGTGTTTTTGCTCAAATTAATGTTACCTATTTTTTATTGAATATACATTTAACATGTTATAATAAGAATGTTGTTATTTGTCCCTGTGATTCATGATCGTGATAGATCCACCATAGATCGATCGAATAGATTGTCGTAAGGGTGATATCACTGATGCTCATGGTTTGCGCATTAAAATTTCTAAACTACTGAACCGATTTTGATTGAACTTTTACAGCAACTAAGGCATTCTATATAGCGCTAGCCTATATCGACCGCAATTAAGAGTGCGTTTCACACAGTGCCCACCACGGTGGTTCCGCGCTTGGTGGCACCGTGAGTTCGGTCTGTACCCAGTAATTAAGAACTATAGCTTATGGGAAAAACGTTTCACAGATGAACATGGACTTATTAACACACTAGCTGTTCCCCGCGGTTTCACCCGCTGCAATTTCAGAGTTTCCGTGGGAATCCCGGGAAAAAAAGTGCTCTATGCCTTGTCTATGCCCTTCTCTGTACCCCTGACAACGTGTATGCAAAATTTCTGTCTATCTGTTACGCTTTCACGCCCGGCTACCGATCATCACGAAATTTTTGCTTACATGTTGTCAGGGGTAGGTACAAAAACCTACAGAAAAGGTTAATAGGGTACTTTAACTAAATAGGGTAGGTATATTCCGATTCTTTACTGGAACTGCACAGAATACTTACTTTACTGGAACTTTTCAAAGTAACTCGAAAGACACAGTTCCACCTTAATTTCGGTTTTGGTATGGAGGGTAGAAGTAAGGAGAACCATCTCGTATGGGGGATTAGTTGAAAAAGTGTCCAGCGGTAAACACTAATTATAGTTCAAATACTCACCGAAATGGCGCTAGTGTAGGATGTGGATATGGTATGAACTTAGCAGTTATAAACAGAGTGAAGTGTTCCGAGTGGAAAAATGTAATAAAAAATGCGGTGTAACAAACCTGAAACTCTTCTTTTCTTTTTTAATTTAGTATCCTACTCTAATAGTTTGTGGCGCTCTTTTTAAAATTCTTCCACATGCTACTATGGCGCCACCTTAATTTACTCCCTTTCAACGGACACTTTAATACACTGAGATGGTCCTCCTTACTTCTACCGTTCTACCCTCCATTGGTTTTGGATATTGAAGTTACTTATCTGTCAGTGTCACATGACCCTATCAAAACGACGGTGACATCTCTATCACATTAATAAGGCGTAATTTTTATCTAGTGACGTCATTTTGCGTACTGGCATTAAGGTCAAAAGAAACGTTCCAATGTTGGTAAAAAAGTTCGCGCATAAATCCATAGTAACTTTTGGTTCAAGGGAGTGTCGCTGGCCTGGTAGGAACTTTGAAACCTCAGAAGAAGTTTGAAACACTCTATTTAATTAACTTAAGCATAATATATTTTTTTCTTTTTCTAGCTTTGTTTAAGTAGGCCAGACTGAAAAAAAATTCATGCAAGTACCCCATAAAAAAAAAATATTTTTGTATGTACTCTATAATATGTTTGGTATTGTAGAGACACTACGTCTGAGCACTAAACCAATAATAATACGTACGTGTATTTTTGTCTTGTAATTTTTAGCTTTTTACTTTTTGTATAACTAGTGCATTTTGGTGTTTTTGGAAGTCGGTTTTTTTGTTACTGAAGTGAAAACTTCTTTAGAACCCAACTTCTTTAGAGACAAACATATTCATAAATAGGATAGGCTGGCCGCATACACTCGTTTTCCGTATTCGATTTCCTAATGCATAATTTCGATTTGGAATTCCGTGTGATTAACGCAGACATTAGTTTTTCTTCATTCGGAATGTGTGCCGTCAGTATCAGAGAGAAGGTAATCACTACGTGGTCAGCAGAGAGAAGGTAATCACTTGGTGGTCAGTATGAATAGTGATAGCGGTGTGAGCGCACGACGATGGAGGAAGACGGTTTATTTGCAGTATCATTTCTGTTAACAATGAAGAAGAAAAAGAAACGTCGTCGGTATTGGGTACATCCACTGAATACTCGAAGAATTTATGAGAGACCATTTTATCTGAAAAGCGCAAAGTTAAGAGCACACCCGGATAAATTCTTTGGTTTCTACAGGATGTCAATAAATATTATTTTCTATTTTTTTCTACTCTATCATAATAAATCTATACTATAATAAAAGAGTAGAATTCGCGATTCTGTACATTGAATATTTTTACCTAAAATTGAGAAGGGTGATAAAAGAATAGTAACCAAGCACAAAAAAAAGTTTTTAAATTTTTTTCTGTCTCTCTGTCTGTCTGTTCGCGATAATCTCCAAATCTACTGAACAGATTGTCATGCGGTTTCACAGGTAGATTAAGCTTAGCCTGGAGCTACATATAGGCTTTGTTTCATTGAAATCGGATGTCGGGAAAAAAAGTTGTTGTATAAAAACCTTTCGCGCGGGTGAAACCACGGGCACAGCTAGTATCAAATATACGTCCGATGCGCGCGGTGCGGGTGCGGTACGTGTGCGGTACTGAATGAGAATTTCCGCACGTATGCACCGGCACAAACAAAATGTATGTAAGTGCTGCGTTCCGTATGACGTCATTAGGTTTTTTCCGAACGGTGCCTGCAAGAGACAGAGAATGCAAGTCTATAAAATCTATAGGTACTAATATTCTCAAGAGGTAAAGTTTGTGAGGTTGTAGAGGGGAATCTCTGGATCTGCTGAACTGATTTTGAAAATTCTTTTACCTATAGAATGCTATAGTGTATCATAGGGTATAACATTGCATGTGGTTATAAATCTAATATGTTAATATATTATGGAGCGTAGAGACGAGGAGAACCATCTGTGGCGGTACGGACGGCCGGTGGATGGTACTGATCGACCTAGCAAAAGGAATTTTAACACAGCAAATAATTTTAAAAATAGCCTTCACTCCTCTTCTAACAGACTAGCACATTTCATTTTTTTTTATATATACCCCTTTTGGGGATGGCAAAGGAATCTCAGTCCATACAGCGAAGGTGAATTTCAATGTCAAAATAACATCAAAATAAAAACGATTGTGTGTAGCAGGTACAGTCAACATCAGAAATATGTAATCTCTTTTGACAGTCCTTGAATCTTAATGCAATAATAGTCCTATTTTTGGTTTGGTTAGCTCTGTCTACATGGACGTCACATTAAAGATTTTTTTCAAGTGTCGTCTATGCTAAGTCCTCTGTCATAAATATGACAAATGCAAGAGCAACCCCGACCCCCGAACCGCGTCCCGCACCCGCCCACTCCCATCCAACGAAGCAGATATGTCAGCTTGGAAAGTTGTGAAATTAAATTAATTTTAGTTAGTGTAAATACGATTGTAATCAAGTAATAATGTAAGGAACGATGAAGTTTTTTGTTGTCTTTTGAATAAATCAATATAATCACGTTGAAGAAGTTCATTGCTAGTAAAGTAAATGTTGCTGGAGTTGTGTTGGTGCATTCATGGACCCTGCCACAATTTTTGTTGTTATTTATTATTAGAGTTCCATCAGTTTAGTACATTTATAAGATAACAGTGCTTCGTTTCAATAAGGCTTTTGTGATTTCATAGTAATGTAAATAAAAAAATTGTGCCAGCACGCGCATGCGTTCGGATCGAAAACAGACAAAGGTTTTGTGTGGTTTTGAAAATCAGCTGTATTTATATGCAATGACTAAGTGAGAATAGAGTGCAATAATTTGGAAGCGACAATGTTCAGTGAAATTAGATACATAGTGTTTGTGATTCTCGCCCTACCTTACATTGAGAGTGGTAAGCCCAATCTTTATGATTATACTTTTATTATTGTTGCCCATGTCCTTGTGTTACTTAGATGTAATAAAACACAAAAGTTTAATTATACTACCAACAAAAATAATAAGTTGGCCCACATCGAGTAACAGAGATTCAAAAAGAATAAATTGTTACCTATCTAATTAGTAATGTGTAAGTATGCATGTGTAAATGAAGATTTTAAGATTAATAAATACCATAAATGTGAACATATTAGAAAAACCATGGTGGGTAGAAAAATATCATTCTAGCACAAATACCAGTGTAATTTCAAATACTAGCTTTATTACCTATATTATTACATATTATATTCCAGTTCCTTCCCATTGGTACTATACTTTTAGACTTCCTGTGCATCATCTGCATGTATGTGAAATTTTTTTCAATTACAAGTAGATAAAGTATGTTTCCTTTTGTTGATAGATAAGTATGGGTAGTTTTAGTAAGAAATGAGTAGAAATCAGGCAATTTAAAGATGGAAGTTTATTTTCAACTTTAGCTTTACTGTTAGTTGCTAAGTGAAACCTAGGGTCAGGGTTTAAATTAGGGACAAAGCAGATTTTCTATTTCTAGATATTATGATAATGTAACAGTTTTAGTAAATAATATAATTATTTTTATTTAAACTTATTTAGGCTGCCTTCTTCAACCACAGACCGATAATAACAAAGCCAGCCAATCAGATGTCAGATGTCTCGGAACAGATTGCTAAGATTTATAAAAAAAAAGCTAAAAATAATGAAAAAACTATGAAGAACCGTAGTCCTGATTTTTTACTAAAAAACTATAACTTTTGATTAATCAATGAAAGACGTTAAATGCTGTACCTAGTAGGTATTACAAGTTACAATGTAAAATATATTTTTATTGACTGTTTCCTGTGAAATGTAAACTCTTTATTAAAATTTCGCCTCATTTCACTATCTCAAATATTAAACAAACTTGGTTAGTATATAATATGTACAATTAAGAAAGTTTGATATTGAAAAGAAAATTGTAAAATAGCAATCATATCTAATAATTTAATTGGCTGATATTTAAGTTGGTTGTGAATCTCGTGGGACTAACAAAGTTGTTGTATAAGCAAACGGTTTGCACAGAAGTAGGTAATTAGTTTTTTTTTTTGTTATTTAATTGGTCATAGATTTTAGATTAAATTGCATTTTTTGGTGGGCTAGTTTCCACAATTCAAGCTCTGAGTGTGTGTCTGAGTGTGTGTATTGCACATTTCATGCCAACCTATCTTATCTTAGACAATGGGGTGGGCAAGTAAAGCCACGGTACTTCGACCCTTGGGATCTTTTGTACCATCCCCATCCTGTGCTCCTCCCTCTACTCCCTAAAAATCTCGGTGGCGAAGGCTAGTGTGCAGTGGAGGGGTAAGAGCCTAAAGTCCTCTGGTTCTGGGTTGGCCGTCCCCAGAAGGTCCATACGTTTACGAGCCAAGGCATTGCACTCGCACATAAGATTTGGACTACTTTTGAAAATCAAAATTCTAATTCGTCTGTCAGGTAGAAAATAAAAAAAACAATAGACGCATATTTTTTGCTTTTTCAAATAAATTAAAATATACAGAGATAAAGCACATTAAAGTTTAGGGTGAGGGGGTCGTGACGTCACATCGCTAAAACCGTCACAAACTGTCAGAATAGTGACGTCACGCGAAATTTCAACTCAATATATCGCCGTTATTTTTGATTACGTAAAAAAAGAAAAAAAAACGTGTCCAATATTTTTTAATAATCTACAAGACGGACTAAAAAAAAAAATTAGTCAACATGCCCATTCCCTACAATGCTACTTGTCACTGTTTCCTCAACCCTATGCATGCTCTGCAGATGGGGCTATTTATGACATTTGTGGTACATATGGTACTCTCAAGTCATACCATATAATATGATACAAATATAGTATGACTTGTGACCATACAGAGTTGGGTTCTGCTCAGCCACTGAAGACTACAAGTTAGGCAACCATTGGCCTTTGGTAGCTGGTTATTAATAGACTTTTTGAATTCAAAAATGCTCATTTACACCAAGATAACTGCCAATCTTTTAAACCAAACTCAAACCTCATTTCATAGTATATTTTTATTATATATAATATGTATGAGCTTAGCTAACCTACCAAAGCTGTAGTCAGCCTACCATTAGCTAGATAATAAGATTGATTTATTTACCAGTATCCTACATTGATTGTGTAGTTTGGTTTAGTAAGTGCTACTTTCGTCCCTCGCCTCAACAGTCAATGTTCTACTTAAATTTGCAGTTCAGAAAACCAGTTTCCAAATGTTGTATTAATGAATCATAAATTATATTTTAACATTACTTATTCCACGCGAATTACTCAGTAAGTATGCAGTGTAGTGTTACTTACTTAATACAAGTTTTTAAGTTACTATTAAGTTGTTGCATATGGTTTCACATAATATGTGAATTTCAGGATTTATTTGAGAACTTTACTTTGGAATAAAAAATACGAAATATTGACCCAGAACACCTACATATTCATGAAGTCATTATTCATTAACTCGTTAATTAATTAAAACATAACTGAGAGTATTGCCTTAGCATCCAATGCTAATTAGAATAGAGTGTTCACACTAGGCGAACAGTACGCACTTTGCTCGCCGACTCATTAAGTCAGCGGCCGAGTTCTGAGGCGATTTGAAACTCATATGCCGGTGACTGAGAGTGGGTGGCTCATAGTCGGCCGGCAAACAGTACGCCGGTAATAGCGTGACTACCCACTTATCGGTAATGATTCTCCGATAACATTTCATGCTTATTCTGCACCTTCGATGAAATGTCTCTTTACAAAATCAAAGCAAAGTTCTATTGGAATTCAACATTTTAAAAATCATAGAGCATTCGCGAATTTGCATTCATTTAAAACGTCCATAATAGGTCGTGGTCACATCTAATGCCGCGGCCGCACATTAGATTCAACTTTGCGTCCAAGCTTGGCTCCAATTTTAAAAGGCCAATATTGTACCCAGCTACTGCACCACACATTGACTTGAATACTAACTTTGTAGCCAAACACTGGAAAACAAAAATAGTATTGGTTCAAATGGTCCACTCCCTCACCTCCTTTTTCCTTTTTAATTCTGCAATAGTGAGGCCCCTTATACTAAACGAGGTGCGTATTCTTTCTCATGAATCGGCTAAACATTTCTGTTTTTGTAGAATTTATTGGTGGAATCCCACAATGCTGGTTCTCCTTGGTAAAAATTCAATAAACTCCAAGACATCTGCATTCCACCATTCAGTCGAGGTCGTTGTCATTTCGAAAATAATAACAAACCTATCAGCAAAATTAATATCTACGTGGCAACAGGACCCGAAACTCATGACGAATGACAGACCAATGTATGGCGCGCGCGCGGATTTGTGTCCAAGATGCTCGCGCGCACTCCCCTTTCATTCCCCTCGCCTTTGAACTTCAAAAACCGAGACACTGCGGGTCGGTATTGGACATTGGACGGCACTGGACGAAGTTCACATTGTGTCCAAGGACTGATCCACACACTGACGTATTGGCTGCAATACGTTACATTAGTGCAAATGAGACCAATGTGTGGCCGCGGCATTAGACGTGGCCACGACCCATATCAACTACGAATGTTACAGTACTGAAAAAACATCTACATTTAATTCGAGACTAACCTTTAGCCTTTTTTCCTCATATAAAATGTATATTTACCTACAAGCATATTAAAGCTTTGACGGGGTAGTAAACCGTAGTTTGTATCGAAAATAGATCTAAGATACGTATTAATGTTCATTATGGGTTCACTGTGTCCGCGACCCGCAGTTGACCCGTGAGTTGAGGTTGCCGTTTCAGCGCCAGCAAATTGAACACAGGACGAGTAGATTATTATAACTTCTACAGACTTGAATATACCGTCTCTGTAGTGTCGTGAAACACTATCCTTTATACCTTTTGTTGAACGTTGTCATTACGACGGTTGCTGTTGGCCATCAGTTGCTATTATTGTTTTCACGTATCCGAGTCTGTTCTCTTAGTAAGAGTTACCTAAAATTACATAGGTAGGTAACAACTACGCCTTTTAAGACGCTTGCTTCACCTACTTCCTGAGAACAATGACTTGCGGTTTGGAAGTTACGCACCTAGTATATGTTATGTTGATGGCTGTGCAAGTGTGCACCTAACCTACTAGTAATCGAATCAAAGCTGTGCGTTTTTATTGCTCTCGTGTCTTCACTGGCATCGTTTTAACCAGGCGAAGGATGAATTATGAGTAGCATTTCCTCAATATCTGCCCTAACCTCATTAATCTTGTAAAGAGGTAAGTTTGCAGTCAGGGGAACGGGTATGTATTATACTTTTACTAGTTGTTCTCCGCGGTTTCGCCTGAGCACACAGATACATTCATTCACATTTTTAATAGTTAGGAATATATAATATAAAGAGGTAAAGTTTGTTTTAGATGTAGGGGATACTTAATCTCTAGTCTAATGAACTAAAAATTATTTCGTTGATACCAAGCTACGGTATTCCTTGATGACAGGATTCTTTTCCATATCCAAACGAACAGTTCCCGAACTAGTTTTGAAAAGTTTGCGATGAATGCATTACGTTAGTCACTATCACATCATTGTTCAGCCAACATGAATAGGCAAAGAATAGAGATTATATAAAGAAGCGACACTCCGTCTCCCACCAATTTCATGCCTCCTGATACCCCGCGAAAGTTTCTTGGAAATTCCTAGGAAAGATTGACACATGTAGAATCTACATGTGAAAATTATTCACTGACAGCCGGCAGTTACTGTCAGCTCGTTATCAACCTTACGATACACAGTACACACACGCACCACATGATGTGTACCTACAAGCCGGCTGTCTTGTGGGAAAGTACTTGAATCAGTTCATTTGTATGGGGTGTCACTGGGCTGATATAGGTAGCGAAGTGGTAGTGTGTTCACGCACCGTGACGCGAGTGACGTGCGCCCGGCGATAGGTTCGCGATGCGCGGACGCGTTCGTTGAACCGACGTCGACGAGGTCACGATCATTGTGACGTGGCCGCCTTATTAACTCACTTCACTTGTCGCAACAGATTTTTGCAAAATCCGTTTGCTGGCTATGGTCGTATCGGTGCTGTTTATAGATCTAGCTGGTACAAGTGACGTAACGTTAATTATAATAATACCGTGTTCGGGATTGAAGGGGAATATTCCCAGATGAAAACAAGAAACTTTCGTAAATTGTTACTGTCGTTCAATAGTCTGAGTATTCAGAGCTCTCTTTTATCTACATAATATTAATAATACCAGCTGTTCCCCGCGGTTTCGCTCGCGGTAATTTCGGAGTTCCCGCGAGAATTCCGGGATAAAAAAATCTGTAGTCTGTACCCCTGACAATGTGCATTGTGCATACATTTCATGATGATTGGTTGAATCGACAAAGCGTGAAAGCGTAACAAACAAACAACTCACTCTCATATTTGTAATATTAGTAAGGATAAGGATTAATGTTTTATGTTTGTAATGGATGAACTCAAAAACCATGTAACCAATTTTAAAAATTCTTATAAAAGCTACAGTGTTCCTGAGTGACATCTAGAGTAGGTAGGATATCTTTTTATCTCGAAATTCCCACGGGAATTCCGAAACTAAGGCGCGTGAAACCGTCGTGTATCGACTAACTAGTAGGTATTTGACTAAGAAATTTTATAATGCTACTCCTTCGACACATAATTATAATACTTTATAGCAGCCAGTTGTAAACAAATAACGGTCAGTGCTCTATCCGGACGCTTAAAACTAAAGCCGACTAACGATTTTGTACGACTTACGAGTCCAACTCATAAAACCTTTATAGCAGTAGCGGCCTAAGTAATATGGATGCCGTAAATCTTGACTTCTTCGGCAAAGAAAGGCACTTAGAAAAATCTTTTTTCCGACCACATTTAGTCGATTACTTATAGGACTAATATACCTACGTTAGTTTTACATTCATATTTATTCTTAACGATATTTATGCTATTTTGTAATAATAGACTGTCAAAAACGGTTACAGTAAATGGCAAAATTCTTAAATGTTGTAAAACTTAATTAGGAACATACATTAGTATTGTACGAAATATGAAAAATAAATTTGGTTTTGAATAACTGGACGCAAATGTTCATAAACAGATATAACGGTCTACTTATATGAGATATTCTTTTGAAATTGCATTGTAATAGTACACTAATTAACAATAGTCATGTTAAGTAAAAGTTGGAATGAGAATAAATAAAACATGCAGAAGACGATATGTAAAAAAATTCTGATAAGTTCGACAATTTTTCAAATTTTTGTCACATGTCTGTGCCTAAGTATTGCAAAACGTGATATAATTTATAGCTACATATCTTGCGGTAGTTACGTCGTGGATTTTAATTTCATCTATGAGTCAGGGCTGTTTATCTTGCGGCGAGGCTCTAAATTGTGTTACAGCCTTGGAGGAGGCCACGCTCGGCCGAGCATGACGCGGAGACTACAAACTACAACATCCAGCCAACACCAATATCTCTTTTAATCTGTTGTACTTTCGTGCCTATGATACTATCTGATTCCTTTGCCTACTGCATAACACTTTAATATCAGGCTAACTAGATACCACTTGTTTTCTTTCCACTTGTTCTGAGACTTGTTATTGTACGTAAATAACATCAGCTCTTAGCTACGTTGAATTTCATTTTGAAAGAATTTTTCCCATTCGTTAGTTACCAAGTCTCGATTCGATTACATTAGTGCCTTAAAGTTGACTTCGATTTTCTTAAAAACGTCTTAGCAGTTAGCCAATATTTTAATCTCTCTTTTAAAAAAAGAACGCTGAACTAAAGCGAACTTATCTCGGCGCATTCGGTCGTTACGATGAATTGCGCTTTCATAATGCAGATCTATATGGTAATTAATACTTGGAGCAATACTGCCATTTTTAAGTACTTGTTCGTTTCGAAAGAAAGAAGAAAGAAAAAAAAGGCATTTATTTGGAAAATTATTTTATACTTACATTAGAACACGATTTAACAAAATATTTAAATAGACAAAAGAAAAACAAATGTTGCTATGAGTGCGGGCACTCCTAGGGCTGATTTTCAGTCAGGACTCAGGATCGTTTAATAATTACGGTGTCACATTCGTAAATTTCAGGATACCTTGGGAAACTTATATATACATAATACTTAATAATGATAAGTGTGGAAGATAGGGAGGGGGTCACTCAATTGTCCCTATCACCGGTGACATATGGGACATTTTATAACAATATTCATAGAAAATTTCCCATTTGTCACCGATGGTGTCATTCAAGGCGCGGATAGGCGGGAATAACACAGTTTGGATATCAGGATGTTAGTGACTGCTGAACAACATCAGGAACGCCTTTAAAATATTTTATTCTGGGTTAATACATATTTTTTATTCCAAGATACCTAATTCCGGAATTGGCAAGGGTAAGAAACCGCAGGAAATAAAAATTGTTCAAATATATTCCATATTATGTTTAGTGCTATTGTACGGGCGGCATTTCCACCACCACTTCATATTATTATTAGACCTACGTATGCTAAAAATTGCTGTCACTTGGTCTACATCAAATAATATTGGCCTGAATATAAAGGTCAATGAACAATGCCTATTTGTTTTAATATAATATACGCACTGGGGCCGTATTTTGAATCGTTCGAATTCGCCGCACACGGAATTGCGAATTCTTAAATACATAATAATGTATGAGCATTTGCATGTGAAGTCGCGATGCCGTGTGCGAAAGTGATTCGAATGATTCAAAAAATACGGCCCCTGATATTTGGATGGTGTTGACTATTGAAAGATGAATAGCCTACAACTTTTCTTGGTGCCACCGACTTGAGTATACCTAGTTTACAAAATTAATAACTACAATTACTTTTTGTAGTTTTGAAGTGTATTGTGTGATGAACGTCTTCGACCTGGGGGTCGATTTTTTAATCGCTCGAATTACTATTCGCACACGGAATTGCAAGATTCACGCGTGAATGCTTAAAAAATGTATGAGGATTCGCACGTGAATTCGCGATTCCGTGCGTGAAAGTAATTCGAGAGATTCAAAAATCGACCCCCTGTAGCTGTGGGTGACCGAACGGCCGGATTGGCGCAGTAGGTCACCATGCCGTCCCGCTAATCAAGAGGTTCCGGGTTCAATTCCCGATGGGGGTCAACTTTCTGTGACGAACACAGGGTTCCATTTTCCAGTCTGGGCGTGTTTATGTATAATTATGTATCTATACTATAATATTCATGTAATAATATCTAAACTAATGTTATAAAGAGGAAAGATTAGATTTTTTTGTTTGTTTGTTACGATGTAACTCAAAAAGTACTGGACCGATATTAAAAATTATTTTACCATTAGAATGCTACATTATCCCTGCGTAACATATAGGCTATATTGTAACCCGGAATTCCCGTGGGAACTCCGAAATTACCGCGAGTGAAACCGCGGCGAAAAGCTAGTGTAGTATTATACCTACGTTTGCTTGGTTTCTATAACACAAGCTTAAATTGTGATCAAGTAGATCTGTGTGTCGTCAAGTATTATTATTATTGATTCTGGAAATTATTGCGTCTTTTATGGTTAGTTAAAATAATATGCTCTGATGACGCCACTGGCAAATCGTGTCTCGCTGGCTGCGCTGAGTGGTCAGAGATCGGATGCGACAGGCGGCAGGCCAGACGTCTTGCACCGGCTTATGATAATAAGACTATTGACTCACGCTTGCTCCCTCCTACCGTTATTTATAACGTGTACGACAAAGCTGGCAATAAAGCTACTGCATTATTTTATTCAATACTAACTGTCCTCCGCGGTTTCACCCGCGGTAATTTCAGAGTTCCCTGGGGAATTTCGAAATAAAAATACCCTATGTCACTCAGGACTACCGTAGTTTCCTATAAATGAAAGAATTTTCAAAATCTGTTCAATAGATCCAGAGATTACCCCCTAAAACGTCACAAACTCAATTTACAAATTCTATGCGTTTCTAAACCATTGGTCCGATTGTGATGAAACTTTGGCGGGTTGTTCTGCTTGTGTCCGCAAAGGTTCCTGATATAAAGAGATCCTGCGGGAATTCCGCAACTCACGCTGGTGAACCCGCGGGGCACAGCTAGTACGTTATAAAAGTTTGAACTATCCTGCTTATCATGTACATATTATAAACGCCCAGCCTCCAGCAGGTAAATCTAATAAACAGAAAATTTTGATATATAACACAGCTCTTGGCAACTCTCTGTAACAAAGGATTTTTGAAATTCCACCCTTAAAGTGAATTCTCAATGGAAATCCGACCTCTCGTGCCGTACGCTGATCTGCTCCTACTATTATATCAATGTTTATTAAAATTCTTGGCTTTTGCTTGGATTTACATATTTAAAGAACATTGTAAAGAAGCCGCGAGTATATAGAATACTATAATATATTTCCCGCGTTATTTTGGAGATCCCGCGGGTATTCCGAGATAAAAGAGATTCTATCCGTCTCTTTTCCCCTTGAAAACGTGTAAGTATGCAAAACTTCATGATGATCGGTTGAGCCGTTAAGGCGTGAAAGCGTAACAAAGGCACTTTCGAATTTATAAATAGTAAGATTATCAAGAACTAGCTGTTCCCTCGCGGCTTCACCCGAGGCAATTTCGGAGTTCCCTCGGGAATTCCGGGAAAAGATCACCACCACCACCATATATATGACACTCAGGAAAACTGTAGCATTCTACAGGTAAAAGAATTTTCAAAATCGGTTCAGTAGATCCAGATATTACCCCTAAAACCACTCAAACTTTACCTCTTTATAATATTAGTATAGATACAACATCATGGAGTGGATATAAATAATTAAGTAAATAAAAATACTGTCTCGTACATTATAAACAACTAAAGTGGTTTTAGTACGACATTATATTATGCAGTTTGAATCTGTGTGGGAGCGTTCTCGGCCGTTGACCCTGTTGAAAGCGAAGCGTTTTGGGCGGGCGACGACAACATTACACGGCTCGCGACGCCCGACGCCGCCCGCCCGCCCGCCCGCCGCCAGGCGACTCGATGCAGTCCCGTCTCGGATGTAATGCGGGCGTTATAAACGCTATACGAATGTAAACAAAGGTCTCCATGAAATTCCATAATACATAAGGCATATTCCCGATGCTCGAGCTCGATGGGATCGCTCAGAGAACTAACTTCTAGGTACTTACTCAGTTGATGTGTAAATATGTATGAATACTTCTCAGTGACAGAGATAACATCGTTTTCTTAACAAGTAAACTTTTAACATGATTTTTGATAAGAAAGTTTGCCTTGTAATCCATGTACTTACTCAATACAAATTTGTTTGACCTTGAGTCTTGTTTGTACTTATTCGAACGCATAACGTTAACTCCTTCATATTCAAGTAAGGAATTCCTGTTCCAAGAAATTTATACATGATGTGATATTAGAGTTTCGTAAGTTTATTATAAATAACTATTCTTTTGCTGGAACTACTTGCCTTATGATTTGAGTCAGCCCTATTTCTCCTATACATATCTTAATATTCTGCTAAAACTTTCCAAGCACCACCATGCCTTAAGTTTGGCTGGCATAAAATGCATTAAGTCCACCTTTTGTACCATGTTGTGCAATATGTTCAAATAAATAAATAAATACGGTACTAACTTCCAAGATAGTAGGTACAAAATAGCATTCGTAAAACTTATTTGAAAGCGATATTTTATTGGAACGTAGCCTATTCGAGGTTAAATCAAATAAATAAATACCTTGTGGATATTCTGATTGATTTCGCGTCAATGCAATGCAGGATGAATGCAGGGCTTGGCGACATTGCACCGCGCAGAATTCGACCGCCCGCGCCCGTCCGCATTGTTTAGCCGAGCTTGAGCATTCTTATTAATGCAATTATTTTGTAATCACATTATAAGTAACCCAAACATTGCGTCTAACTCATAAATAAAACCTCATACAGAGAGAGACTTTATATAACTACGAGTTGTCGGCGAAGGGCCGAAAGCTCTCACGGCTCACCTCTCCCGGACTTTCACGTCCCGATATAACTACGAAAGTTGATGTAAACCACTAACTTCGCTCAGAACTTAACGTCTTGGGAAAGTTGCAGTTATTAGATCTACTTAGTTAGGAACATGATTTAATTACTTTACTCGGGAAAATAAAAACAACCCGATTGTTATTGTTACTACTTACCAATATGAACTAAGTAAAATTTTACTTGCTAGTTTATTATCTTTTCTATATGTCGCAGGGAGGCCGAGAGTAGGACTGAGTGGGCACACATTATCTTCATCGGGTTCCGACATTGTGGGTAGCCTCGAACAATAAAAAAAAGAAAATAGATGGGTACTTGATTAACGTGTAATTCGAAGGTATTCTACGAATAGACGCGTCCGCTCGGCGCGAGTTCCGATAGTGGAATCCCGCCCGCTCCAACGGCCGCATCCAAGCATGACTCACGGTGGCGCCACGCTTGCGTTCGTAGTTCTTCGACACGGCCATCTCTGACGACTCACACGTCCTCGTGTGTGTAATCTGTAAAAACAATGCCAACCCAGCATTCCTGTTCGGCTATTCTGACCAGGTAGAGTAAACTCTACAACTCTCTATCAATGACCACATGCGATTGAGACCCCCCAAATCAAAAGAACATTTGCATCAACCTTATTTAATAATGAAAAGATCAGAAGAAAACATATCTTCAAGCTTATTAGTTTCTTTACTACGTCACAGAAACATGGCATGTTAGTTAGGACAGTATCCATCAGCGTCGCAGCAACGACTCATCCTGTTTGCGCACCAACAAAAACCAGGTTAATAGTGAAAATCGCACGTCGCATCAACGACTCATTTTGTTAACGCCCCAGCATGAACGAGGATAGCCAAACATGCCGTCGCACCAACGACTCATCTCGTCGACGCACCAACGCGAACGAGGATAGCCAAACATGCCGTCGCACCAACGACTCATCTCGTCGACGCTCCAACGTAAACGAGGATAACTCTACTTAATCTTCCCCAATCATAACGCGCTGCAACGCTCATGGCATACTTAAATGCTGCCGTGATCACTATCTTCTTTATCTGTACACAGTGCTGACTCTATTTCAGCTGGAACCTCATGATTTGGTATCCTTCTTACCCTATCGTGCGGATACTTGTATGTTCTCTTAGAATTTAAGGATTTCAAAAGGTACCTGTCATTATCTAAAACCTCTATAATTTTGAAAGGACCCTTGAACTTGGGGTCTAGTTTGGTTTGATTTCTCTCCTCATTTTCTATGAGAACATAGTCACCCACAACAAATTGACTTACAGTTGCCTTATGTCTATCAAACCTGGCCTTATCATATACAGCTGCTTTTTCGATATTCTGAGCTGCATGTTCCCGTATCGCATTAATATCAACTTCATTATCCTCATCACCAGTTATTGTCATTAACCCCAGAGGTCTCGCCACCTTTCCGATCATCAGCTCCAATGGACTGGCTTTCGTGACACGATTCACGGTGGAGTTCATTGCCAACTGTACGTCACCTAACGCTTCTTGCCATGAACGATCTCTACTTAACTCTACGGCTGTTAGCATGCTCTTTAGGGTACTCATCATCCTCTCTACCTGTCCATTAGCGCGACTGCCACCTGTGGCAATGAGATGCAACTGCACGTTTCGACCTTCACAATAGTTAGCAAACTCTTTGCTGGCAAAACACCTGCCCTGATCAGCCACCACACGAGTAGGCGCACCAAAAAGCGTCACGCTGGACTCCATAGCCCTAATGCTACTCTTGCTATCGATGTTTAGCGAGTGATAGAGTAAGACAAATTTAGTAAATGCATCTACCAAAACGAAAACATATTCTTTTACATTGTTCTTACCACTCAGCTTTCCAGTGGCATCTATGTGCACCGTGTGCCACGGAACACTTACTTTGGGAATGGGATGAAGCTCTGCTTGAACTCTACCAGAGATCGGCTTTGAGATTTTGCATGTGATGCAATTCTCGACGAACCGCCGTACAAACTTAGACATGCCCTCGAACCAGTAATGCTCGTAAATCTTTTCGAGAGTTTTCTCCCAACCCAGATGCATGATTGATTCGTGGACATTGTTTATTACCGACCACCTAAATGCCCTTGGAACTATAGGCAAGCATCGATTCCTACCATTCCTTTGTACCTTACGATAAAGAATACCTGAGCGAACCTCGTATGTTTTCCTAACATCTTCAGAGATCACTTCATTTTGAAGATCAGAGAGTATTTTCTTGATTTCAGGATCTCTATCTTGCTCTACTTGAAGCCAGTTATTGGAAAGTTCCGCTATGTCAACACGTTTTTGCTCTATATGGCTTGCCTTGTCAAGTGTAGAGAAAGGTAAAGGATTACGTGAGAGACAATCGACATGTTTCATCCTAGACCCCTCTCTATAAACGAT
Source organism: Zygaena filipendulae (assembly GCA_907165275.2). Taxonomy (NCBI): domain Eukaryota; kingdom Metazoa; phylum Arthropoda; class Insecta; order Lepidoptera; family Zygaenidae; genus Zygaena; species Zygaena filipendulae. The sequence continues at coordinate 9,823,465 of OU015657.1, forward strand.
ATCAAAATCGAATGACTGGAGATACGCCCACCACCTGTGAACTCGCGGGGAGAGTTCAGTCTTACTTTTCGTGGCCTTGACAGAGTTGCAGTCAGTAACTACGGTGAACTTACGACCATGTAGGTAGTGCCTAAAGTGCTTGACTGCATTAACAACTGCCAAGGTTTCAAGTTCATAGGAATGATACCTAGACTCAGGGGAAGACGTTCGACGACTATAGTAAGCAACCGGATGTTGCTTGCCATCAACTTTCTGAATAAACACAGCACCGTATCCATCCGCGCTTGCATCAGTGTGAATTTCTATTGGCAGATTTGGATTAAAAATCATTAGCACAGGCTGGGAAGTCAAACGAGCAATAATTTTCTGCCTGATCTGCTCATGAAAGGGTTGCCATTTAACATCACATCCCTTACCACTCGTCATCTTAAACAACGGAGCCATGATTTTTGAGAATTGAGGAATAAATTGTCGAAAGTAAGAAGCCAAGCCTATGAACTGCCTAAGCTGAGTGACGGTGCTTGGGGGTGGAAGGCACGTCAAGGCCTCTATCTTTTTAGGATTTGGCATGACTCTCCCATTCTCTACAACAAACCCCAGATATTCAACACGACGCTTTAAGAACGTACATTTGGTTAGGTTCAACGAAAATCCTGCCTTAGTCAAAACTTCTAGAACAAGACGAAGGCGCTCTATACCTTGCTCTACATCTGACGCTAAAATCAATAAGTCATCGACATAGGCTACAACAAAGGTATGACCTAACTCTCCCAACGCTTGCATGACCGCTCGTTGATAAACTGACGTTGCGTTTTTTAAACCAAATGGCATTGTCAAATATTCCCACTGGCCATCGGGTGTAACAAACGCAGTCTTCTCTACCGATGCAGGCTCTACAGGAATCTGATGGTAGCCACTTACGGCGTCTAAACAGGTGTACCATTTTGCCCCACCTAACCTAGCAACTTGGTCCTCAATTAATGGAAGCGGATATCTGTCAGCCACGGTGTTCTCGTTCAACTCACGGAAATCCACGCACATACGATCCGATCCATCCTTTTTTTTCACCAACAATACTGGACTAGAAAACGGAGAACAACTAGGCCTAATTACCCCCGCCTCCAACAATTCATTGACTTTATCGCGTACAACCTGCCGTTCATTTGCACCGAGACGATACGGACGACGCTGAACTGTTTTTGTAGGGTCAATCAGCCGAATTTCAAGCTGACCTGTATTAACGCGAGACGTAGCTACACCCTGACAAAAAGACATTGAAAATTCCTTTAGAACAGCTATTAATTGCGGTTTAAGTTCTGAGGGTACATCGGTATCAATACAGTCAAAATCAAACTTGTCACTCCTGTTAGATTTTTCACACGTCGAAATATTCTTACTACCTGTCAAAGCAACACTGTCAGATGACACACTGACGTTAAAACCTTGTGACAATATCTCTCTACCCACTATAATATTTTCGTTAAGCAGGTTATCGGGTAATACGTGAAATAACACTTCTAGATTGAAATCACCGATCGTGATCTGAGACAAGATTTGCAATGTGCTATGTACGCTATGCTGACCTATACCAGTTAATTTTATGACATTGTTTACTCGCTTGCCAGAAAACTTATTAGCGATATTTTCTTTGATAAGAGAATATTAGGCACCAGAATCGAAACAAAACAAATATGACTCACGATTGTTTACAAATTGACCACGCGGACTGCTCACACTGCACACGTTGACCTGACGATCGCGCCCATGCACAGGTGCCGCCGTACTCGCCCCATGCGTCACATCTTCATTGCCGCCACCGTTGGCGCCAGGTCCACGGGTGCACTTCCTAGCAAAATGGCCCATTTCACCACAACGAAAACAGACGACTTGCGATTGCTGGTTGCTCGTGGCAGATGATGAAGTCGTTGCCATCGGTCTTCTGTTGTTCGAACGACACTCGTGCGCCTGATGCCCCAACTTGCCGCAGTGGAAACACCTAGTAGGCGGTCCCGTTTTGATCCGTTTTGATTCAGTGCGGTGTTCTTCAGCTGCCGACGTTGTTTTCCTTTTCATAAACGTAGTCGCTTTTAGTTCTCGCTGCAGCTTATCTCTCGTCACGACCTCAGTCGTAAAGGCTAAACGTTGCAGGCGCTTGTCAAATTGAGTCAAATGTGCGAGCACAGTAGATACAGCAATCTCTTCTACGCTCATATTTTGCCATTTTGAGGATAAAGACGTCATCAATCTTGCAGCATACACTGAGAGGCACTCGTTTTCTTTTGGTTTGCTATTTTGTAAGTTAACGAGGGTAGCTGCGGGTGTTTCAACACTATCGTACCTTGCAGTGAATAATTCGCGAAACTGCGACCACTGCATTCCAGGGAACGAGATCTGCGATAACCATTGTGAAGCACTTCCCTTCAGCGCACTACTGATAGCTACTATCAGCGGTCCTCCTTGTAACGGTTTTTCACAAAAACACAAATCAACCGTGTTGCACCAAGCACGTGCATCTGCGTCAGGTTTTTCGGGGTCGAATTCAGGTAACTTGATGTTACTTGTACTCGCCGGATTTTTGATAGCTTCAATCAAGCTCAGCATGTTATTATTTTGCAGCTCGAACATTTTTCGAAAAAGATCTTCGTCAACACGGGGTAGTTGAATATTTTCGGTTCTTTGTTGTGCTCGAGGTGATCCCAATTCTGATGTCGCAGGGAGGCCGAGAGTAGGACTGAGTGGGCACACATTATCTTCATCGGGTTCCGACATTGTGGGTAGCCTCGAACAATAAAAAAAAGAAAATAGATGGGTACTTGATTAACGTGTAATTCGAAGGTATTCTACGAATAGACGCGTCCGCTCGGCGCGAGTTCCGATAGTGGAATCCCGCCCGCTCCAACGGCCGCATCCAAGCATGACTCACGGTGGCGCCACGCTTGCGTTCGTAGTTCTTCGACATATATAATATGATGGGAATTAGAAAAAGTGTGATTATTTAAATTAAACTACCTTGTTTAGACCTAGATAAGATTTTTTGAAAGATTTCAACGAACCACGGCCATTGATCAGAAAAAATTTACCTCGTAGCACCGCGGAATTTAATTACTCTGTCTTACTGTTTATGATTTCTTCCCAATTTAAAGAAAACATAATAAGTAAAAAAATATAATATCCAGACTTAAATAATGGTTTTTGTTCTACTCTTCGTTAAGGTTACTGAACCTTTTAGCCTTAGTTCAATGAACAATAAATAAAATTAAACGCTTGAAAAAAAGACTCGGCCTCCCAAAATTTACCTCCTTGGCCTTTGCTTGCTACTACTTAATGAGATCGTCGTGGCAACTAATTCCAACTAGGCTAAGTACTCTTAAAATACTCCGCCCAACATTAACCTCTATACGTTGCCCGGCGTAAACGTGATTTGTAACTCCTCTAATTGACATTGAACACGAAAGCGAGAAAAGTGTCCGATCGAGGACACTTATCGGCGATCGTGACTGCTATACGCCAGGAGTCACGGGTTCGATCCCTGCGTCAGGGAAAACATTTGTGTTTATTCACCCTGAGTCAAAGTGTTTAGTATATTTATTTGTTTATTCTTTCTTGCACAAAAAGCTACAAATGGCGAACTATTACATTACATGACGTATCATATTATTAACAACAACCAAAAAAATAAGATGTACGTATACAAAATCTGCTCTTTGGAACCAGGGGACGCTGTGTGATACGTATAATGTCCAAGCAATATATTCTATAATATTTTTTTTTCTGACGGTTTAAAATAAATATAGCTTGCACTATCCGAATCTCTAGTGAAAATTATAATTTACATAATGCATAATATGTCATCATCATCATCATCAACCTCCAGAAGTCCACTGCTCGCAGCGAAAATTATGTGTCGGCACTCGGCACATATTTAATTTTTTTTTTAATGTTCAATATTAAACTGTATTAGTGCTTATATGTATATTCCTTTTTAGAATTATATGTAACACATTACGAGGCTGGCTTGGCGCATAAGCGTAAAAAGCCTCACTAAATAAATGATTAAAAAAAAAAGAATGAAGTTCTTTACGGATAAAATAAAGGCTAAGCGAAATTTTCCGTCACGGTTTCGTCATTTACACATCTTTGGTATGGATATAATATCTGATAGTACCAGTCAGATGCAATTGTCGTTTAATACAATTCATTAGTGTTGCCAACGACTGTAGTATACCTACAATAATTATTATCTGTGGCTGTACGTACTTACGACGTTCAACCGGACAATGGCTCATCGGCCGCGGCCCGTGAAGTAGAGACACAATTAGTGCCACATGTTGCGAACTAATGCGGACTACTTCGAAGCACTCCTCGAACTCGTATATCTATATCCTTGGCTCTGAGCTATAACAAGCACTATTGCTCACACAGTTTTGATGTAAAAAACCTTTCCGACACTATGTCATTATATGTAGGTATAGCCTTATAATGTATGTACAATGTATGTAAGTAATCGTAAGCGAGAAATTTGAAAATATCCAATCCTATAGTGAAAAAAGTAATTTCTTAGCCTATTCTCGAAAACGAAGCTAACAAAAGATTTTGTAAGCGGAGCTTGTTTCATGAACTGAATTAAATATTTTATGAAAATAAATAAAAAAATTGCTACCCTCGCTATACTATATATATATATTTATATTTTAATTTTTATTTACAGTGCAGAAGCAATATAATTATAGCCTTTAATGCTTAAAAAATTAATGGAGAATTCGTACTGATACAAATAATATTTTGAAATAACTGTTCGCTAAGGTTCGCTAAGTAATTGGTCCCGGACCTTTACATTTGGGAGTCGGATGTCTCCTGCCTGTTCGGTTGCACTAGTAAAGTAAATAAACTTCCTGTTTGTTTTGTGCTCGGCGAAAATACACTCCGTTCTTCGTTCCAGCTGTTAGCTAATTAGATTTCTTTATCCACTTATCACTTCTGACTCCTGAGATACCGCCGTAACGGACGTGCCCGCATGTTTTCTTTTAACATCCTCTGTTTACGCAAACTACTTCCATAGATCACAGATTATTATTTAGGTATGGTAACTTATCTGTCTATTCATCTCTTTTTGCGAGCGTATTTTTTAAAAACCAGTCCCCTCACTAAGATAAGAAGTAAAGCTATAGTTAGTCATAATTTTCCGTTCTGAGGTTTCAGTCTTAGCTGCAGGGCAATTAATATGTAACTTTTGTTGCTATCATATTTCAGTGTCAATCAGAAAAACAGCGATATTGTGAACTGTTGAAGCATGTTTAAGCATGATTGATTGCTAGATATTGTAGGTAGGTGTCAAAACGTGCATATTGTAATCGCAAAGCCGCCGTATTTTTGATTGAACCGAAAAAGAATAGAAACAAAAGTTACATAATAGCCCCTCTGATTTGATTTTTGTCATGTTTGTTTGTAATGGAATAATTCAAAAACTATTTAACCGATTAAAAAAAATCTTTTTCTAATAGGAAGCGACAGTGCTTCTGAGTTACATGGATTGCTTTTTTTTATGGGAACTCTGAAATTAACGCAAGTGAAACCGTGGGTCTGATAACATTTGTTCCTTTTCCGTACCTACGAACATAATATCTACGTACTTAAAACGTAGTAGTTTAGATAGCACATGGGCCGTGGTTAGTAATGTCCCCTTAGCCAATTTGACAATCTCTAATCGATAACTCATGTAAAAAATAATAAACGAATTGTCACGGTCACGCAAAACTGAAGTTACAATTGCACGTTTTTCACGTGACATGACTATTCGTTTCTTAATTTTCTATGCGTTATTGTCGATTTAGCTAAGGGGGCTGGTTACTAATAAAAGGCACAGGCCGCCAGTCACCACTGTACCAAATCTAGCTCTGTTGCTACACGCGGAGCGGTGTGGGGGTGCGCCCCCACGCTGCCCCCCGCCCCCGTGACCCAGTGACACGCAGCTCAGAGCGAAAAGTTCTGCGCTTACAGTTGAACAAATAAACGCGCACGTGTAAATATTATTATACTGATACCGGTACCGGCTCTATATATTATTATGAAACCCAACAAGATCCTCGAGTGATGCAGATGAAATAGCAGTTACTATTCAAATTCCTTGCGACTTTGACTTTTATTCAATGATAGACTTTGAAAATTATAATACTTACTCTGAGTACGTCTCAACTTTATATTATGGATGTAGTAATATCCGGCTTATTAATCTAAGTTGTCGCGAAAAGATCAACCCATAATAATAAAAAAAAAAAATACAAATTTCGCTTTTATACTATTTTATTACTACCTGTCCCGCGCGGGTTCATTCGCGATAATTTCGGAGTTCCCGCGGGAATTCGGGATTACAATATAGCCAATATAGCCTCAGGGATAATGCAGCTTTCTAATGGTGCAAACTTTTTGAAATCGGTCCAGTAGTTTTTGAGTTAAATCATAACAAACAAACAAAAAATCTAATCTTTCCTCTTTATAATATTAGCATAGACTAGCTGCTCGGTGCAGTGTGACCCGTGTTAATTTCGGATTTCCAGCGGGAATTCCATGAAAAAGTAGTAGAAATAGTAAGTTTAGATTTTTAAAACAATAAACAGAGAAGTTCAATAAATTAATGTTAATTGGCATTTCACTAATTAAGTTACATCTCATTAAATGCCAATTAACATTAATTTACTGAAAGTCTCTGATTGCGGCAGTTTTGTTTTAAAAATCTTTACTTAACTAAGTAATCATTAAAGTCGACTCTGAGTGCGGCCGTTAGTCAAACTTGGTTGGACCAAGTCATCGTATACGGTTTTTTTACCTGTACCTAAGTATGTACATCAATGAACTTAACTTATAGTGTGTGAAATATAATTTCTAAATTTTAATTCATACTTAATTACAGTAAATGAACTGTTTTGTTTGTGAACCCCTGAATATGAAACTCGTTGTCGAGATTGAATCGTGTTTTATCTTGGGGAACAAAACTATGGGTTTTGGAAAAAAAACCGGGGATTTTGTTGTGTTATAAGGTGCTGTATTGGACAATAATTTTCTCAGTGACGGTTTTTTATGTGCTCAAGAAGATATAGTATATGACATTTCGAGCTGATTTCTTCGGTTTCCTCCAAGAGCTCCGAGAAAGTTCTTGCTAGCTATAGTACCGTGGCTTGCAATTTCAAACCGTCAACGAAGCATTTTAGTAAAAAATACATTGATCTAATTAATTTATTTCAAACTGGCTATATGCATTATACCTATGCGAAAGTCCATAAAAAAGAAGAAAGAAAACTGTTATATTTTGATTTTGCAATAGTATCTTAGTCGTTCTCATTAGTAAGTAGGTACTAATTTATTACTGACATGTAGGTACCTACTCATGCAGGAGCCTGCATGTATTTATTCCCTTTGCATTTGCAGCCTCTAAAAGCAAACGCGAGTAGAGAATTAACATTAAACGCCAAGTTCTCGTGAATCTCGTTTCTGTCTTCGCACTCACTGAATGTTTTCTATTCTACTTAGGTAATATTAGTCGCTACACGCTCCGGTTTTATAGCTGTTCAGTGTTAAACTATTACCAGTTGGACTATGGAACAGAACTTTAACATTTGTGCTTAGCCGGATGCAAATTTTGACACATGGAGCGTACGATCGACTTGGGGGCCTGCCTGCCGCCTATTTTCACCACCTTACATTAAAACTTTGTACCAGTAATCTTCTGACTAACATACTTACATATTAAGAGCTCTTATCCAATATTTCTTAGTCATATTGGATTAGGACCTTGATCATAATGTTCATGCACGTTACACAATCTCAAACGCATCAGAAGTCAAAACTACACAATTTACATAATATTTTGTATGTCATAAGAGATGTCTATGTTAGGATTCTTTTTAGACACGTGTGAACACAATTTTTGTGGCGCGTTGGGTTATTTACTTTGAAAACTACCCCAAAAACCGATTATACTTAGTATGTGTTTTTTTATTTACATAGTTTTTTACTACTTATAACGAAATAACTTCTGTATTGTATTTAACTGAACAGAGATGTTATTTATCTTAACACCATTTGTGTATAAATGCCTATAAATGTGTATTGTGTAAACTGTAAAGTGTTCAAGTAAACTGAAAATGAGTAGGTAATATCTGTTAGCTGTAGCTATTTGTTACTATGGTCTAAATAATATGAAATGACAACACGTGTTGAAGTTACATTTACTTGCATTTCTTTCAAATAATGGTAAGTACTTTCAAAACCATTTCAAAAGCGCTGAACGCGACGACGCACGTGACCTGTACAAACGGCGAGCTTTCAACATTTAAAAGCTTAAATTTAGTACCGTTCAGTGTTGAAATCGTAATTCAAAAAGTTATATAATTTTTCTTTCAAAACGTTTGAAGAATCTAAAGTTCATAATTAACGCTGCGGAAAAATCTGAACGGGAAATCGAATGGTTCTTAGGAGTCGTTTTATCAAACTCGGTGAGGAGTTGAGAACACCGCATCTTCCCCTCGGGCGGCTCCGTGGCCCGTGGGCGAGTCATTAGCTATGACAACTTCGTAATCGACGTTTATTACCCACAGTAGATTTAATAGACGATAATTTACTGTGTTAAATTTAACCAGTGAAAACCCACGTTTCATCTCATTCTAATATTATAAATTAAAAGATAATATTTGGATATAAATAACTCACTTACAACTTTACTCATTTGTCCAATTATTAGAAACTCCATTAAATATATGAGCATGTAAAACAGTGTAATGGTTGTAGGTAAAAAATACGTGAGCATGTAATACGCACGCGCGCAAGTAAAACTTTAGATTTATAAATATGTATGTAGTATATATAATATACACATATTGTGTATAAATCTTATAATTCTTAACATATCACTAAAATCTCTGAGTACAGTAGGTAGTTCTCATCCCGGCAAAAATTATATCATAATAAGTACATATAACCAAGTACATTATCATCACACCCAAACTAAGCAGAGTTTTACCAGGGGAATTAGATAACTGGTAATAACTAATTATAATTATACTTTTTGTTGTAAAAACATACTGAACACCACACTCTGAGCAAACATTAAAATCGGTTCACCCAGTCGAAAGTTATGAGGTACCTAACAAAAAAAAAACATACGCGTAAAATTGAGAACCTCCTCCATTTGGGAAGTCGGTTGAAAATGGTTTTAATCGGATGCGGCGATCGAACCCGCTACACTGGCGTAGCAGTCAGATTCGCTTACAAACAACTAACGGTGCTGTCGAAAAAATGCAAGTTCCAGAGAATTCTGAAATCCATGCGAACAAAATCGCGGGGAAACAGTTGGTGATATAAAATAGCGCCTCCCGAGATAGATCTTGAGAGGCGCGAGGTGGAGACGAATTAAGATTTACGGGTTCTCGAATTGGCCCACTTGAATAAAAAAATCCCTCTGCACTAAGCCTCAGACCCATATAAATTATTGTCTATGTACCTACATCTATATGTATGTCTATTTACATCCTTTCATATTGTAGGCAGTTGGTTTCTAGAAAGCTTCCGTTACGTTATAACTATTATTATTAACTGTGCTATTTAAGATATATCTACCATACCACAAACATAAACACAACACAATATCTAGATTACGAATATTATCCGTGCATTAAAAAAACTTTATTTCTGGCTAACAAAAATTATTTATTTATTAAATATTAAAATGTTTTTTTTATTTTCCTCTCCCACGCTTTCTCTCCTGTAGGTACTTGTCTTTGTCCGCATTGTCCTAAAGCCGTCAGCACTTTATCTTCATCTTGGAATAAGAGCTTTTTTTTACTGCAGGAAATTCAATTTAAATTTTTAAACAAAAATATACTTAAACGTTGCGACCCCTTATTAATTGATAAAGTAATAATAATAAAGTCACAACGATAATATTATTTACACAAATTATTATTATTTATGTATCCCCAGTTAACATAGAATTTTAAACTACTTATGTTAATCCCTAAGCTTCTAAATTACAGCACACAGCAGATCGTTTAGTAGTTCATACAAAACTGTAATAGTATAAAATTTTACTTATTCTCTGTTAAGACCTTTACCTGACAGTTCGAAGTCAATGGCCTTGTTAATTTTAATTTTTAGTCCGTCTTGTAGATTTATAAAAAATATTGGCTGCGTATTTTTTCATTTTTTATGATATGATTATCATGTTATGATGTCAAGAGCTCCTACACTTTAATGCGTTTTATCTTTATATTTTTTCAATAATTTGAAAAAGCAAAGAATACGGGTCTATTATTTTTTATTAATATACAAGACGATCTAAATAGAATTTTGCTTTTCATACCCTGGATACAAGCCTGTTGCGTTATGATTAAAACCATGATGTCATATTTTGTTTGACAGCTTCTCGGAGGCGGCTCAGCGAGTACGTGGAGCACTACGAGACTCTCGAATACAATTCGGACCACGTCCACGCGCAGCACGTGCGCGCGCGCCGCTCCCTCGACGCACCGGAAGATGTCCGGCTCAAGTTCCACGCACACGGCAGGAGGTTCCACATGCGTTTGCGACGCGACCTCTCCGCATTTAGCGAAGATTTTAAAGTGAGACTATAATATTATTATATAGAACTGAATAAAAACAAAATAAAATACATACCTATTATTTTCAAAAACTTTTGGCAATGTGTCGACATACATGAGTCTCAATAATATCAGTGTCAGGCAAATTTATTTATTTATTTATTTATTTAAGTACACAAAACAGATTGTAGTCATTACAATTTTTACTTATTATAGTGTATTATTATATGTTCCGACCACAAACCAGAGATATGCATACCTAGAAAGACTAAAAATATCGAGCAATGTACAAAGTAATATTTAAATTTATTTTGATATTTATGGATTTATGAGCTAGTTAACAGCAATTATGCGCTTCTCTGTCTGTTTTTTTTTTTTTTCATGATGAAAAAGAGCCCCGGTAATCCATACATATAAACAAAATTGAAGTAACTGTTTGTAATCCAACTTAACAGCTATTTTTACTAAATGTATATGAGAGTACATATTATATGCGGTACTTACATAAAAAAACAATATTTTAAATTTTTCTCTGTCTGTCTGTTCTGGGTAATCTCTGAAACGGCTGGATCGATTTTAATTGGCATATAGCTGATGTTACTTATTAGGAGTAACTTAGGCTACTTTTAGTATAGAAAAAAATAGTCCCTGCGGGAACTCCGCGTTTCAAGTGAAACTCAACTCCGAAACTCAAGCGGGTGCAACCGCGGGCACAGCTAATATTATAATATAATATGAACTTAATAGTAGATTATATAGAATTATTATTAATATTTTTGTGTTTTATAGGTCGAAGATACAGGAGGTCAAATTCACGATGTGTCCACTTCACATATATACCACGGAGAATTGGCTGGTGAGTTCTATGGTGATCGTCAAAACCGCTTCCAATAAGTGTAACAAGTTTGAATACAGTTTGAGACACATTATTAATTTGAACTAAGACGTGAAGCATGTAGATAGGTGCGTTCGAATATGGCGACAGCCGCGAATCTACTACAGCGGGCTCCATTGAGATAGTCGCTCCAAGTCGCTCGGCACCCGGAGCCCGGGAGCACTCGCCTTATCTGCACTCTCCTACACCCGCCATTGTTCACCCGCTCTGCCCGAAGGGGAATAAGTCCCTGCAACAAGTACGTTGACCGACGACGTCGTGTTTCTCTTTAATCAAGCTTCATTCGAAAGTAAACATTCAATGTGCCTGCTGCAGTCCCAAGTAAAACAGGTCCCCATTTTGCGTGTAATTTTATTATTAAACACTAGCTGGCTGGTTTCACCCGGGTAAGTTTCGGGACTTATTTAGGAACTCGCAGATCCGAGATAAAAGTATCCTAAAAACGCTTTAATTTAAATGATTATAACATTTTTTGAGATATCCGATTTGATAAAAGAAAGTTTATTATTTTTTTAGCTACGCTTTATATTCCTGTAAAAATCGCGTCAAAATCCGTTGAGTAGGACTAGGTACCTATGATTAGCGAACAGTTTTTTATTTTTTATTTGTGTGTTTTTAAACTTCTGACACTCTTTTATCGCCCCATCTACGTCAAAAAAACGTGGATTCTACTTTATGTATAGATCGCCAAATATGCTCTATGCAACTATGACTAGCTATAAGTGGAGAAACATAGCTCTATTACTCTTAGGAAAGACTGCGTCACTGGTGATTGGGAGGTTTCGGCGGTCACTTGAGTTTTTAATGTGGGCGAAAGTCGCTTTGCTGGACGAGCTCTCGCACGGAGGCCGACAGTGAGTGCCTGGCTCCAACGTCGTGCAAGTAATTAATTGTTCTGTCTGAAACTTTAATTGCATTGTCTGTTTAGTAAATAAAGAAAGACCCGCATCCAATCAAAATAGATGGAGCCTATTTTCTATGTACACTTTCACGTGTAAAGACGTACTCACGTCGCGTATAGTATGTGTAGTTACTTTCCATTTGTTGTCCAATTATATATTTTGAATGCGATGGTGTAGCTAGTCATTACAAGTTTTTAAATTGCAATGTTCGTAAGTTGTCTTTTTCAAAATTTGCAAACCATTTTTACACCACTTGCTGGTATCCTTGGGAGATGAGGCATAACTATGTAAGTAAGTTTGACGATAATGCAATATCATCGAGCTGATCTGATGGTGAAACTTGAATCCTCCGATAATGCAAATGATCGGACAGTCAAATTTGGGCTAGTTTGTTTTGTTACCATGAGTACTTCCACTATACACGATGACGAGTGTCTGAAGATGGAGCTGGAAGAATGCCACTGGAACTCCGTAATTGAAACTGTTAAGATAGTCATGTTCGGGCTCGTTTGTTTTGTTTTCATGATATGGCTTGTTTTTTTGTTAAATTAATTTTGATAATTTTTTTATTTTATTACTTACATAATTCGAAATCTGTAACAGACAGACGGTGCGAATGGATAAAGTTGTGCGTCGCGTAGGGCCCCGGTCGCTGTGGGAGCGCATCGATCGCAGTTCGTCGTCCTACTTACGGCGCCACCGATGCACTTAACCACACTGACTCGAAAACGACATTTATTCATGCAGGCCATGTGTTGTTAAGCGCATTCGTTTTCAATTCGTCCCGGTCGAATTTATAACACTGATAATTTAATCCTATCGTATAAAGATGGTCTTAAGTGATTGTGTGTGGATGCACCTGTGTTTGTTAGGGAAAAAAAATTAACAGCCGTCACAACAAAAAATTCTAAGAATTTCAACATTAACACTGTATACTGTTTCTCTGTTCATTTTATTATTTTTTTAAATAATGAGCGGTTGAACCAAAAAATATTAAACTTAGCTCGATTCAGATATCCGAAACTGTATTAGGTACAGAAAAGGAAGCGTCAAATCTTAAAGCTTAATAGTCGATACCTCACCTAGACTGCTAGGGAGACGGCTAGGCTGTGCGGGGCATTAGCGCGGCAGACAGTGACAAATCTCGTGTCGTCCCGGCTGCCGTTTTATCACTTTACGCAAAAAATTACTTCGACAAACCAAATTTTACATAAAGTCCAGACATCCTTTTATTATATGTACCTAGCTATCAGTGTCACTTGTGTTTGTAAAATAACGTCGTCTAGTTTTTCTGGAAAATCGGTGTCGCTTGCTTCAGAATTCAGATAAGAATTCTATTCATAAAATATTATTACATTTTTTTATTTTCGTTAGTTACGGTATAATTTATTTTACTCAAGCATGTTTTAGATGGATAATTTCGCAATTTTCTTGTATAATATTTAAGTATAACATGATTGATGTGACCAGTGTTTATCAAATCGGTCAAGTGCGTGTCGGCCCACGCACAAAAAAGGGTTCCGAAGTAGGGGAGAACGAACACCATTAAAATAGAAAAATAGAAGATTTTTTCGAAAATATCACACATTTCAAAAACTACGTAGATATCTATTTTAAATAGCTTTTCGCCTAAATTTTTCTTGGTTGGAACATCATCATGAAATTGTCACTGTGAACCTTGCATATCAAATATTGGCATCTCAAAAAAAAAACTTCGAATTTATTTGCATCCAGAATAGTTCTACTTCAACAATAGTTCTGTTGATTTACCAATATAAACGCTACTTGAAGAATGAGATGCCAACTTCACAAATGATATTCCAGCATCTCATTAAATTTGAAGTATTTGAGCATCGAGGAGTTATGTCTAACATAGTTCTGTACATCTTGATTGATTTTTAGGATAGTTCCGTTAATTTGGCCTTATAATAGAAATTTTAAATATTAAATTAAAATTATCTCTGTACATGAAAAGTTTTGAAGGGGACAATTTTTTACGACTGTACCTAAGCGGATTATCTCTGCATCAACTACATATTTATTGGCTGATTCAATTTTAAATGTCATTATGGTTTTTCGGGATCTATTTCTTTTGTCATGCCTTTTGGATGTACGAATTACTTACCATTAACCGCCTTTTTTATAATTGGAAAGGTTTCTTTTCAAATTTTATCTATTTGTATAGATAGTGCCAATAGTCTCTAAATAAAATGGCTGTTCCGTTTTCTGCAATATGGTCACGGAATCCTAGAAAAGCTTATCAATAGATACATTAAGCTTTTTCATAATAATAATGGTGTCTATGCGTAGACCTCACGCGTCAAATCCTTAGCTCGTACAATACAATAGTAGGCTTTTGTGTCGAACGTTAATTAATATTGTAATCTCGTTTGTGTATGTCAAATGTCAATATTATATGTACTGAAGCCTGTCGAGTTAATTATAATAAATTAGTAGCAAACATTGTGTACTTACACAATTGGCTATACATATGTACAATTGGCTATCCATAGAGATATTACACATATAGAACGTTAGTTTAAATCAAAATTCCTTTCGGAATTGAAGCACAAAGCCCATCGATGTGTGCCTAAACGGCGCGTAATGACGTTCGTGGTAAGAGACCTAGTAAGCTGTTTCCACCGCGCTTGAAATTCTATAACTCTGCGTGGGCTAAATGCCTATTATTTCTATGCTTACTTATAACAAAATTCACTGATTCATTATTTATGAAATTAAATTGCAATAGATAGATTCATCTTCCTGTAGTAGAATAGTAACTCTCTAATAGTTATAGTTTTCTTTCGAATTAAAAGAGATACATCTCTTCATTTATTCACTACCTTGAAGTTAGAACTGAATAGAACAATGTTGTAATATTGAGTGGAAAAGCTGTTATCTTGCAAGGTTTTTGTATAGCTTGTCAGTTGTCATCGCACCTACCAAGGCGCGATGACAATGAGTTCTCTAAAAAGATCCAGCCACTTCCTGCTTGCCATTGACAATAATTTGATGATTTGAGTTTTAAAATAAAATTATGTAATTTCATTACAATTTTCAATACCAAGTTGATACTGTTATAGTAGGTATTAGTACTATTTTTTAAAGTATTCCTACCGTTAATATAATGTTATAATACATTATACAACGTTATTTTTATTATACTGATACTAAACCTAAATACAGTTTCAGAGTCATCGTTTAAATCAATTGCAATAGTTTTTTCCTTCTAGTAGTCGTGAAGTTCAATTTTGTGATGAGTGTAACGGAATTGTTTAAATCGGGTTTGCACCCAAGCGCTGGATTTAAACCGGATTGATTGCCTATCTATAGGTACCCTCAACCTAGGCGACCTAAAGTAGAAAAGATATTAACCAAGAATTACCTATGTTGTGTAACTTTGACTTGATTTCGCTGACCTTGCTTGAAATAAGTACTTTAGTACCTATTTCATACAAAATCTGTAATATCACGTGATCCTACCACCTACAAGCCCCAGCTACTTGTAATTAAAACGTGAGGGTACGCAAATCCTAGTTCTTGGACAATCATCGGCGTCGTGAACCGAGTATAATTTGATTACCTCACAGTCACAGCTGGCTTTACTCACTCTACCTACAATAATTGTAGCTACCCGAGCATTTAATACACGTGTAGTGGTAGTGTGGCGTATCTAATTGCAACGTGTGGTGTACACGGGCACACGGCAATATTTGAAGTAGGTAATAATAATAGTAGGTTGGTAGTAAAAATCTATTACCATAGCAATCCCCCTGTCACCTGCAAGTATGACTCACCCAACGAATGGTACGTTTGCTTGGTTTAGGTAGTAATATTAATACTCTCCTAATGCTCTATTGACACGGCATTTTAATGGCATTATTTCGTAATAGTAGTCGATAAATTATTACCCCTATCTATCCCCTATCAAAAAGACTATAACCACTGCGTTGAATACGTTGTACCTACAAACCTTTCTTATACGAAACCCACTTCTTCTTATTTTTTACGTTGGTTTCGCAATATATAATGTTGCCAATGTCAATAAGAGCCTGTCCAGATGACGCGTTTTAAGCGCGTGTCGAGAACGCGCGAGTCGTGAATCCGTCGCGTTTACGCGCGATAGCATCTGGACGGGATCTATGTGGCTCTAGCACAGAGAAAAGAAATAACTAGAGATGACATGTGGGCGGGGCTGGCGCGCCACGGTTGCTAAGGAAGTTAGAACAAATGCTCAAACTTTCCAAAAACATTTTTTGCTGGCATCCCGAGTAGGTATATTTTCCACAATATTCCCGAAACTGTGAATTTTGTAAACAACGATTAGGTTAAAACCTAACCAAACGACGTTTTATACATTTCGTTACGTTAATGAATGTTTGTGTGGGTGATAAATATGTAGTTTTGTGTGCTACAATCACCCGGCGACACTGGTTGTCGTTTGTTTCCATACTAAACTGAGTTGATGTCACTTCTATCTGTTCTGTGGCCTCTAGTATCTCGGGAACACGCGCGTTCTCCACTCGCGCGTAAAACGCCTCATCTGGACAGGCTCTAAGCAGATTGATGGAGTAGGTACCTATATTATGAATTATACATAGGTATATGTATTTATAGTAGACTGCAGAACATGTTAAATAAGGTAAATGATATTATTAATAATAATTCTGCAGTATTATATCATAATATTAAATTAAATAATTAAAATCGTCAAAAGTGGCCATTTTGTGCACGATTTATTTAATATTTATAATAATATCAAGTAAATGCCGGCAAAGGCATGGTGACGGGGTATGAAAATACAAAACTCTATTTAGTCCGTCGGCTAGATATACTTAATAATAATAATAATAGACACGTATTTTTTGCTTTTTCAAATTAATAAAAAGGTAGCTACTTCAAGTTAGGAGGGGAGGCTCGTGAGTCGTTATGACCCTGTATATACTGTACCTACTCGTGACGTCACACAACATTTTGACCCAATGTATCGCCGTTATTTTTTGATTACGTAAAAATAGAAAAAATACATGTCCAATATTTTTTTATAATGTATGTAGGTACATGACGGATTAAAAACTAAAATTTACTCACCAGCTGGCCTATTAGCGTTAACGTCATTAGTATTAAGTAGTATTTACGTACCCTGTTTTACAATATCCAATTATTGGTTTCTTTTCAAATAATAATAAAGTCCCCATTCCCGTCCCCGTCCCCCCATCGGGAATCGAACCTGGAACCTCTTGATTAGCGGGTAGATAAAGTGACATACTGTTCCAATCGGTATCTTAGACATATTTTTATAGCCGGTGTTGATGTTAATGTTGACCTTGTGTGTGTGTGTGCCTTGAGTGACTTGCATTTTCATTGCAGACGAGCCGACGTCGGCCGTGTTCGGCTCGGTGACGGACGGCGTGTTCGAGGGCAAAATCATCACGAGGGACGGCGCCTACTACGTGGAGCACGCGCGCCGCTACTTCCCGCCGAACGGGACGCGGCCGCGCGGCCACTCGGTCATATACAAGGAGAGCGACGTGAGCGATCCGTACGCGCACCGCCGGCACGGTAGGTCGAAGCGTTTATTTAATTACTAGCTGTGCCCCGCGGTTTCACCCGAGGTAATTTCGGAGTTCGCGCAGGAATTCCGAGATAAAAATTACCCTATGTCCTTCTCTGTATCCCTGACAACGTGTGTACAAAATTAAAATTTTATGATGATCCGTTGAGTCGTTGCGGCGTGAAAGCCTAACAAATAAACAAACTCACTTTCGCATTTATAGGTAATAGTAAGGATTATTGTCAAATAACCCCCCCCCCCCCCCCAACACCTCTTCATTAACCTCTTTCAGGATAAAAGTACCTCATCTCTAATTTTGTACAGTTATGGGTAATAGGGATGTGGACTACTTTTGAAAATCAAAATTCTAATTATTCCGTCAGTTAGAAAATAAAAAACAATAGACACGTATTTTTTTGCTTTTTCAAATAAATTAAAATATACAGAGATAAAGCGCATTAAAGTTGAGGGTGAGGGGGTCGTCGTGACGTCACTAACCGCTAAAACCGCCATACAAACTCAGAATAGTGACGTCATCCGAAATTTCAACTCAATATTTCGCCGTTATTTTTTGATTACGTAAAAAAAGAAAAAATACGTATCCAATATTTTTTAATAATCTACAAGACGGACTAAAAAATAAAAATTAGTCAACATGCCCATTGAATTACGGGATTACGTTGGAAACTTTGTTCCGCGACAAAAAGTATCCTAGATAAAGTTAGAGCATAGCCGTGCTAACGCTGCTCGAGTCGGGTGTGACCGTTTCTGAATATTCTTTTCTCGTATTGAAAATACTTAGTACAGGAGATTGTCATTTTGTGATCCAAACTTTACAAAAAAAAACCTCACTCTACACGTAGTAGGTGCAACAAATCGGATGGAAACGAAACGATTCATCCAATGATTCATCCACATCTTGCAAAATGTGACTAATGCCTACTCCTACCTACATAAAGCAAATTGAACTCGATAAACACAAATTGGTCACATAGAAAATTTAAAGTTAATTTATAATTTCTCGCTATATCAACTATTTTAAGCTGCGTAACACAATTGCATATCGGCGCCCTTTCATTATAGTTTGGTTTGCGATAAGCAAATTGAATTTTAGATACATATTATAAATAATCTGTTCAGACATGGGTCGAAATTAAAAACTTTAAGGAGTAGGTATAAATTATTTGTAAGGAGAGTAAGAAAATCTACGTTGGTAATCGCAATAACTATCCAAATAAAGTATACAAGAAACTACCTGCGGTTTACAGCCGGGTCTGCCGAATGCATTTATTACTATTATTCTATCAGAAAGTTGCGTCCTGAAAATTGATACCTAATGAATGTGATAGTCGAAATGCGAATTCGGTAAAATCGTAAGACTTCAAGTATTGCACAAAATTCCTGCGGGAATTCCGGGATAAACAATATCCTATGTCCTTCTCTGTACTCCTGACAATAAGTATGCAAAATTTCATGGTGATCGGTTAAGCCGTTAAGGCGTGAAATCGTAACAGACAGACAGAGTTACTTTCGCATTTATAATATTATAGTAGTTAGTAGGGATTTTGTACATATAAAAATTGGTGTTTGTATGTTTGTCGCCTATGCGTTCCTAAACCATTCATCGGATAGTGATGAACGGATTCCTAGATCCAGAGTTCCTGCGGGGTTTCCGAAATTGACGACGGTTACTCAATCAAATTAAACAGTATAATTTCAACAACTGACGCTGGTATGAATAACGCGACATAAATAAAGTCATGTAGGTACATATTCATTCAACGTTAGGCGCAGTATATCTCACTGAAATGCAAATTTCACGTCAACAACACTTCAAGTGCAGTGAAGCTTAAATTTTTTCTGCTCAGCGCGAGCAAAAATTTTCCATTTAATCTGTATTCTTTATTCTTTGTTGTTTATCTACAACAGAAATATTTAGTCAGTTTTGACAGTCATTGAATCTTATTACAATAGTAATAAAGTCCAAAGACTGCCAGCGTTTACTTTTAGTGCGACTGTACATTTTATTTTCACTATCAGGGCCCTTATTCACTATGACCATAACACGGCGCATTAAGATAACTTACCACAAAAATTGTCTTTCCCTCGTTCTCAAAGAAGTTTCACTTCAAAAAAACACATTTACAACGTTTCTTATGGCATACAGAATTACAGAATAACAATTTCAAATATTTGGGCACCTGGAACTTTTGTGATTGCGTTTTTGGGAAGCGCGTTGTGGGCAAGGTATGTTATTGGTCATATTGTAGTGAATAAGAGCCCAGTTCTTGAACAATCGCCCCGCATCGCGCGCGATCATTTCCCTCCCATTTCAATATCATTATGAAAATTGAAAACAAAGAAAAATGTAATCAGCATAAATCAATAGGTAAATATATACATACGTATATGTATATTGGTATAATACCAAATGTAGGTATCTAACATAACTAACGTCCCTCAGTAAGTTAGGTAAATTCCGATACCCGACTGAATAATATATGTGGTTTGAGTAGGTACATGGAACTCCGGCACTAATGCGGGGAACAGCGAATCACCGTAAACTACTGTCGGGGTACAAAGAAGGACATAGAATACTTTTTTCCCGCAACTCTGAAATTACCGCGGATGAAATCGCGGGGGACAGCTAGTCTTAATATATATAAATCACGTGTCACGTTGTTTGTCCGCGATGGACTCCGAAACTACTGAACTTATTTTGATAAAATTTTGTAACCATTCATAATATGATCCAACTTAAAAGATAGGATAGTTTTTATCCCGTAATTCCCGCGGGAACTCCGGAATTAATGCGGGGAACTGCTTATCACCGTAAACTACAGCACTTTTTTCCCGGAATTATCGCGGGAACTTCGAATTACCGCGGATGAAATCGCGGGGGACAGCTAGTAACTATTATATATTTGTTTGTTACGCTTTACGATACCTCATATAAAGAGATCCTGCGGGATGTCCGATATTGACGCCGATGAAACCGCAGGAAACAGCTAGTCTATACTAATATTATAAAGAGGTAAAGTTTGTGAATTGTGAGTTTGTGACGTTGCAGGGGTCATCTCTGGTTATACTGAACCGAAGGTCTAAACAAGGTCTAAACGACATTTATGCCTTCTAAACCCTATGATGTTCTATTTTTACCCGACTGCGACGCAAGTACGCAACCGAAAAGGGGCAATAATTTTACAGGTAATGTATCTACCTACACAAGAACTCGTAATAGTAGATTAGTAGCCAAGGGCTGTAAGGCATCAATTGTAGCCCGAGATATTTAGGCGCACGAGCGCAGCGAGGGCGCCTATAGTTCCAGGGTGCAATTGATGCTTACACCCGAGGTAACTACTCTGCTTTACATCTCGATTGTGAGGTAAGTAGAAAAAACCGGCATTACAAGAATAAAACATTCTATTAGTTAAAATTTATAGTGAAATGAGAACAATTTTTTTCAAGAACGATATTGAGCTTCGCCGTTCGATATTTAAAATTGATAACTATTATACTCATACGAAGACAAGGCTGAATAGCGAAGCGACCTCTTTTGTCATTGGGCTGAATGCATGATGTCTAATTGCCAGTATGATGGTTAGATGTACGCTCGCGAACTTTTTGAAAGAGTGAAGAGTTTTTTTTAGTTACTTTCCGCCCTAGGGCTTTTCTAGTTACATTATTACCCTAGAGCGCTAATTGGTCACCTACAAGCCCCATTTAATAAGGACCTACTTACCGAATATGAGAGATGTAAAAGTATTTTATGAATAAAAAAAACTTAATCGCTTACAGGCACGACCAATTAATATTCGCTTATATTCGTATGCGATTGAAATTTAATCATACAGTGATTTTTTTTATCGTTTGAAAATTTATACAACACCATGACTGTATTCGTTTTTATTTCCCGGTGTTCTATTCGAAAATGTTTTAAACTCTTCGTTGCGTAGACAAGTTAATTAACGTTAGGATATTACGTGTTTTGCGTGACCCTTGTTAAAAGTTGTCGTCGCGTTCCTTTCTTTTCCTTAATTGTTTGTTTACCCTTGCCCTTCGCGAACATTGAACGTTAAACGTCCTTTGAGTGTACACAAAAAAAGACTATTATTTATAATGAAACAATTTTATTGTAGCGTTTATCCAGTCACTCGCGAAGGGTTTCTTTGTTCCCTAACAAAGAGCAAATACGCGCTATACAACCTCGTTACTCACACGACACCTTTTAGCTTGAGTTTGCATAAATTATTTCACTGACCAAATTAACGCATCGCTTCTATGAACTTTATGCGAATGTCTTAAAGATTTCAATCCGAGTCCGAGATTTCAGTCTGTACCTATAGCGCGGGCGTTTTTGTGGGTGCTGTCACGTGTACTAATTCAAATATTGGAATTTTTTCTCACGTCAAAAAGAGCCCCATTCGGCTTTTAACTACAATTTTGAATAAAAATATTTTGTCACTTTATCAAAATGCATTGAGTACAAAATTGTTACACAATATTACTTATTTTTTCATTAAAGAAATGAAAAAAAAAAACAATTCGTCCCTAGTATCTATGATTTTCAACTCGTCGAATTATCGCTTATGAATGCAATATATGTATTTATTTATTTATTGCATACGAAAGAACAATGTTACAGCACTTGAATAAGGAAAATACAAATGGCGGTCTTATCGCATAGTAGTAAATTACATAGTAAATTTGATTTTTTTTCTTTTCTAAAAAGCTATATTCTATAATATATCCTATATACATATATCCCTGAGTAACATAGGCTATATTGTAACCCGGAATTCCCGCAGGAACTCCGAAATTACCGCGAGTGAAACCGCGGGGAACAGCTAGTTGCATACCTATATTTTTAAGGCTCGTGGTGTCGCCAACGACCTTGGGCGTTGAGGCGTGGCCTAATTTTCTCGCCCCCGCTACCCGCACCCAAACATCGCGCGATAATGTACGTAGGGTCAGTGGAACAGTTATCGGCACTCCATCAAATCTATCATTATTTTAATTGATATTACATTGAGTCATGCAAATATTTTTATATCGTATTTTTTATGTTTTATTTTAATACTTTAATAATGAAGGTAAATAATTATTGATGTTTATTTTTATTATATTGTAATTTTACTATAAAGGATTAATGATATCAAATTCGTAGTTAAATAGGTAGTTAAATTAATTTATTATTTTACAATTTAGTACTTATTTAGTACAATTTAGTACCTATACACAAATTGATTTTTTTCTTTTCACATATTTAGTGTACCTATTTGGTACCTTTAGGTACCGAATTTATTTTTAATTTATATCGTCCCAGAAAAAAGTAGTAGACTAATCAAAATTTTCGCCGTAAGAAAACATATTTGCTGTAAGTAACAAAACACCAACTTTTCACCAGAAACATTTTTTTTATAAAATTGAAAATAAAGCAACTTTTTAACAAGAACTGACAGAATTGTGATTTTTTTTGTACATAGTTTTGTTAAGTTAAGGGTGCGCTCCGCCAGATTATGCAGCTCTTATCCGATAGAGGCCGCGGACGGCGCCATAAAAGAGTTTTCTCAATTTACAGAGAATCACAAGGTTAAAAAATAGATTTTGATGATGGCTGCGAGAGAATGAGTGTTTAATACATCTTTAATTTAAAATTTTTATATGGCTTTACGCGCATTATTATCCTTTAACTACACGAAAATATCGAATAACTGGCCGAAACGTAGTCACACACACATGCAAATCGATTAATACTAGACGATTAGGATTCGTAATTTGGCTACCTCAACAAGAGTCTCGGTGGTGTGCGTCTTTTTTTGTAAACTATGAATCGTGAAAATCTTGTGTTCAAACCTTAGATTTCGATTCCACTTTTTGACCACGTGATCACATAGATATGACGAAAACATGAAGTTTGAGTACCAACACGATGGGTCTGTAACTTGTAGTTTCCGAGATACAGGCTATCGAAGATTTGATCTCGTGATCACATAGATATCACGAAAACACGAAGTTTGAGTACCAACACGATGGGTCTGTAACTTGTAGTTTCCGAGATATAGCCTATCGAATATTTGACCACGTGATCACATAGATATGACGAAAACATGAAGTTCGAGTACCAACACGACGGGTCTGTAACTTGTATTTTCCGAGATATAGGCTATCTAACATTAGATCACGTGATCACATAGATATGACGAAAACATGAAGTTTGAGTACCAACACGATGGGTCTGTAACTTGTAGTTTCCGAGATATAGGCTATCGAAAATTTGACCACGTGATCACATAGATATGACGAAAACATGAAGTTTGAGTACCAACACGATGGGTCTGTAACTTGTAGATTCCGAGATACAGGCTATCGAAAATTTGACCACGTGATCACATAGATATGACGAAAACATGAAGTTTGAGTACCAACACGATGGGTTTGTAACTTGTAGTTTCCGAGATATAGGCTATCGAAAATTTGACCACGTGATCACATAGATATGACGAAAACATGAAGTTTGAGTACCAACACGATGGGTCTGTAACTTGTAGTTTCCGAGATACAGGCTATCGAAGATTTGATCACGTGATCACATAGATATCACGAAAACATGAAGTTTGAGTACCAACACGATGGGTCTGTAACTTGTAGTTTCCGAGATATAGCTTGTTGAAAATTTGACCATGTGATCACATAGATATCACGAAAACATGAAGTTTGAGTACCAACACGATGGGTCTGTAACTTGTAGTTTCCGAGATATAGCTTGTTGAAAATTTGACCATGTGATCACATAGATATCACGAAAACATGAAGTTTGAGTACCAACACGATGGGTCTGTAACTTGTAGTTTCCGAGATATAGGTTATTGGAAATTTGACCACGTGATCACATAGATATCACGAAAACATGACGTTTGAGTACCAACACGATGGGTCTGTAACTTGTAGTTCCGAGACTATATCTCGGAACACACGTTGCATCACGTGGTCACATAAGACACAATAAAAATATTATTTTCATTGCATCGGAGAATTTGGAGATAAACGCTGAATTTTATCACCCCAGGCCGAGATACAACCTTTCGAAAATATGGTCTCTCTCTTTTACTCATCGTGAAAACAAGAAAGAGATAGCAAGAATTTATTCAACACAAAAATATAAAATACTTTTACCCGTAAGTTACGTTATACCTCATCGTACGTGACGCAGAACCAAAACGTCTTTTCCAACTTTCCACAAGTTATTTGTATTCGCTTCGGCTACTAATAGGTACCTACTACATCAGTAATAGGTATATTTTCAAATACAATTCTAAATTATCTTGGTAGGCAAAATTGTCAAAACTCACGGCACAACGCCGCGCCACCTTGTGATCCTTTTGGAATTCACTACAAACTACTGCATTCGGGGGACTTGTCAGTCTACAGCCTAACTACAGCTGTTTATAGACCGGGCCGCCATTTTCGTACACTTATAAGTGTATTCGTTCTCTCACACAAGCAAAGGTTCGACCGAAATTTAATTCATTTTGAAATGATTGTAATTATGTTATTTCTTCACTATAATATGCAAAGATTTTGGGCTGTGCGTTATCGTAACAAGTAGTAGTATTTTATTAAATGAAGTCTAATAAATAAAAACAGGCGGAATGCCTTTAATATAGCTACGGCAGTTTGTATGAAAACTAGACCTTTAGACCCACCTTAATGTTAGTTGCAATTAAAATATTTTCACTAAAGTTACAAGGAAACAGGTTTTACTACTTACAGCATTCTTCGATTTGTATGCAGATAGAAAATTGCTGTATATTTTCCGATATCTAAAATGCTGTAGCTGTATATTTTTATTTTTATTAATTTATTGATTAATTTAGTAAAAGAAAGTAATAAAACAAAAATGTGTTTATAAAATTGCCTTTTGTTACAAAAAAATACAATGAACCAATAATTAAAATTCAGTGAAGTCCAGTTGCCCAACTTTTTGCAGCTTTTTTTTTCGTGGCATTTTTGATGTCGCTACCTTATTTTGCTCACAAAATTAATTTGGCGTAACCAAGCGGATTGCGACAGCGCGACGCACAGCCTACCCGTTTGAATGCCAGCGCCAGACTGACTCCCGTCGCCCGCGCACGGACCCGCTCGTGACCATTTGTAGTGAATGTGATATAAAAAACATTTCGTCAAAACTATGTATTATTTTGGAACGATAAATGCTCAGTTTTAAGTTAAACAAGTTAGCAATCTTTTCCTGAAAGAATCGTGAAATTATCACTTGTAGTTTAGAAGCAGTAGCGTATTTCAAGTTGAAAACAGCTTCATTTCAATGTTTTTTTTTTGAATAGTATTTTGTAGACTACAATTTATTTAAATGCTCAGATTGAAGTTCATATATCAATCTTTAATATATGTTAATTCTGGAATCGTCAGTAGGCTAATTTATGAGCTTTAGGGCCTCAAAAATGATCGTTTCACGACTCCATGCGCCCGCGCCATGGTAGTTGGTAGTTGCTAGTAGTTGGTCCGCGATCGGTTAATTGGTTTTTAAGTTAATCCATTACAATTTGAGTTTATACATACAAAAAATCAAATCTTTTCTTTTTTTAACATTGATATACCACACCAAGTAAATCAATGATTTTTAATATTAGTATAAATAATTTTCATTAAATCTATACTAAAAAGCAAAAGTTTGCGAGTTTGTGACGTTGTAGGGGGTAATCTCTGGATCTACTGAACCGATTTTAAAAATTCTTTCACTTACCGGAAGCTACAGTGGTCCTGAGTGTCATAGGGTACTTTTTATTTCGGAATTCCCTCGGGAACTCCGAATTTCCCGCAAGTAAAACCACGGGGAACAGCTATCTCTGGATCTACTGAACCGATTTTAAAAATTCTTTCACTTATAAAAAGCTACAGTGATCTTGAGTGATATAGGGCACTTTATATCCCGGAAATCCCTCGGGAACTCCGGACTTTGTGAGGTTGTTATCTATGGATCTACTTATTATAAATAGGAAGCTAAAGGGAATCTGAGTGACATAGGGTACTTTTGATGCCGGAATTCCTACGGGAACTCCAAAATTACCGCGGGTGAAACCGCGGGGGTCAGCTAGTGTAATATAAAATGGCGCCAAATTGTCGTTGCCACAAATGTATGCGATAATGCCAATGCAAGACGCTCTGCATTTACTGCGCGAGCCAGTAACTTCCGTTATCTGGCGGTGGCTAGCTCTACCCGATACCTACCCACTGGCCTACCAGTAGGGTTGACAGATCGGGAACCCAGAATATTTTTAACAAGCTGTTCCCCGCGGTTTCACCCGCGTTATTTCGGGATAAAAAGAAACTCTATGTCCTTTCATGTACCCCAGAAAACTTGTAGGCAAATTTTTAATGATTAATGTTTGGTAATTAAGGCGTTTAAGCGTAACAAACAAACGAACAACGAACAAAAAACATACTTTTGAATTTATAATACATACAAACACAAATATCTTAACAAGATTCAAAGTTTTGAAATTTTGAAAGCTTGTCTTTAGAAATGTACTACATAGGTGCGTAATTATGTAACGTAAAAAAAGAAACCCTCATAGCTAGGTATTACATATTTTTTTTTTATACCAAATCTTACTTGGAGGCTTTTAGAATCCCTTAAGGTGGGTCTAAAGGTCTAGTTTTCATACAAACTGCCGTAGCTATATTAAAGGCATTCCGCCTGTTTTTATTTATTAGACTTCATTTAATAAAATACTACTACTTGTTACGATAACGCACAGCCCAAAATCTTTGCATATAGTGAAGAAATAACATAATTACAATCATTTCAAAATGAATTAAATTTCGGTCGAACCTTTGCTTGTGTGAGAGAACGAATACACTATAAGTGTACGAAAATGGCGGCCCGGTCTATAAACAGCTGTAGTTTGGCTGTAGACTGACAAGTCCCCCGAATGCAGTAGTTTGTAGTGAATTCCAAAAAGATCACAAGGTGGCGCGGCGTTGAGCCGTGAGTTTTGACAATTTTACCTAACAAGATAATTTAGAATTGTATTTGAAAATATACCTATTACTGATGTAGTAGGTAGTAGGTACCTATTAGTAGCCGAAGCGAATACAAATAACTTGTGGAAAGTTGGAAAAGACGTTTTGGTTCTGAGGTGTAACTTACGGGTACAAGTATTTTTACATTTTTGTGTTGAATAAATTCTTGCTATCTCTTTCTTGTTTTCACGATGAGTAAAAGAGAGAGACCATATTTTCGAAAAGTTGTAACTCACCACGGCCCGGGGTGATAAAATTCAGCGTTTATCTCCAAATTCTCCGATGCAATGAAAAGAATATTTTTATTGTGTCTTATGTGACCACGTGATGCAATTTTTTCATACCTTCAATTTTTTTTTGTAAAGCTTATATCTCGGAACTACAAGTTACAGACCCATCGTGTTGGTACTCAAACTTCATGTTTTCGTGATATCTATGTGATCACGTGATCAAATATTCGATAGGCTATATCTCGGAAACTACAAGTTACAGACCCATCGTGTTAGTACTCAAACTTCATGTTTTCGTCATATCTATGTGATCACGTGATCAAATTTTCGATAGGCTATATCTCGGAAACTACAAGTTACAGACCCATCGTGTTGGTACTCAAACTTTATGTTTTCGTGATATCTATGTGATCACGTGATAAAATATTCGATAGGCTATATCTCGGAAACTACAAGTTACAGACCCATCGTGTTGGTACTCAAACTTCATGTTTTCGTCATATCTATGTGATCACGTGATCAAATATTCGATAGGCTATATCTCGGAAACTACAAGTTACAGACCCATCGTGTTGGTACTCAAACTTCATGTTTTCGTCATATCTATGTGATCACGTGATCAAATATTCGATAGGCTATATCTCGGAAACTACAAGTTATAGATCCATCGTGTTGGTACTCAAACTTCATGTTTTCGTCATATCTATGTGATCACGTGGTCAAATTTTCGATAGCCAATATCTCGGAAACTACAAGTTACAGACCCATCGTGTTGGTACTCAAACTTCATGTTTTCGTGATATCTATGTGATCACGTGGTCAAATTTTCGATAGCCAATATCTCAGAATCTACAAGTTACAGACCCATCGTGTTGGTACTCAAACTTCATGTTTTCGTCATATCTATGTGATCACGTGGTCAAATTTTTGATAGCCAATATCTCGGAAACTACAAGTTACAGACCCATCGTGTTGGTACTCAAACTTCATGTTTTCGTGATATCTATGTGATCACGTGGTCAAATTTTCGATAGCCAATATCTCGGAAACTACAAGTTACAGACCCATCGTGTTGGTACTCAAACTTCATGTTTTCGTCATATCTATGTGATCACGTGGTCAAATTTTCGATAGCCAATATCTCGGAAACTACAAGTTACAGACCCATCGTGTTGGTACTCAAACTTCATGTTTTCGTCATATCTATGTGATCACGTGGTCAAATTTTCGATAGCCAATATCTCGGAAACTACAAGTTACAGACCCATCGTGTTGGTACTCAAACTTCATGTTTTCGTCATATCTATGTGATCACGTGGTCAAATTTTCGATAGCCAATATCTCGGAAACTACAAGTTACAGACCCATCGTGTTGGTACTCAAACTTCATGTTTTCGTCATATCTATGTGATCACGTGGTCAAATTTTCGATAGCCAATATCTCGGAAACTACAAGTTACAGACCCATCGTGTTGGTACTCAAACTTCATGTTTTCGTCATATCTATGTGATCACGTGGTCAAATTTTTGATAGCCAATATCTCGGAAACTACAAGTTACAGACCCATCGTGTTGGTACTCAAACTTCATGTTTTCGTGATATCTATGTGATCACGTGGTCAAATTTTCGATGGCCAATATCTCGGAAACTACAAGTTACAGACCCATCGTGTTGGTACTCAAACTTCATGTTTTCGTCATATCTATGTGATCACGTGGTCAAATTTTCGATAGCCAATATCTCGGAAACTACAAGTTACAGACCCATCGTGTTGGTACTCAAACTTCATGTTTTCGTCATATCTATGTGATCACGTGGTCAAATTTTCGATAGCCAATATCTCGGAAACTACAAGTTACAGACCCATCGTGTTGGTACTCAAACTTCATGTTTTCGTCATATCTATGTGATCACGTGGTCAAATTTTCGATAGCCAATATCTCGGAAACTACAAGTTACAGACCCATCGTGTTGGTACTCAAACTTCATGTTTTCGTGATATCTATGTGATCACGTGGTCAAATTTTTGATAGCCAATATCTCGGAAACTACAAGTTACAGACCCATCGTGTTGGTACTCAAACTTCATGTTTTCGTGATATCTATGTGATCACGTGGTCAAATTTTCGATAGCCAATATCTCGGAAACTACAAGTTACAGACCCATCGTGTTGGTACTCAAACTTCATGTTTTCGTCATATCTATGTGATCACGTGATCAAATATTCGATAGGCTATATCTCGGAAACTACAAGTTACAGACCCATCGTGTTGGTACTCAAACTTCATGTTTTCGTGATATCTATGTGATCACGTGGTCAAATTTTCGATAGCCAATATCTCGGAAACTACAAGTTACAGACCCATCGTGTTGGTACTCAAACTTAATGTTTTCGTCATATCTATGTGATCACGTGATCAAATATTCGATAGGCTATATCTAGGAAACTACAAGTTACAGACCCATCGTGTTGGTACTCAAACTTCATGTTTTCGTCATATCTATGTGATCACGTGGTCAAATTTTCGATAGCCAATATCTCGGAAACTACAAGTTACAGACCCATCGTGTTGGTACTCAAACTTCATGTTTTCGTGATATCTATGTGATCACGTGGTCAAATTTTCGATAGCCAATATCTCGGAAACTACAAGTTACAGACCCATCGTGTTGGTTGGTACTCAAACTTCATGTTTTCGTGATATCTATGTGATCACGTGGTCAAATTTTCGATAGCCAATATCTCAGAATCTACAAGTTACAGACCCATCGTGTTGGTACTCAAACTTCATGTTTTCGTGATATCTATGTGATCACGTGGTCAAATTTTCGATAGCCAATATCTCGGAAACTACAAGTTACAGACCCATCGTGTTGGTACTCAAACTTCATGTTTTTGTCATATCTATGTGATCACGTGGTCAAATTTTCGATAGTCTATATCTCGGAAACTATAAGTTACAGACCCATCGTGTTGGTACTCAAACTTCATGTTTTCGTGATATCTATGTGATCACGTAGTCAAATTTTCGATAGCCTGTATCTCGGAAACTACAAGTTACAGACCCATCGTGTTGGTACTCAAACTTCATGTTTTCGTCATATCTATGTGATCACGTGATCAAATATTCGATAGGCTATATCTAGGAAACTACAAGTTACAGACCCATCGTGTTGGTACTCAAACTTCATGTTTTCGTGATATCTATGTGCTCACGTGGTCAAATTTTCGGAAGTTTATTTTTTTCAGACAATAATCTAATACCTACTGAATGCCATTTTACAAAAAAATACCCTCCGTTACACCCTGTATAAGATAGATTTTACTATTGTAATTTTTTCCAAATGATGTAATGGTTCACTCATTGCTATTTACAAGCTGACCCCCGCGGTTTCATCCACGGTAATTTCGGAGCACTCGCGGGAATTCCGGGATAAAAAATAGGTACCCTTTGTCACTCAGGATCACTTTAGACTCCTATAAAAGAATTTTGTAAATCGGTTTAGTAGATCCAGAGATTATAACCTCACAAACTCTGGAGTTCCCGCGGGAATTCCGGGATAAAAAGTACCCTATGTCACTTAAGATCACTGCAGCTTTTAATTATGAAAGAATTTTTAGAATCAGTTGAGTAGATCCAGAGATTACCCACTACAATCTCACAAACTCACGTACTCACAAACTCCGGAGTCCCCGAGGGATTTCCGGGATAAAAAGTACCCTGTATCACTCTGGATCACTGTAGCTCCCTATAAGTGAAAGAATTTTCAAAATCGGTTGAGTAGATCTAGAGATTATCCCCTACAAACGTCACAAACTCACAAACCCACAAACTCATAAACTTTTGCTCTTTATAATACTAGTATACATTATCTCCTTGATACTGAAGTCAAAGAAATACAATAAATAAAATTGATGCAGGCAAACCCGCAGCAGGATCAACTGCTAGTAAAATCCTACTAATATTATCAACGCGAAAGTTTGTAAGTATGTATAGATGGATGGATGGATGTTTGTTAATCTTTCACGCAAAAACTACTGGATGGATTTAAATGAAACTTTACAATAATATAGCTTATACATCAGATTAACACATAGGGTACTTTATATCCCGGAATTCCCGCGGGAACTCTGAAATTAACACGGGTGAAACCGCGAGGCACAACAAGTACCTACATTAAGTATAATTTATTACAAACTGAGACTGAGATTCGCTCGCACTCGCGTGAGTTTCGGAATTCCCGCAGGAACTCTAAACTTCTTTTATTCTTCTTCTTACAATAACAAACATAATAAAAAAAGAATTAGCGAAATTGATCGAGCCGTTCACGCGTGATGCTGTGCCCGTAACCAAGTGAAATAGGGATTAATTTTTTATATTTATACCTATTCATATATTATAGCTAGCTGTTCATCGCGGTTTCACCCTTGGTAATTTCGGAGATCCCGCAGGTATTCCGAGATAAAAATATCTACTACCTACCATATATTTGTTTCTCTACCTAAGTAACTACTTTTCACGTGTAGTATACAAAATTTCATACAGT
Organism: Zygaena filipendulae; assembly: GCA_907165275.2. Lineage (NCBI taxonomy): Eukaryota > Metazoa > Arthropoda > Insecta > Lepidoptera > Zygaenidae > Zygaena > Zygaena filipendulae. The sequence continues at coordinate 9,856,229 of OU015657.1, forward strand.
TTGACCCGCGTTAATTTCGGAGTTTCCGCGGGAATTCCGAGATAAAAAGTACCCTATGTCCTCTGTACCCCAGACAACGTGTATACAAAATTTCATGATGATCCGTTGAGTCGTTGAGGCGTGAAAGCGTAACAAACAAACAAACAAACAAACTCACTTTCGCGTTTATAATATTTATTTATGTTTTGGCTACAAACAGTCATATATACATCTTAATTTTTACAATATTTCGTATTACTATGTTACAGACCTACAGTGCCGATACATGATAATAAATATACAGTACAAATGAGAGATGGCACATAACTTGTCATCAATATCAGTAAGGATAGATAATACCTAAATAGATTACTAGCTATACCGCGTGGTTTCACCCGCGTGAGTTACGGAATTCCCGCATGAACTCCAAAGTAATCTAATTTACGCCTTATAACATCACCTAATTAGCTGTGAAAGTCCCGTCAAAATTGATCTAACCATTTCGGAGATTCACCCGCGTTAATTTCGGAATTCCCGCAGGAACTCCGAAGTAGCCTAATTTACTCCTAATAACATTAGCTAATTAGCAGTGAGAGTCTCGTCAAAATCGGTTCAACCCTTTCGGAGATTCACACGCGTGAGTTCCGGAACTTCCGCAGGAACTCCAACCTGGTCCTGACAATAACGAACACAAAGGAAATAATTTCCCAGTTTGGTGCAGTCGTTTGGAAGTTACGCGCTTAGCAATACATTGAGCGATTCATTTTTATTTATATAGATTTCAGAGTTCCCGTGAGAATTCCGGGTAAAAATATAGCCTATGTTACTCAGGAATAACGTAGCATTCTAATGGTGAAAGAATTTTTAAATCGATTCAGTAGTTTTTGAGTTAAATCGTAACAAACAAACTACAAAACAAACAAACAAAAAATCAAATCTTCCCTTTTTATAATAATAATAATTATTGTCAACTTCCCAACGCACTGACGAACTAAATAAAAGAAGATCAATATGAAATAGAATGACGCACGACGGCTGAATGTATAGAAGTTTTTCGACAGGAGGATCTATGCGATAATGGTTTAGTGGCTAGAACAACGGGTTGCGAAGACGTCGTAGTAGTTTTGTAAGGCCCCTGTTCAAATCTCAGCCCCCACTGTTATACTATGATGTTTTTTTTTTGTTATCTGTCATTTTTTATTGCAATGTTTACGATTTGAAATCTATACTGTTTTTTCTGTAGATTATTATTCACACTTCTAGACAAACCTATTATTAGAAATGTGAGTTTGTTTGTTTGTTTGGTACGCTTTCACGGCTTGATTACCTAACCGATTATTAACAAACTTTGCATACACGTTATTAGGGGCACAGAGAAGAACACAGGGTAGTTTTAATCCAGGAACTCCCGCAGGAACTCCGAAAAACCCGCGCTATAATTTCTATATTGTATAGCTAATAATATTATGAAGTAGTAAAGAACCAGTTTTAAAAAATATTTTACTCATAGGAAACTACAGTATCCCTGAGTGATATAATAGATAACAACTTGACAATGTATCCCATGTTAGTAGTCGCAAAACTCGAAAACGATCTATCGCGATGGATTGACTTGAAATTTTGACTGGACTTGAAGTTTTGATTAGACGGGACCTGGTTTTTTTCCAATACCTGTATATTTTTATAGCTGTTCCCCGCGGTTTCACCAGTAATAAGATAGAAGTTCCCGTGGGAATTTCGGGATAAAAGTACCCTTTGTCCTTCTCTGTATCTCTGACAACGTGTGTGCAAAGTTTCATGATGATCCGCAGAGCTGTTGAGGCGTGAAAGCGTAACAAACAAACAAAGGTTATCCTACTAATATTATAAACTAGCTGTGCCCCGCGGTTTCACCCGCGTGAGTTTCGGGATTCCCGCAGGAACTCCAATGCAGTCTAATTTACTCCTTATAACAACAGCTAATTAGCAGTGAATCCCGTCAATATCGGTCCAACCGTTTTGGAGATTCACCCGCGTGAATTTCGGAATTCCCGCAGGAACTTCAAAATTATTTTATATAAACCTTGTCCTGACAATAACGAACTCAAAAACATATGTATATATAGGCTTTGTTTCATTGAAATCGGATGTCGGAAAAAAAGTTGTTGTATAAAAACCTTTCGCGTGGGTGAAACCGCGGGGCACAGCTAGTCTTAAATATTGTGGTTCTATACCCTAGAATTTTTTTTCATTACAGTTTAAAATCCTAGAAAGAACGAAAAATAAATCGTTTATAAATAAGTGTGTATAAATAAGTTTGACAAAATAGTTACAAAAAGTGGAATCGAAATCTAAGGTTTGAACACAAGATTTTCACGATTCATAGTTTACAAAAAGAGACGCATTACACCACAGCGCCACCGAGACTCTTGTAGAAATGGCCAAATTACAAATCTTATTCGTCTAGTATTAATCGATTTGCATGTGTGTGTGACTACGTTTCGGCCGGTTATTCGATATTTTCGTGTAGTTAAAGGATAATAATGCGCGTAAAGCCATATAAAAATTTTAAATCAAAGATGTATTAAACACTCATCCTCTCGCACCCATCATCAAAATCTATTTTTTAACCTTGTGGTTCTCTGTAAATTGAGAAAACTCTTTTATGGCGCCGTCCGCGGCCTCTATCGGAAGGGAGCTGCGTCATATGGTAGAGCGCACCCTTAAGAGGCTCCCCCACGCCAATGACCTTGGGCGCGCGAGCTTTCTTTCGTCCCACCCTACCTGACTCACCTCTGTGTAATTACGACATTTGAGTTATAAAAGCGCCATCTTTTAAAAAGTATTACTATTACTAATTATAATGCTTAGAACGACATCTAACAGATTTTCCTCGTACTACAATAAACTGCGGTGCAAGCGATAGCGGGAGATTAGACAAGCTCTACCATTATAGACCCGGAGCCCAGGCACAAAGAAGGATGGCCAAATCGGACTCGATACGAAACAATGGTGTCCATATATGATATATATATGAAAAAAATCCTTATTTTTTAAGATTTAAGAAAACACAAAAAATATCTCTATAAGTAGCCACATAAAAAAAGATATCAATTTATTTGTGTTTTTGTAACTTCTACGACATCATGTATGTGGTTTCAGAACGCATCTATTGACGATTCATTTCGCGTATGATGTGACTTAGTATTCAAAGACTATAATTATTCACGTTTTTCTGAATAGTTTTACTAGATAGTTATGTAGGCATTAAATCAACAACTGTGTGTGCATTCTTGTCATAAAAAAAAATTATGTAGGTTCATAGTAAGTATAAGCATTTTGTTCAATTGCGTACATCGGAACGTCATTTGTCTTTGACAAATTACTAAATCTGTGGTCATCGAACCGCGCCAGTGATTGTCATTTTGATTTGATTGGCAATTGACATGACACCCGGCAATCACGCATTTTAATCGCTTGACTTGCTGTTCTATTTTGAATTTCCTTTGTCGTATTGACCTAGGCATTTTTACGGACTGATCACTACCACTTGTGACTACATTATTTCTATGCTAACTACACTTTTCGGTCGGGTAAAAGGTAGTTGTTGATTCTAACCTCAAATGTATTGTGGATTTTACGATGTTATTTTAAAAAATTGTGGCTATTTAGATATGATTTTTAAACGGGATGGTATTTACAACATAAAAACAAATCAATCTAACTATAGTTTATTTTAGGACATGAAAAATAAAAGTCAAGTCCAGCTCCTATAGAAATTTTGCCATTGTTCTTTTATCACACAATATCATCACAATATTAAATAAAACTATGTAAATTTACTAGAAAAATTTATTCATACAATTTGTTTATTGTAACAATCATAGTAAGTAACAGTAAAATGACTGTATTTTTAAATCAATAAAAAATGTAAAATACCTAGCCCGGAAGATTGCTTTTAAACAATAAGGTAACCAATTGTTCTTTATTTAACCGACTTCAAAAAAGGAGGTTCTCTGTTTGACTTGTATGACTGTATTTATGTTTTTCCATGATAATCTTGCTTTTGACTGAACCGATTTTGATGCGGTTTTCGGAAAAGTATTTATTACACTTAAGAGCAGGTTTTGTACAAGGTTATGAGTTTGAACCGTATGTATGTATGTTTGTCCGCGATTATCATGCATCTGCCTGAACTGATTTTGATGCAGTTTTCAGAAAAGTACAGTTTGTATGACTGTATTTATGTTTTTCCATGATAATCTTGCTTTTGACTGAACCGATTTTGATGCGGTTTTCGGAAAAGTATTTATTACACTTAAGAGCAGGTTTTGTACGAGGTTATGAGTTTGAACCGTATGTATGTATGTTTGTCCGCGATTATCATGCATCTGCCTGAACTGATTTTGATGCAGTTTTCAGAAAAGTACAGTTTGTATGACTGTATTTATGTTTTTCCATGATAATCTTGCTTTTGACTGAACCGATTTTGATGCGGTTTTCGGAAAAGTATTTATTACACTTAAGAGCAGGTTTTGTACAAGGTTATGAGTTTGAACCGTATGTATGTATGTTTGTCCGCGATTATCATGCATCTGCCTGAACTGATTTTGATGCAGTTTTCAGAAAAGTACAGTTTGTATGACTGTATTTATGTTTTTCCATGATAATCTTGCTTTTGACTGAACCGATTTTGATGCGGTTTTCGGAAAAGTATTTATTACACTTAAGAGCAGGTTTTGTACAAGGTTATGAGTTTGAACCGTATGTATGTATGTTTGTCCGCGATTATCATGCATCTGCCTGAACTGATTTTGATGCAGTTTTCAGAAAAGTACAGTTTTTAGGAGGTTCTCTGTTTGACTTGTATGACTGTATTTATGTTTTTCCATGATAATCTTGCTTTTGACTGAACCGATTTTGATGCGGTTTTCGGAAAAGTATTTATTACACTTAAGAGCAGGTTTTGTACAAGGTTATGAGTTTGAACCGTATGTATGTATGTTTGTCCGCGATTATCATGCATCTGCCTGAACTGATTTTGATGCAGTTTTCAGAAAAGTACAGTTTTTAGGAGGTTCTCTGTTTGACTTGTATGACTGTATTTATGTTTTTCCATGATAATCTTGCTTTTGACTGAACCGATTTTGATGCGGTTTTCGGAAAAGTATTTATTACACTTAAGAGCAGGTTTTGTACAAGGTTATGAATATATGTATGAATATGTTATAAAATTTTAGACAGATAATCTCACAATTCTACAGTTTGTAACGTTGTAAAATCAGGTTCGTTTGCATTTTTGGAACTACTGGCAACCATGGCTTCCGTTGGTATTTGCATTCTGTAACAAAATAGGCTATTACTTCTCTTTTGTTCATACTACTAAAATAATGTGACCGTGGCAACTTACTGGGATGATTACCCTAATATTTAGAGATGGTAGGTGTATGGAGTTACATATTCAACAAACAAGATGATTACATTTCACTTTAGACATACTATATACCTACCTAGTAGGTTTTTAGGTTCCTAGTTACTAGGTAGGTCCTACTTACCTAGCACCTAGGTAAGTACCTAAGAACCTGTGGTTACTCTATTTCTGAAAACATTTGTGTATTTATTTACTTAGCTAGATGATACTCACGGGCACAGGTCCACTTCAGGTACATTTTCTTTATTACAGTCAGTTTCGAGCAATATTTGTCTATTTTTTAAAATGAACAATGTATTGTAGTTAGTTGGGAACAATACGATTACGTAACAGTTCTACCTACTTTACTTATTTGCTCATCACACTACTATAAATAGGTACATTACCTATTTCATTTTTTTAATCATATTTCATGTCAACAAACCATAATCAGACACAAAGTAGGTAGGTGCAAACAAACATTTTATAACTTATATTATATATATATACGTAGATAGGTACTTACTTTAATATTTTATTCATGTTTTTAGCGGTTTCTATTCTCCAATTCCGTCTTTTTTTTTTCTTGTTCCGATTATTTCCCATTTCACTGCACTTTTAATTTCTAGGTTATAAGTCGGTGTAAGAGACGACAAGCGACGCGGGTTCCCCTTTCGAATGCCGGAGCGCGACTGAATTCAAGCGGTGAACGCGGTGAACTCGCAATATATCAGAATTTAATTTCTAACAAAAAACAAAAAAACATAATTTTCAATTGAGATCACATAGTACACGTATTGTATTATGTTGAGTTTCTATACAAAGTTTAATTAGTGTGGATAAATGATTCATTGACTTCTGCGGTTTATTTGTATAAATCAGAGGGAAGTTTGTGATTTTTTTCTATCGAGAAAATTTTTAGTAATCGTGTTTTAACATCACATAGGACTTAGTGTATATCCTTAACTTTACTATATATTTTTTTCAATATTATTGATTGAATACTTTTATTGATATACAGGTTCAAAAGTGAGAGGTGGGGCAGTTCTAGCCTCCTATAGGCCCTTAAAACGCAACCTTTAAACGCAGATTTGACGGGAGTCTGGTTGTATTGTGTGACTCTACACTCTAGAGATTATAAAATTTCGTGAGAATCGGATCAGACAAATTTCGATCATCCGGCAACCCTAACTGACAGGCAGCATACGGCGCTCCAGGGAAGCTCGTTAAAAATATCAATAAAACGCTCGAGCTCGGATGCAGACGCATATTCACCACGTACGCCGTGCGATATGATATGGTTAGATAATAATTTTATTATGAGCTGATGCGAAAAATCTATCAATTTTTTTTTCTTTCATATCCTATTGAAGCTACTGATTATTTATAGACAGATTTCCACGCCGTAATAAGAGTGAGATTTGACGGTATATCGAGGATGGTATACGTATCTAATCGCAGTGCCTTATGAAACCACTTATATACCTACTCCTACCAACATTCGGCCTTAGGACTTCGTAATAAGTATAATTTTGCTAAAAAACACGTTTTTTAACAAATTTTTTTTATAGGGCAGGCTGTTACGGTATTTTAGATTCCTGCTTACCCTGAATTTATTAAATACCTAACAGAATCCATATGACTTGGATAAATAACAAATAAAAAAAACGAATATAATATGCAACCGGTAAAAAATATAATTCCACAGTTGACACACGCAATTAACCATATAGTTATCACAAATCGGGCGACAGTGCGAATTTAATGACCTGAGAACAGTGCGAATGTAGTATAGCGGAGTTAAGTACGTAATATGTACCCAAAAGCTACTTCATATTACATCGTATGAAATGCGCTCGCCCGCCGCATTCCGTGCACGTACAGCATTGTGCTATTTGCTATTGTATAGGATAACATAATTGTCTTCTTCTGACTCCGTTTGGCAACAGTCGCAACGTTAACCATTGTTTTGTTAGTACCCTATTATAGGTAGTTGAGCTGGCTGTTTGACTCGGTACCGTCTGTGGTTTGTTATTATCCGTAACGCCGCCGCCGTATAGATGACAACCAATATGACAACTCGATCTTTAAATTACCCTGTTTGCCGAAATTGACACGGTAATTTCGTTACGGAATCTCATTAGAGACGCTCCAAATGTGTAATGGCGCATACTACAACGATGTGACAGTAACATCATAATCTAGTCACATTACTCAAATTGAAAAACGAGAAAAACTATAAGACCGTGGTTGCGGCAGGCTGTATCTTAACAATTGCATTACGTAGAAATGTGCACACTATAAGAAGTCGCGGGTGTGACCTTGAGTTCTCGGATGTTCGACGTGAATCTGACTTTTCGGAAATCATGAACAAACACATTCGCTTTTATTAAGTCAGTATTCTTTGATATGGTTGCTAACTCGATCCCGGTCTGCGTGTGATCCAGGCCACGTGGGCGGTTGCGGCATCACGGAGGACGTGGTGCAGTGGATGGAGCGCATCCAGAACTCGGCGGTGGACGACGACGCGCCAACTGCGTCCACGCCGCCTCCCGCCTCGGCGGCGCACGCGCATGCGCAAGCGCACCACACTCCCAACGCGCCGCATCCGAACAGTTTGCGCGACGATACGCTCAGGTGAATGTTTTTATCGAATAACTTAATTGGTCCTTGGGGAGCGTCCATTAATGAAGTGACGCGTTTAGGCAGGGGGGCCGAACCTCACCCAATCTCAAGTGGGGGAGAGGGTAGTCTCGGTAAATATCACGTAGTCTTAGATAAATGGTTGGTCTCCGCTGCGCATAATAAAAGAGATAGAGTATATTGAAAGAATATACTCTATCTCTGAGAGATCTCTATATCTAAGAGAGTATGTATAGTAAATGTGTGTAGGTATGTGTTGTATAAATTTTGTATTTTTTTTAAGTGCATGGTCGCACGTAACTTTCCACGTGAACTGCTGCTGTTGCAGACTTTTGTAATATTCCATGCATTTATATGTTTTGGAAAATTAAAAAAAATACTAACCAGTCTCCACCCCCAACTCGTCCCCGCAGGCACTGGGACCTGCACCATCACAACAAGTACTCGCGCGCCGCCAACACCGGCGGCGAGCACGCCCGCTCGCGGCGCGCCCTCGTCGACAACCGGAACACGTGCTCGCTGTTCATACAGACGGACCCGCTGATATGGCGGCACGTCCGTGAGGGGTTTCCGGATGTGAGTGTTTTATTTTTTTTTTTCAGTTTAAAGAACAGCTCTTTGTTATGCCAGAATAGACAAATGTTACCCTATAAGGTCTAATTGTTAAGCGTTAAGAGTAAACGAAGGCGGCGTTTTTTTTTTTTTCATTCAGCACCACCCGGTCCTAAACTAAGCAGACACACAACTGATATAAAACTTTTACACTTGTCTACATATTAAACGCCCAGACTAATGTACATATACGTTTACCCTAATGAGATAATCGAACCCGCGACACCCGGCGTAGCACACAGCACAGTTTGGTCCGTCCACACACACGGTGAAATTTTCCTGTTGAAAAATTTTAGACCCCGTCTTTAATAATTTTACTATGGACATATTGTCATTTCCATCGTAAAATTCTTTTCCATAGTGAAATAGGAAAATTTCACTGTGCATCGTTAAAAACAGTCAAAAAGTCTTTTTGATTAATACTTAAAAAGCTGTTTTATTAATGTAATACTCTACATAATGGCAGGCTAACTAAAGAGTCACTTAGCTTATTTATTTTCCCTCTGCCCGTTTCCCCGTTCGTGCGTGCCGTGCGTGAGTGACGTTATGCGATGTTCTCTTGTGCAGCACCTCGACCCGTCCAAGAAGCACGAGGTGGATATGAAGACGCGCGAAGAGATCCTGTCGCTGATCGCGCACCACGTGACCGCCGTCAACTACATCTACCGGGACACGCGGTTCGACGGGCGGCTCGAGCACAGGAACATCAAATTTGAGGTCCAACGGATCAAGGTCAGGACAGGACACGCGTCACACGGCTGGACCAATTGTTGTCTTTGTTATTGTAAGGAGAAGAATAAATGCAGTTTGGAGTTCCCGCGGGAATTCCGAAATTCACGCGGGTGAATCTCTGAAACGGTTGGACCGATTTTGACGGGACATTCACTGCTAATTAGTTCATGTTATAAGGAGTAAATTGGCTACTTTGGACTTCCTGCGGGAATTCCGAAACTCACGCGGGTGAAACCGCAGGACGCAGCTAGTATAATATGAAAATCGATTCTTAAGAAGTAAACTACAATAAACTCCAAAAAGAAACACTGAAATAATAATATATAGAGGTGATTGTGAACAACCGTTAGGTGTAATGAGTATGCGAATCGGCGACAGTACAACGGAAAGGGGCCGTGAATAAATGACCTTAAGTTTTATCAGTCGGTTTCCGGCGCGCTCAATTTTCCTGATTATGTGTTTTATTTGATAGTAACGCATTAGAATTATATTTTTTTTTTATTAATAAATCTCTCGCTTTAGCCTAACATTATGTATATATACCTACAGGATGTAAAGAGGACACTGACGCGTTGACAAATGTCAAATCACCCACTTCCTTTGTTAGGTTTTCTCTGTGATTTGTTAATGTTTTTTTTAGTGTCATATGTTCTCGAATAGGTCCCTCGTTCAAAATAAACACCATGTTTACTATATTTTGTTATTAACGGCACAGATCGACAACTCGACGTGCCATCCGCACCAGTTCGCTACTGAGAACAACCAATTCTGCCTGGAGAACATAGATGTGTCCAATTTCTTGAACCTACACTCGCTGGGCAACCACGAGGACTTCTGCCTAGCCTACGTGTTCACTTACCGGGATTTCACCGGCGGAACCTTAGGTGAGCGGTGCACGAGCACTTGTGCCTTTCGTTAGACAAGGCGAGTGTTAGTTGGACATGGATATGCAATAGTGTACTGTTAACCCACATTGCAGATTCAAATTCAAAAGCTATTTATTACTTAGGATTGGTTGTTACAATCACTTATAATCATCAGCAGGTTATTATTACAGGTAATTTTTATTCAAGGCATTAGACATAATGACTGGCTAAAAATATGATTTCTGGCTTTGATTTCAAAAGGTCCGCTAAACTGAAATGTCATTTAAAAAAAGAAACAAATTTGTGTGTCGTTAACATTTTTTGCTAGAGTTGGTTTTATTCAATAAAAATGTTCAATATCGACATGCTCAGGTCTGGCGTGGGTGGCGAGCGCGACCGGCGCTTCGGGCGGCATTTGTGAAAAGTATAAGACGTACACGGAGACTATCGGCGGCATGTACCAGAGCACCAAGAGGTCGCTCAACACCGGCATCATCACGTTCGTCAACTATAACAGCCGCGTGCCGCCCAAAGTCAGCCAACTCACGCTGGCCCACGAGATAGGACACAACTTCGGATCGCCGGTAAATGGACCGTCCTTATTATGTGCCCCCGATTGCTTATTTATACTAGACTAGCTGTCCCGCGCGGTTTCACCCGCGATAATTTTGAAGTCCAAGTCCAGTCCAGTGAATTATTGCACCGCAAAAGGCGGGCTGAATGCCACAGTGGCATTTTCTACCCATCAACCTCATCTCTGCGCGTGGTCCATCTGATCTGTATGGTTCTTTGTGTAACTGTGCACCCGCACGTGCGCTAGTAATACCCAAACTAGCTACGGAGTGACTTATTAATTACTATCGGCCGTATATATGTATACACCGGCAGCACGACTACCCGTCGGAGTGCCGGCCGGGCGGGCAGCAGGGCAACTACATAATGTTCGCGTCGGCGACGTCCGGCGACCGGCCCAACAACAGCCGCTTCTCCACGTGCTCCGTGGGCAACATCAGCCAGGTGCTGGACGCGGTGCGCGACGGCCGCAAGCGGAACTGCCTCAGCGCGAGCGCCGGCGCCTTCTGCGGGAACAAGATCGTCGAGGTCGGCGAGGAGTGCGACTGTGGTGCGTACACACGCACGCACACGCACACGCACACATACACACACGCACTCTCACGCACACTCTCACACACACACCCACACACACACACACACACACACACACACGTGACATTTTCATCGCGTAGTCATTAATATGTACCACCCAAGCAGCAAGATTTTCTTATAACATTCGACTTAGAACTATACTTCTAGCGCAGTTTCTAGCGAGAATCCAATAGACGCTTTGAATAAGACACTAGACAAACTAAACAAAAAAACCGGAATAACAAAGTAGGTATCCTGAATATTAAACTTTATGTTTTGTGGCAAAATTTCATGATTTCGGGGCGGGTACAGGGCTAACATCCAACTAATATAGTGATCGTTAATTGCGGTTAGGATACGACGAGAAGGAGTGCAACGACCAGTGCTGCTACCCGCGCCAGCTGAGCACCTCGGACCGCGAGAGCAACGGCACCGCGAAGGGATGCACCAGGAAAGCGCGCACGCAGTGCAGGTGCGAACGGCAATCCACATATTGTATTTTGTTACTCATATCCTTTAACTAGCTGTCCCCCGCGGTTTCTTCCGTGGTAATTTCTGCATAAACTATACGTACAAATCATCCTCTTGAATCACTCTAAAATCCGTTCAGTAGTCGTTGAGTTTTCATGAATGAAGACAGAACGACGGACGGTCACGGAGGACTTTGTTCTATGATATGAAAAGAAGTAGGTAGCCCTGGTTTGCACGAGCGCTTTTTCAACGTGCGTTAAAAACGCGTTCAAATAGGACAAATGCATTCTCAAGTAAGTACATATATTATGTTCACACGTCAGCGCTTTTTATCGACTACTGTTGAATTTTCGACGTTGAGCGTTGAACGTTAAATCGAATTTAGCATACGGAACTCCAACCGAACTCCAGCGTCGGGTTTTACGAGAACTAGGGCTCACGGATGTTATTCGACGGCATCGTGTTGTGTTGCGTGCTGCAGCCCGTCGCAGGGCCCGTGCTGCAGCGAGACGTGCCGCTTCGTGTCGGCGCGCAACCACACGTGCCGCGCCGCCACCGAGTGCAGCCACGCGGCCGTCTGCTCGGGCCTCTCCGCCGACTGCCCCAGCCCGCAGCCCATGCGCAACCTCACCAAGTGCAACAACGGTCAGCTGACACACGCACACACGTATACACATACATACATACATACACACTCGCCGCTACATACTGCTACCTGCCGACCGCGGGTCTTGAAAAACTATGCTCATATTGCCTTAAAAAACTATTTTCATATTCATAGAAGCCTAGAAGATGCCATAGGAGCGACTTGACATAATCCTCGCTGTAAATTGAATTTTTTTATTTTATTTTAGAGGAAAACTTTACGGCTAATGTAACAAAATTATATATATAAAATGGTAAACAATAGCCATTCGCGGTATTCACAAGTAGAAAGTGTAAAATGCATAAAGGGTTAAGGACAAAAGTACATAATAGTTTTTAAGAACATTCACATTTACTATACTTAGGTGCTTATAGCTAAATAGGTAATGAATGAATGAAAAACACTTTATTGAACACCACAATCAATAGAAACAGATAAACTATTGCGAAAACTAATAAAAACAAAGTTTAAAGCGCCGAAATGTACGCCGCTTGCCGTGAACACTGAGCAGTGAGCATCCATAGTGACGGTAGCGTTGCGCTCGGGCCCCCCACAGGCACGCAGGTGTGCCTCGGCGGCGAGTGCCGCGGCTCCATCTGCCTCGCGTGGAACATGAAGGAGTGCTTCCTGTCGTCGGCGCCGTCGCGGCGCGGGGACGGCGTGACCGCGGCGGTGGCGGACCGGCGCGCGCTGTGCCAGCTCGCGTGCCAGACGGGCGCCGAGCCGGACTCGTGCCGCAGCACCGCCGACTTCGCGCGCCAGGTGGGCCTGCCCGACGGCGGGATCAGCCTCCGGCCCGGCTCGCCGTGCGACAACTTCCAGGTGAGGGGCCGACCATCGAGTACGTCACACGTTACGTTGGATGGCTGGGAGGGGTTCGAGTTCCGTGACGTCACATTCCAAAATCTTATACATCTAACCGCCGCACTCAGTCGACGTTAATGATTACTTAGTTAAGTATAGATTTTTAAAACAAAACTGCCGCAATCAGACAAGTTTAATAAATTAATGTTAATTGGCATTTAACTAATTAATTTAAATCTCATTAAATGCTAATTAACATTATTTTCTGAACGTCTGATTGCGGCAATTTTGTTTTAAAAATCTATACTTAATTAATCATTAAAGTCGACTCCGAGTGCGACCGTAAGAGTTAAAATGCCGAACAATAAAATTAATGAAAACCTTAAAAATATTTCTAAATCTATCCGTACGGACATATAAGATGTAAGTTCTTTTGTTGGCGGGGATTAAGGTAAAAATTGTTTGGTCGGAACTGCTGTATTAATTTAATAATTTCTAGACGTGCAATTGCAAAATGTGTGACGTCGCACTAGGGAGGGGGTCTCACAAATCTCACAACGACGGGGGAGGGGTCAAAAAAGTGCGCAATCAATGTGGCGCACTTCACGGACGACCCCCTAAGGTGAGTGTCGCGGTCTGTCGTCTCGCGCAGGGCTACTGCGACGTGTTCCTCAAGTGCCGCGCGGTGGACGCGGAGGGCCCGCTGGCGCGGCTCAAGAACCTGCTGCTGAACCGCGCGACGCTGCGCTCGGTGCAGGCGTGGGTGACGGAGCGCTGGTGGGCCGTGCTGCTGGCGGGCGTCGCGCTCGTCGTGTGCATGGGCGCGTTCATCAAGTGCTGCGCGGTGCACACGCCCTCCTCCAACCCGAAGCGCCCGCCCGCCAGGTGCGACTGCGACTGCGACACGAGCGCACACATATCTACACACCACACACACGCGCGCACACATATCTATACACCACACACACGCGCGCACACATATCTACACACCACACACACGCGCGCACACATATCTACACACCACACACACGCGCGCGCGCGCGCACACTTTCGAATTAACCTTTGACGTACCGGCGACCTATTCGTAGGTCAACTGAAAATTACCGTTGCATCCCACCGACCCATTCGTACGTCAGCATGCGGCACTTGAGTTTCTGCTATATTTCGATGACTTTAAGTTAAAAATACAATGCAGTTTAAACATGAATGAATGAAAAATAAAACAAATGCAGATTTATCGTGTATTCTATACTAGCTACTACAGAACAGAAAATAACTGATAGAAGAGACATCAACTCGGTTTACTATGAAAACATGTGAGTGTCGACGGGTAATTTTCGCACACAAAACTATTCATCACGCCCTAAAATATTCATTAACGTAAAGAAATTTATTAAACGCTTTTTAGTTACGTTTTACTTAGTCACTGTTTCCAAAATTCACAGTTTTGGGAATATTGTGGGAAATATACTTGGGATACTAGTAAAAAGAGTTTTGAGCCAGTTAGAGCAATTGCTCTAACTTCCTTTGCAACCGTGGCGCGCCTGCCCCGTCTAAATGTCCTCTAGTTAATTTATTTTCTCTGTGCTAGCTACTCCCCGTGGTTTCACCCGCCGTAATTTCGAAGTTCGCGCGGGAATTCCAGGATGAACTACACATATTAATCTTCTACCTCTAACTCTATCTATTGGTGAAAACCGCATGAAAATACGTTCAGTAATTTTTGAGTTTATCGCGAATAGACAGACAGACAGACGTGGTGGAGGACTTTGTTTTATAATATGGGATATTAATTATTCTCATTGCTTCACAAACCGCCGAGAAACTGTGCAATCATAGGTTTTGAGTGACCGTTTCATTGTCACCGACGCACGTAGACGGCTGTCGGAGACGCTGCGGCGGCCGATGAACACGCTGCGGCGCATGCGGCCGCGCGAGGGCCGCGCCGCGCGCCCCGCCGCCGGCGCCGCGCCGCCGCGCCCCGGCCACCGCCGCGCGCGCCACCACAAGGGCTACGCGCCGCCGCACGGCTACGCGCCGCAGCGAGACCAGGGTGCGTACGCATACACGCCGTATATAAGGTGTGCTCAAATTAGCTGCAAATATTCACAGGGTTGAAAGTATACACCGTTATAAACATGTTCATAAAATTAAAAAAAATGAAAAAAAAAATCAATCAAAAAGAAAAAAAGTGGTGTCGTGCGACACCGGATAGGAACGAAGTTCCTTATTAAAAAAATATTAATTTTAAGTTCTATTTGAGGTATAAAGAAAATAATTATTCGGGTATACATTTTTTATTATGATTTTTTTATTGATAAAAAAAAATCGTACATTACGGACGTTTTTTTCCGGTTAGAGTATCCCTCCGTATCGTCCCATAAGGAACTACGTTCCAACAACCTGTAAAAGCGCTCGCCGCTCAATCGCGTTAAACAGACATTGCGCACCGGTATCTTAAGATCACTGACCTCGATCGATGCTGGATCGAGCTGACCAGCTGATGCATCGCTCGCTGTGTGCGTGGCGCGTGCCTTGTATATGTATTAGTGAGTTACGTGTATTGTGTATATGAATGTAGTTGTAATGTTTTTTCAATGAATCTATTTTCCTCGTATTCTGACAAACTACCAATCTTATTACTTTTCGCTTATCCTCTTTGTCATAACATATACTTTCAGCCCTCTAAATATTTGCAGCTAATTTTACCACATGTTATATGCATAAGGCCGCAGCAGCAGCTAGCAGCACAGTACACACCCGTTAAACATGCATACTAAGTCTGTGACCCTGACAACGTGTAGTATGCCAAATTTTAAAGAAGTTTCCCCGCGATAATTTCGGAGTTCCCGCGGGAATATCGGGACAAAAAAATCTTATCTTTTTCTCTCTAGGTACCCTGTAAAACGTGGACGCAAAGTTTTATGATGATCGGTTGAACCGCTAGTGTGAGAGGGTAACAAACAAACAAATCTCGCAACTGGCATTTATAGTGAGGATTTCATTGCGCGTCTATTGTTATTGACGTGCCCTTCGCTTGGCGCAGCGTCCGCGCCGTCGACGGCGGCGGCGGCGGCGGGCGCGGGCCCGAGCGCGCGCCGCCCGGAGCCGTACGCGCCCGCGTACCCGCTGCAGGCGTACGAGCTGCGGCCCGCGCAGAAGGTCTGACAGTACGAGTACAGCAGCGGCGAGGGCGACGCGGCGCAGCTGGGGCTGGTGGCGCTGGCGCCCGGCGTGCCGCTGCTGCTCGGGTACGTGTACCGCGCGCCGCCGCCGCCGCCCGCCGCCCTCGCCCCGCCACCGCACGCGCCGCCCGCGCCCGCGCCCGCCGACCACAGGACGGTCACCGTCGCCTCGCAGACCACCATCACGCTCCACTCGCCCGAGTCGCTCACCGTCACCAACCAACAGCGGCCGCAAGCAGATATTTAGTAAACGCCACGGGCGTCCCAGCCCCTCTAGCCATTTATATTGACAATTTACAATCGTTGACGCATAGAAAACAAGGGATCGAAATTTTTAGGTCACGTGATCACGCCAAACTACAGTTTTGATTGGACGATTATACGTCACCGAGTGACATATTCCGGCGATTCGTTACTTAGTTTTCTATGCGTGAACGATGGCAGAATGTCAATATTACTAGGGAGTAGGGGGGCTGATGTTATAACATTTTCTATGATGAATACCATAATATTATCACTTACGAAATTGATCCGACATTAGTTGAGATCAAAGTTTCGTCTGCGCGCGAAAAATGGAAATTTGCGCATTGCAATTCGATCACAATAAGAGCCCCCCTTTCGTTGATGAGCTTCATTAATTGTGTTACGTAGAGACAGTATTTTCTATTCGAAGAAGAGACTCGTGTCAAATTATTTGCTCAAACAAAAAAAATTGTTTTCGAAGTCGACCTATCGGCCGAATCACACTGGGCTCAATGCTATGTTTCGATCGGAATAGGGATCTTAATAGTGTTCTTTAGTTTAGTTGTTAATTATACTCGTATTTTTATACATACAATGGGGAATGAAATTAAGTAATTTGAACTGGCGATGGCGTTAAGTGCCAGCGCCCAATGGCGGGACGGCACATTAGGGATTTTTAGGGTACGAATAGTTTACCTTAATAATATGTTAACAATGAAATTTTAATGATAGTGTTCGTAGCATACACTACGACTGTGAATTGGACATAGATAAGCAATAGTGTGTTAACCCACACTGGAGAAATTTTGAGTAAATCGTGTTTTAAAAGTAGGAGCGCTATTTTGTGTCAACATTTTTTATGTTCAATATTTAGTTACACATTTAAGCAATGTAGTAAGGTAAACACATAATTAAAAAACGTTCCTCAACTCCCAATAAATCGTTCTGAATCAATAACTTAATTTTGTGGGTTAACATGTTATTGCTTATCTGCGTCCAATTATAATACTTAATAAGTAATAAATATATGTATTTTCTTCATCTAAAAATCTATTGCCATGCCGTCCCGCCAGTGGGCGCCAAGTCTCACCCGAATCGGTGATCTTATCTGACGACGTGGGCGAACAGATTCTGTGACACTTCGACCCTTGGGATCTTTTGTGCCATGCCCAAGCCCATCCTCAGATCCTCCCTCTAATCCGCGACAAACCAGTGATACTTTTAACTACTCTATGGCGGAAGAGTTGTAATATTTCGATTGAGATGCTCTTTTAACGGACATTTATGTATATTTTTGTATATAAATGGAGTGATACCTATACAAAGCTGCGATGTAAAATATCATACAATTTTAAACATTATATCGTCATAGTTTATTATAAACGTAAGATAACAACGTTTGTGTTACTGGAATCTCCGTATTACCATAAATGACTAGATAATTTTATTTTTCATTGTATATTTGATAATGACCAAGACGTGGGTGGAACGCGGAGGTGCCATTACTCATTTTGTAATCCCGTTCTACTGATATAATAATAATAAAAAAATTGTTATATTTTCCAGTATTTAATATTATGAAATTATAAGTATCCCTTCATTTTGATTTTATCCTAATCATTACGTAGCATTATTTATATGATACAATATACGCATTTTAGTCTTCCTAAGGCATTCATTCATTTATATTAAGTAGATTATTGATACGATAATCAAAATTTTTAACAGTATTGCCAAATGATCAAAATATAATTAGACTGAAAAATATTTTACATCATAATGTTTTTTTTTATATTTTTTGTATGCATGCATGCTTTATGTGTGGGAATAATGGCTCAAATTATAAATAAGACATGTATGTACACTGATCCGATATATTTTCTGGCTGATACGAAGTTGCATATCACATAACCTTATTATGCACTTATGTAGTTCTATTTGTAATATTACGTAACGACTCCTTCATTGTACAGTTCCGTTGAATTGATCTCTGTAACCTTATTACTCGTAGCGTAGCGTTAACATCCGTCGTGCAAGCCAAAGAGCATGAGGTATTTTATTATTTCTATACATTTTAATGTTAAGGATCGTTCTTCATAAGTATACAATAGCATCGCCATTTTATTAGTGGATAATGGAACCGCATAACTAGTTCGTCATAATGTGTACTATAACAATGTAAATTTGTATGTAAAACGCAAGAACGACTCTTCAATAGTGACTTGACCAATCGTGTAATGAAGCGATAGCATGTGTTTCATCAATAAGACTATAGTACTCAATGGCATTATGTATTTCTCTCGATAGTACGTAAGCTAGATTACCGTAATAGATTATTTAAATAACAATGTGAATATTTTTAATTATTAACAAAATGAATGTTACGACATGTGATTTCAAAATAATAAAAAAACAATAAATTTTACATAAATAAAAGCTTTTATTTTACTGTTTACTACATAAACTTTTTAAAAATTTAACGTGTTGAAAACTCAGGTTTTTCGAAGCACACGACAATAGGTTTGGATAAAAAACACTGTAGGTATTCTCTTTGCTGTAGACTGACGGAAAATATGCCCATTGCCCAATGCATCAAATATGCGATTGAACATAAATATTAATGTGCTCGAAAAAACAAAAACCACAATATGAAATTTCGCATATCGTAAAGTGTAACTAAACACTCAACTAAAAAAATAAAAGCCCAAGTGAACTCACCCAAAACCGAAACTCTTTACTAGGCTCACGTTTTTGAATAACTATACTATAGAATATCCGTATGGGAGACATCTAGCGCGGAGTATAGTAAGATATCCACTGCTAATGAAGTAGGTACCTACCTAAAAACAAATTACGTTGCCAAATCAGTCTAAATATGTATTCATTGTGGTCGGTCTTTGAGGTTCTCATGATAACGGTGACAAATGAACAAAAATCAACATCACGACCGTCGACGATACCCGCGGGCCGCGCTGCGGAATTTACCTACATTTACTCATTGAATTTACTAAATCTATACATATAGAATGCTTTGTCCTGAACATGTCCTGAATGACTGATGGATCAACGCACAGCCCAAACCGCTGATCGTAGAGACCTGACACTTGGAGGATTTTTGAAAATTCAACCCCTAAGGGGATGAAATGGGGTTACAAAGTTTGTATGGAACTCCGAAAATATCGCGGGTAAAACCGCGCGGGACAGCTAGTCTATGTACAATCAGCGAAGACGTAGGCGAACATGTCATGTATTTATTTGAAGCTTCTCCTACTACTGTTTTCCCCGCGGTTTAATAAAAATCACCCTGTGTCTTCTGTACCCTGAACGTGTATGCAAAACTTCATGATCGGTTGAGTAGTAAAGGCGTAAAAGTGTAATAAACACTCGATTCGCATTTATAGTGGATAGCTACAATCTTTAATAAAATAGTACCTTATCTTCAAAACTGAAATATGTAGGTAGACAAATTTTCTCTGATGGGCTTTAACGCCTGGCCTCTATGCGACGATAAATATGCAATCAACATGACTATTAATTAAGTACTTTTTTTGCTATCATTTTTCGATTTCAATCCGAAACAGCGGTTTTGTGAATAATTGATCATGTTTAGACTGCTACGATTTATGTAATATGTGGATTTTGGTTGATCGCTATAATTTGTAGGTAGGTATACCTACCTAATCACAAAACCGATTGATACTGAAAAATGACAGTAACAAAGTTACATAATAGCCCTGCAGAACTACACATACTTAACACAAAATTAATAACAAGAATTAATTAAACAAAGATTTATATGGTAGGTATATGTAATAATGTAATTTATTCAGGTGATGTCCCATTTTTCATCATAATTGCTTATAACCCGAATATGCTTGATGAGTCACCGTAAAATATAATATTGGCAAAATAGTATTATACGTATAATCATAGTTATTTAGTATTATATAAGTAGTCTATTCTAATTGAAAATAAAAGTTGAATACAATATGTTTTACAAAGTAGGTATTATAATGTAAGTTCTTTGTTTATTTACAACTAGGTGCTGAAGTGGCACAAAACGGGCAAAATTGAACCAAAAGTATATAATTAGGTACCTGCTTTTTAAAATTAGAATCTTAAATACAGTATTGTAGTAGGTACTCACATTGCGTAAACTGAAGGTTTTGTGTGCCGTGGCCGTGCGTCATTTTTTGCTCATGCTTAGTTTACATGAAGCCAAGACAGGCAGCCAGCGCTGCCTTGTTATTGGCCTCGTATAAACAGTTTTTCAAGCCAAGCCAGCGCTGGCTGCCAGCACTGGCGGAAATAGAGCGCCGGTCTATTTTTTAGCCAGTGACCTCCGCCTGCATACCCCTCGACCCCCGCGCCTGCGTTGCGGAGGCTTGTCTGAGGACTGGCGCCAGCGTTACTGGCTTCGTGTTTATGACGTGTTCACACCACAAGCAGCCAGCGCAAGCTTGTCTGAGGACTGGCGCCAGCGTTACTGACTTCGTGTAATCCGGTGGAGCCATTATCACAAAAATTGGAAATGGAACTAAACATGTACATCTATATAGGAAGTAATTTTAAACGAGGGACTATTTCAAGTCCTCGATAGTTGTTTAATGTTTATGCTTAGGTATCGGTAGGTACATGTACACTATACTCATACTACTAATAATACTACATACTACTAGGTACTAATAAAATATAAAAAAAACTGATAAATCTCAGAGAGAACCTTAAAAACCTGAGTTTAGGCGGGTGAATAACCTTTACTACATCTAAGTATTTGTCGGCGCGACCAGTGTTAAAAGGGCGTTAAATGGCCCTTAGGTCATGATCTGACGACGCATCAGCAACTTGCGCGCTTAATTTTCATCAATGTTATGCATTTTCTGATATTTCAAACAAGAAACGATTAGTGAATGCTTGAAATTTGCCTTCATGTATAATCAAAGAATTATTCGTTCATCTTGTAGGAGATAAAAATACAAACATTGCATTAAGTATATAAAAAAATACCTACACATTTAATTTAAAGGAATATTCAACGCAGTCTTTAGTATAAAACCTGATGAATGTTTATCTGGAATAATAATATAAATCTAACACTATTTATAAACATTTGCAAATAATAATAATTAACTAACTTAACTAATAAACTTATCAATGAAGCTAACATAATATTTTTAACATTTGCATTAGGTACGACAGAAAAAATAAAATCACCAAAAGTGCTGTAACCATGGGAGCATAGTCAGTGCAATTAGTAATAATAACCGTAACATTTTATCAAATCGTGCGTAATTACTATAAATAATAAATTGTTACATTGGATTACATATAAAAAGCTTATTGTAGGATGAGTTAAACTGTGATTATTAAGAATGCAATAGCATTTGTTCTTGTTTATACACTTCATGATAAGCATTTCTGATCAGTACATAAGGGAAACATGATTCTAGCAGGTCCATTGTCAAGAACGGCGAATCTTGAACTATAAGGTCGAGCAGTAAATAAACAGATTCTCTGTTCTTTATTGCTTCTTTATCTGTTTCTTGCCCAAGACGTAACAACGATGAGGATGCCAGAGCCAAAAACTCCTTCATTCGATCTTCAATATCACCTTGTCCGCAAATGGTGAATAAAGCACCGAATATATGATTTATAGCCGGCGCCATGCAGTGGATGTTGTTAGCATGGCCTTCCAATGAGGGTCTATAGAACGAGCCTTCACTGCGAGCCAACCTCGGAAGAGATACGGCTACAAACACCATGAGCAAGCAAACTACCAAATGCTCATCCTCCTCGACTTCCTTTTTACGTAATGCCGACGCTAGAGTCGGGTCCACCTTGCACTGCAAGCCTGCAGCGGAACACATCTCTGATATCACACGCATCGGATCTCCGCTGGGCAATTGCTGCTGAAAGTCTTTGATGGAACTTATCAGAAACGGAATACGTCGCTCTAAAACATCCAACAGCGACTCCTGAGCTATTTGACGGAAGCTCAGTATCACGCCAATTATGGTCATTCTTTGTAAAACGTTATCTACATGCTGCAAACGCTTAAACTGTTCTCTCATGATTTCGGGTTTATCGAAATTAGTTCGCAACATTTGCAACACTTCTTTGTTTTGTATTACCAATTTCTTGAGCTCTTGAACTTGGCTGGCGATGTGCCACATCAACGTTTCGCTCAGTGATTTCATTCCGTATGGTCCTATCAGTTCCGCTAAAGCTCGGAGCTCATTGATATCGGAATACTCTTCAGCATTGAATGGTATCGCACCTTCAACTGTCAAACTAATAAATGCTTTTTGGTTCATCGAGAAACAGATACTTCCCGCACTCACTCTTCTGAGTAATATTTCAGAATACCACTGCGTATATAGAGATGCAATGGTTTTTTCACCATGACTGTCCATGTTTTGTGTTTGTTGCAAAAGACAATTATTAAATACTCTGGTGATATCGATATGCACATAGTTCTCAACAGTTTGGAGGACATTCATGTATGCTCTCACGCTAACCAGCAACTCTGATGGCTTCGCTATTTCGCTGGTGTCTTGGTTAAACATTACCATGCCCACTAATGCTTTCGAAAATCTCGTCTCTAAATGTTGATGCAAGTACTCACGAGGTGCAAATGTATATTCCCAAACATTAACTGTCGTACAGTAGTTGATGGCAAAACATAGCTCTGTCAGCGCCATATGCAGCTTGTCCATTGTTGTTAATTCTTCTCTTGTTTTTCTGTAACTCTCTGCACCCGGTTTTACTATTTCCATTGTATTCTTCTTATTTTTATCTTTCTTTTTCCTATTTGCTAAATGAGCTATAGTTTGCGCACAATGTTTAGGAAGTAACTTGTCACTCATTGTACATTGCTCATCACAGATTGTTGTTATTATATTCTTAGCCTCTTTAGCCATTTCATCCAGGAAAATGTTGACTACAGAAAGACTACGCTCTCTAATGTGGTGTCTCTCTTCTGGGCACAATTCATGCGTACAGTTTTGAAAATGACTGCATATAAGTGGAAAAGCAATGATGTAACGATTTTGTGCTGGAAACTCTAAGCACATGTGGAACTGAGACTCAAATATTTTACTGTAAAAACAAAACAAAGACAAGTCTGAAGTTTCTACCATGATTTCATCAAGATTGTCGACCATTTTTGTATGGAATACCATTTTGTCAATAAATTGTGCTAACTCTCGCTGATCTACGATGCTTAATGCAGTTTTAGCAACAGACATGTATGCCTGCAACCTAAACCAGTCAAGTCGAAAAGCTCTAAAGTCGAATATCTCATTATCCTCAACTTGTCGTACGGTTAAATTACCGGCTGTAGTGCATAATGATGAAAGTATTACACTTTCATCTTCTGGACGAACTTGAAGGTTTTGTATCATCAGGTTCAAAGCTACTGCATCAAATCCAGATAAGTACTGGACATAATATCTCTGCATTACTTGGCTATATTTTCTTACTAAAGCTCTCAATTCTTCCATATGAAATAAGAGTTCAGGCAGTTGACGGTCAACTAAATCTTCAGCAGCTTTGCCTTTAACTTTTTGTGGAGGGTTATCATTATGACGTAGTAACCAAAATACCTCATCTCTGGCATAGCAAAGTCCAATAAATATCAACAAGGCCTTAGGTCCTAGCAAACCAGGCTGGTCAGTAAGGATAAGACCCAGTTCCTTCAAGGCTGTTCTCAAGAACTTCCTTCGTTCTCTGTGCTTATAACCTGCCTTTTGAACAGCATGATGATAACAATCTTTTACTTCAGAAATTCTTTTCCCATAACCCTTTATACCATCAAAGAAACTTTGGATATAAGAGTGAATATAGATTACTTCATCTCGAAATAGGGCCAGCACCCAACCTGACTCTAAAGCATTCACCCACATCTTGTTGGCATGATCCTGCTGGAGCATTTGATGGCAAATTGCAAAACCAAATATGACCCACCTTTCTAGAGACTCTAACGAAACATACTCACATGACATGATATTGGTTTCTGAAGGTTTTAGAAGTTGAGCTGGATTGCTGACCAAACTCAACTTCTGTTCTGATCTCCAATGCTCAGCTGAGAGATTTCTGGCTGGATAAACATGCCATAATGAGTTTAAAGCACCTGTTAATACTTTCTGATGTGGAAGGAACTCCTCAGACAATTTTTTTAGGGGAGCATCATAGTCCACAATCATTTGTCCCAATCTTGGGAAACTTGGATCAATATGATCATGAGCCAGTTCATGAGCAGCATTGAACAAACCCAATACGGCCTTACGGTCTTCAACTCGAGAAAGTAAAATCATTAATGACACATATGTTGCAACGAGATCAAGGTAATTCTTTGTCAATTCAAAATTTAATGTCAAATCCAAAGTCAACTGACACACATCCATAGTATTGAGAAGTTCACATACATTATCTTTGAAATCTAATAGATCAACAAAAGTGTAATAATACAGTGAAAGTGATTTTATAATTTCATTTCTTATATTTGAAATAGCCTGGAGTCCTTTCAAATCGATGTTGGGGAATCTTCGCACAATATGTTTGATTGAAGATTCCAATGTCTTGTCGGAAAGAAAAGCTGGTTTTGATTTGGCATCTCCACATGCTTTCTTGATATTGTATATTCTTGTTAACATACCAGTGCCCCGGTCATTAAGAATTATGAGCTTCTCAGCCAGCTTATGCTGGCTGATGTGGACTGTTCTTGAAATTGTTGACATTTCTGAAAAGATTTTACACTAATTATTAGACCCAGAAAATAATTTTTAATCAATCTTATCACTGAGTCAAAACATACTTGTTAATTCAGACCCAACATATTCTACTAGTACAGTATAATATAATCAAGTAGGGGCCATAGGCACACCATGCCAAAAAGGTCTGTCACTTATAATTGGTTGGGGTTTGGTTGTACATAATATTGAGCCATGTCATTGGTCATAACTCATAACTAAGGAAATAATGAACTACCACATATCAATATACAGGCAGAGTATGAACCAGCATGCTCTGACAGAGGGGTTTGTCATAAATGGTGTCTCCTTTTGGTTAAATATTTTAAGACTTAATAAGAAAATTTAATACTAAATTAATTAATTAATGGTCATGATAACAGAGTTGAAAGTTTTCTATTTTCGCAAACTCTATATCCTATCCTATATTTATTTACGAGAGCACCTGAACAAATCAAGTAATAAGTAGGTAGGTACTGAGTCAATGGGTCTTTTCAGCCCTCCCCATTCTAGTCTAGGTCTGTAGGTAACCATGCATACTAGGTGCTCATAAAATTACGTACCCGAACTAATAATAGTGTAATGATTTCTTGTAAGATCACCCTAGGATTCCCATTACATCGAAGGCAATGTATTTTCAATCATTTGTTTTAACAAACACCAAATTTTGTGGAACTGGATTACGGGAGTGCCACCACAGTAGGGATGTAAAAAGTAATCGATTTTATATTAGACGATTATTTTTGTTTAAGAATCGATTTTTAATAATCCTATTTTTTTGAGAAGAAAAATAAATTAGTTTTTTAATAAATTCATTTTCATTGAAATTAAAATTACAAATAAAATCGGTTCTTCGATTTTTGAGGAAAATGGATTGTTTTAGATTATGAAAATCTGCATGCTTTTAGAAAATTATTTTTATATTATAATAATAAAAATAATACTAAAAATTTATCAGATTAAAAATCAAGTACAAAATTTTAACAAAAAACTTAAACTGACTTCAAAGAACACGAAAATACGCTATACATAAATAACTCGCAACAAATGTCACCACGATATTTGAATTTATTTTTTTCCAAAATCTTCTCGTTAATATCTGACCCGATAAAGACTCCCTCGGAAAACATTTAAATTAAAATTCAAATTGTTTATTTCATAACCTAAAGTATTTTTGCAAATATAGTTTGTTGTTTCAATTCGTTTCAGCCATCTTCGAGTAATCAGTAAACATCCAGAAAAAACATACATACAGTCGAAAACAGAACCAACTGCTTTTTTGAAGTCGGTTAAAAATAAAAAAAAATTGCAAGCTTCTGGTTAATAACTTTTCTTTCCCTTTTTTGAATATTTTTAAATTTTAGATAATAAATAATATACTAATAATTATTCTTGCCAAAAATTTTCGCTACTATTGAACATTGTATTAGTGTCAAATTAAATGATACGATTTATACCATAATATCCAAAGAATATTTGCGCTGCGAACCAAAGTCAGACATAGTGACGACACACAAGTATTATTATAATAAAATGTCATACTCTGGATTAGACAGTTATCTTCATTCAATAGTTTGAGTATCTATTACCAGAATGTACGCGGATTACGTACCAAATGTCACCTTTTTTACTCAAGTTTGCTCACTCATGACTTTGATATTGTGTTACTAACGGAAACTTGGCTGCACGATGGAATCTTGAGTGCCGAATTATGCGATGACCGGTACGACGTTTTTCGCTTTGATCGAGACCTGAACGCGACAAATAAAGCTCGAGGTGGTGGCGTACTGATTTGCGTTAAAAAAACGTTATGCGCGTTTGCGAGGCCTGAGTGGGGTGGTGAACCCACAGAATTTATTTGGGTAACAATTCCCTCGCTAATTTTGAAAACCAAGACTGATGTCCACTTGGCTTGCATATATATTCCCGGAAACACACCCACCCAACACCTCAACATCGAATCATTTTTGTCTAGCGTAAAATCTGCCTACTCCAATAATACTGACTCTTCCTTTATATTAATCGGAGATTTTAACTTACCTTTTATCACCTGGACCAAGGATGGCCCAGTTTTCTCAAAGACCGGAAACGCAGATACACAAAGAGCCGGTGCCCAACTAATAGACTCCCTTAATCTACTCGGTTTAATTCAAATCAATACTTTTTGTAACTCTCATAACCGTATCTTGGATTTGATATTTACTAATTGCTCTTTGGAGATAATCAGATCAGATTTTCCACTTCTAACGGAGGATTGCTTCCACCCTGCCCTGATTATAGACGCAACTGACATATTTGTAAAACCCCTTAATATCAAACCTACGATTAAGTACAATAATACTCTAAGGGTAATTACACAGACATGATAAATCATTTGAACCAGATCGACTGGGAGTCCGTCCTGAACTACGACTGTTCTGTGGATGAAGCAACACAATCCTTCTATAGCCACTTATACTCAAGTAGAGATCTTTATATACCAAAGGAATTTAAATCCGCTAATCACACTTACCCACCATGGTACTCCAAACCGTTAATCAACGTTATGCGAGAAAAAGCAAGGGCGCATAAGCGCTGGAAAAAATACAAAAATCAACTCGACTACCTAGAATTTTCTTTACTACGGGCTAGACAGAAGAAGTTGGAGAAAAACTGCCATTTAACATACATTCAGTACATCCAGAATAATCTCAAGCACAACCCAAAGGCTTTTTGGAGTTACATGAAATCCAAACGTAATGTCACTAACCATCCTAAATACGTTACCTACCACAACAAGAAATACACTACCGGTGAAGATATTTGTGTCGCTTTCAACAATTTCTTTAACAGCGTCTTCATACCACCATTAACAGAATACCCTCACCAGTCGTATGCACCCTCACAGTCTGGTGTCACCAATATTATTAATAAATTGGAATTCACCAACGATGAAATATCATTAGCTTTGAAACGTCTAGATATTAGTAAGGGTGCTGGAAGTGATAGTATTCCTCCAGTGCTTATTGTACGCTGTGCACCCGCTTTAGTGACTCCTTTGCGTATAATATTCAATAGATCTCTCCGGGAGGGTATATTTCCACAAATGTGGAAATGTGCACATGTCATTCCAACACATAAAAAATCCTCTAAACTTTTGGTTCAGAATTATAGACCTATCTCCATTCTTAATACTTTTAGTAAGGTTTTCGAGAAACTTGTTTATAATTCTATCTATCCCACTCTCTGCAGTAGCATACCCAACGAGCAGCATGGCTTTTTGAGATCTCGATCTACCATGACAAATCTTGCCATATTTGTAGACTTTTTATATCTTTCCATGGAGAAACTGGCACAGGTTGATGTAATATACACTGACTTTGAAAAAGCGTTTGACCGCGTTGACCATGTCATCTTGTTGAGAAAGCTGGAACACCTGGGTATTCATGGGGATTTGCATCGATGGGTGACATCTTATTTGAAAAATAGATCTCAGGCTGTGGTGGTGGGTGGATTCAGGTCGGACTATGTGTCAATTCTGTCTGGAGTTCCTCAGGGCTCCCATTTAGGACCGCTTTTCTACAACGTATACTTATATGATATTTACACCTGTTTTAATAAGTCTAAGTTTCTAATGTACGCAGACGACACTAAAATATTTCTTGATATTAACAATTTAGAAGACTGTGCTAATCTCCAGTCAGACTTATGTAATCTTGCCCATTACTACACCCTGAACAGGATCAAAGTCAACAATGATAAATGCCAGCATATTTCTTTTGGTCGTAAACTGAACCCCATAAAATTCTCCTATCACATTTCAGGAATTCCTTTAAAGGAATACGACTCTGTCCGTGATCTTGGCGTTCATTTAGATAAGAAGTTACTGATGGATAAGCATATTGACATCGCCATCTCTAAAGCTTATAAATGCCTGGGTTTTGTAATTAGATCATCTAAACTATTTTCTGATATTTCCTGTATTAGGGTTCTGTACTGTGCATACGTTAGAAGCATTCTTGAGTACGCTTGTGTCATTTGGCATCCTCAATACATTACATACACCCAACGTATAGAACGCATACAACAAAAATTTTTCAAGTTTCTTAACTACAAGTCGCGATATAACCCTGACTGTTATAAGACAAGTTGTGTCCACTATAATCTTCTTCCGCTCAGTTCTCGCCGTAAGCTAATGGACATGTCCCTGCTTTACGATATGTTGCATGGCATGCTCGACTGTCCAGCTCTCGTGAGTATGATCACTCTAAACGTCCCACGCCGTCGCACACGTCACACCGAACTGCTTCACGTTCCGCTACACCGTAACAATTATGCAAAAAATTCTATTTCTACTCGCCTGGCGCATACTTACAATCAAATCTTCTCTCATTTGGATCCTTTTGCCGTCTCAAAACTATCCTTTAAAAGGGAAGTAATCAAGTGCCTCGAAGATGTCAAGGTTGCAACATAACTTACTATTATTAACACATTATTGCTTGTTGTTCAGGTTTTTTCCTTTTCCTAATTCGTTTATTTATTATCTATCCTTACTATCTTTTATTGTATTATTACCTCGTCAAATAACAACACTGTCAACTTATTATGCAAAGACAACTGCACACACATATTTGCACTTTGAGTAAATTTTTTGTTATTTTTTCTTCTACTACCTTCAATGTAATAATTCTTAGCTCATATTATGTACATTCCTTTCCAATTTACTTCCTTACCGTTTCAATACTTATAAAATATTCATGAAGAAATCTGTAATTGGTCTTACTTCTGTAAATTTCTATGTGTTATATCTATATCCATTTGTATCACTGTATGATTTCTTAATAAAATAAAAAAATAAAATAAAATAAAAAAATAAATTAAATGCTAAATTCAATACAAGGAAAAATACGACATCCTTTTAGTGTCAAAACTAAATTACAAAACAAATAACTTTAAAAAATTTAATTATCAGAAAAAAAAAACAATTTTTGCCACAAATGTCTAGTGTCATTTAATTAGAGATAAAACAGATATCCGGTATCCAGCCTATTTGGCCTTCTTTTCACTCTCCGGCCGGATACTGGATAGTAAAATTAAAATCATTCTCAATACACAAGGCAAATCATACCACAACAACATAAAACCACGACAACAAATGATGAAACAATGGAATTAACAAACGAAATGAGATACAAACACAAACTGACACGCGTGATTACACGCGAGCGCCCCCCAAGTAGTCTCGATCTCCGCTCACGTGCGATAACACCCAAACGCGCCCGAATATTTCCGATCTCGTTCACCGCGCCGATCGCTTCATGTAACGTGACAAAAGGCCGAATATCCGATAGCAGGATATCCAGCGCTCTGGCTTTGTATATCTGGTATCCAGCCAAACCATTATCCATTTCATGTCTACATTTAACAAATTAATTAGGATCTAAATAAAATGAAACTAACTAGATTGATTTTAAGAAAAATAAATCGATTAATATGAAAATCGATTATTTGTTACATCCCTAACGCGTTCTGTCTAGTCTAGCTCCTAGTTTTTTTTTTTAATTTTACTGTGGGTCAGTCGCTGTCGCGTAGACGGAGCCGTCGGCGGTAGGGATGTGAAAAAATAATCGATAAAAAATTATTTAGATCAATTTTATTTTTTAAAAAATCGATTTTAATAAATGATTTTATTTTTATGAATAATCGATTAATAATAGATTTTTTTTTAAATGGTTCAATCGATTTTTATCCCGGAATTCCCATGGGAATTCTGAAATTAACGTGGGTGATTTGCATTGAATTTGCATACTATACTTTATAAGGGTTACAGAAATCAATTTGAGTATTTTATCCCAGAATTCCCGCAGGATCTCCGAAATTAACGCGGGTGAAACCACAGGGAACAGCTAGTACCTATAATAATTAAATTATTTTTGTTACAAACTGTCTTATCTTCTTATTTCCTGAACTACAGCTTGAACTTTCCAGAATCTTCAAGACGGTTTTATAACGTTTCGGAATATTTCAGATAATTTTCAAACATTTCAGAATATTCTCGATTAGCAGTATACACGAACAAAACACTGCACTGACTTTTAAAATTAAGATTGAATTATTTATTGATATTAATAATATTCCCGACACTTGGAAAAATCATGCCTAAAGCGTGTGGCGCTAGGGGTAAATTTAGGCTACAAAAACGTAGAGGTTAAACGGTTAGAAATCTATTTTTACGTACAATGTCACATCCCTCAGTGTTTTTTTTACTTTAAAACTCCGTTATTTGTAAACCGATTTGGAAATTCTTTTTCTAATAGATAGGTTGTACTTCGCAGGAACCCTGGAAACGGCCTATTTATAATCAGGTTAGGATTTAATGATCAGGATAATTTTATATTTTAGTCGATGGAAGCTTTTAAAAAGTTTATATTCATATTTAAATTTTATTTGATTTCTATTTTCATAAATTGTTAAAATTATTCTCAGAGTTTTATTACTAAAAGCATGCAGATTTTCATTATAAAAAATCGATTTTTTTCCTCATTTCAAGCGATTAATCAAAAATCGATTATTATAAAGAGAGAAAAATCGATTAAAATAAAAATCTATTTTTTTTTCTCAATGTCACATCCCTAGACTCGACGGCCGTCTACCAGCCGTCTACCAGGAATGCACAACACGATAATGTACGACACCGGAATGTACAGCACTGGAATGCGCGACACTGGATTGTACGACACCGGAATGTACAGCACCGGAATTGGTGACACCGCTCCTATTGGTCGATGAAATCACGCCTCCTTTCTTTGTGCTCGTTTACGTTACTTACCTAAACACTGGGTCAATTTACTGTCAAATAGGCCACAAATATTTTATGTTAGATCTTTGGTGATGATTATTAGGTTTTATGTTAATGTTTATGCCCGTTACGTTATTATGTTATAGTCTATAGGCAGGATAATCAAACAACGGACCACTCTATATATTTTACTGTATCAACTTAGAGTACACTACACTGAATCTGGTCACTTAATTGGCACCTTATAATTATTATTATTTCCACGAGCTATGTGCCCTATACAGATTATACAGATTATAAAGGTTACGAAAAGAAAGGAACCACGACTTTATTAACTGGCGAACGGGAAGTGACTGGCGAGCGGTTAGCTGCGCCTGATTTACGTCATCTATCTTATAGTATCTACTAGATTGTGGTGACATCATCGCCACACTAGTATCTACTAGTGTGGCGATGATGTCAACACAATCTGTTTATTGAAATAAGTAAAAAGTAATGAGAACATTACTATCGGGGCCACATCATGAACTGATTTCAAGGTAGTATACCTGACATTCTTTATTAAGTTAGGTTCTTACTGAGGAACAGGTCTCGCGAGCCGACCGAGCGTAGCGAAAGCTAAAGACAAAATAAGGTGACATTTATTTGATTATTCTTAGATGTGATCACGAAATTTCGATATATTATGCAAAAAAAAAAGAATATAACTAAATATTAAACTTGGACTTGTTATTTGAATTTCCGTCAGATATTGAGACAGTAACTGGAGCCAGGCGAAATGTCAAATACGTATCGCCATAAACACAAGAAATTGAATTGAATTACAAACTACCTACTACCGGCATTGTATTGAATACTACTAAACGGAGCACGAAGTCGGCTAGGCCATAAAATCCGGTGTCGCCGATTCCGGTGCTGTACATTAAAGGGACGTGACCGGTGACAAGGAAATTTCTGTCTCTGGGTGCTTTGGTGGATGAGTTTCGGGTATCGTCGGTTTGTTTGTGCATAAGTCTAGTTAATTTAAATGAATAAGTCTAGTTAATTTGTGGTGATACTGCCGAACGGTTCTAAGTAGTTTGTGCTGCCGAAGCCGATACTGGTGTAAAGTGGATTGATGTCCCAAGCTATTCAAGTTATTGGTGAATTATCTTTAACAATCTACTAACAAAAAATCAATCATGCCGCGAATTATGATAAAAGGAGGTGTTTGGCGGAACACGGAGGTTAGTATTTTATGATAAATAAATATGTAATACAAGGTGGAAGAGTAGCCTAGTAATGAAGATAACATATTTATTTCAAAAGAAACAAGCGTATATTTCCAAACTTCTATTCCATTCTAGACCATTTTGGGATTCCTTTAAGTATTTCTTCGTCTTCCGGCAGAAAATCAGTAAATAATATTGAAAATCGCACCTAAATCTGATTCGTAGTTTGGAAGAACTAAGTAAACACAGACAGACATGACATTAGCTCGTAGTAGTAGCAACTTTAATAAGCTATACCTATCAACTTTTCTCACTGTTGGTTTTTATAAGTACCTACATATAATGTTGTATTATGTAGATACAAATCTAGATCTTGTCACCTCTGTTGGTCTAGTGGTATGCGAACTTGGCTTCTAGATCAAGTGTTGTAGGGTTTGATCTTTGCATCAGGGTAAACATTTGTATTTATCCTGAAAAGTATGTATAAGGAGGAGGCATTTACCCAAAAGGGGTCCATTCAATTAGAATCTAAGTAACACCAACACTAAAATAGGATCTAAGTAAAACAACTAAAGAATTAACTAACATAACATTTATTTTGTATATCAGTTGATTGGAATAAAGCTTTATTATTATTATTCTAAGTTGTGCTTCCAAAAAAAGTATTTACGAAAATTTTCTACCTTACTATACTTTCATTATACTTGGATCACAATAACTACTATAAAATAATTTTGCCTAAATCTGCTATGTTTATAAGAGATGTTTGTTTGTTACACTTTCACACCCTAATAGCTCTACTGATCATCATGAAATTTTGCATATAATTTATCAAAGGTAAAGGACATCAAGTAGTTTATACCTTGGAATTCCTGCGGGATTTCCAAAATAACACGTAACACCACAGGGAACAGCTAGTAATTCATATAAAATCTAATTTCTATTCATATTATTTCTAATTTCATTTTACTTTTTACAGGATGAAATCCTCAAAGCGGCTGTGATGAAATATGGCAAAAATCAGTGGTCTCGAATAGCTTCACTGCTACACAGAAAGTCTGCGAAACAATGCAAGGCCCGATGGTATGAATGGCTGGACCCCAGTATCAAGAAGACAGAATGGTCGAAGGAGGAGGACGAGAAGCTGCTACATCTGGCAAAGATGATGCCAACACAATGGAGAACTATTGCGCCTATTATAGGAAGGACAGCATCCCAGTGCCTTGAGAGATATGAAAATTTATTGTGAGTATTACCAAATTTCCTGTGAAATGTGTGGATTACTTTACAGAGTGTCTATCTAGCCTTATTTTTGTTTGCAAGGAATAATTAAGCTACAATATTGTCTCCTATTATAAAACAAGTGGTATTGGAGAGGTTCTTCTTGACTGCTCTCATTGTCTTCTTATTTTTAATAGTATTGCCATTAAAAATGACAGCTGAACTAGTCTGTAAATATAATATAAAGGAACCAAAAATTCAAATTCACTGTGTTTATCCCAGTCCCCCACTTGTATACCATCACAATATATTTATTTGAACATATTTTAAAGAAATTATTTTGAACTTAGCTTACTTTTTCATATAGGTTGATATTATACCAGTGTAAACCACTAAACTATGGTTTTATAACCAGTTCTCACCATGTCAATACAATATAACAATAATATAGATAGTCCTTTTTTCCATCTGATCTGTTCTGATCTGATCTTATCCCACTCAATATTAGCTATGAATATGGTGTTTTATTATTTTGTATACTGAGTTGGGTGTGTAAAAATGCGATGGATTGTTAAAATTGGATTTTTCATTATATTGAATTGAAAATATAAATTAAAACAATAATGAAGTCTCGTGTAATGTACTGTTGTGGTTTGAAATCTTCAAGAGTCTATCAAGATTTGGAATTAGTAATGGCATAGTTCTTTTTAAACTGTGGGCAGAGGGGCTATTATGTAACTTTTGTTTCTATCATTTTTCGGTTTCAATCAAAAGCAGAGAATGCCATAACTTGCGGCCTGCAAGGCATTAAATTCGCCATTTGTACCTCTGTGCAAGAAAGAATAAATAAATAAATAAAAGCATAGCATGGCATTACAATATGCACGTTTTGATACCTACAACATCTAGTAATCACCCAAAATAAATATACTTCAAAATTTGAAGCTGTCTAAACATGATTTGCCATATTGAAAAAAGAAGAAGAAGATGATTAATTAATCACAAAATCGCTATTTTTCTGATTGAAACTGAAATATGACAGCAACAAAAGTTACATAGTTGCCCTGCAGGTTTAGACTAGTTTAGTATTGCTAATTGACCAGGTTGTTACCAAACATCCATACCTTAACATAATATGTTATTGACAGGGATCAAGCACAAAAGAAAGAAGAAGGTGAAGAGACTGGTGATGACCCCCGCAAACTCAAACCGGGTGAAATTGATCCAAACCCAGAAACAAAACCTGCAAGGCCGGACCCCAAAGACATGGATGAGGATGGTAAGTCCCTGTTATGTTCAAACTCTCAATATATATTTACTATTTGGGTTTTAAATCACCAATATTAATTATTATAGATAAAATAATGTAGACATTATTTTTGATGTAAGCACAAAAAAATTGTTTTAATTACATTCTAATGTAATTTACAAAGAGGAAGGAATTCATAAATTTTATTAGAATGTATTTATAAAAAATCTTTGAGAAATTCTTAATTACTTTGATTTTATATTTTTACTAAACAGCAAAACATGCAGTTTAATACATAAACTAGATTTATAGATTAGCTTAAAATGTTCTGTTTGTTTTCATTTAGAACTCGAAATGCTATCGGAAGCGCGAGCTCGGTTGGCCAACACTCAAGGCAAGAAGGCGAAGAGGAAAGCCCGCGAAAAGCAATTGGAAGAAGCGCGGCGCCTCGCCGCTTTGCAGAAACGGAGGGAGCTCAGCGCGGCCGGCATCGCTGTGCCCATCAGGTGAGCTGACGTCGCGCTCGGGGGTGGGAGTCGCGACCATAGACATTAGAGATACTATACATAGGGCGATAGTTTCATTCGATATTTTAACAAAAACAATATAGTACAATATTATAATTGTATGTGTGAGCGGCGCGAAAGTACGTTCACTTAAAAAAATTGAGGATATCGTCGTGTCACGTCGCTCGTTATCGCTATGAAAAACTAAGAAACGTGTCGTCATATTGGCACGTGGTCACGCAATTGGACTTTTGATTGGACTATTTTTCATGACCATGTGACACGAAGATACGTTCCTTAGTTTTCTATGCGATATCAACTATAGATTGTCACTGAAATGTGTTTATGTATTAGTGTTATATTGTGGTATATCAATGGTTATATTGTTATCCTTATATAATGTATAAGCTCAGCTCAGCTCTCTGCCACCTTAAAGTTGCGTTGAAAAGATTTCCTCTAGCAATAAGGCCGCCTTTCCTTTCTTTTTATTTTATTTTTCTAACTAGCTGGTTCCCGCGGTTTCTCGCGCGGTTACCTGCGGTAATTTCAGAGTTACCGCGGGAATTCTGGGATAAAAGTACTCTAACATTTCATTCCTATACCCCTGACAACATGTAGTGTGCAAAATTTAATGCAGTTTCTCTCGCGTTAATTTCGGATTTCCGGGATAAAAAGTACCCTATCTCCGTCTCTGTATCCCTGACAATGTGTATACGAAATTTTATGATGATCCGTTGACCCGTTGAGGCGGGAAAGCGTAACAAACAAACAAACTCACTTTCACATTTATAAGGATTGTTAGTGTTTCTCTTTGGGACAGTAAAGTATATTTGAGTTTGAATATGTTATAAATTATAATATATTTTGTGCATTAGACGCAAGAAGAAGCGCGGCGTCGACTACAACAGCGAGATACCGTTCGAGAAGCGGCCCGCGCCCGGCTTCTACGACACCTCCACGGAAGCGGTGGACGAGATGGCGCCCAACTTCTCGCGGTTGCGCCAGCAACAGCTGGACGGGGAGCTGCACTCCGAGAAGGAAGAGGTGAACTACAACCCGATCTGTGTTAACAAAAAAAAAAAGATTTAACAAATGCCTTGCTGATAGCTTTTCCTTTCAGTTATTCACTAGCATAGACGAGTATCTAAATTTTATTATTGGATTTCACATGAAAACAAATAAATTGCAAAATTGCATGCAATAGATAACATGCTAAACAAATTGATTTTATAAATAAAAAAAAAATAAGAAAATAATCAATCATTTCAAAATTGTTCAACCCTTAATCACCCACTGCTTGGTGTAGGGTGCTTCAAAGTTAAAGTCAAATAATTTATTCAAATTTGGCCCATAATGTGGCTCTTTTTGACGTCAATAAAGTTACATTTATTATGACAGCACCCATAAAATATCCACGCTTCACCACTTCCTAGTGCTATGGCTGAAGAGAAGAAGCTGCGCAAAGGGGCACACAAGTTATCTTATAGTTTTTAGCCAAATATAAGATAACTTGTGTGTGAAAACTAGCTAAGTTGTATGCTCCTTTCAGGATTATCTGCAGAACTTTGCACCTGTTTAGATATCAATTCTTTTGTCGGCGAAGTCAACAACTAAGCATAAGCATAAGGGCGGCGCCACAGCCTCGGCGCCGGCGGTGGCGGCGGCGGCAGCGGCAAAAACAAATAGTAGACAACATAAAAGTAGGCCACAGCTCGCGCCACTGATAGCTGTGGCCTACTTCGTATGTACCATTTCTTTTTGCCGCCGAGAATGTGGCCAAGGGGTAATACTGAATTTGGCTTCCGCTTTCACATTTATGTTTTTGATGGGATTTAATAAACATGTAAGGTCGGGTAACGGCTTAATAGTGCGCACACAATTTTATTATAAATCAATTAATATAACCACCAAATCTAACATTCCATGTCAAATTGAAATTATATAATTCT
Source organism: Zygaena filipendulae (assembly GCA_907165275.2). Lineage (NCBI taxonomy): Eukaryota > Metazoa > Arthropoda > Insecta > Lepidoptera > Zygaenidae > Zygaena > Zygaena filipendulae. Next base: position 9,894,609 of record OU015657.1, read on the forward strand.
AGTGTTGACTCATATTCCAATTAATTATGTGAGAACAATGAGCCGTAACCAGCAATAAACTACTGTACATATTACAGAGACATTAAAAGGATTATTTATAATAGAACTTCGTTCTAGACAGAAAAATTTACTGTAACAATATGTCGCCAGAGGGAGCGCCGCAAAGACAAGCAGAAGCTGAAGCAGCGCAAGGAGAGCGACGTGCCGCAAGCGATGCTGCAGGGCGAGCAGCCGGCGCGCAAGCGCAGCAAGCTGGTGCTGCCCGAGCCGCAGGTGTCCGACCAGGTGCGCCCGCAGACACGCACGCACGCTCGCACGCGCACCAGTGGCGCTACCACTACATCAATTCCAATTCCAATTTGTTGTTTTTAATGGCTCCACCGTTTTGACGATGATTCTGCCAATGTCACAGTTTGAAAAGTCACGGCATAGAATTGATTTGATTATCTGGTACCTACCGTTTTGTATGCGATATGTTTCACTTTTGGATATTGGGATTACATATCTGTCAGTGTCACATTACCCTGTCAACATGACAGTGACATCTCTGTCACACATTAATGAGAAGAGTAATTGCGTTATCTCTAACTGAAGACGTCATTCTGCGCTTTGGCGTTAATGTAAAAAGTGGAAACTTTGAAACGCTCTGTTTTTTTTAAAATAAACTTTAAAAAAATATTCATGGACTAGCTGTGCCCAGCAGTTTCACCCGCGTTATTTTCAGAGATCCCACGGGAATTCCGGGATAAAAAGTAGCCTAAGTTACTGCTTATAACATCAGCTATCTGCCAGTAAAAGTCCCGTTAAAATCCAGCCGTTTCAGAGATTACCCGGAACAAACAAAATTTTTCTGTCTGCCTGACAGAGAAAAATTTAAAAAATTGTTTTTTTTTATGTTAGTACCGTATATAATTTCGTATCCGTTTAGTGAAATCTGTTACTTTGAAATAGACACTACAATTTTATTTATATGTATAGATGTTTCCGATTTCACATAATTAACCAGTCAGTTACAATAAATGTATTTTAATTAGCCTCGATACACAATTCTAAACTGGAGCTTAGGTATATCTTTCTTGGAGTTCTCGCCAGACATCGAAAGACTGCACACGTTGTTTTACTCTTTCAACTGATTTTGTAGATAACTATCGATGTCGTATTTTTGCTGGTTCTGTAATGTTCTTTGTTTGTGTGTGGAAATAAAGTATTTATTAAGGCTTTTACAGTTTTTATGTTATAAATAAATGCTACTTAGTTTTAGTAACTGTCGTCGCTGACAAAAGCAGCGAAAGTTTTCCAGCGTTTTATCATCATCATCGTCATTATATCAGCCGAAAAACGTCCACTGCTGGATATAGGCCTCCCCGGAGGATCGCCACAACGACCGGTCTTGCGCTTCCCGCCAGTGCCAGTGTTTAGTGATGATTGTGTTCCTTGCTACTAACACCACGGAGCCCTCGCCTAGCCATAGTGTTGGGATGCGTCGGCTCAACCCTCCGGTGGCGTCCGCAGGAGCTGCAGCAGGTGGTGAAGCTGGGCCGCGCGTCGGAGGCGGCGCGCGAGTCGGCGGGCGGCGGCGAGGGCGGCGCCACGGACGCGCTGCTCGCCGACTACGCGCTCACCCCCGCGCCCGCCGCCGCGCTGCGCACACCCGCGCAGCCGCACGACAGGTACGCACGCACCCGCACCGCACGACAGGCTAGCACGCACCCGCACCGCACGACAGGCTAGCACGCACCCGCACCGCACGACAGGCTAGCACGCACCCGCACCGCACGACAGGCTAGCACGCACCCGCACCGCACGACCGGTACGCACGCACCCGCACCGCACGACAGGTACGCACGCACCCGCACCGCACGACAGGTACGCACGCACCCGCACCGCACGACAGGTACGCACGCACCCGCACCGCACGACAGGTACGCACGCACCCGCACCGCACGACAGGTACGCACGCACGCACCCGCACCGCACGACAGGTACGCACGCACCCGCACCGCACGACAGGTACGCACGCACGCACCCGCACCGCACGACAGGTACGCACGCTTATTATCGTATCAGGGGCGTAAGATTATCGTATTTGGACCGAAACAGGAAAAAAAACTATCGTACCTACTTATCAGGATTTATTTATTTATTTATTTATTAGGAACACCAGCTGCACACTTAAATTTCTATGTATAGATTCTATATAAAAAAATGGCTAGTTATAGGTCTTCACATTTAGACTCAAATTAGACTAACAAGACAGCAAATAGCGTCGCACAATTTACAGTACAAGCGAAAAATTGCCTAATCACATCTTGCATAATATACTCAATACCTGCACAATAGATTACGACTATTTAGACAGTAGTTATAGTTAATTCGTGTCATAAATGTATACGATATACGATAATTTGCTATCGTACATCGTAGGTAGGCACAAATTATCGTATGTGTACGGTTCTAAACACTGTGTAGTGCCCTTATTCGCTATGACCAACAACATTCCTTGTCCATAACGCGCGTTCCAAAAACAATTCCAAACGCTCCAGATACAAAAATATTTGAAATAATATATATTATTGCGTAACACACGACACACGTTGTAAATGTATTTTTTGAAGTGAAACTTCTTGGGGCACGAGAAAAAAACAATTTTAGTGGCGGCGCGCGTTATGGTCATAGTGAAAAAGGGTCCAGTATGTCCTGTCAAAACATTTTTCCTTTGCGCTGACGCTTCGGTGCATTGCGTAGGATTCTGATGGAGGCGCAGAACGTGATGGCGCTGACGCACGTGGACACGCCGCTGAAGGGCGGGCTGAACACGCCGCTGCAGCAGGCGGAGCCCGGCGCGGGCGCGGCCGCGGCCGCGGGCCTGACGCTGGGGCCGGCGCAGGCGCGCGCTCTCGCCACGCCCAACACTGTGCTGGCCACACCCTTCAGGTTAATTCATTTATTTTTTATTTTATTTTGTAAGAAAACATTACGGCTAATGTAACAAAATTAGGTAGTAGACCTAAAAAAGTAATAGGCTATTTGATAAAATTATAATTTCTAATCCGTCTAATCCGTAATAATAAAAAATATTGGACACACATATTTTTTTGTTAACATAATTAATCAACGTGAGCGAAGCACCCTAATTTTTCGTGATCTGTGTGCAGGTCCACGCGCACCGAGGTGTCCACCCCGGGCAGCTTCAACACGCCCAGCCTCACGCCCGCGCTGCCCGGGCTCACGGTTAGTGGCGACTCTGCTCCATCCCAGAGTTTTTTTTATCGTAACCCGGTGTGTTTAGGGGTTGCCAGGTCTCGTCCGACCTGTCCGGCTTTTGTTAGGCTTTTTGTCTGGCTGCCGCGCAAGTCAAATGTTGAGCGCAATTAAGTCAGTAATTAATATATTTTTCTTTATCATAAAATATAGTCCGGCTTTAAGAAGGCTATGATTAGCTATTAAAAATGGTATATCTGGCTTTTAGGATAAAATGTCCGGTCAAATTAAGCACTGCCGAGTCTTTTGTGTTTCCGGACCTGACAACTCTGGATCATACCTGGGTCGAATCAGAGCTGTATGAGACTATAAAAATATCTCTGTGAATGCCAGCAACCAACCCCCTTAGTCAAGGTGACAATCTGCAATCGTTAATACTATAGAAAAACTAACTAAAATATTATCGTCATGTCACGTGGTCACGAAAAACTGGACTTGGCTGGACAATTTTTACACAGTTAGGGGGCTGATGTGGGCTAGATGACTAAATTTTAGTTTTTAGTCCGTCTTGTAGATTAATAAAAAATATGGGACACGTATTTTTTCTATTTTTATGTAGTAAAAAAACGGCGATACATTGAGCCGAAATTTGGCGTGACGTCACGAGCTCCAATGCGATGCGATGCGAACTTTAATGCGTTTTTAATCGATTTCCAAAAAGGAGGAGGTTATTCATTCGGCTGTATGTACGTTTTTATCTAAATAAATTTTCATTAATTTGAAAAACATACATACAGCCGAATGCAGAACCTCCTCCTTTTTGGAACTCGGTTAAAAAGCAAAATATAAGTGTCTATTATTTTTATGTGATCTAATTGACGAACTAAATTGAAATTTGATTTTCGTACCCTGGCAACATGCCTAGTTGGGCCTAATGCATGTGCTTTGTATCGCCGGCAGACGCCTGGTCTGCGGGACAAGCTGAGCATCAACCCCGAGGACCAGATGGGCGCGGGCGACACGCCGCAACAGGCCAATCAGCTGCAGAAACAGGTGACAGATTATACGCAGTTGCACTCATTATTTATTATTTTATAAGGTGGATCATGAATTTTTCTTCTGTAAAACTTCTGAAAGGAATTTTTTCAATCTTTCTTACTTAGCTTAAATCGAAGAAAGTTTAAAAATGATCATTTGTTGTGGCGTGCGGCAGCTGAAGGCGTCGGTGCGCAGCGCGCTGCAGGCGCTGCCGGCGCCGCGCAACGACTACGAGATCGTGGTGCCCGAGCGGGAGCGGGAGGAGGCGCCCGCCGCGCCGCCCGCCGCCGGGGACGAGGACCAGGCCGACGCGGACGAGCGCGCGCTGCGCCTGCAGCGGGAGGAGCGTGAGTACGGGGCGGGGGCGGGGCGGGGCGGGGCGGGGCGCGGGGAGGAGGACCAGGCCGACGCGGACGAGCGCGCGCTGCGCCTGCAGCGGGAGGAGCGTGAGTACGGGGCGGGGCGGGGCGGGGCGGGGCGGGGCGGGGCGGGGCGCGGGGAGGAGGACCAGGCCGACGCGGACGAGCGCGCGCTGCGCCTGCAGCGGGAGGAGCGTGAGTACGGGGCGGGGGCGGGGGCGGGGCGGGGCGCGGGGAGGAGGACCAGGCCGACGCGGACGAGCGCGCGCTGCGCCTGCAGCGGGAGGAGCGTGAGTACGGGGCGGGGGCGGGGCGGGGCGGGGCGGGGCGCGGGGACGAGGACCAGGCCGACGCGGACGAGCGCGCGCTGCGCCTGCAGCGGGAGGAGCGTGAGTACGGGGCGGGGGCGGGGCGGGGCGGGGCGGGGCGCGGGGAGGAGGACCAGGCCGACGCGGACGAGCGCGCGCTGCGCCTGCAGCGGGAGGAGCGTGAGTACGGGGCGGGGCGGGGCGCGGGGAGGAGGACCAGGCCGACGCGGACGAGCGCGCGCTGCGCCTGCAGCGGGAGGAGCGTGAGTACGGGGCGGGTGCGGGGGCGGGGCGGGGCGCGGGGAGGAGGACCAGGCCGACGCGGACGAGCGCGCGCTGCGCCTGCAGCGGGAGGAGCGTGAGTACGGGGCGGGGGCGGGGCGGGGCGGGGCGGGGCGGGGCGGGGCGCGGGGAGGAGGACCAGGCCGACGCGGACGAGCGCGCGCTGCGCCTGCAGCGGGAGGAGCGTGAGTACGGGGCGGGGGCGGGGGCGGGGCGGGGCGCGGGGAGGAGGACCAGGCCGACGCGGACGAGCGCGCGCTGCGCCTGCAGCGGGAGGAGCGTGAGTACGGGGCGGGGGGGGGGGGGGGGGGGGGGGGGCGCGGGGAGGAGGACCAGGCCGACGCGGACGAGCGCGCGCTGCGCCTGCAGCGGGAGGAGCGTGAGTACGGGGCGGGGGCGGGGGCGGGGCGGGGCGCGGGGAGGAGGACCAGGCCGACGCGGACGAGCGCGCGCTGCGCCTGCAGCGGGAGGAGCGTGAGTACGGGGCGGGGGGGGGGGGGGGGGGGGCGGGGCGCGGGGAGGAGGACCAGGCCGACGCGGACGAGCGCGCGCTGCGCCTGCAGCGGGAGGAGCGTGAGTACGGGGCGGGGGCGGGGGCGGGGCGGGGCGCGGGGAGGAGGACCAGGCCGACGCGGACGAGCGCGCGCTGCGCCTGCAGCGGGAGGAGCGTGAGTACGGGGCGGGGGCGGGGCGGGGCGGGGCGCGGGGAGGAGGACTGAGATCAGAGAACCAGTTGTTTACTCCCCAAGTTCAGCGTGCGTATAGAAGTTTCACTGCAAAAGCGTATTGAATAGCTGGTGTGTGTGTGCGTGCGTGCAGGCGAGCGGGCGCTGTCGCTGCGCTCGCAGGTGGTGCAGCGCGGGCTGCCGCGGCCGGTGGAGGTGAACGCGGGCATCCTGCGCGGGCGCGGCGGCGCGCCGCTCACCGAGCTGCAGCAGGCCGAGGAGCTCATCAAGCAGGAGATGCTCACTATGATGCACTACGACGCGCTGCACAACCCGCCGCCCGGTGAGTTGCACACTTATTATATACTTACTAACGGTCCCCGCGTTAATTTCAGACTTGCCACAGAAATGCCGAGTCAAAAGTGTCCTTTAATCTATCTCTGTGCCCTATTCCCTTAAGCCGTTCTGGCGTGATTGAGTAACATACATCCATCCGTCCATCCAAACTTTTACATCTATACTTCTATACTAATATTATAAAGAGCAAAAGTTTGTGACGTTGTAAGGGGTAATATCTGGATCTACTGAATCAATTTTGAAAATTCTTTCACTTATAGGAAGCTACAGTGATTCTAAGTGTCATAGGGGTACTTTTTATTCCGGAATACCCGCGGGAACTCCGAAATTACCGCGGGTGAAACCGTGTGGGTCAGCTAGTTTATAATATTAGTAAAGGTACCAACTGTCCTCTGCGCTTCACCGCGGGTAAAACCACGTAGATATATGTATACCGCATCTTTTGATCCGTTTCCACGGTACGAGCTCTCAACTCAGTGCCAGGTGAAGTGTAGTGGTGTGTATTGACGATATTGACCAAGCTGTTAAAAATGGCCGGGGCGGGATGACGTAGCGGTTTTTACGTTAAAACCACAAATACTGTAGCCATTTTTATAGGTCGCAGTCGGATAAATAACCGGTATTAACTGCATTTTATTTGTAACTAGCTGTGCCCCGCAGTTTCACCCGCGTTAATTTGATGCTCCGCTCCCAGTGGTCGTAGCGTGACGTTATATAGCCTAGCCTTCCTCGATAAATAGACTATCATCCAACACAAAAATATGGGATATTAGCATGAATTTTTTTTTAGTTTGTTTTATTGATATATGACCTACTTAAACAAAACAAGAAAAAGAAAGAAATGCATTAATTAAATAGAGCGTTTCAAAGTTCTCTTTTTATCATGCAAACCGCCGAAACGCAGAATGACGTCACTAGATCAAAATTACGCCATTACTCTCCATATTAATCTGAGATAGAGATGTCACTGTCGTGTTGACAGGGTCATGTGACCATGACAGATAGGTAACTTCAATATCCAAACCGAAATTAAAGGTTGAGCTGTGTCGAGTTACTTTTAAAAGTTCCAGTAAAGAATCGAAATGCATCTTACCAATGCATTTTAATGTAAAAAACCTAAAAAGTAATATATCTGTTGGCTGCATAGTACATACACACTTAATTTCTTTGGCCTTCCCTGAAAGTGGTAAGTTTTTCATAAGTAAATGTGTGGCGCAGGTGTGGACAAGAAGCGCGCGGTGCAGCAGCAGGCGGCGCACCTGGCGTACCTGGAGCAGCACCCGTACGAGCACTGCAGCGCCGAGGAGATGGCGTACGCGAGGGGCTTGCTGCAGAAGGAGATGGAGGTGGTCAAGGCGGGCATGGGCCACGGCGACCTCAGCCTCGAGTCCTTCACGCAAGTGTGGGAGGAGTGCCTCGCGCAGGTATAATACTCGTAATAATATTTTTAAATAAACCTAATTTATCCTACTAATATTAGAAATGTGAAAGTGTAGATGTTTGGATGTTTGTTAGTCAATCACGCAAAAACGACTGAACGGATTTGGATGAAATTTGGCATGCACGTTGTCAGGGGTACAGAGAAGAACATAGGCTACATTTTATCCCGAAATTCCCGCGCGAACTCCAAAATTACCGCGGGTGAAACCGCGGGGCACAGCTAGTCTATTATATTTTTTATTTACATTTGGTTTAGTGCATTTATATTTTTGATGAGAACCTATACCTATATGTATAATTTTATTTTCTGTTGTTACCCCCGTCTGTGCGTGACAACGGGCTGCCAACTGGAAATCAGCGCTAGGTGTAGTACCCGCACCTAGCTCATGCTGAGTTGGTGACCCTTTCGGCAGAGCATGCAAGAGATAAATTGTTTACAAATTCAGATTAGACACTTTATGTTTGTTTCTTTTTCTTGTGTGTTGTGCTGAAATAAATGTATTTTCTTTCTTCTTTCTAATAATATCACTACTTAGTAACCTTTTTGTTTTGTAGGTGCTCTACTTGCCCGGCCAGAACAGATACACGCGGGCCAACCTCGCCAGCAAAAAGGACCGCATCGAGTCGCTCGAGAAACAATTGGAGCAAAATAGAAATCACATGGCGAAAGAAGCTAAGAAATGCGCGAAAATGGAGAAGAAAATTAGAATTCTAACAGGTGTGTTTTTTAATTTTTAGCATAGCTTTGTGTGGGATCAAGTTGATCTGTGTTGTGAAATATTTTTACGTTATGCACAAATGACCAGTTTTATCGCAATAATAAGAAGTTGATATGATAAATGCATCAAATGAAAAGTTTTCTCGCCAAAATTAATCTTTGATTAATTTATTACAAATTACAGTATTCTAATATAACTCCATTCTTGTTATTCATTAGAAAGAAGAGAAATAAAATACATTTTAGCTTAACACAAGAAAATATATACAAACAAAAGTGCTTAATTAGCTCAGCGACATACCTACTACGTTACGTTATTTTTTTCTCAACATCATAGGCGGATATCAAAGTCGAGCCGCAGCTCTAACAAAACAGATCAACGAGGGCCAAGATGAAATTGAACAACTGAGGCTCCAAATTAACACTTTCAAGTTCCTAGAAGAACAAGAAAAAGCTGCGATCCCACGCAGGATACAGGTATGTGCTCGATACAAATCCTTCATCTATGAAGGATTTGTATTTTTGCCCCCCGGCTTCGGCTGACGTTAGCCAAGTTGACAATCTATATCGTTAAAGCATAGAAAACTTAGGAACAGATTCGTTATATCACGTGGTCACGCAAAACTGCCCCCCTAGCCAATTGACATTCTAACATTCTAACTAAAGAACGAATCGTCATGTCACTTGGCTGACCAAGTGACATGACGATTCTTAGACGAGACTTAATTTTCAATGCGTTTACAATTTTACTATAGACTGTCAACTCGACTAAGGGGGCTGGTAGGTATACAGGGTGGAAATTTGAGACGGGTCAGTAAGGGCAGCTACCTTAAAGGTTGAACGCGATTATGGTCTAGGAGACCACCCCTTATTTTTTAGTTATTGCCATCGCCATTTACAGATTTTGAAAAAAATGTACAGTCAGCAAGAAATTAGCGATTTTTTTTTTTTTTTTTTATTAGCTTAGTCAATCCTGTTTCCGACAAGGACAAGGAGGTATCAGAAATGTCACAAATATCACAAATCAAAAAAAAGCTTCCTATACATTTTGTTAAGAAAATTAATTGTAGCACAGTAATGAAAAGTTTCTTATTTCGAGAAAATACTGTCTGCCAAGAATGATTTCGGCAACAAAAAAAAGTTTAGCAGTCTGATTATTTCAAATTTTGAATTTCGAATATTTATTATTAATATTATTATTTTCCTTAGGTACAGTAGGCCTTACGGCTTTAGGTAATAAAAAAATATTTTGGAAAATCGCCGATTCCTCACTGACTGTACATTTTTCCAAAATTTGTAAATGCCGATAGCAATAACTCAAAAAATAACGGATGATCTCCTAAGACCATAATCGCGTAGCTTCAACCTTTAAAGTAGCCGCCCTTACTGAGTTACTGACCCGTTCTCAATTTTTTTTTTAATAATAATAATCTTTATTTCTTTCAATAATTACAAGAATTAAACTTAGATAATGTATCCTACTTATATTCTAACCTTTTTACTTTAATTTCGATTACGAGAAATTCGATTCGATTACGTATTCGAATCTTACGAAAAAAGTCGAGAATAACCCTGTGTATAGAGTAGTTGGCGATTTAGAGATACAATGAATGTGATAAATGAGGGGTCATTATCTCCAACGCAGTCGGTAAAAGTGATTAATCTCTCACAGTACCTTTATATAATGTCATTATAGGAAATGAGACGCAAAGCTCTCTGACGTGCTAGGTTAGGTTAGTGCTGCTGACCAAGGATGAAAAAAAAATCATAACTAATCAATCGAATTGATAAACTCCCCCCAATGTAGAAGTTTATTAATACTTATTTTATAATTCTAGTCGTTGACGGACGACGTGAATCGTCAGTTGGAACGCGAGAAGACCTTACAGAAGCGGTACGCTGAGTTGCAGGCGAAATTGGAAGACCTACAAAAAGGAAAAAAACTGCCGACGGAAGCCGCTGCAATGGAGAGCGATCAAGTTTGACCGGAATTTATGTAACAAATTGATTTATGTACAGACTAAGGACATAAATACCATATTATAATATACCACTTCACTTTATTGTTACGGAAATTATCAATTACCAATTAGTAATTACCGTGTTTAATCGATGCACTGCAATGCAATGCAATCGATGATGCAACCTCGAAATAATTATAAGTATTTCTTTTTATTTATTTGCCACGTCTTGAAGTAAAACCTAGTCTACTGATTTTCTGTGGGATTTAAGAGCCTTTATGAAGCCAAACTAATGCCACTCCCTAAAAGAAAATCTAGTAATAATAATTGTAAGATATAATTTAAAAAGAAATCTATAGAATAGTAAACTAGGGCATTTCTTTCCATAGTAACTAAAATGCTGCAGAAGTTTTAAAAAAAATGTATTTATTCGAGAGTATTTACAATTTTTTTACTATTGATTTCCCCTGAAATATCTTAGATTTTTTAGGGAGGTGCGCTTGTTTGATGCTATGAAGGTCTTTACAGTTTAAAAGAATTTTTTTTATGTCGTTAGGATGTTCCTAGCGGTGCAAATGGGACGGTCCTTATTAAACTCCTATTTTTCTATGCTGGGAAGGTCATTCCTAACTGTCCCCAGGTGTGACAAATGGTAATATTTGTACCTACTTTCTTGTTATTTATCCCCGGCAACTGGGAATAGATTCGGCATTTTTGAAAACTGAACCCAAATATTCGACATATCGAAAGGAATCTGTCAAGGAATTGTGAAAATTCCAATTAGTCATCGCTGCATGCTGAGGACATCAGCGGTGGTGACTGACGTTTGTTCAAATATGATGAAACTAATGTTAACAATCACGCATTTTTTTTAATTTATTAAATTACCCTGACGTTATAAACTGGTGAACTTTTAGTCTAAAACGACTTTACTGACTACTGATGTCTGATACAACTATATCTGTCAAAAACGATGTTTCTAAAACTTATAGATATTATGTTTTCATATAAATATGATTGATAAATAATAAAGCTTATAGATAATATGTGAAAACATTGTTTTATTGTTAAACTCATTCTATTAATTATAAAACAGATAAGACGCAGAGTGTGCACCTCGTAAAATTATGTGCATTTCAAGTAGGTAATGTGAAAGTCGCAATGGTCTGCACTTCTTACTACGGACTATTCTCAAATGAGCACATCTGAAAATAAGTAATTTTTATGTACTACTGTAATGTACTCTTCGAATTTCAAAAATAGGTAAACAGGTAAGATTTATGAACTTGCTGTAATGGAGAAATCAGAGAAGTGCACATATTGCGAAATGCACTTTTTAATACAGTTGCTCAAAAAGTGGCGTATTGCAGGGACGTTTAGCGTTCGGGATGTGGGCTATTACATACTCGAGCTTTTTGTTTACCTTTCCCGAACTCGTGCGTTCTCTTTGCCAACTGTCAAATGGCGACACGACTTTGACACTTTTTTGCATTGCGAAACGTACGTTTCGCATTACTAATACGTCTAGCGCCATCTCTTGATCACAGTTGGAACTTAGTTGAGTTTGTTGTGTTTTTGATATTTTATTAAATTTCTTCATTTTTTTCGCAACTGTATTAAAAATAGTTGTTCAGTACACGTGCGGAACCGTCATTGCAACTAGTTCCGACTGTCAACCCTCACCTTCGGCTGCGCCTCGGCTCGGGTAGACATATGTCGGAACTCTTTGCAATGACAGGCTTTCCGCACTTATAATGAAATATACTATTTGCATATTTTACGAAACGCACATTTTACGCGTAACCCTATAAAACAAATAATGAAACATGATCCTTACTGAAGGCGAAAACATTGAAATTATTCGCACAAAATAAATAATTTAGTATACTTATAGTTTAGTATTACTAATTACATCACATATGTTATACATTGTAGTAGTTTACATATCACAGCATTGAATCGGTCTACGATTCGGCGCACCAGGCCGGCTGGGCGAGAGATGAATCTTGTCGACGACAACATTGAGGCGCGGTTACCTTTTACCTTTACCATAAATAACAAAATAATAACATTGCAAATATTGAAAATGAGAGAGTTAAAAACTGATTCTCAATACACAAAATAATTGCTAAAATGTTCTTTTATTAATCTTGTGGATCCTCATTTACGGCCGGTGATGTCGTTACCAGAAAAAAATTACACCAACAGTGGTGTTGCCCAGCCCCCTTAGCCAGTCGAATCTCCGTTATCGCTATAGAAAACTAAGGAATTCATGTCCGTGGTCACGAGAAACTATCCTCTGATTGGAATGTTTTCGTAACCACGTGACATGACGAGTTACTTAGTTCTCTATAGCGACAACGATATAGATTGCCAACTTGACTAAGGGTGTCGTCGATAAGACTCCGAGCATGATCTCGATGCGCTAACTACTGTCTTCCGAGTCGCTATGTATCTGTCTCTTGACAACTTTATTCCGTCGAATCAACGGGCTGCCATCGTCGTCCGTCAAAGAGTCTCTTCGTCGTCTCGACCTTTTGTTCCCTTTGCGGTTTTCCAAAGCTATTTCCGCAGCCTCCAGTACCGACAACTCGTTCACTTGCGTTAGCCCCACGTGCGAATCCACACAGAAGCTATCCTATAAAGATATACACGAATAATATTTTATCTGTTTAGGTACCTTATATTAGTAACTTCGCAGATTGACAACTGAGTACATGTGACAGACGCCTACGACGTTTCATCACAACCGAAGGAGATTCACTTAGTTTCAACTGTTGTGTGGCTTGATCGGTTGAGCTTATATTCATAATTTTTTTTTGTCGAGACTATATTTCAAACCATGTTATGAGTTCCCGAGGGAATTCCGTAACATGCGGATGGAACGGTGGGGCACAGCTAGTATAATATGTATATAAAATGCAACTTAAAGTGAGTCTATACATTGAAGATATTTCGTGCGGAGGGTCTTAATATTAGGGTACTTGCCGAATCTGCTCTTCTCCAAACCCTGAAACACAAATTAGTAGTTGTATTGGAAAAATCAAAATTACCATTTCGTAGCTATCCTCTTCAACATATTGTGAGAACACGTCTTTTTTGTCATATCTGGTAGGTAGTTCTGGTATTTTGAAAACGCCTTTCCGAGGACTCCTGTAACGAGAAATTTTTCATATTTTATAAGGGCTGATGTTATTTTTTGTTAAAATCTCCGTTCCAGAAATTTCGGCCCTAAGGTCTGAGTATGCAAGGAAGAAAAATTAGAAGACGACTCACTTGACGGATCTCAGATAAAGCGCATGCATGTCGCGATGGGGCGTGTCGTTGTCGTCGCATATGAAGTCGACGATGCTGCCGACGCTGTCGTCGGAGAGCTCGTCGCCGCTCGCGCCGTCTCCTGACAACTCGGCCTCGAGCTCTAACAAAGCGTGACCCCTTTCCTTTTTCTGAAATCGATTTAATCACAAATACTCCATTTTTATAACCTAAAAAAACGTAACTAGTATTTTATTATTTGAAGTTACACTTCTTTAGGCGTGTAATGGGAATGAACGCAACGAAAATCCGACTGAATAAAGTTAGTAAACAATGCTACATCCGGAGCCTAAATAATATAGTCAAGTAATTTTAAAAAGAACGACACTTTTTTTAAAGTCTCAATCTGTCGGACTACAAAAAGAAAAGTCCTAAACAACACAGATGTAGGTACTTTTTTTGGCATTTGATCTTTTTTTGAATATTATGTTATTTTATTACTTATCGAATTTAAGTAAAAGAAGTATAACTTGCAGGTGTAAATACGCACGTTTTTTTTTTGTATCGCACATACCTTTCTAACTTTATGATTAGTGACAGAACTCCCTTTATCTTTTTCTCTGATCCGTTCAACAGGTGCTTGAGTTGATAATTCGAAGTCATCGTCACTGCAGGTATCGTCGAAGTTTATTTTACGCTTTGGGATCGTAATATTTTTATCAAATCCATTGCCCAAATGTGGCTTGTTATTACTTATTTTCTTATCGTGCTTGAACATTTGCAACATTTCCAATTTACTATTAATCGATGACTTTTCATCATTACTGCTTGGAATTTTTATCCTATTTAATGGGTCAAAATTTTCTTTTTTATCCAATGGGGTAAATGTTTCCGATTCATTCATGAAATTAATATTCATATCATTATTAAACTTGTTCATTTTATCAGACGTAAGTGCAGCTAGGACTTTAGCTTGTAATGTGAGTGGTTTCTCAGGTGCATTATCTAATTTCTGTTTTTTATTAAAGTACGGCGATGCTGTGGCTGCGTCGTCCTCGATAAATTCAAGTTTTCTTTTACTACTCATTGGACATCGTGCCTCGTCTTTGGAATCCGTTTCATTAAAATTCTGTTCTAAATCATATACTTGAGTATTGTCAGAATCGCTATCGCTATCCAATATAATTAAACTGTCAGCCCTTTTGGTTTGCAAATTCATATTATGATTAACTTCTAAATTAATACTCTTTTTCTTCTTTGCAGCCTGTGATAAGAGTATTGGAGATGTAATTTTTTCGTCGTAGTTGTTTGCTACAGTCGTCTCCTTAGCGATGTCATCTTGTATTATAGATTTTTCATTTGAAGTTTTGTTTATCATTTCAACAAGCTGGGTAATAGAAAGCATGCTTTTATCATTTGTGGTGTCGACTATGGCGTTATCATTATTTTTGGTCGAGGTCGATTGAAGCAATTTGTCGTCTGGTATCACTGGCATTTCAATATTGGTATTTAAAGACTCCATAACTAATTTTTTTTGAGCACTACTCGTTGAAACCGATTTGGGTGGTTTATTCTTTTTTGTACTTAGTCTGAATTTGCGTACTTGACTGCACAATATGGGTGAAGTGGAATTTTCTGTAGGTTTTACTCTTCCAGATAGAATGGAGGGGCTTCCCTGTTGTTTATTATTTATAACAACATTATTATTAGTTTTATTGCGTTCTGGTGTTTTGAAACTTTCATCAATGTTGTTATTTTCACAGGAATCAGCAAATATGTCGTCTATACTGTCGAGCCCAAAGAAGCCCAGTGTCTCTTTTGGTGCGCTCAAATTGTCTTTCGCTTCAGTATCTTTATCAATAACTACCTCAGGACTACTGTCTGCAAACAAGTCTTCTATCTCGCCAATATTAAAGTTCGTCACAGAGTTCTTATCACATTTGTCTTCTTTTGTTTCTGATTTCACGTCCATCTCACAATCACTGAGCGACTCGAAATCAAAATCCAAATCAAAATTACCACTGCAATTAATTTTGTTATCTCCACTTGGTTCATTTTTATTACTATTAATACTTATTATTGTATTTAACCGATCTCGATTTTCTTTGGCATTTTTCAACTCTGCGATCGTATCCACAGTTATATCCTCAATCAGATCAATATCTGGTAACTTGGGACTCGTAAGAAATGACAACATCGGTGGGGGCTTATTTGAATTGATTTTGTTCGGTACATTTATAATACTGCAGTCGTATATATTTTCACAAATCAAACATTTCCTCGTAACATTCGTTGTGTTCAAACTTAAGTCTACAAATAAGTTTATCAACTTCGTGGGAACCGTCCCATCGTTTTGTATGCCCAGATCGGCGATCAGTTTAGTGTAATTCTTTGTCGATTTTGTCCCGGTACTAAATAAAGCCCGAATGTCGCCGTCTTTTTTGCACGGCGACTTTTTGGTGGGTGATTTTTTGACAGGAGATTTGAATATTGGTGGTATCTTTGGTTTTCTCTTTGTTTGCTTAGATTTGACGGGTGTTACATTGAGAATGTTCTGTGTTTGTATATCTTGAGTGTTGAAAGCTGTAGATGACAAAAAGGAAGGTTATTATAACTTCACGTATCACAAATGTTATCAGTGACTATGGCTGTTGCCCGCTGTGTCCCCACGCTAACACCTGAGAGTTAATTCTGCTCAGGGAACGTATTCATACTACGTGCTGACTGTAGTATGGGCACACCGCACAGCACTGAGGCCAGGCACTAAAACGCTTCAAAAAAAAGCGCGGGCAGAGCCATGGGCAACAGCTAGTACAATAAATATAAAAAAATGTCTACTTGGATTTTGCGTCGACGCTGGCATGTCGAACCTCTTCGCATCGCTGTATTGTAGCAGCGCCGCCATGATTTCGGTGTCCTTAGAATGGCCGATGTTAACAGTCTTCTGGAGAGTTCTTTGCCATTCTAGCCAAGTGGACAAATTTATTCCACTAACGTCTTTGGCGATGCGATCAGCTTTTAACGTTACTGGAATGTTTTAATTTATATTACAGGAAGGCAGAACAACAAAAACATTAATAATAATATCTATACCGCAAGTGTGGGAGCACCCTTATTAATACCTTTAGGCATCATACAATATTCCATTGGTTTCTGTAATAAATCTCTCATTTGAAATCCCGATGGGTACATTTCCTCAAACTCATTCTTGGTCACCATGTTGTCGGTCTTTTTGTTTGAGGAGCCTGAACTGCCAGACGATGAAGCTCTTCCCAGCAACATGTTACGAAGATCCTTCTGACCCTGTAAACATAATATTTCGTGAAAGAATTATATTTAAGACGAAATGCGAAATATAAATGAGGTGTAGTAAAAAACTAGATAATATTTTGAATAAAACAGATCTTTTGCAGCTTATCAATTACACCCTACAAAACTATACGCTACAAAAAGATCCCCAGACCTTTTGTGCATAGAAATAATTAAATAACGCAAATTGCACTTACCTTTTTAGCGATATCTGATTTATCTTTGGGATTCGCTTTTTTTTCAACCGTTATGAACATTTTCCTGCACTCGGGTGTAAAATCATGTGGTATCAATCTGGGGTTGGATTTGTACAAGTTATTCTTGACTTCTTTTGATTGTAATATTTTTTTATTGAGCCCATCTCTTTGACGCATACAGTCGATCAAAGTCTAAAAAACAAAATAAATATATTTTAATACTTCTATCCTCAGTATTATTTCCCGAGTTAACAAAAAAAAAAAATGCTGAACTGATGATGACAGGTCAAGTTTTGCCATTTAACTCTTGTATTAATTTGATTTCATTCAAGATACACACCCATGGAAAATAATGTATTACAGTATGATTTGAATAAAAAATATATACATTAATTACCAGCACAGACGGCAGAAAATAGTGAAAAAAAGTTAAAATAAGTAAAAGTCAGTGATGATACCTGATGCTCTCTTCCTTCGGTGACTAATATGAAAACTTGTCCGCCCCTCTCTCTACCCGTGCGCCCGCATCTGTATAAACGGGAAGTCTTTATACGTTTACTTTAGATATTTTAAGATAATTAATCGAAATTTACAAATAATCAAAAAAATTGTTGCCTACTAAATTGCGAATTATTTCACACCTATTATTAGCGAATAGGCTTGTCTTAGTTTACCTATAATTAGTTATTAATATAATGCTTTGCCTGTAAACAGTTGGTGTGCCAATAAAATAAATAAATAAATAAACAAAAAAAACTTTCCCTCGTTTCATTCTTAATTTGGGAAATAATATTACACATTGGCTGTATAGGAGTCGATCACTTAACACTGGATGAACGCAATATTGCCTTTATCTTTTCCTTTTTTTCATGACTGGAACCACCACTAAACAGTATTTCTTCGTCGACTTCCATTTCTAAACTGACAATTCACGTTTCCGCTCACGCCAGTCGCTTACATAGCGCGAGCAAAGAATATATAAAGAAGCGACACTCCCACTTCCCACCAATTTCATGCTTCCTCATACCTCGCAATACCACGCGAAAGTTTCTTGATAAAATTCGGGGAAAGTTTGACACATGTGACAATTATTCACGGATAGCTGACAGTTTCTGTCAGCTCGCTGTCAACCTTACAACACGCACAACACGTGTGCAAGTGTGTCTTTACTCGTGGGAAATTACTTGAATCGGTTGTTGACGAGTGAAAGCCGTATCGAAAACACGCGTGTCACGTTTTTCGTTATTTCAGTCACTTTTCAGCATCTATTTTGGACCCTGAGCAGGAAACTGACTTTCAAAAGAGCCATGTTTTAACTTGGGAAGAATCTAACATTGTCATTGGCGATTCGCCATAATTGAAGAAGTAGATGAAGAGATTGTTATTATTAAGAAACATTGTCATTGGCAAATTATAATTATAGACGCCATTATTAAAGAAGAAGAAGAAGTACTTGTATCAGTTCATTTGTATGGAGTGTCACCGGGCTGACATGCCGCTATCGCTAGTGTCCGAACACAACACAATAGGGATGTTGACGACTTTTGAAAATCAATATTCTAATTAGTCCATCAGTAAAAAAAAAAAAAAAACAATAGACATGTATTTTTGGCTTTTACACATGAATGAAAATATACAGAGATAACGCGAATTAAAGTTTAGGGTGAGGGTTCGTGACGTCACTAACCGTTATAAGCCGCCATACAAACTGCACCGGTTAGTGACGTCACGCGAAATTTCAACTCAATGTATCGCCGTTATTTTTTGATTACGTGAAAAAAGAAAAAATACGTGTCCAATATTTATTATTCTACAAGACGGCCTAAAAAAAAAATTAGTCAACAAGCCCATTTGCAATCGCGTCGGTTCCCGCGTGTCCGACGTGCGAGCCGACCCTCAGCCGGCGCGTACCTCTGCACGAGCCGCACGGGCGAGCGCGTGGAGATGTCGAAGCAGAGGATGAGATCGACGGAGCCGACGTCGAGGCCCTCCTCCGCGACGCACGTGGCCACCAGCGCGTTGCAGCCGCCCGAGCGGAACGCGCGCATCACGCGCAGCTGCTGCTTCTGCGACACCGCCGCGCCGCCCTTGCCCTCTTTGCCTGCATCACACCACAATACTGTTTATTTTCATTTTATTTATTTATTTTTAACACTTTAAAGGATTATAGGACTAAAAAAAAGCTTATTCAATCTACTTTGAAGTGGGCAAAACTTCGTATTTATCTGATAGATTATTATTAATCTTTGGGACGCGAGGCCGTGAGCGGCCGCCCTGCGCCCACGCCGCCCACCGCCTCTGACTAAACCTGCCTCCTGGGGCCGTATTTTTGAATCGCGAATTCACGTGCGAATGTTCATACATTTTTAAGCATTCACATGTGAATCTTGCGATTACGTGTGCGAAAAGTGATTCGAGCGATTCAAAAATACGGCCCCTGGCCCCATACACTACTAGCTGTGGCCCGCAGTTTTACCTGTGTAAAATGCTTTTATATAACAACTATTTTCCGAAATCCGATTTACATGGAACAAAGGCTATATGTTGCTCCAGGCTACGCAATAGTTTCGGAGACAGACAGACAAGAATTTTGGTTACTCTGCCCGCTCTAATTTTCGGTAGAAATATACAATTTGCAGAAACGAGAATACGTGTAGGTAGTTGCTTACCGGACGCGCCCTGCCCGACGAACACCTGGGGGTTGATGAGCGGCCTGCACTGCAGCAGCAGGCAGTGCACCAGGTACACGCTCTCGCGGTACTCGCAGAACACTAGCGGACATAGGGAATATGTAACCACTAGCTGGACCCCGCCCTAATTTCGGAGATCCCGCTAGAATTCCGGGATTAAAAGTACCTATGTCCTTCTCTCTCCTGGCAACGTGTATGCAAAATTTCATGGTGATAGATTGCGTAACAAACAAACTTTCGCATTTATATAATACTAGCTGGGCCCAGCAGTTTCACCCGCATGAAACTTTTTTATGTAATTACTTTTTTCCCGACATCCGATTTAAATGAAACTAAGCCTCTATGTAGCTCCAGGCTATGCTTAATCTACCATTAGAAACCGCATGCCAATCCGTTCAGTAGATTCGAGATTATCGTAAACAGACTGACAGACAGACAGACAGAAAATAATTTTAAAAACTTTTTTTTGGGGTTGGTTAGTTTTCTTTTATCAGCCCCTGTCAATTTTTGTTAAAAATATTCAATATACAGAATCACAGATCCTACTCTTATAGTATAGACACAGATAATAATATAATACTATAGTATAGACTAGCTGTTCCCTGCGCTGCGGTATCACCCGCCATACATTTACCTATGGCTCTCGTATCTTGTTTATTTTCCTTTGCTTTTCGAAAATGTTCCAACATGATTTCTTTCAGTTTTTCAAACTTAGGGTGTCCAAAACATAAGTTTTTCGGTATCTGAAAATGTAATGGTAACAAAATTATATTACTACCCGTGTTTGTAAACTTTAAAAGCAATTTTTTTATTGTGTCAGGATATTATTGTATAGGACAAAAACAAAAGATTAGTGGGTGTGTAGCTTAGTATAAATAAAAATAAATGAAATAAAATAAAAAGTTTTTATTTCAGATATCCTCCATAAGTAGGTTAGTAGTAATAAGTAGGCCACAGCTCGCGCCGCTGATAGCTGTGACCTACTTCGTATGTTGTCTGCCATTTGTTTTTGCCGCCACCGCCGCCGCAAAGACTGTAGCCAAGGGTTGGGCGGCGCCACAGTCACGGCGGCGGCGGTGGCGGCGGCGGCGGCAGCGGCAAAAACAAATGGTAGACAATATAAGAAATCGGCCACAGCTCGCGCCGCTGATAGTCTGGCCTACTTCGTATGTTGTCTACCATTTGTTTTTGCCGCCGTTACCGCCGCCGCAAACGGTGTAACTGATCACTGCAGCGGTTACTAGCTGCTACTTCAAACGTAACTGTTTATGTAAACTTACGAAAATCGGATATAATATGTATATTCCAACAACCACATTCTAATTCAAAACTTCTATGTTAAATTCGATATCTCTGTGACAATATAAAACATAGTACATAGGTACTCTCCTTTTCGCCTCTAAGATACTTTTCAGAAATATTTCATGTATTTTTCTTGCCCATAATTTACTTCAGAAGAAAATTATGATCTTAGTAAAATATGTGCATGTGTGTGTATTCACCTCAGGTACTGTGCCATCTGGTAAAATACTGGTGTTTAAGGACAGAGGGTTGATACCGAGGTCATCTCTGAGCCTCTCCAACAGAGCTGTCAGCCTGTCGTCAGATTGCATCCAAGACTTTTCTGGGTGCTCATCGAAAAAGTTTAGGAACACTCTAGAGCCATGTTTCAATAGTAACTCGAGACCATGGAATAAAGCTATGAGTAATGTGAAATCTTTCATAATGTAGTTGTGCTGTGGATGTCTAAAATAAAAACATAGGTACAGTAAATTCTAAGTATTAACTTACAGGGGTCAAAGTAGTATTACTCATATAGCATTTTAAATCCGATATAAAGCAATATACAGCATTTTTGAATTCGATATAAACAAGTGTTAAAAACTGCAACTTTTGGCAGTTTTGAATTAAGCCTTTACTTATACTGCAGAATTATCATACACAACAAAATTGGTTTGTACCCTTTTTTATGGGTCTTACCGCCGCACTCAGAGTCGACTTTAATGATTACTTAGTTAAGCACAGATTTTTAAAAACTGCCGCAATCAGACAAGTTTAATAAATTAATCTTAATTGGCATTTAACTAATTAATTTACATCTCATTAAATGCCAATTAACATTAATTTACTGAACATCTCTGACTGCGGCAGTTTTGTTTTAAAAATCTATACATAACTAAGTAATGATTAAAGTCGACTCTGAGTGCGGCTGTTAGTTGTTGTCTTTTAAAATGTATATTTAAGTATTAACTATAGGTACCTGGCTCCTCGTTCTTTTGCCTGACACTCTTTGTATAACATCACAACTCGTCCCTTTGACAGATTGCCAACATTTTGTGGCAATATATTCAATTGTTTTAATCTTCTTGCATAGTCATCTAAAATCTATACATAATATTAAGGTGAGGTCATGTCTGTAAACAGGATATGGATTTTTTTTTAAATCATAATCATAGTGAATAATAATTTTATAGTCATGATGAATATTTAAACGATTTTTTCTTTCTTCCAATTATTGTTTGTCTGTTGGTTTGTGTACACACCCTAATGAAAGAGAAGAGGTAAGTATTGTATTACTTTTTAAAATTAAAATAGGGAACCAGTTGACATCATGCTAATCAAGAGGAACTATGTCACAGATTGAACACGTGAGAAAAAGTTAGTTTTTACCACAATCTAACCTCTGTGTACTGTTGTCTCAACTGTGTCAAACTAGGGCCCAACTGTACAATGACAGTATTTATCTTCCTTATATGGCTGTATGGTGCAACATCTATACAATTCTCAGTCCTTAACTCCAAATGAGCTATGTGCAAATTTTTCACAACCTGAAATGAATTCCATATTTGGACATAGATAAGCAATAGTGTGTTAACCCACATTGGAGAAATTTTGAATAAATCGTGTTTTAAAATCATATCGTCATTGTGTTTCAGCATTTTTTTATGTTTAAATGTTTTCTGGTATTAAAACAATGTAATAAGATAAACACATAATTAAAAAATGCTCTATAACTCTCAATAAAGCGTTTTGAATCAATAACTTAATATTGTGGGTTAACATGTAATTGCTTATCTGCGTCCATTTAATACATCGAATTACTGAAATGACAAATCATTGGGACAATAATCAAGTTACCTGCACTTACATTGATAACATCATCAACTTTACTCCCAGGAGTGGCCGAAAGTGCCAGTATTCTATATGTCTTATGTCCCATCTCAGTCAAAGCAGAGACTATCTGGCAATATGCATAGTTGCCTCTCGCTCTATGAGCTTCATCAATGACCAGACACCGTATCTTATCACAGGGGCAAATGCCAGACTTTATATCGTTGTATATCACTTGGGGTGTAGCAAAAAATACTCTTTTGTTCTGCCAGTGAGTCTTTCTCGTGTTTGCTTGCATATGCCCTGTAAGATAACTATTAATTTGTGAAAATAAAAAAACACAAACATAATTTTTATTTTTCACAATAGGCTAGTTATGGATCTTCTTTTAAATAAAACGTAAAAATCTATTCCAAATTAAGCAGTAAAAAGAAGCAACATAATTAAATTCTTTAAACTATTTGTATCATTATGTTCAGGTCAGAGTAGGTATAGAAAATGAAATAGGCTTGAATTGAAGTTGGCTGTTGTCTTACCAGTCATTTCAATAGTATCATTTGGTGGTATTGCCACAATGTTGTAGCATGCTTCAATTTGCTGAGCAACAAGTGGCCTGGTGGGTGCTGTGAATACTATTTTACCAAGTGGATACCATCGGTAAAAGTTATACATGATCACAGCAGCTATAAAGGTCTTCCCCAGGCCTGTTGGTAAGCTTACCTAAAATTGATTCAATAGTTAATCAAAATCAAAATTAGACCATAAACATGGAATATATTTTTGGTTTACTAAATGGAGTCTCTAAAAGTAAATAAAGACAACTTAAGTAAACATAATAACTAATAAAAAAAATGATTACTGCCTTTGAACTGAGATAAAGAAAAATAATTGGAATGTTTGGCACACAAGCTGCCAACATGCCAAGATTAATTTCAATTTGTTCAGCCATAAATCCCAAACACAAACTTTTACTTTTAAATCATATTGGTAGGAATGAGCTGAGAAAATCCTCAAAATGCACAAACGTGAGTGTAACAAGGTACCTACATATTTGATAGCCTTGTAAAAATGTACTTACAAGTGTATTTTGTAGTATCGAGGCTTTGATAATGTTAAATTGATAATCCCTGACCGGGTAGTTGGTGGGGTATATCCATGTTCTTCCTGTAAGCTTGTCATATCCACTGATTTCTTCATCACAACACAAAGCACTGAAGGGAAAAGATAGGTAACACATTTTTGTAGCTTTTGTTAGTAATATGTGTCTATAATATAAAAATCTTCTACACTTTATTAATTTTACTTACCTTACGTTTAAAGCGCTTTTATCGTGTGATCTGTCTATCTTATCACGTTTACTTGAGGTTTCAAGAAACGAGTTCGTTGTGAATTTGTCCAAAAATAGCGAGTCGTCAAATATATCATCATCTTCAATGAATACGTCTTTATCTGCTTTATTACTCATCATAAAAATATCATGATTTTAATATATTATCTCAGGAAATCGCATAAAATGGGAATTTTCAACAGAAAACACAAAACAAAGCTACCAGAGAGAAGGTAATCACTACCAGAGAGAAGGTAATCACTACGTTTTAAGAGACGGGACTTCCTTACTTGGTTTTGGAATCCATTTAGCAGACCCAGCAATACCAACACAGCGAAAATTTAAATGTCAAAATACTTCATAACTCATGGGTACCAACATTAACGAGAACAATAGGGATGGCCACATGTAGTTCCTGATTAAATCGATATCGATAAATTATCATTAGAGCATCGTGGGCTTCATACCAGGTGAATTAAATCTACAACGGGGGAAAACATTTGTCGTAAAATTGAAACAATAAATTATTATTTTTATTTATTTATTATTATTCCAATATTTTAGTTTGTCATGATGATGATGTTATTAGATAGATAGATATTTATTTTCTCTTTAAAAATTACATTTACATTTTATGTCAAAATTAAATAACCTATTTGGGAAAGTAAATGATTTACTTCGCAGTGCCTCCTTGTTGAGCCTTGTTTAAATTATCGGTAGAAATATCCTCCGAAAGCGAAAAACTTTCGTTTATCTTCCGACATTCGGTCCTTACATCTCCACAGACATATTTTATATCGTGAAGTTTTTCGATTGGAATGTAAGCTAAGTTAGCATTTCCAATATTTTTTACCCATTGTCGACATCTGAAATTAAAATATCTATCAATCATGCAAGTACACTTAGAAACAAGATAGATTATAATATAGTTCTTTATACAGAAGACTAGGTTCACTTTATTACAATACGATCATAATACTTAATGAAAACTGCAGTAAGTAATGAAAAAAGTATACGCAGCAGCAGCTATACAAAAATATTCCAAAATATTCACTATAACAGCATCATTCATTAAAGTTTATCGACTCACTTTATCGATAGTGAAGATTTACATCACTATGGTTTACAAACATGCAAATATTTTTTCTCATTTCAAAAGATAGTGTATTATTTTAATGCTGATAGCTGAAGAGAACAAAATACTTTATTTCTTTACTCAAGCTGTACTTACCGGTCTTCATCTATGGGAAATTTCGTGATAAATTTCCTTTTATTTAAATTTTGTCGACTCTATCTTTTTCTACAAATTACATACGTACT
This sequence comes from Zygaena filipendulae, assembly GCA_907165275.2. Classification (NCBI taxonomy): domain Eukaryota; kingdom Metazoa; phylum Arthropoda; class Insecta; order Lepidoptera; family Zygaenidae; genus Zygaena; species Zygaena filipendulae. Next base: position 9,920,147 of record OU015657.1, read on the forward strand.
ACACCGTCTAATCGGTGCTATTTCACTACTCAATCACAAGAAAATAGTTTTTAATAGTCACACTGCACTTTTCAAAGCGTAAATCACATAAAATTTTTAAAAATCACACAATTATTTTCCCAAATAACAACATGCGTCGCCATGACAAACAGATGACAGATTGTAAGAAAGATTCAGAGACAAAAGACTGAAATAGCATGTGAGGCCATCTTTGATGCCATGGAAAAAAAAAATTAAAAAAAAATGAGTGCTAAATACGAACAAAATTTAATTTGTTCCTAGTTGCGTTAGACTGATCACTACGTTTTAAGAGACGGGACTTCCTTACTTGGTTTTGGAATCCATTTAGCAGACCCAGCAATACCAACACAGCGAAAATTTAAATGTCAAAATACTTCATAACTCATGGGTACCAACATCAACGAGAACAATAGGGATGGCCACATGTAGTTCCTGATTAAATCGATATCGATAAATTATCATTAGAGCATCGTGGGTTTCATACCAGGTGAATTAAATCTACAACGGGGGAAAAGATTTGTCGAAAAATTGAAACAATAAATTATTATTTTTATTTATTTATTATTATTCCAATATTTTAGTTTGTCATGATGATGATGTTATTAGATAGATAGATATTTATTTTCTCTTTAAAAATTACATTTACATTTTATGTCAAAATTAAATAACCTATTTGGGAAAGTAAATGATTTACTTCGCAGTGCCTCCTTGTTGAGCCTTGTTTAGGTTCGTTTATCTTCCGACATTCGTTCCTTACATCTCCACAGACATATTTTATATCGTGAAGTTTTTCGATTGGAATGTAAGCTAAGTCATCATTTCCAATATTTTTTACCCATTGTCGACATCTGAAATTAAAATATCTATCAATCATGCAAGTACACTTAGAAACACGATAGAGTATAATATAGTTCTTTATACAGAAGACGAGGTTCACTTTATTACAATACGATCATAATACTTAATGAAAACTGCAGTAAGTAATGAAAAAAGTATACGCAGCAGCAGCAATACAAAAATATTCCAAAATATTCACTATAACAGCATCATTCATTAAAGTTTATCGACTCACTTTATCGATAGTGAAGATTTACATCACTATGGTTTACAAACTTGCAAATATTTTTTCTCATTTCAAAAAGATGTATTATTTTAGTCTTGCTGATAGCTGAAGAGAACAAAATACTTTATTACTTTACTCAAGCTGTACTTACCGGTCTTCATCTATAGGAAATTTCGTGATAAATTTCCTTTTATTTAAATTTTGTCGACTCTATCTTTTTCTACAAATTACATACGTACTACACCGTCTAATCGGTGCTATTTCACTACCCAATCACAAGAAAATAGTTTTTAATAGTCACACTGCACTTTTCAAAGCGTAAATCACACAAAATTTTTAAAAATCACACAATTATTTTCCCAAATAACAACATGCGTCGCCATGACAAACAGATGACAGATTGTAAGAAAGATTCAGAGACAAAAGATTGAAATAGCATGTGAGGCCATCTTTGATGCCATGGAAAAAAAAAATTAAAAAAAAAATGAGTGCTAAACACGAACAAAATTTAATTTGTTCCTAGTTGCGTTAGACTGAAAGCTACGACCTATGACCACAAATTAACTAGACATATTATCACAAATTAATAAGACTTATGTCTAAAGAATATTATGTCAAGTCAAACCACAAAGTCAAACTACTTAGCTACTTATTACTAGTGATGCGACTCGAGTCGTTTTTTACTCGAGTGACTCGAGTGAATTTGTCAAATTCGTATTCGAGTGAAAATAAATTTGACTCGAGTTCGTTTGCACTCGAGTTACCGAGTCAACTCGGTGCACCGAGTAGATTCGGTAAGCGCTACGCTTGATGTCACTACGTCACTAGTCTACGTTGACTTTACTTTACTTTTGAAGTTATCTGTCTGTCAGTGTCACATGACCCTGTCAATACTACAGTGAGATTTCTATCACAGATTAATAAGGCGTAATTTTGAACTAGTTACGTCATTCCGCGTTTTGGCGGTAAGGTCTAAAGTAGGAACTTTGAAACGCTCTATTTAATTAATTTTACCGATACCGGATGCATGCGCGCTAGCCTTAAAGATGCCGCGTGCCGCTTACAAAGGCTTCTGTGCGAATGTCGTCCCGTCACTACTACTCGCTGAAGATTCCTCTAGCGCGTGATAACGATAAGGCGTACGCGCAATCACTCATCTCGCGTTATCTAGACGGGCGGCGACCACGATCCGTCTTAAACAAACCAAACTCGATCATCGATTTGACATTGTACTTAAGTCTGCAATATAATTATGCAACGAATCTTATACACAGGATGTCTCGTATCGTCAAGCCAAGCACAGGTGGGCTATTATTTATTTTGTTTATTGCTTTGTTTATATATCTTTAAAATAGACTAAAAAAAAATTCACGCAAGTACCCTATTATTGTCCAATACAGCACCAAACATGACAAAATCCATTCTTAACAATTTTTTATCGACATGACAATAAATAACCGAGCCGCGATATTTTATCAACAGTGAACACTGAACAGCCCTACAATTTCATGTATCTGTAAGGAGCTTTTGGTGGGATTTTAGCAGTATGTCAGTTTTATTTCTATGTTTTGCAAATTACTTTAACGTGAATAATATTTTGTGAATATGGTGGATTTTGCATAATAGTAATCCATTAGTGATGAACAGTGTGTGGAAACAGTAAAATAAGATGAAATGGGGCGTTCATCGGGAGGTTGACGTTTTACTATTCTACTTTCCACGGAGCGTTCTATTAAGGTTCAATTGTGAAGAGTTACTGCCAAAAGTTCCGGTAAAGCATCGAAATGCATCTCACTAATGCATTTCGATGTAAATAACTTCAGAAGAAGAAAAATACCACTGAATTGGCTGTATGGACTTGACTTCCTTTGCCTTCCCCATTGGTGTAAAACAAAAATAACTTCAGAAGAAGAAAAATACAACTGAATTGGTTGTATGGACTTAGCTTCCATTGCCTCCCCCATTGGGGTAAATTAAAAAAAAAAAGCGCTTTTGGCGGGATTGTAGCAGTGACGGACGTTAGTTTTATTTCTTTGTTTTGCAAATTAGTTTAACGTGATTAATATTGTGTAAATGTGGTGGATTTTGCATAATAGTGATCCATTTGTTGGAGTTTGAATATGACTGTGAGTAATGGCAGGCAACACTTGTCACATGTGAAGCGACACTGCGAATATCGGAATCTTTATTTGAATGTGATAAGTGTCATCCGTTATCACTTCACTTCTCTTCTAGACACGAACTGTGAAATAGCCGAGGGTTTTTATAAAATGAAATATTGTGTGTAGTAGTGTTTTCAATATATGTATTAAACATGAAATAGTGTTTTTTAAATAGCCCAGAGTCCAGCTCCCTCAAAAAGAACCGTCCAACAGGTTATGGGCCCAGATTTTTAAAAGATAAATGTTTACTGATAAAAAGCCTACAAAATAACCGTGGAAACCAAATTGTTTACAAATTTTCATAGCAACCAAAAATGGATTCAATTAAAATAAAATCTTTCACAAATGAGCTAATTAAATTATATCAACAAAAATATAAGACAGATTATAATGAAATATATTAGAGGATATCAATTAATATAAAATATACAATTTGTAAAAATGAGGAAAAGTTGGAAAATAAAGGGAAAATTTCTCATATTTAGTTTTATTGAAGAAAAATACTTATGCACAAAATTATAAGAGCAAGAGATGTAAGAATCAATGAGGGAGAACAAGGAGTTCTAGGTGGATACATAAGTAATTTATGGGCTTTGGGGCGATTAAAGGGAGAATATTAACACAAATGAATATAATCGTGAAGATGAAGTCAGAGAAGTTCGAGACGGTGATATAAGGAGAAATAATAGTAATGGAGTTAATGTAGTTCGAGAAGGTGATATAAGAAGAAATGATAGGAGATTAAGGTTTTAAATAAACTTAGAGAAGCTTACGTAATGAGCAGTAGAGAAGGAGTTTGAGGTTATTATAGTTAAAGAAGTTTTTTTTTATACAATATATACATTGAGCAGTCGAGAAGGAGTTTAAGACTATTGAGGAGTCGAGAAGGACTTTAAAATTATTGAGGAGTCGAGAAGGAGTTAAAGACTATTGAGGAGTCGAGAAGGAGTTTAAGACTATTGAGGAGTCGAGAAGGAGTTTAAGACTATTGAGCAGTCGAGAAGGAGATAGTTTTTGAATAAACTTGAAGAGTTTATGTAGGGAGTCGAGAAGGAGTTATACTAAAGTTAACGATGTTTTATTTTTATGTAGCGAGTCGAGAAGGAGGTTAAGGTTTTTAATGATGTTTTATATAGCAAGTCAAAAAGGAGGTTAAGATTTTTAACGTATTCTATACAGGGGGTTGAATGTGTGCAAGTGTTGAGGGGGTGTGTTGGAGTTTGAATATGACTGTGAGTAATGGCAGGCAACACTTGTCACATGTGAAGCGACACTGCGAATATCGGAATCTTTATTTGAATGTGATAAGTGTCATCCGTTATCACTTCACTTCTCTTCTAGACACGAACTGTGAAATAGCCGAGGGTTTTTATAAAATGAAATATTGTGTGTAGTAGTGTTTTCAATATATGTATTAAACATGAAATAGTGTTTTTTAAATAGCCCAGAGTCCAGCTCCCTCAAAAAGAACCGTCCAACACCATTAATGATGAACAGTGTGTGGAAATAGTGAAATAAGATGAGATAGGGCGTTCATCGGGAGGTTGTCGTTTTAGTATACAACTTCCCACAGAGCGTCCTATTAAAGTTAAACTGTGAAGAGTTGCTGCCAAAAGTTCTGGTAAAGCATCGAAATGCATTTCACCAATACATTTCAATCTAAATAACTTCAGAAAAAGAAAAATACTACTGAATTGGCTGTATGGACTTAGCTTCCTTTGCCTTCCCCATTGGGGTAAATTAAAAAAAGTATTTGTAATTTGTATCAAAGAGCAGAGAGAAGGCTACTTAAGACTTGGCTGTATGGCTCAATAGCCCTCGCCTGTCCCAGAAGGGGCGAACATAAAAAACAACAACAACAGCAGAGAGAAGGTGTCAAAGAGTATATAAATTTGATTTGTATCAAACTATCAATCTCTAAGTAGTTTGTGATTTGTATCTAATTTTTTAGCAATATTTGTAATTTGAGTAAACTAAACGACAACGACAACCAGATAAAACTAAAATCTAGAAAAATGGATGATGAATTCGACGATTTGCTTGCTCAAATTGAAGAGCCTTCTATTTTGAAAAAAGTTAAATTAGAAGAACACCCTTTACCGGGTAGGTAAGTAGGTAGTTAATGAAAAGAAATAGGCACCATATACCTACCTATTTAAATAGAATCAAACTCACCCCTTTTGTATTAAATTAAGGTACGTCCAATCAAGTAAAAGAAAAGCCGTCATCTTCTAAAACTCACAGCGTTCTCGTAAATCAAAAACAGGTAAGTAAAATAATCTTACTAATTTAATAATCTAGTTTTTTGTTGAGGGCTGGGGGTGGGTGAGGACTGGGGAGGAGGGACGTCTTGTGTTCCCCAAATTCCCTTCATCTCCAAGTGTTTGAAATGTAGGTTATGAAACCTATGGTTTTGAATTAAGATATTATTATAATCGTATATTATTATAATCTTTGTACAAAAGGCAGACTTCAATATCTAGACCATCCCTACCAGTCTATCCTTAACATTACGCTGTTGAAATATTACCATTACCAATCCAGCGTATCAGCTTTGTAATCAGTGTAGTGGCGGTCCTTCCATACAAGCCTAAAAGTCTGTTTTGCCTAACCAAACCACAGAATATCAATATTTTAACAAGTATAAATAAAGTGTATAAGTATAAATAGAAATACTTATCAAAATATTTGATACTCTACAAGTAAGCGCTTCAGCTAGGCAGGCCAGGCTTTTGGGCTTGTATGGAAGAAATACCAGTGTTTGTAATTAGTAAATGTTTTCTTTATCAATTTATATTTTCTGTTCTACTCCAGATTTACCGGCTATTACATCTATCACAGTTCCCATGAAAACCCTATGATAAGTTTTAAAATTTTTGTTCTTTGGTAAATAATAATGTGTTTTTTGTTTAAAAAACAAAACTGGCTGAATTTCAATGAAGTAAGATACTTTTTATCTGCCTACGTCATTGATTAGGAAAGGCTATTCAGTATTCACATAGTTGAAACTAACTGCAAGTGTTTGCTAAATAAAAAAGAATTCTTAATATTATCCGTCATAAAAACTTGTTGTTCAAAATGCTTCTATTATGTCAATTACATATTATTTTTTATCTTACAGAGAGGCAACCCATTGTTGAAATTCATAACTAGCGTGCCATGGGAATATGATGATATAATTCCAGACTATGAAATTGGCAAAACTATATGTATATTGTTTCTTTCAGTTCGTTATCACAATCTTAATCCAGATTACATAAACAATAGATTGAAAGAATTAGGTAAACGATATGAGCTCAGGGTCCTGTTATTACAGGTAGGTACTTACACCAACTTTTGATTTGATTGAAAATAAATTGATGTTTTACTACAGATCTTCTTTGCGGTTTCACAGTGTCTTATCCCCATAGTGCTTGCCAACATTATAAAAGAATGCTATGTACAAACTTTTAAGTTACTCCACCTAACAGTTTAGAAGCATTCACAGCACACATTCTAACATTAATTTCAGATAGATGTGAAAGATCCTCATATGGCATTAAAAAATCTTACAAGAATATGTCTATTGACCAATTTGACTTTAATGCTTGCATGGGGTCCTGAAGAAGCAGGAAAAATAATAGAGAATTACAAAATCTTTGAAAACAAACCACCCGACAAGATAATGGAAAGAGTTGAAAATGATCCACATCAAAAGGTTACCTACTTAACTGGATTTTTTATGTAGTTTTTATTTTTTTATCAAAAGAGTTTTAGCAGGGGAGTGGTAGAGGGGGGAGGGAGGTAACGCACACTTGAAATAGAGCCATTTCATTGGTCTAATGGCCGGTTTACACTTCCATAAATAGTAAGTTCAGCTTACCAACTTACTTAATAAAAAAGTAGACAGTAACATCCAAACGGTGAGCATAAGCAGCATAAGTAATAAGTAAGTAAGTTTGCCGGCCACCATCCACAGGGCGGCAAGTAGTTGGTGGGGAGCAGGAGGCGAAGCGGGCGGGTTTACACGCTACTGCTCTATCCAAGAAATAGAACTAGTTTCTATCCTGCGGAAATTGCTACTTAATCACTTACTTGCCGGACGGCGTCCACACGTGGTTTTTACTTACATGCTTACTTGTGGAAGTGTAAACCGGCCATCCTTACTAATATTATAAATGCGAAAGTTTGTATATGTATGGATTGATATTTGTTACTCTTTCACGCAAAAACTACTAGATGGATTTAAATGAAACTTTACTAATATAGCTTATACATCAGATTAACACATAAGGTACTTTTTATCCCGGAATTCCCGCGGGAACTCTGAAATGAACGCGGGTGCCGCGGGGCACAACTAGTAAGTCATAACTTAGAAAATAACAGTAACATTCTTACTATTCTAAATCTAAGTTTGTTTGTTTGTTGGTTACACTTCCACGTCTCAAAGGCTAAACTGATCGTCATGTTTTGCATATACGTTGTCAGGGGTACAGATAAGGACATAGGGTATTAGGGCTAGTCTATACTAATATTATAAAGTGGAAAGACTTGATTTTTTGTTTGTTTGTTACGATTTAACTCAAAAACTACTGGACCGATTTAAAAAATTCTTTCACCATTAGAAAGCTACATTATCCCTGAGTAACATAGGGCTATATTGTAATCCAGAATTCCCGCGGAAACTCCGAAATTATCGCGGGTGAAACCGCGGGAACAGCTAGTAGTCTATAATTTTATATCAATACTTGTCTGTGAGCTGATGTGCTCTTGTAGTTTTATGTAGAGGGATCATCCACCAATGACTACTCCTTTTGGTTGTATACAAAAGTTTACATTTAATCACTAGACTGCTGAGTACCTTCCTACCTTTTAATACAATTGAATAGTATTTTTTTTTCACAGATAGTAAATGCACTAACATCAATAAAGCCAGTGAACAAGACAGATGCAATGACCCTGATTACGACTTTCAGTACATTGGAGAATATTATAAAGGCATCTGAAAACAGATTGGCTGAATGTCCAGGCTTTGGGGTGACTAAAGCAAAGAAACTCTATAAAGCATTGCATGAACCCTTCCTGAAACGTGGCCAGTTAGCTTTAGAACGTGCAGGGAAAAGTTCAGATTTTGATGCCGATCTAAGCATAGAGGATGTAGAAAAGCTAGAAAGTGAAGTGAGTGAAGTGGAAGTGAAGCAGTAGTGTTAGTAAAATGCACTTTTATATAGTTTAAACCTTATAGTAATTGAGCAAGAATAAGATAATAAATAATATGGGAATTCATAATTATTAATGATATCATCATATATATTAATCATATTTCATAATTATCAGCTTTTCAATAAATAATGTGTATACCAGCGTTTCTCAACAGATATGTCCAGAACAGGGTTGCCAGGTCCAAAAACACAAAAGCCGGACTGCGCTTAATTTGGCCGGACATTTTAGCTTAAAAGCCGGGCATACCTTTTTTATAGCTAATCACAGCTTTTTTTAGTCGGACATGACGTGTTCTAAAAGCCGGACAATATAATTTTCATAAAAACAAAAAAAAAGTTAATGTTTTTGTGTGCGCTTTTACTTGCGCTCGATTTTCGACTTGCGCGGCAGTCAGACAAAAAGCATAACAACGATTGGGAATCATAGAAACCAGCCAAGTGCGAGTCGGACTCGCGCACTAAGGCTATCTACCATTGTCTATAAAACGGCAAAAAAATCATGTCTGTTGTATCATGTATGGGTATTTGGTCACTGACCACTGTTCAATCTTATTTTATTTTATGCGACACGATTGCGAATAGGGATGTCGGAAGTGAAAAAAAATATCGATACGTCGATGTATCCTCGATATAATATGTATAGACGTCGATATTGATATTTTTATAAATACTGATGTCCGATACATCGATATATCGATATTTGTGATATCGGACAAATTTTCAAAAGATTTTGTGGTTTAAAATTGGCAGCAACTCTTCACAGTTGAATTTAAATATCCGGGTCACCGAGCTTCGCTCGTTGTGTATAGCGCCATCTGATGTTAAGTAGAAAAACAAACACTCATTTTTCATTGCCTGAAAACACGGACAAAACGACGTTTTCTAAAAATGAAACCTAGCTTGATCGATTAATCGCCCCCGAAACCTGCATACTAAATTTGATCAAAATCGTTGGAGCCGTTTCCGAGATTCAGATTATATACAAGAATTGCTCGTTTAAAGATAAGACGCTCGCTCTGTGGCAAGTTGTATAGTAAAACAACATCCTACCGACGAACGCCCCATTTCATCTTATTAACACTGTTTCCACATTTTGTTTATCACTAATGGATCACTATTATGCTAAATCCACCACTTTCACACAATACACTATAAAAGATATAATGTGAGCTATTAATAGTTGAAATTTCAACCGCTAGATCAAACCCGAATTACAGTTACTTTTTTCCATTCTTTCCTATCCTTTACAGTTTTGGTTTCTAGTAACTTAAGTTACAATAAATAAAAAATAAAAAATATAGTTTTTGATACAATTTTAGATATTGGTTATTTTGTATCGATATATCGGACAAAATTTATATCAGCTAAAAATATCGATATATTGGATAAAAAATCTCGATATATCGATACTTTTTCAACAAGCCTATTCCAAAATGGCGCTGCACCTTACTGTAAAATAGCTGCGATATAATTTTCTGGTTATTTGCGCATAATATTGCCATATAAACCAATTCGTTGCATTTCTGCGACAAAATTAATGCTCGAGAAAAAGTCAAGTTCATCCGATCAAGTGATCGTGATGCGCTTTATTTATGTTCATTTTCATTAAATTGAAAGAGCAAAAAATACGTGTCTATAATTTTTTATTTTCTAACTGACGGACTAATTAGAATTTTGATTTTCATACATTGGAAAATACCCAATTCCCGCGGGAACTCCGAAATTACCGCGGCTGAAACTGCGGAGACAGCTAGTTTAAGATAAGCCCAAATAGAGAATAATGAAAAAGGTCCTCAATCCTCGTACATCCTCAAACTATACGTATATCGCTTCCTTGTGAGCACACCAACGATCGTCAGATCTTATTCTACCGATGTCTTGTGTCAGTGACCATAATAATTAGATCTAAAACCGGATTAACAGATTCATCCAGCCACAAAGTGGATTGTTTTTGAAGTAATAACTATACGACCTTTTTTTTGTCACGGCTTTCATCCACTTGAAGGCTCGCCCGCTACGATGCAACGCGACGCCGCGCGCCGCCAGCCGCCGCACTCAAGTTGCCGTCGAGTTTCGAAGCGGGATTTGAAATAAAACGAGCAACGGCCGACAGCGACCGACCGGCTTTGGTAGAGGTTAGACGCGCGTATTTGGTCTCTGGCAGCCTGTCATTATAGTGCCCGCGATCGGAAAATAAAACATTCTGGCGGGAAAATATAAAGAAATACCTAGTTCATGTGTTGAGACTTGGTACATTTGGGGTCCCTAAATTCTTACCTACTAGTTGAAGTGTGACTTAATACTTGGATATTATTGTTTGTATGAATAACAAATATGATAGCTAAAAGTTGAAAATAAACCTACCAAGTTACATAAATATATTAGTGATAGTGAATTTTCTGCAAAGGATTATGAATTTTATTATGGTTTTTGCTATTTGTGCTACGATTAAGTGTGGTCTCCGATGCTTTTAAATACTCAAGGTGAAGCGAGAGGTTTATTAATTTTTTATTAAAAAGAACAACATTGTGTCCCGGAGGTGCCTAGTCAATACTTTAATGTGAGTACTTTTTGGTCATCAATTAATTTAAGATATAACAATAGGTATAGGTAATCCATTTGTATTATTATTTTTACTACCTATAGAAATGTTTTAGAGAGCTACATAGGTAGATAAGGTAGGTACTACTCGCTAGATTTGGATAGATAGAACATGTTTTTTTAAAGAAATACAAAAAAATACCTATTAGAAATAGACACAACACTAATATAGTATTATAATAATATTATTTGTGGTATTAAATTTGCGACATACCTACCTACCCCTACGTACATAATAGTAGATTATACACCAAGGGGATAAAGCACTGTTTTATGTCACGGGCGCTACATTGAATCCTGAACATAACGAAGGACTCCAAATTTAACTCCCGAGCGCAGCGAGGGTGTTATAAGTTAATTCCCGACCAAAGGGAGGGAATTAAGATTGAGTCCTGAGTGCAGTGAGGGATTCAAGCGCCCAAGAAAAAAACAGTTTTATCCCTGTGGTGTATACTCTACTTTTCTCACATAATGCGAGACAATAAAAAACCAGGCTTAGTAGATCCTATATAGCCACTTCTTTCAGCTGGCGTGGCCTACTCGATTTGACAAACAAATGAAGTTCGTCTCACTGCGAATCTAGTGGGCCACGGCTTCGGTCTTCGAAAATCGAGTTGGCCGCGCCCGCTGAGAACACATTCTGTTTAGCGAAATGAGACGTTATGGACATAGCAATAAGAATTATGAAAGTGAAAATCACATTATTGACCAGCGGGTTATAATGAAATTCAATAGAACATTATAACCCGGCTAAAGCCAAGAGATATAATGTCTTGCTTTCGGTAAGGTTTACATGACATATAATTCGGCATTGTCGAGCATGTGGTGTGAAAAGAGGGTTTTCATACCACCTGCTCGATAATGTCCAATCACATATCACGCAATCTCAACGTAAAGCAAGGCATTACATCCCAACCCAAGAGAGGGAGTTAATGTTGTATGAAACTCCCAAGGGAGTAAAGTGATTTGAGTTTGGAACGTTATTTGTAGGAAAACTTTTAGCGTTTTGTTTTCTTTTTATGTGATCTGCCTGTGGTGGCCAGTTCTATTTTCGAATAAACCATCTGCCCGTATAAAGAGGGTTTATGTCTCGCAGTAGGTATGAAAAGTAGAGTATGCACCTCGAGGATAAAGCCTGTCTTCGTCACGGGCAACTTAAACCCCTCGCTTCAATCAGGACTCTACATAACTCCCTCGCTTCGCTCGGGAGTTATATTTTAAATACCCTCGCTACGCTCGGGGATTAACTCTAGAGTCCATCGTTACACTCAGGGTTCAATATGCTGCCGGTGACGTAAGACAGTGCTTTACTCCCTCGGTGCATAATCTACTATTATTCGATTTATTAAATTGAACTGGCCACCACAGGCAGATCGCATAAAAAGAAAAAATGCTAAGAGCTTTCCTTCTTTTAACGTTCCTAACTCAAATCACTTTACTGCCTTGCGAGTTGAGAGTTTCATAGGTACAACACCTACCTCCCTCCATTGGGTTGGGATGTAATGCCTGTAATGTGATACATGTGATGATGCATACCTACTCTTTTTGAGACAGGCGTGAATATGAGTAATATGACTGTAGTCAGGATAGGTAGGCACAAGAGTAAGGAGTCAGTAGATTAATTGGGTTTAATCATGGTTTAATACCCAACTAACACGCCTCTTTTCATGTAAAAAGCTCAAGGTGGTAAGTTTTTGCAATTGGCAACAATTCTAACAACTACCGTTTTCGAATTCGACATTTTCTTTAGATCTTATACTATTATACGGAATCGATTGGTGCCATAAAGAAAGCTTGATCTTTCTAGGTTTGTCTCGCTCATATAATTTGGAAACTTCGTAAATGATATTGACCCTTGGTCTATAGCTACCTACAACTGGTTTGGTGGATTTCTTTACTGTCTCTTCTTAAGTTGAAATTCTGTAAATATCAATATATTAAGAGTAGTAGAATAGTACTAACTGCTACTAATAATAGGTACCGAATTCCCATGTAGCATTTTTTATTGAAGAAAAAGTGCTATTCTTCGTATAGGTATAGTAGTATGCGTAATTGCTTCTCTCTCTACAACGACAAAAATAAACAAACGAAAAATACAACGAAAAATAGACAAAAAGTAATGACATGCTTGTCAGCTATTGCCGTTTTCAAGACTACATAAATAGGTATACTTATTTTAAAGTAGATACTGTTGAAACAGGTGAATGCATGTGGCACGTGCCGTCGCCTCGCCAGGTGAACTAACCACTGCTTTTTTTTCTTTAGTAACTTTAGATAATTCAGACAGTTTACAAAAAAGTAGACACTTTGAAAGCTCGACTTAAAGAAAACATACTCATTCGATCTGCATTCTGCAGTAAATAATGCTTTCCCATATCTGTACTACCTAGTGCGAAACTAGAATGATGAGGGATTAAAAAAAAACGCCTATTTTTATTTTGATAGTTTTCCGCGTACTTTTTGTCGGAGTACCATAAAACTGCTAAATGCCGAGTATCACAATGTATTACCAAAGTCTCAAGAGTGGCCATTCATTATAAGTAGGGACTCTAGACTTGCACCTTTCAAATAGTTATTAAGGATTCGTGTTTGTATCTTTAAAATTAAAAATTAAACGGCTTGTTAACATTTATGTTAGGATACGATTGCTGATTACATAATACTCATGATGCGTCGGCGCACCCTACATCTACAGGTAATTTTTGACCATAATTAACGTTAGCTTTGCCTGTATCGTATTACCTAGTTCATTATCGACAATAATTGACGCTGTCCTCCAATACAGTAGATTTTAACGGTTATCTAGCCGGTTGTCCACATACCTTGCTCTGCAATTAGCTCAGGCAGTCCACTTTGTGGTTAGTAAGTTTACGAAGGCTGAAGATTCATTCATAGCTACTGTATTTTTAACCGACTTCAAAAATAGATTAGTTTATATGTTCGGCTGTATGTATGTATGTAATGTATTACACTCGTAACCTCTTAAGTTGTAGGTACTAGGTACTACTGTACCTAGGTACTATTACCTACTGGTAATGAACATGTCCAGTTAAGTTCATAAAATTTGCTTTTATTTTGTGATAAGTTCAATAATTTTTAGCCTCATTGTCAATACATTTTAGTGATTTTTTCTGAGATTTAACGTAAAAATTTGTATTTCTGCTTATTCGTTGTCATATCACAATGGTTTACTGGTAGAGAATACCGTGAGGCATTAATTTTGCTATTTTTATTTGAGCAATAAAACTATTATAAATAAAATACTACCTAGGTACTTAAATTTTAATGCGTCGCCGTGTAGCATATCAAATTGTTTGCACTTTAAGACTCGTTATCTTGAGTATTCTCGACATAGAATTTGTAAAGAAATCCAAACGATCTTTTTGCCATCTCTAATTTTTTTTTTTCAAAATCAAAATATTTTATTGTAAAGATAGGTAGGTAGGTATGTATGTGGTATGTTTTCGAACAAGTTTCTCGGGGTCTACAAGAATCAATGGAGTCGATCAATTAAACGAAAACAAATTTTCGACACTATTTTCAATAACAAGAAACTGCAAGCAACAGACATTTCGTGACATATACATATAATACTATGTAGGTCTAGAAACGTAAGCGCAACAGAGCTGTCCCTGGCGGTGGTCGTGATTGCTTTCATCATGATATGGGCCACATCACGAGTGGTTAATCTTACCGATCTACCATTGAACAATAATTTACAAAGACAATGGAGCGCGGGAAATGAAATGTTGGCGAAACTTCCACTGATGTGGGAACTACGACGCGACGCGAATTTAGAACGGTTAGAAGCATCTTATATTACACCTCATAGTGCAAAAACTTTTAATAATAAGCATTAAGTATTTAAATAATAAATATAATTCGTAAAACATATTTTTGTTGTTTGACGATAATAATATTCGCCTTAATAGAAGTCAATCGGGTTAGGCGGCTATTTCCTTCCTACAAAAATGTTTCACTAAAATATCAATTAATTCCGGTCCTAGGCATATAGGTTAGTTATTATCTATATTATGTAATACGTATACATAACTTTTTCCATATGCAATAACTTTTATTTTCTTGGCTCGTGGGTGATGAGCGTCATGAACCTTATATGAGAGTGCTTGCATTGCTCTTTGGACGGACTGTAGGCTGTGGTTGTGGACACTCTTTGTGAAGACGACATTGACGAATGAGGGTCATTAATGGGGAGCGCGTTCCATTCGCGTTGTCACCGCGTGTAGCTTATCTCTTAAATATGGTACAATAATACGAAGTCCATAGGACTTTAGGTAATCTTCACGCGCATTATTTACGCTTACTTAGATACGGTATAAGATTTAATCATTGCGTTCCTTTAAGTTAGTAATGTCCGAATTGTGATCGTTGATCGTTGGTGGTCTAATTTAGAGGTGACAATTATAAATGGCAAGTAAATCGTGATGTTAACAGTATTCCTAATTTATTATTTTTATGTAAACTCTTTTTTATGTTCTTAGTAGGTAAAGTAGTTTTGGCGACCAGGCAACCCTTTCGACTATCTAATCTAAAGTATTACAAATACATAATATAAGTTATATTATGTATTTGTAATAATTGTATAATACTATGTTACGTATAAATAGGTAGGTATACTGCAACAAATAATGCGAGGACTGGTCCTGTGGGTCGTTTCGGTGGACTCGTGCCGCCTCGCGGGTCGGCGACTCGGCCGGCGGCGCACGCGCAGCCTCCGCCTTGCTCCTTTTGTGTCACGTACGCGGCGCGCCACGGTGCGCAGCACCTCTATTCTGAACTCATTATAGTGTAGTAGTAGTAGTTGTAGTAGGTAAGCGGCTTAACTTTAGCTATTTGCTATCAAGACATTTATATTCGCGGTCGTAAGAGTCAGTACTTACGCCTTTTGTAGGTACATTAGGTAACTATAAGAAATTTTCTTGTCTTATAAGACATCCAGTCGCTTTGATTGTTATATGAGCATACATATTACAAGAAACTTGTTCTTATGTCTAATAATTAAGACACGCGCATACTAACATTTTTCTTGTCTGATAATGTGCAAAAGGCGTTAGGCCTCTTGAATTATGTCTTGTAAGAAATATCTAATAAGACACCCAGTCACTTAATTTGATTGTTATATGAGACCATACGATATTTATAACAAGAATTTTTTGTTATGTCAGATAAGACAAGCGCATACCTACTAGTCATTTTGTCTTCAAGAAATATTCTTATAATGTGCAAAAGGCCTTAGGTAGAGCGTTACTTGCACTCAAAATTTCGTTCAATATTCAGCACAAAAACATTTGATAATTATGTGCGTGGATGAAATTATACCTATACGTTCGCGCCAATTAACGACGTAGTAAGGTCCACCACTTGTGAAAATGCATCACTCTGCGTGAGTTAAATGCGGTCCTGTACCTATTCTATGGGAATTACTTAAATAACAATTGTGGCGTGCGTGTTCTAAGTGTGTTCAGAATTGTGTCTCAACTCTTGGCAACCAGCTCTCCAACTCTCAGACTCAGCCTAAGCTCACGCGGCCTGCGGGAGTGTGCGTTCGGCGGGCCCGGGGCCGTGCTCACACAACTAGACTCGCACGCATCGCACGTGTAGAGTCAGTACCTAGCTGATATAATTTAATTACTTTTGACGGTCGTTGAATCTTATTACAATAGTAATAAAGTTCAACGACTACAGTACAGTGTGCTGCTGAGGTATCTACTAACCCCATAGAAAAATAAGTAGGTGCAGTATCATTTTCTACGACTAGACTACTCCTTTGTCTATGGTGTACCTCTATCCGTTGTGATTGGTAGCTAGAGTCTAGACATGACGTGTAAGATGTAAGATGACGCGTACCTAATGGGTAGGACTGTACCTCAGAAGAATATGCTACTGTTATTGTTCTGAGGTCTGTACGTACCGAAGAGAAAAAAATATACTACGTCATACGTACCTATCTATTTAATACTAGCTGTGCCCCGCGGTTTCACCCGCATGAAAGGTTTTTATACAACAACTTTTTTCCCGACATCCGATTTCAATGAAACAAAGTGTAGTGTATATGTAGCTCCAGGCTAAGCTTAATCTACCTGTGAAAACCGCATGACAATCGGTTCAGTAGATGCGGAGATTATCGCGAACAGACAGACAGACAGACAGAAAAGAATTTTAAAAACTTTTTTTGGGCTTGGTTACTCTTTTATCACCCCTCTCAATTTAAGGTAAAAATATTCAATGTACAGAATCGCGGATTCTACTCTTTTATTACAGTATAGATTTAAGGTCTAACATGATTTTTCAATCATTAACTTATACACTCTTTAATTACCAACGAACACATTCATATTATACATTATACCTAACCAAATTGTTATTCATATTCCATTCATATCTTTTTTTTTTCAAAGATAAATTATCACCAGAATGATGTCTGTTTTAATTAAATCCAACAGGTTTTTAATTTTTTTTATACCTAATACAAAAAGCTCAAAGGCCAGTGTTTTATTAAGTAGGTACGTATTTTTGATTAAAATTTAATAGTAGATAGTATCACAAGGTATTAAAATTGTATTTTTAGGGCGAGGGCGTTATTTTGAATCCAGACCGGAGTGATGGATTCTTATAATATAGAATCCTGAACGGAGAGAGGGATTCAAAGGATATCACCAGAGGAAAATAGTACATTGTTATCCTAGGGGTGAAAGTAACTTATTTAGTCCCGAGACGCGGTTTGGCGCCCGAGCGTAGCGAGGGCGCCTATAGATCGAGGGACTAAATAAGTCTTTCTCCCGAGGGTAACACTGTGCTTTTCATTACGAATGCAAGGAAAGTCAAAATAAAAATAGGAATTAGTTAAAGAAAAAATGAGTGAAGATCGGATAGTCGCTTGACACTTTCCCACCTATTTCTTTTTCTTTGGCCGGCTAGCTATTCAGCCAGTATTTTTTATTTACATTGTGGCGACCTAAAAAAAATATTATCTTTAATTATTAAGTATTAATTAAAGAAAATAAAAAAAAAGAATAGGAATTAGCTTAAGAAAAAGTGAGTGAATTTTATTTTAATTAATACCTATACTTAAACTTTACGTTATTTCAATTTTACATCGCGCTGGCTGTATAGAAAGATGAAACATGGTTCAATAGAAATGTGAAAATAGACCTAGTTTTTTTTTAATAATTTGACAGTTGTCAGTTGAAAGCGATTCTCCCTAGGGCTGAAAAGGGTTACTTTCAACCCGCTTCTCAGGCAACTTCAGACCTACTTTCCGAGTATGAGTAATGAAAAAGAATTTTAATGCCGAGTGATACACTCTACTTTTCATCCCCCTCTATCAGAAAATGAAACACGAAATCGCTGTAATATATTTATTTGTTATTAAATATAGGTAATACAAACCTAAATATTTATTGCGTCCATGTTCACAGATTCCGGTGTTAATATTGTGCTCTCTTCACTACTTGACGAATACATTTTGTGAAATCAATAAAATTGCAATATCAGATTAAACATACACAGCACATCAATTGCCACCCTTTTCTTTTTTTTTTTGTTTGAGGCGCGAGTCTCACCGGTCAGTACTTTATTCATACCTACAATTTGTGCAGTATTTGACGTTCGACATTACAAGTTTCATGTTCTATATTCACAACTCATTATTACCCACTGTTTAGCGGGTTAAAATGGATTTCAGTACAACTTTTAGTCGCACTTATTGAAGGGAACCTAAACGTACTACTTTAGGTGCACTTATATGCGAATAAAACGTCAGTTTTTGAATAGATGGGATGAAAAAGTATTTACAGTATACAAATACATATATTTAGCTAGATGCTTGAGGCGTCGACTCGATGGTGCTTTTACTGTTATCACTAAAAACAATTTATTACTAATGGAGTCTCAAGCACTTGAACTTGGAATAAGGTCTTTTTTCACATCTACATATAGTTTTTGTCAGCGCCTCGCGCTTAAATAATATTCGTATAGTTCCCACAATAGTTCCCACTTGTTTGAAGTGGTGTTTTTGTTATAATTTTTGGGATTTTTGTTATAAAAACTGTCACTAGGTATAACCGTCAGTATATTTTAAATGTGAAATATGTTTGGACCATGGAACAATTAATCCATGGTTTGGACGTATCACGCATAGGCTGAACCGATTTCATAGAAATTAGGCACACATAGATATTATGGAATTATATATTATGTAATAAAATATGAAGTTGGAAATTAAACAGGCGAAGCCGTGGGGGACAGCTAGTAGATATAAAAGAAGGCAATAAGTAGGTACCTACCTAGTTAGTTCTGTTTAAAGTATTTTTTTGTGATTTTATTTTTGGTTTAAATAAATCGCTGTGTCACGACGTAATAAAAGCATGACCGTGCACGAAACGACATAACGAGCTAACTGTCTATCAATCAGTTTGTATACAAACCAATAATGTGTTATTATACCTACATTTATGGACGTTTAGTGACAAAACACATCGTTACGACGCATCACGTTCGTTCGTCCCAATAAACCCCTACTTACGACCCATTAAGTCATCACCACGGTAAACAATATAAACTGAAGTATTTGAGTAAAAAAAAGACGTTTTACCCAAAGTTGTAGTTCCATCTATAACTCTAAATAAGATTAAATAACTATATCTGCTTTAATGAGAGTTCCTACGGGAATTCTGAAACTTAGCGGCTAAAACCGCGGGGCACGGCAGCTAGTACCTACCTACATAATCATGTTATTTCAAAAAGTACCTATCTACCATCGATATTTTTACAACATTGATATTTTTACACAGTAGTACGATGTTCAAAACAGTTCTGTGAACGCTCAGTGAAATTTCCAAACAGATTTGAAGTAAAAAATCAGATAATTAGATAGTATACTATAATAATATAATATATTATTATTAAGTACGATTAGGTTTCTTGTAATTACTTACATATCGTAAAAATAGATCATTTTTTACATTTCACCGGTTCGTGACTTAGGTATTTTAGAAAATATGTTTCCTATCAGTATCTATCATATTTTGATATTTTTAATTTTAAGGCCACTTTGCCTCCAACTCGTGTCTTTATACTCACTATTTAGGGTCTAAATAGACACAGTCCACAGATATAAAGACACAGATTTAGGCCATTGATGTAAGAACTTTTCTACCAGGGTAATTAGTATATCAATGCTGTATGTAGGTACAATGATATCTATACTACAATAAAAGAGTAGAATCCGATTCTCTACATTGAATATTTTTACCTAAAATTGAGAGGGGTGATAAAAGAAGAGTAACCAAGTCCAAAAAAAGTATTTCAAATTTTTTTCTGTCTGTCTGTTCGCGATAATCTCCGCATCTACTGAACCAATTGTCATGCGGTTTTCATAGGTAGATCAAGCTTAGCCTGGAGGAGGATATAGGCTTTGTTTAATTGAAATTGGATGTCGGGAAAAAAAGTTGTTGTATAAAAACCTTTCATGCGTGTGAAACCGCGGGGCATAGCTAGTTATAAGTACGTATAAGTAATCATTGAGTAGGTAGGCATATTATAACAAATTCCATTATTCTTTGCCAATATTCCAAACAGTTATCTTTTGTTTAAAGTAGCAGTTCGAAATTTGAAACCTCTGCTATTGCGTTAAAATTGAGAAAATAAAGGTACATATACCTAAATGAGATTCCGTAAATATATCGACCGGGAATAATTTGGGTTACACGAGTGATATAAAAGAATTAACCTCGATTGATGAGATTACCGATCGCAATAGATCGGAAGTATTAACTGGCCGACCTGTTTGGACCAAAATAACTTTAGTAAGAAACAACTTTACGTGTTTGTTGTTTAGAAACTGCATGTAAACTTGCACGCACTCGGTCGGATAGGCTCATGTGTATAAACAGAGCCTACTTACAAATGCATAGTTTAACCGCCCAGAACCTATCAGCCAGGAATAGCTAGTAGGTAGGTACTAGGTATACCTATACCTAATATGGGAACATGCACCTTAGTTGCGACCCGATTGGCGCAATGGTCACCATGCCTGCCCGCTAATCAAGGGGTTCCGGGTTCGATCCCCGGTGGGGGTGGACTTTGTGTGATGAAAACAGGGTTCCATTTTCCAGTCTGGGTGTGTATATATATATCTATATTATAATATATATGTAATAATATGTTTAGTATATACCATGTTTGCTTGAGTGTGCAGGGATCAAGTAGATCTATGTGTTGTGAAGTGGATTATTATTATTATTACATATAGTTAAAAAGAATGCAAATATAATAAAAATTGCATACCTACACGAGTAGGCTTCTATTATAAATACGGATAATATATTCAGTAATTCATAATTTGAACGACATTTAATAAGAATTCAGATTCAAGTTGTTTACGGTAGGTAGGTACGTAACTTAATTATTTTATGAACGGGTAGGTACTAACGTATTTTTTCTCTATACGTACCTACATAATTTCAAAGTCTTACACTAATGAACACACCGGGAATATGACTATCCATTATTAGTTAAAATAGACAACGAAAAACGTAATAGCCCTTTTACCATTAGTTCTCCAGTTGACTGCTGCTGCCTGCTGCTATTGCCTGCTGACGATTAGAAGTGATTGTAACCAATCCTAAGTAGTAAATAGCTTTTGAATTTTGAATTTGACTATGGTTAATCTAGAACAAATTGTTATACGGTGTTTGACTACGGATCCAAAAACTGGCCATTACACACCTAAAGAGCTGGTATAGGTAGAGGTCATGGTAGAGGTACTATTTAGGTGTACGTTGAAATCACATAATATTATTCAGTATTCCCATTAATCTATACCAAAACCGGAGCTCACGTTTCCCAAATTAGGTATACAGGTAAATAATATAACCTATGTACATTTATGCATAAAATATGTCGTTTCAATAAACCGTTTTACTGCGGTTCGCGGAAGCCATCACATGTGCTGCGCTTACTTACTCTTGTAGGTACCACCTACAACTATATAATACATAATCCTAATAAATTTGAAAGTGTGGATGTTTGGATGTTTGTTACTCAATCATGCAAAAACGGCTGAACGGATTTGGATGAAATTTTGCATGCACGTTGTCAGGGGTACAGAGAAGGACATAGGGTACTTTTTATCCCGGAATTCCCGCGGGAACTCTGAAATTACCGCGGGTGAAACCGCGGGGCACAGCTAGGAGTTAATAACTAGTTATAGGTAGGTATTTTAAAAATATTTGTATGTTCTCGTGTTTAGTATAATCTTTTAATACTTACAATATCAATTGGTACCCATATTGATCAAAATATTTTTATAACTAGCTGTTCCCTGCAGTTTCACCCGCGCGTTATTTTCGAAGTTCCCGCGGTAATTCCGGGATAAAAGTACCCTACTCTAAGTTACCAATTTAACCCTAAATCTATTGCATAAATAAATGTTTAACAGTTGATACTAAGAAATTTTGATTATGTAAAACTTTTTTGTTTCTAAGTAGGTACCTATTAGATATATGTAGGTGGGTATCTAATTGATAAAATATTTTCAGTTATAACTATTTAATTGTTTTATTGTAGTACCTAAGTAATACAAATATTAAATATGTTTTTTATAATATTTTAGGATGTATGACACGACTGTTCATGCAGGCATGCGTCCTGTTATGTCCTCTCTGATTACCCTTTTGCTGCACGGAATGTCATTAGTCGAGTTATTACCTTCACTGGTAGTCACAGTAAACATCAGACTACATCTTTCTATATATAAATCACGTGTCACGTTGTTTGTCCGCTATAGACTCCGAAACTGCTGAACGGATTTTGATAAAATTTTGTAACCATTTATAATATGGTCCAACTTAAAAGAGAGGATAGTTTTTATCCCGGAATTCCCGCGGGAACTCCGGCACTATTAATGCGGCGAACAGCTAATCAGTCAGCTAATCAGCTATTCAGTGCAGGGGTACAAAGAAGGCCGTAGAGTAACTACTTTTTCCCGGAATTCCCGCGGGAACTCCGAAATTACCGCGGATGAAATCGCGGGGACAGCTAGTAATAATATAATAATTTGATGATGAGCAGTTTAACTATTTTCCACTAACGGAATTTCTGTGCACGCAAGTGGTGAATAGGTACTAATCAAAACTGGAGTCAGTGTTTATACAAAGTGTAAATCCTGTTGCCCTCAATGCTTAATCAAAGATTAGTGTGGCGACTAATACAAAAGCACGGATTTCAGCGTTCTCTGCTTGTTCAATACAAATTAGCGTGAACCTATGTCCATGGCCATGGTGTGCCAATCCATTGCTTAAGCACGAATTAGGTGTTGGATGTCTGAGGCACTTGATTTAGACTAAACAAAACATTTCATTGTTGACGGTTGTCACAGTGGTTCTGTTTGTTTTAATGGCATGCACTTTGCTTGTTTACACACCACCGAGGCACCGGCGAAAGGGATCCGCTAACGCTTTATTGTGAAATGTAATGTAAAACAATGATTCATGAATTTACTTGCGCTAGCCTTACTATAATTGTTATTCACAAGTTTCTGTACATTGGAAATAAATTTTAAAAATTCATGGACGGCTCAAGATAAATCCTGAAGGAATTAATACTATTTTTTATTCATCCGTAATGTAGGTACTTCGCAAAAACTATTAAACGAATTGGAAAGAAACTTGGCAAACCCAAAATATAAGAAATTGATATTTAGGTTGCATATCCAAGCTCCTGCACATTTTTTTTAAATAATTAATTGTCATACATTTTCATATGTATCTATTTCAGATAAACATTTAGCGATAGATCAGTGATTCGCGCGATCAAAATGGCGCGCCAGTAATTCAAGATGGTGGCAAAAATGGCGACTGCGCGTGAACCTTATCTGCGCGATGGCGACCTACGACCGCAGCACTCGCGAGAGGACTCCAGAGACTCGGGAATCTTTCACACTACCAAAGGACTCTGGAATGCACCCGGACAAAATAATTGTTTTCTCAACAGTGCTGTACAGGTAAGCTTGCATAATACTAGTTTTTATTATTATTTACTAGGTGTGCCCCACGGTTTCACCCGCGTGAGTTTCGGAATTTCCGCCGGAAATCCAAAGTAGCCTAATTTACCTATTCCTTATAACATCAGCTAATTAGCAGTGAAAGTCCCAGCCAAATCGGTCCAACCGTTTCGGAGATTTGCCCGCGTGAGTTTTGGTATTCCCGCAGGAACTCCAAAATTCTTTCATATTCTTCATCTCGTTACAATAGCAAACACAACAAAAAATAATTAGCGAAATCGGTTCAGCTGTTCACGCGTGATGCCGTGACCAAGGGAAATAGGGATTCATTTTTATTTATTTAACTAATATTATATGTAGATTATAGCGATTTAACTATTAGTCGTAAACAGATGAAGCTGATGTTGAATTTAAATATTGTGATGATATAAACAACGGCTTATAAATGGACAACATCGTATCGTACGGATGAGCTTTTTCTTCAAAAGGTACCTAGGTAGGTACCTACCTACATATGGTAACTATATACTTCGGAGACGTAACCTGCGCAATCCACATACGTTGATGGCTTTATCATTTTCACAGTCGCTGCCATGCTTTAACCCACTCTTAGAACCGAAGAAACATTAAATAATTGTTTGTTTTACGCTCGCAAATTTCCAAGAATATGTAGATTTTGTTATCGCCAGTTTATAAATGGTTATTTGCAGTATTCTTAAGTTTGCCAACATATCACAGAAAAAACCTGCTTTTGCAACCTCGTCTTTTTTTCTGTAATCTCTTTACTCTGCTTTTCCCATTATTAAATGAGTTACGGCCGCACTCAGAGTCGACTTTAAAAATCTATACTTAACTAAGTAATCATTAAAGTCGACTGTGAGTGCGGCGGTTAGTCTCTACTTGTCTCACATAGGTATTAAGTAGATTATAAAGTTTCCTTTGAATTTAGAGTTTAGACAACCAATTGTGTATGCACAGAAACATCAAAGTTTTATCGGTAACATGTTTATTTAAACTTGTATAGGAATCCACATTTTATATAGCTTCGTGACTGCCAGCACTCGTGAGTTTTCAATAATAATCTGTACTAAGCTGACGTAAATAATATTTGGAGATAAATCTACGGATAAATGAGCGGCATTATGTCGTCGTCACCGGAGTGGTTCGTGGGCCTACGAATTATAAATTTAAATTTTAACGGGTGTCGCGGGGGCCTAATCCCTGACAATCTTTGCAGGTAGCTCTTTGTGTAGTTAATTAACAGAGTACCTACATGCGTGGAGTCACAGATAATATAACACTTTGGAGTACAATGAAGAAATTGTACGTCCATATTGAATGAAACGCGATATTTTTTATAAATACGTTAACCACATTCAACCTTAGAGGCGTTTTAGACCGGTATAAGGCTGGAGGCTTGACCGCTCGTAGGTACAATATGGTTTGGTGACACACGCATCTTTATAACGGTGTGTACTCATTTGTAATGACACTTTTAGAAAGTTATATTTGATTTTCAACTTTAAAGGTTTCGTGTTAAAGTTTAAAATAGTTGAAAATAAAATGTGAAGATGTGTTTACACTGGCTTGTGAGGGTCATTTTGTTGACGTGACTTCTGTGCCAATAATATGAATAATGTAAAACCTGTCCGCTTAATGTTCAAAAGGTTTAGACATTTAATTTCAAATTCTATAAAAGGTATAAATGAACTACTGAGAATAGACCGTATCTTCAGCGTACGTACCTATAAGTTTTGATTATTGGGCAATTCTCTACCCGCTATCGTAATTAACTTAAATCCCAAAACACATTGCATCGCTCAACATTTGTCTGTTCATGAATAATTTACATTCCACCGCGGGTCAGTGTCTCGTAAGCGTTTGATAAATTTGATCCAATTTACATGCAGGTAATTACGAGGCTCAGTGCAGGTCTGGCGAGAGTGGCTGGGTGAAAAAAGATTCATCGGTTCTATGATGACGAAAGCCTTGGGTGCGTCGCCGCATCTATCATTAAAATGCCTCGTTGTATATACCTACTTGGAACATGCTTTACGTAGTAGAAATACAAGCACTCGAATGTCCCGTACGGGGAATGAAAAGTTAGATCTACGAGTAGGTACCTACATACCCACAGATATTTTATGAAATAACATAAAATTATGCGATGTTAAAAGATGATCTGCTTCTAATAGCTTTCTTACGACATATCGAATCAATATACCTACTCTGAACTCTCTACATAGTAGGTGATTGCAAATCGATAAAATTGTGAGTCATTCAATACTTAGGTACCTACTTCAATTACTTTCAATACCAACACAAATCCTATGCATTTGGTTGGAGGAAATAATAGAAAAAGTGACTATTAGACCAAACAATAAACCATGATTGATCCTATGTTTAAAAAAACCGTTATTTCCATTACATTGGCGTGTGAACTTGCATAACTATCTCCCTTGTTTAAAACATACAATTCACTAACGCCTATTCGGTGTAATATCAGTCATGTTCTTATAAAAATGGACGCCGATAAGCAATAACATGTTAACCCACAAAATTAAATTATTATTTATTCATAACGCTTTCTTGAGAGTTATAGAACGTTTTTTAATTATGTGTTTACCTTATTACATAGTTTTATACCAACAAAATGGTTGAACATAAAAAAATGTTGACACAAAATGGCGCTTTCATTTTAAAACACGATATAGTCAAAATTTCTCCATCCAAAATATCTTTGTCCAAATAACGTAATTGGTGCACGGAATGCATCTATCTATCAATCTTCCTCAGGAATATGTAGTATTAAAAATCATTTCATTGTCTAGTGGCCGAAGAGTTCTTAATTTAATTAAACTTAAGCGGTCGTTGCACCTCTACTTAGAGGTTAAATATAGCGTAAAGCGTTGTATGATGCAAGCAATGCTTCCTGATGATAAGTCCTGTTAGGAACCCCGGGAGTTTTATCTTGTGAAAGAGTTCATCACTCTGTGTTGACGCACCTGTGCCTGTAGTAGTGACAAGTGAAACTCATATAGGTATTAGGTACTTCGTATACGTATACTTGCTTTTTGTTTACTGTGTCTCTTATCTTTTCCCTGAACCATTAGGCTGTTCTTCGTAAAATCGAGTTTGAAAGTATTTTCTGGCATAAATTTAGTATGTACCTACTTGTTTCACATTACTTCATCTTTGCCGACGTAACTTCCGAATTAACTTTTGTTTATTCCAAAGCATGACTCTATAACTAGTTTCTTTAATCATACCTACCGTTTCCTTATTTATAAAATTATCGCTTTCCGTTCCATTTCCTTTATGATCAGAATACGGAGTTGTGTTTACATTTAACTGCTAATGCGTTAGCGAAGCCATAAAAAATCGTTTGACTGATCTGCTTATAAGATCACTGGGTTACGTAATGTTGATAATTCAAATTATGTTTACATACCTCGTTATTTTGACCTTTGTTGTATAGATAAGTAGTTCCCATCAGTCTATACTTGGATCACCGTTCTGATTTTTGTTTTATCAACAATCTGTTTTGTTATATGAAACAAATGACTATTATGAGATGCCACTGGCAGCTTGTAAACATATGATGAGTTCACACAATTGAGTTGAGAGTATACCTATACGATATCTTTCTTCAGTTTCTTCAACGCGAATATTAATGTCGCATGCAGTTCGAAAAATTATTCGCATCTTCCATCGATCAAAAGATCATAAACGACAACATAATAATAAAGCATTACCTTAAGAATTGGGTTTCGAATTTGTTAACTACATTTTTGCTATACACGAGATAGAGAACCACACTTGAATATATTATATCTAATAGTAGATTATTTATTGTCATTTCATTGAGGATGAAAACAATTCATAAGGTTCAAAATACGTCAAGCATATTATACTAAACCACAGAATACATACTAGGACTAAACTATGGTGCATGCTTATCTTCGAGTCTTCTTAGTTCTTATTATTTCTTATGTAAATAAGGTAGCATAGATAAACAAAGTTTATCTGGTTATAAAAAGTGTATGATAACGGTATACTAAGTGCATTATTTTTTAAATGCGTTTGCGTCATTTCGATGATTTTTAACCATTAGTTTTTATAATGTCTTGATGTGAATAATAAATATGTAACGATTTGTCTAGCACAACAATACAATTTCTTAATAATTGTTCCTATGTGTTAAACCGTCCGGGCGTAAGTTCAGTTCGTCCCAAACTTAAAAAAATTCTCTTTGAACAGGTGCACGTGTGTTTGAACTGGTTATTTTACTATCGAATATTCCACTCACGTTCCGAGTGCCTTGTTTATATTTTGAACCTTCCACATACGTTGGTAATTTTTTCTTTTGTTATACACTGCACACGAACTTTATCACATTAGATTATTATATATATACATTAGATTAAGATAAAGATTATCTTAAAATGTTGCTAAGTAAATAATTATAATAGCAGATCTCTATCGATCTAAATATCGAAAAAAACTGCATAACCATTTCTGAGACTAAAATGTTTGCTTCAGAATGGGCTAGTTGAGTAAATTTTTTTTTAGTTCGGTTCGTAGATAAAAAATATTGCACACGTATTTTTTATTTTTTTAAGTAATCAAAAAATAACGGCGATATCTACATTGAGATGAAATTATGCGTGACGTCACTATTCGGTGCAGTTGGTATCGAGGCTTATAGTAGTTAATGACGTCACGAGCCCGCACCCTAAACTTTAATGCGCTATATCCATCGATTTCATATAAAAAGTAGATACACAGTTCCATACAAAAGTTCACTTAAAAACTGTCCAGTTAAGCAATAAGCTGCAACGCAGATAAGCAATAAAATGTTAACCCACAAAACGAAGTAATTGATTCAGAACGATTTATTGAGATTTAGAGAACGTTTTTTAATTATGTGTTTTACCTTATTACATTGTTTAAATATGTAACTAAATATTGAAGATAAAAATTCTTGACACAAAATGGCGCTATAATTTTAAAACTTTAATTTACACAAAATTTCTCCAGTGCGGGTTAACACACTATTGCTTATCTATGTCCATATATCATATAGCTGTAGTTATAGTTATAGTTGGTTGGCATTACAATAGTGCCTACTTACCGAAAATATGAAATTCCGTTCTTTTTTAGGGTCCTAGATGTATGATTTTTACAATTTTTAAACGAGCACGAATGCGACTGATTTAAAAGCGCACCCAAATGTTCAAGAGGGCGCTCATATTTTTTGACGCTGATTGTGTATCTACTTTTTATATGAGATGGCTATATCTATGAATATTTTCATTAATTTGAAATGGCAAAAATATGTGTCCATTATTTTTTATTTTCTAACTGACGAAGTAACTAGAATTTTGATTTTCAAAAGTCGTCAACATCCCTATTTTCGCGAAGAAAACATCTTTTCCGGTTGCTGTCACGTTGCTCTTCGTGTAGGATAGATTGTTGTTTTGAAACAATTCAACCACACTCGGATGATAAATGTAACCTCATTAATTTGATAGCTGGAGCTCGCGCCTTCACATTCCGTCTTCTGGTGGATTGATGTCCAAATCGTGTAACGCTCGCTGTGACGGTTTCTTTTGTCAGACGATTCATGACGACTTGTTTTGATCACAAAACACAAACTATGCGAGCTACCAACTTATTACTTTATTATGCTGTAATGCCACTGATGTTATGCTTACTAAGTACCTGACTTTCTTTAAAAATATCTGTGTATGCGATTTTCGTAAGATGTATGCTTATTTTGTTGTGTATCTATATTATGTAGTAATACACGTTTGGATTGGTTTCATTCACTTCAAAGAAGTTTTGCTCATCTTTAACTAATTCAGATTAACAGAAATTTACTATAGATATTACATTATTTATGATGTACTAGACGCTACCCACGGTTTCACTCGCGTTAATTTCGGAAACCCCGCAGGATTGCGGGATAAAAAGTACCCTATGTCCTTTTTTGTACCTACCTCTGACAACGTGTAGTATGCAATAATTAATTTATTTTCACCCACGTTATTTGCAGAGTTCACGCGGGAATTTCGGTATAAAAGTACCCTATGTCTTATTCTGATGTATATCTAAGCATATAATATAATATGTGTATATAAGCTATATTATTGTAAAGTTTCATTAAAATCAATTTAGTAGTTTTTGCGTGAAAGAGACGAATATCGATACATCCATACTTTTGCGTTTATAATATCACTAGCTGTGCCCCGCGGTTTCACCCGCGGTAATTTCAGAGTTCCCGTGGGAATTCCGGGATAAAAAGTACCCTATGTCCTTCTCTGTACTTTATTATATTAGTAGGATGATCACGGACCAGCATAATGGTCTTTCCTACGCTTAGTACATTACAAATACATACTTTCTAAGCACGTGCTTTATAATCACCTGACAATAATAATAATAGATTGGTCGTTGACAATATTATACCCAAAATCGTTGACGATGTGATATTAACAAGTTGCCCAACAGGTGGATCTGACTCGTGCGCACGATTAGTTTAATTTTTTAACAAAATTTTTAACTGCTCAATTATCATGTATAATGAAGTGCAACGATCTCGTGTTACAAAGATCTAGCCGTTTTACATATTTTATTGTATACTGAAACAGAAATAAGATAAATGACCATAAACACTAAATTGATTGCATGTTCCTTTGTCCTACTTCTCAAGCTGATAGAATATGCATAGAGAAAATAAGCTACCAAGCTTTTTTATGGTAATGTCTCATGCGTTTTAGTTTGTTATAAATCTGTATATCTGATTATCTCTACACATTGTCATTAAATAGTTGACTCTATCGCTTCTGTTTTTATCACATGCACCTGCGTTTACTTCGACATTCTGTCGTGTGCCGTCCCATCAGTCCCTTCGACTATTTCCGTCGCACTTCGCGCTTTTTATCGCTTGAACTCGCTACAACAATCAATATTTATGATTCTCTGAAGCAGTAAACCTGCAGTTTGATTGTAAACGAGCAAAATTTGTATTTGTAACCTAAAATTTTTATTCTCGTACTATAGAAGCTTATTGATTTAAAAATCTCTTAAAATGCGAATAATATGTTTGAATTTTTAAAAGATGGAATAAGAAGATAGAATACATAATAAATTTTGATATACGATTTCCATAAATCTCTTTACTGATGGAGCTCTTTGAAATCGGATAAAGCTTTTGCATTTTACATTATTTTCTTTTAGTTATACTTGCTTCATACTACCTGAGAAACTAAATAATGGTATATAGCAGTCTTAAACTATAATTGTATGGATTTAAATGTTTCGCACGGTTGAATTTGCTTCTATCCGACTAACGGCTGCGAGTAGTGTGAAAACTTAATAAACATTGAGTCGATGCAAAACGTAAATGTCGGCGAATTTATCTGAAAAAGGTTTAATTATTTTTACGGTACTAACTTTCAAAATAGAATTGTTGCAATATGTATATTATCTAATCTCGACATGTAGTCGAAATGAATATACAATTAACGTCGTGGTTTTTTGTTCATCTCAACAAGATTATCACAAAAACTTTCAAACTAAACGGTCAAAACGTGCGCGATCAATGTAATTTGAACCCAACTGTTCTAGTCATAGAATTGTAACTTGCGACTTGTCATATAAAAGTTTATGGAGACCAGTGTCAGTTTGCTATCGCTGGCGTTTATAGCTTGCACCCCATTTCTTTCAACGACGTCACCCCACTCTGGTCGGTGAGTGTCATGGAACAATGAGAGGCGCGAAGAGGTCGCTAAGACAGTAGCGTCATGGGTCGCCGCTTCCGGAAGGAACCCGCCGTGGGAACAAGTGGCAAGTCTACGGACTCCAAGACCGAGGGGTAGCCATAGCACCTGTACTATAAAATAATATTACTGTAATTATAGTTTCATAGGAATTTTTACTGTAGTTAAACAAAACGTGGTCTTATGAATGTCTTTAGGTCTACTTATAAATAAAAAAAATAATTATACCTCAATATTTTATTCAGGTACTTACTAAAAATAATCATGAAATAATATAATTTAAAAACAATTAATTATTCTTTCTTATTTTTAGAACGCGGGGCAATTTCTGATTTTACCTTGTAGCTCAAAGATAACCCTGTAATTGCTAACAAAATACAAATATAGATGGGTGAATATACGCTATTTGAATTTCAACGGTCCTTAGAAAAATTTTATGTTAAAATAATGATATTGTTAATACCATATGCTTAAATAATAAAGAATATCGTCTTTTATTCGGCCCACGTAGTTAATTCGCGATAATTTTTAATTTTAGGCATTAATGCCTTAAAATAGTTCCAAATGTATACTACCCTGGCCTTACCCCATTAGTAGATTTTATAATTTTCAGGGTCTAATGCTTTTAATATTTATGGCATTAGGTTTTCTACCAATATTATCATATACCTAAATAAACATCGAAACTTATTTTATCAAAATACATAGTCAAATTATTAATTAATACAAAAAAAAATTCTCTCATTTCACGTCCCATTACAATAATGTCACTTCACCTGGCGAATTTCAAAGACTAAAAAATAGACATAAAACTGCTAAAGTATGGTTTTGACATAGAATGACGCGTGGAGTACAGTGTGAAGTAAAAAGCAAGATAACGGCGTGGAGCAAAATTTAAATAATTTTGCGTCAGTTTTCAATTCAATGTCGGGGAGCGGGATTGTGCCAGTCGTTGCAGTATTTCCTTTGGTGAGTATATATTTTTATATTTTATCGTTCCGTAATTGTAAATAAGTTCAATACAATATTTATAGTATGTAGATGCTATATATTACATGACATTGTGATCGGAAAAATCAGTGAGGGTGTTTTTGTGGGTTATTTGCAATTTCCTCACTTCCCTGGCGTCACTTCCCTGGCATTTACTATGCCAGGGTAAATACAATCGCCACAGGGGAGTGACGAAATTTAGTTTCTTTGATATTTCTTTATGTTAGTTATTTCATTTGTTCTAGATACTCCATTACCTTTACTTGGATTCAATGAGGAATGTTAAAAAAAGAGCAAACAAGGGAATAGGGGCTAGAAAAAAAGCGCTGAGCAGAGAAATTACGTTACCATGTATTTAAAAATGGTCCTGTCAAAAATACTGAATTTAAAGAGAAATAAAAGCTAAAATACCAACGAAAAAAGGAAATGGGACAAATTAAGAGTATTAAAGACATTACTGAAATGGAACAAATTTCAATTAAAAACAAAAATTTGAAATTAAACAATTACGTCAAAAGGTACACAAGTATCAAAAGAAACATTTGCTGGTTTACTGAAAGTACATCAACTACGAGGAAACCTATTAAGAAATATGTTGTACATGAAGACCCTCAGCAGTTTTTGTAGTAACTTTTGTCCTCACTTCCACTTAGGCGACATTAAATACACCTAAAACGATAAAACGAAATGGAATATTGTTGCTGCAGTATACATACACAGATCCTAAGGAAGACGTGCAAAACCAAATGATTCCGCAAACATCTACTAATCGGATTAATATTATAGATACCTAATGAAGAAAATGCTGTCTGTCAAGAACAATACTTGTGGAATACCAGACCCCTACTAATATTATAAATACCAAAGTAACTTATTTATTTATTTATTTATTTACTAGGAAGACCAGCAGCACACTTAAATTTCTATGTATAGATTCTATATAAAACAAATGGCTAAATATAGGTCTTCACAATCTGTTTTTACGCTTAATTCTTAATCTGTTTTTACGCTTTCAGGCCTTAATGGCTCAACCGATCATCATGAAATTTTGTACACACGTTGTCAGAGATACAAAAAAAGACATAGGGTACTTTTATCTCGAAATTCCCGTGGGAACTCTGAAATTGACGCCGGTGAAATCTCATGAAATTTTATATGTATACACATTGTCAGGGGTACAGAAAAGGACATAGGTACTTTGTATCCCACAATTCTTGCGTGATCTCCGAATTTTTCGCGGGTTTTCACCCGGTTTCCCGCGGGGACAGGTAAGTAGTTAATGATAAAAAAACATAGATATGCTGGTGTATGTTCGTCTGATTTTGATGAAGAAGAAAGAGGGGGTCAGGGTTACTTTTCTAAAGATCTCTATACTGAAGATGGTACTCTTTAAAATATACGTAGATGAAAATAACGTGTCTGATGTTAAATGGGAAGAGATTTTGACCATATACCCGTGTCAAATATACTTTACAGAGTATTTTATAAGTTTCCAGAGGCAGTCGATGTTTTGATAGGTAAAGTGTTGATTGCTTAGTATTTAAGTAAAAAACATTTAGTTTAGCAGAAAAGATTGATACTGTTCTTTTAAAAAATGAAAGTATTCATTTATACTGTACCATGTGTAGTGTGTACCATGATATTTTTTAATTATTTAAATATCCTTGACACTGAAAGGTAAGTACCATAGGTAGGTAATACTTTTATTTTGTTGTATACTTAATTTTTTAATTCTCAGATGAGACTGATTAATGACATTTAATTTGGGTAATTAAGACTTATGCATTGATAACAAAACCAACCAAACAAATCAAACCATTCGTTTTATTATGAAACTGTAGAGACTGATTGTATTCTATGTACAAAAAAATTTCGAAATAATATTTATTTATGTGTTTTATTTAATATTATTTAAGTTTCCTAGCTAATAATTAATAGCTTGTCACTTTTCTGCCTTAATTTGTCACTACTCTGCCAATGGTGTCACTCCCCTGATAACACATTTTCCCCTGGAGGCTATAAAATTGAAAAAAATGGGAAAATCTTCTGGCCCTTATCATTACAAATACAAAAATAATGTTGATTAGTCAAATTATTAATATCAAATTAAACAGAATAATTTTCCTTCTGGGACACAAAAAACTCAAATACCGTATATTCACCTAGATAACATTTAAAATACCTAAATATTGGGCTATAACACCTGCTAGGATAGGTGAATATATACCATTAAGGGATCTCATGCTGGTAGCAGGTCCCAATGATACTTTACTGTTTCGGATTGCTTCGATCATTTGCAAGTTATTAAAACTTCCAACGATCCCAGTTAAAATCAACATTGTAAAGAATACAGTATACATGGAAACGCTAGAAGCTGACGTCACACCCAGTAATGCTACCGTCAATGCTAAGAAACAGTAAAAAGCTCTCTGAGTAAATGTTTTGTCATCTTTGTAGTAATCATTAATGTGACTCATAAAAAAAGAACTCGTTGTATTTATAAATGCAACAAGTGAAACCATGTATCCAATCCCTATAGCATTCATTTGATGTTTAATCTTCAAAAATAATACGAAATTTTGGAAAAAAACTGCCATACAAGTCGTGATGAGGAAATCAAGCAAAAGTGCCTGACTATTTTCACTCCAATCCAACTTATACAATTCTTCTAGCGATATTTTTATGTTAGTTGTCACAGAATCTATTAACCTGGGTGCTGCAATATCTTTGTTTAGCTTTTCCTTGGTTTTGTTTGGTCGTTCTTGCAGTGGTAGCTTACTTATCAAACCTGCAAGAAGAGATTATAATATACATACATATAAGCATACGCCAGTCTGCTTAGTATTAGAGACGTGCCTTATTGTACATTCACAATTTTTCAAATATGATTCCTATACTGCTGTTTGTTTGCATTCCTGAGAACACTTTCTTTACTTGACAGTTATACATCCTTCTTGGACGACCAATTCTGACGTATATCTTTCATAATTACTTTATATAGTTTCATCCATCCTTTTTATTTTTAGTCCATTACTGATTTTTTTAGTCTTTCATCCCACAATTCACAAAGTTCTTTACGTGAACTTTATATGTATACATTTATATAATTATCTTAAAGTTAAATACCTGCATTTATAGCATAAATCAGAGAGACTACTAGAGAGAGGATGGTGAATCCATAAGAAGGATTTGCGTCCATGATATGTCCGCTTAAAATAGGTCCTAAAATCAGTCCAGTGCCGGATATCCTTGAGAGTTTGTTGTACATATCCGTATTCTTTTCAGCGTCTTTCTTATAGTCCTTCTCTATAGCTTTGATTAGGGTCTGTGATTGTTTGGCTAGGCCTTTAAATAAGAAATATAAAAATACTTTGAAATATTTTATTATGTATTTAATTATATAAATACGTATAGATACATAGAGCACTGATTAAAAGTCGGACTAACCAAACGAGTGCGTAAAAATAGTTACCCACTGATGATTCGTCAAAATAATATGAAAAACAAAATTATATTATTATTTATCGATTACTTTTATTATCTATTTACTTTTATGGTCGCTACTGAAAATCACCGTCGCAAGACTAGTTCCACGGCATAATATGTGGAGTGGTAGGTATAGCCATTTTGGCACCTTGTCTATTTTAAAATTGTTTAAGCCACATAGCGTTTCTTATTATATTAATACCAATAAAACTTCTTTTCTTTTTTACTTTGTAAAGTGCTTATGTGATCACATTAGATCTACACTTACCTATAAATACTCTCAAAGCGAGAAATACAGCGAGTGACGACGTAAGACCCAACGACATGTAGCCCAGTCCAGATAAGCATAGAGCGTAAAATAATGTCAATCTCTTGCTCTTTGCGTTCGTTAAAATATTCTGAAATAAGTATATAATATGTGAGAATTGTTTACGTGACTAAAAGCTAAACTTGTGTGTGAGAAAATTTAGCGATGACGTATACGGTTTGTTGCGAAAACGTATAGAAATCATGCCTAACGCTCGCCTTATTCTTACAAACTTTATGCTCCCGTTTTAACCTTCAGAAATAAAACCAACCTGACCAGAATGACCTGGTAAAAAGAACCAGCAACAGCTGGTTAGGAAATTTAACGTAGGTATTAGTTTGGTTTTTTTAGCGGGCCCAACTCTTCGTCAGTATTTAAGTTAGTACATTTTTTGTTTCATTGGTTAGTTGACTAATTGTTTTTAGTCCGTCGTGTAGAATTCATTCTACAGAATAATAAAAATATTAGACACGTATTTTTTCTTGTTTTACGTAATAAAAAGATAACAGCGACATTGAGTTGAAATTTCGCGTGACGTCACTACCGGTGCAGTTTGTACGGGGCTTTTACCGAATAATGACGTCACGAGTCCCCCACCCTAAACTTTAATGCGCTTTGTCTATAAATATTTTAATTAATTTGAAAAAGCAAAAAATATGTGTCTATTATTTTTTTTTTGTAACTGACGGACTAATTAGAATTTTGATTTTCATAAGTCGTCAACATCAACATCCCTATTGTAGAGGTATTAGTTGCAGTAAAATGTCGTATAGGATTTGATGAAATAATCTACTTACGATCGCAGGAGTTGATATAAGCTGAGAGCTTGCATAGAGAGCGACCATTATCCCAATAAGTATGTGATTACAGCCCAGAGCCCTTGCTTGGTTGGGAAGCTGTGGCACTAATAAACCTGAAGCCAGCAAATCCTGCAATAGTATACGATGATATTGTTTGACTCCCGCGGTGTTAGAACTTAAGCGACGAAATGTAGGTAGTTCCTTTTAAACATTGTGTTGTATATATTTATCTAAAGATATTGTGGGTTATTCCTATGTAGGTACAAAGAAATTTATTTCCAAAAAAACTTACCAAAAAAGTTGTAGTTTTTAAAATATAAATTGATGAATACATTTTTAAAACAAGTGTAGGTAAATTTTTTAATATTTCTTAACCACTTTATACGCGTTACTAATTCCGTAAATCGATATCTAACTTCTGAAATAACAATTTATTAGTAGAGCTAGATCCACCTGTCTCAATAAAACATTATGAAACTATGTATATATATATATCTAATAAGTACCTACTATACGAATGTTCAAAACAGCTTGCACCTTAATAGACGGATTTTTAATGAGTTTCTCTTTCTTCAATACGAGTACATTAAGAATAGTAGTTTTTATATAACTTCCGACGACACTCGCAGCGCGCGATCTAAAGCGACAATTGTAATTGTGACTTATATTTTTTAGTTTCTGTAACTAATATTCTCTGAAATTCACGGCGTCAGATGCGGGCGGTGCCTGTAGTGAGTAATAATTAAGAATAAGAATAAGAATAAATTTATTACCATAAGTTTTCTTTACATCGAGAATTACAACAATGCTTGGACATTATCACACAGTACCATCTGGTCCCATACTAAGCAATGCTTGTTCTATGGGTTCAGTTGACTGAATTCGTATTTATGATAAGTATACTTATCTAACACCCACGGCTACCCTACGGAAAAAGAAGTAATTGCAGGGGAATAAATTTTACATGAGCAAGAAAACCGGAAATCGCTTTATTTAAAACAAACCTTCCATAGCTTAACGATTTTCGTAATTTTAATTTCTCTAAGATTAAAGCCTTTTTGATGGTTACCCATTGCAGCCGAATAAATTTAACAGGAGGTGCAAAAAAACGGAAATCGCATTATTAAAAACAAATCTTCCATGGCTTAACAATTTTCTTAATTTTAATTTCTCATTTCAAAAACATGTCAGTTGCTTTGTTTTCCATAGAGCAGCCGCCCAGAGTCAATGTTAACACAAATATTTTTCACATACTTAGATATAATTTATGCTCTGATGCGGGAATCGAATCCGCAAAGTGTGGCGTAGCAGTCACTACACCAAATACCTATGCCGTCGCGTAACTCATGTAAGTATAGAGTAACAACAAGAAATGAGTTAAATGTAGAGCAGTAGATGAATTCACTTTACTTAAAGCGGTGATTTCTATCTTTCGATCTAAACTCTACAGGTTTAACCTTGGCTGATATTTTAATCCTCGGTAGGGTCTAAGAACCTTGTTGCAGTTAATTTTAAACCTCAATATGGACTATATTTTCATATAGTGTGACAGCTCTAGATCCCACGTTGTTCACTCATTATCGCCGTTCTCATGTTGTGGGTCAATTTGTTGCATTTTTTAATGAGTAGTTTCTGGCCAACCGTCATGGGTCACGATTTTATTGTTTCACTCACTTACGATTTAATAACGTACGTGTTGTATCTCAGAACTCAATAAAAAAAAATTGTTTTATTTTTGTTAATTTTCATTTATTACCACTATCTAATTTTAAGTTCCTATATAATCATATTTTAAGTATTAAAATACCCTTAGCAGTATCTTAAGCGCTTACTGTATTATACCTTATTACATACTTAAAATACTCAGTCGACTACAACTAGAGCACAGTCAGTCTTTTTAGTAGGTAAAACTATAATTAAAAAAAAAAAAATTTTTACTGTCAACGTTTTTCTCAGTTCATCTCCGTGTG
The DNA here is from genome assembly GCA_907165275.2 of Zygaena filipendulae. Classification (NCBI taxonomy): domain Eukaryota; kingdom Metazoa; phylum Arthropoda; class Insecta; order Lepidoptera; family Zygaenidae; genus Zygaena; species Zygaena filipendulae. The sequence continues at coordinate 9,959,556 of OU015657.1, forward strand.
TGGTGTCAGATGTCCACGGAAATGCGTTATCACAGTTTCCCTCCTAATATCTTGCTTCCTACCAACTCTACTATTTGGTATTATTTCTTACGGATAAGCCGGAAAGTCGTCTAATGTCTATATAATGACGGCATAATACTCTTACGTTTGTTCGTTACATTCCTGTCATTACGTATAAATTGATTGTGAGAAAGTTTTATTTATGCTTTTATTGTTACTTTTAACATAACACAGTCTATTATTAAAATGTTGCTTACATGCACATCGCTCGAAAGTGACAGACATTGGCTTAACGTGTAGAAATACTCATGCTTGTTTTTGTTTCTGTACACTAGAATGGAATAGAAAGTTGACTTGGTCACTATAGCAAGTCTCTGGAAGTCTCAATTTGAATAGTGTAAGACAAACTTATCTAAATTACATTGTTGTTTATAAAGTCTTATACCCCAAATGTGTTGTCTATGGCACATTACGCGCTTGGTTGAGCCATTTGATACACCGTCTTGACAAATTCACTTGGCTAAACGCATCATTGATTTTTGGTCTTAATTAAGTGGGTATAGAAAATTAGTTAAGACCACGAAAAAACGATGCTTTAGATTAGTACCACACAATTCTTGTTTTTCTACTCTACCTGCATAAGTCTTTTCCGATGCGTATTTCTTGATCATCAACGTTCTGAAATTTGGTTTTTTTAATAAAATTCCACCAAGATCATGAATTTCTTGTTTATGCCTATTTCTCTAGCTGCTGTCTGCGATTCAACCACGTAAACTTTGATTTTACCTCGGCAACTCTACGATCTACATGCTTAGTTTACTCCAAATCCGTACAGTTGTTAATGCATGATCGAGTAAAAAATATTTGTACTCTCCCATTTATTTAAAAGCAGGATGAAATTAAAAGAGAGGAGCCCCATTCAGATTAACGTACAAAAAGCCGTTAACATCATAAAAGTGTTGGCGTGGTACATTTGGACACAGTGCTCGCTGAACCGCGACCCCGACGCCGTAACCCACGAGTCGCGGTGACTCACCCTCCCCGACCGCCTTCAAGGATTTGACCGGGCCATTCTGTTTCTACTGGCGTCATAAAAAACCACCATTGTTCCCTTGTAAAGAGTTTATTCATTGAGGAGTAACGCTTGTCGTAACTCATCCTGACCAATTTTCTTTGCTTGACCTTTTTTAAATTTTTATTATTGGTACTGAACCGATACAAACAATGTATAGCAAAAGAAAACAGAACTGAGTAGTATTGTATTAAGCAGTCGGTGCGATTTACGAGTATACCTAACGCTCGCCTACAGATTCGCTACAAAATACAAAAAAAAATACAATTCCATTTCATCACCATTGATTTGTTGATAGAATCAGCAGTAGTGGGTAAAGATAAGTTTGGAGCTAACACTTTAAGGTCATATATGTAGTACCTATTTTTATTCAATTAAAGATACTTAGCTTAAAGATCCTTATTTTTACAAGTACATAATTTGTTACAATATTCTTAATGTAAAATAGTGAAACGTTTGCTCATGGCTTATCGTTGCTGATGGGGCATCATGTTGAACTCGTCCGTCTTCAGACAAGACGTGTGGGAAACCCACCCGAGCTTGACCGTCCGTCAGTACGTGCTTCGGTTAACCATATAATTACTGCGTTTATGCATCAGGCGCCCCGCGGTCAGAGGTTGATCGCATTATAGCACTAATAGTATAATAAGAACCGCAAACCAATGGCTACCATTCCGTGTGTGATAAGATAATGAATAATTCTTCAGTAAGACGGTGACAGGAAAATGCAATCCCATCAAAAACAAACTTGTAAAAAATCCAAGTCTCGCAACTCAGTTCTTCTACATTAAAAAGTTGTGAGATCAATGTAATACCAAGTCGGTTAATTTATTCAGTGCCTACTTAAGGGTCCTTCTGTCTAAAGTTATCATGTTATAAGCTAATCTAATAACATTTTATAGTGACCATATCAAATTTAAAAATCTTTTATGTTTTAAATAGATTGATTGGCTTGGCGATCACGTGAAAACACAATATATCTCACATGTAATACATAATTATGGTTCTAAACAATCTAATTTAATTATAATATGTATTACTTGTGAGATACATTGTGTTTTCACGTGATCGCCAAGCCAATCAATCTATTTAAAACATAAAAGATTTTTAAATTTGATACGGTCACTATAAAATGTTATTAGATTAGCTTATAAAATGATAACTTTAGACAGAAGGACCCTTAAGTAGGCACTGAATAAATTAACCGACTTGGTATTACATTGATCTCACAACTTTTTAATGTAGAAGAACTGAGTTGCGAGACTTGGATTTTTTACAAGTTTGTTTTTGATGGGATCTCATTTCTTTTTGTAAATGGTCTTCCTCCTTTGAGCAATTTAGTCTATTTTAATAACTTGAAAGATTTTTTCTTGCTTTTTCATTCCGTTGACCATTGTACCTTTGAACATAATTATGTCTAGGTAACTATGTATCTACACTTTATATCTAGGTAGGTAACTAGCTACACTTATTATTATTATTTATTAATATCTGGGCAACCGAGCTTCGCTTGGCTTAAATAGCTGTTCCCCGCGGTTTAACCCACGTTAATTTCGGAGATCCCGCGGGTATTCTGAGATAAAAGTACTTACTACCCTATGACCTTTCCTGTACCCTTGACAACGTGTAGTATGCAATAATGAATTCACCCGCGTTGATATCAGAGTTCGCGCGGGAATTCCAGAAATGAATCCTAGCTAGATCGATTTATGGCCCCCGAAATCCCCTGTATACAAAATTTCATGAAAATCGTTGGAGCATTCAGATTAGGGTAATTTTATCTCGGAATTCCCGAAGGATCTCCGAAATTAACGCTGGTGAAATCTCATGACATTTTGCATGCACGTTGTCAGGGGTAAAGAAAACCTAGGGATATAGGGTACTAACTACTTTGCATTTCTGAATTCCCGCGGGATCTCCGAAATTAACGCGGGTGAAACCGCAGGGAACAGCTAGTCTCATATATTTATATGGGATTACAAAGTTATTTGTGCAGTTGGTACATATAACTGCATATATAACTTTGTAATTCCATACATTTATATGGGATTACAAAGTTATTTGTGCAGTTGGTACATATAACTGCATATGTAACTTTGTAATTCCATACATTTATATGGGATTACAAAGTTATTTATGCAGTTGGTGTATCTAGAAAACTGTACCGAAATTGCAAAATATTTCAATTTTTCCTTGATTTATACAATAAACACTAATTGTATTCTAAATTTCAAACTTCTATGTCTGCTAGAAGTGCCTTAGAGTTTTGATGATCGGTCAGTGAGTGAGTGAGTGACCTACAAAATTAAGAAACTTTGACTAGTTATAATTCTTAAACTACTGGTTCAAATCGAATGAAATTTAAATTATACCGTCTTTATAGAATACCTGCTTGTTTACTAAAAATTCAGGCTTATAGTTTTATCCACAACGAAGTTATAGGGGGTCGAAAATGGCCTGAATTGCTTCGAGAAAAGGATAGTACGGCCGTGCCGCTTTTGTTGCTCGACTTGGCGGGGGCACTGCCGTGCCCCCAGATTTCATTGTCTTTTCGTGTCCCCTAACTTAAGTAGCTGTCGAAGTCCGCCCGCGTGAATTCCAGGCTACCCTGAGGATGTTTATTGGTACGTAATATACTTATACACTTATGTAGTTTATCTTTTTCAGTTCACAGCTGTTCAAATATCTTCGTACTATCCTACGAATAAAACCAGAAAAACCGTGTTTGACGTGATATGCTTAAAAACTATGTCTCAGCACTCTATAACTACGTTAAATTCAAAATTTTGACGTGATACAGCTGTATATGACTATGTTTTTCTCAACGTGGTAATCTTAAATTGGTATAATGTATCTAAGGTGCATACGTATTTACTCATGACGTTAGATTTTTTTGTTTATCGGGGTCGATTACCCAAACAAAGTAAAAAAAATAAAGAAAAATATAGTGTCAACAGGCTTTTAGTTGTGAGAAAAGTTCCATATGTTCCAAGCGACTATAATTTAATTTACTCCCAATCCAATACAATTGATACGGGATCGTGTTAAACTTTGTGTCACTTTGTGTTACAAGGAGAACTGTGGGAGCGCACTCTTCATGGTTCTCGCATACGCACGGACAGACAAATCTAAGTTATTGCGGTTAGAAAATACGTCACTTTACACTTGCACTGTAACAAAATTTTGTAACAACGTTGACAAAACGATTTACTTGCGATAATTATTTATTATCTTTACAATAATTTAGTGTAATAAAATGCAAAGCCTGTTCGAAATTGAGTGTTTGCTATAAACTCCAAAACACTCGAACTAGATAAAATCTACTACATTGATGCATAAATTTTTTGTCCCTTTTCCCCAAACTTCAATGAATAGAATGAATGAATAGAAAGAGCTCGCCTTAAACCTCATAGTCGCTAAATCAGAGTTTGTAAATCAGTGATATTATATTATAATTCATATCATTATTCATTGTGCTATAGGTCAACTTGGAATAGGACCACTCCAATTCTATAAGTATAAAAATAATCTGACGGATTTAAGCATTTTCCGTTTGGCAACATTTAAACACTTTTCAGTGTTGAAAGTAGATACGAGTAAGCACTTATTACTAAACCGATTGTTGGTATACCATTATAATCATAATATGCCAAGTGAACAGTGCAAATTTAACCGTTAGGGTGGTTATAAGGTCTTCAAGTAGGTTCCAAATAATGTGTCTTTTTGTCTGGATTGATCTCTAACGATAGACCAGCATACACGCTCAGACAGCATTGCCGGACGCTTGGCCCCGAGACGCATGATCGCCGTGAGAAATCATATAACAGTCCCGGTTCGCTGACTTGCTATTAAAATTTATTCCAAATGCATTTTATTTTTTTAATAAAAAAATTGCGTATACTTGTAAACGTCGTTACAATAACTTGGAGATTTTCGTTTTATTTGTGATATTCTTAAAAATCAAATACAATTTCAATCCTACTTATAGATCAAGTTTAAGTTAAAAGATTTAAAATGACTGACAAAATGTATTTGAACGTAGGTATAAGGTACCTACCATATAAATTACACGTTATTTTGGTTTATTGGTTTGTTTGAACCTGTATGTACGTATTTTACCTATCATGATATGTGAATGTTCTAATGTATCAGTAATACCTAATAATAGAATCCCATCAAAAACAAACTTGTAAAAAAGTCCAAGTCTCGCAACTCACTTCTTCTACAGTAAAAAGTTGTGAGATCAATGTAATACCAAGTCGGTTAATTTATTCAGTGCCTACTTAAGGGTCCTTGTCTAAAGTTATCATGTTATAAGCTAATCTAATAACATTTTATAGTGACCATATCAAATTTAAAAATCTTTTATGTTTTAAATAGATTGATTGTCTTGGCGATCACGTGAAAACACAATATATCTCACATGTAATACATAATTATGGTTCTAAATAATCTAATTTAATTATAATATGTATTACTTGTGAGATACATTGTGTTTTCACGTGATCGCCAAGCCAATCAATCTATTTAAAACATAAAAGGTTTTTAAATTTGATATGGTCACTATAAAATGTTATTAGATTAGCTTATAACATGATAACTTTAGACAAGGACCCTTAAGTAGGCACTGAATAAATTAACCGACTTGGTATTACATTGATCTCACAACTTTTTACTGTAGAAGAAGTGAGTTGCGAGACTTGGACTTTTTTACAAGTTTGTTTTTGATGGGATCTCATTTCTTTTTGTAAATGGTCTTCCTCCTTTGAGCAATTTAGTCTACTTTAATAACTTGAAAGAATTTGGTACAACTTTATAATATATATAAACACATGCCCCATTCTTGCTTTTTCATTCCTTTGACCATTGTACCTTTGAACATAATTATGTCTAGGTAACTATGTATCTATACTTTATATCTAGGTAGGTAACTATAGCTACACTTATTATTATTATTTATTAATATCTGGGCAACGGCTTAAATAGCTGTTCCCCGCGGTTTAACCCACGTTAATTTCGGAGATCCCGCGGGTATTCTGAGATAAAAGTACTACCCTATGACCTTTCCTGTACCCTTGACAACGTGTAGTATGCAATAATTAATTCACCCGCGTTGATATCAGAGTTCGCGCGGGAATTCCAGAAATGAATCCTAGCTAGATCGATTTATGGCCCCCGAAATCCCCTGTATACAAAATTTCATGAAAATCGTTGGAGCATTCAGATTACGGTAATTTTATCTTGGAATTCCCGAAGGATCTCCGAAATTAACGCTGGTGAAATCTCATGAAATTTTGCATGCACGTTGTCAGGGGTAAAGAAAACCTAGGGATATAGGGTACTAACTACTTTGCATCTCTGAATTCCCGCGGGATCTCCGAAATTAACGCGGGTGAAACCGCGGGGAACAGCTAGTCTCATATATTTATATGGGATTACAAAGTTATTTGTGCAGTTGGTCCATATAACTGCATATATAACTTTGTAATTCCATACATTTATATGGGATTACAAAGTTATTTATGCAGTTAGTGTATCTAGAAAACTGGACCGAAATCGCTAAATATTTTAATTTTTCCTTGATTTATACAATAAACACTAATTGTATTCTAAATTTCAAACTTCTATGTCTGCTAGAAGCGCCTTAGAATTTTGATGATCGGTCAGTGAGTGAGTGAGTGAGTGAGTGAGTGAGTGAGTGAGTGAGTGACCTACAAAATTAAGAAACTTTGACTAGTTATAATTCTTAAACTACTGGTTCAAATCGAATGAAATTTAAATTATACCGTCTTTATACAATACCTGCTTGTTTACTAAAAATTCAGGCTTCTAGTTTTATCCACAACGAAGTTATAGGGGGTCGAAAATGGCCTGAATTGCTTCGAGAAAAGGATAGTAACGGCCGTGCCGCTTTTGTTGCTCGACTTGGCGGGGGCACTGCCGTGCCCCCAGATATAGTGATAGTTTGGGCATTGACCTTTTGTCTTAACTCCATTTGGTCGTAAAATTGAGATCAAGGCCCATAAATATGAGGTTCTTAAAGTCATAAGTAACTTAAGTTGAAAAAGCTTTTTTTAAGCTTTTACCAACTTAAGTGTCGCATGTTAAAATAAAATTTATCAATAGGAATACGTGTAGGTATGTATTTATAATATATTTATGTACTTAGTAGGTAGGTACTTACAATGATTTTAGAGGCCGTAAATAGAGAAATAATTTTTAAAAAGTTTCGCTCTTATCTGTTTACGACAATAAACCATTCTTTTGCCCAGTATTTGGTGAAGCGCTTTTATCTAATATAGAAATCTCGTATCACAGTGTTCGTTATCGATCTCCTCCGAAAGGCCTTGATCGATTTTTATGAAATTTTTTGTTTATAATAATAATAATATTCTTTATTTCGGAAAAAATATCCATAGTTTATTAGTTTATAAACGGCTGAACTGAAATAAATGAATTTTGTCCCAGAGATAGTTTATCAGCTGAATTAACATATAGGGTACCTACTACTAACTCTTTATCTTGGAATTCTCGCAGGAACTCTGAAATTATCGCAGGTGAAACCGCAGAGAACAGCTAGTGTATAATAATAAATTTAGTCTAAGTCATGGTTTGATCCACGAAAGAAAAAGTGCCATAAAATGCTGTCACGTTACGTCGATAAAGATGTTTCTGATTGGGTTATTACACGTCTCGCATACAGAATGGTCTTGAATCTAGACTCAATAGATGACTATAAATTTTAATTTTTATTACCTACGTTGCGTACTGTTATTATATTTATCAAAATAATTAACATCTAAGTATATCTTAGTATCAATTCCATGTAATCAATTCCGTGGTTTATACCTACAGCGTGTAAAAGAAATGATGATAATCAAAAACTGTAGGCAATGATGGTTTGAGCCAATTACTTTTTAAAGATTTTCAGATTTTCAAGGCAAACATAAATGACTTTTAAATATCTTTAATATATAATTCGTAGCGTGAGAAACTCAGAATAGATAATACGACATTATGCAAGTGGTGTCAGAAATAAGAATTGTTGTGTCGGCGCGGCGCCACACTGTTCTTATTCCACAGTAAAATATCTACGTTATATGTACATTGATTTACTACTAGCGATATGTAATAGACTGCTCGTTTAAACCAAGTTCCTTGTTATGCCGGCTGTACACATTCGCCGAGAGCCTCGAGAGTCTCGGTCGAGAAGGCTCTCGACGAGAGCATACCTGACACACTAGTTCTGTTATAGTCACACTGAAGTCACCTACGATAATTCATGGACGTAAAAATTGCTGCTGCGGTTTATCTTTGTGCTGTGAGGTATTGTAGTTTAATTAATTAAAACATCATGCGTTTAGTAGTATAATTTGTTTAATCGCAATTACAATTATATATAATTATTAATAGCAAAATTTAAATTTAATAAATAAAACACAACTAAATGACACGAGTGTGTGTGTACATGGTCGCTCTCCCTTTCCTTGTGATAGCCAACAAGACCCTTTGACTCGGGCGCAAAAACCGTTAAGCAACCGAGGCTCACCAAAGCGATGCGAGGAGGGCGAGACGAGACGAGAGCACCATGTACAGACTCGCTCTCGGTCTGTCTCGGAGTGTCTCGGCGAGTATGTACAGCCAGCATATTATGTTGAGAGTTGAGGTGTTTTGTGAATGGCAGTGTCGTGTGAAACCGTTTGCGCTAAGGGGCTGCATCGAAAAATTAATAGCGAAAACACAATGATCGCTATCATTGTGTTTTCGCCATTAATTTGACTGACGATGACTGCATGAAAATGAAGTCCTCTGGCACCCGCGACGAAATAATACGAAAAAATTATTAACACATGGTGTTTATAATATTTAATCAATTAAAATTTCAGCTTCGTTAGTTTCAATTATCGTTTTATTCAACTCTTCATAACAATTATTAAGTTTATAAAAAGAATTCTGTGAAAATTACACAGAAGCTCCTACTTGATATTTTTTTCTTTGGAGTTTTTTCGAACCTAATCGTATTATTCGTATTTTGATTTTAAGGAGATTTTAAATTTTACGTTCAATGAAAGAAATGCACCGCCAAGTGAACTCTGTACTACTGAAGGTTGACTGGCAGAGAATGCCAATGTGGCATTAAGTCTGTCTTTTATAGCTTGATGTGCATAAAGTTAAAATAAATAAATATACATGACGTGTCGAAAAATGAAATTGTTAATAAACTTTATAATTTCAGGGTCTTTTAAGATCATTTTTTTTACATAGCCTCTTGATAAAGATTTACGACATTTAAAATAATTAATTTGCGAATTCCGAAATGGCAGTCTAATGACGCAGTCTTTCTAGATTTAAAAATTGCGTTAGGTTCGATAGGTAATAAAACTAATTCAATTTAATTAAATTAAAGTGCAGAACTTTTCCAAGGTTTTTAAATAGCTTCGTGAACTTGATAGTAGCAAACATAAATTATGTGTATTCGTTTGTGTTGCTCGTTATTACTCAACAGGCGCTTAACGTTTTATCGCTTCTAACAGTTCTAACTTCGAAAGCTGTGGTCAAGAATATTTGTAACTACTGACAATAAAACGTACTTAGAAAGCTATATTCCTATTAATATTATGAATGCGAAAGTAATTCTGTCTGTCTGCCTTTTTGTCTGTCTGTTTGTCTGTTACGCTTTCACGCTTTAACGGCTCAACCGATCATCATGAAATTTTGCACACACGTTGTCAAAGAAAGGTTCAGAAAAAGACATACTAGTGTACTTTTATCCCGGAATTCCCGCGGGATCTCTGAAATTAACGCGGGTGAAACCGCGGGGATCAGCGAGTAGCAAATAAAAGTCAAGTAAATTGGATTAGTGGATAAAACTTCGCCAAAGAATAGATCAAAAGAGAGATAATTAAGAGTAATTACCTACTTAATACTTAATTATTTTTGTTATTAATCCAGAATAAGAAATACAGTGTATATAATACAGTATTGTACATCTTATTTGTCTTTACTGTAACGGTATCTAAACGTTTTTTTGAACGGACTTAGCACTTCCTTTTCACAAAACCAGTTTTATTTTACTATGAGTTACTACTACCCAAACATTTTGATTTGTAGAGTGTGTCAAACGAAATACCGTTTTCAGCACTAAAGTTTAAAGTTGTAATCGGGTTGATAAAATTTTACGGGATCATTTACGAAACCAGACAGCTAGGAGTGTAAAATGTGAAAGAGAAAGGTTGTATTAGTATGAAAAAGATAAAAACAAAAACCGGTTGAGTAAAGGTTTAATAAAGGTGTTAAGAGATACAATGAAGTTTGTACCTATAGTAAATTTAAGAAGATTGATGGATTAATGTATCATATTCAACAATTCACTATTGTTTTCTGTTCATTAACTGCAATCGTTTCACTGACTAGGTAGCTCAGATTCATATAAGTAAGTACCCACGAGTTTTTCAGCATTTATTTAACAAATGGCATACAATAGGTACTGTAATTAAGTTCGCTTTTGTCACCCGCTATGAAGTACCTATTATAAGTTTCACTAATATTTCTGTACCTATTAATTTTTCAAATGGCACATCTTAATTGAACTTTTACTATAATATGGGATATCTATTATAAATTTCAGTATTTTATATTAGGGTAGCTTGGTACAGATAATTTAATAGTGATAAATAAATCCCGATATACTTTTATATGTTCCTATGTAGGCTATGGTTTATGGATATACAATAAAGTTTTTCAATCATCACGCAGTTTACTAACCTATGTAAATTTATTTTTATTTACATATAATAATAATAATAATAATAAAATTGTTTATTGCCGTCAAGAAGGTGTACAAAAAAAATAAAAATTAAACTTAGTCAATTATTCTAGGCAAAAGGAAGTGATTCAGCGTGAGCTACTCGTGACCTAGGTCCCGAGCAGCGCTGGTTTTCAATCACTCCCCTCTGGAGTACAGAGGGCTCATGCAATTCAGAACTCATTTGTTGAAATGCCAACATTAACTATGAGAATTAAAATTATTATTAGATATAGATTATAAATTAAAATAAATTACAGCAACAAAGAAATAAACAAAAATAATTTTGAAATTTAAAAAGAAGAGGCTATGTGCGCGTGCGTGTTTGCAAAGGTGCGTGCGTGTGTGTGTGTGTGTGTGTGTGTGTGTGTGTGTGTGTGTGTGCGTGTGTGTGTTTGTGCGTGTGTTTAAAAATTAGCCAGATACGATTATATGTAGGGTTTATTATTTACTTGTAAAAAAGTCTTTAACGCTTAAAGTATTCCAGTAAGGTAGCTTCAGGTCTTCTGCAGCAGCAACATATAATAATTTTTATTACATATCTAATTAAACGGTCTTTTTTAAAATTTTGGTAAAGTTATAAAGTCTTAAAAAGCTCTACAAAGTTAAAAAACACACACAAAAAAACATATGTATATTAGAGTTTTACCTATCTATCACACGTATTTACTTGCTAGTATCGTATTTCTATAAAAACCAATTATGAAAGACTGTAATTATAGCCAGTATAAAAACCAGTGGTCTTTATCCCAAATCTTTATAAAACTGGTTTTATTCATTGCAGCCTCGTGATCCTATTAGGCTGCCAGTATTTTTATTTTTTTATTTCTTTTCTACCTTTAGGGATGGAAAGGGAAGCGTAAAGATATGTAGATCACCACAGATAGAAGGGATTGAAGGTTTTTTATTCCTTTTTTATTTAAAAAGGAGTATTTATATTTTATTTCGTTTTTATTTTAACACCAATAAAAGACTTTATTATTATAGGTACCTATGTATATTCATATTGTAATTTTTAGATAAAAAACATTTATTTTAGCATTGTACATCTTGTGTAATTAGCATCATATTATATGATGAACATAATATATATTGTGCTAGCCTTGACTTTTCCACAATCACTTCTGCATTCCTTAGCACGCGGTATGTGTCGTAAATTTAACTACTATGTTAATAAATCTTCTATAAGGCTTCTTACTGACGCTTCAATTCGCTTATTAAAGAGACAATTATTATTATAACTTATGTTGTTAAAAAAGACAAAAATCCTTATGCTTTCGAATCTTTTCAATTTTTAAATTTGACTTAACTATTGTTTAGCTCCATGAATTTCGGGATTCTCTTGGAAACTCGTTTTTACGGGATTTAAAATTATCTACTATACCTACTACTTAGTAATATTGGAATGACTTTCTATGAATATAATATATTTTGCATCATTTTAGTAGTTCCAGAGCTATCTCTACAAGCAGGCTTTTCCTTAGTATTTTTTGATGTTAAACCAGCTTTTGTAGCATTACAGTTTACCTATAGATATGTATGTCCCTATAGTTAATTTGTAACTAAAAATAATAGTTTCGTGTCAGACTCCGTTCTCACTTTAACAAGGCGGGATTGTACCTATAATTGGGTCAGCGCCAGCTACGCAATTACTTTGGAATGAAAATATCTAACAGAGCCGCGCAGACAACTTACCATTCCGATGAAACACGGACTTGTGATGAAATACATAAATACTTTTAATAAAATTTTTTTTACCTTTCGCTGTCGTATCAAACTGAAACTTAAGTGAAAATGACACATGGCGGAAGTTTTCGCCGAATTTGTAAAAGACAGTAAATCCATTTAAATACTAGTTTTTACGACATCTTTACAGCTCATCTCTACACTCGTTGTATGAAATAAGTGCACAACTTTTATTTATATATTATATATTATAATAATATATAATTATATATATAAGTATATAGATTTATTTATATAAGTAAAGTACGTAGTTACATAGTATTACTCTAAGGCAATACTCTCAAACTACCGCGTCTATAGTATAAAGGTAGCGCTGTAAATACACACATAAGTACAAGTCGCAGCGGGACAACCGCACGTGCGTCGAGACAAAGGAAACCTGAAACCTCGTTCTATGAGTACTGTAGCTTTACGTACAATATTAATAACAATAGTGAGTCAGTAGCTAATTGCAAAACTAGTTAACTGTACGAAAATGCTGATTCCGATGATTATTATTATTCAGAAAACAATATGAAGAAAACATTTTTCTGAGGTTGTACTTTCCGTAGTAAATAATGTTTTAGGTGCATATATAGTAACCAATTTGATGATAGACTAATACATTTACTTACATACGTATAATTTTTTTTTGCTATCTGTTAATAATTTCTCAATCTTTAACGTTCATTAAAGAATATTCCTATTATGCTCTCTTGTTCCACCTGCATGTTGTTAAAAAGCAAGGAATACAATAAGAAATCGCAAGGTGTTTTTATTTGGACTCGTATTTTTTGCTTCATATAATAGCATCATTCAAATCCTACCCCTGCTTATACTCAGGTAGAGGATCTTTTATGCCATACAAAAGCAAGGGCGGTACGAAAACGATATCTTAGTAAAAATATCGTGATATAAAAATATATGATAAAACTGTCACAGCTTGAATTAGTTGTTTTCTTAAACAAATGAGCGTAGAAACTGAATGACTTCGATACAAATTATGTTGCTGCAACCTTATAAGAGCATATAGACCGGAAAAAATTAAAAATAATACTCGGGAAAACTGTGATGCTGTAATTCTAAAACCCCATTCCTAAGCAATGATTTATCTATAATTATAAGTATTTTCCCCCGTTTTTATATCATCATCATTCTCTACAGTCCCGCGATCGACGACTGGTCATCAAGCAACAAAATGGCCGCCACAGATATTGTGCTTAGAAGCCTTCGAGCCCTTCGTGGGTATAGAACTTTTGGTCCGTAGCCGCGCTCTCGCAGATTAGTTCGCGGCACCACCACGGCGGGAAGGCGCTGTCGTCGCGCTCGGCGCAAGCGCATCGCTACACTCCCACGTACAGTCTCTCGATGTAAACACAGTGGTGTCGAGCCTCGTGCTATTCAGATAATATTTCTCATGTACGTAAAAGTTTGTTGTAAACATGAAAGTTTATAGTTGAAGTGCTGTGAGAACTGTGCCTTAGTGACTATATACGATATCCCACCGAATATGACCAAAGCAAAGACACGGAACAGTGCTCTCTACCACAGCGCTAAGGTGAGCCCTTTTCATATAAGAAAACTATTGTTAAAAATAAATTTATCAATGAAACATAGTTTCAACTGATTTTATGATTGTTATGTAACGTTGAATAATAATATTTAAGATCAACGGACTCTAAAATTTCTTTTTGAAATCATCCACCGTTTTATTTATGTTAATGATGCAGTTGTAATTACTCGTATATGTAATACCACTTTCTTTTATTATATTGTACGTGTCTTAAATTTATATCTTAAAACCTCGCATCGATGCCTGTATAAAGCTTAAACTATATGATGCTTCAAAAAAAAAGGAGTAAAATATTTTCTTCGGATGAACCCAGATGAGCCAAGACCCTGTTGTAGGACCGTAGACCCTATGCGTAGAACCTTAGAGGCGTAGAACCTATAGTAGAGACCGCACGTCAACTTGAGGTCCGTGCTCCGAAGTGGATCTTGATCCCCCGGCACCTCGCGCCCTTGCACCTCCCCTCAATTCGAAATAACCGCCTCCTTCTCGTGCCGCATTATAAAGCAGGCACCTAAATTTATTCAGAAAAATATATTTCTCAATTAAAACAATATTTAATTACCTACAGTCGATGTTTGGGTTTAAATTTAGTAGTTATAATAGATATAAATAATAATTTTAAATGAAGATGTTCATCATAATGCAAAATAAACATGATTTCTTTAGACAAAGGATTAATTTTATAAGACTTAAATTAAATATTAATCATTTCTAAGCAAACACAAATTTTTGCCACAAAACTACATTTGCGTTCAAAAGACATCAACGCGTATCGTATGAAAGAGAGAGTCGACGTTAACGGGTTCGCGGAAGCGAGACGGATGTCGTACGCCGTAGATAGACAGTCAATTTTAAGTAATTACGCACCGGGATTTTTATACAGGGACAGGTAGTGACCATAGCACGGTTGGACGGTCTCCCCATTCTAAATAGCAGGGGGATGCGCATTTACAACGCGCAAGTTTTTGACGGAGTAATATGTAAAAGCTTTTAAACGTTAGGGTCTTCGTTTCGGACGGTAAGCGCTAATGATGCGTAAGCGAAACTATTCTTACCTTTAACCAATATACTTGATTTATTTAGTTTTATTTAACTGATTTCCGGAGTAATTAAGCTGCTGTAAATTACTATCAATATGTACATAAAAATGTAAATTAGCGTTTTGCTTTATAGGTATTGGAATAGGCTCTCTCTGTTCTGGCTGAATTCCTAAAAGCCATAGGTAATGCAAATATGTAATGTAAAATAATAGAGTAAAATACTATGTAAAATAATCTTAAAGAAACTGAGGCGGATCGCTAGTCTTCTATAGAAACAATTGCATTAAGAAGTTTTCCACATATGTCAGAACTTAGAATAGGATTTTATATTGTACTAGCTGATCCACGCGGTTTCATCTGCGTTAATTTCGTAGTTCCTGCGAGAATAACGGGATAAAAGTTACTCTATATAGTATATATGTATAGATAGAGTTGCTTTCGCATTAATAATATGAGTAGGAATGAGAGTTTTCATTACATATATCATAATCAAAATATGTACCTACCTACTCAATGTAAAAATCGTATGTATATTTCAAATTAGTGTAATCCACACCTGCGCAGCCTCAGGCAGTCGATCGAATAAATTATATTAAAATTTTAATGAACACAGGCGATCAAAAGCGATGGGTATACATTGAGCCGCATAAAAAATTGGCTTAGGTAGATACGAATGACTTGAACTTATCTCGGAGAGCAGCACACGACCGACCGGTTCTGGATAGCGGCCATTCGCTTTTCGAAATGCAAGTGTAGGACTCTCCAAAGTCTTCGGGCTTTTTTAGCCAGCTGCACAAAGGAAAATAAAATACTTTTTCCAAATCTCATGAAAGAAGATTGGACGATTTGACCAATATCAAAGGCAAATGTTCGTATGTACGTAATCTACAATATATTCTTTAGAGGCATATCTACTGGAGTACAACTAGCGCCATAAATTATAAAATATGATATTATTTTTATTTATTATCGTTTAATATATTTCATTTGAACGAAATCGAAAGTCGAAAATGTAGAATAGGGTAAATACTATCATAATTTTTAATGATACACGTAATTCTGCAGTACCTACTGCAATATAATATAAAAACGTTTGAATGCTGCGGAATTGTCATTAAATTCAGTAGTTACTTATTTAGCATTTGTATTTAGTTATTTACTCTTTGTATTCAATCTTATATGGATTTCTTTTAAATGAAAAATCTTAGTAGATATGATTTTTATAGCGGATATAGTTTCAATACGGTAAGTATGCACCTTAACTTCCATCCCAGGAATTAGTGTAAGTTCCATACCTCTCTAGTTTAAGATTATGTGACACAATAGCATAAAGAGCTTCGTTGGTAGATTGTGTTTTACCTATTGCTTTTAAGACTCTTGTTCAATGCTGGTGGTATGTATTAAGCTACTTACTAGTATCACTTAAGTGTATGTCTGGCACGATCATTTGTTTTGGTTCGTGGTTCGCTCCGATGAGATACTTTGTAGCACCGAGTAGAAATAAAGCGTAACTGCAATTTCACGCTATCCATGCCAGACGTGCTATACTCGCCCACCTAAACCTTCTCTCTTAGTTTTTACTCAATTAACTGTAATTAGATTATTGTATTGTTCGTTTTATCCGATGCTTGAGTCCGTGTATAAAATACTAGCTGTTTCCCGTGATTTTACCCATGGTAACTTCGAAGTTTCCGCAGGAATTCTGGGTTACAATATAACCTATGTCATTCAGGGATAATGTATAGCATTCTAATGGTGAAAGAACTTTCAAAATCGGTTCAGTATAGATTCAGAGATTTTCCCCTACAGGCTACAACCTCACAAATTCGCCAACTCACAAATTTTACCTCTTTATAACATTAGTATAGATTTAACGTAAAAGCAGTTGGTAAAATTTTGTTGTGCAAAGTATTTGACAGAAATACAAATTTATGTAAATAGTTAAAGATATTATAAATACAATGCTTATTACTAAAACGCATAAAGTCATACAAATAGAATATGTTCTGGATATTTAGGTATGTTCAAGAGTCCAGGTCGGTAACATAGCTTTACTAGGTAATATTCTGTTAATGCTAATTATTACGAATATCTATAATATATCCCTATTATTTAACTATTGACTTATTAACTATTCAAGCTTTTACTAACTAAGCTATAGTGGTAAATTATTATAATACACTAATTTTTATTTTAGTGTATTTTCTTCTTACAGTCCTCGAGTCTATATAGTCTAATTATTTTAATTTAATGAAAAACTAAAGTGTTCGCATTTGAGCTCCTTTACCTCGGCATAAGTACCGTTAGTGAACGATTATAAGATGAGATAGACTTACAGTTAGCCAATTGCACCTATCAAACAATGGAACTGATTAACATGCAAACTAAACTAATTAAATATTTCGCAGGTACCATTTTGTTTTAACTCTTTAATCTATGCTAAACTTTATTAGTGGCTTGTTGTCGGACCAATATGGTAAGTACTGTACATAATATAAACACTGCTTAGTTTGGGACCGGGTAACGATTTGTGATAATGTCCAAACGTTAACAAAATGTTTTATTGATTACTTTAAAGAACTGAGCTTTACCCTTTTGTCGCTATATCAAAAAAATGTATTCATTTACGTTATAAAATTATTCATTAAATGGCAGCATCATTTAAATTTGCTTTAGGCGAGCTACTTCCGTGGGGGAAGTGCATCATCTACATGTATAATGTTATGATTTAAATGCACATCCGCTGCGGATATTTTGTGATATGCGTATTATGATAATATAAATAAATACCTGTATACATTGTGGTCGTATAGATTTTGTGGTTGTTTTTGCAATAAATATAATTTGGAATATATTTTAGTTTAGGTTCTTTTTACACAAAATGTCATTGAAACCACTATTACAAAATATAGGCTAAGATAATGATGAAAATCAAAACTAATATTTTATTAAAATTCGTGGAACTTACAAATTATATTACATGTACTTAGAGGTAACTTTTTTAATCAACCATTGAACCAAATCTAAGTAAAATAGTTAAAAGGATTTAAATTTATGGTAAAATCGAAAGTTTAATATCAACAGTTAGCTAAAAGTGTCAATTTCATCCTGGATTAAGATTAATATAAAAATACGATGGTCAATTTCTAACTAAAATATTTTTTTATAGAAAATACAGCATATATTTTTTTAAATAATTATAACTAACTACTAGTATACTTAAAAACTTAAAAATTATATTGTAATTAAACAAAATATTGCAAGACGGTTGTTCCCACGCAGATCACTCGGCAGGTAAATGGGAGGTTTTTATTCTGAACTATAGTAAGTATTATAAATTCATTATGTTTACCGCACCAGTGCTCTCCCTCGAAATGATAACAAAAACGTGTGTAAATTGACCTCTCTATTTGTATTCTTTCGTTGCTAACACTGCACTGATTAAAAACGCGCTAAAGAAAATGTGGCAATTCATGTCTAATAAACACTACTGGTGATAATTATGAGTTTGAATGAAGTTGTAGTAGGACAAGAAGTTATGAAACTAAATAAACATAAAATCATAGACAGATTGTAATGTAAAACCAAATCAAAGTAATCGGATGCTGTTTGAGTAAGTTTAAATTGACCTAAAATTAATAAAAAATCTGAATTTATTAACTTATAGCTGTGCCCCGCGGTTTCACCCGCGTTAATATCGGAGATCCCGCGGGAATTCCGGAATAAAAGTACCCTATGTCCTTTTCTGTACCTCTGACAACGTGTAGTATGCAATAATTAATTTTATTTCACCCACGTTAATTTTAGAGATCCCGCGGGAATTCCGGGATATAAGGTAGCCTATGTTGTTTTCCATGTCAAAGGCTACATGCATTCCAAATTTCATCCAAATCCGTTCAGCCGTTTTTGCGTGATTGAATTACAAACATCCATACTTTCACATTTAAAAGGAGTGACCAGCATTTTTTTTTAATATCTCGAGTTCCAGATGGAATTTCGAAAAAATCGAAACATGAGCATATAAGTTAGACCCTTAGCAATACAACAAAAAAACCGCATTCAATTTGGTGCAGCAGTTTTTGCGTAGCACGAATAAAATACAGACAGACAGACAAAAATTCTAAAAATTCTATATCACTCATAGAGTCACCTAAATTTATATTTTCTTATTTATTCCCCATGTACAGACATCGACCTGTTACAATTTTATTATATGTATAGATGGGATTGACTAAATAAAAATATACTTAATGCATATAACATAAATAGGTACCTACATAATATGCATTTAATCTGTAATACAACTTTTAATAAAAATAATAAAAACATAACATTGCTGAAATATTGTCAATTTAGGTGAACCTTATATACAAGAGTGAATTATCTATAATTCTAATAATTTAACAACTTTAATAGCTTTAACTCATAATATACATACCTAAAGACCTTGATTCCGTTATTTGCGCAGGCGTCGGCTACTAAGTTGCTCTTTTCTTTCATAGGTACACAGGATTTTTTTTTATGTGCAGGTACTTCGGGAGTTAAGTATTTCCAGTCATTCAAGCTTTTATGAACCTCATAAAAGCTTGAATGACTTTATAATATAAAGCAATTAACGTATCTAATAAGAATTTTAATGTGAGCTAAAGTTTTCTCGCGTCTCAAATATCATAAGAAGCACGTGCCTTAATATATATTATCTTAATGTACTCGTATTTATGATAATGTAAACTAAATTTTACATGGTTTGCATATTCGACAAACTGTGTCCATTAAATAAAAAATATAGATCTCTTAAAATTCTTGTCGTAAAACAGGGAATTTTAAACACACCTGCAAATTTAAAAATCCAACATCTCGAAAGTTCTAAAAGTTAAATATAAAAATAAAAAGAAACTTTTATCACATATCGTTTCGAAACCTTTTCATGTTTGAAATTCGTCTCCGACCATTAGCAAGGCGTTCTTATCTTGACACGCGTTCGGGCAAACAATAAGGCTGAATATACACTGTTCCATACTTAACACTTGCTCACTTTTAAAATAAGTCGATATTACCATAATAGCGTTAGTATACACTATACAGTCTATCCTAAGGTTCGTATTTGCTTAAAACTTTATAGGTACCTAGTTATATAGATACGTTATTATTTGAGTTGCTTTAACAAAAACATGGGTAAAGTCCCTGTCGTCCTTTTTTATCTAAAGCGAAATTTGTTGTGTAAAGAGTATCCCAACAAAAACATTTTCATGTAAAATGTTGCCAAGACGAGACCATATACCTGCACTTTCAAAAAGTTATCAGATCTTATGTAGATTACTAGATTTGGGGCGTGTAGAGTTAGAAACTTGGCTCTACATAAGATCTCATAACTTTGTAAAAGTGCTGGTATATGGTCTCGTCTTGGCAACATTTTACATGAAAATATTTTTGTTGGGATTTCTTTTCTTTTTGTAAGTCAAAATTGCGGAAGTCTCATACAAACTTCCATTCCCTAATTTAAGGGGTTGGGGGACAAAAGTTACAAGTTTTATAATTTTTTTGTCGTTTGTGTACTAATACTAGCTTACATACCAAATTTCAGCTTTCTAGGACATTAGAAAATACCCTAAGAATTTTGATGATCGTCAGTGAGTTAGTGACGAAATCGGGGTTTTTTAGATATCAATAAAATCTAAAGTATGAGAGCTATGCAATTAAAACTTTATATATTTAATAACTCTGCTATTGACAACATATCCCGAAAATTTTGTTTATCTGGTATAATCCAGACCCAAGTTACAAGGGTACGCTTTGAGAAAAGATAGGAGTGCCCTTGCGCTTCGCTGGCTCGTCTTGGCTCGTTTTTTACCTCTTTTGATTGTATATGAATCTGGACGTTGAAGATATTAAAAAAAATAGCTCTATCAGTATAAAGCATATAACCATTATAATATTATGTATCTAGCATTTTATAAAACAATGTTATTTTTTTAAATTGTTGCCCCAATTTATGATTGTTGTGAGAATCTAAACAAAAGCACAACCTCGAATTTCTGTTGTTTCTCTGAAAACGTGATATGTGAGTGCAACTGCTGTTTAAATACTTGTAAAATGTATACCTAAACGTCCTACGTACAGAGTTTGCTACCGTAGTTGTTGGAATCAGTGTAACTGTAAAAAGGTACGTGACAGAAAAGTCAGCATTTATCCGTCGCCTGTCGCGAATGCGATGTATTCGCGGAATTGGTAGGTAGCATCAACTACTGCGGTGCATATATGCTTGCGCGAGCGCACGATCATAGCTGCACATCTGTCATACTTCCGCATGATTTATTTACTGTACAAAAAAATGCTGTTCAAAACACAAAAAATATTAGTGATCTTACTGTCTTGTCCTCTCCGACGACCTCGTTTGTTTCATATGTATTACCTATACATATAGGTTTTCGGCTGTCTTACCACAGCGACCTGTACACTTCACACTCCTTCGCATACATCACAACGACCT
This sequence comes from Zygaena filipendulae, assembly GCA_907165275.2. Taxonomy (NCBI): domain Eukaryota; kingdom Metazoa; phylum Arthropoda; class Insecta; order Lepidoptera; family Zygaenidae; genus Zygaena; species Zygaena filipendulae. Next base: position 9,981,261 of record OU015657.1, read on the forward strand.
TTACTGTGATGATAGCTCAGTGGATTGTGCATTCGGATCACACGCCACAAGGCATAAATTTATATACCAACAATGAGCTTGAATTTTCGGTAAAGGAAAATATCGTGAAGAAACAATAGCATTCCCTAGTTTAAGGGGTTATAAAAGTTACAATTATTATAATTTTTTTGTTGTTTGTGTACTAATACTAGCTTGCATGCCAAATTTCAGCTTTCTAGGACATTAGGAAATACCCTAAGAATTTTGATGATCATCAGTGAGTCACTGACGAAAATATCTTGAAATAAATCCTGTATCTACGAGCATATAGGTACATATTTGCAAATTTTCAACTGACATTCAATTTTACCACCTATTCTTGTTATACAATGTTGATGAACATCTGCTGGATCAGTTGAAAACTGGTTGTATTCCACCTGCCCATCCCGTCAGATGCCGAAAACAATCGCTAAAAAGTATAATACCCAACCCAGCGAAACTCAATGAATATAGCTTGCAAATGGCAGGTGGTTTAGCTAATACAACACGTTTGAAAATTGTCATTGTCTAAATAGATGATTTTGATAACATTAAATGAGTGTAACTCGACTCAAATTGTATAATTACACAACAATTAAATGATTTAGTAACATCTTTCAACATTTCATTTTTATTATTTTTTATCTTTTTTATTCTTTATTGAAAGGGAAGTCAAATTATACCGCTCGCCGGGCATCCGAGATCTGTGAGGCTGGCCAGTTAACAGGAAATGTGTTGGCGTTTGACGATCATTACGTGTAACCGATAGGTTCTTCACGATCGATTATATGGCCAATGTCTGTTGAAGGCGCTTTATTATTCTATAATTTAACGATTGGTTACAAATTGATGCGTTCTGGGCGTTTTTTTTAATCTATTACATATGTAAGAGGAAGTAAAGTACATGGTTGATTTTCGGTTGAATCTACCTGAAGTGCTAGCAATCTACGATCTTAGTGTCTGTAAATGAAGTAAGTGCGATCTTTGAATTGCCCTTCTGGCCTGACGTTATGATAAAAGAAATCGATCTAGATTTGCCAACGACGCGACGTGATGACAAGGTTTACTTATACGCCCGCGCCACATCCAGTCGTCGTTTTTTTCGGCGACATATGTCGCCGTCACACCTGACATCCTTTTTAAAAGGACACGTGCAACTTACAGCATATCCTTCACCTCTTCTAATTATTGTATAAGTACCTACATAATATCATCCTATCCTTAACTATCTTAATAGTTGCAATTAAAAAATATATATATATCATTAAAATAACATGCAAATTTATTTCGAGACATCGCGTCGGCCAAAAAGCCAAAAGGTCCTCCGCTTATCGCACAATCAACTAAGTAATAATAATCTCCGCAGATGTTCTGTATTAATAAAATTTAATCACCACTTTTTTACTTCAACAAGAATTTTAATAATTTCGAGAACATAATATAGCTTAATTAATTAATCTCAATAGCTTCAGATAAACAGTTGTGCACTACAGTCTGCATATTTTTTTGTTTCTATATTATGTACATGCATGCACTACCAACATGTGCAAAGTTACTTATTGCACTGCGTCATCTTATTATGGCAACACACATATTAAAGTTACTAGGTGTAACAGTCGGAGAAGCAAAAAATATAATGACGTGAAATATCAATATAGAACACCTGCAGAGAGCATGTGCTGGTGGCACATTTATGTAAATAATGTATAGTACCTATAGCACGATGTACAAGTTAAATACTAGTAACACTAACAACAGATGTTTCTCCATATTTTCATAACTACTATTATAAATGCGAATGTGGGTTGGTTTCTTTGTTACGCTTTCATGCCTTAAATACTAAACAGATCGATCGTCATGAAATTTTGCACACACAGGGTACTTTTATCCCGGAATTTCTTGCAGGAACTCCGAAACTAACGCGATGTAATGTGCTACAGTGCTATAGAACACGGTGTAGCAGTTTCGGCAATAGGTAGATAGATATACACGCTCAAACACAACTCTTCCATTTGTCTAAAATTTAGACTTGAGGTAGACTCTCATCTTTAGAGTACCTATTTAACCAATAGGATCATTGAGGCTGCTAAAAGTACAACACGGCTCGTACCCGGTCGAGTATTGATATGAAAATTGATGTAAAAAAATACGAGTTAGTACAGTGTGCGGTTTCTACCTCATCCCCCGCCAAATGTGACACATTTTGCACGTTGGCATTCGGAGCCGATGGCGTCTCCTTTGGTTGTCTAAAGCTCTAAAGTCTAAACAGTCAAGCTTTGGCTTTCTGAAATTAATTGTATGCATTTAAACAAAAAGTCCCTGCAGTGCTGAGTTCCAGTAATCTAAACCGATTAGAATTTATGGAGTTTAAAATAGGTATAGGATAATAATTTTAGTGTAACTAGCTGGACACCAATTGTTTATATGAAAGAGAGTAATGATAAAAGGGTGTTTATTTCCACAGGTGTTATGGCATCTGGACATTTTTCGCCGCAGCTTCCGCGAGCTCACCGGCCACGCATGTCTTGGACCATCCTGTATTTTTTGCGCTCTAAAGGTGAGTCTCTTGCAATTTAATTGGTTTAGGTACACTGTTTTTTCATAGCTAGTATAGTTAGTTGTATCGTTTTAATTGCATCACTGGGCTACCTACCCAGTTTTTCATTCAGTGTGATTATTTCCATTTTTTCTTTTTCGTAAAGTAATTAGATTCTTTATATTTAATATCCTAATATTTAATCACTTGAATAATATATCGTGGATATGAAAACTTTTTCAATATAATGAATGACAGCATAGTCATGACACGAAGCACTACTTGGGTGTGCTCAAAGAGAAAGAACAACAGCATGACCTCGACGTTGGCCGCTGTCCCGGGCCTAACAATCGTGACCTTTTCGTGAACAATGCCCCTCTGCGCGCAGCCTTATGTTGCCCTCAAATCTCCGAGCCTTTCGACACGTCTCGAATTTATGAAATCATTTTTGTGCAAAAACTTTATGTATTTATTAAATTTTCGGGTCTTTTTCATCGTTCACAGTGCAGCTAGTATGATTTGCATTACAATATGTTGACGCTCTAGTCATTAAAAAATATAAAACCCAGTTTATAAACTACGGAGGAATATATTTGAATGCGATAAATTGTAAGACGATAGTTTAGTTCTTAGTGAATAAATACTACATGGTTAGTAAATCGAATATTCAGGTATTAAGAACAAACGCAATGAATTTAACATAACACTATTTCTTATTAAACTTCGTATTCCTTTTCTTAGTATTATTTTTCTGTACTTCATTTTCGAAGAATTATTCATCTCCTTAATTCTCTCCTTCTTCCTCCTCCCTAAACCATAAAATACATAAAATATAAAATACTTACATAAAATACAGCACAAATATCTACAAAAAAGTAAGATCTTAGATCCAAATTGCCCCATACACTGTTTGAAATTATTACCTAGACCCCAATACTTCAAAACTACTTCAACAATCTAGTAATAACAACTTTCTACTCATTTGTTGTATCTATAAAACTATACATAGATCTTAATAGTAATACTAACGCAAACCCAAGCGCACGCGCAAGCTTGACGTTCATTTTCTAAAACGGGTTTATATTTGGCGGGCTTTCTTAAACCAATAGGAAAGACGGGTGAGTTCGTAGAACTCTTAGCCTTGCACGCTATTGGTTTAGGATTTGCTCCTAGCGATGCTAGACGCATGCGCATACTTACGGCATGCTTACGGCTATGTTTTTTTTTTCACGAGCGTACGTTTTCTAGCTACAATAGCGATGATGTTTGTCTTGCTCCTACACTTTTAAAACAATATACGTTCCTACCTATGTACTTACCTAATAACGACATGAAAGTGAGAGATTTAAAAATTGATTTAAAGATGCATGCACAAGACACAGTTTCAATAGAATAGGCTAGTTTCCTGGGTAAAAAAATCAAAATTCTATTTAGTCCGTCAGTTAGATAATAAAAAAACAAAAGACACGTATTTTTTGTTTTTTTAAAATAATGGAATTATGCATAGATAAAGCGCATTAAAGTTTAGGGTGGGGGACTCGTGATGTCACAGCTCGCTATAACGTGCGAACAAACTGTAGCGAGGCGTGACGTCATGTGAAATTTCGACTTGATATATCTCCGTTATTTTTTGGTTACATAAAAAATAAAAAAATACGTGTCCAATATTTTTTAATAATCTACAAAACGGACTAAAAAAGAAAATTTAGGAAACTAGCCTATTGTTTTGCGGAACTTTGATTACGCATTTGACCGTAACAAAGCCGTCGTTTATCTAAAACTACCATTCAATGAAGAGCTCTTAATATTAGCCTTTATGCCTCCAAAGAACAATTTAGAACGATCACAGAAGATTTAGTTATACTGGTAGAAAATACGCGATCGGGTTCTGGAAGAGCGGAGGACAAATTGATAAATTTAACAACTAACATAAAAGAAAATCAAACGTTGTTTAACCATTCAGTCTTTGATAAATTGTATTAATTAATTTAAAAAGAATATAAACAAAAATGGTTTTAAAGTTCTTATTGTAGAATCTTTGATTTACTGATTAGTTTAAAAACTCAAGAGTGCCCGCAACTCATAGCAACATGCTGAGGCAGTGACCGTTTTGGTCATGGGGACGCATCACACAAACACCTCTAGCTGTTGTTTGTTTTTATAATATTGTCATATATATATTTTTTTTTTGTTAAATCATGCTTGTATAAAATAATTGTAATTGTGTTGTCTCTGTGTCCAAATAAATGCCTTTTCTTTCTTTCTTAAGGTATTTTTAGCGATAGTGTGGATAACTGAATTGCATGTAACCAAAATATCATATAGTATCTGTTCCATTTACTAACAAATTATTAGCACGGTACTCTTGTTAAATATTACACATGACGCATAGGTATTTTCTTAGAATCCAGGATCTATCTGTTACTTAGTATATTACATCTAGTATACTATAACGACGTTTGTGGTCTATGGTCTAGGCACGTTTTGTTGAAGTGTGTCGTGGGCAATACGTGCCTTCGAGCCTCCTGTAAAAACTGGGCCAACCAATTACGGCCTGATTTGTCCATTGCACCACCATGTTTCACCGTTCGGTGTTATAGGTATTATATTACAGAGAATTTATCTATTGAAAATGATATCGATTTATTAAAAAATATACGGTTAATAGTGTCAAAGATAAAGTATAGGACAGGATGAGTATAGTGGTGGATAATCTAGCGTGGTTTTTGTATTTAAATTTAATTTTCTTTTGTGTTTAAATACCAGATACATATTTTCCGTCAGTAGGCTATTCAAATTTTGTCGCCCTTACCGACTTCTACAAGTCAAAATAACTCTAATAACCCTAGCTCAAAATAACGTTAATTGCAATTTTTCGATCAATGAAATTGTAACTTACCAATAATTTTATCAGTTCCTATTTTTTTTGATAACCCAACGATATAGTTATGATTGCACAAGAAATATTTATTTGGTAAAATTTTGGCCTCAAATTTGCCGCCCCTAAAATCTGCCGCCCTAGGCTCCAGCCTATACAGCCTGCTAGTAAATCTGCCACATAGGGAAGGACTTACGTATAAACCTTTTTCTTGAATCACGTCATCTATCGATGAAAACCGCGTAAGCGCACAGATGGCGGGAAGCGACTTTGTTTCATACTATATGTGGGCGTCCAGGTAAAAACATATACCAGTAGTGGCGTATTGAGTTAAGACTAGATTCGGTATCTAGAATAGTCAATTGATAGTAAGGATTGAAAAAATATTCAAAAAGTAGCATAGTTTTTTTACCGACCTTTGAAGTTGAAACTCCGAAAAAGCTTGATTTGAGAAAAAGCATTTTGAAAGTTTGTGTGAAATAAAAAACACACTTCTATTTTTATATATTACTAGCTGTCCCCCGCGATTTCATCCGCGGTAATTTCGGAGTTCCCGCGGAGGTTGCGGGAAAAAAGTACTCTATGTCCTTCAGTTCCCGAGGGAATTCCGGGATAAAAACTATCCTATCTTTTAAGTTGGACCATATTATAAATGGTTACAAAATTTGATCAAAATCCGTCCAGTAGTTTCGGAGTCCATCGCGGACAAACAACGTGACACGTGATTTATATATTAAATTAAGATAAGACGATTATTACGAAGAAGAAGATTATTATTAAGAACTCCGAAATTAATGCGGAGAAACAGCTAATCACCGTAAACTACTGTCAGGGGTAGGTACAAAGAAGGACATAGACCGCGGGAAATCGCGGGGGACAGCTATAATTATGTAAAGACATGTATTCGAGTACAAGAAATGTATGAGATGTACGACGCAACGGTATATGGTAGCTTGATCAATGATCATCCAGATGTGAACATGAAAGTATCTCCTTTCAGCCGCAGAGATGATCGCGTCCGATAGAGGCCGCGTGCCCGGACTTCTAATCTAATTACAAACACGTCAATTACTCTGACAACCAATCTGAATACGTCTCGTACGTATGTACGTACCTATACGTATCACGAACTGGCAGGAAAAACCAGATCACGCTGATTGAGTGGTTACGTGCATCACGCTTTTGAAACTTCGTTATCGCGATATATGTAGTACTGTCATGTTGTTTATTCTGTTATAATATTATGACACGCAAAAAGGATGACACGCGAAATCGTGAAGCCTTCCACATTTTTGTCTCTTCTAACCTAGGGTAGCCTGGTAGAGATCACTTATTAGTGATAAGGTCGCCTATTGTAGCCTCATATTTATAAATAGTATTAAGTCGCAATAACTCAGGTTTGTGGGAACCTATATAGCAATAAGGTTATTTCATTTCGTTTCATTATGATAACTGCTATACTTGTGCAGAATATCTGATACAATGATATTATGACTCTGAATTCCAAAGGACAACGGCTTAGGGACAACGCTTACCAAATACTTACAAAGTTTAGTAGTGGTAGTGTAGGAAGTGAATCAATTATAATTATCATAAACATGACATTGACGGTAATTTGGTTACTAACTTTTCCTTTTAGATATTTCGGGATAAAAAGTACTGTATGTCTTTTTCCCACTAACATAGTGTATACCTATTATATACAAAATTACATGATTTAAGACGTGAGATCAATGCGTGAAACAGACAAAGTGATAGATTTTCGCATTTATATAATTTTAGTATAGATTTATTTTTTATTCAATATTCACCTTAGTATGGATTATATTTTTAAGATTGTACATAATATATTCAGTAGGTATATACCTAATTGGTATTACTGTTTTTAAAAGACATACGTCTCTACAACACCGTGAGGTGCGCAAGCGCAGCTGCGGGACGGGTTTTACTTCTCTCAGACATTTGGGTGCTCAACTTTACGAATCTGACTACCAGTGCCACTGGAAATGAAACTAAGCACATATTTTCAAAATATAAATGTTTTAAAACAATAAATGTTAGACGTCTTACAGTCATCGACAATAATGTTGTTATATGCATTTTGCTAGGGATGTTAAGATCCCGTCCATCTTGGGCCCTGATTTACTCCTCTGGCTCTTCTTTTTAAATAAAGAAACACGTCTTTTGATATGTCAGTATCTTATAAAACTAACATATTATCTCTATTTGTTGATATGTACGTGGCAGTATATTAATATACTAGCTGTAGCCCGCGGTTTCACCCGCGTGAAATGTTTTTATATAACACCTATTTTTCCCGACATCCGATTTAAATTAAACAAAGCCTACATATATGTCATTCCAAATTTAGTTTAATCTACCTGTGAAAACCGCATGAAAATCGTTCAGGAGATTCGGAAATTATCGCGAACAGACAACAGAGACCTAATTTTAAAAACCTTTTTTTGTGGTTATTTAGGTACTCTTCTTTCATCGACCCCTCTCAATTTTCGGTAAATATATACTATTTAATGTACAGAATCGCGGATTCTACTCTTTTATTATAGTATAGATAGATATTGTTTGACAAAATGACGTTAAATTTGTTTTGACAGCTGCCCCATTGACGAGCGGCATGTAGGTAGAGCGTGTCCACAGACGAATAAGGTCCGTATTCCAGAAGGTGACTCAGATCACGTTTCTCTTAAGATAAGTTTTAAGCTCAAATCATAATTCAAGCGTACATCTTATTATAGAATGCGTTTAAAGTTCTAATCACTTGAAACTAGTCTTTAGTAGAGATTCTGAACTCTGTTTGGTTCTGATCACTTGAAACTAGTCTTGAGTAGAGATTTTGAACTCCGATTGGTTGAGTGGTCTTGACATGACAGACGTAAACATAGAACAAATCTTTGCTCGAGTATAGATTAGTACTCAAGTGTCGTTGTAGAATAAGGAAATAACTCAGCTGATTGTTGATTGATGAATCTCGTTTCAAGTAAGGTTCTAAAATTAAAGCTTTACTTGAAATTAGTTTTAAAACTAGATTCATGATTTGAGTAACCTTTTGGAATACGGACCTAAGAAAACATACATTGTGTTCATGGTGTGCCAACGATGTGGAATAAAAAGAGTTCAAAATATACTTCTTCCCACACTGGTAAGCCAAGGCTTTCGCCCACGACCCCTAGCAATTACCACGGTATGACTGATCGAGTATGATAATTATAATGTTCTACTTACTCATTCATTTCTCAAGTGAGTCGATTAAATAATATAGAATACACGATTATTCAGTATCAAAAACACAATCATGTAATAGTGGAACTAAACAAATATAAAATAACTAAGGTATCATAATGGCTACCATTCAAAATAGGCACTGAAATTATAAATTTTCACTGTTGTTGAAATGTTGTTATTCAATAATTACACTCGAAAATATGGATAAGCATAACACAAGCGACAAAATCAATAGATTTGATTAAAAAATAAAACAGTTATAAACTGTTTAATTTTGACTATGTCTTTTTAAAACGGAATTTTGTATGGCGGTTGTAGGGCGTTACAAGCCGAGTGACGTTACTATAGGACTAGCGCTTTTCTTGTCTAACTTGAACTTTTAGAGAGTGATATCTCTGAAAGTACAAAAGATATTTGTAAAAGAATAATGCTATTATACTACTAATACATAAAGGTTATGCAATAAAGATGTATGTTAGAAATTTTGTATGAGTCTACATTCTCCGATATCAGCTAGGATGTATGAAAGCTCAAATAACGACGCCGTCGGGACACCGGCGCCGACCCCGGCAGCCGGTACGTATGAAAAGGCACTAATATTGTTGCTATTGGCATGGCAAGAAAATCATTGTTGCACATGTCATTGCCATCTGACACACGAACTCCCGAAGGCTGCTGCGGTTGTGCATTAGTATTTAAATTTAACATTTAATTATATGAATAACGTGTTATCATAGGTTAATTTTGCCACTGCAATGTATATTTAAAACTTAGACTGCATGGCATGAAAAAAGTTACACAATTACCTGTAATAAAACACAATCGAAGTTTTACATTGTGTTTTTGATAGATGGTTTGTTTGAATTTTTTGTATATTAGCTACTAATTGCCCGCGACTATACTGGCGTGGGCATCGGGATTCCTTTAAAAACTTATTGTTACGGGATAAAAAATATCCCATCTTACTTAGCAATTAGACTGTAAAATCAGTTCAGCAGGTAGTTTCAGTGATTACCCTCTTCAAACAAACAAACTTTTCTTTCTAAAGTTATAGATTTTAGGCAGTATGTCGGAAATTAATTAAAACATGTTAAATAAAAGCTTTTATTAAAAATGCCGTTTTCACAAGTTGCAGCATAGCTATATAAATCTAATGAACAATAGACTGCAGTTGTGTTGCGTAAATAGACCTTCAACCTTCAACCGAGTGGAGCGGGTGACAGTCTATAGTCAACTAAAGAACTAACCGTAGGAATGCAAAGTTATTTCTAAGATTTTAAAGGCGTCGTTGCATAAGCATTAATGTCAATATGTCATATAACTTGATTTGGGGCGTTTAGGTACGACATACCAAAGTTCATCGTTTCGTAGAGACGTTGCTAAAAGTAAAAAAAACTTTTATTATTAATTGTGCTAATACAAGAATGTAAGAAAATTAAATCACTGTTATAAACACTCTTTAGGTAGGTTATAAAGATCATTTCCCAAAAAACACGGATACGTAGGTAATAAATCCCGGAACGTGAACTTTTTAAAAACACCGTGCACCGACCAATGTTGTTTTGCAGTTATCGTGATCAGAGATCATGTTCCGCTGAATGGATATGATGTTAGCAAGCAGCGATTTGTTCATTTTGTGTGAAGAATCATAAATTAATATTATACATACTTACCTACACTAACTATTTCCGCTATTCTCCGCGTTGACTTCGGTATTCTCGCGGGAACCCTTCGTTCCAGGGTTTTTTGCTATATCAGTAAAAGAGTTCTTGGAATCGGATCATTAGTTCTTGAATCCAAACTTACATATTTACAAACGTACAAACATTATTAAAAACCCGCAATTTCTGTTGGAATATATGTATTGTGCTAAAATCTGCCTAAGATTTCAGTATTTAGCCAGTCGGTTTACTTTTTGGTATAACAACAACAAAAAAAAACGAAATCATTACAGACAGGTGTAAGATAAGGACGAAGTTGTCGCTGTTCATATACATATTTCGGTATTATACCTCATTTATGTTTTGAGAACTAATTTGTCTCCCCAATGTTTGCACGAGTGATCTTGAATTGGAAATGCGCAGTTTGACTTTGATAAATACCTTCTGGCACCGACTGTGATTGGTTGACGGTAAACTGATGAATATGATTAAAAACCACTTTGTTAAATATTCGTTTGGTTTGTGTTCGGGACATTGGGCGACCGAACCGGTCGGAAGAGAAACCGACAAGTGTATACGAAGTGATAAACTAGCACATCGACATACATACAAAGTGTGGCGAGAGTGTCGAACTTTTTATGAAGATTTACTTTTCATAAAAATTAAAATCAAATCAAAATCAATTTCATTGCACACATAGTAGAGAAACAAAACAAACATAGGCAACCTCCAGTAGAGAAAGAGAAGGAAAGGAGAGGTATATAGTAAGTTGTTTTAAAATTGTTTTTAACATTAACGCATTGCTTGGGAGTTCGTGAAAGATTATTAATAACGTTCTACTAGGAGATGAGAAAATATTGTAATATAGTAAAATTCACAAATGTGTTCCTATGCCAAGTTTTTGAAAGGAAATTTCTTTGAGGGAAATTTCTTTGATAGTTAAAGAAATCGTTACATTACGCTACATATTACATTACACATTTAAAATGTTTGTGATTTATTATCAAAGAATAAAAAATACTCTCTGTTTATAATACATCAAATTAATTAGTTTGGTATAAAAGCCTAGTTCTTACTTATTGTTATTAGTGATAGGTATATAGGTACCTACATTCACTAGTTTAGTTTCGATTTTGAACAACCGTATGCCTTGTAATAATTTATATAAATACCTATTTCATATTTCTCAGCCTATCTACTATTCTTCCCATGTCTATTGACTACCAGTATAGCAAATCCTTGACTGAAATTTTATTGCCGTGTGAACTACTACCGCAGGTGACTATTGTTAGTTCGGGTTAATGTTCCAGTAAATAGAAAAAGTTTTGCTCAATTTCTTATTTCACTAATAGACGACTTCGATCTTAACGCACGTTTTTCGGAAGGTTTGCTTAACAAAGCATCCACAAACGGCTCCAGCGCTGTTCCATTCCTTTCTATTTTATGCTTTTGTGTAATATTCTATAGAAATATCAATTAAGACTTGCACAACGACTCACACGTTGTAGCCGTCTGGCCAAACTTTTGGTAAAATTAAATAGCTCTTTTAACTTTTCAATTTAATTCTCAATCATTCAGGCATGATTTATAAACTCATAATCTATATACATAGGTATAACCGTAAATAATATCATATCCAGAGAACTGTCTGAGTAAATATTTTTGTTTGTCTTTCCGGAGCTAATCTCGGGAACTATTGAATGGATTTTCCTGGAGTCCCCGAATGAAGACCGAAATTCACGGGGTGATGCCGCGAGAATAGCTATAGTTCTAAATAAAAAGCAATTAAAGTTACTAAATTGCAGTGCTATACGCAACATGGTATTTATATCGAACTAATAAATGCTATTGTTTTAGGTTCACATGATATAGAAATATCCCGTGAAGACGTAACATCTCAAAATATTAATTACTCTAACGTTCTCACGTATTAGACAGGTAGTTGTTCCTTTCTATCATTTGATAGTTTGAGGTTTTGCCATAGTATAGTAATAAAGTTCGACATTTATTCAAAGTCGATTGCACTGACATCCTATTACCACCGACAGTCTAACGAGCGGATTGTAGGTACCTACTCAACCTCAATTTGAGACGTTTGAATACACATTACCAGTGTTGCAAAAACCTAATAGGTCATAACTCATAATGCGACTTCATCGTCAGTAATACAAGATGGTTTTCCCAGGTGACATGCAAAGATTAATTGAAAAACCTTATGTTCAAAGGATCACCTCCCCCATTTATGGCACTATGTTTTTTTAATAATTTCTGACTAGTAAAGTTCAGCAGCAGCAGTTATTCATTTTCCATACAAAAAAAACGCTCGGTATCGAAAGGACGAGAGCGAAAAAATTCGTGCTCCGCCTACAGGTCTATAGAAGTTTATAAATCTATTATTAAATCTATTTGACTTCTTTTTATGAACTTGTAACTTCAGCGCTCGAACGGTGAAAAATCATATTATAAAAAATGATTTCTCTTCTTAGGTCACCTGTATGTACCTAGGTATTTAGTCCATAACACACATATTGAAAAATATAACTGTAAATTGTGTCAGATTTACATAATCTTTATTAGATTTGTAAGTCTTATCTTTTACGTACTTGTTAGGTTAGCGAATAAAAGGTAATGTCGCAATATATTTCATCTAAATAACAATCTAAAAGAAAAAAATCAATATTGAGTCAGTTTGAAAAGGTGTTAAAATCTTCAGTTAGGAATTAGATGGTAAAACCTAAGCTGGTCAATTATTATTATTTTGTTGAATTATAGAACTCCAAAAATAAAATACTCCTGTATGCACGGATAGTTTATGCACTTAGCATACGTCGAGTAAAAAATGTTTTCACGTGAAATGTGTGAAATGAATCCATATGCGGAAAATTACTTCGAAAAAGCTTTCTTAGAAATTAGCAACTACTAAATTAGCATATTATATTTGGAGAAGGTAATTTAAAGTTATATTCGAATATTATTTAGCAGTTACCGCGCGGTCATTGATCTACTGTAGTAAGTCTAGTCGTCGCCATATTTTATGGCCTGGCCACTTTTAATTACTACGAGAAAACTTTTGCTTGTATTCTTTTAAAAAAAACGGGCTATAGTTATTTCCTTCTTTATTAGAAGTTCTTTTGCCTTTTTTATTCCTTATGTTGACCGGTTGAACTTCTTTAAATATTACTTTGTAAATTTAATCGACCGTGACTAGAATGGTGTAGATTTTAATGTAGACTAGATTACTTTCTTAAAGCGATTGAATATCGTTAAACTTCATAGAGTAAACTTAGACATAATAATATCTGCAAACCTCATTGGCAAAGTAGGAAACTTGTAAGCAACCGGACTCCCGCGTAGCCTCTCGCCGCTCTCTTTTGCACACCACTGTCCACCTATTTGGCGCCAAAGCCTTCGTAGGCCGTCCTGCTTGCACGTATGTCCGCGCAGCCTGTCACTGAGCTCACTCCGCGTACACGCCGGCTATCTACCGTTGCGGGTAGACGTACCGTGCTATCTAATGCGTGTTGTATTGAAACGAATAAAATTACATATCCTTGATCTTTACCATACATTTATCTATAGCTTCGTAACTGTGAAACTTGTTCTCTGCCCACATACATTCGTATAATATTATGTGTATTATACATTATTGGCAGTGTTAATAGTGTTGTTGACATACGTATTGGTGTTCAAAAGTGAGCGATAAAGGTCATTAACAAAATGTTTTGCGTTTTGTGACAAGTGAGTGATAATTGTTCTTTGTGATTGGATTGGTACCTTTCATTGTGGAATGGAGGTGACTTCATAGCGAAGCGGTTACTCGTTATCCTTGTAAGCTGCTGCAACAACACGAGATATCTGCGATTCCATACTAATTTATTTAAATGTGTCCGAGACAACTTTGGTGCAATAGAAGCGAAACACGTAGTCAGGGTCGAGTTCGATAAAAATAATAAGTGAATAAAAAAGTTATTGAATAAATTTAAGACTCAATTTTTTCCCATGGGACCAATGTTTTTTATGATCATCTAAAGAACAGTTTGACCCATGGAAAAAAGGGTTTCGGAATCATGAGTAGAGCACCCTAAATTTTTCTTGGTATTTGTAAATGAGTACCTAATACAAAATTTATTTGGTGCATGATTTGCTAGCGTTTGCGAGCAATTCGATTTGCGCGCAGCCTTTTGTTACATCACAAAAAGCTTTGTAATATAATATAACACTCGTACTGAGCACTCGTATAATACTTTTATAGTCACACAAACTATTGGGATCGTGTCTAATCTATCGCTCATTAAGTTGCGATAACTCAAACACGCTACGGAAATAGCGTTTCACTAACAGTATTACGATGTCACACTACACTGTAAGTCGTAACCGCGGCAGGTACGATTTGAACAGTTGGTGTAATGTAGAGTGCGTCACTAATTACCGATCATTATTCGGGCCCCATTGTTTGTTCGCCCACACTGCGCGACATACGTCGTACACGTATGGGTGCCCAGTGCCCACTTGCACTTGTGAACATATAAGCGGACGTTACTCGTATTCGCCAAATGCAACGCCTACTAACGCTATTAACGCTCATATTATATTGCTCATGATTTTAAAATGTCCAATCGGTCCCACAGTTTATCATCAATGAGATTCTCATAGAAATAAATAAAGATTTATCTGGCACTAGCTGTCCCGCGTGGTTTCACCCGCGATAATTTCGAAGTTACCGCGGAATTGTTCGAAACAAAATTTCGAATAATTCCACGGGGGGGGGGGGGGGGGGTTGCATTTCGGAAAATCATTTCTTATCGGATGGCCTACGTCATAGAAAGAACATACCCTCCAAGTTTCAGGTCTCTGCGATCAGCGGTTTAGGCTGTGCGTTGATTGTCAGTCAGTCATTCAGGACAAAGGATTTTATAATATAGATGAACAAACAATTCAAGACATACCAAAGTTAACTACTTATGATGAAAAACTTCATAAGAAGTAAATAACTTAAATTACCTAAGTATGCCAAAAGGGTGCGCAGGCGCTGGTTTTCTGCTATGTTATCTGAGAAGATATGTTTTTATTTACCCCGGGCCCCGTGGCGCCACTAATACTACTAGGGATTATGGTAAGACAGGATCTACGAATGTATGGTATGTAGGTACTATATGGTACTGGTTTATTAAAGCGTATTAAATACTTACACAATGACTTATTGCGGACCGATGCAATTGAATTAGGTACACGTTGCGCGTATAGAACAAATTGATTGTAGCCGCCGCCGCCGCCGCCGCGCCGCGCCGATAGCAATTGAAGCAAACGTTACGAGAGTTCATCACACTTGCGATAACGATCCGTCTTTCTATATCGACTTTTACTTATAATAGTCACGTAAGTTATGATTTCATACAAGTTAAAGATCTATTTTTATTTCTACGACCTGAATGTTGTAGATTATCGTGTTTCGATATACCTAAATTTCCAATATGAAACATGTAGAGTCGGAGCTGCTTCTGATCGTTGAAATCAAAACTACCGCCAAAATATTATCTTAATCTATAACTAACTACGCACAAAAAAATATAACTTTTGTAAGACAATTTATTAAATTTTATAAACACTCATTCACAATCATATTAATGCATTAAGATAGTAACGCGTAACGATTTTTTTTCCAACGGTAACTAAGCTAATAAAAAATATAGTTTTTAAAATAATGATATAATAAATATGTAATAGATACATACATAATATGCTTTTGTTTACGATTCGCAGAATAATTGTTGTTTGAAATTGATGCAATGTTGGAAATTCTAAAGAATTATATGGTTCTGCATAATGGTGCAACTGAACCTCATTGTTTGTTAGACATATTATAACGAATTTTGTATGCTATATTACTATATAATACTATACTAAATATGTATCTGCATATTATGTGCAAATTTATACGTAGCTGTTTTAAGATTACGAAGCGAAACTAAACGTAGTCATGTGAAATCACCATAACGGGCGGCGGGTTTCCTAACATTACGTGTAAAATTAAAATGGTCGATTTGGAGTCCTCAAGGTCCGGTCGTTTCGCAATATTCTAAATACTCAGAGCTTCAGTTGCTGACATCGACGGACAGAACCGCGTCTTGACTTTAGTCAGGCTTTATTTAGCCTACCTACTTCGAAGAACCGGTGACTCAAACTCGATTTTAAAACAAGAGAAAGGCTGTTCTTTCTCCTTTAACTTTTGCTATCATTGTATAATGTATAGATGTTATGCATAGAGGTATGTTATAAAGATTGCCCATGGTTAAGTAATCCCGATCAGGTTAATTTCAGGAAATTTGAGGTTCGAGTTTTCGTTGATATACATATTTGAATGTCCCCCGTTGGGTCGCCTTCTTTTTTAACCGACTTCCAAAAAGGAGGAGGTTCTATGTTCGATTGTATGTTTTTTTTTTTTTTTTTATTTTTTTTTTTTTTTTTTTTTTTTTTTTTTATATATGTTCACCGATTACTCGAAGACCGTTCGACCGATTTGAAAAATTCTTTTTTTGTTTGAAAGGGTTTACTCCCAATTAGGTCCCATTGCCACCAAGTCGGAATCTGATGATGGGATCTTGGAGAAATCGAGGGAACTCTTCAAAAATTATAGGCACACCTATAGCGATTTGGGTATTTTTGATAGTAAATCGTTCATTTGCTTTCGAAAAGCAAAATTTGAAGAAGTGGAACTGATGATGAAGACCACAGGTGGTCATCGGAACAACTCAAAAATAATACGTATTTCACGGGTTCCGATTGAAGCGATTTCGAAAAAATTGATTCCATTGTCACCAAGTCGAGATCTGATGATGGGATCTTGGAGTAATCGAGGGAACTCTTCAAAAATTATGGGTACACCTATAGCGATTTTTGTATTTTTTATAGTAAATCGTTTCTTTGCAAAGCAAAATTTGAAGAAGTGGAACTGATGATGAAGACCACAGATGGTCATCGGAACTACTCAATAATGGGTATTTCACGAGTTCCGAATCGTTAACTTTAATATGGTTTCTAAACAATTTATGCCCGTTCCATTGTATATGGTGAAGTGGAACTGATGGTGATGTACTAGGAGAACTCCTCAACAATTAACGTCCCTGCGTCGGGAAAGCAATATTTTGTAAAAGGTGATGAGCAGTTGACATTAGGCTATTGTAACTTAGAGAAATTACGAACTAAGTCACTTAAAAGTGAGAAATAAACAAATTTTTAACAAAAAAATTAAAACCGACTTCCAAAAACACAAAACTAAAAATAAAAAGCTAAAAATAACAAAATACCGATTTAATCCAAAATACAAAAACACACGTAATATTATTATTGGTTTATGCTACCACTGATCGGTATGAAGTCGGTGACAAGTCAAATATAAAGGGGGAAGATGGGATAAGTCGACTCCCGCCACCAGCTCTTCGTGAGCAGAACAACCCAAGTGGGCAGATACCAGCGGGCTTGTCACCGAATTCAAACCGATCAGTGGTAGCATAAACCAATAATAATATTACGTGTGTTTTTGTATTTTGGATTAAATCGGTATTTTGTTATTTTTAGCTTTTTATTTTTAGTTTTGTGTTTTTGGAAGTCGGTTTTAATTTTTTTTTGACTTCATAATTCAGGACATTCGTTTATTTGGATGTTTATTTATTCGTTTATTTAGTCATCATCATCTGAATAAACACCTTTTTAGCAGCAATCTAAGTTGACGTACCTCGCAAAATTAATAAAATATATTTTCAAATATTTTCAGGATAAATATCGTATATCAAAAGACTGTAATTTAATGTATACGAGTACCTGCCGCGCTCCATGTTATCGTATTCACTTCCTACGTAGGTATATACCTTACAGCTAGCACTTCAGTAACTGGATCGCAACGTCGTGTGTGAGAATTTCTCACGTTAGTTCATACTTGTATACGCTTGATTGATTATGCTTATTGGATGACTCCTTTTAATATCTTTTCCCTTCACACCTAACTCATATATTAACCACGCACTTCGTAATTAAAAAGTCTACCTCCAAATTGTAATAGAATTTGAAATTGTATCTACTATATGATTATTCAAATGCCAATGCTGAAAAGATTAGGATATTATTATGATTAGTATAAAAACATGAACCTAAAGAATAAAAGCGTAGGCGCCAACCATCAACATTCATTTTATCCTTGTAAGGTGGGTTCAGTGTGAGTTAAAGGAATGGTCTGAGTTCCAAGAAAGACTCTACCGCAGTCTCGCAAGATTTTATTATAGTTAATCTATACCCGGGCTGTGAGTGGTTATAAAGTATAGAACCACTCACGTAAGTAGATGAATCACTAAGCACCTTGTTACCCAACTTGATGTTTGAAACTATTTGACATTTCCGCAACTTAAAATATTCTAAGTAGTTACGTTAATTCTTAATTGCAATTATGAATCACGAGGTAAAGTGCAAAAAAAAATACACTAACTTTGAGAAAAGCAAGATTCTTATTATATAATTTTAAATTATCAAATGAAACTTTGAACAGTGTTACATTTTACACCAAGCGATAGTGTTACATTTCTTTTTGGAATATTTTACACGGAGCCGAACCAACAGTATTATTAAAGGAATTTGAGCTATTTTCCAACTCCGACATACATCAAGAGTGAGTCACATTCGAGCATCGTGAAAGTCCATCCATGCACGTCACTAATATTTAGTGGACCACACTTGCATGCTGGCAACACGCTGATCGACGGAGGGTGTTACCATGGTTTATGGGGGTCTCTATTTTATTATGTTTACTGACATGTCAAAACATTTGACATGGTATAGTCGTTTGTTAAAATGTCAAGTAGATATTATACATTATAACTACATCCTAAAAAAATTCTAGAAGTGACTCACAGGGTAACTTGTTATTTTATTTGAAATATTTTATTATTAAAGATATCTTTGACACAATCCAAAGACACGTCATCTTTGGATGATAAAATAACATAGTTATTGCTCCTTGTTCTTAAAAAATTAATCTGACGCAATGACTGGCTTCAATCGTAGCAAATTGAGGCATGGGCGGTGGACCTTAGATTAAAACAAGCATGAACCTCAAATCTGTCCCTCAGTCTCTGCAAACTTTCTCGTGTACCTATAGGTTATAATACCATACAAATATCAATATAAGTTGCTTCTTTGTACATCAGATTTTAAAAAGGCTTCATGATAATTTAGTTTCCTCATTTTTACCATGAAGTAAAGCTTTACATATTACTATAGAAACACAAACAAAGCTTGTCTGGCATAAAACACAAAGATAAGTAAAAGACATATTGTGTGTGGGAAAGAGACGGTAGAGGGCCCACGTGTGCTACGTTAACAATAGATTGTAAAAAACTGGGTACCTACCTGGCTCTAGTATAGTAGAGAGGCTTCGAGTTTACCGCGCTGCGCTTCGCGCAATATATACGTAGTCTCGAGCCAGTCTGCTCGAAAGCCTACTCGACAGTGACCGTTTCTTTACATTTAGTTGACAATTCAAATTATTAGTAATTTTTTAATAGTGACCAGAATTATCCTTGTATAGTATTAATCGTGGATTATCAAGAAATGTGTTCATAGAAAGGAAGTTGTGTTTCATCAAATAATATTATTTTACTTAAAAACCTATAACCATCTGTTGCGGATTACCAGTCTGTCTTAACGACTGCACCGTGTGTTGTGTGTTCCCGCCGAAAACCCTTTGTTAATATTCACCTGTAGCTAGAGTGGTTAAGGATTATAAAAATAAAAAATATTCGTAAACAGGAATATATTAACTATCGTAGGCCACGACGTATAGTCAGAGTGGAATTCGAATGAAAAGCTCCTCGATAAATACTACGTGGTTCGCTTACTTATTGCCATAAAAATATACAAAGTTGTTTGCGCACACTCAATAAGCAGCTTACTTCTAGGTAACTATATAAGTGTGACAGTGTGAGTAGCTATTGTCTTCGATCACGCCACCGTACGGAGGTTGAATGGGAATGAGAAATCGGAGATAACATCGCCTAGTTCAGTGATCGGATCGTGTGATGCGGACTAGTTAGTGAAATGATAAAGTTTCGGTACAAGCGTAAGGAAACAAGCGAGAGCGATGGTGGGAAGCGGGTGGCGGCGGTGCAGAAGCAGAAAATCGAGGGTCTCAAGGAGTGGGAGCTACTGCCTCCCAAGGATATGGTGGCGGTGGGGTCGGTGGCCGGCGTGAGGCACAACACGTTGCCGCGGTCGCGCCCGCCCTCCGCCTCGCGCCGCGACGCGCCGGACCCTGCAAGTCTACTTAGTCCTATCACGATATCTTTATTCAGAGTAAGTTAAGCGGTCTATCTTAATCTAATTTGCTCATATACGAGTTACTAGATGGCTTACTAGAGCCTTGGGATATAATACAGATCTTAAATAACAGATAAGTAGAATATAAAGTTGTAAATAAATAATTAAATTTGTTACTTGGGTTGCGATAAAAAAGACCATAATTTTATGTTATTTATGTAGTTGGATACTTTGATTGGGTACTTAATTCTATGCTGTACTCGAGCTCAAGTGTATGAATAAGTAATAACCATTTATATATTTGTACGTTGTAAGAAAACTTTCATAGATAACAATAGTGAATTCAGGACACGTGCATAGCCGACGAGCAGACGCCGATCTTGCATACTTAAACCGAGCGACCAGTGTTAAGCATTCGAGACAAATTGCCTTTAGTGGCTTCCACACAATAGGCCGTAGAGGGGTCAGCGACGGACTTCGCATTTAATGACAAATTTCGCCTCGTTCAGCCTTAAAAGTAGACATACAATCAATAAGAAAAATATGGCACAGCATAATATAATATTAAATAATTTCCAAGGATCTATTGTATCGATTTTGAAGTGTTGCGAAAACAAACGACTATAAAGCCCTTTTGATCGAATCCCAGCATCGATATTCAGCGTCCGTTTGGCTTTCCTGTTCTGAACCTGTGTATGGAGAATAGACAGTATTTATGGTGGTCTTCTTCACCAAGATAGATCCATTGTAAAGGGTATCTGTTATACAACCTCTCTTGCCTTCTATACCTACGTATTTACACGACAATGAGTTGTTCCAAATCACTCTACTCTCGCGTCACGTGGGCCATTTGTCCAAAGTATTGTAGATGTCATTAAAAACGTATAGGTACAGATCTTACAGACAGTGGATAATTAATCTAACTTTTATTCAGTTCTGAATAGTTTTTTGTTTCTGACGCTCAGTAATAGGTACACTGGCAATAAAAGAATAATATTTTAAACAGCTTAATTCGTATTCTGAGCTGCATAAATTTGTTTTCCTTACTACCTATAACTTAATCGCTTAGATGGCAATTAGGAATTGTAAACACTTAATTTGATCACATCAGCATTTCAATTGCACGATTAGCGCATACCTACCTAACCATGTTTATTTATACTTGATTAGTTGTTCCTTGAAGCTGGTAGGTACAAAACGATTGATTTCATTATACCTAAAATATATAAATAAATTAAATTGTATAGAAAACACCCTAACTGTAGCGACTTTTGTGCAAGTGTTTAAAAATAATGATAAAAAGTTTTTTTCATATAATTTTATTATATTCAAATAAAGTTACTTAATATTGTTCACAAATATTGTTCTCATTTAAATCTACATACCTAGTTCATTAGTTTATTTTAAAATTCGCGATTGTTATCGATTTACCAGTGTCATACGTTTGATTAAATGAAAACTCATTTAAAAATTAAATTGGTCGTGATGTAGGTAGTATATTTTTCTCTAATAGACAAGTTTCAGATATTTCGCAGTTACTCGGTTTTGTGGCGCGGAGACTATAAACGCTCTCGCAGTGACATTAGTGAAATTGGTCAAGTTTACTTAACTCAATGGCCTCATGAATATTCATCGATATTATCTTAATCTCATGATGAACCACTTTTTACTGATTTTATTTTTAGTATTTACATTTTGGTGGAAATCTAAACTTTGAAGATCTTCGATATGAGTAGATTCAATAATAATAATTTCTCATCGCACCTACTTTAGATAAATATTTTAACCGAATTTAAAACAATCCTTGTTTCACTTGAAACTATGCAACCAAATTTTATGAATCTTTTACTCTATATGAAGGTGTTATCTCCAGTATTTTCCTATGCAAATTTATTTAATATCTGATTAAAATTTAGGGTTAATTTTACTTTAGTCAACAGAATGTTTACAAAAAATTTCGTGTGTTTTAGTGTAGAATCCAAACAAGGCATGGTGTATAGGTACTTGCACAAGGAAATAAAGGAGATATGAGCTGTTACATTTAGTAGCACACGCAGAGAGGTGAGAACGCGGTTGGGCTATTGTTGCGTGAGAATCACGGGAGAAATGAGCACGGGGTGCTAAAGTTCAATGAGTTTTGTACCACAATTACGACTTACTTGTAATTTCCATTGAATTTTTATTTATTCTTCCAATTTTGTAGGTATCAAAACATTGCTTCCATCATAAGTATCTTGAATAAGAATCTTGAAGACTGTTAAATATCATAAAAAGATAGGTAGTCCATATTAGACAGTTAAATATACTCGTAAGATATGAAATGTTATGGAAAAGTGCCGTTCTACTATTGACCCTGTTTTGCATTATGACCGAATACATAAAATAACATTACGCTCTATCAAAAAATACTGTAAATAAAAAAGTAAAAAAGTATAAATGACTGTAAATAAGGTAAATAAAAAAGATTGACAGTCATTTTTACATTATAAAATGTAGTCATAAATTCCAATAATAAATATAATATAAAATATAATATATCCCTTTTGAAAATAGTCGACACGAACACTGTACTCGCGCTGGCCTGTTTAACGGAAGGCACGCTGCAAGCTGCTTCCGGGGCAGTTTTTATAATATTAGGTATGATAAAAAAAAAATTCTTACTAAAGGAATATGTGTAGTTCTTTGGCAGAAAATCTTGTTTTTTTAGTTCGATTACGTTAAAAACATATTTATTATTCAATGCGAATAAAACGAAAAATATTGGCAGGTATGCTCAAAGCTAAGGAAAATTTCGTCTTAGTTGTTGATAAACACAATTATTGTTTAGATAAGAAATTCAAAAGAAAGCTGCTCGAGCAACGCACACAAGCGCAAATAACACACCACAGTAAAACTAAAAGGTTACTCCGCGCTTCTGAGCCTCATATTCACGTTAGACCGGTTATTTTACAAGCGCCGTAACGGGCTATCGACTATTTTGGATATAACACACTCTAATGTTAACGTTTATACTATGCGGCTCTACAAAAATAGCTACACTACAATTAACTATCAATCGATCAGTGCAATAGGTATTAGTAATATAACGCATTAGTGGTGCTT